>CM067846.1:119225422-120475422 GCA_034509565.1 Triticum monococcum | reverse complement strand
GGCAACTAACAATTTTTAGCTTTTCTTTACCAATTTAAACTTTGCATCAAAGTAGGTTGTCTAGATATGTAACTAGGTGAGCAACCTATATGATGGAACAAGAACAAGAACACAAGCAAGCAAGGGATATAACACAAATAAGCTTGCACAAGTAAATCCACGAGATAATCAAGAGTGGAGCCGGTGAAGATGAGGATGTGTTACCGAAGTTCCTTCCTTTTGAGGGGAAGTACGTCTCCGTTGGAGCGGTGTGGAGGCACAATGCTCCCCAAGAAGACACTAGGGCCACCGTATTCACCTCACGCCCTCACATAATGTGAGATGCCGTGATTCCACTAATGGTGCCCTTGGAGGCGGCGACCGGACCTTTACAAACAAGGTTGGGGCTATCTCCACAACTTAATTGGAGGCTCCCAACGATACCACAAAGCTTCACCACAATGGAATATGGCTCCGCGGTGACCTCAACCGTCTAGGGTGCTCAAACACCCAAGAGTAACAAGATCCGCAAGGGATGAGTGGGGGAATCAAATTTCTCTTGGTGGAACTATAGATCTAGGCCTTCTCAACCAATCCCTATAGAATCAATAAGTTTGATTGGCTAGGAAGAGAGATCGAGCGAAAATGGAGCTTGGAGCAATAACGGAGCTTGGGGATTAAAGAGATAGTCAACTCGGAGAAGAAGACACCCCTTCTATAGTGGAAGAACAAATCCAACCGTTATCCACCAACCCAGCCTGCGTAGCACGGTACTACCGCACCAGGGCCGCGGTACTACCGCAGGGGCATGCGGTACTACCGTAGGGCCCCGCGGTACTACCACCCGAGCAGCACAAACCAAGACAGCCCAAATGCACTGAAGCAGAGGGCGGTAGAACCGCTGGCGCGGTACTACCGCTCCCCCTTGCGGTACTACCGCAAGGCAGGGATGTTCCAGTTTTTGAGAAGGCGCGGACATATGAAAATACATCACTGGCAACTTCCGCTGTGTTGGAGTCAATGCAAAAATCCGACACGGTAGTACCGTGAGCCAAGGGCGGTACTACCGCGCGGGGTGCGGATGTAAAAAATTACATCTGCTCCTACTACCGCGCAGGCTGCTAAGCCAGACCAGAACGCATGGTACTACCGCACACTGGGCGCGGTACTACCGCGTAGGGCGCGGATGTAAAAAATTATATCCGCTCCTACTACTGCAGCCGCAGCAGGGCCCGGCCTGGGGCCACAGTACTACAGCTCCAAAGGAGCGGTACTACCGTGGGCGCTTGCGGTACTACCGCGCCTAGGCCCGGTACTACCGCAAGGGCCTGTGGTACTACCGCTCCTAGGAGTAGTACTTCCGCATGCCCAAGCTCAGCCAACACGACAATTTGCACAGACGAGAAAAAAACGGAGGATGCTCCAAAATGCCAAAGGAAAGGCGGTGCAAAGGAGAAGATGTGTACGTGATGATTCCACCCAAACCTTTCCAAAGCGCACCCCCTCTTAATAGTACGGCTTTCCTACGACTCAAATCCACCGAAAAGAAACATAGAGAAACGTCGTCTTCAATAGTCTTTGAGGGGCACCAAAACGTCTTGTGCCTGGTGATGAAATATCTGAAATACTCAATGCACATGATTAGTTCGCAAAAGCATTGTCATCAATCACCAAAACAATTAAAGGATAAATATGCCCTTACAAGAAGTGAGTGGGAGGAATGTAGAACTTGCTGAGGTAATTGTACCTTCTCCCAAATTGGAAAGTAGTTCATCACAGAAATCGGTTCTAGTGATCTCTACACCAGTTAGTGAGGAAGCTAATGATGATGATCATGAAACTTCGGATCAAGTTACTACCGAACCCCGTAGGACAACCAGAGTATGGTCTGCACCAGAGTGGTGCGGTAATCCTTTCTGGAAGTCATGTTACTAGACCATGAGTAACCTATGAACTATGAGGAAGCGATGATGAGCCCAGATTTTGCGAAATGGCTTGAGGCCGTGAAATCTGATATGGGATCCATGTATGAGAACAAAGTATGGACTTTGATTAACTTGCCCGATGATCGGTGAGTCATTAAGAATAAATGGATCTTCAATAGGAAGACGGACGCTCATAGTAATGTTACTATCTACAAAGCTAGACTTATCGAAAAGGGTTTTTGACAAAGTTCAAGGTGTTGACTACGATGAGATTTTCTCACTTGTAGCGATGCTTAAGTCTGTCCAAATCATGTTAGCAAATTGCCACATTTTATGAAATCTGGCAAATGGATGTCAAAACTACATTCCTTAATGGATTTCTTAAAGAAGAGTTGTATATGATGCAACCAGAAGGTTTTGTCGATCCTAAAGGTGCTAACAAAAATGTGCAAGCTCCAGCGATCCATCTATGGACAGGTGCAAGCATCTCGGAGTTGGAATATACACTTTTCATGAGTTGATCAAAGCATATGGTTTTATACAGACTTGCGGTGAAGCCTGTATTTACAAAGAAGTGAGTGAGAGCACTACAACATTTCTGATAAGTATATGTGAATGACATATTGTTGATCGGAAATAATGTAGAATTTTCTGGAAAGCATAAAGGAGTGTTTGAAAAGAGTTTTTAAAGAAAGACCTCGATGAAGCTGCTTACACATTGAGCATCAAGATCTATAGAGATAGATCAAGACGCTTGATAGGTTTTTTCAATGAGTACATACCTTGACAAGATTTTGAAGTAGTTCAAAATGGATCAGTCAACGAAGGAGCTCTTGCCTGTGTTGCAAGGTGTGAAGTTGAGTAAACACTCAAAACCCGACCACAGCAGAAAATAGAAAGAGAATGAAAAGGCATTCCCTATGCCTCAGTCATAGGTTCTATAAAGTATGATACGCTGTTTACCAGTCCTATTGTATACCTTAGCATGATTATGGCAAGGGAGTACAATAGTGATCTAGGAGTAGATCACTGGACAACGGTCAAAATTATCCTTAGAGGACTAAGGAAATATTTCTCGGTTATGGAGGTGATAAAAATAGTTCGTTGTAAAGAGGTACGTCGATGTAAGCTTTGTACATCGATCTAGATGACTCTAAGTCTCGATCTGGATAAATATTGAAAGTGGGAGCAATTAGCTAGAATAGCTACGTGCAGAGCATTGTAGACATAGAAATTTGCGAAATGCATATGGATCTGAATGTTGCAGACCCGTAGACTAAACTTCTCTCACAAGAAAAACATGATCACTCTTTGGGTGTTGATCACATAGCGATGTGAACTAGATTATTGACTCTAGTAAACCCTTTGGGTATTAGTCACATGGAGATGTGAACTAATCACATAAAGATGTGAACTAGATTATTGACTCTAGTGCAAGTGGGAGACTGAAGGAAATATGCCCTAGAGGCAATAATAAAGTTATTATTTATTGCCTTATATCATGATAAATGTTTATTATTCATGCTAGAGTTGTATTAACCGGAAACTTAGTACATGTGTGAATACATAGACAAACAGAGTGTCACTAGTATGCCTCTACTTGACTAGCTCGTTGGATCAAAGATGGTTAAGTTTCCTAACCATAGACATGAGTTGTCATTTGATTAATGGGATCACATCATTAGAGAATGATGTGATTGATTTGACCCATCCGTTTAGCTTAGCATGATGATCGTTTAGTTTGTTGCTATTGCTTTCTTCACGACTTATACATGTTCCTATGACTATGAGATTATGCAACTCCCGAGTACCGGAGGAACACTTTGTGTGCTACCAAACGTCACAACGTAACTGAGTGATTATAAAGGTGCTCTACAGGTGTCTCCGATGGTACTTGTTGAGTTGGCATAGATCGAGATTAGGATTTGTCACTCCGATTGTTGGAGAGGTATCTCTGGGCCCTCTCGGTAATGCGCATCACTATAAGCCTTGCAAGCAATGTGACTAATGAGTTAGTTGCAGGATGATGCATTACGAAACGAGTAAAGAGACTTGCCGGTAACGAGATTGAACTAGGTATGAGGATACCGACGATCGAATCTCGGGCAAGTAACATGCCGATGACAAAGGGAACAACGTATGTTGTTATGCGGTTTGACCGATAAAGATCTTCATAGAATATGTAGGAACCAATATGAGCATCCAGGTTCCGCTATTGGTTATTGACCAGAGACGAGTCTCGGTCATGTCTACATAGTTCTCGAACCCGTAGGGTCCGCATGCTTAAAGTTCGGTGACGATCGGTATTATGAGTTTATGTGTTTTGATGTACCGAAGGTAGTTCGGAGTCCCGGATGTGATCATGGACATGACGAGGAGTCTCAAAATGGTTGAGACGTAAAGATTGATATATTAGATGGCTATATTCGGACACCGGAAGCGTTCCGGGTGGTTTCGGAGAAAACCGGAGTGCCCGAGGGGTTACCGGAACCCCCGGGGGAAGTATTGGGCCTTAGTGGGCCTGAGGGGAGAGAGAGGGCAGCAGCCCAGGAGGTGGCGCGCCCCCTCCCATGAGGAGTTCGAATTAGACTAAGGGAGGGGGGCGCGGCCCCTCTTTCCCTCTCCCTCTCTTTCCTTCCCCCTTCCTAGTAGGACTAGGAAAGGATGAATCATACTCCTACTAGGAGGAGGATTCCTCCTCTCCTTGGGGCGCACCAAGGCCGGCCGGCCTCCCCCCTTGCTCCTTTATATACGGGGGCGGGGGGATCCAAAGACACTCAAGTTGATTATTCCAAGCCGTGTGCGGTGCCCCTCCACCATAATCCACCTCGATCATATCGTTGCGGTGCTTAGGCGAAGCCCTACGTCGGTAGCAACATCATCACCGTCATCACGCCGTCGTGCTGACGGAACTCTCCCTCGAAGCTCTGCTGGTTCGGAGTTCGTGGGGACGTCATCGAGCTGAACGTGTGCTGAACTCGAAGGTGCCGTGCGTTCGGTACTTGGATCGGTCAGATCATGAAGACGTACAACTACATCAACCGCGTTCTCGTAACGCTTCCGCTTACGGTCTACGAGGGTATGTGGACGATACTCTCCCATCTCGTTGCTATGCATCACCATGATCTTGCGTGTGTGTAGGAATTTTTTTGAAATTACTGCATTCCCCAACACGCAGAGCCTGCTCCCGGTCCAGAGGAGCCAGCTCGTCGAAGACGGCGTCGAATGGCACGAATGGATTGCGGTGATGAAGTCCGAACAGGATTCGACCACCAATGGCGACGGCACCACGACCCCCCTCCTTGTCCAGCGCCTCACCCACCGCCGCACGGAGACGGTTCACCTCCTCGGAGAGATAACTGAAGAAGGAGACCAGGTCAGGAAGCCGGAGCTCGTGGAAGTCGATGGGGTGACCGAAGAGGTTTAGCTCGACGGCTGGCATGGGCGCGGTCACACGATGGTACGCGTCGCGAAGCCTCACCACCTGTGTGGTGACATGATCCAGCAAGCGGTCCAGGCGACCCTGGAGATCCTCACGATCAGAGTGCTCGCGCACCAGCGTAGCCGCTGCTTCCTGCAACAACGCCGACAACGCCACAAGCATCTTAGTCGTCGACTCCTGACGCTCATGAAGCTCCGTCAGCTGACGCTCATGACGGAGGAGCAAGTCACTCTTCTCCTCCCGGAGCTGACGAAGCTCCACATCCTTGGCCAGGAGCTGCGCATCCTTGGCCACGAGCTCCTCTCTGAGGCGCCTCACCTCTCACGCCGTGATATCATAGGCACCCATGGAAACCGGTACAAGGAATGGGGGGCAAGCAGGAGGGGCAGAAAGGATGAAGATGGAGGAGGTGGCGGAAAGGATGAAGGGAACGGATAAAGATGGAGGTCTGCAGCGAAGATCGATCTAAAGACGCAGCGGTGATATTTTCATTTTACCTGGCAGTCAAAAGCGACAAACGCATGGGCGGTATAACGACAGAACACGCCTAGCGCCTAAGGCATCTCACCTGTGGCCGGATACACGCCACACAAAAACACGTGACTATCGTTAATATGTGCACGCCATATTGATAGGCGTTTCTCCAATTGTGGTTACACGACGTGTTGACAGGCGCGTCAGAAGCAGCGACGCCTTCGGGTCAGGCGCGTTTGATGTCTAGCAGCAAATTATACCCGTGAACGCATGGAGGAGAACATTCTCAGCTGGCGTGGCCTTCGAAGGGTTTTGCACCGAGCGCTTGGCCGCCCTGGTAGTACGCTTTGGGGTGAAGGGCTCGGCCTCCGGACGTAGCTGGGTCGCCTGTACCTCACGTATCAGTGGGGGTGCCAGCCTCTGTATGATGCTGGAGCAGAAGGCCTTAGAGGCTGTTTAGTTTTAGGACTGGCATTGCCATATTTTATCACACATTTTTATTAAACTTGCCTTATCTTAGTTTATCAAAATGAGAGCCACAAGTTAGCAAGCCTAAGGGAATTTTACCATACTTTTTGTGTGTATGCCATAGGAGGCACAAGTGTGGCTTGCTTAAGATGTGGCTTAAACCAAACACTCACCTAATTTGATCAAACTTGCTTTACCTTAGGTGTGGTAATCTTTGACGAAGTTAGTCACAAACCAAACAGCCCCTTCATCTTCCCGAATGCAACTGTCTCTTGTGCAGCCATGCCATCCGCGCTTTCCTCCGCGCGTGGCGTGTTTTCCAACAGCATGGGTGGCTCCGGGGTCGAAGCATGCAGGCCCACCACGTTCATGGCAGGAGGCCCCGGTGGGGTCGAGCCTCCTTGGCTCGAGTGGTCTAATCCGACTAAGCTACTCAGGTCACCCTTCTGTTCACTCGGGTCTTCCTTCCCCTGCCGCTAGACTTCTCTCCTTCAAATCATACCATCTCCGCTCACGATCCATGTCTCACCTCCGCCTCTCCATGTGTTGTCGGCCACAAAATCATGGCACGCACATGAGAGCTCTGCAAAGTATTAGACAGCACTGCCCATCTTGCTACCGAGATTGGCCGTGCGCACCAATCGATACAAAGACCAAGGGTTGTCCTCCTTTTCGGGGGGAAATTGCTACCGAAATTTCATTATAAAGAAGAGCTAGCCCCGAAGTTGATAAAAAGAAGGTTTCTGGGTCTCAAGAGACTAATGGCACAACCACGCGCCGCTTACTTTCCCACTGAGAAGATGAGCTTCATGTACAATGTATGATTTCGTAACTACAGGATACTGGCATCTAATACATACAGATAAATTCTATTGGGAGAGGAAATTGCTCGCCCTAACTTGTAAGAACACCGCACGAGATTATGTTACACTCGCATGCACTAGCTATGCAACTAGCAGTCCAGCACCACGGTATCCGAGCTCATCTCGAAAATCAAAAGGAGAAAGTACTGTGGTATTAGTTTACCACGTATCCATTTTGCAGTTAGAAGAATTATCCGCTTGTGGACCTTGATCAGTTCAGGCATCCTGTAGAATCCTAACTCCTCAATCTAAAGCTGTATGTACAGAAGAACAACAAACTGTTCTCTTTTACATTTACTGCCGGTGACCTGCAGAGTTCAAAATAGAAACATCAATATTCCCGGAAAAAAAATACGGTAGGCATGCAATTTGTGAAACCAAAGAAAAAACATAACGGTAGGCCAACTACAATTTTAAAAATAGTCTTCTTCCTTGAAGCATGGATAGGTCAAAGTAGCATCCTACCCTAAAAATATCCTGAAGAACACAGAAAGTGCACTAGAATGTTTAATTATTAGCCAATGCATGCAACTGGAAACCTAGAAAGGTATGCCGGCTAACTACAACAAAATCTAATCCCTCCATTCCTAAATATAAGGCTTTTTAGATATTTCAATATGGACTATATACGGAGCAAAATGAGTGAATCTACACTCTAAAATATGTCTATATACATATGTATGTAATCCGTATTGAAATCTCTAAAAAGGCTTATATTTAGAAACGGAGGGAGTATTCCTCTTCCATCAATCCTATGATAAGTAAAAAACTAGTAGCGTGTCTAACTACAGTGAATATTGTAGGTACAATGAGAAGCATAAATGACTAGGTACAGTAAAATACCCCCATTGACGAGAGCATCACAGCAATCTCCTCCCCTGGAAAGATCCCGAAGGGCAGATTGACTATGCAATTTGAGCATTCTGCAAGCTTGGAGATGAGAACAAACAAAAGGGTCCAAGGCATCAGCACAAAGACATTAAGGATGGAGTGATAAAAAAAAGTATAAACAAGAAAACAATGACATGACAAGCGGCATTGACTCTGGCCACTGACTCACCTTTGTTCAGAACTTGCAGCAAGGAGCGCTGCTTAATCACACACCACTAACCTACAGAAGATTTTACTTTGTTTCGTTGTATGCCGCCTTTGCGAAGTAATGGATTTTCTATTGAAAATACAATCAAGCTGCCATCCTTGGTTCCAGCCAAAAAGCACTCCTCGGGAGTCACAGCTAAAGAAGTTATTGTCTTCCCAGATCCATCATACCTCCAAACAACTCCGAGAGAATCCATAGACCGCAGAACAATTTGTCCATGATCACCAGCACATACCATAAACTCTCCACAACAACTTAGTTCCATGCAATTCAGGCGGCCATTGGATTCTGATGAAGCGATATGTTTTCCATTTATGGAATACATATGCAAGGAGAGATCACTGTCAGAATAAAATACTATCCTACCATGCTGTGATGCCACCAGCTTTGACAGGCCAGCACCTGATGGATGTTGAATGGATCGAACATAAGTCCCCTCACGCAACGTATGAAATATACAAGTTCCATCCTTTGATCCACTGATAACAATATCAAGTTCCTTACTAACAAATAAGCATGTGATAATATCATCATGACCACACAAGATGTGAGAAGGGTTTTCGATGATAACATGGTCCTTAGTTGATAGGTCATTACTTGCATTCTTTGATCTTTTGTCATTTGATCTTCCTCGGAATGCATGCCAAATCATAATAGTCGTGTCATAACTTCCAGTTGCAATTACACTTCCATCAGATGAAACTGCACAAAAAGTGTGCTCCCAAGATGTTAAGGCAAAATTGAATGGAAGAAAGCATCTATGAGGTCTGCTTAGTTGCTAGCACCAACTGATCTCTCCCTCAGGTTAAGAGTGCATACCCAAGATGGCTCAGAACTCAAGTAATACTCCCTCCGTCCCAAAATAAGTGTAGCTGATTTAGTAAAAAGTTGTATTAAATCAACGACACTTATTCTGGGACAGAGGGAGTATTTGATAGAATTAGACCATGTTTGACCAAATTAATTAAGACCACAACTAATCAAATTAATTAATGGAAGCAAGTAAGTTAGATTCCATTATACTCCCTCCGTTCCTAAATATACTCCCTCCGTATGTAGTTCATATTGAAATCTCTAAAAAGACTTATATTTAGGAACGGAGGGAGTATATAATTGCAGTTTATTCAACTATAATTGCTTAATGCTGGATCTTAAAGAGTAAATGTAATACCATACACATCAGAAAGGATTAACCACCTGCAACACAGCTGACAACATCTTTATGCTGTCGGATGCTCTGCACAATTCTTCCATCACTAAGGGAAATGATCTGGAAACTGTTCTCCCAATTACCACATAAAATTAAATAATTGTCACCATGAATTTGGACAGCTGCCAGGCATTGTCTTCCGAACTCAACATTTTCAGCCAAGGAAGTGGCAACTTTTCGGGGAGAAATAACATCAGAACCAATTCCAAAGAAAGGCTCCTACAAGAAAAGAACATACATAATAAATAAAAGTACATACACTTATGGACTAATAATTTTACCCTATTAGATATAGTTTTCATTAGGAAGAGACCAGTGATCCAGAAAATGTGAAGTTTCCACCAGACTGTAATTGTGTTGTTAGCCAAAGTTTAACTGACAGTATGAGCCCCTCGCTCATCAAGACGATGTTTGAATCCAACAAGCCAATGAACAATACAGATGATGAAGAGCTGATTGCACTAGGAACAACAGAAGTCACTGTTATCGACTGTGGAGCAAAATATAGTGGGTGCGCAATTGGTATAGGAGGTCCTCTTCTTGGGTGTTTCTTCCGAAAAATTTGAATGGGTGTCTGTCCAAAATTTGCAATCTGGTCTTCGATAGCAGACTTCTGCAACATATCATCCATGTTTTCCAAATCAACAGCACCCTCGTATGTCAAATAGTAGAATATATTTGCTGCCTGCTCCAGATAATTGGTATTCGATTAGTAAAGTCAAATTGTGTGATCTACTAACTCAAGTATGCTGCAAAAGGGTGATAAATCATGTACCTCAACGGCAGGCTTGCCACGCTGCTTATAACCAAATATGAGGTCAATCCAGTGATGAAGATTAGAGCTTACATATTCACTTTCAAGGGCCTCACGATTGATATGAATGAATTCTTCTGGTGAACCCTGCACAAGACATATTTCCTTTGATCATGAATTCTTCTGCCCTCTTGTGCACTAAATATGGTGTACCTTTAACCAATAATAACTCTTCCAAACATTTAGATTGGTAACTCTTTCAAATATTTAGATTGGTTATATGAGTACATTCGCACAAAGTTAATCTAAAAAACTGCAGAAATTATCAATCATTACCTTTGCCCATGGAGGGAGACCTACATGGCCTAAAGGTTCACCGTCCTGCTTTACCCCAAAGTGATATGAATTCAAATTTTCAAGAAACTCAGGCATGTAAAAGAATTCAGGTGTAAGCTCCTTGACATCACTTGTATTTGATAGGCAGTTCCTATATGTGCTTTCAATGCTCTGAAAGAGACGGTCTGCATGGTCAAATTTACCACCCTGCATAAATAAACATATAAAGTAATGTAGTATTAGCTAATTAGCTATAGTACTATTTGCTGTTCAGTGAAAAGATATGCCATGAAAGAATATATACACATCCTAAACAAATTCACTTATTTAGTACTCCCTCCGATCCAAAATAAGTGTCACAGGTTTGAAGTAAGGTTAGTTCAACCTTGTATAAAACTGCGGCACTTATTATGGATCGCAGGGAGTAAGAGACTAATATTCAAGCTAGTACAGAATTACTCAGATAAAGGACCTGAAGATTGCGGTGCAGAGCAGTAAAAGGCTCGAGCCTTAGAAGGTAGTAAAGAACAATTCCCATGCTAGAGTAGTGTGATCCATAATAAAAACTGCAGAAGGAAAATACACAATTTTGATGCAATGAGCGTCTAGAGAAAACTAGGGACACAAGAAAAGTTTAGGAATGCAATTCAAAAATATTTAGGTCAAACCTTGGTATATCAGGATCACAGAAATTAAGATATCTATCTTCGAAAACCTGCACATTGTTTATTATTTATCAGAGATGATAACTGGGAGAGACAGTACGCCATACCCCATAGCTACGGGAAATACCTTAAAGCGTTTTGCATCCAATGCACCAACTGGCTTTGACAGGTCCCTGAAAGTAGATGACTTGTTGAAATCAAGTTTTTCTGATGAATAGTCAGCCAATATCCAAGGAAATATAGGGTATTGAGTTAAATCGTTGTAAGATCGTCCAGAAAGAGTATTCAGAATCATTAGATACTCAAAGTTGCTGATCTCCCTTTTTCTCCAACTCTCCCTGGCACTCTCAGCCATTTCAAGGGCAACTTTTCTGTCAACAAATGAAATTACACTATTTTTGTCTTTTGTACTTCCTTTGGGGAACAAAGCATCATTCCTCAAGGAAACTAAAAGAGACCCAACATTTTTAGCATCATTTTGGGAGGAAAAATTAAGAAATATAGGTGCATTTGCATCATCAAAAAATATCTCCGTTGCAGTATATTGTAGTAGGTAACGTGTCCAGTAAACTGCTCTTATCTGTCAACAAAGAAAAGTGGAATCAGATCTTTCACACACATGCACGAATGCAGACACAATGAGAGAGGGCGGGGAGAGGGGGGGGGGGGGGGGGGGGAGGGACAACACACCCTGGTTATTTTCCACCTTCTATGGTGTTTTATCTTGTTAGACTGACTTTTCATCAGAGCATCACCAGATCCAGCCTCATTGCCTCGTCCTACATCAGAATTACCCTTCAGCTTTTCCACACTTCCCAGCTCACTCTTGGCATCTGATTCTTTGTTATCTTGAAACTTGTTGAAAACAGATGAGCCCCCTGTGCCTTCGACCAAAAACTCAAAAGAAAAATGCAGGGCATTTCGAGTGACAGTAAATTGTCCAGCTAGTTTTCTTTTTGGTGTAACAAGAACACAGTGAACAGAAGATAGCACCTGGAAATTGGAAAGGAAAACCAAGGGTCTGAGGATACAACAATAAATCTGCCAAAATGTTAAACGCATATAATGAAGCCTGTTTACCTCAGCATAATCATTATCTCCACCAGTAGATGATTGTTCTTTCCTATTTTGCACGCTACTAGTAGGATAATCTGAAGACTCTGCAGAATTTGCAGCATCACTTGACACCTGATTCTCTGATGGTTTATTTTGGGAAGGCTCACTTGTATCATTGTTATCCTCGCATGATTCAGAACCAACATCCCCTGTGATTCCACGCACTCCTTTCAGAAGGAAGCGCTTCATTTTTTCTGGAATCTTGGCACTAACAAAAGGATCAACAGACGGGGCGGTATTTTCATTAGTAGATTTGGTGGACAGTGGTTGACAAATGCGTTCATCAAACTTATAATTACGCTTCAGCTTCATTCGCCGCCGCCATTTATCCTCTGTCTTGTCATGTTTCCAGTATGTCACCAAATTATTTGGAAAGGGACTAGCAGACCATGGTCCTCTTTCGTCACTCAAAGCGCGGAAAATATGTATCCATTTATCCTGATATAAAACATGTCAGTTTTATATGCAATTCAAACTACTAAACATTGAAATATTTGGTAAAATTTACTGTGACCACAACTTACTGCAACAATTTGCTGATCCTCATCAAATGCAAGCTTGAAAGCTGCTTTCCTATTGTCATCCCCAGAAATCGCGGCAGCCTTTGCAAACTGTATATCATCTTCCAAGCTTTGGAGTTGTTCTATATCTTCAATCAAGCGCTCGTCAAGTTTAGAATTTAGGTCCTGGAGTTGCCTCAGGCGATCAGCCTTTGTGTCCTTCATGTATTTTACTAAATCAGAAGCCTGGCAAGTAACAAACTGTTTATTTCTTGCTGGTGGTGTTTGAAAAAAAAAATCATAAAGAGCATGGTAAAAAGAAAAAAAATGGGAGCGACAATGTAAGGCATCTAATTTTTTCATGCCAAAGCACAATACTTTTGAACTAAACTAAAAATGAAGAGATACAAACCGCAGCAAGAACACGATCCTTCTGTACAAGATTAAGAATGAAGCCGGACTCTTTATTGCTATTTGCTTCAGCAGAATCATCTTTGCCCAAGATGCTAGTGGCTAGCATGGACTTTCCATATATGACAGTCTCAAGAATCAAATGTGAAATAACATGGAAACGTGCACCATCATCAAGTTCCCCGTAGTGGGATCTAACCCTTAGTAAAGACCTGCAGCAAAAAGGAATTTACTAGAACAGCCACGATAATCAAGGGGATATTCCCATGGGTCTTAAGGGTGATAGCCATACCAAATTATGAAATGCAGTCTGTTTTTGCATTGATCTTCTTCGGAAATAAGATTAGGAAGCATTGTTATAAATTGCTGGACACACTTGGATGCATTTTCTAAGCCAGCTTTGCAGAGATACATAATTACAAGGTGGAAGATGATTCTTGGGAACCTTTCTCCTCGTAGCATCATGGCTTTGTCTGTAATTTTGTTCGTCTTTGCACTTAATGCCGTACCAATGCCTCCAGTTACAACTACAGCAGCCATTTCTGCAGCCGGAATATTTAGCGATTCTACCAACCCACGTGCCCTTTGCCCAATAGATGGAACAGAGGCACTTGAACCCTTTGGTGTCAATCTGTTTTGTCCCTTGCCATTCAAGTTCCAAACAAGAGTCCAGATTTTGTCATAAAAGCTCCACCAGTCATCACTCAGTTTTTCACCATCAGTAAATATGTTGCTACTCCAAGGAAGACTGCAAAAGTGCAAAATGAACATATTTACAGATGGTAAATATAAATTTATCAGAAGTTCTACTCTTAAGGTAAGCAAGTGAACAGAAATGGGAACAAGAGTTACTAGAGGAAGTTCGGTGTCAAATTACCGATACTGAATTGCCTAACTACCAGATACCACAAAAATGTTACTTGTAATGCAGCAGCAGTCACTAATCCTAAGGTATGCCACTTAACATTGTCATGAGGGAAGCAACTTGTTCCATTCCCATGGCCTAAGGATCAAATATATACAAATGCATGGGATAGAGTAGGAAACGTACATACAAAAAGGAAATATAAAATACAGAGCAGCAACCTTGTCAGCAACCAGACATGTGGAGGAAAAAAAGGTTTGGAAACCTTGTTCTATTATACGAGGGAAGCAACTTGTTCTACTCCGTGGCCTTAGGCCCATAATATACAAATACATGTATAAGAAAGAGTAGGAAACAGACATACAACAGGAAATACAAAGAGTTCTACTATAACACAACTATATATCTCTAACAGGCATATAAGAAGAAATGGTAATATCAGCAACTTAAGCAGCAAAATCCCAATCATGCTTTATTATAGCATGTTCCCCCAATGAACCAAACAGATCTTTGTTCTTCTCTAAGCTTGTCTCTGTGTCCTGCCTGTGTGTGGTGATTGTGAAACAATCTCTACTAAACTGAGTAAAATATAAATGATTAAATGAGCTGTAAAAAAAGAACCATGATGTGACACATCAGGCACTCACGACATCAGGATAAGGTTCTTCACAGGAATACATGATGGCCTCCAGTGTGCAACTCAGTACAAGTAGTGGATATTTTCAGCACCTTTTGATCTTTAACATGTGCACGTTACGTCATTACCTATTAGAGATATTTTTCCATATGGTTGCATTGCGAAAGCATATCTAATCTCATAAATTAGTTTTGATGATTAAACAATCCTATTGTATGAACATTTTCGTTGTGATTAATGAAGGAGAAATAATCCCGGATTTGAGTAAAGTGTCTCAAGGCAAAGTTAAAAATAAAGACTGGGGGCATTTTTATAGCAATGCGCGATCTTTGTCGTTAGGTTGAAGACCAAGTTGCTAAGCTTACTTTTAGTGTTGCCTAGTAGCTTGATACCTATCAAATACCACATTGCTCAATAAGGGTTACAATGCATTTATCATCCCTTGCTAATATATGTTGATCCCGTGGTTTGCATCTAAGGCTCTATACATTCATCGAGGCCATCTGTGGTTTTCTTCTCTTGATCTTATACTTGTGTGTTTACTTTTCTTAGAGGAATACTGATTGCTTGCTCACCCTACGGATTGCATCTACATCCTGATTTGTGCAAAACCTATTTTCCTCAATTGGCTCAAAACCTGTTTTAGCCAAAGCCGCCACCACCCACCCACCCCACCCCACCCCCCCCCCCCCCCCTCCTCTACAATAGTCAGGATCCTATTGATGGTACACATCATGAGGTACGAGCTTTGTATGGTACTCCCTCCGTCCCATAATACGCGTTTATATTATGGGACGGAGGGAGTATATATTACCTTGCAGGTTGGCTATTGCTCTCAGCATTTATAATTTCCACAAATGCAGAGCCAATGTCATCTTTCTGTGAGCCATCGGATGAAGAGGCACACATATCAGGTGGATGAAACTGTGTGAGAAAAGAGGCAGAATGAGTGAATGACGCACTATACAAAAAGAAAAGTGTAGCATGTTTTTCTGTTCTATAGGACATGTTGCTCAGAGGATACCAGGAGCTTAATTCCAATTTGATCAACAAGCAATTCATCACTCAGCTTCAAAAGGTACAAGATATTATCACGGCATGGCTGTGAAATGAATATGTCCTCATCAGGAGAAGTCTCGAGCAGGCTTCCAATGATATCTTCGAAAATGTCTCGCAGCAGACAGAAATTTGTTAACTGTCCCTGTGGATTAAGCAATACTCAAAGAGTTACTAGGACATGGAAAAGGCTACTAGATTGCTGTAACACAAACAAACGAGTTAGCATTCCAACCTCCTCAATTTTTAAGAGAAGAAAATTTGCTGTGTCCTCCAGCTGATGCCAGCCACCTTTCACGTAGCACAAAAAATAAGAAAGGACTAATGAATACATGTTCCTCACAAGAATTAGCTCATTGGTCTCCAAACTGGCATAATTAGCTTTCGAAATTGGTCTGTAGTCCCTGAAGACATCAAGCCTCACAGATGTCTCAAGCCAAGAGCTCCAACCATACTCCTGATGAAATTGATTTATGAATTATGATAACATAGAAGTAATTTATATAGGCCTAGAAATACAGCAAGTGGTAATTACCATGATGGCTTCAACATTTGAGGGGTTTGAATCAAGCAAATCAAGAAGATCACTCAAGATCTTTGCACGTGCTGAAGCATCTTGGCAAGAGTGCATATATTTAAAAATGCAGACCAAAATCTGAGGAACATAAAATGGAGCCAAGCTCACTACTAACGTACTGCTTCTATCTTTTAGCTCATTAGATTGGGACCGTTTCTGTAAGACCTGAACAAAAAATATAACGAACAAATCAGATCATTTGTTTACAGAAGTTTAACATCAGAGGATAAACAGCATAGTATCACCATATTCAATGTGAAGTTTGACAAAATTTACCTGCTTAGGGCTGGCTCCACCAAGAAGAACATCAAAAAAAGTAGCACATAAATGATCTGAAAGTGGAAATTTGAAAAGTCTCTCAGATATTGAATAGAAAAACAGTTGGGGTGTTGCTGCTATTCCTTTCCGTATATTTTCGGGCATAGATCTAGGTCGTCCTACAGGAAGGCCAAAAAGTTTTGGCCCTTTTTTCTCAGATGGAACTCCAACCAGAAGCTTTCCAAGAAGTTGAAGACCCAGTAGACGAATTGGTTCGAATTCCCTGAACAGCAGGTGATGTTATAAATACACATCCTCAATAATACTGATTGAGAAGTTAAAAGAAACACGGATTGCAAAGTGTAATACAGAATCAGAACAGTCATCTTCCACACTCATAATGCCCATGATTTAGACATATAAACAAGGAATGTCAGGAAATGAGGCAAAACTATGGTAGCATAGACCTATCATTCTCAGAAGAATTAGTCCGGAAAAAATGGGCACAGAACCTATTTCAAAGATCAAAATGCAATATGCACAAAAAATAGCATTATCACTGACTAAACGGGTGGCTAAAACTCAAGCTCCCTGTCAAAGTGGAATTTGATCCATAGTAACTTTACACTCGGAGACTACGGGGCTGTTTGGATGCCACCAGGGCTAGCCCTGCCAATTTGCGGGTGCGCCAAAAAATTGGCGAAGGAATCGGGCGCCTGCTTCTCGCCAAAATGTTCACGTGAAATGAACCGAGGAGCCAAAGCGAACGTGGGCACGCCAATTTATCGGCGGCCAACCAAACAAGCAACTAACCCCTCAGTCAACACCTATTTTTTGGCACGGCAGCTCGGGGCTCTAATCCAAACAGCCCCTATCAGTCTATCACTCAGTAAAGTGCACAAAACATAAGCACTGAATGACTAGGTCCAAAATATGACTCATAAATAACTAGATGTGCATTACCTCTTAAGAAGATTGATGAAAATGTAACAACCTCCAACAGAATTTACTTGCTCCAGAAAAGATGATAGAAGTGAATTCTGTGAAAGAGCACGGATAATCATGTAAAGTACATCCTCGATACATGCAACATCTTGACTTTTCTCGAAAAAGGACACAAGAGCTCTTATATCATGTGAAGAGACCTTCAGCCTACAACAGAAGTTAGTTGAATTGTTAGCATATGAATCCAAGGAATATATATTTTAGACTTGAGTATATGGCAGCATTGAATGATAATAAATCAATGATAGCAGAACAAACAAAAATATGGAAGTACGGATTGAGAAAAAAACACAACATTGCATCTCTGAATGTAAAGTTGAAAGTACTTACTTTAAGCTCATTTCTGCCAGACTCAAGAGGAGAAGACGAATCTTGCGAATTTCTTCTATATGTGGTCTCTCTCCAATCACTTGTTCAGTAACCAAATGCAGCAAAGGCTTAGAAGACCTAGAATCTAACTTTTCTGAATAAAACTGGCGTACAATATCAATGATCCTAGGGAGTCCACATAACATTGGTAACAATTTCCCGTCAGTTTCAAAATACTGTATCAGAAACAGATAAAGTTCTCTTTGTACTTCATAACTTGAATATGCCCAGATATGCGGGTTAAGATAAATTTGTGAAAGAGCATCTTTCAATAGAATTTCTGACATACCTGAAAGAACAGATATGTTAGTGATATACATAGTTTCAAGCAGGCAGAAAAATGTGGCCGACTGTGTGGGGAGAGAGACAAAGAGAGAGACAGACAGAGAGAGAGACGTCACCACTGTTTGTCAAAATATTAAACAAGTGCTTCAGTGCTGAAAGAGTCTTGAAATTTAGCAGCTGTGGTGAAACAGATTGAAACAAGAAGCCTAAAATAGAGAATCCAGAAAGAAGATGCATCTGTTGCTGATTTGCTACATTTCCATCCAGAACAGATGCAACAAGCTCAATGACTTGACCTGCCAGCTGATCCCCAGTGGGAGATTCTCCACTATGAGTGATGGCATCATCAAAATGTATCAGAAGAGGAAACAATACAGAGACACCTCCAACGCAATAAATTATGTCCTGCAGCAAGCGCCTCGAGCATAACTTTGTACCACCCATGATGGTTGCCTCAAGCTTGCTCTTGTCAAGACTATCAAGTACAGAAGACACATTGAACAAAGTCCTATTATTGCTAGCCTAGGAGAAAAAAAGAACAAAATATTCAATTCTCTGGTTCCAGCAATTGATCAAGAAAATATAACATGTTATTTGGAGGCCAGTTCGTACCTGTGCATTCAAGCCAAAAATCATCTTTGATGAAATACCATCCCTTGCATCCAAAATTCCCTTGTAAAGTGAGTCATTATTCATAAGCAAGTTTTGATCACCAAGGAAAGAGTACATGTAACTTGGTCCAAGATTGTATATGCCTCTTATTTGTTCGGCAGAGAGAGCATCAGAAAATGCATAAACCGGGCCCATTTGACCAGTAAAAGCAAAAGTGCCCTCAAAACCAAGAGAAGTTGGTTCTTCACCAATGGGCATTAATTCTGTTCCAAGACTGCAGCGAGTCATCACTTCATTGACTTTTGCATACCTGAGAACAGAAAAAAAGTGGTATAAAACATCTTAACTAATATACTGAAAACCAAAACAACAGACAAAAAATCCTTGATATCTTAACCATATATGAGCTCACAGGATCCAATTGCTATCTTTTGCAGTTAGGGCATGTAGATGTCAGTTTTCTATTCGAAGTTTTAGCAAATTTGCACCTGTTAAGGAGTATTAGTATTGGTCTATGAGTCCTTATTAGGATATGTCTCTTTCCTTGTACCCCAAGTCTTAGAGCAACTCCAACGCGCTCCGTTTGTGTCGGACCCCGCTCGGTGTCCGCCCTCTTTTTGATTTGGGTCAGCAGTGCGCCCAACACGCCAACCCATATTTGCTGGTGTGGCCGGCTGGCCTCCATTTTCAATGACACTTTGCATATTTCACAAGCAAATATATAGTTTCACAAGGAAGCATAGTATTCACAACCAAATATAAAGCATAATTTTACAAGCCCGAATATAAATTAAATTGTTCTCACATAGTTTTACAAGCCAAATAAAAAGGATACATCTATTGGTTGACAACATGAGCCCACATATGCTCGACCAAATAATTTGGAAGCTGCATGTGAGTTTCCCAATCACACATTTCATGATGAAATTGGGTGAACTGTTCAAACGTTGCCGCTCCTCCATGCTCAGGCACAACATTCTCACCCTGAAACTGAAACCCTTGATCGTATACGTTCCGGACGCTCATCTTCTACGATCATATTGTGCATGATCACACAAGCAGTCCTCACCTCCCACAGCTTCTTCGTGCTCCAAGTCCTAGCAGGATACCGAACGATGCCCCATCGAGATTGCAAAACACCAAAGGCACGCTCGACGTCCTTCCTAGCACTCTCTTGCTCTTGGGCGAATCTTTTCCTCTTCTCTCCGACAGGGTTGGGGATTGTCTTCACAATAGTGGTCCACTGAGGATAGATACCGTCACCTAGGTAGTATCCTTTGTCGTAGTTGTGGCCGTTGATGGTAACATTCACCGGTGGGCTGTTGCCTTCGGCAAGCCTTGCAAACACCGGCGAGCTTTGAAGCACGTTGATATCATCGTGTGATCCGGCCATGCCGAAGAAAGAGTGCCAGATCCAAAGATCTTGTGATGCCACGGCTCAAGTATGACAGTGCAAGCCCTGACATGGCCCTTATATGGCCCTTGCCAAGCAGAAGGGCGGTTCTTCCACTCCCAGTGCATGCAGTCTATGCTGCCAAGCATCCCTGGGAAGCCCCTGCTGGCATTCATCGCCAACAAGCGGGTTGTATCTTGAGGAGTCGGCTCTCTCAAGTACTCAGGGCAAAACACAACAATCACAGCCTTGCAGAACTTGTACATGGAGTCTAGGCATGTAGACTCGCTCATACGGACGTACTCGTCAATGAGATCACCGGGCACTCCGTATGCAGGCATCCGGACGACTACAGTGCATTTCTGATAACATAAGCCAATCTTTCCAAGGGCATCCTCTTTGTACTCGAAATAGTCATCGTATCCGACCACCCCCTCTCTAATACGGTTGAAAAGATGCCTACCCATACGGAAATGGCGCCGGAATTTCTGATGTTTGAACAGCGGTTTCGTTGTGTCAAAGTAGTCCTTCCAAACAAGGAAATGCCCGCTCTCTCGGTTGCGATTCAACGCGCGTCCGTTTGGGTCGGCACGTTGAGCCGACTTTTCTGTCCGCACCGACCCAAACGGACGTGCGCGGACAAAATGGTCGCCGCGTTGGAGTTGCTTACGTCCCTTGGGCTATGCAATAGAGATAAGTTGCATCCATGACATGGCATCATGAGCCCAGGTTTAGGGATTTATTCCCCGAACGCCACAACTCGTCCTCCTCTTGATCAATTTTTTTTCGACCTCCCACCTCGTTCAATCCCTGCATCGACTAGGGCCCAATTGGATCGGGCCGACGCTATCTCCTCCACACCTACAGATCCCCGCATGGCGGCACCGTTCAGATCGCCACTCCCGCCGGCCTGCTCTCCGCCGCCCATCTCCAACAGCCGCGGCTGCCCTCCGCCTCCAGGCTGGCTCTCGCATTGCAGGGCTGCTAGCCTGCTTCCCTGCATGCACCTCTCCTCTACTAGCGCGCATGCCTGGCTGTTTGCTGCTTACATGCTGCTGTCCTCCTTGTCTATGTTTTTAAAGCGTCCCTAAGGCGACGCCTAGGCGTCGAAGCGCTCCCCCTCCGCTTTGGAAAATCGACCGCTTTGGGCGCCTAGGCGTCCAAAGCGCCCGCCTAGGCGCCAAAGCGCCCCCCCTCCCTAAGGCGGTAAGGCGTCGCCTTAAAAACATAGCTCCTTGTGCTGCTGCTTGTATGCTACTGTCCTCCTTGTGCTGCTGCTTGCGTGCTGCTCTCCTACATATGTTGATCTGCTTCTACCTTAAGTGCCCATACGGGTGTTCCTGCTTTGCAGATTAGATTTTTCAAGTAAGAGGGGGGGTACAATGTCATCTAGCATCTCTTCTTTCCCTTGATGTTTGGTGATTCTCGACGATGTTCTTTGTCAACTCCGTCTCGCACATACACCTTTCATCGGCGTTGTGCTCTTCCACTAGTTGCTCTTCTTTTCTGCTTCCCGCCGGCATCTCACCTGCACGGTCTCCTCCGCAGCCTCTTCTGACTACATGGCTTTTGCATCTTCGTCTAGTGTATGCTTTCTAGCTTCTAGCTCTCTATGTTTTCCGTTGTGTCCACCAAGTCCGTTGCTCTTCTTCGTGTTTCTCATGTCATGCGAGTCCACCGTATCTTTACCCGTCAGCCTCTTTCTGAACCTTGTCCTTTCTATAGGATTTTTATGGCCTCTTTTGCATTGCCAATCTACGTCCATTCTCATGCTGCCGAGCTTCTTTTGCCGCCAGTTTTCTTGGGCTATGATTTTGTGTGCAATGCTTCATCCTCTTGATGTGCCAACTTTTGACAACCCAACTTCTATTGATCTCTTGTATCTTCTACTGATGCGGTGTCTTCCTCTAATGCGCCATCTTCTCTTTATCTCCTTTGGCTTGACTCAATAGGTTTTGAAGAATCTTCATGCTACACTCTCAATACGCGGATTTTGGGTTATCATTTATTTTCTAGTGTTACACTTCTTCAAATGCAATGCTATTGCATACACATTGCATTTGAGGGGGGTGTTAAGGACTATTAGTATTGGTCTAGGAGTCCTTATTAGGTATACACACACACACACACACACACACACACACACACACGTAAGAACTAATAGTGATAAAAACCATGGAGAAAGAAAAGAAATTTCAAATATTAAACACGAAAATACTAGGGACTATTTCAAATCCTTAGATATTATTACAGAAACAGAACAGGCTCAATCAAATGGTGTGCTAACTCACCTGCATTTCTCAGTTGATACTAAATCGCCATCTACATAGCATCTCAGCTGGCTTCCTCCAGAAAAAGCTCTCCCTACTGTATGAGTAACAGAAAGGAATTTCCATTGCTTCGTTGGGAGGCTTAAAGGCAACAAAACACACTGATTCTTTTGACTGACAGACTGCATAAGGTAGATAAGGTGATTAAATTTGACATTAATACTAAAATCAAACTTTGTTATTCAACAACTGAAGTCAAATAACGAACTCATGCCATATGGATTTATATGTATAACTAAGTAACATATAGAGTTCTTATCAGCAAAATGGCCGAGTTTTAAAAACCATCTTGGTAATGGCTACTAAACAACTGTCCACAAACTCAACAAACGCACAGATAGCACCATAAACTTGTTTCGGTCATTTTAGTCCAAAAAACGATTTAGTGACGCAGCATGTGTGCGAGTGGAGGACCTTGACCGAGGGGGAGTTTCAAGCAAGGGAGTTTTCTGCAAATTTCTCAGACCGACTGCGCCTTCCACCTCAACACCATGTCGCCGTCAGGTGGAGCCAGGACTCGAAGACGTTGTGCGCTACTTGCATGTGTCTCCCTTGCAGCAGGAGGCCAGGTCCCGGCGGAAGTACAAGCAGGAGACGCAGGTGTAGGAGCACCGTCGCGCATTCTCGCTGGGGTGCGCGCAATCGGTACAACTGCGCGTCATCTTCCCCACCAAACCATTTTTGGACTAAACTGCATCACTTAAACGAATTTATGGTGATATGTGTGCGTCTCTGGAGTTCATGGACTGAAGTACTCATTTCCTCAAAGTTTACGGAACAATAGTGTATTTCACTCAAATAGAAACATGGATTAAATCATACTTCTGTTAGAGTGGATTAATCTATGGTGAAACCAGCATTACATGATCAAAGATTAGTCAGTGAAATGGAGACAGATCTTCTTTTGAGGAAACAAAGAAATTTATTGAAATATATGTAAAACCAAACTAGGATTTTCATGAAAAAAACGTAAGTCAGCAACTATGTTGGATTTCACGCAATTATGTAGCCAACTTAGCGATCGAATAACCAACTTCAGAAAGTAATTTTGTCTTGAATAAACATTTCCCAATTTTACTGACCAAAGAATTTATTTGTCAGGATATAATTTAACCAATGAAAAAGAAATACAAGACTAATTTATCGAAAGTTCTTGGAGAAGATGAAGGCAGCAACCATCATTACCTCATAGACTAGAGTATTTTTCCCAAGCATAGCTAAACATCCTTTTCCATTTTCCGTGAAAAAGGAGAAAAGGCCCATCATACCATTCTCAGGGAAGCTTTCCACTCTAAGCCAACAGCAGAAAGATAAACCTTTACTGTAAGGCCATTGAACAGGTGATTTTACTTCAATACCCTGTTGAGGGGAAGAAATTCACCACATAAATATTACTTGAATAAAACAAAGTAACTGTTCGGCAGCTTTTATTCAGAACCATGAAGAGAACAATATGGCATTGCTTCAAAATATAAACTTGTATACCATAATGGCAACTGAGGCAAATATACTTAAAATGATCATTAAAGTTTTGTCAGGAAACAGATT
This sequence comes from Triticum monococcum, assembly GCA_034509565.1. Lineage (NCBI taxonomy): Eukaryota > Viridiplantae > Streptophyta > Magnoliopsida > Poales > Poaceae > Triticum > Triticum monococcum. The sequence continues at coordinate 120,451,245 of CM067846.1, read as the reverse complement.
ATAGAAAACAATTAAAGTACTGAAATGAAAATAACTCACAGAATCATGACCACTGAACTCAAAGAAAGCTTCAGGTCCCTTTTCCTTGAGCATATGACTAAGACTTGTCAAAAGCAATGAACTATGCTTCTGCTTCACACTAATTTTCTCACCACGCAAGAGAGCAAACATTTTCCGGATATCTTTCCCGGAAATACTATGTCCTCCAATAATCTGAATTAACTCTGCAATTTTTATAACTGTGTCCTCCCATTCCTCAACAGAAAACCAGTCAAGAAGAAAGCTAAGTAATCCTGCTTTGAAACAATAAGTTCTATTTGTAATGGACCCTTTGAGCAATTGCTGTAAGACCACAAGCCCATAATGTTGAAGCGAAGTACTGCTCTGCCAATCAGAAGCACCATTGTTACATAAACATATGAATGCAAAACAACAGTGTGTGTGTGTGTGTGTGTGTGTGTGTGTGAGAGAGAGAGATAGAGAGAGAGAGGGACGAACCTTTTGTAGAACATTTAAGAAAAGTATAATTACATCTTCATTCTGTGGAGAAAAAGAAAACATCAGGGTAAAGAATCAAGTTACAATGCAGGTACAATTGAGTGAAGCAACTGAATATACAAGGATCACATTGCTTCAAAGATCATGAAGATTGCATACCTTTATTGTTGTCTTTTCATTTATCTCAAAAGTCCCATCGACAAGCATACCAAGTAGGGCATCCAAGAGTTTCCGACTTGGCAGCCATTTACAGAAGTCCAATAGCAAGCTTTGCAGTGTTTGGTAGCCCACACCAACCAACATTCTAAAAGCAGCCTGGATAAGATAAATCAGGAAAAAAAAAGAGCATTAAGCAAGTAAGTTACATGAACCAGAGTAACTCCGCTCGTTGATTATGGCAACTTTTATTCTAATTGACGTTTTCAATTAATCCTTACAAAGAATGAAAGAAAAAAAAATTGTGTGACCATTGAGAAATAGGAGAATTTTTTTATTGCTGGATAACCTGGTTTCACCAGAAATCAGCTGGTTCCACAACAAAGTAAACCTTTATAATTTTGGATGAATACCTTGTAACAAGAGGACAGCACAGGTGGCCATCCAGAAAAGACCAAAAACTATTATTGGCCCTATATAGCTCATACAGAGAACATGTGAGGCGAACTAAAGCAGTATATGATTACCTTGGATTCATCATTTTCAGCAAGTAATGAGGTCAACGTCTGAAGGACATTAAGGACCAATTGCTCCCCAACTGCTTCATCAAAAGTTCCATTCAATAAAGAGACTATATGCAGGAAGCACTCCCCATTGCGAAACAGATTTTGGTAATACTAGCAAAAGATATTAGGGATTCATCAGGCATGGAGTGCTACTAAAATTGGGAAGAAACAAGCCAATAATATGCAATTACTGTCCCCATCTATAAAAAAACATACCGCGCGATCTATCAAAATGATCTCTCTCAAGGTAACTAATAAATCAATCGACATTTCTGCAAAGTTCTTTTCATGCTCTTTTGCACGAGTGAAGGTCTCTAAATATTTGGAGCATAGTTGCAACTTTGCTGTATGATCTTGTGCTGATGATGGAGGCAACTGATTGTAAGAATGAACAAAGAACAAGGGAGGAGAAAGTTAATTCTAGAAGTAATATCAAGTGTGATAAAAACAAGAGAATAGTAAACATGGTTATACCCTATATAAGGCAAGAACTTGCTCCAGTACATGTTTCCGGAGGTTCTCTTCTTGGAATAAATCAAATAGGCACCCAATACAATTGGCATTATGTAAAATTATCATCCTTCCAAGGTCAGATATTGTGACATATTCTTTGAAAAGGTTGAAAGCCAATTCGACACATGTAAGAGCATTCTTAATTCTCTCATCTAGAGAATCCATCTGAACATTGTTTGATTGAGAACCATTTCCTCTGAAGTCATCGCTTGGATGTGCCTTCCTTAGTTCTTGTGCTTGAAGGCATGCAACCTTCAGGACTCTGGTAAGCACATCCAATGACTTGAAAGAAACTAGAGTTTGCTCAGTGGCAAGTTTCAGGATAACATGAAAGCTCTTAAGAATGGTAGCAACCAATCCAGGACCATTAGTGCAGTGTTCCAGTGCACTCAACAATGCTGAGCATTCTGGCTACAAACAAAACAAAACTATTTTAAAGTCATGAATGCAAAAAAAAACATGACAGTATTCAAAATTATGTAAAATGAGCAACATATTATGCAGGGAAGGAGGAATTTTGGATACCAGGTTATTTGTGTTTTCATTCAGTGTTGCAGCAAACTCCAAGAAGGAAATAGCTTCTGACTGAAGGATGTTGACATCAGGTAGATTACTTTTGTAGCCAGTTGATTCGGCAGCGTCAGTGAAATGATCAGTTTGTGTCTCAGTCTCACCAACAATCTGATGAATGCACTCCAGGGATGATCCGAAATAGAAAATTTTCTCTGAGAATATCAGATCCCACAAACCCTCCTCTCGAAAAGATTTGAGTAGAACTGGTGCTGAAATGAGAACTTTCCTAAATGTGCTGAGCATGTAATGTTGTAGGATATTTGATAAAATCCTGAATACACCAAAATAATTTATCAACAAAGGAAATTTACAGAACAGAACAATGCAGTTAAAATACATAGACAATTAGAAATTCAATCACCTGAAGGAACTAAGGAAACATGGTATTTGCATACAGATACAGACAAAGGTGTTGACCATAAAGGGAAAAATTATAAACAGAACAATGAACAATTGCAAGAAGAATGAAAAAAGGAGCGACAATAGATACTACGAGACTAGCCGCGCTACGGAAAATTACTCATATGTTGGATAGTATCTAACAGATTGTTGGAAATGGCAATAATGCAATATGGTAGAATTAACTATGTAACAGAACTTTTTCCCTCTAAATCTTAGCTTGGACAGTATCTTATATGAAGCCAATACATGGGAAGTTCATGGATGAACACGGGTACATATGAACCCACTTCGGAAAACACATTTCTAAATGCTAAAAAATTCTGAAAAAGGTTGCACGGATACGTCTCCATGTTCTATGTGTGTGCATAAAGTTTCACGAAAAAATAACTTTTTTTGTGGCCTGTGCAAAAAAGACAAAATTGTGTCGTGGAACGCTATTTAGAAGCACTGAAATTTGTCCTTTTTGCGGAGACAAAACAAAAAGACATTTTTTCACAAAACTTTGCACCACACACACACATTTGTGAACATGTATGCGTGAATTTATTTTTTTTGAATTTTTCAACATTTTGAAACGTGCTTAAAGTGCATTTTTTGAAAAGTGGATGCATATGCCCATGGGTGCAGGAGGTGCCCTCTTGCCAATACTTCATAGACTGGAAATTTTGAAACAGTGAGTGATAATTAACTAATCTATACCAATATAAAAAGACCCAAAGAGGCAGATCCAAACCACTTCGACCGTCAAATCATGTTATCTAGCGGTTCAAATCACACCAATGTTGAGCATCAAACACGTTTAACACTCTAATTACCCACCACTGCCATTGGTTATAAACACGTTTTGACTCAACGCTATCCCATGAAATCTGCCATGTAATTAATATCCTACCTTCCCGCGAAAAAAGTAATTGATATCTTACCAAATACCAACGTGCAACAGATATATCTTACCTAATATAACATGCAACTAATATCCTACCTAATATAAACGTGCATTGCATGTACATTATTACTAGTCTAATTAACAAAGACGTACACCAAACCAATGGGGAATAAGAACTTACCTTATATGGTTAGGCAATTCCGTTTCACTAGCACATGCTTTGATGCACGGGAAAACAGTTGAAAGAATCTTTATGATCCACCTTGCACATTGTTCCCAGTATGCCAACGAGATGGGTAGAGAAATTTTGGTAACAGTTGAACCAGGACAGTACCTGATCTCATTAGGAGGAAGAAGGAAAGAACAAAGTGCCTTGCTTAACTTTACAGAATACTCGTTCCATTCAGTCGTATTAAGAATATCAATAGGACTTGGGAATGATTCTAATGTAGGTGAATTCCTGGTACTTTGTCTATCAAGTTTCCAGTTGGGCACCTCGGGATCAAGAAATTTCTGCTGATGAAACTCCTGAAACATAAATGCGGGCCAACAGATGCTGTTCGCAAATTTATGTATCCGTCCATTTTCACATAGGAACTGCAAATTGTTAACATTACCGAAACTGAATAAACAGTCAAGGATCCAAGAGAGACTGCAAACATTATATGTCATCTAAGTCGAAACAGAAAACAAAATTCTGACCAAAATGGTGAGCAACGACCTCATAGGTAAAGTTAGCACTATCAATCTATGCCGATGATCTAACTATAACTCGTTTGCTACATAAGAGGTCAGCATATGAAGTACCTATGCGTTATCATTGCTCCAGAAAGGCAGAATCTAGAAATAGAACAAAGTATTATAAGGAATGCAATGATCTATCTACAGGAAAAGTTATGCAACAGGATACACCGCTTCCCTCAGAATTTCCAAAGATAGTATCTGGAGCTGCAGAATGTCACTCCTGCAAAAGCATGTCATGTTAGAACACAAGAACGGAACTGAACGGCAAACACACAAAACACGATCAGATAAATGTATCTTTGCTATCGCAGATTGTTGTTAAAATGTGCCTTCAGTTTATAATCGTAAACTGGTCCTATTGAACACTTGATAGCAGGTACTCCTTACATTCCAAAATGTAAGTGATCTAGTTTTGTCCTAAGTTAAACTTCTTTAAGTTTGACCAAGCCTATAGAAAAATATATCAACATCTACAAAACCAAGTTAGTTTCATTAGATCCATCGTGAAATATATTTCCATACTGTATTAATTTGGTGTCATAGATGTCTAAGTTCTAAGTTTGCGGACAAAACTAGAATCTCTTTGATTATGGAATGGAGGGAGTGGCTAAGAATACACTAACATTATTATAAAGCTGTCTCCTCTAGTAGAAAGGGAGATGTAAGATATTGCTCTTCAATGGCAGTGCATGAAAGTTGGCAGCACTAGCTGTTGTAAAGTACAAGCTACGGAATATGTATCAATTTATTAATATTGATGCTCGGTAGAACAGATGAAATAAATGGTCGCAGAACTAAATTCTATGGCACGGAACAAAGCAATATGCCACTGCTGAAACAGTGAAACACTTACCTTTCATCATTGGGGACAAAAGAATGCTTTGAGACTGAAAATTTGCTTGATGGTAGTCCCAGTCCATCCAATAGAACCTCCAGTCCTCCGATGCTTCTGAAATGATTCTGTGCACGAGTATTCTCAGATATTGTTGATCTCAGAGCATACAAAGTTATAAAGTGAAGTGACAAGTCAGTCCACTGATCTTTCAAATTTAGTCTTCGAATGACCCTTAAGAGTTCTGCAACAAACAATTTCAGATAAGTAACATAATAACGATGGAAAACATGGATGTGCTACCAGCTGATATGTACTCCCTCCGTTCCTAAATATAAGTCTTTTTAGAGATTCCAATACAGACTACATATGGAGCAAAATGGGTGAATCTACACTCTAAAATATGTCTATATACATCCGTATGTAGTCCGCATTGAAATCTCTAAAAAGACTTATATTTAGAAACAGAGGGAGTACAAAACAACGTATACACTACCTATGTACGGAAGAGTGCGGGGTTTTTTTATATACCAAGCTCCAGTGAGTTCTTGTCTTAGAAAAGTCACAGTATAGTTATTAATTTCAAAAAAAAAAACTAATATCTACTCCCTCCGTTCGGAAATACTCGTCGGTAAAATGGATAAAAATGGATGTATCTAGAACTAAAATACGCCTAGATACATCCATTTCTCCGACAAGTATTTCCGGACAGAGGGAGTGCATGTTAGAGTGCACTTTAAGTAAGCAAGATTTCACAGAGAAATATTTCTAAACTTGGGGCCCACATAAAGACAAATATGATGATAAAAAAATACTCCCTCTGTATCAAAATATAAGATGTTTTTTTACACTATGACAGTGTCAAAAAGCGTCTTATATTTTGATACGGAGGGAGTAGCAAATAGTGACAGCATATTCACAATTATAGATCATGTATTCTTCCTGTGCAGTTCGCCAAAAAGAACATTTTTCTTTAAATGTTGCTTATTCTACATCTACTCATAAGAAAAGAAAAAAATCCAAAAACTTGTAATTGTATTTTTATAGTTTGCAATGTATGGAAAACTTATGCTCCCTCCCTCCCTCCCTCTCTCTCTCTTAAAATAATAAATGACATTTCAGGTTTTGATACAGTCTCTGGCCCACAACGTTGACCATTATTTACCATATGAATATGTTAGTAAAATTTATAAAATTATGAGTATATTTTTTCATAAAAAATGTAGTTATAGTATTTTCCCATGAGAAATTCAAATAGTATTTGACATATCGATGGTCAAAATAAGAGAAGTTTGACTGCATGCAGTCTATTCCGAATGAAGGTACTCCCTCCGATCCATATTACTTGTCGCTCAAACGGATGTATCTAGACGTATTTTAGTGCTACATACATCCATTTGAGCGACAAGTAATATGGATCGGAGGGAGTAGTACTTTGTTTATCCCACATTCAGGGATGATCCACAAGTTGCTCACTTCCATCTACAGTTATACCAAAACATGTCTTAATTGCATCAATAATATCTACAGCCTAATATCAAGAGTGGAACCTACATGCCATCTAATCTGTTTTGATATTTCCTGCAGAATATTTCTCCAGAGCGGAAATTACGCATTGCACTTCAAGCTACTAGCAAACTCTTACAAGTAAAGCGGAGTTGTGGACCATGCTAGAACTGTAAGAGTTACGCGATGTAGAGACTAAGATTCCCTGTCCTAAGCAAGTAATGAAGCAAAATAGTTAAAGATATAATCAAATGTATACAAAGTACAAACATTGAAAAACCAACTTTACCTACTAACCAATTGACGCCGCCAGCTTCCATAACTGAAACAATGGCTTTTTGCTGCCAATTTCTATCAGAAACAAATCTTCTTATAGCATTGGGAGTAACTGTGCCTAAGTTGTTTGATGGGGTATGATCAGTGCTATTGACAACCCGTGAAATTCTTGTTGCAGCTGGCTCCAAATCCATGAAGTTTGAAATTATCATAACAATGTGTACAAGAATCTTTTGCATCATCCACATATTTTCTACAGTTCTATTTGACAGTTGTTCATCTGTGGCAAGCAAACTTGTCAAGGTCTTGAGCTTTACAACTGCGGCTGAATATACAAAAGAAAGGCCAGTTAAATTACATTCATTACAGAATTAACATATATATCACCACTATCATAACCTATGCTACAAGGAGATTCATAACATGGAGAAAGGAGTAAAGAATCAACATGAATCTAGGATAATAAATACCCAACTAAAGAAAGAATCTACCTTTCAAAAGAGCAGTAACCTTTTGCACACCTCCATAATAACTAAATACTCTACAGTTATGCACTGAGCGAGTAACAATGGTGAAACACTCCAAAACAGGTAATACTTCAGTGCTTAATCCCAGGTCTGTGGATTGCTCTGAGAGATTAGCCGAGGATTCTGGACAGCTGCTGCCTGCGAATACAGGAAACAAGATCGATCCAATTATCACCGAATCACTGCAGTTGCTAAACCTAATAAACCACTATAATTAACAGTTGGCATGGTATAACAATTGGTCATTGTTAATCTGGTATGTAGAATGCAAGTGCTCATTTTAGTGTAGTACAATGAACTTCCACAATAAAAGAAGTTGAAAATGTTCAACAGACAGTTCAGGGAATAAATAACTGACTCAGGAATTTACGCCACACAGCCTTTCGGTGTACTTAAATTGAACCTTACAATTTCTACCTGCTTGAGAGCATCTAGCGAACATTACAAATTTAGAACTGTGTTTAAATAACTGCTTCCTAAGTCATATATTATCTCAATTCCCAGGTCTAGCAATTATTTTGCTCCTTTTTCACCAGTCTTGGTCTTAGATCATTCAGTGAGAATGACATACAACCATGTCCTTATAGACATATGGCAGCTTGAGAAGGTGTCAGTAGTGAGTGGAAACTTGAAAAAACATTGTATGCTAAGGTATAAGAATGGTAAACAAAGGGGCCAAGAATCCGTAGTAAAGAAAGATATATTTTCTTCAGTGGGCCCACTTACTCTCAGTAACAAATGAAGTTAAATGAGAAATCTCCTGAACGAGAATAAGGATGACCTCAGAAGGATGCCCACCAGAACATCCTATAACTGTATCATCTGATACTGATCTCCGGTCAACTGATCGATCAATACGGTGTGGCTCCCAGTCTTTAAATGCTTGTATAAAATGCAGGACAAATATTTGCAGGGACTTCTTCTTTTCAGCCTATGAAATTGTTGACATGAGAAATGGACATTGTCATAAAATAAATAGGAAACGTGCTATAGAGAAATTATAGGGTTTAAATACTGTTATAAATCACAAGTACCTCCTCGATATTATTATCTAGTTGAAAAAATACAAATGTGTGCAGATCCATTCTTAAACTAATTTACATGATTTAGAATATAAATACGTTGATTCATTCATGAACTTGGACATCTCCTCTCTTTATACATTTATGATTTATGTGCAGCGGCGTGCGTGCAAGGGGCAATAATCAGTGCATAAGTGTGAAGCACTATTGGTTTAGAAGGGGTTATGTTCGTTAAAATATAGGAATGACCAGCATAAGGTATCCTAATTAGTTAGAAGTGTATATTTATGTTAAGAAGATAGTTCAGATTTGATCTTGTGTTTTGGTTGTACTAGCTATCCTTTTCAGGTCACCGTCAGTATAGGCACGGCATTGCCAACTATTTTTGAATAAACAAAGAATATGCATAAGTTCTCTATAGTCTCTCCATATACCCTTCTTTCAGTCTTAAAGCAACTCTACACGACAGTGAAGAGCCTTGCCAGCAGCAAGATGAGGACAATCTCTCAAGGCTCTGCCCTCAGAGACTTACCCAACCAAGTTCCACAATAATACAGGATTCTTATTGAGGATGTTAGTCCAATTACTCACTCAATAAATTCAACAAGAGATACTCAAGTATTAGGAAATATTTCATGTTGCACCAAAATCAGGAGATGTATGCTGACAACTTCAAGTTTGAGGCTACGGTCTGCATTTTCGCCAGGTTTTTTGCGCTACTAATCAAAGGAATGAGTGACACTATCTGCACTACGCGAGGTTTTTTGTGATATAACTGAAGGACCCAGTGACACTGTCTTAGATATAGTAGTGAAAATTTCTGTAAAGGGGTGAGTACCTTGTCGATAGCATTCTCGTACCTCTGCCAGAGTGTGTTTAAGATTCCTTCCTCACCAGTGTCACTGGAACCATATAACACAGGATTAGGATAAAATGCCCACATTCGATCGCAAAACTAGCAATACTGCACCAGCTTCTGGTACATTTCATTAAGAAACAGTAATGGCGAATGAAAACGTCGACAGAGTTTAGTTGTTTTTCTACATTGTAACATCACGGTACGTTATGAGCTTACAATTGGTGAAATTGGGTATAAGGAACCAGGGTAATCCATTCAACTACCCAATTGCCAATGATTTAGTGTTTCTCCAGCAAAATGCTGAGCAGACCTAGTGAAATGGAGAAGGATGAATAAATTAATCAATATTTTAAATCTCTAGGATCATGGTGTTACCGTTCTACCATGAGTTAACAAATTAACAGGTGTAGCTACTTCCAATTAGCTAAGCCATTACCCAGACCTGGAGGCTTCATCCAAACAAAAGCACGAAGAACTTAACAGACTGAAGTAATAAACTAGAAAATCAAAAACCCATCCGTCACCATCCAACAGTAGCTCGAAATTAGGCAGCGTAACTTGAGCAGCCACCCACGCAGTTCACACGAGCAAGCCGCGTTTCCCCACCGCAAACGAGCCAATGGCAATTCGCGAGTGTTCGGGAGTAGGGCTGTGTACCTGAAGCGGACTCTGGGGGAGGGCGCGGCGGCGAACTTGTCGGCCGAGGGGGAGGCGGTGCCGCCCCCGCCTCCGCCGGGGCTGCCTCCACCGGCGCCGGCGCCGCCACCGCCGGAGCCCGGCGAGGAGGGCGTCGACTTGCGGAGGAGATCAGCGACGCCCTTCACGATGTTCATCGCCCCCGATCGGACGCGGCTAGCAGCAGCAGCAGCAGCAGTTCGAGCAGCGCATCACCGCCGCCTGCGCGCGCGCTCGAGGGGAAGACGACGAGCCCGCGGGATTCGCTCCGGATCCAACCCAGCCCGGCCCCGATCCCCGGGTAGTGACAGGAGTGGAGACGAGGTGGGGGAGAGATCGCGTGAGGGGGATCGGAATTCGGGGAAATGTTTTGGTCTCTAGCGTGCGTGCGAAGCCTTTTTTGGTTTAGTCGGATCGAGGAGGAGTGCGAGAGGAGAGAGGGATCTGGATTAATTCTGGAAGGAAGCAACGGGGAGATGTTGGGGGAGACTCAGGGGGGCGATTGGATAAAAATGTGAATTTCTACAGGGCCTTTTCCGCAAAAGGGAGTGTACAGTATGGTGAGCCAGAGTAGGCTTCCTTGCGTTCTGCGCTTTTGCATGGGTGACCCTGTGGATTCTTGGATTTCCTCCCTGAGAGTTGACCCTAGTTTGCTGATGTCGAGATCGAGGATGTAGCTTGGAGCGACGAGTTCAAAGTTTTTTTATTGGAAAACTGCACCCATATATTAATTAATTAAAATTTATTTATAATCATTCGTTATAGCAAACGTCATGCAAGGCGGAAAACTATTACGAAAAACCCTCAGACCACGCAATAAATCACCTTCCTCTAAGAACTTTGCATCTTGAACCAAAGGCATATGGCAAGCCGCATCATCTATATTCGTGTAAAAAAAATTGCACATGTGCTCGGGCTCATCTCTAATCACAAGCTACAATCAACGGATATTCTAGTAGTAGGGATGAAGTTTGTCGAGGACTCCAATGTGCCCATCTTCATGCATTCTCATAGAGACAACACTAATCATTCGTTGATATATGAAATGTGTTTGCATAACTTTCTTTGTGCCACCTAACATCCTTCTTATCATGCTCACTCCACTCCTTTAAAGCAATGGTGAAGAGTATCAGCCACATAGCTATGGTGCACTCTTGACATGTTTGCTCTTGAATATCATGTGTGTGATTATGCGAGAGTAAAAGTTCTACGACTCTAATATGTGTCAAACAATTAACCACGAGCACGAGAAAACAGAAAATGGGTGAAAAACAATACTCGAGCAAAAAAAAAAGATTGCTAGTCTATCATAAAGGGTTTCTCGACATCTGAATTATATGAATCTATTTGTGAACCGAAATTTGCAATCCTTCAGCATTCCTTGAAGGATTGGGTTGGTGCAACAACAGCATCATCAACATCCTTCCCGATAAAAAAATATTCTTCTAGCGTTTCACAATAATTCATTCGGTCCTTCTTGCGATCGAGAAGAGCAAGTGTCAGGAAAAGAGATAACATAAGGAATTGATGATTGGGATCTTTAGAATGATAAATGAAAGTTAAGTGTACAATGAAGAGGGACATGGTCCACCTGTACCTATGGTGGAGGCAAAACGGTTATGTATAACTTGCGGGGTTTTTCACTTACAAGATTTACATTGTCAATGTGTGTGTAGAAATAGGCGATGAATGCTCTAGTTGATATCACAATGAGCCCATGATCATTTTGGAACATATGCCGCAGCTATTTAAAACCATCTCTTCTTATCCGCAATACTGATCATTTTTCCATCTTGATGACTTGATTGTCAACGGCGTCGAGGACGCCCTGCTTGATCATGGTGGCCAGGGAGCACTGGAGCTTGCTCAGCTGGGGGATGCAGCTCTTTCGAATGCTTGAAGTCCCTAGGTTGCCTATTAGGGTGTTAGTGGTGATTATGTTAGCTCAGCCTCTTAGTGCACCACGTAGTGGTCGGCCTACTGTTAGTGTTGTTTCCAGTATTGTGGGTGTGTGTTGTATCGAAAGTGTGTGGTCATGTACTGTGCTATTTTGCTTGCTCAAGTGTTCTGTTGTTTCTACTATGGCGCTTCTCTACCTGATGGCTCTGTCCGGCTGCTATGCCTGGCAAATGACAAGTGAATTTTTCTATGACCCATTACGACACAACCCATGAACACTTTAAGTTGGAACGTCCGTAGTCTAAACTGCCCGGCTCGGAGAGCAACGGTTAGTGCAACAATTGTCGCCTCTTCATGTCAACTCGTCTGTCTACAAGAGACAAAGCTCGACGGGGTCGACAAATTCGTCGATGCCTTTCTACGTGGCAATAGACTTCAAAGCTTTGCACAACGCCCAGCGTTAGGGACTAGGGGAGGAATTCTACTCCTATGGGATGACAATGTTCTCAACGTCTCCGATATCACCGCATCGACCTATTGCCTCTCTGGCATGGTCCGCATCCATGCAACCAACGTCTGCTTTAGGGTCACGTCTGTATATGGGCCAACTGATCATGCTTGCAAAGATGCTTTCTTTGTCGAGCTCATCTCCCACAAGCCTCCCAATAGGATTGCATGGCTGGCACTTGGTGATTTCAACCAAATTTAAAACAAGAGAAATTTTAACCGGAGTAGGATCAATCGATTCCGGGCTGCGTTGCAATCTTGTGAGCTTAAAGAAATTCACCTACAAAAAAGGTGCTTCACTTGGAGTAATGAGCGGGACAACCCAACTCTTTGCAAGCTCGACTCCTTCTGTAATGCGGAATGGGATATGGCTTCCAACACCATGTGATTCATGCTTTATCGTCTTCCCTCTCCGACCATTGCCCCCTCCTGCTTGCGGATGACAAAGGGCCTAGAAGGCCAAGATCTTTTAAGTTCGAAAACTTCTGGGCTTATTTTCCTGGCTTTTCCGAGGTGGTGCAAAAGGCATGGGGTGAGCATGTCGGGCACTCGGAGCCATACCAAGTTCTATACCACAAGCTCAAAAAAAAACGCGCCCCGGCTTACTGAGTGGAGCAAGAACCTGTTCTCCAAGGCAAAGGTCCAACTCCATGCTTCCCTACTTGTGATTCTTCTCCTCGACATTGCACAAGAGGCGAGGGTCCTCTCTCTAGAGAAACGTGACATACGCTCGAGGCTCAAGCAGAGGGTGATCAGTTTGGCGGTACTTGAGAGGACTAGGAAAAGCCAATGTGCTCGGTTGGCTGATCCGTCCATTTTGCATCATGTTTTCTTACTGTTATTTATAATATCTTTATCCATAATAATGCTTTTTGGAGTAATTCTAATGCCTTTTCTCTCATAATTTGCAAGGAACACACCAAGAGGGAGAATTCAGGTAGCTAGAAATCTGGACCTGAAAAAGTTACGACAGGCCACCTATTCTGCACAACTCCAAATGAGTTGAAACTTTATGGAGATTTTTTATGGATTATTTGAGAAATACTAGAGCCAATAAACACCAGAAGGGGGCTATATTTTTTATTTTTTTTATTTGGGACTTCTTATTTTTCTTTTTGGCCTCTTTTTTCCTTTTTTCGTCCGGAGTCTCATCCCGACTTGTGGGGGAATCATAGTCTCCATTATCCTTTCCTCACTGGGACAATGCTCTAATAATGATGATGATCACACTTCTTTTTACTTACAACTCAAGAATTACAACTCAATACTTAGAACAAAATATGACTCTATGTGAATGCCTCCGACGGTGTATCGGGATATGCAATGAATCAAGAGTGACATGTATGAAAAAATTATAAACGATGGCTTTGCCACAAATACGATGTGAACTACATGATCATGCAAAGCAATATGACAATGATGAAGCGTGTCATAGCAAATGGAACGGTGGAAAGTTGCATGACAATATATCTCGGAATGGCTATGGAAATGCCATAATAGGTAGGTATGGTGGCTATTTTGAGGAAGGTATATGGTGGGTTTATGGTACCGGCGAAAGTTACGCGGTACTATAGAGGCTAGCAATTGTGGAAGGGTGAGGGTGCGTATAATCCATGGACTCAACATTAGTCATAAAGAACTCACATACTTATTGCAAAAATCTATTAGTTATCGAAATAAAGTACTACGTGCATGCTCCTATGGGGATAGATTGGTAGGAAAAGACCATCGCTCGTCCCCGATCGCCATTCATAAGGAAGGCAATCAATAAATAAATCATGCTCCGACTTCATCATAAAATGGTTCACCATACGTGTATGCTACGGAAATCACAAACTTCAACACAAGTATTTCTTAAATTCACAACTACTCAACTAGCATGACTCTAATATCACCATCTCTATATTTCAAAACAATCATCAAGTATCAAACTTCTCTTAGTATTCAATGCACTTATATGAAAGTTTTTATTGCGCCTAAAAGCAAATTGCCATGTTGTTCTAAAGGACTCTCAAAATAATATAAGTGAAGCATGAGAGATCAATTGTTTCTATAAAATAGAACCACCGCCATGCTCTAAAAGATATAAGTGAAGCACTAGAGCAAAAACTATATAGCTCAAAAGATATAAGTAAAGCACATAGGATATTCTAATAAATTCTAATTCATGTGTGTCTCTCTCAAAAGGTGTGTACAGCAAGGATGATTGTGGTAAACTAAAAAGTAAAGACTCAAATCATACAAGACACTCCAAGCAAAACACATATCATGTGGCGAATAAAAATATAGCTCCAAGTAAAGTTACCGATGAATAAAGACAAAAGAGGGGATGCCTTTCGGGGCATCCCCAAGCTTAGGTTTTTTGGTATCCTTGTATTTTACCTTGGGGTGCCATGGGAATCCCAAGCTTAGGCTCTTGCCACTCCTTGTTCCATAATCCATCAAATCTTTACCCAAACTTGAAAACTTCACAACACAAAACTTAACAGAAAATCTTATGAGCTCCGTTAGCGAAAGAAAACAAAACACCATTTCAAGGTACTGTAATGAACTCATTCTTTATTTATATTGGTGTTAAACCTACTGAGACTGAGTTCTTCTATAGCAAAGGGACTGGTCACTTGAAGCGGAACTGCACCACGTATTTGGCGGATAAGAAGGATGGTGTAGCGACCAGACCTCAAACGGTCCGATCTCTGTGCTTCAGTATCATCCCTGGATCAGTAATGCTGACACGCACAGTACTTGAAGGATTTCTAACATAGTGGCAATCACACACTTATTACAACGAGTGTCTCAAAAGATAACTTATTACAAATAATATGGCTTAAGGCCATCTAATAACGATAACAATGGAAGGCTTGGAAGATAAGTGAGTCCATCAACTCCAACGGCATCACTGAGTATAGAACCACGACCTAAAGGCACCTTACTCGTCGTCTAAAAAGTCTGCAACATGAACGTTGCAGCCCGAAAACAGGTCAGCACATGGAATATGCTGACAAAATAACACATAGAGAGTAATGAACATAAATAGGCCATACTACATGCATATATGGCTGGTGGAAAGCTCTATGGTTACAGTTTTGCGTAAAGCCAATTTTTCCCTACTGCAAAGAAATAAATTTTGTTTAACTATCATTGTAGTTGTTAAACATTGAGAGTGTAGACACCCTCTCAATCCCAATTAAGCAGCATCATTAAAACCCAACAAAATTAATTAAAGTAACATGATGAGATTCACATGATAATCCAAGAATCAGATACTCAAGTTGTCCATAACCGGGGACACGGCTAACCATGATTAGTTTTTACACTCTGCAGAGGTTTGCGCACTTTTTTCCACAAGACTCGATCTCCTCCGTTGGGATTCTCGCACTACATGGTGTTTGAGAAACGGATGACTGAGGCATAGTATTTCAGAAGCGCTAGCACCTTACGATCGGGTAGACCGTTACACCTACTTTCCCTACATCTGCTAGTCTACCACTATAAGAGTTCGCACGACTTAATCAACTATGCTAGAGCCCATAGTAGCTTGTGGCTGCACACGGAAGTTTCTAATATGAATAATCTCATGATTCCTTTGAGCCTGGGTGGCGGTCCATAAAGAAAAACAGGCAATCGCTGAAATACCCAGGTGCCTCAATCCACCCAGATGTGTATTAAAGTTGTCACCGTAAATAAACTATTAATTAACAATCTCACATCTGTCATGGATACACTCACCCAATCCACGTCTACTAGCATAGCATGGCAATATAAGCAAACGCCGAAGTAAATCCCAAGGGTTTGATAATAAAACAGGTAATAGGTACTACCTCATCTACTTTCCCAAAACCCACAATTTAATTAGATCCTAATCATGCAATGTTTGAGGATTGATCTAATGCACAAAAACTGGTTATGAAAGGGATATGATCAAAGTGTTACTTGCCTTGCTGATGATCCGTGAAACCTAGAGATTCGAAGTAGCAAGCGGCGCACTCCGGGTACTCTAACGCACACAAAAAAACAAGTATACAATAAATACTCATCTAATGCATAAGTAAAACTCAAATAAGAGATCTAACCAGAAAGTTCAGCTTAAGAACTCCGATTTGCAAAAAGAAACAAAACAAACGAAGAGACGACAGGCAAACGGCGAAAGAAACAAGCTTCGTTTACTAATCTGAATCTAAGTCAAATTTTACAGAAGCAAAAACTTTTTTGAGTTGGTTAAATGGAAAGAGGGTTTCGAGACGAAACTCTAGGCGCTTGAATCGCCTGATTCCGATAAACGAGCGAAAAGTTATACTAAAACGAAAATTGGATCAGAAATCGCGATCAGAAATAATTGCGGAAAATTCGAGAAAAAGAAAAAACAACGAACAAGCTAATGAACAAATGTTCGTTGTCTGCGTCTAAACGGCGAAAACAGTTTGTTAAAACAAATGTACAGACGAACGTCCTCTAAATAATTAAACCGAAAAAACCAATCTAAAAAAACCGCGAGTTCTATTGAAAAACTGATCGGTTTTCCGTAGAAAACCGACGGCGGCAGCGGCGGGCTCCGGCAAGGCAGCGCGGGCGGCGGCAGCGGGTTCCGGCGCGGGGCGGCGCGGCCGCGGCGTGCTCCGGTGCGGGGCGGCGGCGGCGGGATCCGGTTAGGGTTAGGGTTTTCTGGTAGGGCGGGTTGAACGGGCCTCGGGCGGCGGCTTTTAAAGGCCGACCCGAGAAGTCCTGGCCGAGTACGGCCCTAACTCGGTCGACTTTTTTTTTAAATAATTTTGACATGCAGAAAAAGAAAGAAAAGAAATACTAAACGGACTCCAAAAATCCCAAAATAAATTTTCCCCGACTTCTAAAATCAAGCCGGACAAAGTGAACATTTATTTGGGGCCTAAATGCAATTTTGAAAAACGCAGACATTTCCTAAATTCAAATAAAACAGCGAAAAACTTCAAAATAAAATCTTATTTGATTTTTATTATTAAATCCTTAATATTTCTTTATTTTGGGAAAGTCATTTTATTCTCTCTCATTTATTTTTATAATTGAAATAATTGAAGATAAAATAAATAAAATCAAATGATCCTCTTTTCATAATTCGAGAAAACCTTAAATATGAAAATAACGAAATCCCCAACTCTCTCCGTAGGTCCTTGAGTTGCGTGGAAATTTCTAGGATCAACCAAAATGCAATAAAATATGATATGCGATGATGATATATGTACAACATTCCAAATTAAAAATTTGGGATGTTACAAACCTACCCCCCTTAACATGAATCTCGCCCTCGAGATTCGGGTTGGCTAGAAAATAGGTGAGGGTGGTCTTTCAGCAAATCTTCCTCTTGCTCCCAGGTGGCTTCATCCTTGGTGTGGTGGCTCCACTAAACTTTACAAAACTTGATAACCTTGCCGCGGGTAACTCGGCTGGCAAACTCGAGTATCTTGACTGGTTTCTCCTCGTAGGTCAAATCACTATCCAACTGAATCGCTTCCAGCGGCACTGTATCTCTCAGCGGTATATCCACCATCTCTGCATGGCACTTTTTCAATTGGGAAACGTGGAACACATCGTGAACTCCTGACAATCCTTTGGGCAACTCCAACTTGTAAGAAACTTCTCCCATACGCTCCAAAACTTTGTATGGTCCCACAAAATGTAGCGCTAATTTTTCCCTTAACTCCAAAGCGCTTAACTCCTCGAAGCGGGGATACACGAAGATAAACTCTGTCTCCGACTTCGTAAACTGTCTCCTTGCGTTTAGAATCTGCATAGCTCTTTTGCCTGGACTGGGCTACCTTGAGCCTATTGCGAATCAACTTCATCTTCCGTTCAGACTCCGTAATTAAATCCGGTCCAAACAACTGGCGGTCTCCAATTTCATCCCACAACAGCAGGGTTCTGCACCTCCTTCCGTACAAGGCTTCAAAAGGGGCCATCTTCAAACTGGATTGATAACTGTTGTCGTAAGAGAACTGTGCATACGGCAAATTGTCGTCCCAACTAGATCCATAATCTAGCGCACAAGCTCTCAGCATATCCTCCAAAATCTGATTGACTCTCTCGGTCTGTCCATCTGTCTGCGGATGAAAAGCTATACTTAACTCTAGCCTGGTGCCCAAAGTATCGTGCAACTGATTCCAGAACTTTGAGGTAAACTGGGTTCCTCTATCTGATACAATGCTCCTCGGAACTCCATGCAGACATACGATCCTGGTCATGTATATCTTAGCCAACTTGGCACTGCTGTAAGTAGTCTTCACTGGGATGAAATGAGCTACCTTCGTCAAACGATCGACTACAGCCCATATCGAGTCATAGCCTGAACGGGTCCTGGGTAATCCCGTGATAAAATCCATGCCTATCTTATCCCACTTCCATTCGGGTATCGGCAATGGCTGTAGCAATCCTACTAGCTTCTGATGTTCTGCTTTTACTCTCTGGCATACATCACAAACTGCTACATACTTCGCAATATCTTTCTTCATTCCGGTCCACCAGAAAGTATCCTTCAAATCCAAATACATCTTGGTATTTCCTGGGTGAATCGAGTACGGTGAGTCATGGGCCTCTTGCAGAATTAGCTTCCTGATCTCCGGGTCATTGGGCACATAAACGCGGTCCTCAAACCATAAGGTATCGTGTTCATCCTCATGAAATCCTTTAGCTTTTCCTTTGCTCATTTTTTCTTTAATAGAGGCAATCTTCTTGTCGGTCTTCTGAGCTTCTCTGATCCTATCCATCAAAGTAGACTGAACCTCCAATGCTGCTACATAGCCTCTCGGAACTATCTCCAAACATAGCTCACGAAGGTCCTCAGCCAACTCCTTGGATAACTCTCCGGCCATGAGTGTGTTGACATGGCTCTTGCGGCTCAACGCATCGGCTGCTACGTTAGCCTTTCCGGGGTGATAATGCAATCTCATGTCATAATCCTTGATGAGCTCCAACCATCTTCTTTGCCTGAGATTCAACTCCTTCTGCGTGAATATGTACTTCAAACTCTTATGATCCGTGTATACCTCACAATGGTTTCCAATGAGAAAATGTCTCCAAGTCTTCAATGCGTGCACTATGGCTGCTAACTCCAAATCATGTGTAGCATAATTCAACTCATGGGGCTTAAGCTGTCATGAAGCATACGAAACCACTCTTCCCTCCTGCATAAGCACTGCTCCAAGTCCTCGACGTGAAGCGTCACAATACACCTCATAATCGTTGCGCTGATCTGGCAGAATCAACATTGGCGAGGTAACCAAACGTTTCTTCAACTCCTGGAAAATGGCTTCACATTCCTCAGTCCATTTGAACTTGGTATCCTTCTTCAACAACCCCGTCATAGGTTTTGCAATCTTCGAGAAATTTTCAATGAATCTCCGGTAGTATCCTGCGAGTCCAAGAAAACTCCGGATCTCTCCAACTATTGTTGGGGCTTCCCAATTTGTCACAGTGACAACCTTGGTGGGATCTACTGCTATTCCTTCTCCGGATATAACATGTCCGAGGAATCCAACTTCCTTCAACCAAAACTCACATTTGCTGAACTTGGCGTATAACTAATGTTCTGTGAGCTTACCAAGTACCAAACGCAAATGTTCCTTATGTTCTTCTTCATTCTTCAGGTAAAACAGAATATCATCATTGAACACTACGACGAACTTATCCAAAAACTCCATAAACACTTTGTTCATTATGTTCATAAAATAAGCAGGTGCGTTAGTCAGACCAAATGACATAACGGTATACTCATACATCCCGTACCTTGTAGTAAAAGCTGTCTTAGGTATGTCCTGCTCTCGAATCTTCAGCTAGTGGTATCCTGATCGCAAATCGATCTTGGAAAATACCTTTGCTCCTTGCAATTGGTCAAACAAATCATTGATCATCGGCAGTGGGTACTTATTCTTGATCGTCACTTCATTCAATCCTCGATAATCAACAACCATCCTTAACGATCCATCCTTCTTTTCCATTAGAAGTACTGGTGATCCCCAAGGTGACGAACTTGGGCGAATATATCCCTTATCCAGTAACTCCTTAATCTGCTTCTTAATCTTCTCCAAATCCTTTGCAGGCATTCTATATGGTCTCTTAGATATTGGTCCTGTGCCTAGCAAAAGCTCAATCAAAAACTCAATGTCTCCATCCGGTGGCATGCCTGGCAACTCTTCTAGAAATACATCCGGAAAATCCTGTACCACCGGTACTTCCTCCTGTACAACTCCTGTTAGGGAATTTACTTGAGTCCTGTTCGGCACATGCCAGGATATATACTTGATCCTTCTTCCTTCTGGGTGGTAAGCAAAATCGACTTACTAGCGCAATCGATGTTTCCTCCATACATCGATAGCCAATCCATACCCAGAATTACATCCAAACCTTGCGATTCCAAAATGATTAAATCCGAGGGAAACACATGCCTACCTATACTTAATGGTACTTGAAAACATCCTTTACTGGCCATATACTCCGCTCCTGGTGAGCTTACTAACATAGGTGTTCTAAGAACCTTGGTGGGCAGGTTATACTTATCCACGAATCCCCTTGATATGTATGAATGCGATGCACCAGTACCGAAAAAAATGATTGCAGTAAAAGACTTAACCAAAAACTTATCGATTACTGCATCTGGCTAGGTTTCAACCTCCTCCACATTAACGTGGTTCACCTGTCCCCTATTGAAAGGGTCCGGCTTCTTCCAGAGCTTCCATTGACATTTCCATTCTAGGCTTCAGGACATTCATTGGCATAATGTCCGGTCTTCTGACACTTATAACAAGTGACTTGGCTCAGGTCTCTCTTGGCTGGGGTTGATGGGTTGGTACGGTTCTGACCGTTGCTTCCCCCATTCCCATTACCATTTTTAGGCCATTATGGTTATGCGAACTTCCTCCTCCATGGGTATGCTGAAAATGTCCTCCTGATTTCGGGGTAAAATGTGGCTTCTACTAAGCTCCTGAATTGTACTTCCCTTGTCCATACTTCCTTTTGCGGTTCTCAATCTGCTGCTGCTTACCTTCAATCATAAGAGCACGATCTACCGGTTCCTGGTAGTTGTTGAAGGTTGATACCATCAACTGCATGCTTAACTCATCATTCAGTCCTTCCAGAAACTTCTCCTGCTTAGCTGCATCTGTAGCAACGTCATCCGGGGCATAACGTGCTAACTTACTAAAGTCATCCACGTATTGGCCAACTGTCCATCCTCCTTGCCGCAAGTTGCGAAACTCACGCTTCTTCATGGCCATAGCTCTTGCTGAAACATGGGTTGTACGGAAAGCCTGCTGAAATTGGTCCCATGTCACCATGGCTATAGGGTAGGTGACAGTGTAATTCTCCCACCATGATGCTGCTGGTCCATCCAACTGATGTGCGGCAAAGCGCACCTTCTCAGCATCAGTACATCCTGTAGTGGTTAACTCCCTTCCAATCTCGCGGAGCGAATCATCTGCTACTATAGGCTTGGTGCTACTAGAGAACACCAGCAGATTCAGCCTAAGGAAACGGGTTAAGTGATCAACATGTGGTGGTGGTGGTGGGTTGTTGTTGTTGTTCCCCTGATTCTGATTATGGACTAGCAACTGCATCAACGCATTCTACTGCTGGATCAACTGAGTGAGCTCCGGTGGAAATGCAAATCCATTGTCACGTCTCGGAGGCATCTGATGGGTTTAGAAAAGATGATATTTAAGAATAGAGAGAGGTCTAGAGAGAAAACACTACCCATATGCACATAAGGCAAATGCAAACAAAATCACTTCATTCAATCAAACAAGGGCATACAATCGGTCTAACTATCGCAAATGTGCTCGGACTACTCTATTTACATGGTGGAATACTACTACTAATGTGGTGGTCTACTAGAAATATTCTTCGGTTGCAGACTCCATGATATCTGCTCCAGCTTCGTCAACATAGTCATCATCACTCAGGTCAGAGTCGGTGTCGTCGATGATGATGTAGTCTTCCGGGCGAATCTCCTTGGGTTCTTCGCCTTCTTCTACTAGTGTAGGGTCTCCCATGAATATTCCGATCTTCTTGATCAGGTCGTCATTCTTCTCCACTAGTACGACGATTTCCTCCTCATAATCTTCACGTGTAGCCTTGAGTTCTTCCTCCAGTTCCATGATTCTTGTCATCGCCTTCTTCAGATCTATCATGTCTGCGCACATCTGGTTCTCCTGACGTCGAATGTGCTGGTTTAACTCCTGGATAAAAGCTGCGATTGATCTATCCTTCTTGGTGCTGATCATTTCACAGTGCTCACCTCGGCGCCCACAAATCTGGTAGATAGTATCCTTGAGATCATTGCGGTAAACTTCTCCAATACGTCCCATGGTGATGTGGGCTGCCATGCTCTTTCCTAGACTCCAGGTTGGTGCATCAAAGGAAAACTCTATGGGCGCGGTGACTGGCATGAACGTCCTTCCTGGAACTTGAACTTGAATCATCCAGCGTTCCTTTTCGGGTAAAGTGGCGTTGTAGGTCCCGGTGAAGCTTGGTACTCTGATGTTCAGGTACTTAGTGACTTCCTTCAGGTGGCGTCCAAAGGATGTATCTTCATTTGGTTGTGCGAACTTGTTCCTTGCATCCGCCATCCTAAAAGAGTAGAAAAAAATGAGGAGTTAGAAATGAGAAGAGTGAGTAGTGATCTAGGTCTTTGTCGTGTCCTACAGTCAGCCTGTGCTCTGATACCACATCTTGTAGCGACCAGACCTCAAACGGTCCGATCTCTATGCTTCAGTGTCATCCCTGGATCAGTAATGCTGACACGCACAGTACTTGAAGGATTTATAACATAGTGACAATCACACACTTATTACAATGAGTGTCTCAAAAGAGAACTTATTACAAATAATATGGCTTAAGGCCATCTAATAACAATAACAGCGGAAGGCTTGGAAGATAAGTGAGTCCATCAACTCCAACGGCATCACTGAGTATAGAACCACGACCTAAAGGCATCTTACTCGTCGTCTGAAAAGTCTACAACATGAACGTTGCAACCCGAAAACGGGTCAGCACATGGAATATGCTGGCAAACTAACACATAGAGAGTAATGAACAGAAATAGGCTATACTACATGCATATATGGCTGGTGGAAAGCTCTATGGTTACAGTTTTGCGTAAAGCCAATTTTTCCCTACTACAAAGGAATAAATTTTATTTAACTATCATGGTAGTTGTTAAACATTGAGAGTGAAGACACCCTCTCAATCCCAATTAAGCAGCATCATTAAAACCCAACAAAATTAATTAAAGTAACATGATGAGATTCACATGATGATCCAAGAACCAGATACTCAAGTTGTCCATAACCGGGGACACGGCTAACCATGATTAGTTTTTACACTCTGCAGAGGTTTGCGCACTTTTTTCCACAAGACTCGATCTCCTCCGTTGGGATTCTCGCACTACATGGTGTTTGAGAAACGGATGACCGAGACATAGTCTTTCAGAAGCGCTAGCACCTTACGATCGGGTAGACCGTTACACCTACTTTTCCCTACATCTGCTAGTCTACCACTGTAAGAGTTCGCATGACTTAATCAACTATGCTAGAGCCTATAGTAGCTTGTGGCTGCACACGAAAGTTTCTAGTATGAATAATCTCATGATCCCTTTGAGTCTGGGTGGCGGTCCATAAAGAAAAACAGGCAATCGCTGGAATACCCAGGTGCCTCAATCCACCCAGATGTGTATTAAAGTTGTCACCTTAAATAAACCATTTATTAACAATCTCACATCTATCATGGATACACTCACTCAATCCACGTCTACTAGCATAGCATGGCAATATAAGCAAACACAGAATTAACTCCCAAGGGTTTGATAATAAAACAAGTAATAGGTACTACCTCATCTACTTCCCCAAAACCCACAATTGAATT
The DNA here is from genome assembly GCA_034509565.1 of Triticum monococcum. Classification (NCBI taxonomy): domain Eukaryota; kingdom Viridiplantae; phylum Streptophyta; class Magnoliopsida; order Poales; family Poaceae; genus Triticum; species Triticum monococcum. The sequence continues at coordinate 120,426,921 of CM067846.1, read as the reverse complement.
AGATCCTAATTATGCAATGCTTGAGGATTGATCTAATGCACAAAAACTGGTTATGGAAGGGATATGATCAAAGTGTTACTTGCCTTGCTGATGATCCGTGAAACCTAGAGATTCGAAGTAGCAAGCGGCGCACTCCGGGTACTCTAACACACACAAAAAATAAGCATACAATAAGTACTCATCTAATACACAGGTAAAACTCAAATAAGAGATCTAACCAGAAAGTTCAACTTAAGAACTCCGGTTTGCAAAAAGAAACAAAAAAAACAAAGAGATGAAAGGCAAACGACAAAAGAAACAAGCTTCGTTTACTAATCTGGATCTAAGTCAATTTTACAAAAGCAAAAACTTTTTTGAGTTGGTTAAATGGAAAGAGGGTTTCGAGACAAAACTCTAGGCGCTTGAATCGCCTGATTCCATAAACGAGCGAAAAGTTATACTAAAACGAAAATCGGATCAGAAATCGCGATCAGAAATAATCGCGGAAAATCCGAGAGAAAGAAAAAACGATGAACAGGCTAACGAACGAACGTTCGGTGTCTGCGTCTAAACGGCTAAAACCGTTCGTTAAAACGAACGTACGGACGAACGTCCTCTAAATAATTAAACCGAAAAAACCAATCTAAAAAAGATAAACCGCGAGTTCTAACGAAAAACCGATTGGTTTTCCATAGAAAACCGACGACGGCGGCGGCAGGCTCCAGCAAGGTGGCGGGTTCCGGCGCGGGGCAGCGCGGCGGCGTGCTCCGGCGTGGGGCGGCACGGGCGGCGGCGGCGGGATCCGGCTAGGGTTAGGGTTTTCGGGTGGGGCGGGTTGAACGGGCCTCGAGCGGCAGCTTTTAAAGGCCGGCCCGAGTCCTGGCCGAGTACGACCCTAAGTTGGTCGATTTTTTTTAAATAATTTTGACGTGCAGAAAAAGAAAGAAAAGAAATACTAAACGGACTCCAAAAATCCCAAAATAAATTTTCCCCGACTTCTAAAATCAAGCCGGACAAAGTGAACATTTATTTGGGGCCTAAATGCAATTTTGAAAAACGCGCACATTTCCTAAATTCAAATAAAACAGCGAAAGACTCCAAAATAAAATCTTATTTGATTTTTTATTAAATCCTCAATATTTATTTATTTTGGGAAATTCATTTTATTCGCTCTCACTTATTTTTATAATTGAAATAATTGAAGATAAAATAAATAAAATCAAATGATCCTTTTTCATAATTCGAGAAAACCTCAAATATGAAAATAACGAAATCCCCAACTCTCTCCATAGGTCCTTGAGTTGCGTGGAAATTTCTAGGATCAACCAAAATGCAATAAAATATGATATGCAATGATGATCTATGTATAACATTCCAAATTGAAAATTTTGAATGTTACAGATGGCAAAGTGAACAAAGGTATATGTGATATACATGTTATTGATGTGTACCTTACTAATGCTCGTAGTAGCACCTGGGTATTTGATACTGATTCTGTTGCTAATATTTGCAACTCGAAACAGAGGCTACGGATTAAGCGAAGATTGGCTAAGGACGAGGTGACGATGCGCGTGGGAAATGGTTCCAAAGTCGATGTAATTGCGGTCGGCACACTACCTCTACATCTACCTTCGGGATTAGTTTTAGACCTGAATAATTGTTATTTGGTGCTAGCGTTGAGCATGAACATTATATCTGGATCTTATTTAATGCGAGACGGTTATTCATTTAAATCTGAGAATAATGGTTGTTCTATTTATATGAGTAATATCTTTTATGGCCATGCACCCTTGAAGAGTGGTCTATTTTTGATGAAGAGTGATACACGTATTCATAATATTGAAGCTAAAAGATGCAGAGTTGATAATGATAGTGCAACTTATTTGTGGCACTGTCATTTAGGTCATATTGGTGTAAATCGCATGAAGAAACTCCATTTTGATAGACTTTTGGAATCACTTGATTATGAATCACTTGGTACTTGCGAACCATGCCTTATGGGCAAGATGACTAAAACGCCGTTCTCCGAAACTATGGAGCGAGCAACAGATTTGTTGGAAATCATACATACTGATGTGTGTGGTCCGATGAATATTGAGGCTCGCGACGGGTATCGTTATTTTCTCACCTTCGCAGATGATTTGAGCTGTGGGTATATCTACTTGATGAAACATAAGTCTGAAACATTTGAAAAGTTCAAAGAATTTCAGAGTGAAGTGGAAAATCATCGTAACAAGAAAATAAAGTTTCTATGATCTGATCGTGAAGGAGAATATTTGAGTTACGAGTTTGGTCTTCATTTGAAACAATGCGGAATAGTTTCGCAACTCATGCCACCCGGAACACCACAGCGTAATGGTGTGTCTGAACGTCGTAATCATACTTTACTAGATATGGTACGATCTATGATGTCTCTTACTGATTTACCGCTATCATTTTGGGGTTATGCTTTAGAGACGGATGCATTCACGTTAAATAGGGCACCATCTAAATCCGTTGAGATGATGCCTTATGAACTGTGGTTTGGCAAGAAAACAAAGTTGTCGTTTTTTCAAGTTTGGGGCTGTGATGCTTATGTGAAAAAGTTTCAACCTGATAAGCTCGAACCCAAATCGGGGAAATGTGTCTTCATAGGATACCCAAAGGAGACTATTGGGTACACCTTCTATCACAGACCCGAAGGCAAGACATTCGTTGCTAAGAATGGATCCTTTCTAGAGAAGGAGTTTCTCTCGAAAGAAGTGAGTGGGAGGAAAGTAGAACTTGATGAGGTAATTGTACCTGCTCCCTTATTGAAAAGTAGTTCATCACAGAAATCTGTTCATGTGACTCCTACACCAATTAGTGAGGAAGCTAATGATGAAGATCATGTAACCTCATATCAAGTTACTACCAAACCTCGTAGGTCAACTAGAGTAAGATCCGCACCAGAGTGGTACGGTAATCCTATTCTGGAGGTCATGTTACTTGACCATGACGAACCTACGAACTATGAGGAAGCGATGATGAGCCCAGATTCTGCAAAATGGCTTGAGGCCATGAAATCTGAGATGTGATCCATGTATGAGAGCAAAGTGTGGACTTTGGTTGACTTGCCCGATGATCGGCAAGCCATCGAGAATAAATGGATCTTCAAGAAGAAGACTGACGCTGACGGTAATGTTACTGTCTACAAAGCTAGACTTGTTGCAAAAGGTTTTCGACAAGTTAAAGGAGTTGACTACGATGAGACCTTCTCACCCGTAGCGATGCTTAAGTCCGTCCGGATCATGTTAGCAATTGCCGCATTTTATGATTATGAAATTTGGCAAATGGATGTAAAGACTGCATTCCTGAATGGATTTTTGGAAGAAGAGTTGTATATGATGCAACCTGAAGGTTTTATCGATCCAAAGAGCGCTATCAAAGTATGCAAGCTCCAGCGATCCATCTATGGACTGGTGCAAGCATCTCAGAGTTGGAATAAATGTTTTGATAGTGTGATCAAAGCATATGGTTTTATACAGACTTTTGGTGAAGCCTGTATTTACAAGAAAGTGAGTGGGAGCTCTGTAGCATTTCTGATATTATATGTGGATGACATATTGCTGATTGGACATGATATAGAATTTCTGGATAGCATAAAAGGATACTTGAATAAGAGTTTTTCAATGAAAGACCTCGATGAAGCTGCTTATATGTGACACCCCGAGAACGATGCGCCAGGTGTCTTCCAGTTATTCGCCGACGTTGCCATGTCATTTGCTTGCGTGTTGCATCTTATCATGTCATCATGTCCATTGCATTATCATGTTTTCAAAACTTGCATCTGTCCCGGTCTCCCAGTTCCTTCCGTTGTCCGTTCTGAGCCCAGACACACTTGCATGCGCCCGCGGCACGTCCGAAATATTATTTTATAAGTGGCCGGAAAATGTTCTCGGAATGGGATGAAAGTTGGCGTGCGGTGTTGTTTTGTTGTCAGTAGGCCGCCTGCCAAGTTTCATCGTGTTCGGAGTCTGTTTGATGCCCCAACGGATAACTATAGCGGCAGTATAGCCGGTCTTATCGTCGGAAGTTTTCGGTCTCTGGAAATCGTGCCGGGCAGCATCTCTCCCCTCTTCTCTCAGACCAACCCGCTCTCCACAGTCCACCTAGGCCCATGCCTACCCCTCTTTGCACAGTGCATCAGACCTCCTCGCGCGCGCGTCCGAAAGTTGTCCCGAACTCGACCAGGTCAGTCGTCACCGTTTGGTCCGGATCATCCCCAAATGTCTACAAAACATCTCCGTTTTGTTAATGGGGCTCCCTAACCTATTTATCCGAGATCGTCCGATTATGATCGGAGGGACGAGATAGCCCAACCCACACCCACTTTCTATAAATAGAAGTGCAATCATCGGACGAATCCCTAATTTCTAGGGATCCTCCTAGCGCCGCCGCCACTCCTCCCGTCTCCTCCTCGTGTTCCCCACCGAGCCAATCACCTTTGTTCCTTGTTTTCAGATCCACTCCACCAACCGCCACTTCCCACTCGATTTGGACCGCTAGATCGCGGACCCGACGGCCCAGGAGGCTCCCCCAACGCCCCAGCGCTCGTCCCTGCCTCCCGGCCGTAGCTCCCTTGCCCCCGCTCGATCTGGCCGCTAAGATCCCGAGCGCCTCGACCCCAAGCTCCACCACCCGTCGGTGGCCTCGATGGTACAGTAGCAACTGCCGCTAGACCGGACCCCCCCCTCGCGCTACCTCCTTATTTCTCTTCTTTCCCTGTCTCATCTCTCGCTCTCTCTTGCACTGCATGCTCGAACAGGAGACCGTGGAGTTGCTGTCTTCAAGCCATCGACTGGCCAAAACTTCAATGCCGGTGAAGACCTTCTCCAGTCCTCGAACCGTACGGGGTTTCCGCACCGCGTGCACTTGCCGTCCGTCGCCGTCAAATGCCAGTGTCGCCGTGCTTTTACCATCCGCGTTGGCAAGTACAACGCCCAGCCGCGCCAACCTCCTGCAGCTCGTCCCAGTGCTGGACCTGAAGCCCGCGATTCCCGTCGGACCTCGCCTCGCTGGAGATACCCAAGTCCACCGCCGCCTTGCCAAGTCCACCGCCGCCGCCGCCTCCTCCTCTGCTTCGAGTAGGAGGGCGAGAAGCGCTCGATCTGCTTTGTTCTCTCTTCAACGCCCACGCGTGGCCTCTGCGCCCGTTGACTGCGACTGGGCCGGCCTCGCCTAGGCCCACCTCGCCTCGCCTTTGCAGCTCCCACCTCTCCAACAAACGGCCCAAGGCCACTTGGTGAGCAGTCCCAGATCCAGCGCTCACTAGTCCGGCCCAGTTCCAATGGATTTGGCCCGTGTCACGTTTTTTCCCTGTTCTGCCAATTTATCTTTTATCCAGTGTTTTATGGTTTTGCAGAAAAGTCCCTAGAGTTCATGCATATAATAACTCACAAAGCGTGCATCAGATTAAAACAAACTTTATATGTAAAATGCTTAGTTTTTCGTCTAGTTTTATAATATGCCTTTTTCTTCCATGTTTACAATGTTTAAAATGCTGTTTGGTTAAATTTGCTCCTATGCCATGTTAAAATGCTTTAATTCATAACTAATTAGCCGTAGCTCCGAACTTAATAAACTTTATATGTAAATGGGGTGGAAAAATGCCTAGTTTAACATGGTGGTTTTACTTTGCATGTTTAATAACTCTAAAATTGTGTTTAGGGCAGAACAGTACCAAACCTAAAATATGCACATGAGGAGTTTCCGGACTTGTTGTTTTGTTGTTCCGGCCTCATTTAAACTTGCCTAGATAGGTAGTTTTCATATGCTTCACCCCTTGTCATGATAATCAACATTTAATTTTGTTGAGTACATAAACGGGAGAGAACTAAATAAGTCATGTGGTATTTGTCAATATGCAACTCGTTGCATATTGAGCTCCATTTAATTTGTAGAATTGTTTGTGCATTTTTCCATGCCATGCCTCATTAAACCGGACATGCATCATACTTGGTTGTGCATCATGCCATGTTTATGTGGTGGTTGTTTACTATGTTGTTTGCTTCTTTCCGATGTTGCTTCTTCGGGTTGGTTTCGATAACGTCGCGTTTGTGAGGATTCGTTCGACTACGTCCGTTTATCTTCTTAATGGACTCGTTCTTCTTTCTTGCGGGATCTCAGGAAAGATGACCATACCCTCAAAATCACTTCTATCTTTGCTTGCTAGTTGCTCGCTCTATTGCTATGCCGTGATACCTACCACATGCTTTATCATGCCTCCCATATTGCCATGTTCAGCGTCTAACCCACCTTGTCCTAGCAAACCGTTGTTTGGCTATGTTACCGCTTTGCTCAGCCCCTCTTATAGCGTTGCTAGTTGCAGGTGAAGATTGAAGTTTGTTCCTTGTTGGAACATGGATATGTTGCGATATCACAATATCTCTTATTTAATTAATGCACCTATATACTTGGTAAAGGGTGGAAGGCTCGGCCTTATGCCTGGTGTTTTGTTCCACTCTTGCCGCCCTAGTTTCCGTTATACCGGTGTTATGTTCCTTGATTTTGCGTTCCTTACGCGGTTGGGTTATAATGGGAACCCCTTCACAGTTCGCCTTGAATAAAACTCCTCCAGCAAGGCCCAACCTTGGTTTTACCATTTGTCACCTAGCCTTTTCTTTTCCCTTGGGTTTCCGGAGCCCGAGGGTCATCTTTATTTTAACCCCCCCGGGCCAGTGCTCCTCTGAGTGTTGGTCCAACCTGTCAGCTGCCGGTGGCCACCAGGGGCAACTCTGGGCTGGCCTACCGGAACCTTGGACAATCCGGTGTGCCCTGAGAACGAGATATGTGCATCTCCTATCGGGATTTGTCGGCACATTCGGGCGGCTTTGCTAGTCTTGTTTCAGCATTGTCGAAATGTCTTGTAACCGGGATTCCGAGTCTGATCGGGTCTTCCCGGGAGAAGGAATTGTTGGGGAACGTAGTAATTTCAAGAATTTTCCTACGCACATGCAAGATCATGGTGATGCATAGCAACGAGGGGAGAGTGTGATCTACGTACCCTTGCAGATCGACAATGGAAGCGTTTGGTTGATGTAGTCGTACGTCCTCACGGCCCAACCGATCAAGCACCAAAACTACGACACCTCCGAGTTTTAGCACATGTTCAGCTCGATGACGATCCCCGGACTCCGATCCAGCAAAGTGTCAGGGAAGAGTTCCGTCAGCATGTGGCATGGTGACGATCTTGATGTACTACTGTCGCAGGGCTTCGCCTAAGCACCGCTACAATATTATCGAGGACTATGGTGGCAGGGGGCGCCGCACACGGCTAAGAATAAGATCACGTGGATCAACTTGTGTGTCTCTGGGGTTCCCTTGCCTCCGTATATAAAGGATCAAGGGGGGGTGCGGCCGGCCTAGGAGAGGCGCGCCAGGAGGAGTCCTACTCCCTCTGGGAGTAGGATCCCCCCCATCCTAGTTGGAATAGGATTCGCGAAGGGGGGAAAAGAGAGAGGGGGGCCGACCCCCTCTCCTTGTCCTATTCGGACCAAGGGAGGGGAGGGGCGCACGGCCCATCTTGGGCTGCCCCTTCTCTTTTCCACTAAGGCCCACTATGGCCCATATAGCTCCCGGGGGGGGGGGGGTCCGGTAACCTCCCGGTACTCCGGTAAAATCCCGATTTCACCCGGAACACTTCCGATATCCAAACATAGGCTTCCAATATATCAATCTTTATGTCTCGACCATTTCGAGACTCCTCGTCATGTCCGTGATCACATCCGGGACTCTGAACAACCTTCGGTACATCAAAACGTATAAACTCATAATATAACTATCATCGAAACCTTAAGCGTGCGGACCCTACGGGTTCGAGAACAATGTAGACATGACCGAGACACGTCTCCGGTCAATAACCAATAGTGGGACCTAGATGCCCATATTGGCTCCTACATATTCTACGAAGATCTTTATCGGTCAGACCGCATAACAACATACGTTGCTCCCTTTGTCATCGGTATGTTACTTGCCCGAGATTCAATCGTCGGTATCCAATACCTAGTTCAATCTCGTTACCGGCAAGTCTCTTTACTCATTATGTAATACATCATCTCACAACTAACTCATTAGTTGCATTGCTTGCAAGGCTTAAGTGATGTGCATTACCGAGAGGGCCCAGAGATACCTCTCCGACGATCGGATTGACAAATCCTAATCTCGAAATACGTCAACCCAACATGTACCTTCGGAGACACCTGTAGAGCACCTTTATAATCACCCAGTTACGTTGTGACGTTTGGTAGCACACAAAGTGTTCCTCCAGCACACGGGAGTTACATAATCTCATAGTCATAGGAACATGTATAAGTCATGAAGAAAGCAATAGCAACATACTAAACGATCGGGTGCTAAGCTAATGGAATGGGTCATGTCAATCAGATCATTCAACTAATGATGTGATCCCGTTAATCAAATGACAACTCTTTGTCCATGGTTAGGAAACATAACCATCTTTGATTAACGAGCTAGTCAAGTAGAGGCATACTAGTGACACTCTGTTTGTCTATGTATTCACACGTGTATTATGTTTTCGGTTAATACAATTCTAGCATGAATAATAAACCTTTATCATGATATAAGGAAATAAATAATAACTTTATTATTTCCTCTAGGGCATATTTCCTTCAGTCTCCCACTTGCACTAGAGTCAATAATCTAGATTACACAGTAATGAATCTAACACCCATGGAGCTTTGGTGCTGATCATGTTTTGCTCGTGGAAGAGGCTTAGTCAACGGGTCTGCTACATTCAGCTCCGTATGTATCTTGCAAATCTCTATGTCTCTCACCTGGACTAGATACTGGATGGAATTGAAGCGTCTCTTGATGTGTTTGGTCCTCTTGTGAAATCTGGATTCCTTTGCCAAGGCAATTGCACCAGTATTGTCACAAAAGATTTTCATTGGACCCGATGCACTAGGTATGACACATAGATCGGATATGAACTCCTTCATCCAGACTCCTTCGTTTGCTGCTTCCGAAGCAGCTGTGTACTCCGCTTCACATGTAGATCCCGCCACGACACTTTGTTTAGAACTGCACCAACTGACAGCTCCACCGTTTAATGTAAACACATATCCGGTTTGCGATTTAGAATCGTCTGGATCAGTGTCGAAGCTTGCATCAACGTAACCATTTACGATGAGCTCTTTGTCACCTCCATATACGAGAAACATCTCCTTAGTCCTTTTCAGGTATTTTAGGATGTTCTTGACCGCTGTCCAGTGATCCACTCCTGGATTACTTTGGTACCTCCCTGCTAAACTTATAGCAAGGCACACATCAGGTCTGGTACACAGCATTGCATACATGATAGAGCCTATGGCTGAAGCATAGGGAACATCTTTCATTTTCTCTCTATCTTCTGCAGTGGTCGGGCATTGAGTCTGACTCAACTTTACACCTTGTAACACAGGCAAGAACCCTTTCTTTGCTTGATCCATTTTGAACTTCTTCAAAATCTTGTCAAGGTATGTGCTTTGTGAAAGTCCAATTAAGCGTCTTGATCTATCTCTATAGATCTTTATGCCTAATATGTAAGCAGCTTCACCGAGGTCTTTCATTGAAAAACTCTTATTCAAGTATCCCTTTATGCTGTCCAGAAATTCTATATTATTTCCAATCAGTAATATGTCATCCACATATAATATCAGAAATGCTACAGAGCTCCCACTCACTTTCTTGTAAATACAGGCTTCTCCGAAAGTTTGTATAAAACCAAATGCTTTGATCACACTATCAAAGTGTTTATTCCAACTCCGAGAGGCTTGCACCAGTCCATAAATGGATCACTGGAGCTTGCACACTTTATTAGCTCCCTTTGGGTCGACAAAACCTTCCGGTTGCATCATATACAACTCTTCTTCCAGAAATCCATTCAGGAATGCAGTTTTGACATCCATCTGCCAAATTTCATAATCATAAAATGCGGCAATTGCTAACATGATTCGGACAGACTTAAGCGTCGCTACGGGTGAGAAGGTCTCATCGTAGTCAACTCCTTGAACTTGTCGAAAACCTTTTGCGACAAGTCGAGCTTTGTAGACAGTAATATTACCGTCACCGTCAGTCTTCTTGAAGATCCATTTATTCTCAATTGCTTGCCGATCATCGGGCAAGTCAACCAAAGTCCATACTTTGTTCTCATACATGGATCCCATCTTAGATTTCATGGCTTCAAGCCATTTTGCGGAATCTGGGCTCAGCATCGCTTTTTCATAGTTCGTAGGTTCATCATGATCTAGTAGCATGATTTCCAGAACAGGATTACCGTACCACTCTGGCGCGGATCTCACTCTGGTTGATCTACGAGGTTCAGTAGTATCTTGTCCTGAAGTTTCATGATCAGTATTATTAGCTTCCTCACTAATTGGGGTAGCTGTCGCAGAAACAGTTTTCTGTGATGTACTACTTTCCAATAAGGGAGTAGGTACAGTTACCTCATCAAGTTCTACTTTCCTCCCACTCACATCTTTCGAGAGAAACTCCTTCTCCAGAAAGTTTCCGAATTTAGCAACAAAAGTCTTGCCTTCGGATCTGTGATAGAAGGTGTATCCAATAGTTTCCTTTGGATATCCTATGAAGACACATTTCTCCGATTTGGGTTCGAGCTTATCAGGTTGAAGCTTTTTCACATAAGCATCGCAGCCCCAAACTTTCAGAAATGACAACTTTTGTTTCTTGCCAAACCATAGTTCATAAGGCGTCGTCTCAACAGATTTTGATGGTGCCCTATTTAATGTGAATGCGGCCGTCTCTAAAGCATAACCCCAAAATGATAGCGGTAAATCAGTAAGAGACATCATAGATCGCACCATATCTAGTAAAGTACGATTACGACGTTCGGACACCCCATTACGCTGTGGTGTTCCGGGTGGCGTGAGTTGCGAAACTATTCCGCATTGTTTCAAATGTACACCAAACTCGTAACTCAAATATTCTCCTCCACGATCAGATCATAGAGACTTTATTTTCTTGTTATGATGATTTTCAACTTCACTCTGAAATTCTTTGAACTTTTCAAATGTTTCAGACTTATGTTTCATTAAGTAGATATACCCATATCTGCTTAAGTCATCTGTGAAGGTGAGAAAATAACGATATCCGCCACGAGCCTCAATATTCATTGGACCACATACATCTGTATGTATGATTTCCAGCAAATCTGTTGCTCTCTCCATAGAACCGGAGAACGGTGTTTTAGTCATCTTGCCCATGAGGCACGGTTCGCAAGTACCAAGTGATTCATAATCAAGTGGTTCCAAAAGTCCATCAGTATGGAGTTTCTTCATGCGCTTTACACCAATATGAACTAAACGGCAGTGCCACAAATAAGTTGCACCATCATTATCAACTCTGCATCTTTTGGCTTTAACATTATGAATATGTGTGTCACTACTATCGAGATTCAATAAAAATAGACCACTCTTCAAGGGTGCATGACCATAAAAGATATTACTCATATAAATAGAACAACCATTATTCTCTGATTTAAATGAATAACCGTCTCGCATCAAACAAGATCCAGATATAATGTTCATGCTCAACGCTGGCATCAAATAACAATTATTTAGGTCTAATACTAATCCCGAAGGTAGATGTAGAGGTAGCGTGCCGACCGCGATCACATCGACTTTGGAACCGTTTCCCACGCGCATCGTCACCTCGTCCTTAGCCAATCTTCGCTTAATCCGTAGTCCCTGTTTCGAGTTGCAAATATTAGAAATAGAACCAGTATCAAATACCCAGGTGCTACTGCGAGCATTAGTAAGGTACACATCAATAACATGTATATCACATATACCTTTGTTCACCTTGCCATCCTTCTTATCCGCCAAATACTTGGGGCAGTTCTGCTTCCAGTGACCAGTCTGCTTGCAGTAGAAGCACTTAGTTTCAGGCTTAGGTCCAGACTTGGGTTTCTTCTCTTGAGCAGCAACTTGCTTGCTATTCTTCTTGAAGTTCCCCTTCTTCTTCCCTTTGCCCTTTTTCTTGAAACTAGTGGTCTTGTTGACCATCAACACTTGATGCTCCTTTTTGATTTCTACCTCCGCAGCTTTCAGCATTGCTAAGAGCTCGGGAATAGTCTTATTCATCCCTTGCATATTATAGTTCATCACGAAGCTCTTGTAGCTTGGTGGCAGTGATTGGAGAATTCTGTCAATGACGCAATCATCTGGAAGATTAACTCCCATCTGAATCAAGTGATTATTATACCCAGACATTTTGAGTATATGCTCACTGATAGAACTGTTCTCCTCCATCTTGCAGCTATAGAACTTATTGGAGACTTCATATCTCTCAATCCGGGCATTTGCTTGAAATATTAACTTCAACTCCTGGAACATCTCATATGTTCCATGACGTTCAAAACGTCGTTGAAGTCCCGATTCTAAGCCGTAAAGCATGGCACACTGAACTATTGAGTAGTCATCAGCTTTGCTCTGCCAGACATTCATCACATCTGGTGTTGCTCCTGCAGCAGGCCTGGCACCCAGCGGTGCTTCCAGGACGTAATTCTTTTGTGCAGCAATGAGGATAATCCTCAAGTTACGGACCCAGTCCGTGTAATTGCTACCATCATCTTTCAACTTTGCTTTCTCAAGGAACGCATTAAAATTCAACGGAACAACAGCACGGGCCATCTATCTACAATCAAACATACATGAGCAAGATACTATCAGGTACTAAGTTCATGATAAATTTAAGTTCAATTAGTCAAATTACTTAAAGAACTCCCACTTAGATAGACATCCCTCTAATCCTCTAAGTGATCACGTGATCCAAATCAACTAAACCATGTCCGATCATCACATGAGATGGAGTAGTTTCATTGGTGAACATCACTATGTTGATCATATCTACTATATGATTCACGCTCGACCTTTCGGTCTCCGTGTTCCGAGGCCATATCTATATATGCTTGGCTCGTCAAGTATAACCTGAGTATTCCGTGTGTGCAACTGTTTTGCACCCGTTGTATTTGAACGTAGAGCCTATCACACCCGATCATCACGTGGTGTCTCAACACGAAGAACTTTCGCAATGGTGCATACTTAGGGAGAACACTTCTTGATAATTTAGTGAGAGATCATCTTATAATGCTACCGTCAATCAAAGCAAGATAAGATGCATAAAAGATAAACATCACATGCAATCAATATAAGTGATATGATATGGTCATCATTATCTTGTGCCTGTGATCTTCATCTCCGAAGCACCGTCATGATCACCATCGTCACCGGCGCGACATCTTGATCTCCATCGCAGCATCATTGTCGTCTCGCCAATTTTATGCTTCCACGACTATCGCTACCGCTTAGTGATAAAGTAAAGCATTACAGCGCGATTGCATTGCATACAATAAAGCGACAACTATATGGCTCCTGCCAGTTGCCGATAACTCGGTTACAAAACATGATCATCTCATACAATTTAGCATCATGTCTTGACCATATCACATCACAACATGCCCTGCAAAAACAAGTTAGACGTCCTCTACTTTGTTCGTTGCAAGTTTTACGTGGCTGCTACGGGCTTAAGCAAGAACCAATCTTACCTACGCATCAAAATCACAACGATAGTTTGTCAAGTTGATGCCATTTTAACCTTCGCAAGGACCGGGCGTAGCCACACTCGGTTCAACTAAAGTTGGAGAAACAGTCACCCGCAAGCCACCTATGTGCAAAGCACGTCGGGAGAACCGGTCTCGCGTAAGCGTACGCGTAATGTCGGTCCGGGCCGCTTCATCCAACAATACCGCCGAACCAAAGTATGACATGCTGGTAGGAAGTATGACTTATATCGCCCACAACTCACTTGTGTTCTACTCGTGCACATAACATCAAACCATAAAACCTAGGCTCGGATGCCACTGTTGGGGAATGCAGTAATTTCAAAAAAATTCCTACGCACACGCAAGATCATGGTGATGCATAGCAACGAGGGGAGAGTGTGATCTACGTACCCTTGCAGATCGACAACGGAAGCGTTTGGTTGATGTAGTCGTACGTCTTCACGGCCCGACCGATCAAGCACCGAAACTATGGCACCTTCGAGTTTTAGCACACGTTCAGCTCGATGACGATCCCCGGACTCCGATCCAGCAAAGTGTCGGGGAAGAGTTCCGTCAGCACGACGACGTGGTGACGATCTTGATGTACTACTATCGCAGGGCTTCGCCTAAGCACCGCTACAATATTATCGAGCACTATGGTGGCAGGGGGCGCCGCACACGGCTAAGAATAAGATCACGTGGATCAACTTGTGTGTCTCTGGGGTTCCCCTGCCTCTGTATATAAAGGATCAAGGGGGGGGGGGGGGGTGCGGCCGGCCTAGGAGAGGCGCGCCAGGAGGAGTCCTACTCCCTCTGGGAGTAGGATCCCCCCAATCCTAGTTGGAATAGGATTCGCGAAGGGGGGAAAAGAGAGAGGGGGGCTGGCCCCCTCTCCTTGTCCTATTCGGACCAAGGGAGGGGAGGGGCGTGCGGCCCATCTTGGGCTGCCCCTTCTCTTTTCCACTAAGGCCCACTAAGGCCCATATAGCTCCCGGGGGGTTCCGGTAACCTCCCGGTACTCCGGTAAAATCCCGAATTCACCAGGAATACTTCCGATATCCAAACATAGGCTTCCAATATATCAATCTTTATGTCTCGACCATTTTGAGACTCCTCGTCATGTCCGTGATCACATCCGGGACTCCGAACAACCTTCGGTACATCAAAACGTATAAACTCATAATATAACTGTCATCGAAACCTTAAGCGTGCGGACCCTACGGGTTCAAGAACAATGTAGACATGACCGAGACACATCTCCGGTCAATAACCAATAGCGGGACCTGGATGCCCATATTGGATCCTACACATTCTACGAAGATCTTTATCGGTCAGACCGCATAACAACATATGTTGTTCCCTTTGTCATCGGTATGTTACTTGCCCGAGATTCGATCGTCGGTATCCAATACCTAGTTCAATCTCGTTATCGGCAAGTCTCTTTACTCGTTCCGTAATACATCATCTCGCAACTAACTCATTAGTTGCATTGATTGCAAGGCTTAAGTGATGTGCATTATCGAGAGGGCCTAGAGATACCTCTCCGATGATCGGAGTGACAAATCCTAATCTCGAAATACGTCAACCCAACATGTACCTTTGGAGACACCTGTGGAGCACCTTTATAATCACCCAGTTACGTTGTGACATTTGGTAGCACACAAAGTGTTCCTCCGGCACACGGGAGTTACATAATCTCATAGTCATAGGAACATGTATAAGTCATGAAGAAAGCAATAGCAACATACTAAACGATCGGGTGCTAAGCTAATGGAATGGGTCATGTCAATCAGATCATTCAACTAATGATGTGATCCCGTTAATCAAATGACAACTCTTTGTCCATGGTTAGGAAACATAACCATCTTTGATTAACGAGCTAGTCAAGTAGAGGCATACTAGTGACACTCTGTTTGTCTATGTATTCACACATGTATTATGTTTCCGATTAATACAATTCTAGCATGAATAATAAACCTTTATCATGATATAAGGAAATAAATAATAACTTTATTATTGCCTCTAGGGCATATTTCCTTCAGGAATATCCTTCGTTGACCGTGAGAGCTTGTGATGGGCTAAGTTGGGACACCCCTGCAGGGTTTTGAACTTTCGAAAGCCATGCCCGCGGTTATGGGCAGATGGGAATTTGTTAATGTCTGGTTGTAGAGAACTTGAAACTTAACTTAATTAAAATGCATCAACCGCGTGTGTAGCCGTGATGGTCTCTTTCCGGTGGAGTCCGAGAAGTGAACACGACGTTGGAGTTATGCTTGAACGTAAGTAGTTTCAGGATCATTTCTTGATCACTTCTAGTTCGCGACTGTGCTTTGCTTCTCTTCTCACTCTCATTTGCGTAAGTTAGCCACCATATATGCTAGTGCTTGCTGCAGCTCCACCTCACTACCTTTTAGCTACCCATAAGCTTAAATAGTCATGATCGTGAGGGTGTGCGATTGCTAAGTCCCCGTGACTCACAGATTACTTCCAAAACCAGTTGGCAGGTGCCGATGATACCATGCAGGTGACGCAACCGAGCACAAGGAGGAGCTCGATGAAGATCGTGTCTATTATGTTGTTCCGTTCCAGTTGATCAGTAGTGGAGCCCAGTTGGGGCGATCGGGGATCTATTGCATTAGGGGTTGTCTTTATTTTGGTTCCGTAGTCGGACCTTGATTGTATTATGGATGATGTAATGCTATATTTATGTATTGTGTGAAGTGGCGGTTGTAAGCCATCTCTTTATCCCTCTCTTATTCAGTACATGGGATGTGTAAAGATTACCCCTCTTGCGACATGCCTACAATGCGGTTATGCCTCTAAGTCATGCTCCGACACATGGGAGATATAGCCGCATCGTGGGTGTTACAAGTTGGTATCAGAGCCTTCCCTGACTTAGGAGCACCCTGCTTGATCGAATCGATGGCGTTGTTGAGTCTAGAAAAATGTTTTGAGTCTTATAGGATTATATATATCGGAGAGTAGGATTCTTTTTACTCCTCAGTCCCTTCGTCGCTCTGGTGAGGCATCCTGACGTAGAGTTTTGACTCTTCTTTTCTCAAATTTCACTAAAAAAATTAGAATCACGCGGGTATCTTGGAATCGTTCCAATGGTTTTGTGACGAGAACATTGTTCTTGGTGCCTCCTGACATTTAGGGGTTGTTGCAGTGTCCCGGGGAGTTGAGCTCCGAGGTGTTGTCGTCACAATGTTATTGTTGCAGTTTTGGAATACCTGAGTTTCACCGACATCGAAAATCTCCTTTATGCAGTTGTTGTTGAGATAACCTCGATGCCACCCAGTACTGGGGCGGGCGTTCGGGAGTATTGCCATAACTCGTATAACGGATGCTTTTCGAAGGTTGAGGTAAACGATTTACGCAGGTTTCTTGGTTATGTGTTGAAGGATGGATACAGTTGGATGTAGGATTTGCTAGTTTTGGGTGAGATATTATGCTTCCCCTGTATCCCCAACACCTGATTGCATAACCAGAAAGTTTCGGGAGTTTATAAGTGGGAATTCAAGTATATCGTAGGATATCTTTCTGACAGATGTATGATATGAGATTGGGGTTCGACGTCTAGTGGTCCGCCTATCCATGGTTGGTTTTACAGTGGTCTTGTTGTGTCTTAAAGAGTCCTTGGCTATGCTGACTCGGGGACACTTCGTATGTCATGTGCACTGCCTTGTACATGATGGTGCTGTACGATCGAGCCCGTGTGGGCCCCACCACGAAAACTTCGGACAAAATCTCTATCATATGTTTGTTCCGGCTTATTCTGCAAGCTAATCCTTTGTTTTGTTTTCAGTTGTGGTATTCGAGTTGCTTCAAAGTCAAATGTTGATTCCATACCTTTCCTAAGTGGTGTTCTCATATTTCTATGTGAATGCTAATCCTTCTTGATCATTGAGTTTGTCATCTCAATTTCTTCTCAACCGGCGTGTTTTCTCTTCAAGTGGATCCGATCATTTTCAACATCCGCAAAGATCAACTCAAAGTTTGCTCAACGTTATTTGTTCCATCTGTCCCCAAGTTGTCTTTGTTTTACCCACCCTCCCACCCTTTTTCTTCAAGGGCTCAGATTTCTGAATCAAGTATCCATTTTATTCATGTGAATTTTATCCATTCCTTTCTTTCAATGTTCTTATCCGGTGATTCGCAGGAAGATTCTAATGGAGCCTCAAGTTCATCATTCTTCATTCTTTTTCTTCTCCGGTGGATTCAATTCAAGCTTTCGATGTTGATCATATATTTTTCATGGGTTCACATGTTTTCCATGTTGGAAGCCCTTATCAAGGACTCCCTTATTTATTCACCTCTCGCTATTCAATTGTTCCGGAGTGCTGAAGAAATCTCAGAAGATTCAAGTTTCCATTCTCAATTTGTGCAAGTTCTTTTGAGGATGTTATCTCATCCAAGCCATTTAATTCAACCGGTGCAACCTCTCTTTTAAATCGTTCAACGGTGTTTCTCTTGAGTGGGCTTTAACCCATAGGTCTTTTCCCTGGATGTTACCTGACTCTTCTATTTTTCCGGAGCTACCCTCAAATTCTTTTCCCAAGTTTGACGTAAGAATGAATTATCATCAGTCAGATGGTTTCTCCAAGATCTTATAACTCTTTTCATTGTTGGCTCAACCTCTTCGCTTTTCATTTTCCCGGGGTGTCTCGTCAATTATCATGGTGGTGTTCCCCGTCGTCATTCTCGGATTTTGAAGACCGAAGAAGAGTTTTCCCTCCATATCTTATCCGTTCTCTCAGAGACTCATGGTTCAAGCTTTTTGCCATCCTCTCTTAGTTGTTTTCGATTGTGAGAATTCTTTTCACCCATCCGGAGCATTTCAAGAGCATTTCAGTTCGATTCTCCGAAGGTCATCATTTCGGGTTTGTTCATTCTCAGCTTACAACTCTCGTTCTCCAAATCATAGCGGTGCATCATTCAAGTATTCTCTAATCAGCTCGTGATTCTCTTCGTTCAGACGTATCTAAATTCTCTCAAGTTTCTTCGTTCTTTTATAATTCTTCCCGGTGTTTTCCTTATCTTTTCTTTGTTCATTTTCAATTCTTACGGTGATTCGTTCAAGTTTTCTCTTCCTTCGTTATCATATCAATTCATTCGTTGTTTCCTATTCCCACCGGTGGTTCCATCAATACCTTCCTCAAATTTGTGCCATATCTCTCTTAATCCTTTCTACGAGAATAAGTAGTATGCCAAATCCGTTGCTTGTCATCAATTTAAATTGGTGTAGGATAAGCATAATGCAATTCTTATTCTTGTTTCATCTTTCTTTTTCCGAAGTTCCATGGTCTCTCAATTATATCACCACGAAGCTCCATCTAAATCATTGCAAGGATTCACCTTGTGTTTTCAACTTCTCTTTCTTTATATCATCCTTTTATTACCGAAGTTCTTCATGGTGGTTCATCAAGGATTCTTTTCATTCTTCAATTGTCCTCAAGATTTCTCTCGAAGTTATGATCCGCCAAGCTATACTCTCAAATAAACATGGTGTTCAATGCATGTCTTGTTTTGAGGAGTTCAAGCTTTCTTGATTTTGCATTCCAAAGTGCAATTCTTTCTACCTTATCTTTTCAGGTGGTGTTATGTCATTCTTGGTAATTTCCCTTCATGTTTCATGATTCACAAGTTATCAAGAATGAGGTATTTAAATCCATCAATCTCTTCATTGGAGTTATCTTGGGTTATATTTCACCTAAAGCTTTCCCTAAGGATTGTTGCTATTTATGGTGCTTATAAATGATCCAAGTTCTACTTTCATCCTCCCAGTGATCTTGTCAAGTTCTTATTAATTCTTTCCATTTGCAGTCGGAGTGTTGTCCAAATTATATCATTCTTTCCCTTCTCTATCTTGTTTTAACCGGAGTCGCATCCAAGTGCTTTCATTTTGCCAAGTTCATATTATTGCCTTCCATTCCAACCGGAGTGTTGTCATAATTGATCTTTATCATTCCTTGTACATCTCGTTTCTACCCGAGTGCTTGCATGTACTTCTTGTCCATTGCAACCCCTTTTCTTATGTCTTTCAACTTACAAGGTTCTAGTAATGTTCCTTGCTCCTCTTTTCTAACAGAGTGTTTTTAACTTTGTTCATCTTCGTTGTTTTCTTTCTTTCAATTTGTTCAACCTCGCAAAGGTTCTTTGGTTTCACTCGTTTGTCAAAGAAGCAACTTAGCTTTACCTCTTCTCTTCCTCTTCCGTTTCCCTCTGGTGCCATCCTAGATCTCGGGACGAGATCCTTTCATAGTGGTGGAGTGTTGTGACGCCCCGAGGATGATGCGCCAGGTGTCTTCCAGTTATTCACCGACGTTGCCATGTCATTTTCTTGCGTGTTGCATCTTATCATGTCATCATGTGCATTGCATCATCATGTTTTCAAAACTTGCATCTGTCCCGGTCTCCCAGTTCCTTCCGTTGTCCGTTCTGAGCCCAGACACACTTGCACGCGCCCGCGGCACGTCCGAAATATTATTTTATAAGTGGCCGGAAAATGTTCTCGGAATGGGATGAAAGTTGGCGTGCGGTGTTCTTTTGTTGTCAGTAGGCCGCCTGCCAAGTTTCATCGCGTTCGGAGTCTGTTTGATGCCCCAACAGATAACTATAGCGGCAGTATAGTCGGTCTTATCGTCGGACGTTTTCGGTCTCCGGAAATCGTGCCGGGCTGCATCTCTCCCCTCTTCTCTCAGACCAACCCGCTCTACACAGTCCACCTAGGCCCATGCCTACCCCTCTTTGCACAGTGCATCGGACCTCCTCGCGCGCGCATCCTAAAGCTGTCCCGGACTCGACCCGGTCACTCGTCACCGTTGGGTCCGGATCATCCCCAAACGTCTACAAAATATCTCTGTTTTGTTAATGGGGCTCCCTAACCTATTTATCCAAGATTGTCCGATTACGATCGGAGGGACGAGATAGCCCTACCCACACCCACTTTCTGTAAATAGCAGTGCAATCATCGGACGAATCCCTAATTTCTAGGGATCCTCCTAGCGCCGCCGCCACTCCTCCTGTCTCCTCCTCGTGTTCCCCACTGAGCCAATATCCTTCGTTCCTTGTTTTCAGAACCACTCCACCAACCGCCACCTCCCACTCGATTTGGGCCGCCAGATCGCAGATCCGACGGCCCAGGAGGCTCCCCCAACGCCCTAGCGCTCGTCCCTGCCTCCCGGCCGCAGCTTCCTCGCCCCCGCTCGATCTGGCCGCTGAGATCCCGAGCGCCTCGACCCCAAGCTCCACCATCCGCCGGTGGCCTCGATGGCACAGCAGCAACTGCCGCTAGACCGGACTCCCCCCTCGCGCTACCTCCTTATTTCTCTTCTTTCTCTGTCTCATCTCATCTCTCGCTCTCTCTTACACTGCATGCTCGAACAGGAGACCGTGGAGTCGCTGTCTTCAAGCCATCGACTGGCCAAAACTTCAACACCGGTGAAGACCTTCTCCATTCCTTGAACCGCACGGGGTTTCCGCACCGCGTGCACTTGCCGTCCGTCACCATCAAATGCCAGCGCCGCCGTGCTTCTGCCGTCCGCATCGGCAAGTACAATGCCCAGCCGCGCCGACCTCCTGCAGCTCGTCCCAGCGCTGGACCTGAAGCCCGCAATTCCCGTCGGACCTCGCCTCGCCGGAGATACCCAAGTCCACCGCCGCCTTGCCAAGTCCACCGCCACCGCCGCCTCCTCCTATGCTTTGAGCAGGAGGGCGAGAAGCGCCCGATCTGCTTTGTTCTCTCTTCAACTCCCGCACGTGGCCTCTGCGCCCATTGACTGCGACTGGGCCGGCCTCGCCTAGGCCCACCTCGCCTCGCCTTTGCAGCTCCCACCTCTCCAACGAACGGCCCAAGGCCACTTGGTGAGCAGTCCCAGATCCAGCGCTCACTAGTCCGGCCCAGTTCTAGTGGATTTGGCCCGTGTCACGTTTTTTCCCTGTTCTGCCAATTTATCTTTTATCGAGTGTTTTACGGTTTTGCAGAAAAGTCCCTAGAGTTCATGCATATAATAACTCACAAAGCGTGCATCGGATTAAAACAAACTTTATATGTAAAATGCTTAGTTTTTCGTCTAGTTTTATAATATGCCTTTTTCATCCATGTTTAAAATGTTTAAAATGCTGTTTGGTTAAATTTACTCCTATGTCATGTTAAAATGCTTTAATTCATAAGTAATTAACCGTAGCTCCGAACTTAATAAACTTTATATGTAAATGGGGTGGAAAAATGCCTAGTTTAACATGGTGGTTTTACTTTGCATGTTTAATAACTCTAAAATTGTGTTTAGGGCAGAACAGTACCAAACCTAAAATATGCACATGAGGAGTTTCCGGACTTGTTGTTTTGTTGTTCCGGCCTCATTTAAACTTACCTAGATAGGTAGTTTTCATATGCTTCACCCCTTGTCATGATAATCAACATTTAATTTTGTTGAGTACATAAACGGGAGAGAACTAAATAAGTCATGTGGTGTTTCGTCAATATGCAACTCGTTGCATATTGAGCTCCATTTAATTTGTAGAATTGTTTGTGCATTTTGCCATGCCATGCCTCATTAAACCGGACATGCATCATACTTGGTTGTGCATCATGCCATGTTTATGTGGTGGTTGTTTATTATGTTGTTTGCTTCTTTCCGGTGTTGCTTCTTCGGGTTGGTTTCGATAACGTCGCGTTTGTGAGGATTCTTTCGACTACGTCCGTTTATCTTCTTCATGGAATCGTTCTTCTTCCTTGCGGGATCTCAGGCAAGATGACCATACCCTCGAAATCACTTCTATCTTTGCTTGCTAGTTGCTCGCTCTATTGCTATGCCACGATACCTACCACATGCTTTATCATGCCTCCCATATTGCCATGTTCAGCGTCTAACCCACCTTGTCCTAGCAAACCGTTGTTTGGCTATGTTACCGCTTTGCTCAGCCCCTCTTATAGCATTGCTAGTTGCAGGTGAAGATTGAAGTTTGTTCCTTGTCGGAACATGGATATGTTGGGATATCACAATATCTCTTATTTAATTAATGCATCTATATACTTGGTAAAGGGTGGAAGGCTCGGCCTTATGCCTGGTGTTTTGTTCCACTCTTGCCGCCCTAGTTTCCATCATACCGGTGTTATGTTACTTGATTTTGCGTTCCTTACGCGGTTGGGTTATAATGGGAACCCCTTGACAGTTCGCCTTGAATAAAACTCCTCCAGCAAGGCCTAACCTTGGTTTTACCATTTGCCACCTAGCCTTTTCTTTTCCCTTGGGTTTCCGGAGCCCGAGGGTCATCTTTATTTTAACCCCCCCGGGCCAGTGCTCCTCTGAGTGTTGGTCCAACCTGTCAGCTGCCGGTGGCCACCAGGGGCAACTCTGGGCTGGCCTACCCGAACCTTGGACAATCTGGTGTGCCCTGAGAACGAGATATGTGCAGCTCCTATTGGGATTTGTCGGCACATTCGGGCGGCTTTGCTGGTCTTGTTTCAGCATTGTCGAAATGTCTTGTAACCGGGATTCCGAGTCTGATCGGGTCTTCCTGGGAGAAGGAATATCCTTCGTTGACCGTGAGAGCTTGTGATGGGCTAAGTTGGGACACCCTTGCATGGGTTTGAACTTTTGAAAGCCATGCCCGCGGTTATGGGCAGATGGGAATTTGTTAATGTCTGGTTGTAGAGAACTTGAAACTTAACTTAATTAAAATGCATCAACCGCGTGTGTAGCTGTGATTGTCTCTTTCCGGCGGAGTCCGGGAAGTGAACACGACGTTGGAGTTATGCTTGAACGTAAGTAGTTTCAGGATCACTTCTTGATTAGGACCGTGCTTTGCTTCTCTTCTCGCTCTCATTTGCGTAAGTTAGCCACCATATATGCTAGTGCTTGCTGCAGCTCCACCTCACTACCTTTTACCTACCCAGAAGTTTAAATAGTCTTGATCGCTAGGGTGTGAGATTGCTGAGTCTTCATGACTCACAGATTACTTCCAAAACCAGTTTGCAGGTGCCGATGATACCGTGCAGGTGACGCAACCGAGCTTAAGGAGGAGCGCGATGAAGATCGTGTCCGTTATGTTGTTCCATTTCCAGTTGATCAGTAGTGGAGCCCAGTTGGGGCGATCGGGGATCTATTGCATTAGGGGTTGTCTTTATTTTGGTTCCGAAGTCGGACCTTGATTGTATTCTGGATGATGTAATGCTATATTTATGTATTGTGTGGAGTGGCGATTGTAAGCTATCTCTTTATCCCTCTCTTATTCAGTACATGGGATGTGTAAAGATTACCCCTCTTGCGACATGCCTACAATGCGGTTATGCCTCTAAGTCGTGCTCCGACACGTGGGAGATATAGCCGCATCATGGGTGTTACATTATATATTGGGCATCAAAATCTACAGAGATAGATCAAGACGCTTAATTGGACTTTCACAAAGCACATACCTTGATAAAGTTTTGAAGAAGTTCAAAATGGATCAAGCAAAGAAAGGGTTCTTGCCTGTGTTACAAGGTGTGAAGTTGAGTCAGACTCAATGCCCGACCACTGTAGAAGATAGAGAGAAAATGAAAGATGTTCCCTATGCTTTAGCCATAGGCTCTATCATGTATGCAATGCTGTGTACCAGACCTGATGTGTGCCTTGTTATTAGTTTAGCCATGAATTCTGTAGAAGACTATTATCAGGAATAAAAGCTGGCATGATTAGATGTGGTATTGTTGAGGAGAATGAAGCTATGCTTGCATGTTTTATGGGTGGATTAAATAGAGAGATTCAGACCATTCTAGAGTATAAGGAGTTGAAAGTGCAACTATCCCTAGGTGGTTTTGGTAATTCATAACAACATATAGTTCATTGAGCTAATGATATTCCAAGATGATTATCTCAGGAAAGCTCAATGATTGGCATGGCATGGATGTGAAAGTGGAACCCTCAAAATGCTAAGGACAAAGAATTGGCTCAAGCTCAAAAGTTCAAGACTCTTCATTTTATATTTTAGTGATCCAAGATCACATTGAGTCTTTAGGAAAAGCCAATACTATCAAGGAGGGATGAGGTGTTGCTTAATGAGCCTCTTGCTTTATGTGCTTAAATGATATGCTCCAAAATCCTCAGCTACTTTCCTATATCCACAAATGACCTAAACCCTAAGCCAAACTCGGTCATACCGATTCTTTCATTCCAGCGCCACCGAGTTTCACTTGTCATTTGCCACTGCCAAACCCTAGCAATTCGGTCCTACCGATAAGGATCTCGGTCTCACCGAGATGGGATTGCAAACTCTCTGTTTCCCTTTCGTAACTTTTTGGTCTCACCGAAACAGCGAATCGGTCCCACCAAGATTGCAATGTAAACTCTATGTTTCCTACTTGTAACTTTTCGGTCTCACCGAAAGAGCAAGTCGGTCCCATCGAGTTTGCCTGACCAACTCTCTGGTTAGCTTATTGCCAAACTCGGTCTCACCGAGTTTGTGCAATCGGTCTCACCGAGATTACGTTATGCCCAAACCCTAACCGAATCGGTCTTACCGAGTTGCATGTCAGTCCCATCGAAATTCCTAACGGTCACTAGGTTTACTATTTCGGTCCGACCGAGTTTTCTGATTCGGTCCCACCGAGATTGATAAATTGTGTGTAACGGTTGGATTTTGTGTGGAGGCTATATATACCCCTCCACCTCCTCTTCACTCGTGGAGAGAGCAACCAGAACACATACACCATTCCAACTCATATGTTCTGAGAGAGAACCACCTACTCATGTGTTGAGACCAAGATATTCCATTCAAACCATATGAATCTTGATCTCTAGCCTTCCCCAAGTTGCTTTCCACTCAAATCTTCTTTCCACCAGATCCAAATCCTATGAAAGAGAGTTGAGTGTTGGGGAGACTATCATTTGAAGCACAAGAGCAAGGAGTTCATCATCAACACACCATTTGTTACTTCTTGGAGAGTGGTGTCTCCTAGATTGGCTAGGTGTCACTTGGGAGCCCCCGACAAGATTGTGGAGTTGAACCAAGGAGTTTGTAAGGGCAAGGAGATCGCCTACTTCGTGAAGATCTGCCGCTAGTGAGGCAAGTCCTTCGTGGGCGATGGCCATGGTGGGATAGACAAGGTTGCTTCTTCGTGGACACTTCGTGGGTGGAGCCCTCCGTGGACTCGCGCAACCGTTACCCTTCGTGGGTTGAAGTCTCCATCAACGTGGATGTAGGATAGCACCACCTATCCGAACCACGGGAAAAACATCCGTGTCTCCAATAGCGTTTGAATTCTCCAAACCCTTCCCTTTATATTCTTGCAAGTTGCATGCTTTACTTTCCGCTGCCAATATACTCTTTGCATGCTTGCTTGAATTGTGTAATGATTGCTTGACTTGTCCTAAGATAGCTAAAAACTGCCTAGAACTAAAATTGGGAAAAGGTTAAGTTTTTATTTGGTCAAGTAGTCTAATCACCCCCCTCTAGACATACTTTCGATCCTACAAGTGGTATCAGAGCTTTGGTATCCATTTGCCTTGATCTCCATAGCTTTTGGTGGTCATAGCCTTGGTTTCACAACCTAGGAGAGTATGGCATCTAGCGAGGGAAATTATCACCGTAGAGGTCCTTACTTTGATGGTACTAATTTTGCTAGTTGGAAGCATAAAATGGAAATGCATATTCTTGGACATAACCCCGCCATATGGGCTATTGTTTGTGTTGGTTTGCAAGGTGAGTTCTTTGATGGGAGGGAACCAAACCGTGAAGCTACTGCAGATGAGTTGAAGATGTTGCAATACAATGCTCAAGCTTGTGATATTCTCTTCAATGGATTGTGCCCCGAAGAATTCAACAAAATCAGCCGCCTTGAGAATGCAAAGGAAATTTGGGACACTTTGATTGATATGCATGAAGGTACCAACTCCGTCAAGGAATCCAAGTTGGATGTGCTCCAAAGTCAACTTGACAAGTTCAAGATGAAGGATGGTGAAGGTGTCGCCGAAATGTACTCTAGGCTTGCTCTCATCACAAATGAGATTGCCGGCTTAGGAAGTGAAGAGATGACCGATAGATTCATCATCAAGAAGATCCTAAGAGCCTTGGATGGGAAATATGATACCGTGTGCACATTGATTCAAATGATGCCCAATTACAAAGATCTCAAGCCAACGGAAGTGATTGGAAGGATTGTTGCTCATGAGATGTCACTCAAGGATAAAGAGGAACTTCACAACAAATCAAGTGGTGCCTACAAAGCCTCATGTGAAGTCCCCACATCATCAAGTGAGAAACAAACCTTCAATGAAGAATTGAGCTTAATGGTGAAGAATTTCAACAAGTTCTACAAGAGTAGAAGCAAAGATAGAAGCTTCAAGTCAAGGTCATACAATGACAAAAGATCTTCTAGTCGAGAGCGAAACTGCTATAATTGTGGAAGACCCGGACACTATTCCAATGAGTGTACGGCTCCCTACAAGAGAAGGGAAGATTCTCCAAAAAGAAGAAGCAAAGAATCACCACCAAGAGAGAGAAGGAGTAGAGATGATCGTTATGAACGGAGATACTCACGGAGAAGCAAGGATTCGGAAAGGAAGGAAAAATCATCAAGGAGCTATACAAAACGAAGACATCAAGCTCATGTTGGTGAATGGGTATCCGGCTCCGACTCCGACAGCCACTCCGAGAGAAGTTATCACTCCGACTCCGAAGATACTCAAGATGAAGGTGTTGCCAGTCTAGCACTTGTGTCAACCAACTCCTACGACATATTTGACTCACCAAGTGAAGGAATTGGAAGATGCTTCATGGCCAAAGGTCCTAAGGTAACACACCCCGAGTATGTTGATTTTAATAGTGATGAAGATGACTTGTTAGGTGATGATGACTTGCTTGTTGACAACTCTAGTGATGAGTACTATGATGAAACATCAATTAATCATGCTAAAACGAATGACAATGATAAGGAGAAGATTGAGGCTCTAACTAAAGAACTAAACACTCTTAAGTTAGCTCATGAAACTATCTTCGAAGATCATCGAGAACTTTTAAGAGCTCATGAGAAATTACGCTTTGAAAAGCTCAATCTTGAGCAAGAGCATGAGTTATTAAAAGCAATCAATGATGATCTCCGCAAGAAAAGTTCTTCTTACATTGCCAAGCGTTTACTATTATCCACTTACATGCCTCAAGTCAAATCTAGTAACAAGAACAAGAAAGATTCTTCCTCTAGTAGTAACAATGATCATGCTAAATCCAATATTGTTGCTTCTAGTAGTTCTCTTGATTCCACTAATGATTCTCTTAGACAAGTTACACTTGAGCAAGAAAATAGCTTATTGAAGGGGATTATAGAGAAAGGAGTATACAAAAGCCTTGCCGGGAGTAAGCAATTCGAGGAAATTGTGCGCAAGCAAGGAATGCACCGGAAGAATCAAGGTGTTGGTTTTAAACGAAAGTTCAATGCCAATGGAGTTGAATGGGAAGAAGATCAATACCCCAAGACAAATTTTGTTCCTCAACAAG
Source organism: Triticum monococcum (assembly GCA_034509565.1). NCBI lineage: Eukaryota > Viridiplantae > Streptophyta > Magnoliopsida > Poales > Poaceae > Triticum > Triticum monococcum. The sequence continues at coordinate 120,398,888 of CM067846.1, read as the reverse complement.
AGAAGTATGACACCTCTTTCAAGGGGATACAAGCTCAAGATGATCTTCCACCACAAGACTACAAGCAAAAAGGCAAGGACAAGCTTCAAGAGGAGATTGATGCATTTGAAGAAGCTCCTAAGACCTTAGTCAAGTGGATTCCCAAGACCACGTCAAGTTCCACTTCATCAAGTACGACTACAACTCCAAGGATTCCCATCAAGATGGTGTGGATCCAAAAGAAAAAGAACTAGAGAGTTCTTGAGGGTGACTCCGCCAACATATTTCACTCTCATCATTTTGGCAAGAACAAGTGCAATCAACTTCCACATCATGCACTAGTTCAAGGAGTCACAAACCCTCTTGTTGGTAAGACAAGGGACAAGGTAACCTAAAGTTTTCATGGACATCATCTTATGTATGCATCACTCTATGTCTATGGATATCCTTGTTTGTTCCTTGTGGGACTAACCCATGTAGGTATTGAAAGTGCAATTCACTCAAATGGATAGCGCCAAGTGATCTACATCAACATTGATCATCCACATCTTCAACATCTACATGAAGTCATCATCGACAAAACCCAAGGTTAGTTCATCCCTCTTAGGGGGGATATCACATCTAGGGGGATCTTTACTCTAAGACTTGAGCTAAAGCAACTCTAAAGATGTGAATACAACAATGCTTTATGTAAAAGTGGTAACCCCACTTGAGCTTAAACGATGAGTATGACCTACGATCAAGTGTTCTCACTTGACTCCTAAGTCAATATACTCATATATAAATGACCTAGTCATCGCAAATTGCTTGATAGATGCTAGAATTGTTTGTGCATGCTTTGCCACATATTTCATTTGCCATCTTATTGTGTGAGCATGTTGGTTGCATATTTTACTCATTCGAGGACATCCACTTGTTGTTTTGATTGTTTGGCTTTATCTTCTTTTGCCAAGTGGATGGACAAGAATGCCTAAGAACCTCCTCTAGCTATCTATGCTTTTCTCGTCTCAAACTCTATTCATGCTGCATCACAAAACTTGATCAAGTCAGATTCGAACCACTCTGTGTGAGGAGCGCTCGGAGTCCCCGATTCTTCATAGACTTAAACTTCCAAAACCTCTTTGTGATTCTCGGTCTGACTGATACCATACTTTCGGTCCTACCAAGATCATTAAGTTGATCTAGGTTTTCGATCTCGGTGCAACCGATTTGAACCACTCGGTCACATCGAGTTGCAATAACTGTATACAGTTTTGCATCTCGGTGCCACCGAGTTGTTCCACTCGGTCACACCGACAGGGTCGGGCTATATATAGTGACGGGCAGAATTTTGGAAATTTCTCCGAAACCTCTTCGCCCGCGCATAGCTCGCTCTGCCTCCTGGGTCTCCGGATCATCCTCCTCGCCGCCAGCAGCCTCCAGTCGCTGGTCTCCGTCGCCGTGAACGGGAATTTTGCCCCGCCGTTGCCGCCGTAGCGAGTCTCCGCCGAACTAGGGTATGGACTCGATCTTTGTGCTATTCTCCAATCCGATTCCTAGCACATTGTGATCATCATGATTCTTGCCACGTTTGATAAACTCCTATCCAGTCAATGAACTCGTAGATTAGGTTTAATTCGAAAATTTTAGGGTTAGGTTTCCGCCGAAACCATCTCGGACCCACCGAGTTGAAAAACTCGATCCCACCGATTTGGCTTATGCCATTGCACAAGTAAAACTCGGTGTGACCGAGAATTACTTATCGGCGTGACCAATTTTGGAACTCTGTGAAACCCTAGCAGTCTCGGTGCCACCGAACTGTGACTCGATCTGACCGAGTTCACTAGTTCTGGTGCCAAAACTGATTCAGTGTCACCGAGTTTGAAAATCGGTAGATCCGAGATGATTTCAGTGGGAAACTAAAACTAAGTTTTTGAATTATTCTTTTGCAAAAATCTCTCATTTTGTGATGCTCATCCACTCTATCTCATCTATAATCTATTCACAGGGTCAGCAGTCAGAATTTGCATCATGTCAGACCAGAGTGACAACCAGAACTTGTCAGAGCAGCAAGTGCAGTTGAGTGAGGGCACTAGCCCCTCAAGTTCCTTAGATGATGGCAGCAGGAGCACACCCAGCAACCTGCCTAAAGCTGCCACTAGACAAAGGAAGAAGAGAACTTCTGATTCTGAAGATGAAGACTATGTGGCAGAGGAAGAGGCCACATCAAAGAGAGTTGAGCCAGCTCAAGGCACAAAGCCAGGCCTGAAAATCAAAAGGCCAGCAGGCAGGCAGCCCATGTCAAAGGCTAGAGCTTCAACTATGAAGCCTGCTCCCATTGAGCCCGTTGCTGCTGAGGGCAAAAAGAGGAAAGAAAGAGTGAAGAAGACCGTAGCCAGAGTGCTTGGGAAAGCCTCCATCATGGAAGATGAGGAGGAAGAAGAAGAGGTTGCTACACCAGCAATCAAGGCTCCCAAGCTAATGGGAGATGCCATAAAATCAGGGGGAGCTGCTTCCAAGGCCAAGTCAGCTCCAAAGCCAAAGCCAAAGAGAAACACAAGAAGCATCCCAGCCACTGAAAAGAACAAGGCCCCAGTGCCTGAAGCTGCGGAGGAAGAGGAAGAGAATGTCCTTAGGAAGCTCAAGCCCAAGATCCCAGACCACAACGATGCTCATCCTGTGGCTGAGGATATGAAGCTCAGGAGAGATTCAGGGCTGAGGAAGTGGAGAGAAGCAGATCCGTATGCTTCTAGGAGAAGGACTGCAGTGGACTACATGTTTCATACCAAGGAGCAGCAGGATTTCTATGAGACAGTTTTGCTTGACAAGAAGCCAATTGTATGTGACATGAGATGGGTCGACTGGACCTACATGAAGGAAAATGAGGAACACTACCCTAGAGTATATGACAGCTTTAGTGCATGTGGAGTGGCAGACTTTGTTGGGCAGAAGCTCACAAAGTGGAACGAGGAGCTAATCATGCAATTCTACTCCATAGCACACTTCTACCTGGATGGCAGGATCACTTGGATGTCAGAGGGTACAAGGTACCAATCAACTGTTGAGGAATGGGCGAAGTTGATCAATGCCCCAGAGGAGCAAGCAGATGACTTGGACATTTATGCCAAGAAAAAGATGGACCACAACTCTATGTCCAACATGTACAAGGAGATTCCGAATGAAGCACTTGACACGTTCAAGTTTGGCTCAGTGCACTATCTTCTGTCAGGACTGCCCACTATCAACTGGATTCTAAGGCACACCCTGTTGCCCAAGTCTGGAGATCACAAGATGATCAGAGGTCACGCGATCAATTTGCTTCATGTCTTTGGCGTGCCTCAAAAATTCAAAGTCATGAGTCTCATAGTGGAAACAATCAAGAGGACAGCAGCAGACCAGAAGAGGAGCTGTGGATATGCCCCACAGATTCAGGAGCTCATCAACTCCAAGATGGGCACAGGCATATACCTCTTGGATAAGGAACACCTGCCCATCCGTCCAGATTTTGAAGATAACCAAGTGGTCATGACTGAGAATGAGCCATCATCTGCCCACGCACAAGCTCAGAAGGAGAAGGCGAAGAAGGAGAAAGCTGCCAGGATGCCTACTCAAGCGGAGGCATCTGATTACTTCCTGAAAACCAAACAAGAGCAGCTTGGTTACCTGATTGTGTCCACCCTGCGGATTGAGCAAGGACTTGCCACCCTGACTCAGAACCAGGCAAGCTTAGAGAGGATCATGGAACAGAGGTTCTATGACTTGGACATCAAGGTGACAGAGATACAGACTGCCGTGGAGCAGCTCCAGGAGGACATGAATGAGAGGAGAGGCAGGACCACGACTGATGCTTTTGCCAGGGTGCCACAAGGTCCGAGGTCGTCTGCACTGCCAGTTGCTGACACCAAAGCTACAACGTCTGCGCCAGCCACAGCCTCAGTTCCACCAGCTCCAGCATCCACTTCAGCCTCAACTCCGACCACGTCTACCAAAGGCTTCGTCCTTGGAGTGCTCCGGACTCCACCACCACCTGAAGATCAAGCCTGAGCGTCGACTTAGCACTATGCATTTTATAGGAACTTTTTGGTAACTTGTTGCCAAAGGGGGAGAAAATGTATAGATCATAGGCTTCGAGAGAGAGTGTTGCTTTTATTCTCTCTTGTTTTATTTGGTGGTTTTTCGAACTTTGTTTGCTTGTGTGTGAGATACTACGTCCTTATGTTTGTGAGACATCGATGATCATGTGTTTGATCATAAGCTACACTTAATGTTTGCTTAAATATTATCATTCTATCTATCTTATGTGATCACTCACTATTCTTGGTGATGAGTGCATGTATTTCAATCTTATCATTTTTGAGCGCTCCACCAAGATGTATGTGACATGGAAGAGTAACCCATGACTCTAACTCCTTGTGCATTTGCAGTCCAAAGCAAATTTTAAATATGCACAAATTTAGGGCGAGCTCTTATTTGTCACGTACTTCTCAAAGCGACGATATATTTCATGCTTATTATCATTTGTCGAAGCTTTGATCTATATGTTGTCATCAATTGCCAAAAAGGGGGAGATTGAAAGTGCAACTATCCCTAGGTGGTTTTGGTAATTCATAACAACATATAGTTCATTGAGTTAATGATATTCCAAGATGATTATTTCAGGAAAGCTCAATGATTGGCATGGCATGGATGTGAAAATGGAACCCTCAAAATGCTAAGGACAAAGAATTGGCTCAAGCTCAAAAGTTCAAGACTCTTCATTTTATATTTTAGTGATCCAAGATCACATTGAGTCTTTAGGAAAAGCCAATACTATCAAGGAGGGATGAGGTGTTGCTTAATGAGCCTCTTGCTTTATGTGCTTAAATGATATGCTCCAAAATCCTCAGCTACTTTCCTATATCCATAAATGACCTAAACCCTAAGCCAAACTCGGTCATACCGATTCTTTCATTCCGGCGCCACCGAGTTTCACTTGTCATTTGCCACTGCCAAACCCTAGCAATTCGGTCCTACCGATAAGGATCTCGGTCTCACCGAGATGGGATTGCAAACTCTCTGTTTCCCTTTCGTAACTTTTTGGTCTCACCGAAAGAGCGAATCGGTCCCACCGAGATTGCAATGTAAACTCTATGTTTCCTACTTGTAACTTTTCGGTCTCACCGAAAGAGCGAGTCGGTCTCACCGAAAGAGCGAGTCGGTCCCACCGAGTTTGCCTGACCAACTCTCTGGTTAGCTTATTGCCAAACTCGGTCTCACCGAGTTTGTGCAATCGGTCTCACCGAGATTACGTTATGCCCAAACCCTAACCGAATCGGTCTTACCGAGTTGCATGTCAGTCCCACCGAAATTCCTAATGGTCACTAGGTTTACTATTTCGGTCCAACCGAGTTTTCTGATTTGGTCCCACCGAGATTGATAAATTGTGTGTAACGGTTGGATTTTGTGTGGAGGCTATATATACCCCTCCACCTCCTCTTCACTCGTGGAGAGAGCAATCAGAACACATACACCATTCCAACTCATATGTTCTGAGAGAGAACCACCTACTCATGTGTTGAGACCAAGATATTCCATTCAAACCATATGAATCTTGATCTCTAGCCTTCCCCAAGTTGCTTTCCACTCAAATCTTCTTTCCACCAGATCCAAATCCTATGAAAGAGAGTTGAGTGTTGGGGAGACTATCATTTGAAGCACAAGAGCAAGGAGTTCATCATCAACACACAATTTGTTACCTTTTGGAGAGTGGTGTCTCCTAGATTGGCTAGGTGTCACTTGGGAGCCTCCGACAAGATTGTGGAGTTGAACCAAGGAGTTTGTAAGGGCAAGGAGATCGCCTACTTTGTGAAGATCTACCGCTAGTGAGGCAAGTCCTTCGTGGGCGATGGCCATGGTGGGATAGACAAGGTTGCTTCTTCGTGGACCCTTCGTGGGTGGAGCCCTCCGTGGACTCGCGCAACCGTTACCCTTCGTGGGTTGAAGTCTCCATCAACGTGGATGTAGGATAGCACCACCTATCCGAACCACGGGAAACACATCCGTGTCTCCAATAGCGTTTGAATTCTCCAAACCCTTCCCTTTATATTCTTGCAAGTTGCATGCTTTACTTTCCGCTGCCAATATACTCTTTGCATGCTTGCTTGAATTGTGTAATGATTGCTTGACTTGTCCTAAGATAGCTAAAAACTGCCTAGAACTAAAATTGGGAAAAGGTTAAGTTTTTATTTGGTCAAGTAGTCTAATCACCCCCCCTCTAGACATACTTTCGATCCTACAGGAGTATACTAATATCACTCGTTTATTCCATCTTGCTTGTAAAGCTAAATGTGAAGTGCAGGATCGTCATGCATTGGTGCGAACTAACTTTTCTACAGGTCGATATTCAACATGGACACCACGTGCATCCTCTATTTCCACTGCACCAGCACCTCCATCAGGTGCCACCTCTAGACATGATACAAGAAAGCAAGCACAACCACCACTATCTGCCAAGAGCACACCTGCTGGGCCTGCATAGAGTTCTTCTTCTTCCATGGCATCAACAGGGCACACAAGTGATATTATTTGTCATCGTTGTAAGGGAAGAGGACATTTTGCGAGAGAATGCAAATCTCAGCGTGTGATGATTGTTACTGAGGATGGTGGGTATGAGTCCGCTAGTGACTATGATGAGGAGACTTTGACTCTTATTACACATGAAGAACACGGTGGAGAGGATTCTGATCATGAGACGCAATACATGGCTGCTGAAGATGCTGACAGGTATGAATGTTTAGTTGCTCAATGTGTTTTGAGTGTGCAGGTTACACAAGCTGAGAAAAATCAGAGGCATAATTTGTTCCATACAAAGAGAGTTGTGAAGGAACGTTCTGTTCGCGTCATCATAGATGGAGGGAGCTGAAATAACTTGGCTAGCATGGAGATGGTGGAGAAGCTATCTCTCACCACAAGACCACATCCACATCCTTACTACATCCAATGGTTCAACAACAGCGGCAAGGTTAAGGTAACACGTACTGTTCGTGTGCATTTTAGTATCTCTACATATGCTGATTATGTTGATTGTGATGTGGTACCTATGCAAGCATGTTCCTTATTACTTGGTAGACCATGGCAATTTGATAAAAAATATGTACACCATGGTAGAAACAGTCAATATACTCTTGTTCATAAGGATAACAATATTACTTTGCTTCCTATGACTCCTAATTCCATTTTGAAAGATGATATTAATAGAGCTAATAAAGCAAAACAAGAGAAAAATAAGAGTGAAAATCAGATTGTGGCAAAACAATTTTGAGCAACAAATGAAGCCTAATAATAAACCATCTAGTGTTGTTTCTGAAATTAAATTGAAAAGTGCATATTTTTACTTGCCACCAAATCTGATATTGATGATCTAGATTTTAGCAAATCTGTTTGCTATGCTTTTGTGTGCAAAGAGGCATTATTTTCATTCGAGGACGTGCCTTCCTCTTTGCCTCCTGCTGTCACTAATATTTTGCAGGAGTTCGTTGATGTCTTTCCACAAGACGTGCCACCGGGATTACCACCTATTAGAGGGATTGAGCATCAAATTGACTTAATTCCCGGTGCATCATTACCCAACCATGCACGATATCTTACCAATCCAGAGGAGACGAAGGAGATTATGCGTCAAGTACAGGAACTGCTCGACAAAGGTTATATACGTGAATCCCTTAGTCCTTGTGCTGTTCCTATCATTTTATTGCCGAAAAAGGATGGTACATCACGTATGTGCGTTGATTGTAGAGGCATTAATAATATTACTATTCGTTATCGTCATCCTATTCCTAGGCTAGATGATATGCTTGATGAATTGAGTGGCTCTACAATATTCTCCAAAGTTGATTTGCATAGTGGATACCATCAAATTCGTATGAAATTGGAAGATGAATGGAAAACAACATATAAAACTAAGTTTGGATTATATGAGTGGTTAGTCACGCCTTTTGGGTTAACTAATGCACCTAGTACTTTCATGAGATTAATGAACGAAGTTTTACGTGCTTTCATTGGATGATTTGTGGTAGTTTACTTTGATGACATATTGATTTATAGCAAATCTTTGGAGGAACATTTGGAACATTTACGTGTTGTTTTTATTGCTCTATGTGATGCATGTTTGTTTGGTAACCTTGGAAAGTGCACCTTTTGCACCGACCGAGTATCTTTTCTTGGCTATGTTGTTACTCCACAGGGAATTGAAGTTGATAAAGCCAAGATTGCAGCTATTGAGAGTTGGCCGCAGCCCAAAACGGTCACACAAGTGAGGAGTTTCCTTGGCCTCGCTAGATTCTATAGGCGTTTTGTGAGAGATTTCAGCACCATTGCTGCACCTCTCAACGAGCTTACAAAGAAGGATGTGCCTTTTGTTTGGGGTACCGCACAGGAAGAAGCCTTCACAGTATTGAAAGATAAGTTGACACATGCTCCTTTACTCCAACTTCCTGATTCTAATAAGACTTTTGAGCTTGAATGTGATGCTAGTGGAATTGGATTAGGAGGTGTGTTATTATAAGATGGCAAACCTGTTGCATACTCTTCTAAAAAATTGAGTGGGCCTAGTCTGAACTATTCTACTTATGATAAAGAATTATATGCTCTTGTTCGGACCTTAGAAACATGGCAACATTATTTATGGCCCAAGGAATTTGTTATACATTCTGATCATGAATCTTTGAAACACATTAAAAGTCAAGCAAAACTGAACCGTAGACATGCTAAATGGGTTTAATTCATTGAGACTTTCCCTTATGTCATTAAACACAAGAAGGGTAAAGAAAATGTTATTCCTGATGCATTGTCTCGTCGTTATACTATGCTTTCACAACTTGAATTTAAAATATTTGGTTTGGAGACCATCAAAGATCAATATGTGCATGATTCTGAATTTAAAGATGTAAGAATTGTAAGGAAGGGAGAACTTGGAACAAGTTCGTTCTTAACGATGGATTTGTGTTTCATGCTAACAAGCTATGCATTCCAGCTAGCTCCGTTCGTCTTTTGTTGTTGTAGGAGGCGCATGGAGGAGGATTAATGGGACACTTTGGCGTCAAGAAGACGGAGGATATACTTGCTACACATTTCTTTTGGCCAAAGATGAGATGGGATGTTGAGCGTTTTGTTGCTCGCTGCACTACATGTCAAAAAGCTAAGTCACGACTCAATCCTCATGGTTTATATATGTCTTTGCCTGTACCTAGTGTTCCTTGGGAGGATATAACTATGGACTTTGTTGTAGATTTACCTCGAACAAAGAAGGGGAGGGATAGCATATTTGTTATGGTGGATAGGTTCTCGAAAATGGCACACTTTATACCATGTCATAAAAGCGATGATGCTGTTAATGTTGTTGATTTGTTCTTTCGTGAAATTATTCGCTTGCATGGTGTGCCAAATACTATTGTTTCAGATCGTGATACTAAATTTCTTAGCCACTTTTGGAGATGTTTATGGGCTAAGTTGGGGACTAAACTGCCTTTTAGTACTACTTGTCACCCCCAAACTGATGGACAAACGGAAGTAGTCAATAGAACATTGTCTACTATGCTTAGGGCTGTTTTGAAGAATAATAAGAAAATGTGGGAAGAATGCTTGCCTCATATTGAATTTGCTTATAATCGTTCATTGCATTGTACTACTAAGATGTGCCCTTTCGAAATTGTGTATGGTTTCCTACCTCGTGCACCTATTGATTTGTTGCCTCTTCCATCTTCGGAGAAGGTTAATTTTGATGCTAAAGAACGTGCTGAATTGAATTTAAAAATGCATGAGTTAACTAAGGAAAACATTGAGCGTATGAATGCTAAATATAAACTTGCTGGAGATAAGGGTAGAAAATATGTTGTGTATGCACCTGGAGATCTTGTTTGGTTACATTTGCGTAAGGATAGATTTCCTAATTTGCGCAATCAAAGCTAATGCCACGTGCTAATGGTCCTTTTAAGGTGTTAGAGAAAATAAATGATAATGCATATAAACTTGAGCTGCCTGCAGATTTTGGGGTTAGTCCCACTTTTAACATTGCAGATTTGAAGCCTTACTTGGGTGAGGACGATGAACTTTCATCGAGGACGACTTCATTTCAAGAAGGGGAGGATAATGAGGACATCAATACCATTGTTACACCCACAGCCCCTGCTGCTATACATACTAGACCAATTACTAGAGCTCGCGCACGCCAATTGAATTATCAGGTACTTTCGTTTCTTGGTAACGATTCTAATGTTCATGAGGATATGATGCTGCCTAAATTGGATACATTTGTTTTGCTTACAAATGAAGAGCCTATCTTGGACAAGAAAGATGAACCCTCGAGGAAGTTCAAGCATGGAGATGATGGCATGCGCAAGGGGATCAAGAACGGAGTTACAAGTGATGATTTCAGGACTTTGAAGCCACCATAAGGATTGCATGAAGCCTTGGACGAAATATACAAGATGCCACTTCATAAATTTCGTCCAGAGGCTATTTTAGGTGCTGCGTCACCTTATTATTGGGCCAGGCCCATGTATTTTCGAAATACTTAAGTATAGGATGTATTTAGAGTCCGTATGTGTGGGGAAACAAGAGTTAGGGTTGGTTTCGGACCCCTCCTCCAAGGGCCACGAAATCCCCCTCTTCCTCCATATATACAACCCTTAGGGCGTTGTTTAGACTTTGGGTTTTGTTTAGATTAAAAGTTCGCCATAGCTGCAACTTCGCGTACTTTGTTTGTGTCCAACGACCAGACCAAGACGTCACAGAACCCCACCTTGACCAATAAAGCTTTCATCTTATATTCACAATATCCAGATTGCAATCTCAGTTTCTTGCTTGTTCTTCGTTTGCTCGCAAGAAACATGCCCTCGTGGTCAGGTTGATCGTGTTCCGGCGTGGTCAATAACCCCTCGGAGTTGGTTTAGCGATTGCTAAGGCGCGACGTCCTCACACGTTCGTAGTTGGATCGTCAAAGTCGACTTCCTCTAAAACGATAGCCACCATCTCATCGAAAGACGGGATGCAAGATGTGTGGTCAGGTGCAAGATGTGCTAAACAGATTTGAAGAGGCCATGGAGAAGATAGATGGCATGGAGAAGACGTTCGAAACAAAGCTTGTTAACAAGTTTACTGAATTGCTCACACGTCTTCCACCACCACCACCGTCTGCACCTAACACACCTCTACAACAACAACAACAAACATGTCCTGTCTTTTGATGAGATGGTGGCTATCGTTTTAGAGGAAGTCGACTTTGACGATCCGACTACGAACGTGTGAGGACATCGCACCTTAGCAATCGCTAAACCAACTCCGAGGGGTTATTGACCACGCCGGAGCACGATCAACCAGACCACGAGGGCCTGTTTCCTGCGAGCAAACGAAGAACAAGTAAGAAACTGAGATTGCAATCTAGATATTGCGAATATAAGATGAAAGCTTTATTGATCAAGGTGGGGTTCTGTGACGTCTTGGTCTAGTCACTGGCCACAAACAAAGTACGCGAAGTTGCAGCTATGGCTAACTTTTAATCTAAACAAAACCCAAAGTCTAAACGATGCCCTAAGGGCTGTATATATGGAGGAAGAGGGGGGGGGGATTCGTGGCCCTTGGAGGAGGGGTCCGAAACCAACCCTAACTCTTGTTTCCCCACACACACGGACTCTAAAAACAGCCTATACTTAAGTATTTCGAAAATACATGGGACTGGCCCAATAATAAGGTGACACAACACCTAAAATAGCCTCTGGATGAAATTTATGAAGTGGCATCTTGTATATTTCGTCCAAGGCTTCATGCACTCCTTATGGTGGCTTCAAAGTCCTGAAATCATCACTTGTAACTCCGTTCTTGATCCCCTTGTGCATGCCATCATCTCCATGCTTGAACTTGCTCCAAGGTTCATATTTCTTGTCCAAGCTAGGCCCTTCATTTGTAAGCAAAACAAATGTATCCAATTTAGGCAGCATCATATTCTCATGAACATTAGAATCGTTACCAAGAAACGGAAGTACCTGATAATTCAATTGGCGTGCACGAGCTCTAGTAATTGGTCCAGTATGTATAGCAGCAGGGGCTGTGGGTGTAACAATGGTATTGATGTCCTCATCAAGGGAGGTATCAAAGTAATCCAGGAGTGGATCACTGGACAACAGTCAAGAATATCCTGAAATACCTGAAAAGACTAAGGATATGTTTCTCGTTTATGGAGGTGACAAAGAGCTTGTCGTAAATGGTTACGTCGATGCAAGCTTTGACACTGATCCGGATGAATCTATGTCACAAACCGGATACATATTTTTATTGAACGGTGGAGCTATCAGTTGGTGTAGTTCTAAGCAAAGCGTCGTGCGCGGGATCTAGGTGTGAAGCGGAGTACATAGCTACTTCGGAAGCAGCAAATGAAGGAGTCTGGATGAAGGAGTTCATGTCCGATCTAGGTGTCATACCTAGTGCATCGGGTCCAATGAAAATCTTTTGTGACAATACTGGTGCAATTGCCTTGGCAAAGGAATCCAGATTTCACAAAAGAACCAAGCACATCAAGAGATGCTTCAGTTCCATCCGCGATCAAGTCAAGGAAGGAGACATAGAGATTTGCAAGATACATACGGATCTAAATGTTGCAGACCCGTTGACTAAGACTCTCTCACGAGCAAAACATGATCATCACCAAGACTCCATGGGTGTTAGAATCATTACTGTGTAATCTAGATTATTGAATCTAGTGCAAGTGGGAGACTGAAGGAAATATGCCCTAGAGGCAATAATAAAGTTGTTATTTATATTTCCTTATATCATGATAAATGTTTATTATTCATGCTAGAATTGTATTAACTGGAAACTTAGTACATGTGTGAATACATAGACAAACAGAGTGTCACTAGTTTGCCCTACTTGACTAGCTCGTTGAATCAATGATGGTTATGTTTCCTAACCATAGACATGAGTTGTCATTTGATTAATGGGATCACATCATTAGAGAATGATATGATTGACTTGACCCATTCTGTTAGCTTAGCATGATGATCGGTTAGTTTGTTGCTATTGCTTTCTTCATGATTATACATGTTCCTATGACTATGAGATTATGCAACTCCCGAGTACTGGAGGAACACTTTGTGTGCTACCAAACGTCACAATGTAACTGGGTGATTATAAAGGTGCTCTACATGTGTCTCGGATGGTACTTGTTGAGTTGGCATAGATCGAGATTAGGATTTGTCACTCCGATTGTCGGAGAGGTATCTCCGGGCCCTCTCGGTAATGCACATCACTATAAGCCTTGCAAGCATTGTGACTAATGAGTTAGTTGCGGGATGATGTATTACAGAACAAGTAAAGAGACTTGTCGGTAATGAGATTGAACTAGGTATGAGGATACCAACGATCGAATCTCGGGAAAATAACATACCGATGACAAAGGAAACAAAGTATGTTGTTATGCAGTTTGACCGATAAAGATCTTCGTAGAATATGTAGGAACCAATATGAGCATCCAGGTTCCGCTATTGGTTATTGACCGGAGATGGGTCTCGGTCATGTCTACATAGTTCTCGAACCCGTAAGGTCCGCATGCTTAAAGTTCGGTGATGATCGGTATTATGAGTTTATGTGTTTTGATGTACCGAAGGTAGTTCGGAGTCCCGGATGTGATCACAGACATGATGAGGAGTCTCGAAATGGTCGAGATGTAAAGATTGATATATTGGACGGCTATATTGGGACAACGGAAGTGTTCCGGATGGTTTCGGAGAAAACCGGAGTGCCGGAGGGGTTACCGGAACCCCCCGGGGGAGTATTAGGCCTTAGTGGGACTGAGGGGAGCGAGAGGGCTGCAGCCTAGGAGGTGGCGCCCCGCTCCCATGAGGAGTCCGAATTGGACTAGGGGAGGGGGCGCGGCCCCTCTTTCCCTCTCCCTCTCCCTCTCTTTCCTTCCCCCTTCCCCCTTCCTAGTAGGACTAGGAAAGGATGAATCCTACTCCTAGTAGGAGGAAGATTCCTCCTCTCCTTGGGGCGCACCAAGGCCGGCCGGCCTCCCCCCTTGCTCCTTTATATACGGGGGTGGGGGCACCCAAAGACACACAATTTGATTGTTCCAAGCCGTGTGCGGTGCCCCCTCCACCATAATCCACCTCGATCATATCGTAGCGGTGCTTAGGCGAAGCCTTGTGTCGGTAGCAAGATCATCACCAAGGTTGTCAGAATCGTGATTTTGAATCGGATCGGAGCTTCGATGGTAGGATCGCAAATCGTAGAATCTTCACTATCAGGATCGTAGAAACGTAGATTCTAAGAACTAAAATCGTAGAATCAGAGGGCTAATCTTGGATCATAAAGTCGTAGAATCGTATAATAGAATCGCGATTCTAACAACCTTGATCATCACCATCATCACGCCGTCGTACTGATGGAACTCTCCCGCGAAGCTCTGCTGGATCGGAGTTCGTGGGACGTCATCGAGCTGAATGTGTGCTGAACTCGGAGGTGCCATGCGTTTGGTACTTGGATCGGTCGGATCGTGAATACGCATGACTACATCAACCACGTTCTCATAACGCTTTCGCTTATGGTCTACGAGGGTACATGGACGATACTCTCCCCTCTCGTTGCTATGCATCACCATGATCTTGCGTGTGCGTAGGATTTTTTTTTGAAATTACTACGTTCCCCAACACTATTGCTTCTACGACTATCGCTACCGCTTAGTGATAAAGTAAAGCAATTACATGGTGATTGCATTTCATACAATAAAGCGACAACCATATGGCTCCTGCCAGTTGTTCATAACTCCGTTACAAAACATGATCATCTCATACAATAAAATTTAGCATCATGTCTTGACCATATCACATCACAACATGCCTTGCAAAAACAAGTTAGACGTCCTCTACTTTGTTGTTGCAAGTTTTATGTGGCTGCTACGGGCTAAGCAAGAACCGTTCTTACCTACGCATCAAAAACCACAACGCGCTATAGTGATTGCCTTTTGATCTTCAGAAAGAACCCTGTTCATTGAATCCGATTCAACTAAAGTTGGAGAAACTGACACCCACCAGCCACCTGTGTGTGAAGCACATCGGTAGAACCAGTCTTGCGTAAGCGTACGCGTAATATCGGTTTGAGCCGCTTCATCGAACAAAACCGCAGAATCAAGAATCAACTAGTGACGGCAAGCAATATGTATATACCCACGCCCACAACTCCTTTGTGTTCTACTCGTGCAAATAACATCTACGCATAGACCTGGCTCGGATGCCACTGTTGGGTAATGCAATAATTTCAAAAAAAAAAAATCCTACGCACACGCAAGATCTATCTAGGTGATGCATAGCAACAAGAGGGAAGAGTGTTGTCCACATACCCTCGTAGACCGTAAGCGGAAGTGTTATGACAACGCGGTTGATGTAATCGAATGTCTTCATAATCCGACCAATCCTAGCACCGAAGATATGACACCTTCGTGATCTGCACATGTTCAGCTCGGTGACATCCCGCAAACTCTAGATCCAGCTGAGTGTCGAGGGAGAGTTTCGTCAGCATGACGACGTGATGACGGTGATGATGAAACTACCAGCGCAGGGCTTCGCCTAACACTACAAAAAATTACACTTCCGTGATGATATGTGTTTGTCATAGTAGGTCGCGTTTTTTGTCATGCATGTACATCCATGACAAATTTATGATAGAATCAAGATAGTCATACCTGTGCTGTCGTAGAAGTGTTCCATGACATTACCAAAATTATCATCACGAAAGTGTCCACTTCCATGATGATAAATCGCGCATCACAGAAGTGCTTTCGTCAAGGGTGACCGACACGTGGCATCCACCGTAACGGAACGCCGTTAAGCTATCGGGTCAGGTTTTGGATCCGATAACCCGTTAACAACCCCGACCAATGGGAAATTTCCACATGTAAAATTCTTATTAGCCAGAGAAACATGTGTCAGCTCGTTAGTGGGTCAGATAGGCGCCTATGATACGTCGACACGTGGCACAGCCCAACAGAGGCCCATTCCTGTGAAAAGGCCGGCCCGTTTGACTTGGTCAAAAGGTGGCGGGCCGGCCCATGTAAAGCCTGTTAACGACCTGTTCGCATATAGCCCATTTACAGCCCGCTAACCCAAGGCTCGTTACGCCCTATCCTAATTAGGCCCAGTAGCATCATCTCGGCCACCCAATATGATTCCAGCCCGTTTTCACTTCTGGCCCATGTATGGCCCATGATGTCTTTCGGCCCATATGAGGCCCTATGTAACTCTTGGCCTATTAACGGCCCGTGGTGAAACTGGCCCGTAATGAACAGTGTATCACTTTACACCCATTAACGGCCCGTGGTGAAACTGGCCCGTAATGAACAGTGTATCACTTTATACCCATTAACGACCCGTTATTCTGTTGGGCCGTTTCCAGCCCATGTTATCTTTCAGCCTTCTCAGAGCCCATTTATTCTTGGGCTCATTTCCAGCACTCGTTTACTTACGCCCCGTTAGTGTCATTTTCTGCTTGTGGGCCAATTCAGCCCATGGTTACATTCGTCCCGATTGTGGTCCGTTAATATGTTGGGCCATTTTCATAGCGTCATCAAATACGGCCTATTAACGATGGCCTGTTATGGTGGGCCCATGAACGGATGATTCCAACTCTAGCCCGTTTACGGCCATAATGCGGCCTGTTATTAGCCCATGTTTGGCCATCGATCATACTGCCCGTATAAGGCCCATTGATGATATGGCCCGTAGAAGGCCCATTGTTTCTACGGCCCGTAGAAGGCCCATTGTTTCTACGACCCGTAGAAGGCCCACTGTTTCTATGGCCCGTAGGAGGCCCAGTGTCACTATAGTAAATATTAACCCATGGTTACTGTGGCCTAGTTTTAAAAAATAGATTATTGCAGCCACTAGCAAACAGTGGAAAAAGAACTGCAATGACTAGAAGCAAACAAATAAACAAGACAACAAGGAAATAAATAAGCAAGCAACTTACGCTACGCTATCACGGCTGTCACACATATTACATCCACTGGGCATCAAAGTTCACCACCAGTGCAAATAAACGCGTCGACAAAAGAATATACAAAACTGAGAGCACTTCAGAAGGCACTAGGCCTGGCCAGGTCGCCCTCCCCCAAACAGCTGAAGAAGCTGAGTAGACCTTAGTTGTGTCAACGATAGATGCATCAACACTAGATTTAAGGCATGATGGTGCGCACGACAGTCCTCTGACATCTTCATTACATCTTTGACTTCAAGTCGGAGCTAAGCTGAAGCAAGCCTTTCCGCTTTAAGTTGAGACTGAAGAAGTCAAACTGATTGAGGCAGCGACTGCACAGAGGTTGTCTCACACCTGCTGGTGAGTAGCTTCAACTCACTGTCTTCATCAAGATAGGACCTTGGGGTCATCTCGCTGTCCTCAAGATGGTTTGGCTCACTATCTTCCCTAAAGTTCTGCCTGGCGTAAGAGATACGAGTCTGAAAGAGAAACAAGGAGACACGTAACAGATTTCACAATTATATAAGCAAATAAATGGATCTGTTCTGCATAAGGAACATGTTTTTACAACTACAATTTGAAACTGGTAGTTGTTGCAAACATCCAATCAGATGTAAACAGCAAAGCAAACAACAGTGGAGGAAATGATGCCTATCCAAATCTATACTAGAACAAAGTTTGAAGGCTTGAGAAGGATGAACTTACATTACATGTTAACACGGGCTGGACAAAGCCCTTCTCCATGTTGATGGAAGGATAATTCAATAAATTCCCCAAAGAAAATTCTTTATAAGTGTTGCCATTATTCTACATTTTGCAAAGAGTAAATATAGATCAAATAATATTGGAAGAAACATAGGATAATGAAGCTCAGGTGCAGACTGATGATACATAATCAAATAGCAATTAATTAAGTACAGCGTTACAAGGCAAAAGGGAGAGAGGTACTGACAAGAACAATGCAGAGCCCATTATTGTTTTGAGATCGTATGATCCTTTGAGCAAGGAGATTCATCTGAAATTAGTTTTCATACAAGGGAGAAGGTAAGGCACAAGCAGAAATTTAGGAGTTCAAATTTTGAATTGATATCATAGACAGTACCTGACGCTGGGCTCCCAGCAGTTCTAATAGGGGTTTGGCCACTGGAGTAGGGGTAAAGTGTGGTACAGTTGGGCCTGTGTTTTCTATGGCTACTGATCTATCTGATTTAATAGGTATCACTACCTTTTCCAAATACCTAGTTTGTACTCCTTGATGACCTGCACTCACCCTCTTCCTTTTGGACACCTATTACGAAAGAACAACATTTGACTGGAAAAACATAGTGTGACGACACATGGAATAGGTACAGAAAATGGATAGGTATGGAATATACTCATATATGATGCTTAAACTAAGAAGATGGTGTAACAAAGTAGAAGTAATGCAAGAGGTCAGAAGCAAAATATGTGCGACCAATACAACTTTGCAAAGTTAGAGCAAGCACCTTGATGGGTGAATAAGATAGGCCATCCTCCACCATGCCAAGTTTGTAAGGCAGTGGATCATTGCACAATATTCCTCTCGTGTGCCCATTCTCATATTCATTTTGATAATATTCAATATCTAACATGCATGAAAACATAAAAACAAGTGAGATTTTCTTTGTAATACAGAAGTGATTCTAATCCAATACTGCCTCCCTGTAAACCCCTTTGTGCTATCTCTGCAATTCTTTTAAAAGATGCCATGCATGCTGTAATTTGTTGTGTGCATTAATATAATGTGGCCTACTACTCAAAATATGAGAGCTCCATAAGTGATGACACTTCACAGATGATAGCTTCAACATATAGTAAAGAAGAACAAGTCGACCTGACCTGACAGATTCAAAATATACTAAGGGAGAACAACTCGACCTGACCAGTCGACCGCAAGAGAAGAGTATCATCTTAAAGAAGAGCAGAAGAGCAAGCAGATTGAAGATATTACAAGTCTTTTAATACAATGTCGGTTGGCCACCCATGATGAACCAGAGCGCACAGAGAAATACTATTCTTTCTGGTCTCTCCATATGTGGCTCACATGCATTTCGAAACTAAAGTAGGAACATTTAGCTAACCAATTAGACATCTCTCAGTTTTATTAATATCAGCAATAATATGAGATATGAATTTGTACAACTAAGCTTGTTTAGCTCAATGGGTGGAGCAGTGCTATTACGACATGAACCATGTAGGCTGATTGTGGTCATCATAAAATGGGGAAAACATAAGCATGATGAGTACAGTGTTGACCGTGGCAGTGGGATGGCAGATCTGAAGCTGCAAATCGCGTAAAGGGTAGTTAGCAACCGATGTTTGCTTTGAAATAACAACTAAGATTTGGTATGGACAAGAAAGTATGGTCAACAAGTGACAAAGAAATGCAATTATGCTGTCTCTCTATATGTCGTGACATGCATTTGGAAACTCAAGTGGGACCTTTAGCTAACCAATTAAATGTGTCGGTTAACTAATATCAGTATCATATCACAATCATATTTGAACAACTAAGCTTTCGAATTCTGAGTGTTGTGTTGTTTAGCTTGAAGGGTGGAGTAATGCTAGTACGACAGAAAGCACCTACGCAGATCATAGTAGAGTAGATAAAAGGGGAAAACCCTAAGCGTCAAGGGAAAAATCAGGAAAGTGGAACTAGCTGGACCAGTGGGTGGCGCACATGCTTTTCGAAACGAATATAGGAACATTAGGTGACCAATTAAACGTTCTCTGTTTTAGTGATATGAGCATTATATCACATTCGTATTTCAACACGTAAGCTTTGGGTTGAAGTCTTGAGGAGCAGTGCTAGCATGACACGAAGCACCTACGATGATGGTAGTGAATATAAAGGGAGGAAACCATAAGCTTTACGAGTATAGTGCCCATGCCATGGCGGATCTGAAGGTGCAAACCGGACAAAGCTACTTCGCAACCAATGTTTGCTTTCAACTAGCCACTACAATTTGGTACGGACAAGAAAAGTACAATAAACAAATTACGATCTATTTTCCGGGTGAGATCAATAACTTAAGCACATATGGAAGAGTACCACCTCTCTTGCGACGCCGTGTAGGCCTATGCTGATACGTTGAGGGTGTTGCGGGTGCGATGGCTGTCGGCGGTGGGGAAGAAGACTTTAGACGGCAGACGGCCGGGTCGGGGGATATATCCTGTTGCCGTGGATGAGGCGGTCGTAGGAGCGACAACGACAAGGTGGATGACGGCGCCGATGAAGCGAGAGGAGGCGATGAAAGGATCCTGGTCCAGCACCGTGGATGAGAGACGTCCATCTCTTGCAGTGGACGACGGGGTAGGGGTAGCGGCTCCAGCAAGGTGGAGGATGGGGTGGCGGACGGAGGAGGCTGGCCGTAGTGCGGAGGTTGTCGTGCCGCCGACGGTGTATGAATGGGGAAATGGAGGGGAGGGGGGGATCTCAAACTTTGGGACGCGCTTCTCTGAAATGGGGGAAAGTTACGAACTTATCCCCCGTTTAAAGTTTTGGACATCGCGTCGGTTGGGGATAGGACGGTAATCTCGCATCTCCCAAATATTTGCCGGTAACTATTTCGGGCGAGGAGAGGGTGTTTTGCCGCCCATGGTTGGCGCCCACGGTGTATGAACGGGGCTAACAGGTAGGGCGGTTGTGTCACGTCTGATGGAAGTTACACATCTGCCCCTATTTAAAATATTAGCCTACATCGATTTCGGGCGAGGAGGGTGTTTTGCCGTCCATGGTTGGCGCCCACGGTGTATGAACGGGGCTGATAGGTAGGGCGGTTGTGTCACGTCTGATGGAAGTTACACATGTGCCCCTATTTAAAATATAAGCCTACATCTATTTCGAACGAGGAGAGTTTGTTTTGCCGCCCACCGTGTATGAATGGGGAAATGGAGGAAGAGACACATGTCTTTCGGACGAGCTTGAATCAAATGTTTTGCCACCCACATTTGGCGCCCACCATGTCTGAATGGGCTCAGAGGCCGTCGTGTCACGTCTGATTGAAGTTACTAGTCTACCCCTATCGACAGCAGTGTAAATCCCGTCGATAAGGATGTCAAGTGTCAGGGGTAGACAGTAATTTCCATCTCGCAAACACTTGCTTTGAGCAGCCCACAAATTATAGTGGGTGTTTAGCCGCTTCATTCAAAACTTGGGAGAATTAGCATTCACGTTTGCCCTGGAACTTGGCAAACTAAATTCAAATCCAATTTGTATTCGATTACGAATATCCACAGATAATTATACGTTTTGTTATTTATTTCTTCAAAACCACAACAAAGATTTATTCCACCTTTATATATGATTATGATTTAGAAATGCCGTGATCTTCGAATTCAGTAGGTTGGATACACTCTGAGTCAAACAGTTATTTCATCCAATACAATATGCTCGCACAACAAATAGTTCACCTTATGTCAATCATACAAGTACCGAGGATTACCTCACCTAAAAAATTCGGATCATTACAACACATGGACAACATAGGGGGTCTTGCAACATAATCCATTGAGAGACATGACACAACATGCAAGTACAATAATCTAATGAAAATTTCAACTGGTATCTAAAGAAGAACCGGGATTATCTTGGGCTTCAGATAGCAGAAACAACAGGACCTCCTCCATCTTCAAATGCAACATTCTTACTTCCTCCAATTCTTGGGTTGCTTGCACAATGTGTGCCGCTAATTCTGTAATTTCCAGCCTCAAGATAAATATTACCTCATTCATGGCAGCCACACCATCTCTTTCTGCCTCTAGTAGAGCCTCAAGCACTATAATATCTGTTCTCAGACTGCTCTCCGGCGGTGTTGCCTCTGAACTGCTACCATTTGGTAACATGGATGGCGCACTGCTTGCACAAATAGATTCTGGGGTTGTACATTGTGTCCTAGTGTGAACGACATCCTGAAAGGTTTCCGCTGGACAGTAAGAGATAGTTATCGTATGATCCAGGCAGTAAGCTTACATGGTAAACGACGAACGAATTATTGCCGAGCATGGCAAACTATATTTAAATGGTTCGAAGCAGCATCAACCGAAAAGAAATTAAAATGGTAAGATGAAACTAGGGATGTAAGTGGCAAATAAACGAAATCCGCCAGTCCCATCTAGTTAGTTTTTGCTACCTCCCTAGTTCATTTTCCTCAAAAAAAACAAAAACTCTTTTGAACTATCATACCACTAGTGGACTTTAATCGGGATTAAACCGGACCCAGTTGACATCCCTAGTTGAAAGGGAGTGTACAACCGCTATATTTAAGTTGCCAAGGCATCGAAGCAGTTGAAATAATCTAAGAAAGCACTTAACAGTGTGGCCTCATATAAACTACGAAGTGTTGGGGAACGTAGCAGAAATTCAAAATTTTCCTACGTGTCACCAAGATCTATCTATGGAGAAACCAGCAACGAGGGAAGGAGAGTGCATCTACATACCCTTGTAGATCGCTAAGCAGAAGCGTTCAAGAGAATGGGGTTGATGGAGTCGTACTCGTCGTGATCCAAATCACCGGAGATCCTAGTGCCGAACGGACGGCACCTCCGCGTTCAACACACATATAGCCCGACGACGTCTCCCATGCCTTGATCCAGCAAGGAGAGAGGGAGAGGTTGAGGAAGACTCCATCCAGCAGCAGCACAACGGCGTGGTGGTGGTGGAGGAGCGTGGTGATCCAGGCATCCAGCAGGGCTTCGCCAAGCACCGCGAGATATGAGGAGAAAGAGAGGTAGGGCTGCGCCAGGGAGAGGAACTCGTGTGCATTGAGCAGCCCAAACCTCAACTATATATAGGGGAAGGGGAGGGGCTGCGCCCCCACCTAGGGTTCCCTCCCTAGGGGTGGCGGCAGCCCCCTAGATCCCATCTAGGGGCGGCCAAGGGGAGGGGAGAGGGGGAGGCGCACCAGGGTGGGCCTTAGGGCCCATCTGCCCTAGGGTTTGCCCCTTCCCCTCTTCCTTGTGCCTTGGGCCTTGGTGGGAGGTGCACCAGCCCACTTAGGGGCTAGTCCCTTCCCACTCTTGGCCCATGCAAGCCTCCGGGGCTGGTGGCCCAACTTGGTGGACCCCCGGGACCCTCCCGGTGGTCCCGGTACGTTACCGATAAAACCCGAAACTTTTCCGGTGACCAAAACAGGACTTCCCATATATAAATCTTTACCTCCGGACCATTCCGAAACTCCTCGTGACGTCCGAGATCTCATCCGGGACTCCGAACAACATTCGGTAACCACCTATAACTATTCCCTATAACCCTAGCGTCATCGAACCTTAAGTGTGTAGACCCTACGGGTTCGGGAACCATGCAGACATGATCGAGACGTTCTCCGGTCAATAACCAACAGCAGGATCTGGATACCCATGTTGGCTCCCACATGTTCCACGATGATCTCATCGGATGAACCATGATGTCAAGGACTTAATCAATCCCGTATGCAATTCCCTTTGTCCATCAGTACGATACTTGCCCGAGATTCGATCGTCGGTATCCCGATACCTTGTTCAATCTCGTTACCGGCAAGTCTCTTTACTCGTTCCGTAATACATCATCCCGTGATCAACTCCTTGATCACATTGTGCACATTATGATGATGTCCTACCAAGTGGGCCCAGAGATACCTCTCCGTTTACACGGAGTGAAAAATCCCAGTCTCGATTCGTGCCAACCCAACAAACACTTTCGGAGATACCTGTAGTGTACCTTTATAGCCACCTAGTTACATTGTGACGTTTGGCACACCCAAAGCACTCCTACGGTATCCGGGAGTTGCACAATCTCATGGTCTAAGGAAATGATACTTGACATTAGAAAAGCTTTAGCATACGAACTACATGATCTTGTGCTAGGCTTAGGATTGGGTCTTGTCCATCACATCATTCTCCTAATGATGTGATCCCGTTATCAATGATATCCAATGTCCATGGTCACGAAATCGTAACCATCTATTGATCAACGAGCTAGTCAACTAAAGGCTTACTAGGGACATGGTGTTGTCTATGTATCCACACATGTATCTGAGTTTCCTATCAATACAATTCTAGCATGGATAATAAACGATTATCATGAACACGGAAATATAATAATAATCAATTTATTATTGCCTCTAGGGCATATTTCCAACAATCTCCCACTTGCACTAGAGTCAATAATCCAGTTCACATCAATATGTGATTAACACTCAAGGTCACATCCCCATGTGACTAACACCCAAAGAGTTT
Organism: Triticum monococcum; assembly: GCA_034509565.1. Classification (NCBI taxonomy): domain Eukaryota; kingdom Viridiplantae; phylum Streptophyta; class Magnoliopsida; order Poales; family Poaceae; genus Triticum; species Triticum monococcum. The sequence goes on along the minus strand of CM067846.1, from coordinate 120,374,696 downwards.
ACTAGAGTCAATAATCTAGTTCACATTACCATGTGATTAACACTCGATGAGTTCTGGGTTTGATCATGTTATGCTTGTGAGAGAGGTTTCAGTCAACGGGTCTGAATCTTTCAGATCCGTGTGTGCTTTACAAATCTCTATGTCATCTCCTAGATGCAGCTACCACGTTCTATTTGGAGCTATTCCAAATAACTGTTCTACTATACGAATCCAGTTTACTACTCAGAAGAATCTGGATTTGTGTCAAAGTTTGCATCGGCGTAACCCTTTACGACGAACTCTTTTACCACCTCCATAATCGAGAAAATTCCTTAGTCCACTAGTTACTAAGGATAACTTTGACCGTTGTCCTGTGATCCATTCTTGGATCACTCTTGTACCCCTTGACTGACTCATGGCAAGGCATACTTCAGATGCGGCACAAAGCATAGCATACTGTAGAGAGCCTATGACAAAAGCATAGGGGACGACCTTCGTCCTTTCTCTCTATTCTGCCGCGGTCAGGTTTCGAGTCTTACTCAATGTTCACACCTTATAACACAGCCAAGAACTCGTTCTTTGCCGATCCATTTTGAACTCCTTCAAAATCTTGTCACGGTATGTATTCATTTGAAAGTACTATTAAGCGTTTTGATCTATCCTTATAGATCTAAATGCTCAATACTCAAGTAGCCTAATCCAGGTTTTCCATTGAAAAACACTTTCCAAATAACCCTATATGCTTTCCAGAAATTCTATGTCATTTTTGATCAACAACATATATTCATCAGAAATTCTATAGTGCTCCCACTCACTTCTTTGGAAATACAAGTTTCTCATAAACTGTGTATAAACCCAAAATCTTTGATCATCATCAAAGCGTATATTCCAACTCCGAGATGCTTACTCCAGTCCTTAGAAGGATTGCTAGAGCTTTGCATACTTGTTAGCATCTTTCAGGATTGACAAAACCTTTCGGTTGTATCACATACAACCTTTCCTCAAAAATCGTCGAGGAAATAATGTTTTGACATCCTATCTGCAAGATTTCATAAATAATGCAGTAATTGCTAACATAATTCCAACAGACTCTTAGCATCGCTATGAGTGAGAAAGTCTCATCGTAGTCAACTCCTTGAACTTGTCGGAAAACATCTTTAACAACAAGTCGAGCTTTCTTAATGGTGATACTTGCCATCATTGTCCGTCTTCCTTTTAAAATCCATATGTACCTAACGGCCTTATGACCATCAAGTAGTTCTTCCAAAGTCTACACTTTGTTTTCATATATGGATCCTCTCTCGGATTATATGGCTTCGAGCCATTTTGGAATCCAGGCCCACCATCGCTTCTCCATAGCTCGTAGGTTCATTGTTGTCTAGCAACATGACTTCCAAGACAGGATTACGTACCACTCTGAAGTAGTACGCATCCTTGTCATCCCACGAGGTTTGGTAGTGACTTGATCTGAAGTTTCATGATCACTATCATAAGATTCCACTTCAATTGGTGTAGGTGCCACAGGAACAACTCCCTGTGCTCTGCCACACACTAGTTGAAGAGACGGTTCAATAACCTCATCAAGTCTCCACCATCCTCCCACTCAATTCTTTCGAGAGAAACTTTTCCTCGAGGAAGGACCCAATTCTAGAAACAATCCCTTATTGCTTCCGAATCTGAGACAGGAGGTATACCCAACTGTTTTGGGTGTCCTATGAAGATGCATTTATCCGCTTTGGGTTCGAGCTTATCAGCCTGAAACTTTTTCACATAAGCATCGCAGCCCCAAACTTTTAAGAAATGACAGCTTAGGTTTCTCTAAACCATAGTTCATACGGTGTCATCTCATCGGAATTACGTGGTGCCCTTTTTAAAGTGAATGTGGTTGTCTCTAATGCCTAACCCATAAACTATCATGGTAATTCGATAAGAGACATCATGGTATGCATCATATCCAATAGGGTGCAGTTATGATGTACGGACACACCATCACACCATGGTGTTCCTGGCTATATTGGTTGTGAAACAATTTCCACAATGTCTTAATTCTGTGCCAAACTCGTAATTCAGATATTCATCTCTATGATCATATCATAGATATTTTATCCTCTTGTCACGACGATCTTTCAACTTCACCCTGAAATTACTTGAACCTTTCAATAATTCAGACTCATGATTCATCAAGTAAATATACTCAACATCTACTCAAATCATTTGTGAAGTAAGAACATAACGATATCCACTACACGCCTCAGCACTCATTGGACTGCACACATCAAAATGTATTACTTCCAACAAGTTGCTTTCTAGTTCCATTTTACTGAAAACGAGGCTTTCAGTCATCTTGCCCATGTGGTATGATTTGCATGTCTCAAGTGATTCAAAATCAAGTGAGTCCAAACGGTCCATTTGCATGGAGTTTCTTCATGCATATACACCAATAGACATGGTTCGCATGTCTCAAACTTTTCAAAAATGAGTGAGCCCAAAGATCCATCAACATGGAGCTTCTTCATGCATTTTATACCGATATGACTTACGTGGCAGTGCCACAAGTAGGTGGTACTATCTTATATCTTTTGACATGAACATGTGTATCACTACGATCGAGATTCAATAAACCATTCATTTTAGATGCAAGACCATTGAAGGTATTATTCAAATAAACAGAGTAACCATTATTCTCCTTAAATGAATAACCGTATTGCGATAGACATAATCCAATCATGTCTATGCTCAACGCAAACACCAATCTCGATGGTAGAGGGAGCGTGCGATGCTTGATCACATCAAGCTTGGGAAAAACATCCAACATATATCGCCAGCTCACCTTTAGCTAGTCTCCGTTTACTTCGCAGTCTTTTATTTTGAGTTTACTAACACTTAGCAACCGAACCGGTATCTAATACCATGGTGCTACTAGGAGTACTAGTAAAGTACACATTAACACAATGTATATCCAATATACTTCTATCGACCATGCCAGCCTTCTACCAAGTATTTAGGGTAATTCTGCTCCAGTGGCTGTTCCTCTTATTACAGAAGCACTTAGTCTCGGGTTTGGGTTCAACCTTGGGTTTCTTCACTAGAGCAGCGGCTGAATTGCCGTTTCATGAAGTATCCCATCTTGCCCTTGCCCTTCTTGAAACTAGTGTGTAGGATCGAAAGTATGTCTAGAGGGAGGATGATTAGACTACTTGACAAAATAAAAACTTGACCTTTTCCCAATTTTAGTTCTTGGCAGATTTTAGATATTTTAGGACAAGTCAAGCAATCATCACATAATTCAAGCAAGCATGCAAAGAGTATAATGGCAGCGGAAAGTAAAGCATGCAACTTGCAAGAATGTAAAGGGAAGGGTTTGGAGGATTCAAACGCAATTGGAGACACGGATGTTTTTCCCGTGGTTCGGATAGGTGGTGCTATCCTACATCCACATTGATGGAGACTTCAACCCACGAAGGGTAACGGTTGCGTGAGTCCACGGAGGGCTCCACCCACGAAGGGTCCACGAAGTAGCAACCTTGTCTATCCCACCATGGCCATCGCCCACGAAGGACTTGCCTCACTAGCGGTAGATCTTCACGAAGTAGGCGATCTCCTTGCCCTTACAAACTCCTTGGTTCAACTCCACAATCTTGTCGGAGGCTCCCAAGTGACACCTAGCCAATCTAGGAGACACCACTCTCCAAGAAGTAACAAACGTGTGTTGATGATGAACTCCTTGCTCTTGTGCTTCAAATGATAGTCTCCCCAACACTCAACTCTCTCTCATAGGATTTGGATCTGATGGAAAGAAGATTTGAGTGGAAAGCAACTTGGAGAAGGCTAGAGATCAAGATTCATATGGTAGGAATGGAATGTCTTGGTCTCAACGCATGAGTAGGTGGTTCTCTCTCAGAACATATGAGTTGGAATGATGTATGTGTTCTGATGGCTCTCTCCACGAGTGAAGAGGAGGTGGAGGGGTATATATAGCCTCCACACAAAATCCAACCGTTACACACAGTTTTCCAATCTCGGTGGGACCGAATAAATAAACTCGGTCAGACCGAAAAGGTAAACCTAGTGACCGTTAGAGATTTTCGGTGGGACTGACATGCAACTCGGTAGGACCGATATGGTTAGGGTTTGGGCATAACGTAATCTCGGTGAGACCGATTACACAAACTCGGTGAGACCGAGTTTGGTAATAAGCTAACCAGAGAGTTGGTCAGGTGAACTCGGTGGGACCGATTTGCTCTTTCGGTGAGACCGAAAAGTTACAAGTAGGAAACATAGAGTTTACATTGCAATCTCGGTGGGCCGATTCACTCTTTCGGTGAGACCGAAAAGTTACGAAAGGGATACAGAGAGTTTGCAACCCCATCTCGGTGAGACCGAGATCCCTATCGGTAGGACCGAATTGCTAGGGTTTGGCAGTGGCTTATGACATATGAAACTCGGTGGCACCGGATAGATAGAATCGGTATGACCGAGTTTAGCTTAGGGTTTAGGTCATTTGTGGATATGGGAAAGTAGCTGAGGATTTTGGAGCATATCATTAAGCACATGAAGCAAGAGGCTCATTAAGCAACACCTCATCCCTCCTTGATAGTATTGGCTTTTCCTAAAGACTCAATGTGATCTTGGATCACTAAAATGTAAAATGAAGAGTCTTGAGCTTTTGAGCTTGAGCCAATCCTTTGTCCTTAGCATTTTGAGGGTTCCACTTTCACATCCATGCGATGCCAATCATTGAGATTTCCTGAAATAATCATCTTGGAATAGCATTAGCTCAATGAGCTATATGTTGTTATGAATTACCAAAACCACCTAGGGATAGTTGCACTTTCATAGTGGTTTCACTAACCATCAACAATTGATGCTCCTTCTTGATTTCTAATTTTGTGGTGTCAAACATCGCGAATATCTCAAGGATCATCATATATGTCCCGGATATATTATAGTTCATCACGAAGCTCTAGCAGCTTGGTGGTAATGACTCCGGAGAAACATCACTATCTCATCTGGAAGATCAACTCCCACTCGATTCAAATGATTGTTGTACTCAGACAATCAGCAGCAACTGGCTCAATGGGAGTGGGCTTCTCAGTTGAAGCTCTAGCCTTAGACATAGGCTGCCTGCCTGCTGGCCTTTTGTACTTTAACCCTGGCTTTGTACCCTGTGCTGGCTCAACTCTCTTGGAGGTTGCTTCCTCTTCTGCCACATTATCCTCATCTTCCGAGTCTGAGGTTCTCTTCTTTCTTTGTCGTGTGGTAGCCTTAGGCAGATTGCTAGGGGTGCTCCTGCTGCCATCATCTGAGGAACTTGAGGGACTAGTGCCCTCACTCAGCTGCACTTGCTGTTCTGACAGGTTCTGGCTATCACTTTGGTCTGACATGATGCAAACTCTGACTGCTGACCCTGTGAATAGGTTATAGATGAGATAGAGTAGATGAGCATCACAAAATGCAGAGATTTTTGCAAAAGAATAATCCAAAAACTTAGTTTTAGTTTCCCACTGAAAGCATCTCGGATCTACCGATTTCTAAACTCGGTGATACCGAAGCAGTTTTGGAACCTAAACTAGTGAACTCGGTCAGACCGAGTCACAGTTCGGTGGCACCGAGACTGCTAGGGTTTCACAGAATTCCAAAATCGGTCACACCGATAAGTAATTCTCGGTCGGACCGAGTCTCACTTGTGCAATGGCATAAGCCAAATCGGTGGGACCGAGTTTTTCAACTCGGTGGGTCCGAGATGGTTTCGGCGGAAACCTAACCCTAAAATTTTCGAATTAAACCTAATCTATGAGTTCATTGACTGGATAGGAGTTTATCAAACGTGGCAAGAGTCATGATGATCACAATGTGCTAGGAATCGGATTGGAGAATAGCATAAAGATCGAGTCCATACCCTAGTGCGGCGGAGACTCGCTACGGCGGCAACGGCGGGGTAGAATTCCCGTTGACGGCGACGGAGACCAGCGACAGGAGGCTGCTGGTGGCGAGGAGACGATCCGGAGACCAAGTTGGCAGAGCAGGCTATCACGCGGGCGAAGAGGTTCGGAGAAATTTCCAAATTTTTGCCCGTGACTATATATAGCCCGACCCTGTCAGTGTGACCGAGTGGAACAACTCGGTGGCACCGAGATGCATAACTGCGAGCAGTTACTGCAACTCGGTGTGACCGAAAAGTTCAAATCGGTTGCACCGAGATCGAAAACCTAGATCAACTTAATGATCTCGGTAGGACCGAAAGTGGGGAATCGGTCAGACCGAGAATCACAAAGAGGTTTTGGAAGTTTAAGTCTAGGACGAATCGGGGACTCCGAGCACTCCTCACACAGAGTGGTCCGAATCTGACTTGATCAAATTTTGTGATGTAGCAGGAATAGAGTTTGAGACAAGAAAAGCATAGATAGCTAGAGGAGGTTCTTAGGCATTCTTGTCCATCCACTTGGCAAAAAGAAATAAAGCCAAACAATCAAAACAACAAGTGGATGTCCTCGAATGAGTAAAATATGCAACCAACATGCTCACACAATAAGATGGCAAATGAAATATGTGACAAAGCATGCACAATCAATTCTAGCATCTATCAAGCAATTTGCGATGACTAGGTCATCTATATATGAGTATATTGACTTAGGAGTCAAGTGAGAACACTTGATCATAGGTCATACTCATCGTTTAAGCTCAAGTGGGGTTACCACTTTTACATAAAGCATTGTTGTGTTCACATCTTTAGAGTTGCTCTAGCTCAAGTCTTAGAGTAGAGCTCCCCCTAGATGTGATATGCCCCCTAAGAGGGATGAACTAACCTTGGGTTTTGTCGATGATGACTTCATGTAGATGTTGAAGATGTGGATGCTCAATGTTGATGTAGATCACTTGGAGCTATCCATTTGAGTGAATTGCACTTTCAATACCTACATGGGTTAGTCCCACAAGGAACAAACAAGGATATCCATAGACATAGAGTGATGCACACACAAGATGATGTCCATGAAGACTTTTAGGTTACCTTGTCCCTTGTCTTACCAACAAGAGGGTTTGTGACTCCTTGAACTAGTGCAAGATGTGGAAGTTGATTGCACTTGTTCTTGCCAAAATGATAAGAGTGAAGTATGTTGGCGGAGTCACCCTCAAGAACTCTCTAGTTCTTCTTCTTTTGGATCCACATCATCTTGATGGGAATCCTTGGAGTTGTAGTCGTACTTGACGAAGTGGAACTTGAAGTAGTCTTGGGAATCCACTTGACTAAGGTCTTAGGAGCTTCTTCAAATGCATCAATTTCCTCTTGAAGCTTGTCCTTGCCTTTTTGCTTGCAGTCTTGTGGTGGAAGATCATCTTGAGCTTGTGTCCCCTTGAAGGAAGTATCATACTTCTCTTGTTGAGGAACAAACTTTGTCTTGGGGTATTGATCTTCTTCCCACTCAACACCATTGGCATTGAACTTTCGTTCAAAACCAACACCTTGATTCTTCCGGTGCATTCCTTGCTTGCGCACAATTTCCTCGAATTGCTTACTCCCGGCAAGGCTTTTGTACACTCCTTTCTTTATAATTCCCTTCAATAAGCTATTTTCTTGCTCAAGTGTAACTTGGCTAAGAGAATCATTAGTGGAATCAAGAGAACTACTAGAAGCAACAATATTGGATTTAGCATGACCATTGTTACTACTAGAGGAAGAATCTTTCTTGTTCTTGTTACTAGATTTGACTTGAGGCATGTAAGTGGATAAGAGTAAACGCTTGGCAATGTAAGAAGAACTTTTCTTGCGGAGATCATCATTGATTGCTTTTAAAAACTCATGCTCTTGCTCAAGATTGAGCTTTTTAAAGCGTAATTTCTCATGAGCTCTTAAAAGTTCTCGATGATCTTCGAAGATAGTTTCATGAGCTAACTTAAGAGTGTTTAGTTCTTTAGTTAGAGCCTCAATCTTCTCCTTATCATTGTCATTCGTTTTATCTTGATTAGCATGATTAATTGACGTTTCATCATAGTATTCATCACTAGAGTTGTCAACAAGCAAATCATCATCGCCTAACAAGTCATCTTCATCACTATTAAAATCAACATACTCGGGGTGTGTTACCTTAGGACCTTTGGCCATGAAGCATCTTCCAATTCCTTCATTTGGTGAATCAAATATGTTGTAGGAGTTGGATGACACAAGTGCTAGACCGGCAACACCTTCATCTTGAGTATCTTCGGAGTCGGAGTGATAACTTCTCTCGGAGTGGCTGTCGGAGTCGGAGCCGGATACCCATTCACCAACATGAGCTTGATGTCTTCATTTTGTGTAGCTCCTTGATGATTTTTCCTTCCTTTCTGAATCCTTGCTTCTCCATGAGTACCTTCATTCATAACGATCATCTCTACTCCTTCTCTCACTTGGTGGTGAATCTTTGCTTCTTCTTTTTGGAGAATCTTCTCTTCTCTTGTAGGGAGCCGTACACTCATTGGAATAGTGTCCGGGTCTTCCACAATTGTAGCAGTTTCGCTCTCGACTAGAAGATCTTTTGTCATTGTAGGACCTTGACTTGAAGCTTCTATCTTTGTTTCTACTCTTGTAGAACTTTTTGAAGTTCTTCACCATTAAGCTCAATTCTTCGTTGAAGTTTTGTCTCTCACTTGATGATGTAGGGGCTTCACATGAGGCTTTGTAGGCACCACTTGATTTGTTGTGAAGTTCCTCTTTATCCTTAAGTGACATCTCATGAGCAACAATTCTTCCAATCACTTCCGTTGGCTTGAGATCTTTGTAATTGGGCATCATTTGGATCAACGTGCACATGGTATCATATTTTCCATCCAAGGCTCTTAGGATCTTCTTGATGATGAATCTATCGGTCATCTCTTCACTTCCTAAGCCGGCAATCTCATTTGTTTTAACACCCTCGATGCGGCTATATCTCCCACGTGTCGAAGCACGACTTAGAGGCATGACCGCATTGAAAGCAATGTCGCAAGTGAGGTAATCTTCACACAACCCATGTATTACATAAGGGAAAGAGATACATAGTTGGCTTACAATCGCCACTTCACACAATTACATGAATAAAGCATTACAACAACCAAATACAATCAGGGTCCGACTACGCAGCCAAAATAAAAGAAGAACCCCAAATGCGACAAAGGTCCCCGATCGACCCCAACTGGGCTCCACTACCGATCAACTAGAAAAAAACAACACAAAGGACAAGATCTTCATCGAGCTCCTCCTGAGCTTGGTTGCGTCATCTGCTCGGACTCATCGGCACCTACAAGCTGGTTTTGGAAGTATCTGTGAGCCACGGGGACTCAGCAATCTCGCACCCTCACGATCAAGACTATTTAAGCTTATGGGTAAGGTAAAGGTATGAGGTGGACCTGCAGCAAGCGTCTAGCATATGTGGTGGCTAACATACGCAAATGAGAGCGAGAAGAGAAGGCAAAGCACGGTCGATAAGCTATGATCAAGAAGTGATCCTAGAACGACCTACGTCAAGCATAACTCCAACACCGTGTTCACTTCCCGGACTCCGCCGGAAAGAGACCATCACGGTTACACACGCGGTTGATTCATTTTAATTAAGGTCAACTTCAGGTTTTCTACAACCGCACGTTAACAAATTCCCATCTGCCCATAACCGCGGGCACGGCTTTCGAAAGTTCAAATCCCTGCAGGGGTGTCCCAACTTAGCCCATCACAAGCTCTCACGGTCAACGAAGGAATAGACCTCCACCCGAGACGTTCCGATCAGACTCGGTATCCCAGTACAACAAAACATTTCGACAGGGTAAAACTAAACCAGCAACACCACCCAGATGTGCCAACAAATCCCGATAGGAGCTGCACATATCTCGTTCTCAGGGCACACCGGATGAGCAAGACGTCGGGTAAGCCAGCCCAGAGTTGCCCCTGGTAGCCTCGGACATCGCTCAGTTGGACCAACACTTAGAGAAGCACTGGCCGGGGGGGGGGGGGGGGGGTAAATAACGATGACCCTTGAGCCGGCCGACTCAAGGGAAAGAAAAAGGCTAGGTGGCGAATGGTAAAACCAATGTTGGGCATTGCTGGAAAAGCTTTACTTAAGGCGAACTGTCAAGGGGTTCCCATTATAGCCCAACCGCGTAAGGGACGCAAAATCCGGGAACATAACACCGATATGACGGAAACTAGGGCGGCAAGAGTGGAACAAAACACCAGGCATAAGGCTGAGCCTTCCACCCTTTACCAAGTATATAGATGCATTAATTAAATAAGATATATGGTGATATCCCAACAAGTAAATAAATGTTCCAACAAGGAACGGTATCTCCATGTTCCAACAAGGAACAAACTTCAATCTTCACCTGCAACTAACAGCGCTATAAGAGGGGCTGAGCAAAGCAGTAACATAGCCAATCAACGGTTTGCTAGGACATGGGGAGGTTAGAGGTTTGACATGGCAATTGGGAGGCTGACAAGCAAATGGTAGGCATCGTAGCATTGGCATAGCAAAAGAGCGAGCAAACTAGCATAGCAAAGATAGTAGTGATTTCGAGGGTATGATCATCTTTCCTGAAATCCCGCAAGGAAGAAGAACGAGTCCATGAAGAAGACAAACGGAACATAGACGAACGGGTCCTCACAACACGACGTTACCGGAACCACCCCGAAGAAGCAAACACCGGAAAAGAGCAAACAACATAGTAAACAACCAACACATCAGCATGGCATGATGCACAATCGAGTATGATGCATGTCCGGTTTAATGAAGCATGGCATGGCAAAATGCACAAGAAATCCTACAAGTTAAATGGAGCTCAATATGCAACGAGTTGCATATTGACGCAACACCACATTAATTATTTAGTTCTCTCCCGGTTAGGTACTCAACAATATTAAATGTTGTTTTAGACATGGCAAGAGGTGAAACATAAAGGGATTACCTATCTGAACAATTTAAATGGGGCCGGATATAGCAAACAACAAATCCGGTAAATCCCCATATGCATTAGTAAATTAACGCAAACAACAATTTAAACCATCTTAATGTTGTTAACATGATGCGGATGACATGAGCAAGTTTTATGCAATATTTATGAAAATGTTATCATGATAAGATACGAGGCATTTGTCATCGTGGCGGAAATGAAAGGGGTGCCACGGCAACGAATCCGAAAGTGATGCCACGGCAACATATCGATTCCGGTAGCTCATAGAGATACCGGTGCAAAAGGAAGTGGCGGGAGCGAGAAAAAGAAGATGAGGCGCTCCCGGTTACCGGGTTCCCACATGACGTGTGACAAGGTAAAAGAGGGCAACGTGCGCTGACAAATCAAGCACGGTGCAAGCACGAGCATCTCATACAAAGCAAGCATTCGTTCAAGGACATCGTCTCGGGGTTATACCTTCGAAGCGTGCATTTCGAAGTGAATCGGTTCGGAGGGGAAGTAGTCGTTCTCGGGACGGTAGAGGAAGTAGTGGTACACGCGTCCGATCATAATGGTACTCGATCGTTTCGAAGAGGTACTTGGGGTCATCCGAACTTGCTGATCTCGTCATCTCGAAGGGGTACTTGACGTTCTTAACGATTCCGAAGACGAGGTAGAGGTACACTTGTTGTAGGGGTACTTGTCGGATCCACGGCGACGGTAGAGGTACAAATGTTCTCACGGTACTTGTCGGTCCAGTCTTGGTGTAGATGTACATCGCAAACGTAGTGGTACTCGCGGACTTCGGCGCCGGTAGTCGTACGTGGTTCGTAGGGGTACTTGGCATTTTCGAGTCGACGGTAGTTGTACACGGCAATCTTGGTCGAACTTAGAGGGACCTCGGTAGTCGTTCCCGTTTGTCTTGGTACTTTTGGCGCCATCTTGGTCTTGGAGACGGTAGTGGTACTTCCATGTAGACAGCCCCGGAACTTGATGCATCCACCTATGTAGTCGTACTCGGTGTCCTCGGGGTATCGGCGATAGTCATACTCAAACTGTGTAACACCCTCGATGCGACTATAGCTCCCACGTGTCGAGGCACGACTTAGAGACATAATCGCCTTGAAGGCATATGTCGCAAGTGAGGTAATCTTCACACAACCCATGTAATACATAAGGGAAAGAGATACATAGTTGGCTTACAATCACCACTTCACACAATTACATAAATAAAGCATTACATCAATCGAATACACTCATGGTCCGACTATGGAACCAAAATAAAAGAAGAACCCCAAATGCGACAAAGGTCCCCGATCGACCCCAACTGGGCTCCACTACTGATCAACTAGAACGAAACAACACAAATGAACAAGGTCTTCAACGAGCTCCTCCTGAGCTGGGTTGCGTCATCTGCACGGACTCAACGGCACCTGCAAGCTGGTTTTGGAAGTATCTATGAGCCACAGGGACTCAGCAATCTCGCACCCTCGCGATCAAGACTATTTAAGCTTATGGGTAAGGTAAAGGTATGAGGTGGAGCTGCAACAAGCGACTAGCATATATGGTGGCTAACATACGCAAATGAGAGCGAGAAGAGAAGGCAAAGCACAGTCGATAAAAGTATGATCAAGAAGTGATCCTGGACTACCTACGTCAAGCATAACTCCAACAACCGTGTTCACTTCCCGGACTCCACCGGAAAGAGACCATCACAGTTACACACGCGATTGATTTATTTTAATTAAGGTCAACTTCAGGTTTTCTACAACCGGACGTTAACAAATTCCCATCTGCCCATAACCGCGGGCACGGCTTTCAAAAGTTCAAATCCCTGCAGGGGAGTCCCAACTTAGCCCATCACAAGCTCTCACGGTCAACGAAGGAATAGACCTCCACCCGAGACATTCCGATCAGGCTCGGTATCCCGGTACAACAAGACATTTCGACAGGGTAAAACTAAACCAGCAACACCGCCCGAATGTGCCGACAAATCCCGATAGGAGCTGCACATATCTCTTTCTCAGGGCACACTCAGATTGTCTAAACTTCCGGTAGGCCAGCCCAGAGTTGCCCCTGGTAGCCACCGGCGGCTGACAGTTTGGACCAACACTCAGAGGAGCACTGGCCCGGGGGGGGGGGGTAAAATAATGATGACCCTTGAGTCTGCAGAACCCAAGGGAAAGAAAAGGCTAGGTGGCAAATGGTAAAACCAATGTTGGGCATTGCCGGAGAAGCTTTACTTAAGGCGAACTGTCAAGGGGTTCCCATTATAGCCCAACCGCGTAAGGGACGGAAAATCCGGGAACATAACACCGATATGACGGAAACTAGGGCGGCAAGAGTGGAACAAAACACCAGGCATAAGGCCGAGCCTTCCACCCTTTACCAAGTATATAGATGCATTAATTAAATAAGATATATAGTGATATCCCAACAAGTAAACATGTTCCAACAAGGAACAACATCTCCATGTTCCAACAAGGAACAAGCTTCAATCTTCACCTGCAACTAACAATGCTATAAGAGGGGCTGAGCAAAGTGGTAACATAGCCAAACAACGGTTTGCTAGGACAAGGTGGGTTAGAGGCTTGGTTCAACAATATGGGAGGCATGATAAGCAAGTGGTAGGCATCGTAGCATGGCATAGCAAAAGAGCGAGCATCTAGCAAAGCAAAGATAGTGGTGATTTCGAGGGTATGATCATCTTGCCTGAAATCCCGCAAGGAAGAAGAACGAGTCCATGAAGAAGACAAACAGACGTAGTCGAACGGATCCTCACAAACACGACGTTATCGGAACCAACCCGAAGAAGCAATCACCGGAAAAGAGCAAACAACATAGTAAACAACCAACACATCAACATGGCACGATGCGCAAACAAGTATGATGCATGTCCGGTATAAATATGCATGGCATGGCAAAGGGCACAAACAAAACTACAAATTAAGTGGAGCTCAATATGCAACGAGTTGCATATTGACGAAACACCACATGACTTGTTTAGTTCGATCTCGTTTAAGTACCCAACAATATTAAATGTTGTTAAGCATGTCAAGAGGTGAAACATAAAGGGATTATCTATCTAAACAATTTAAATGGGGCTGGATATAGCAAACAACTAATCCGATAAATCCCCATATGCGTTAGTAATTTGGTGCAACGACAATCTAAACATTTTAATTGTTGTTATCATGATGCGGATGACATGAACAAGTTTTATGCAAGTTTTATGAAAAAGTTGATAGGAGCATTATATGAAGCATTTGTCATCGTGGCGGAAACGAAAGGGGTGCCACGACAACGAATCCGAAAGTGATGCCACGGCAACATATCGGTTCCGGTAACTCGATTGAGATCCCGGTGCAAACGAAAGTGCGGCGGGAGCGTGACATGCGATAGAAGGTGGGGTGATCCCGGTAACCGGGTTCCCACGGGTGACAAGGAAATGAGTGACAAATTGGACACGGTGCAAACATGAGCAGCCCAAACATCGCAGGCATTCGTTCATGGACGTCGTCTCAGGGTTATACCTTCGAAGCGAGCATTATCGAAACGGATCGAGTTCGGCGGTAGGGGTACACGTGTCGACGGGGAAGTAGTTGTTCACGGGGTCGTCGTGGGAAGTAGTGGTACACGTTTTCTTGTCAAATCAACAACGGCGGTAGTTGTACACTTGACGGTCTTCGGCGACGATAGTGGTACATCTTGTAGTGGAACTTGACGCTCCGAAGGGGTACTTGGCAGGCAACGGTCGTCTCGTGACTTGTCGGTCCATGAAGTCGTTCTCCCGCGTCTTGTCATACACGTATCGGAGACGAACTTGGTGTATCCATGTACTTGGCGTTTCCTGGTTCGGTAGTCATTGGACTTGGCATCAAAAGCAACGAAAATTGGAGGTGCATGATGACAGCGGTGTGTCGTGGTCCGGCACGAGTGCAGGAGGCCAGGGCGGATGACGCAGATGGGCCTCGCCGGGGAGGTCCATGGCAGAGGCGAGCGCTGGTGGTGGATCGACCCTCTGCCTGCTTGAAGCAGGAACACGGCGGCACAACAGTAGCTAGCGAGGCATGAGGGAGGTCTAGCGCGGCGCCGGAGACGGGGAACGGGTGCAGGAAGATGGACCCGGCCAGTCTTGAAGGAGATCGAGGCGCAGGAGGCAGCTCGAAGCAAAGGAGGCGGCATCCGGCGGCCCACAGCTTTGGCGGCTTGATGTAGGGGCACGGGGGCGCTCGAGGCAGGGCCGGAACCTGCGGGGCTTGGCGCGGTTGGAGGACAGGACCGCGGGGCGGAGGAAGGCGGGCGCCGGCGTCAACTGGTGCTCCGGGAAGGTTGAGGAGGCAGGGGCGCGGCATGCAGCAAGGATGCAACGGTGCGGCGCTGGAGCATGGCAAAGTAGCGCAGCAGTGGCGAGCTCGGGGCAAGGGCAGCGCCATAGGAGGGGTTCGAGGGATATCGAGGAGAGGAACGAGGGAAGTGGGGGCGGCCCTGGGGATCGAGAGGGAGATGGGGATCGGGATGCGGGCATCGGGCGCGTGCATCCTCTCCTGGCGGCGCGAGGTTAGCGAGAGGAGGGAGAGATGGGAGATGGGGATCGGGCTGCGGTACTAGGGTTAGAGCGGGACTGGGAAGCGGGCCGGCCTGGACTGAGGCCCAAGTAGCCAGCTCGGCTACTCTCTCTCTCCCCCACTCCTTTGATTTAAAAAAACCCAGAGAACTAAAAGAAAGGAAAAAGGACAGAGGAGAAGGTTGAAGAAGAATTTGGACAAGCGGTAAATTTTCTTGGACTCACAACAATATTTTTGGTCCGAGAAAATAAGAAATGGCAAGATCGAATGATAAGAATGCAAACTCATTTGAATTTAATTCAAATGGGTTTGAACTAGAACGAGGTTTTAGGAGTGCCCAAAAATGTTGAGATTTTTGGTAAAGCTCCGGAAAGTGAAGAAAGAATTTAGGGCAAAGTTTGGAGACCAAACTTGAAGTAGTAAAGACACGGAATTATTTTGCAAGTGTGTTTATGGGTGAATCCAAATTATTGGAATATTTAATATAGCTCTCTAAATATCGAGAGAATATGTTGTAAAGAGAATCACCATGTGAAATCCCTCAATTTAAATGGACCGAAGATCCATGCAATTTATTTAGTGAGTTGAGGTGCAAAGATTTATGAGATGATGGCATGATGACATGATGCAATGCACATGATGCAAAGATGAATGCAACAGACGAAACAAAAATCACACAACGAATCTCGGAAACCCTGGAAGACATCTGAAGCTCCGGTCTTGGGGCGTTACAACACTCCACCACTACGAGAGGATCTCGTTCCGAGATCTAGAATGGCACCGGAGGGACAACGGAAGAGATAAGAGAAGAGGTAAAACTAAGTTGCTTCTTTGACAAACAAGTGAAACCAAAGAACCTTGCGAGGTTGAACAAATTCGAGAAAAGGAAATACAATGAAGATGGACGAAGTGAAAAACACTCCGTTAGAAAAGAGGGACAAAGAGCATTGCGAAAACCTTGGGGTTGAAGGGAAGATATATATAGAAAAACACTCCGGTTAAGGAAGGGGATCAAGGAAAAACCAAAATTCGGGCAGCACTCCGGTTGAAAAGAAAAGGAATTGAATAAGGTCTTGATAAGATGAGAAGATATTTGATGAAATCAACACACTGCCTCCATAACTATTGAATGGATGGAACGAAGGGTAAGAAATATCTCGGACAGCACTCCGGTAGAGAAGGGAGTCAAAATTTGATAAGATGAGAGAGCTTAAATGAAAACACAACACTCCGGTTGAGAAAGGGATGCAAGACTTGATAAGGCGACAAGAACTTGAACAAAGGGGCACAATACTCCGGTTAAGCAAGATAGGGAAGGAATAAGAGTGATATAATTTGGACAGCACTCTGTCTGTAAATGGAAGGAATTGAACTTGACAAGATGAGAGGATACTTGAAAAGAGGACACAACACTCAGATTAAAAGGATAGGCATGGAAAGATCATGATCTTTGACAAAACGAGATGATGGGTTGAAAAGATGAACATCACAATGCCTCCGGAACAAAAGTAAGAATGGAATGGAGTGAACGAAGGAAAACAATATCTTGAGAGAGCACGGTTACAACAGAAGCTAGAACGGAGTTGTTGGAAAACCCACAACGAAAAGATAGGCTTGAAGTGGGCTTATGGAAAACATCTCAAAACCAAGAGTTGAAAATCTGCTACTAACGGAAAATGATATATTGGATTGATATGAACAAGAAGACGAGAACTTATTTCACCGGGAGGATAGATGAAAAACTTGGATCATATATAAGCACCACAGATAGCAACAATCCTTAGGGAAGGCTTTAGGTGAAATATGACACAATCTAACTCCAACGAAGAGATTGATGGATTTAAAATACCTCATTCTTGACAACATGTGAATCATAAAAACATGAACTCAAATTATCAAGAATGACACAATACCACCTCCGGTAATATGGTAGAAAGAATTTGCACTCCGGATTGCAAGATGAAGAATACTTGAGCGTCTTAAAAGAATCTCGATGAAAACTTTGAGAAGGAATTAAATCCTTGATGAACCATCATGTAGAACCTTCATGAGGAACTCCGTGGATAAAAGAAATGATCAATCGAAATGGAGGATGAAAAGAATAAGGTTGAAGCCTCGCGATGATTTAGATAGAGAACTCCGTGATAATATAATTGAAAGAGGTTGGAACTCTGGAAAAGAAAGATGAATAAAAGAAATCAAGAATTTATTTGTCATGAGCAAACTCCGAAGGAAGGAATTGATCACTTGGATGAAACCAGAATAAGAATTATGTTATGCGTATCCTTCACCAATTAAATTGATGACAATCGATGGATTCGACATATTACTTATTCTCGTAGAAAAGATTAAGATAGATATAGCGCCAACTTGAGAAGGTCTTCAAAGAACCACCGGTAGAATTTGGAAAACAACGAATAAATTGATATGATAACGAATGACGGGAACTATTGAACGAACCACCGTAAGAATTGCAAATGAACGAAGAAAAGATAAAGAAACACCGGGAGAATTAAGCAAATGAACGAAGACGCTTGAGAGAATATGGATACATGAGAGCGAAGAGATCACGAGCTGATTAGAGATCACTTGATGCACCGGTAAAAATGGAGAATGATAACTGAAAGCTGAGAATGAAAATCCCGAAATAATGGCCTTCAGAGAATCAAACTGAAAAGACTCCTGAATTACTCCGGATGGGTGAAAAGAATATCTCACAATCGCAAATAATTATGAGAGGATGGCAACAAGCTAGAATCACGGATCTTGAAGAGAATGGAGCAAGATATGGGGGTAAAAATCTTCTTCAGTCTTCAAATGATGAGAAAGACGACGAGAAACACCACCTTGAATTATTGAGACACTCCGGAATAAAGAAGAATAGAAAAGTTGAACCAATGATGAAAAGAAATGAAAGATCTTGGAGAAAGACATTTAACTTTTTGATAATTCATTCTTACATCAAACTTCGAAGTGGATTTGAGAATAACTCCGGGAAAATTAGAAGAGTCAGGTAAGATCCTGGAAAAAGACCTGTGGGTTAGGGCCCACTCGAAAGAAACTCCATAGAAAGATTTAAAAGAGAGAATGCACCAGTTGAAATAAATGTCTAGAATGAAATAACAACCTCAAAAGAGTTTGAACGAATGTAGAGTGGAAACACGAATCTTCGAGATATCTTGAGCACTCCAGAACAATAAATAGCGAGAAGTGAAATGATAGTGAGGTGCATCGGCATGAGAAAGCATTGAAACGAGGAAAAATGATATGATCCACAAAGCTTGACTTGGATCTACCGGAGAAGAAAAGAACAAAGAATGATAAACTTGAAGCTCCGTTAGAATATACATGAGAATCACTGGATAAGAATATTGATAGAAAAGAATGGAGAGACTTCACATCAATAAGATGGATACTCGATCAAGAGATCTGAATCCTTGGAGAAAAACAAAGGGAGGGAGGGTGGGAAAAACAAAGACAATTTGGAATGGAAGAAACGAACACCGTTGAGGAACTTAGAATTGATCTTGCGGATGTTGGAATGATGGGATCCACTTGAAGAGAAATCACACCGGTGAAAAAGGATTGACATGGCGATCTCAATGATCGAGAATGATTAGTATTCACATCGAAGTATGAGAACACCATTTGGGAAAGGTATGGAATCAACACTTGACATTGAAGCAACTCGAATACCACAACTCAAAAACAAAACAAAGGATTGGCTTGCAAAATAAGCCGGAACAAACATATGATAGAGATTTCGTCCGAAGTTTTCGTGGTGGGACCTACACGGGCTCGATCGTATAGCACCATCATGTACAAGGCAGTGCACATGACATACGAAGCGTCCCCGAGTCAGCATAGCCAAGGACTCTTTAAGACACAAGAGACCACTGTAAAATCAACCGTGAATAGGCGAACCACTAGACGTCGAACCCCAATTTCATATCATACATCTGTCGGAAAGATATCCTAAGAGCTACTTGAATTCCCACCTATGAAACTCCCGAAATTTTCCGGTTATGCAATCAGGTGTTGGGGATACAGGGGAAGCATAATATCTCACCCAAACTAGCAAATCCTACATCCAGCTGTATCCATCCTTCAACACATAACCAAGAAACCTTCGGAAATCATCTACCTCAACCTTCGAAAAGCATCCGTTATACAAGTTATGGCGATACTCCCGAACTCCCGCCCCAGTACTGGGTGGCGTCGAGGTTATCTCACCAACGAACTGCATAAAGGAGATTTTCGATGTCGGCGAACATATATCAAGTATACTAGAATTGCAACGATAAAATTATGATGACAACACCTCACAGCTCAACTCCCCGGGACACTTCCACTAAACCCCTGACAGGAGGCACCAAGACAGTATTCTCATCATAAGCCATCGGAACGATTCCAAGATACTCGCGTGATCCTAAATTTTTTTTAGTGAAATTTGAGAAGAGAAGAGTCAAAACTCTACGTCAGGATGCCTTACCAGAGCGACGAAGGGACTGGGAAGTAAAAAGAATTCCTAAACTCTCCGATATATAATTCCTAAATGACTCAAAACATTTTTCTAGACACAACTCGGCCGCTAAAAACGATCAATCAGTGGGGGCTCCTAAGGTCGGGGAAGGCTCTGATTACCAACTTGTAACACCCTCGATGCGACTATAGCTCCCACGTGTCGAGGCACGACTTAGAGACATAATCGCATTGAAGGCATATGTCGCAAGTGAGGTAATCTTCACACAACCCATGTAATACATAAGGGAAAGAGATACATAGTTGGCTTACAATCGCCACTTCACACAATTACATAAATAAAGCATTACATCAATCAAATACACTCATGGTCCGACTACGGAACCAAAATAAAAGAAGAACCCCAAATGCGACAAAGGTCCCCGATCGACCCCAACTGGGCTCCACTACTGATCAACTAGAACGAAACAACACAAATGAACAAGGTCTTCAACGAGCTCCTCCTGAGCTGGGTTGCGTCATCTGCACGGACTCAACGGCACCTGCAAGCTGGTTTTGGAAGTATCTATGAGCCACAGGGACTCAGCAATCTTGCACCCTCGCGATCAAGACTATTTAAGCTTATGGGTAAGGTAAAGGTATGAGGTGGAGCTGCAACAAGCGACTAGCATATATGGTGGCTAACATACGCAAATGAGAGCGAGAAGAGAAGGCAAAGCACAGTCGATAAAAGTATGATCAAGAAGTGATCCTGGACTACCTACGTCAAGCATAACTCCAACAACCGTGTTCACTTCCCGGACTCCACCGGAAAGAGACCATCACGGTTACACACGCGATTGATTTATTTTAATTAAGGTCAACTTCAGGTTTTCTACAACCGGACGTTAACAAATTCCCATCTGCCCATAACCGCGGGCACGGCTTTCAAAAGTTCAAATCCCTGCAGGGGAGTCCCAACTTAGCCCATCACAAGCTCTCACGGTCAACGAAGGAATAGACCTCCACCCGAGACATTCCGATCAGGCTCGGTATCCCGGTACAACAAGACATTTCGACAGGGTAAAACTAAACCAGCAACACCGCCCGAATGTGCCGACAAATCCCGATAGGAGCTGCACATATCTCTTTCTCAGGGCACACTCAGATTGTCTAAACTTCCGGTAGGCCAGCCCAGAGTTGCCCCTGGTAGCCACCGGCGGCTGACAGTTTGGACCAACACTCAGAGGAGCACTGGCCGGGGGGGGGGGGGTAAAATAATGATGACCCTTGAGTCTGCAGAACCCAAGGGAAAGAAAAGGCTAGGTGGCAAATGGTAAAACCAATGTTGGGCATTGCTGGAGAAGCTTTACTTAAGGTGAACTGTCAAGGGGTTCCCATTATAGCCCAACCGCGTAAGGAACGCAAAATCCGGGAACATAACACCGATATGACGGAAACTAGGGCGGCAAGAGTGGAACAAAACACCAGGCATAAGGCCGAGCCTTCCACCCTTTACCAAGTATATAGATGCATTAATTAAATAAGATATATAGTGATATCCCAACAAGTAAACATGTTCCAACAAGGAACAACATCTCCATGTTCCAACAAGGAACAAGCTTCAATCTTCACCTGCAACTAACAACGCTATAAGAGGGGCTGAGCAAAGCGGTAACATAGCCAAACAACGGTTTGCTAGGACAAGGTGGGTTAGAGGCTTGGTTCAACAATATGGGAGGCATGATAAGCAAGTGGTAGGCATCGCAGCATGGCATAGCAAAAGAGCGAGCATCTAGCAAAGCAAAGATAGTGGTGATTTCGAGGGTATGATCATCTTGCCTGAAATCCCGCAAGGAAGAAGAACGAGTCCATGAAGAAGACAAACGGACGTAGTCGAACTGATCCTCACAAACACGACGTTATCGGAACCAACCCGAAGAAGCAATCACCGGAAAAGAGCAAACAACATAGTAAACAACCAACACATCAACATGGCACGATGCGCAAACAAGTATGATGCATGTCCGGTATAAATATGCATGGCATGGCAAAGGGCACAAACAAAACTACAACTTAAGTGGAGCTCAATATGCAACGAGTTGCATATTGATGAAACGCCACATGACTTGTTTAGTTCGATCTCGTTTAAGTACCCAACAATATTAAATGTTTTTAAGCATGTCAAGAGGTGAAACATAAAGGGATTATCTATCTAAACAATTTAAATGGGGCTGGATATAGCAAACAACTAATCCGATAAATCCCCATATGCGTTAGTAATTTGGTGCAATGACAATCTAAACATTTTAATTGTTGTTATCATGATGCGGATGACATGAACAAGTTTTATGCAAGTTTTATGAAAAAGTTGATAGGAGCATTATATGAAGCATTTGTCATCATGGCGGAAACGAAAGGGGTGCCATGACAACGAATCCGAAAGTGATGCCACGGCAACATATCGGTTCCGGTAACTCGATTGAGATCCCGGTGCAAACGAAAGTGCGGCGGGAGCGTGACATGCGATAGAAGGTGGGGTGATCCCGGTAACCGGGTTCCCACGGGTGACAAGGAAACGAGTGACAAATTGGACACGGTGCAAACATGAGCAGCCCAAACATCGCAGTCATTCGTTCACGGACGTCGTCTCAGGGTTATACCTTCGAAGCGAGCATTATCGGAACAGATCGAGTTCGGCGGTAGGGGTACACGTGTCGACGGGGAAGTAGTTGTTCACGGGGTCATCGTGGGAAGTAGTGGTACACGTTTTCTTGTCAAATCAACAACGGCGGTAGTTGTACACTTGACGGTCTTCGGCGACGATAGTGGTACATCTTGTAGTGGAACTTGACGCTCCGAAGGGGTACTTGGCGGGCAACGGTCGTCTCGTGACTTGTCGGTCCATGAAGTCGTTCTCCCGCGTCTTGTCATACACGTATCGGAGACGAACTTGGTGTATCCATGTACTTGGCGTTTCCTGGTTCGGTAGTCATTGGACTTGGCATCAAAAGCAATGAAAATTGGAGGTGCATGATGACAGCGGTGTGTCATGGTCCGGCACGAGTGCAGGAGGCCGGGGCGGATGACGCAGATGGGCCTCGCTGGGGAGGTCCATGGCAGAGGCGAGCGCTGGTGGTGGATCGACCCTCTGCCTGCTTGAAGCAGGAACACGGCGGCACAGCAGTAGCTAGCGAGGCATGAGGGAGGTCTAGCGCGGCGCCGGAGACGGGGAACGGGTGCAGGAAGATGGACCCGGCCAGTCTTGAAGGAGATCGAGGCGCAGGAGGCAGCTCGAAGCAAAGGAGGCGGCATCCGGCGGCCCACGGCACTGGCGGCTTGATGTAGGGGCACGGGGGCGCTCGAGGCAGGGCCGGAACCTGCGGGGCTTGGCGCGGTTGGAGGACAGGACCGCGGGGCGGAGGAAGGCGGGCGCCGGCGTCAACTGGTGCTCCTGGAAGGTCGAGGAGGCAGGGGCGCGGCGTGCAGCAAGGATGCAATGGTGCGGCGCTGGAGCATGGCAAAGTAGCGCAGCAGTGGCGAGCTCGGGGCAAGGGCAGCGCCATAGGAGGGGTTCGAGGGAGATCGAGGAGAGGAACGAGGGAAGTGGGGGCGGCCCTGGGGATCGAGAGGGAGATGGGGATCGGGATGCGGGCATCGGGCGCGTGCATCCTCTCCTGGCGGCGCGAGGTTAGCGAGAGGAGGGAGAGATGGGAGATGGGGATCGGGCTGCGGTACTAGGGTTAGAGCGGGACTGGGAAGCGGGCCGGCCTGGACTGAGGCCCAAGTAGCCAGCTCGGCTACTCTCTCTCTCTCCCCCACTCCTTTGACTTTTTTTACAAAAAAACGGAGAACTAAAAGAAAGGAAAAAGGACAGAGGAGAAGGTTGAAGAAGAATTTGGACAAGCGGTAAATTTTCTTGGACTCACAACAATATTTTTGGTCCGAGAAAATAAGAAATGGCAAGATCGAATGTTAAGAATGCAAACTCATTTGAATTTAATTCAAATGGGTTTGAACTAGAACGAGGTTTTAGGAGTGCCCAAAAATGTTGAGATTTTTGGTAAAGCTCCGGAAAGTGAAGAAAGAATTTAGGGCAAAGTTTGGAGACCAAACTTGAAGTAGTAAAGACACGGAATTATTTTGCAAGTGTGTTTATGGGTGAATCCAAATTATTGGAATATTTAATATAGCTCTCTAAATATCGAGAGAATATGTTGTAAAGAGAATCACCATGTGAAATCCCTCGATTTAAATGGACCGAAGATCCATGCAATTTATTTAGTGAGTTGAGGTGCAAAGATTTATGAGATGATGGCATGATGACATGATGCAATGCACATGATGCAAAGATGAATGCAATAGACGAAACAAAAATCACACAACGAATCTCGGAAACCCTAGAAGACATCTGAAGCTCCGATCTTGGGGCGTTACAAACTGCTTCTTGACGAATCCTGGACGGTCTTGGTGGTTCTGGAGCAGGGCTAGCGCAAAGGCGAATGAGGCCACTGGGGCTTGAGGTATGTGTGACGTGCGGCTGCTGGCGAAAGAGACCCACACCGACGTGGTCAACGCGGGCTCGCGGGGCCTCCTGCGGGACGCGGACGGCGGCACTGTAGAAGGACAGCGGCAGCAAGGCGCGAAGGAGCTTGGGGAGGTCGATCTGGTCGCCTCCGAGGCTTGGGCGCGCCAAAGCTCCGAGCTGTAGGCGGCGGACGGCATCCATGGCTGCTCCCGGAGCTTCGCCAGAGGCGCGCGGACAAGGCAGCGCACAGGAGCTCGAGGTCGAAGGCATCGGGCGCTGGCCAACGCGCTCGTCATGGACCCAGGTGGCAGGGAACTCCTACCAGTTCGGTCGGCCGGTGACGAGGCTGCCGAAGGAGGAGGGAGAGGGGAACGTGACGAGGGCACGGTGCTGCTCGGGGCTTGGACTCCGCCGGCCGGAGCGATAGCAGGGAGCTCCTGCTCCAGCCAAAGACGGCGACGGGAGGAAGGGGAGAGAGGCGACGCGAGGATGGAGGCAGCAAGGGCGATGGAAGAGAGGGGCACGCGCGATCTGGGGAGCTCCTCTCCCTGGCGATGCGGTGCAGGGTGTGTGAGGCGGTGGGAGTAGGAACGAGGAGGAGGGGATCGAGAGGAAAGGGATGGGGGTCGGGTATCTTCCTGGCAGCACTGGAGGTTGAGCAGGGGATCGAGAGGGATTTTTTTGATCGGGCTAGGGTTAGGATAGGAGTGGCCTGCTGGGCCTTGCTGGACAGTTGGGCTCCTTTCACCCTCTCTCTCTCTCTCCCTTAACTCCTTTTTATTTCCCAGAACAAAAAATATCAAAGAAGAAAAGGAGAAGAAAGAAAGAGTTAGGGATTGAGTTTGGACACGAGGATAATCTTCACGGACTTAGAAAAATGTGCACGGTCCGGGAAAATAGAAAAGGTCAAGTTTGAAAGATTAAATTCAAATTACTTTGAATTTAATTCAAAAGGTTTGAACTAGGACAGGTTTTTTTTCAAAGTGGCCAAAAATGTTGAGAAATTAGGTGGAGCTCCGGAAAATGATGAAAGGACATGTGGCAAAGTTAGAGGCCAAGAGTTGAAATAATAAAAGGCATTGGGATTTTTGCAAGTGTGTTAAGGTAATTCCACATAATTGGAAAAATTACTATAGCTCTCTAAATATCGAGAGGATAAGTTGTAAAGAGAATCACCATGTGAATTCCCTCGATTTAAATGGATCAAAGATCCATGCCATTTGTTTAGTTGAGTTAAGAAAAACGAATGGCATGATGACATGATGTAATGCACATGATGCAATGATGAATGCAAAGAACCAAACAAAAGACAACGCAACAATATCGAATAACTGCACGACACCTGGCACATCGGTCTCGGGGCGTTACATTTGTGATGAGAGCAAGCCTAGAGTACATTTCAGCGACACCTTCACCATCCTTCATTTTGAACTTGTCAAGTTGGCTTTGAAGCACATCCAACTTGGATTCCTTGACGGAGTCGGTACCTTCGTGCATATCAATCAAAGTGTCCCAAATTTCCTTTGCATTCTCAAGACGGCTGATTTTGTTGAATTCTTCGGGGCATAATCCGTTTAAGAGAATATCACAAGCTTGAGCATTGTATTGCAACATCTTCAATTCATCCGCGGTAGCTTCACGGTTTGGTTCTCTTCCATCAAAGAAGTCACCTTGCAAACCAACACACACAATAGCCCAAACGGCGGGGTTATGTCCAAGAATATGCATTTTCATTTTATGCTTCCAACTAGCAAAATTAGTACCATCAAAGTAAGGACCTCTACGGTGATAATTTCCCTCGCTAGACGCCATACTCTCCTAGGTTGTGAAACCAAGGCTATGACCACCAAAAGCTATGGAGATCAAAGCAAATAGAGACCAAAGCTCTGATACCACTTGTAGGATCGAAAGTATGTCTAGAGGGGGGGTGATTAGACTACTTGACAAAATAAAAACTTGACCTTTTCCCAATTTTAGTTCTTGGCAGATTTTAGCTATTTAGGACAAGTCAAGCAATCATCACATAATTCAAGCAAGCATGCAAAGAGTATATTGGCAGCGGAAAGTAAAGCATGCAACTTGCAAGAATGTAAAGGGAAGGGTTTGGAGGATTCAAACGCAATTGGAGACACGGATGTTTTTCCCGTGGTTCGGATAGGTGGTGCTATCCTACATCCACGTTGATGGAGACTTCAACCCACGAAGGGTAACGGTTGCGCGAGTCCACGGAGGGCTCTACCCACGAAGGGTCCATGAAGTAGCAACCTTGTCTATCCCACCATGGCCATCGCCCACGAAGGACTTGCCTCACTAGCGGTAGATCTTCACGAAGTAGGCGATCTCCTTGCCCTTACAAACTCCTTGGTTCAACTCCACAATCTTGTCGGAGGCTCCCAAGTGACACCTAGCCAATCCAGGAGACACCACTCTCCAAGAAGTAACAAACGGTGTGTTGATGATGAACTCCTTGCTCTTGTGCTTCAAATGATAGTCTCCCCAACACTCAACTCTCTCTCATAGGATTTGGATCTGATGGAAAGAAGAGTTGAGTGGAAAGCAACTTGGAGAAGGCCAGAGATCAAGATTCATATGGTAGGAATGGAATGTCTTGGTCTCAACACATGAGTAGGTGGTTCTCTCTCAGAACATATGAGTTGGAATGATGTATGTGTTCTGATGGCTCTCTCCACGAGTGAAGAGGAGGTGGAGGGGTATATATAGCCTCCACACAAAATCCAACCGTTACACACAGTTTTCCAATCTCGGTGGGACCGAATAAATAAACTCGGCTAGACCGAAAAGGTAAACCTAGTGACCGTTAGAGATTTTCGGTGGGACTGACATGCAACTCGGTAGGACTGATATGGTTAGGGTTTGGGCATAACGTAATCTCGGTGAGACTGATTACACAAACTCGGTGAGACGGAGTTTGGTAATAAGCTAACCAGAGAGTTGGTCAGGTGAACTCGGTGGGACCGATTTGATCTTTCGGTGAGACCGAAAAGTTACAAAAGGGAAACACAGAGTTTACATTGCAATCTCGGTGGGACCGATTCGCTCTTTCGGTGAGACCGAAAAGTTACGAAAGGGAAACAAAGAGTTTGCAA
Organism: Triticum monococcum; assembly: GCA_034509565.1. Taxonomy (NCBI): domain Eukaryota; kingdom Viridiplantae; phylum Streptophyta; class Magnoliopsida; order Poales; family Poaceae; genus Triticum; species Triticum monococcum. The sequence goes on along the minus strand of CM067846.1, from coordinate 120,347,163 downwards.
CCCCATCTCGGTGAGATCGAGATCCCTACCAGTAGGACCGAATTGCTAGGGTTTGGCAGTGGCTTATGACATATGAAACTCGGTGGGCGCCGGATAGATAGAATCGGTATGACCGAGTTTGGCTTAGGGTTTAGGTCATTTGTGGATATGGGAAAGTAGCTGAGGATTTTGGAGCATATCATTAAGCACATGAAGCAAGAGGCTCATTAAGCAACACCTCATCCCTCCTTGATAGTATTGGCTTTTCCTAAAGACTCAATGTGATCTTGGATCACTAAAATGTAAAATGAAGAGTCTTGAGCTTTTGAGCTTGAGCCAATCCTTTGTCCTTAGCATTTTGAGGGTTCCACTTTCACATCCATGCCATGCCAATCATTGAGCTTTCCTGAAATAATCATCTTCGAATAGCATTAGCTCAATGAGCTATATGTTGTTATGAATTACCAAAACCACCTAGGGATAGTTGCACTTTCATAGTGGTTTCACTAACCATCAACAATTGATGCTCCTTCTTGATTTTTACTTTTGTGGTGTCAAACATCGCGAATATCTCAAGGATCATCATATATGTCCCTGATATATTATAGTTCATCACGAAGCTCTAGCAGCTTGGTGGTAATGACTTCGGAGAAACATCACTATCTCATCTGGAAGATCAACTCCCACTCGATTCAAATGATTGTTGTACTCAGACAATCTGAGCACAAGCTCAACAATTGAGCTTTTATCCCTTAGTTTGCAGGCTAAGAAAATCGTCAGAGGTCTTATACCTCTTGACATGGGCACGAGCCTGAAATCCCAATTTCAGCCCTCAAAACATCTCATATGTTTCGCGACGTTTCAAAATGTCTTCGGTGCCTCAACTCTAAACCGTTTAACTGAACTATCACGTAGTTATCAAAATGTGTATGTCAGATGTTCGCAACATCCACAGACGATGTTCGAGGTTCAGCACACTGAGCGGTGCATTAAGGACATCAGCCTTTTACTGTCTGCATAATTGCTACTATCAACCTTCAACTAATTTTTCTCTAGGAACATATCTAAACAGTAGAACTAAAGCGCGAGCTACGACATAATTTGCAAAATCCTTTTGACTATGTTCAGGATAAACAAGTTCATCTTATGAACTCGCACTCGGATAGACATCCCTCTAGTCATCTAAGTGATTACATGATCTGAGTCAACTAGGCCATGTCCGATCATCACGTGAGACGGACTAGTCAACATCGGTGAACATCTTCATGTTGATCGTATCTTCTATACGACTCATGCTCGACCTTTCGGTCTCTTGTGTCCCGAGGCCATGTTTGTACATGCTAGGCTCGTCAAGTCAACCTAAGTGTTTTGCGTGTGTAAATCTGGCTTACACCCGTTGTATGTGAACATAAGAATCTATCACACCCGATCATCACGTGGTGCTTCGAAACGACGAACTTTCGCAATGGTGCACAGTTAGGGGGAACACTTTCTTGAAATTTTAATGAGGGATCATCTTATTTACTACCGTCATTCTAAGCAAATAAGATGCAAAAACATGATAAACATCACATGCAATCAAAAGGTGACATGATATGGCCATCATCACTTTGCTCCTTTTGATCTCCATCTTCGGGGCTCCATGATCATCATCGTCACCGGCATGACACCGTGATCTCCATCATCTTGTCTTCATGAAGTTGTCTCGCCAACTATTACTTCTACTACTACAGCTAACGGTTAGCAATAAAGTAAAGTAATTACATGGCGTTGTTCAATGACACGCAGGTCATACAATAAATAAAGACAACTCCTATGGCTCCTGCCAGTTGTCATACTCATCGACATGCAAGTCGTGATTCCTATTACAAGAACATGATCAATCTCATACATCACATATCATTCATCACATTCTTCTTGGCCATATCACATCACATAGCATACCCTGCAAAAACAAGTTAGACGTCCTCTAATTGTTGTTTGCATGTTTTACGTGGCTGCTTTGGGTTTCTAGCAAGAACGTTTCTTACCTACGCAAAAACCACAACGTGATATGCCAATTGCTATTTACCCTTCATGAGGACCCTTTTCATCGAATCCGATCCGACTAAAGTGGGAGAGCCAGACACCCGCTAGCCACCTTATGCAACTAGTGCATGTCAGTCGGTGGAACCAGTCTCACGTAAGAGTACGTGTAAGGTCGATCCGGGCCGCTTCATCCCACGATGCCGCCGAATCAAGATAAGACTAGTAACGGCAAGTAAATTGACAAAATCAACGCCCACAACTGCTTTGTGTTCTACTCGTGCATATAATCTACGCATAGAGCTAGCTCATGATGCCACTGTTGGGGAACGTAGTAGAAATTCGAAATTTTCCTACGTGTCACCAAGATCTATCTATGGAGAAACCAGCAACGAGGGAAGGAGAGTGCATCTACATACCCCTGTAGATCGCTAAGCGAAAGCGTTCAAGAGAACGGGGTTGATGGAGTCGTACTCGTCATGATCCAAATCACCGGAGATCCTAGTGCCGAACGGACGGCACCTCCGCGTTCAACACACGTACAGCCCGACGACGTCTCCCATGCCTTGACCCAGCAAGGAGAGAGGGAGAGGTTGAGGAAGACTCCATCCAGCAGCAGCACAACGACGTGGTGGTGGTGGAGGAGCGTGGTGATCCAGCAGGGCTTCGCCAAGCACCGCGAGATATGAGGAGAAAGAGAGGTAGGGCTGCGCCAGGGAGAGGAACTCGTGTGTATTGAGCAGCCCAAACCTCAACTATATATAGGGGAAGGGGAGGGGCTGCGCCCCCACCTAGGGTTCCCTCCCTAGGGGTGGCAGCAGCCCCCTAGATCCCATCTAGGGGCGGCCAAGGGGAGGGGAGAGGGGGAGGCGCACCAGGGTGGGCCTTAGGGCCCATCTGCCCTAGGGTTTGCCCCTTCCCCTCTTCCTTGCGCCTTGGGCCTCGGTGGGAGGTGCACCGGCCCACTCAGGGGCTAGTCCCTTCCCACTCTTGGCCCATGCAAGCCTCCGGGGCTGGTGGCCCAACTTGGTGGACCCCCGGGACCCTCCCGGTGGTCCCGGTACGTTACCGATAAAACCCGAAACTTTTTCGGTGACCAAAACAGGACTTCCCATATATAAATCTTTACCTCCGGACCATTCCGGAACTCCTCATGACGTCCGGGATCTCATCCAGGACTCCGAACAACATTCGGTAACCACCTATAACTATTCCCTATAACCCTAGCGTCATCGAACCTTAAGTGTGCAGACCCTACGGGTTCGAGAACCATGCAGACATGACCGAGACGTTCTCTGGTCAATAACCAACAGCGGGATCTGGATACCCATGTTGGCTCCCACATGTTCCACGATGATCTCATCGGATGAACCATGATGTCAAGGACTTAATCAATCCCGTATGCAATTCCCTTTGTCCATCGGTACGATACTTGCCCGAGATTTGATCGTTGGTATCCCGATACCTTGTTCAATCTTGTTACCGGCAAGTCTCTTTACTCGTTCCGTAATACATCATCCCATGATCAACTCCTTGATCACATTGTGCACATTATGATGATGTCCTACCGAGTGGGCCCAGAGATACCTCTCCGTTTACACGGAGTGACAAATCCGAGTCTCGATTCGTGCCAACCCAATAGACACTTTCGGAGATACCTGTTGTGTACCTTTATAGCCACCCAGTTACGTTGTGACGTTTGGCACACCCAAAGCACTCCTACGGTATCCGGGAGTTGCACAATCTCATGGTCTAAGGAAATGATACTTGACATTAGAAAAGCTTTAGCATACGAACTACATGATCTTGTGCTAGGCTTAGGATTGGGTCTTGTCCATCACATCATTCTCCTAATGATGTGATCCCGTTATCAATGACATCCAATGTCCATGGTCAGGAAACCGTAACCATCTATTGATCAACGAGCTAGTCAACTAGAGGCTTACTAGGGACATGGTGTTGTCTATGTATCCACACATGTATCTGAGTTTCCTATCAATACAATTCTAGCATGGATAATAAACGATTATCATGAACAAGGAAATATAATAATAATCAATTTATTATTGCCTCTAGGGCATATTTCCAACACGAAGACAGTCTTGTGATGAAGTTGAGAGGAAAAGTTAAGGACTCAAATGAAATAGGCATGCATTTCTTTACGATAGTACAGCAGGCACTGCTAACATATTGGCCAACTCAGGTATAGTGTAACAACAAATAAGCATTCGAATCAAGCAATACAGCAAAGCAGACAACTGAACTATTTGTAATTCGGTAGGATTACACTTTGAGGGCACAAGCCAAGAAAGTAGCCCACTCGCATTACATTTCACATGTACTAAAACACACTGGCTTACCTTATGTTGCTATGAAGCCTAGTTGCTGTTGCAATGTTCTTTGAAGATATCGTCAGCATCACGTGGTTGCAAATCTAGTTGTTGTAGTTTATTCTGCACCATCTATTTAGGTAAAATTAATTTTAATCACATGCACTGGTCCGAATTGATCATCAATGGTTCATCTAAACTACTGAAAGAAGGGTGTGTGCATACACGACAATACTCCCTCCGATTCTTTTTACTTTGCGTATAACTTTTTCTCAGTTTTCTCGTATTAGTCTGCGCATTGCCGATTCCTAGCGCTGGTTTCCTTTTGTGCCCCGCCCCGTCCGCCTCTGCCCTAATTAATTGGCAAATTAGTACAAAAAAAATAAACCAGTGCCCTCCTTGGTATGCGGGTCAAGGGTTATGCGCATAGTAAATAGAATCGGAGGGAGTATATCTGCTTCCCTCTATTTTTATGCTTATTCGAGGTGCCAGCCCCAAAAGAACAAATATTTTGCTTGATGGGGTTGGCAGCTCCATAGTTAATAGAAGCATCAAATTAGTCATGCAACTTGGGAAGATCAAGAACACGCAAACAAGTAATGAACAGAGGCTCGGAGCAGTGATGTAATAGCTAGCATAAAAAAATGTAGGGTAAAACGAACAAAAAGCAGCGGAACCACATGCTAGTTTGCTGATGTGTAATTAAGCATAGAGAACATTAAGCAGTCTGATGGAACAAACAGGTGGCATCAGAACAAAACTAAAGCATATTAACTATATGTGCATTGGTATGTAATTTAGCACATGTAACATGTTCACTGCTAGAAGTATGGCCCTACAGGTGCAAGCAGAATAACGCGTCTCATGAAAAACTGAATGATGCCCTGAAGAAATTCAAAGGTGCGGTGCTTATGCTAGGAAAGTGAACGTAGGCGCCGGCCGTTGGATAATAGTACCTGATTCTCGGCGGCATATGGGTATCGTTGTCATACTTGATAGCTAAGGATCATCGATGGTGCTCGTGTTGCAGTTGAGTTTGGGCCGGCTGTCACCGTCACTGAAGCGGCTCCGGTGCTACGGTTGCGGCGCCTGTCGACATACAAGAAAGCTCATATGTGGTAAGTGAACAGTTGCATGATAAAGAGAAAAACCGAAGGAGTACAAATCGAAATAACCTGATGAGGCTGCGGCGTCGGTAAAGTAGGGCCGGTGGAGTTGAATATGGCGTCTGTGGAGCGGGTCCGGTGCAGTGGACGAAGGCTTCGGCGGGCGCATTGTACAGTGCTTTCGGTGAGGCGGATCTGTTGCGGCGGACGAGGGCTTGTATGAAGGCCAGCGAAGGGGCGGACGAGGGAGTCAGTGAAGGGCCTACGTTGTGGTGGACGAGGGCGCCGGTTAAGTAGATCCAGTGTAGTGGACCATGATGGCGGTCAAGGAGATCTGGAGCGGTGGACAAGCCAGTCACTGAAGCGGCTCCGGTGAAGTGGTGAGTTGGTAGTTGGGGGTTCCAATGTGCGGAAGGTAGATCCGGTGGGGTGTGAGGTCCACCGCTGCGGCGGAGGACTAGATTCGGCGGCTTGCCGTGGTTGGGGGGGGGGTCGGGTAGGGGAAGGGGAGGGGCTCTAGGGAAGAATGTTGGGGGCAAAGAGGGGAAAACAATGGAGTTACCAAAGCAGCCCTTTTCCGTTCATGTGGCAGGGGTAAAATAGGAATATCGCAAGGCTAAACTTTCGGGCGCGTGATATTTCGATGTGAGCGGGAAGTTTGAGAGCTTTTGGCGCCTAAAATTATAAGTATTCTGCTCTCGTACGGCCGACTATGATATCATGGCCGGCAATTTGTTTGTTTTGCACGCAAAAAAATGTGCAAGTTTTGAAAATTAATGTCTCCAACTCGAAACTTAGATTGTCCATTCAATTCAAATATGGATCATTGAGCTACTACAAGCAAATACCATCATATGGTCCAATTCAAATGAAATTCCAAATGTGTTTATCCTAAATATGATGACAAAAGCAAAACTGTGTATGTGTATGAATAAAGTGGATGATTATAAAGTTTTAACATGCCCGTATGTGTATATATCTAGGTTTGATATATGAATTTGAAATCACGAAATCCCGGCTTAAAAAATGTACCTCCGTTTAAATGAATTACAAAAGCTAATGATGGAGTCGAATTCCAAAATTCCAATCTTAGGTTTGTAAATCTGGTACATCAAGGTATATCACACATGTTCAAAAGTATCGTTATCTCATAGTACAAACTGTGAAACAAATTGATCAACCATGAGTGCACAATATCTCAATTACGCTAAAGTCCCTCAAATATAGACACCTCACTCTTTATCTGAAGTCAACCCCCCCCTCCACACACACAGAGAGAGAAGTCGTTCTCTCCCCCAAACACCAACACACGAGCACATTAACACCCCTCTCTCTTGTACAGTCCGGACCCCAACATAGGTCTCTATCACTTTGTCTCTCGGGCATGCACACATCTCTTCCCTCACTCTCTAGGTCTCCCGCTATCTCTCTTACCCAAGCACACGCACTATGTAGAGTGTATATTTCCCATACACACAAAACGTCGCCCCAAACCTCTATCTCCCTAGTTATGTGGTTCTCGCGCACTCACCTCACACACCACCCCCACTGCAAACCAGCACACTTTGTCTCCTTGTGCACCACTCTCCTCTTTCTATCTCTCCCACATGCGGACCCGCCCCAGCTCCTTCCCTGTATACATATATGTCGTGACTCTTTGCATAGCTCCCTAATCATGTATAATCGTTCTCTATTTCGCACATTGTTCTCTACACCATCTATTCTAGATCTCTCATGAAGTCCCTATCACACACACGATGACTCGCTTCCCTTGCGTCTCCATTCATAGGCCAATTTCGGACAACATCAACATTGTCTCCCTATCTATACGCCATTTATGGACACAAACGACCCCTCTCGCGCCCTCTCTTCCCCTCTCTCTCTCTCTCTCTCTCTCTCTCTCTCCGTCGCTAGCTCTCTCTTTCTCACGCTCTCACACCCCTCTCCCACACACACACTCGATGTCTCTTCCAAATAGTCTGCTCCCCCCGCCCGCACCCATGCTATCTCGCTACTACACATGTCACACCATCACCCCTTCCCTTATACTAGGTTTACATCATCAGTGGTCTCTCTACTCCACATACACTCTCTCCCTCTCACACACAAACGCGCGCACAAACACACACAAACACCCATTTACCTGGATCCTCATCTCTCCTCATGTCCGCATGTGTATCTGACACACTCACTCTCTAATTATGTATATGTGTCTCCACGTTACACAACACAAAGCCCCATGTACATGTCTCTCTCTATCCTCCACACACATAGACACAAAGAATATGTTATCATTGCCTCAGTCTCTAACATATCACACACGCACACACACACACACACACTCTCTCTCTCTCTCTCTCTCTCTCTCTCTCTCGCAAACATGCTCAACAATGGTTTCCCCGTGAATAACTTACCATCTATTCATGAACAGTCGTGGCAGTACGGCGAACATGAGACGTGAAAAAGAATAAATCTACATGTGCTTCGACCACCTAGTATGACTACTAGGACTAGAGCAAGACGAAAAGTGCGCCGCCGTCACCCCCTCCTTGTTGGCGACGGGAAAATCTTCGTTTTACACAGTCGAGAAGTCATTGTGCTAAGGCCCCACATGCCGAGGCGTTGAATAGAATGTAGAGGCTAGTTTACGGAAGCAAGTATCGATAATACGTTTGTATCTCCATACTTATATTTCTTTTCTTATAAAAAACCGAGTTTGTGATGATGGTACGTGTGCCATCTTGCAATATAGACTGCCCGATCTATATCTGACGGATGGAAATTAAACTGAAAGATACCTGTAGGAGAACGTAGCAGAAATTCAAAATTTTCCTACGTGTCACCAAGATCTATCTATGGAGAGACCAGCAACGAGGGAAAGGAGAGTTGCATCTACATACCCTTGTAGATCGCTAAGCGGAAGCATTCAAGTGAACGGGGTTGATGGAGTCGTACTCATCGTGATTCAAATCACCGATGACCAAGTGCCGAACGCACGGCACCTCCGCGTTCAACACATGTACAGCCCGGTGACGTCTCCCACGCCTTGATCCAGCAAGGAGAGAGGGAGAGGTTGAGGAAGACTTCATCCAACAGCAGCACAACGGCGTGGTGGTGGTGGAGGAGCGTGGCTATCCTGCAGGGCTTCGCCAAGCACCACAAAAGAGGAGGAAGAAGAGATGCAGGGCTGCACCAAGAGAGATTGAATCGCGTGTGTGGGCAGCCCCTTAGGCCTCATATATATAGGGGAAGGGGAGGGCTGCGCCCCCTCTAGGGTTCCCACCCCTAGGGGGGGGGGCAGCCCTAGATGGGGTCAAGGGTGGCGGCCAAGAGGGGGAGAGGAGAGGGAGGCACCCCAATATGGGCCCTAAGGCCCATATCCCATTAGGGTTTGCCCCCTTTCCACCTCTTGGGCACCTTGGGCCCTTGTGGGAGGCGCACCAGCCCATTAAGGGGCTGCTCCCTCACCACTCTTAGCCCACGCAAGCCTCCGGGGTTGGTGGCCCCACTTGGTGGACCCCCGGGACCCTCCCGGTGGTCCCGATACGTTACCGATAAACCCCGAAACTCTTCCGGTGACCAAAACAGGACTTCCCATATATAAATCTTTACCTCCGGACCATTCCGGAACTCCGTGTGACGTCGGGATCTCATCCGGGACTCCGAACAACATTCGCTAACCACATACAAACTTCCTTTATAACCCTAGCGTCATCGAACCTTAAGTGTGTAGACCCTACGGGTTCGGGAACCATGCAGACATGACCGAGACATTCTCCGGTCAATAACCAACAGCGGGATCTGGATACCCATGTTGGCTCCCACATGTTCCACGATGATCTCATCGGATGAACCACGATGTCAAGGACTTAATCAATCCCGTATACAATTCCCTTTGTCTATCGGTACGATACTTTCCTGAGATTCGATCGTCGGTATCACGATACCTTGTTCAATCTCGTTACCGGCAAGTCTCTTTACTCGTTCCGTAACACATCATCCCGTGATCAACTCCTTGATCACATTGTGCACATTATGATGATGTCCTACCGAGTGGGCCCAGAGATACCTCTCCGTCACACGGAGTGACAAATCCCAGTCTCGATTCATGCCAACCCAACAGACACTTTCAGAGATACCTGTAGTGCACCTTTATGGTCACCCAGTTACGTTGTGACGTTTGGTACACCCAAAGCACTCCTACGGCATCCGGGAGTTGCACAATCTCATGGTCTAAGGAAATGATACTTGACATTAGCAAAGCTTTAGCATACGAACTACACGATCTAGTGCTATGCTTAGGATTGGGTCTTGTCCATCACATCATTCTCCTAATGATGTGATCCCGTTATCAACGACATCCAATGTCCATGGTCAGGAAACCGTAACCATCTATTGATCAACGAGCTAGTCAACTAGAGGCTTACTAGGGACATGGTGTTGTCTATGTATCCACACATGTATCTGAGTTTCCTATCAATACAATTCTAGCATGGATAATAAACGATTATCATGAACAAGGAAATATAATAATAATCAATTTATTATTGCCTCTAGGGCATATTTCCAACAGTCTCCCACTTGCACTAGAGTCAATAATCTAGTTCACATCGCCATGTGATTAACACTCACAGGTCACATCGCCATGTGACTAACACCCAAGAGTTTACTAGAGTCAGTAGTCTAGTTCACATCACTATGTGATTAACACTCAATGAGTTCTAGGTTTGATCATGTTGCTTGTGAGAGAGGTTTTAGCCAACGGGTCTGAACCTTTCAGATCCGTGTGTGCTTTACAAATCTCTATGTCATCTCCTAGATGTAGCTACCACGTTCTATTTGTAGCTATTCCAAATAACTGTTCTACTTGGAGGTATTCTAAATTGTTGCTCCATTATACGTATCCGGTATCTCTACTCAGAGCTATCCGGATAGGTGTTAAAGCTTGCATCGATGTAACCCTTTACGCCGAACTCTTTATCACCTCCATAATCGAGAAAATTCCTTAGTCCAATAGTTACTAAGGATAACTTTGACCGCTGTCCTGTGATCCATTCTTGGATCACTCTTGTACCCCTTGACTGACTCATGGCAAGGCACACTTCAGGTGCGGTACACAGCATAGCATACTGTAGAGCCTATGTCTTAAGCATAGGGGACGACCTTCGTCCTTTCTCTCTATTCTGCCGTGGTCGAGCTTTAAGTCTTAACTTCATACCTTACAACTCAGGCGAGAACTTCTTCTTTGACTGATCCATCTTGAACACCTTCAAGATCATGTCAAGGTATGTGCTCATTTGAAAGTTCCATTAAGCGTTTTGATCTATCCTTATAGATCTTGATGCTCAATGTTCAAGTAGCTTAATCCAGGCTTTCCATTGAAAAACACTTTTCAAATAACTCTGCATGCTTTCCAGAAATTCTATATCATTTCCGATCAACAATATGTCAACAACATATATTCATCAGAAATTCTATAGTGCTCCCACTCACTTCTTTGGAAATACAAGTTTCTCATAAACTTTGTTTACACCCAAAATCTTTGATCATCATCAAAGCATACATTCCAACTCCGAGATGCTCACTCCAGTCCTCAGAAGGATTGCTGGAGCTTTGCATACTTATTAGCATATTTCAGGATTGACAAAAACTTCCGGTTGTATCACATACAACTTTTCCTCAAGAAAATCGTCGAGGAAACAATGTCTTGACATCCTATCTGCAAGATTTCATAAATAATGCAGTAATCGCTAATATAATTCCAACAGACTCTTAGCATCGCTATGAATGAGAAAGTCTCATCGTAGTCAACTCCTTGAACTTGTCGGGAAACTTCTAACGACAAGTCGAGCTTTCTTAATGGTGACATTTACCATCATTGTCCGTCTTCCTTTAAAATCCATCTATACTCAACAGCTTCACGACCATCGAGCTGTTCTGTCAAAGTCTACACTTTGTTTCCATACATGGATCCTCTCTCGGATTTTATGGCCTCGAGCCATCTATCAGAATCCAGGCCCACCATCGCTTCTCCATAGCTCGTAGGTTCATTGTTGTCTCGCAACATGACTTCCAAGACAGGATTACGTACCACTCAGAAGTAGTACGCATCCCTGTCATCCTACGAGGTTTGGGAGTGACTTGATCCGAAGTCTCATGATCAATATCATAAGCTTCCACTTCAATTGGTGTAGGTGCCATAGGAACAATTTCCTGTGCCCTGCCACACACTAGTTGAAGAGATGGTTCAATAACCTCATCAAGTTTCCACCATCCTCCCACTCAATTCTTTCGAGAGAAACTTTTTCTCGAGAAAGGACCTGATTCTAGAAACAATCCCTTATTGCTTTCGGATCTGAGACAGAAGGTATACCCAATTGTTTTGGGTGTCCTATGAAGATGCATTTATCCGCTTTGGGTTCGAGCTTATCAGCCTGAAACTTTTCACATAAGCATCGCAGCCCCAAACCTTTAAGAAATGACAGCTTAGGTTTCTCTAAACCATAGTTCATACGGTGTCATCTCATCGGAATTACGTGGTGCCCTATTTAAAGTGAATGTGGTTGTCTCCAATGCCTAACCCATAAACTATTGTGGTAATTCGATAAGAGACATCATGGTATGCATCATATCCAATAGGGTGCAGTTATGATGTTCGGACACACCATCACACTATTGTGTTCCAGGCTGTATCGGTTGTGAAACAATTTCCACAATGTCTTAATTCTGTGCCAAACTCGTAATTCAGATATTCATCTCTATGATCATATCATAGATATTTTATCCTCTTGTCACGATGATCTTTCAACTTCACCTTGAAATTTCTTGAACCTTTCAATAATTCAGACTCGTGATTCATCAAGTAAATATACTCAACATTTACTCAAATCATCTGTGAAGTTAAAACATAACGATATCCACTACATGCCTCAGCACTCATTGGACTGCACACATCAAAATGTATTACTTCCAGCAAATTGCTTTCCAGTTCCATTTTACTGAAACCGAGGCTTTCAGTCATCTTGCCCATGTGGTATGATTTGCATGTCTCAAGTGATTCAAAAATCAAGTGAGTTCAAACGGTCCATTTGCATGGAGTTTCTTCATGCATATACACCAATAGACATGGTTCGCATGTCTCAAACTTTTCAAAAATGAGTGAGTCCAAAGATCCATCAACATGGAGCTTCTTCATGCGTTTTATACTGATATGACTTACGTGGCAGTGCCACAAGTAGGTGGTACTATCATTACTATCTTTTGGCATGAACATGTGTATCACTACGATCGAGATTCAATAAACTATTCATTTTAGATGTAAGACCATTGAAGGTATTATTCAAATAAATAGAGTAACCATTATTCTCCTTAAATGAATAACCGTATTGCGATAGACATAATCCAATCATGTCTATTCTCAACGCAAACACCAATCTCGATGGTAGAGGGAGCGTACGATATTTGATCAACCTTGAAAATACTTCCAACACATATCGTTATCTCACCTTTAGCTAGTCTCCGTTTATCCCGCAGCTTTTATTTCGAGTTAGTAACACTTAGCAACCGAACCGGTATCTAATACCCTGGTGCTACTCGGAGTACTAGTAAAGTACACATTAACACAATGTACATCCAATATACTTCTATCGACCTTGCCAGCCTTCTCATCTACCAAGTATCTAGGGTAATTCTGCTCCAGTGGCTGTTCTCCTTATTACAGAAGCACTTAGTCTCGGGTTTGGGTTCAACCTTGGGTTTCTTCACCAGAGCAGCAGCTGAATTGCCGTTTCATGAAGTATCCCTTCTTGCCCTTGCCCTTCTTGAAACTAGTGGTTTCACTAACCATCAACAATTGATGCTCCTTCTTGATTTCTACTTTTGTGGTGTCAAACATCGCGAATATCTCAAGGATCATCATATATGTCCCTGATATATTATAGTTCATCACGAAGCTCTAGCAGCTTGGTGGTAATGACTTCGGAGAAACATCACTATCTTATCTGGAAGATCAACTCCCACTTGATTCAAATGATCGTTGTACTCAGACAATCTGAGCACTAGCTCAACAATTGAGCTTTTCTCCCTTATTATGTAGGCTAAGAAAATCGTCGGAGGTCTTATACCTCTTGACGTGGGCACGAGCCTGAAATCCCAATTTCAGCCCTCAAAACATCTCATATGTTTCGCGACGTTTCAAAACGTCTTTGGTGCCTCAATTCTAAACCGTTTAACTGAACTATCACGTAGTTATCAAAATGTCTATGTCAGATGTTCGCAACATCCACAGACAACGTTCGAGGTTCAGCACACTGAGCGGTGCATTAAGGACATAAGCCTTCTATGAAGCAATGAGGACAATCCTCAGTTTACGGACCTAGTCCGCATAATTGCTACTATCAACTTTCAACTAATTTTTCTCTAGGAATATATCTAAACAGTAGAACTAAAGTGCGAGCTATGACATAATTTGTAAAATCCTTTTGACTATGTTCAGGATAATTAAGTTCATCTTATGAACTCCCACTCAGATAGACATCCCTCTAGTCATCTAAGTGATTACATGATCCGAGTCAACTAGGCCGTGTCCGATCATCACGTGAGACGGACTAGTCAACGTCGGTGAACATCTTCATGTTGATCGTATCTTCTATACGACTCATGCTCGACCTTTCGGTCTTCTGTGTTCCGAGGCCATGTCTGTACATGCTAGGCTCGTCAAGTCAACCTAAGTGTTTGCATGTGTTCCGAGGCCATGTCTGTACATGCTAGGCTCGTCAACACCCGTTGTATGTGAACGTTAGAATCTATCACACCCGATCATCACGTGGTGCTTCGAAACGACGAACTGTAGCAACGGTGCACAGTTAGGGGAGAACACTTCTTGAAATTTTAATGAGGGATCATCTTATTTACTACCGTCGTTCTAAGCAAATAAGATGTATAAACATGATAAACATCACATGCAATCAAATAGTGACATGATATGGCCATCATCACTTTGCTCCTTTTGATCTCCATCTTCGGGGCTCCATGATCATCATCGTCACCGGCATGACACCATGATCTCCATCATCATGATCTCCATCATCGTGTCTTCATGAAGTTGCCTCGCCAACTATTACTTCTACTACTATGGCTAACGGTTAGCAATAAAGTAAAGTAATTACATGACGTTTAAGTTGACACGCAGGTCATAAATAAATAAAGACAACTCCTATGGCTCCTGCCGGTTGTCATACTCATCGACATGCAAGTCGTGATTCCTATTACAAGAACATGATCAATCTCATACATCACATATATCATTCATCACATCCTTTGGCCATATCACATCACATAGCATACCCTGCAAAAACAAGTTAGACGTCCTCTAATTGTTGTTTGCATGTTTTACGTGGCTGCTATGGGTTTCTAGCAAGAACATTTCTTACCTACGCAAAGACCACAACGTGATATGCCAATTGCTATTTACCCTTCATAAGGACCCTTTTCATCGAATCCGATCTGACTAAAGTGGGAGAGACAGACACCTGCCAGCCACCTTATGCAACTAGTGCATGTTTGTCGGTGGAACCGGTCTCATGTAAGAGTACGTGTAAGGTTGGTCCGGGCCGCTTCATCCCACGATGCCGCCGAATCAAGATAAGACTAGTAACAACAAGCATATTGAACAAAATCAACGCCCACAACTACTTTGTGTTCTACTCGTGCATAGAATCTACGCAATAGACCTAGCTCATGATGCCACTATAGGAGAACGTAGCAGAAATTCAAAATTTTCCTACGTGTCACCAAGATCTATCTATGGAGAGACCAGCAATGAGGGAAAGGAGAGTTGCATCTACATACCCTTGTAGATTGCTAAGTGGAAGCGTTCAAGTGAACGGGGTTGATGGAGTCGTACTCATCGTGATTCAAATCACCGATGACCAAGTGCCGAACGCACGACACCTCCGTGTTCAACACACGTACAGCCCGGTGACGTCTCCCATGCCTTGATCCAGCAAGGAGAGAGGGAGAGGTTGAGGAAGACTTCATCCAACAGCAGCACAACGGCGTGGTGGTGGTGGAGGAGCGTGGCTATCCTGCAGGGCTTCGCCAAGCACCACAAAAGAGGAGGAAGAAGAGACGCAGGGCTGCACCAAGAGAGATTGAATCGCGTGTGTGGGCAGCCCCTTAGGCCTCATATATATAGGGGAAGGGGAGGGCTGCGCCCCCTCTAGGGTTCCCACCCCTAGGGGGGGGCAGCCCTAGATGGGGTCAAGGGTGGCGGCCAAGAGGGGGAGAGGAGAGGGAGGCACCCCAATATGGGCCCTAAGGCCCATATCCCATTAGGGTTTGCCCCCTTTCCACCTCTTGGGCACCTTGGGCCCTTGTGCGAGGCGCACCAGCCCATTAAGGGGCTGGTCCCTCACCACTCTTAGCCCACGCAAGCCTCCGGGGTTGGTGGCCCCACTTGGTGGACCCCCGGGACCCTCCCGGTGGTCCCGGTACGTTACCGATAAACCCCGAAACTCTTCCGGTGACCAAAACAGGACTTCCCATATATAAATCTTTACTTCCGGACCATTCCGGAACTCCTCGTGACGTCTGGGATCTCATCCGGGACTCCGAACAACATTCGGTAACCACATACAAACTTCCTTTATAACCCTAGCGTCATCGAACCTTAAGTGTGTAGACCCTACGGGTTCGGGAACCATGCAGACATGACCGAGACGTTCTCCGGCCAATAACCAACAGCGGGATCTGGATAACCATGTTGGCTCCCACATGTTCCACGATGATCTCATCGGATGAACCACGATGTCAAGGACTTAATCAATCCCGTATACAATTCCCTTTGTCTATCGGTACGATACTTTCCCGAGATTCGATCGTCGGTATCACGATACCTTGTTCAATATCGTTACCGGCAAGTCTCTTTACTCGTTCCGTAACACATCATCCCGTGATCAACTCCTTGATCACATTGTGCACATTATGATGATGTCCTACCGAGTGGGCCCAGAGATACCTCTCCGTCACACGGAGTGACAAATCCCAGTCTCGATTCGTGCCAACCCAACAGACACTTTCAGAGATACCTGTAGTGCACCTTTATGGTCACCCAGTTACGTTGTGACGTTTGGTACACCCAAAAGCACTCCTACGGCATCCGGGAGTTGCACAATCTCATGGTCTAAGGAAATGATACTTGACATTAGCAAAGCTTTAGCATACGAACTACACGATCTAGTGCTATGCTTAGGATTGGGTCTTGTCCATCACATCATTCTCCTAATGATGTGATCCCATTATCAACGACATCCAATGTCCATGGTCAGGAAACCGTAACCATCTATTGATCAACGAGCTAGTCAACTAGAGGCTTACTAGGGACATGGTGTTGTCTATGTATCCACACATGTATCTGAGTTTCCTATCAATACAATTCTAGCATGGATAATAAACGATTATCATGAACAAGGAAATATAATAATAATCAATTTATTATTGCCTCTAGGGCATATTTCCAACAATACCCGCACCCCTCTCCACATTTGCAGACAAGGCCTTCCCTCATTCATCCTTATCTCCAACAAACCTCATTGTTGAGCAATTAAGAAAGGAAGCCTCTGGAACAAACTGGCCTGGTGGCCGCTGCCGGCGTCGTTAATCCCCATGCCTCTGCTCAGTTCGACCACCAACCACCACCACACCCCATTCCTCTTCACCTTATCTCATATTTCTCGAGATATCATTAGTTTTTACACATGGGATTACTCCCGCAAGGGTCAATCACAACAAGTGTTTTATAAAAAATGCATCTTGATGTTCCGTGCAATGCACGGATCTTGCTAGTACTCCTACACAAGACTAAGTTGGTGATGCTGGTGTGTCTGCCATCCGTCGTTTCTGACCATTAGATCTACATCTAACGATTGTGAGGTAAGTTGTTGCCTTTTCTCACCAACATCCCACTTGTCTACCAATTTGCAGAAAAACCCATAATTAGTATCTTAAAACCAACCACATCCCTCCCTGACCTCACCAAAACAGCCCAAGGAATATATTCTAATTGAAACATAATATATCTCTAGTGACATATGTATATCAAAATTAGAGTGTTTTGTACCAAGTTTGTGAATAAGTATTATTCTAATTATGATTCGTTGCAACAGACATGAACATTGCTAGTATTTCCAACCATGCATTTCTTTTCCTAGTATTCCATAGTTTCGAGTTTTCCATCAAGATATTAGTCACTCATGGTTGATATTTACTGAAAGATCGTGGATGTCGCCTAGAGGGGGGGGGGGTGCATAGGCGTTTTAAAATAATTACGGTTTAGGCTTGAACAAATGCGGAATAAACCTAGCGGTTAATTTGCCAAGCACAAAACCTAAAACAACTAGGCTCACCTATGTGCACCAATAACTTATGCTAAGCTAGAAAAGCAACTATGAGATAGCAAGATATATGACAAGAAACAATATGGCTATCACAAAGTAAAGTGCATAAGTAAAGGGGCTCGGGTAAGAGATAACCGAGGCACGCAGAGACGATGATGTATCCCGAAGTTCACACCCTTGCGGATGCTAATCTCCGTTTGGAGCGGTGTGGAGGCACAATGCTCCCCAAGAAGCCACTAGGGCCACCGTAATCTCCTCACGCCCTCGCACAATGCAAGATGCCGTGATTCCACTAAGGGACCCTTGAGGGCGGTCACCGAACCCGTACAGATGGCAACCCTTGGGGGCGGTCACCGAACCCGTACACTTTGGCAATCCTTGGGGGCGGTCACCGAACCCGTCAAATTGCTTGGGGCGATCTCCACAACCTAATTGGAGACCCCGACGCTTGCCCGGAGCTTTGCACCACAATGATTGAGCTCCGAACACCAACAACCGTCTAGGGCGCCCAAGCACCCAAGAGGAACAAGCTCAAGGGTACCAAGCACCCAAGAGTAATAAGCTTCTCAACTTGTAACTTCCACGTATCACGTGGAGAACTCAAACTGATGCACCAAATGCAATGGAAAGGGCACACGGAGTGCCCAAGTCCTTCTCTCTCAAATCCCACCGAAGCAACTAATGCTAGGGAGGAAAATGAGAGGAAGAACAAGAAAGAGAACACCAAGAACTCCAAGATCTAGATCCAAGGGGTTCCCCTCACGTAGAGGAGAAAGTGATTGGTGGAAATGTGGATCTAGATCTCCTCTCTCTTTTCCCTCAAAAACTAGCAAGAATCCATGGAGGGATTGAGAGTTAGCAAGCTCGAAGAAGGTCAACAATGGGGGAAGAACACGAGCTCAAAGGGGTTGAGGTTCAACGGGGAAGAAGACCCCCTTTTACAGGAGGGGGAAAATCCAACCGTTAACCCCCACTCAGCCCCGCAGAGGGCGGTACTACCGTGGAGGCAGGGCGGTACTACCGCTTGTAAGCGGTACTACCGCTTGTAAGCGGTACTACCGCTCCCCCTCAGCGGTACTGCCGCGCCAGAAGAAAAGGGCTGGGGCTGGGACCCAGAGCGGTACTACCGCGGAGGTAGGGCGGTACTACCGCTCACAAGCAGCACTACCACCACTACTACCGCAGCAAGTACCGCAAAACCCGACACGAGAAAATGCGCACTCGAATCGAAGCAGAAGGAGCACGAAGCCACAGCGGTACTGCGGCTGAGCCCAGCAAGCGGTACTACCGCTCCGAGGAGCGGTACTACCGCTTAGTGGACTGCAGCCGTACTACCGCTCCAACCACTGTGTCGAGGCGGTAGGAGCACGGATCCGCAGAGGCACTGCTGCTGAGGCCACCAAGCGGTACTACCGCTCCGAGGAGCGGTATTGCCGCTTAGTGAGCCTCAGTAGTACTACCGCTGTGGCCCGCGGTACTACCGCTGGGTCCAGGAGAAAAACCACACTCCAGAAAACCAGAACTGCCATAACTTCTGCATATGAACTCCGAATTGAGCAAACTCAAGCTTGTTGAAAACAAGACGACGAGTAGCATCAAAACAGCGACTGGTTATAGTAAGAAGAGGCAGGGGAGGTATGCCAACAAATAGAGGAGTGAAACCTCCAACCGAGAAGAACCGGCAAAACCTCCAACATCGAAAACATCATAGAAGATGCATGCGAACTCCGTTTTCGATGAACTCAAGCTTGTCATCAAGATGACCATAAGCTCTAAGACTCACAAAGAGAACCAAACAAGAACCAAGAAAGATGATGCAAGGATGCAAAGGTTTGAGCTCTCAACGAACGATACGATCAAGCTACTCATCGAGGGCCCCCCTTGATAGTACGGCAATCGATCCTATAACCCGGTCTCCCAACTACCATCATGAGACAGGTAAAATAGAAAACCTATCAAGGGAAAACCTTTGCCTTCCACATGGTCCACTTGAGCTAGATGATGACGATCTTGATTCCCTCAAGTTGGCCTATGGACAAAACCTTCAAATATAACTCAAGGCAACCATTAGTCCATAGAGATTGTCATCAATTACCAAAACCAAACATGGGGGCACCGCATGTTCTTTCATTTACTTTCAATCATGTACACATATGCACTATGTAACTAGCCTTGCTTATTGGCTTCCAAAGCTTAACTTTCACTCCTACTTACAATATGTAGAGTATTTAACAAAAAACTACCACTTTCAACCAGCCCTAGGAGAAATCTATTGTACAAAAAATAGCAAAAACATACCCAAAATTTCTTAATCCACGCCAAAAACTACCTAGTACTCCTACCGATTAGGTTTGTTTAAACCCATTTATGACAGGGTTGGCCCACATGTCCGTGCCGATGAGGCAGCTTAAACCAACACATTTTGTTTGACCATTGACACAAGGGACCCACATCTGACCTTCTATCCTGTTATTCCCCCTCAAATCATTATTTTTCCCGAACATTACTTCAAACAGTACTGATGCGTGTTCGTCGGTGGCGCCGGTGATGAGCGAGTTGGCCGCCGCTCTGCCGGACGGGCCGGACGCCGTGCTGGCCTCCGCATGGGTTGGCAGGTTGGCCCGAGCGTGACTCACGAGCGAGCAAGTTGCCGTGTTGGCCTTCGCTCGAGCCAGATGGCTGGCCTTAGCGCGGCGCGCGCGAGCAAGCCGCCGTGCTGCCTTGCCAATCTAGCTAGCAAACCTTGCAGACAAGCAGCTGGACGGAGCTATCTTGGCTAGCTAGCGGCCGCGAGCGCCGGACGGAGCTGGCATCTGGGCTGCCGCAACATGGGCTCCGCACCACCGGCTGTTTTGACCTCGCCTTCTGCCGGCGGCGGTAGCTGCGTCCCATGGCCGAGGAAGACTAGGTGGACGGGCCGGAGGTAGGGGGTCACTCGAGGATTTTTGTTGGTAAGAGCGTGTACAATGGTTGATAAGGTAGTCTTATCTTAAGTCTTCCACGTATGCAAGTGGTAGTAGTTTCTTGGCATTTTAGTGGTTTCTTGCATTATTAGAGCAAGTACAATAGAGCTGAGTCAGCGGGCTATAAGAAATAAACTACTACTACATGTTGGCTATAAGATGGGCTGTAGATGACATGGCGACAATGTAAGCAGCTGGCTATACTATTAACCATGCTCTTAGGGGTTTCTTGTAAGGAACAATGTATGTACTACTAGCGACAAAAGGCGATTCTAGGTTGCGTTGTACTCCAACGAGTACTATTAGTGGTCGCGGGAGTGTATACCTCGTTTTGTGGGTTCGATCCCGGCCGAACGCACGGCGGCCTTTTTAAAAAAATTGTACTACTACACTTCGCTGCGACCCAATATTTTACACGGGTAGTTTGAGTTTTGAAGTCAAACGGACGTGCGGCCCCACAATCTAGGTGCACTGGACAGCCTAGCCACGTGAACGGGTTTTCCTTCCCAGCATCCCGTGGCTCGCGTGCTCGCCCTAGCTGCACCTCGCTTGCAGCTTCCAGCTAGTAGCATATTTAAACTAGCGCCTCCCAATTAAGCCCGAGGAGCCGGAAAAGCCTGGCGGGGCATTGGGAACTGTGCAATATGGCTCTGTACGTAAAGTGCTCTACTACTACTCTGTAGCTTGTGGCGTTGCATGCATGGACTTCACTCAATTATCGGCTCTACTATAAAAGAAATTCCTCTTGCCGTGTTTTTTTGAAACGGAGGCAAAAGCTTTGCTTCATCTCATTCATAAAGAAGGAACTACTAACAAAGTTCGACGAGATCCATTACACCTCCACAAATGGAAGCGAAAAGCCTAGTCTCGCTGTATCAAATAACTCAAATGTTCTGCCCCCGCAGTAAGCGTCGCTGATAAACAGACTGCTAGTGTGTGCGTGAGAGGAGCGGCTGAATAGAGCATGGAGAGTACCCACTAGGCCACTACGCAGGTGTATTTCCCCTGCATTGATAGTACAGCGATGGTTCTAGAGAACAGTAGTACCCTCCACTTCCAACTGTAGCTCCTTGGCCCTGAGACTCAAGAGTTCAAAACTGGTGCACTATACAAGACTAGACTAGAAGTATGGTACATCGCACTACTAGTTGAGAAAAGTAGTACTAGTACTGCTACAGTACAAGTACGTACTCCTTCGTCACATAATGTACGACATTTTTTGACACTAGTTGGCGTGTACAAAAAATGGCAAAAACATACCCAAAATTTCTTAATCCACGCCAAGAACTACTGCCTAGTGCCAAAAATTTCTTACTAGTGCTATTATTTACAGTATAATGCAATCCCATAACGTTCCATAATGCTAGTACTAGTACTCCATGGTACCAAAAACTACTACCTAGTGCCAAAAATTTCTTACTAGTGCTATTATTTAGAGTAGTAAATAATAGCCTCACCCCTTCGCTGAGGAACGCTCTACAGTTGAAAGGGACGAGGCCCTGCGGTTACTACGCTCTTATCTCCTCCTCGCCAATTCCCCTCCCCCCGAAGAGAAGGCAGTTCGTCGCTGCTCCCATGGATTCGCTAGGTGGTTCTCCTCCTCGTCGGGGCTGGGAGACCTTGGACGACAATTCTCTGGGAGAAATCGCACGCCGCTCCGACATCCTCACCGCCGCAAGACTCGGTGCTTCCTGCACCAACTTTTTCAAGACGCTGCTTAAACAGGCTTGGGAAAAGGCCATGCTTGTTGGTCTTCCATGCGTCCTCGAGCAGAAGGTTCTTCTATGGGACAATTCTTCGAACAGTCCACCACTCCTCGGCCATGGTTGCACGTTGACTCCGCTAGAGTTGACGACGTTGAGAGGTAGTCGGATTTTGTCCGATGAGCAGGTCAGTAATGGAGTTTGATCATGTAGTACTTAGTTATTCCATTTCCATCCCATAATTTCTCCACTGCCCACCGTCTTATATATAGGTCTGGGTCGGTGCCAACGAAGATTGGCTTGCATACCTCCAGCCGGATACCACCATGATTTTGCACAACATCCACAACAGTGCGGCCGTTCCGGTAGACCCCTTCTCCACCATTGAGATCGGCCTTCCGGACTGGCTGGGAAAGAATACATATGATGATGCCTACATGAGATTGAAGAAAATAGCAATTGCGGACCCGCCGACAAAGCGACGCGGCTACGACGATTACTATCTCATAGCAGTGTTCGACATAAGGATTGCCATCAATGCAGGAGGCAGTAACGGCAGAGGCTGGCGCATGTTGGCGGTGGCAGATTTGTACCCCTACACGTTCGAAGACTCCGTGCGCCATCTAGGCCGCATCTTCGCAGTTACAAGCCAGGGGACTTGTTTCATCTGGTTGACATCCTACGGTACGGGAGATTACAAACGGAATGCACAAACCATCATTTGCATCCCTAACGGTACTCCATTATTTTGCAGGGACCAGTCATCCCCCGATCAAAATAAGATCGCCGATCCTGGATGTGCATTTGCATCCGTGATTCGGTCTAACCTGGAACCTTGTAGCTCACTTTGGCATATTGGGATCAACTATCTTAGCAGTCGTTACCCATGGTACCACTGATGTGCAACATGGTCACATAATCTACCATGATCGGACCGTCACCATCTACCCAGGTATTCCATTTTTAACCCTCTCGCCTTCTCTTTCATTGTTGTACTAGTAGTATACTTTGTAGTACTAGTAGGAGTACTTTTTACCTTGGAGGACGCGTATAGCTAGCTAGGCCCTTGAAGACTTGAACCCACTAGCTGCCACCATTTTTGTTTTTCCATGTCTGACTATCTCATCCATGTAGCCAAGAGTGGCTATATATAATAAGCCGGTTATTTTACTTCCTCTATACCGGAGTAGCACTATTTGCTGCACAGTATTACTGACTGCCACATTTGAGCACAACATTATTATGCATGGACCTTGACTATGTACGTCACCACGTGTCCAGATCTGGGATGCCATGTGTACCAGATGAATGGCGCCGAGTTCGACCCCCGTGATGCTACGTGGGTGCCGAGGAACACTCTTGGAGAGTACTCGCTTTTCATCAGGGACAGCTACCCCATTGTGAAGTGGATGCCACCTTCCGTGCACGACACGGAAGGCCTGCCATTCATGAAGCATGGTTGTGTCTTCAGTGTGCACCGCCGGATGAACGACATGCTGGGACACGCTATCCCTGATTTATGCCGCTTCAGCTTGGATGAGTCTCCATCATGTGGAACTAGACTAGAAAGCTGCGACAATGATTCCCGTTGCCCACCGCTGTGGATCGTGCCATCCATGAAGAACACCTGGGACTAGAACCTGGAGGAGGACATGTAGCCCATCTATAACATGTAAGTGGAGTACGGTAATTGTGAACGGTAGCGCTGTGAATATATGTAGACTAGTCGTGCACAAATTTATCACATGAGTTGGAGATGAACTTGTGTGGCATACTGGAATTTGTCCTTTAGAATTTATTAATAGTAAATGTGTTATGTGTACGTGCAACTTGTGTGGTTGTTGCATGGGCTCCAACACTCTCTTTGAGAAAAAAAGGTGGCACAACTTTGGATATACGTGACGTGGCAGCATCATACAGTAGCATCATTCGCTATAGTTGTACTAGTACACTCCTAGGGCCTCTTTGATTCATAGGATTTTGAAAACATAGGAATAGGAAAAGTGTAGGGTTGGAGTGGCATGCCCATTTGAATCCTATATAATTAGCAATGATTGTTTGATGCCACGGGAAAAACAAAGGAATTGTAAAAAGAGGTTGGAGTGGATGTTAAATTTCCTATGAAATGTAGTACAGAAGATTCCATAGGAAAATTCCTATGGGATCCAATCCTATGAATCAAAGGACCAACATAGGAAAAAATCCTAAGGATTTCAATCCTCCAGAAATCCTATAAAATTCC
This sequence comes from Triticum monococcum, assembly GCA_034509565.1. Taxonomy (NCBI): domain Eukaryota; kingdom Viridiplantae; phylum Streptophyta; class Magnoliopsida; order Poales; family Poaceae; genus Triticum; species Triticum monococcum. Next base: position 120,322,420 of record CM067846.1, on the reverse strand, counting down.
TTTGAATCAAAGAAGCCCTACTAGGACGACAACTCCTATAAAACCTTGCACTTGGCTCTTTGCCTCTTCGGGAGGTTCAACAGTTCGTACTCGTGTGAACCTTGCACTTGGCTCTTCGCCTCTTCGGAAGGTCCAACAATGATGATACTATAGTACAATATGCTTCTGGCAATCTGACACCGATTGAACTGCTGCATGTCCACTGCGAGGGCGAGGGCGAGGGAGAGGGAGAGGGCGCTGTAGTCAAAACCCTCTCCTCGTCCCGCGAACCACCGCGTGCGTGGGCAAGGGAGAGGCGTAGTAAGCAAGCTTCTCCTCTTTGGCGAGTTGACGGGACACATCAAAGTAGTACTAGTACTACTACTAGTAGTAGTCCATACTACGTCCTTTCCGATTAATATGGATTAATTTGAAACGAGAAAAATACACTGGCGGTCAACGTATGTAACAGTACGCTCTTTACGGTCACTATATATAGTTTTGCGGCGATTATGCGATCACTAGCTCATCATAGAGCACCGTATTGCACCCTACTGACCAGCCACATAGTCGACGTGGCACTTTGTTGACTGGTTAAACTGTCACCTGGTTTCTAGGTCCCACCTGTCAGTTGGCAGAGCAAAGAAATCAGTTAAACAAAACTTTACGCAGGTGCGACACGAGTCCAACCCCTGCGCGCGAATCGCCCTGGCTGTGTATGTGAGTGCATGCACGTGTCCTCCCTCGGTCTTCCAACAAAGAGTGTACTACATGATGTACATCTACACTTCCAATGCATTTAGCCTTTAATCTAAATCAATATTGATTGACTAATGCACCAACTTGTGTTGTAGGTATAGGCTACATGTCTATCCTTAATTACAGCATGCAACGGCCTTCATTTAATCTTCTTATCTCAATGGTTGCATGCACACATAAGTCTGCTACTTTTGGGCGTTAATTATGCCTTGGTCAATGTGTAAATCTCTAAATGTACAGTCTTTCATGGACGTAGGGAGTAGGTTGAGCACTTGAGCGTGAGCGTGTGTGTTGCATCGTGTGCTGTGTGCTGCATGGGATGCGTGAGTGTTGCGTGCGTCCATGTGCATGTGTGAGTGTTGCATGTTGCATGCATGCATGCATGCATGGGGCTTACTCCCTCCCATTGACATGTTCATATTTCAAGCTTCCTCTGTTCCCTCCATATGGTGATACTCCCTCTGTTCCCAAATAGTACGGAGTAAAAGCCTCCCTCTATTCCCAAATATGGAGTATTTGTCTTTCTACAGATTTCAACAAGTGACTTGGTACGGAGCAAAATGAGTGAAGTGAGCGTAGAGGCATAGGGATACTGTAGAAAGGAAGTCCTCGCGATCCATTTATTCCCCATCTCGGTCAGAGAGAACTATTCAACTAGTCTTCGCAATGTAGTGACAATACATGCTGCAGCAGATGGGACACGTAATTAATAAGCTAAACCAGCGTGTTTGTGTTACTAAATCAGCCTTACCCAGTACTGCCATCATGTTTGCCAGTAGAGCACGCTTCCGCAAATACGCCTACGCACCTCTGTCCTCCATTAACTAACATATGGGCCCTGTTGTGGTAGACCCACATGTCATCGGTGTAACTATTTACACTCCGAAGGACGGTATATCCTGGTAGTAGTACTAGTAGAATTGAGATTGAATGCACTTTCTTCCCCGTCTTCCACTCTTCTTCCTCCTCTCTTCCCCATCGTCGGCCGCACACCATTTACCCCCGCTCACTGCTCGCCCGCCCGTGCCATCTTCCTTGGTAGCTCGCGCGTACCATATCCCCCCGCTCACTGCTCGGCCACACGAGGAGAAGCTTCTTCGCTCGCCCGCCCGCCCGAATCCACTTCCCTGCTGGCTCGCAGGCACCGAAAACCCCAATGGCAGAACCGACTGACACGCAGAGCCGCGATTGGACTTCCCTCCCCGATGTTCTCTTGGAGCAGATCTGTAGTCGTATGGACCTACTCAGCACCGTCCGTCTGGCCGCATGCTCGGTGTCTTTGTACCGTCTACTCGTCTGCAACCGGCCGACTCTTTTCAAGACACCCTACTTGCTAATGCCCGATCCTCGCAGGTGGCCCAGACACCGACTTGACGATCCTACGGAGGTTGTCGTGGTGCCCCTCAACATGCTACCACTACCCATCCACCTGTCCTTCATGCGCGACCACTACTGGGTGGGCATGAAGGCCAACTGGATTGTCCTCATCCACCACACCGGTAGTCCATGGCGTCTCATGGATATCTACACCCAGCGAGAGATCACCCTTCCATCTTTGGATACCGCAGCCATCGAGCCTCGCGGCCCGCCGGACACTCCTGCCTACTACGCACGAGACGCATCAAGCTTTTGGCTCGACCTCTGTTTGCAGAAAGTTGTAATCTGCGAAGTGCCCACACCATCAGAAGACTACATGGATTATAAGCTCATTGCCTTGTTCAACAAGGGATTAGTCTATCTGGAATCCGGTCGCCATACATGGTTATGGCTCATCATCAATCCTGTTGAGGAAACATTTATGTCTGATGCTATAGTGCACGATGGCATCGTTTACGCGGTCGACGCGCAGATTGGCTACCTATATTGGTGGAATCTATCGTCGTGTAATTGTTCTATCTCATCTCATCTTTACCTTATGAATATGACTGCCTGTTCATTTGTTACAAATTTAGAATGCATAGCATGTCTATAACCACATCATTGCTATATGTTCCTCTCATTTCCTAGATTTTTATGACCACACATGTTATTGTTAGAGTTGATATGAGAACAATTGGCATCTAATGATTGTTAGAATACATATTATGAGCATAACATCATGATTGCTATATCTTACTCTCGTTTACAAGATTTTTATAACAACACATGTTATTGCTTAGAGTTGATATGAGAACAGTAGTAGTAAGTGCTATGGTAGAATATGAGTAGGTGTTGTCATAGCTGTTTTCCTCTCATTGTTACATGATGTTTGAACCATGACATATTGCTAGAATATGAAAGCCATTGGCTTATTTTTTTAACTTGGGGTATGATTATGACCACGACATTGCAATTCTCTATCTATGATATGTGTCACTGTTATAATAATTTTAATTCCACACATACTCTGAACATGATTGTTTATTTTTGTCCTTTTGGTCTCCAATCTGAATTGTTGCAGCAGACGCAAATGCACTGGCCTTCATGATTCCAGGACCTGGAATCATACCAACCGATGGGTGGTGGTTTATCGCTCGTTCAGCTGACGGCGGTCATTTGATGCTCATTCACACGTAAAAAATTGACCAAACCATTACATCAAACCACATGCAGTACAATGCATGGGGCGTTCGTGACATTGATGGCTATGGCTGCTTCGTGTTCGAGAAAGATCCCAGCTCCGTTGGGCCAGGCGTATTCAACTGGAGGCGGGTTTACAGCCTCGGCAACCACTCCTTGTTCCTTGGGCTCAATTATCCGATCATCCAACCAATCATCGATCATATCACCGGTGATGATTACTGTGCTATGCAACTTCCATTCGCGAGAGGGGATGTGTTTACACATCATACCATGGGTTTCATGAATCACCATATTCAGAGATTCGTCGACACAGCTTGTTGCCAGATAATCTTCAGTGTGTGAAAGGCATCAAGCTTCCATGCGATGGATGTCTTTTGCAAACCCGACATGCGGTGATGTGGTTCATGCCAACAACAAATATGCACAACTTGATTCGTGCTGATATCTAGACTGAGCCATGTATTCTACTGCTGTAGCACGACCCTCTTTTTTTGGATATTATGTACTGTTGTTAGTTTGAAGCACTCCTCTGGTTTGAAGGATATATACCTTCCCGGGATCAAGTGCATCCTAACTCACTTGCGTAGGATGTATTGATAATGATGATGGAGATGCTGTGCAGAAGCCATATATATCAGTTAGGCTTCAAGTGCGTACTTGTTAGTTAAACCTATGTATAAATTGTGACACTAAATATGACTAGTAAGTAGTACAATAGCAGTACTAGTATACGTCGGTCAAATTATTCATCATGTCCACACATTGAATTGACATGACAACACGCTGCGCGTGAGGTGACACAAGAACCCCGGCGGCGTGTTCGGGTATTCTGGACTTCAGATTTGGAGTACCACTTATCTATCGAAATCTTTCATCATTCACTTAAAACAGTCGATTGATCATACATTGAGTACCTTATAACTGGAATTACCGATGCAAGTCAAAGAAGGATTGGCCCGTGCTGCCGGCTGGCGTCAAGTTCGATCCCACGGATCAGGAGCTGATCGAGCACCTTGAGGCCAAAGTGAGTGCTGACAGCGCGAGATTTCAGTCTCTCATCGATTTGTTCATACCAACCATCGACAGCGAGCACGACATATGTTACACCCAACCTGAGAAACTTCCAGGTAAGACACCGATCGGCCGTCTACTTGCACAAACATATTCCTTTGTTTATAGCTCTATTTTTCTTTTTAGACGCAGACCTGGTGAAGCAATTACAATTTGACAGTTAATAAAAAGTGAAACAAGTGACTGCAACATGCCAAAGATGTTATGAAAATGCCAACTAGGTACACTAAAACCTGTATTCCACAATACTGCAGGTATCACACTGAGTGGCCTAAGGAAGCATTTCTTCCAGCGCAATTCCAGGGCATTCAAAAGGGGCGCGTGGACGCGTCGCAAGATACAGTCGGGGTGCGGCATGCACGCGATGTGGCACAAGACCGGCAATACCTTGCCGGTGATGGTCAACGGCCGGCAGACGGGCAGCAAAAAAGGTTCTAGTGCTGCACACCAACAAGAACTTCGACCAGCAGAGGACCAACTGGGTGATGCACTAGTACCACCTCGGGGACCTGGAACAAGAGAAGGAGCGGGAGCTGGTCCTCTGCAAGATTTTCTACCAGACGAACACTAGGGCCAGGAGTAAAAAGATTATAAGTTAGTTTGGTATTGGTAGTTGTACTACCTTGTCGTCCGCAAGTTGGTATTGTTGTTAACGATCTTTTGGTATGAACTTGCATTTGCTTCCAACCATCATGTCGAGGGTCGACGTGGATATAAAGCTGAATCATTTGTTTCGAAATGAATTTTCAGGCGCCTGATTTTTATTTGATGGGTAGCATAAGCACCCGCCATTCGAATTCCCTGTTCTCTAATTTTTCCGAAACAAGTGCATTCACTTATTATCACGATAAAAAAACAATATTCGTGCTGCATCCTAGTTATCAGTCTGTACTTGTAGAATTCTCTCGTTTATTGAGCACATATATTGTTTTTTCAGGTCGAGCAAGTTTCAACTGGGCTGTAGATTGCCCAGGGTTGTTTTGTTTTTAACAGGCCCAACCCATTACGACAACGGGGCACAAAGATCCAGCAGGTATCTACTGGCCTCTGGCCCACCAGCGTTAGTTATATTTTGTCTTACAACATCCACAGGTAGTTTTTTTACTGAATCAAACACACAGCCCAGTTCTATTTTCCTCTTGAAATGCATGTCCTACATCCGTTTTCTAATCTCTACCTATAGTTTTACTAGTTCATATACACGTATCATTATATTGAAAACACATAAAATTCCCTTTTCATATTTACATCCTTATTTTTGTTGTTTTTTCCTACCCAGCGTTGACTTTTTTTACCACTAGTTTCCCCTTAAACCAACTAAATTGTCCCATGTCTTATTTGCTTACAAAAACAAAACGATTTTTTTGGCAAATCAATAAGTTCTTTAAAATGTTTATTATTTTGGGATTACAACAGTTCAGACTCCACCGAAATATGCAAAATAAGGTTGGACTTTTTGACCGTGGTCCTAGGCAGAAAATGGGCTGTAATAAATTACTTAAGAATTAGCAAATGGGCTGCAAATTATAAAAAAATAGCAAATGGGCTTTATGTTGTCTGCCACAGATTTGGAGGCTGACTTGTGGGCCTACTAAGTTCATGCGTACACAAGGTTTCTCAAAAAAGAAACTTAGTCAACAATCGACTCTACCAGCGTCAGACCGTTAGATGTCAATCTAATGGCAATTGTGCTTCTTCAGTCTTTGATCTTCCTGCCCCAGCCGCCCAAACTAGTGCCATCGGAACTGCATGCTCCCGCCTCCCGTGGCCGACAGTGCTCCCGGGAAGGCCTCACGGCCCCATCATACTCGCATCCCTGGCCTGTCTATCCCTCTACTCACCCACACCTCCTGTTATTTTCCGGCGACGGCCGACGAACCAGTCAACCCTCGTACTCTCCACCGCGTGGGCAGCCACTGCCGTGTCTTCCCCGGCTCCATGTCGTTCCCTTCGTAGGCCTCGCCGTCGTCCACCGCCCTGGTGCTCTTGGCGCGGCATGGTCAACGATGTCCATCCAATGGCTGTAGTGCTTCTTCAACCTCTGGTCTTCTTGCCCCAGCCGCCCAAAGCAGCGCCGGTCGTGCCGCATGCTCCTGCCTCCCGTGGCCGGCTGTGCTGCCGCGGAGGCCTCACCGTCCCCATACTACTCCCACCGTTGGCCAAGCCATCCCTCCACTCACCCACTCCCCTTGTTATTCTGCGGCGACGGCAGCCTCACACCGCAGCCGAACTAGTGAACCCTCGTACTCCTCTCCGCGTGGGCATCCACTACCGCGTCTTCCCCGGCTCCGCGTCGTCCCCTTACTAGGCCTCGCCGTCGTCCACCGTCGTGGTGCTCTCGGCGCGGCGTGGTCAATGTGGTCAACGACCGACTTCCATCGGAAGAGTACTGTACGTGGAGAGGCTGACAGCTGGGTCCACGGCAGCCGCAAGGAAGTGCCTCCTTATTACGCGCAAAATAATTATTCCTCCACCCGACAGCAGGGACCCACCAGACGGGCCACCAGTATTTCGCGAAAAAAACGTTTCCCCCCTGACTGCTGGGACCCACCGGACGGGCCACCGTATTTTGCAAAAAAACGTTTGCCCCTGACTGCTGGGACCCACCGGACGGACCACCGTATTTCATGAAAAAAATGCCCCCCCCGCTGTCAGCTCGGACCCACCGGAAGTGCCTCCTTATTACGCACAGAAAAATGAATACCCCCTGCTAGCTGGGACCCACCATGGTGGGAGGCTGACTTGTGGGCCTACTAAGTTGACAAGGATGGAGGGCTTTGTCAACTTAGTCAATATGAACGATTCTAGCTCCAGTGACCGTACGATGTCCATCCAACGGTTGTAGTGCTTCTGCAACCTCTGGTCTTCTTGCTCAAGCCGCCTAAAGCTGCGCCGGTCGTGCCGCGTGCTCCTGCTTCTCATGGCCGGTTGTGATACCGCGGAGGCCTCACCGCCCCCTACTACTCCCACCGCTGGCCCATGCTATCCCTCTACTCACCCACACCCCCTGTTATTCTGCGGTGACGGCAGCCTCACGCCGCAGCCGAACCAGTGAACCCTCGTACTCCTCTTCGGGTGGGCATCCACTGCCGCGTCTTCCCCGGCTCCGCGTCGTCCCCTTCCTAGGCCTCGCCGTCGTCCACCGCCTTGGTGCTCTCGGTGCGGCGTGGTCAATGTGGTCAACAACCGACTTCCATCGGAAGAGTACTATACGTGGAGAGGCTGACAGCTGGGTCCACGGCCACAACCCAGTTTTTTTGTGATTTGCCAAGTAAGTCGCTTTGTCAGGCCTGTTGGGCTGCAAATCTTTCAAGACGAGGAGAGCTTCATTCGGCTGGCCGAGAAAATGGCCCATCAGTAATGAGAAATGAGCTGTACATTTTTAAAACACATCAAACTGGCAATTAGTTTAAAATATATTTTTTTCATTTTGAGATTTTAAATTACATTAATTTTTATGCGTGGAGAATTTGTTGGATTTTATATTGATATACATTTATTTTTAAAATTAGTTTGAATGTGAGTCGAAATTTCGGGATTAAAAACAGTTCGGACCGCACCGAAATATGCAAAATTTCATTAATTTTTTTAACCGTGGCTACAATATGGGCTGTAATGCTAACAAAAAGAATATGGGCTCCAAAAAACCTTAAGAATTAGCAAATGCGTTGTAAATTATTAGAAATAATGGCAGATGGGCTGTATGCTGTTTTCCACATATTTGAGGCTTTCCTAAAAAAAAGGTTGACGCACAAGCAGTGACTGTTGGATGTCCATCGAATGGCCGTCGTGCTTCTTCAATCTCTGCTCTTCTTGCTCCAGCCGCTCAAACAAGCGCCGCCGGGACTGCCTGCTCCCTCCTCCCCGCGGCCGGCTGTGTTGCCGCGCAGGCCTCACCGCCCCACCGTACTCCCATCGCTGGCTTAGCCATCCCTCTACTCACCCACACCTGCTGTTATTCTCCGGCGATGGCAGACGAACCAGTAAACCCTCGTACAGTCGTACTCCCCTCTGTGTGGGAAACAACTGCCGAGTTTTCCCTGCCTCCGTGTCGTTCCCTTCCTAGGCCTCGCCGTCGTCCACCGCCCCGGTGCTCTCGGTGCGGCCTGGTCAACATGGTCAATGACTGACATGCATCTGAAGTGGATTGTACGTGGAGAGGCCGACAGCTGGGTCCACGGCCACACGCAAGGAAATGCCTCCTTATTACGCGCAAAACAATGATTCCTCCACCTGACATCAGGGACCCACCGAAAGGGCCTCTGTATTTCGCAAAAAAAAATGTTACCGCCGCTGACAGCTTGGACCCACCAGCTATATCTTCACACGCAAGGAAGTGCCTCCTTATTACGCTCAAAAAAATGAATACCCCCTGCTAGCTGGGACCCACCTTGGTGGGAGGCTGACTTGTGGGCCTATTAAGTTGACGGGGATGGATGGCTTTGTCAACTTAGTCAATATGCACGATTCTAGCTGCAGTGACCGTACGATGTCCATCCAACGGCCGTAGTGCTTCTTCAACCTCTGGTCTTCTTGCTCCAGCCGCCCAAACCAGCGCCGGTCGTGCCTTGTGCTCCTGCCTCCCATGGCCGGCTGCGATGCAGCGGAGGCCTCACCGCCCCCTACTACTCCCACCGCTGGCCAGACCATCCCTCTACTCACCCACACCCCCTGTTATTCTGCGGCGACGGCAACCTCACACCGCAGCGAACCAGTGAACCCTCGTACTCCTCTACACGTGGGAATCCACTGCCGCGTCTTCCCCGGCTCCACGTTGTCCCCTTCCTAGGCCTCGCCGTCGTCCACCGCCCTGGTGCTCTCGGCGCGGCGTGGTCAACGTGGTCAAGGAACGGCTTCCATCGGACGTGGACTGTATATGGAGAGGCTGACAGCTGGGTCCACGGCCGCAGCAGGGAAGTGCCTCCTTATTACGTGCAAAATAATTATTCCTCCACCTGACAGTGGGGACCCATCAGACGGGCCACCGTATTTCGCCCCCCTGACTGCTGGGACCCACCAGCTACATCTTCGCACGCAAAGAAGTGCCTGACAGTCAGGACCCACCTGGTCGAAGCATACATAGCGTTGTCATTCTGGTCACGAACATGTACGTACATATATACTGGTCAATGTAGAGGCGCGCACGTGTCGTAGTAGAGGCGCGCATGTAGCATGTACACGTACGTATAGCGACCAGGGTGCAAGAAAGAAAATACAGCCACGTATGTGTACATACGGGCGGGGTCTCGAACGCCTACTCGCGCATACGTACGGCCAGGACTCGTGTACATGGCTGGGTCGGAACGGAGAAACAACGTCGTCGTCGTGTTCATGGGGAGGCAACAGAATGCGTCGTGTTCAGGGGGAGGCAACGGAATGCGTCGTGTTCATGGGGAGGCAACGGAATGCGTCGTGTTCATCGGGAGTGCTTGGACGGAACAGGCGATGGAAACGAGGCCTGGTGTACCACAGAACGGAGGAAACGGCCTTGTGTTCGACCGGCCACGTTCGAAACGGGATCATGTTCATCGGGAGGGGTCTGGCTTACCGCAAAACGGAGGAAACAGACCTCCTACGGTCGAAACGGGGGTCCTGTTGATCGGGAGGGGTGTGGCGTACCGCAAAACGGACGAAATGGACTTGTGTTGGAGCGCTACGGTCAAAACGGGGGTCCTGTTCATTGGGAGGGGTGTGGCGTACCGCAAAACGGGACTCCACGGGATACTGTTCATCTCCACCATCGACCTCCTCCAGCCTCCACGGGCTCCTGTTCATCCAGCCTCCGCGGGCTCCTGTTCATCCAGCCTCCACCGCGCGCTACTCCACCGGCTACTGTTCAACCACCCCTCCATCGTCTACTTTTCATCCAGCCCTCCACACCACGGGGTCCTGTTCAACCACCCCTCCACGGGCACCCCTCCACCGTCTACTGTTCATCCAGCCCTCCACACCACAGGGTCCTGTTCATCCACCCCTCCACGGGCACCCCTCCACCGTCTACTGTTCATCCAGCCCTCCACCACACCACGGGGTCCTGTTCATCCAGAGGCAACGCCACCGCTCACTGTTCATCCAATCGATCGGCTTCAGTTAGCAGCAGTAGCGAAGGAATCGCTCGATCGGGTTCAGTTAACAGCCATCGATCGATCGCTCGGGTTCAGTAACACGTAGCCTGCAGTGCAATCGCTTGGTTTCAGTTAGAGCCCAACGCCTCGCTCGGGTTCAGTCAGAGCCAACGCCTCGCACACACGCGCGTACGTGTACGAGTGAAGCGCGCATCGCTCAGCCCTCGACCTCCCACCGTAACCGGGAACTCCCCGAAATTTTCCTCCCCCTCGCTTCTACCACGGTTTTTCTGTCATGGACGGCCCAAAGAATGTCATGCAGCTGCATCTCCGGCCCACCCAGGATGAAAAACCCATTTTCTGTCATGATTTTTTTGTCATAGAAGTAGGAGCCCACCACATCTATGATGATACCGGGTTTTGTTACAATTATCGTCATAGAAGTGTCATATGTATGACAGAAAAAAAATTCGTTCGGCCCAAAATGTCACGGATGTGTCTTTTTTTGTAGTGTAAGCACTGCAACAATATGACTGAGGTGAGGGGGGCACCGTACACGGCTAAACAATGTCAACTTGTGTGTCCTAGGGTGCCCCTGCCCCCGTATATAAAGGAGCAAGGGGGAGGCCGGCCGACCCTGATACGTCTCCAACGTATCTATAATTTTTGATTGCTCCATGCTGTATTATCTTCTGTTTTGGACATTATTGGGCTTTATTATACACTTTTATATTATTTTTGGGACTAACCTACTAACTGAAGGCCCAGCCCAGAATTGCTGTTTATTTGCCTATTTTAGGGTTTCGAAGAAAAGGAATATCAAATGGAGTCCAAACGGAATGAAACCTTCGGGAACGTGATTTTTGGAACGAACAAGATCCAGGAGACTTGGACCCTACGTCAAGCAACCAACAGGGAAGCCATGAGGTAGGGGGCGCACCTACCCCCCCAAGCGCGCCCTCCACCCTCGTGGGCCCCCTGTTGCTCCACCGACGTACTTCTTCCTCCTATATATACCTACGTACCCCCAAACGATCAAATACGGAGCCAAAACCCTAATTCCACCACCGTAACTTTCTGTATCCATGAGATCCCATCTTGGGGCCTGTTCCGGAGCTCCGCCGGATGGGGCATCGATCACGGAGGGCTTCTACATCAACACCATAGCCCTTCCGATGAAGTGTGAGTAGTTTACCTCAGACCTTCGGGTCCATAGTTATTAGCTAGGTGTCTTCTTCTCTCTTTTTGGATCTCAATACAAAGTTCTCCCCCTCTCTTGTGGAGATCTATTCGATGTAATCTTCTTTTGTGGTGTGTTTGCTGAGACCGATGAATTGTGGGTTTATGATCAAGTCTATCTATGAACAATATTTTAATCTTCTCTGAATTCTTTTATGTATGATTGGTTATCTTTGCAAGTCTCTTCGAATTATCAGTTTGGTTTGGCCTACTAGATTGATCTTTCTTGCAATGGGAGAAGTGCTTAGCTATGGGTTCAATCTTGCGGTGTCCTTTCCTAGTGATAGTAGGGGTAGCAAGGCACGTATTGTATTGCTGCCATCGAGGATAACAAGATGGTTTTTTATCATATTGCATGAATTTATCCCTCTACATCATGTCATCTTGCTTAAGGCGTTACTCTGTTCTTATGAACTTAATACTCTAGATGCATGCTGGATAGCGGTCGATGTGTGGAGTAATAGTAGTAGATGCAGACAAGAGTCGGTCTACTTGTCTCGGACGTGATGCCTATATACATGATCATACCTAGATATTCTCATAACTCTGCTCAATTCTGTCAATTGCTCAACAGTAATTTGTTCACCCACCGTAAAATAATTATGCTCTCGAGAGAAGCCACTAGTGAAACCTATGGCCCCGGGGTGTATCTTCATCATATTAATCTTCCAAGACTTAGTTATTTCCTTTGCTTTTTACATTGCCTTTTATTTTACTTTGCATCTTTATCATAAAAATACCAAAAATATTATCTTATCATATCTATCAGATCTCACTCTCGTAAGTGTCCGTGTAGGGACTGACAACCCCTTATCGCATTGGTTGCGAGGATTTATTTGTTTTGTGTAGGTGCGAGGGACTGGCGCGTAGCCTCCTACTTGATTGATACCTTGGTTCTCAAAAACTGAGGGAAATACTTATGCTACTTTGCTGCACCACCCTTTCCTCTTCAAGGGAAAACCAACGCAAGTGCTCAAGAGGTAGCAAGAATGATTTCTGGCGCCGTTGCCGGGGAGGTCTACGCAAAAGTCAACATACCAAGTACCCATCACAACCCTTATCTCCTGCATTACATTATTTGCCATTTGCCTCTCGTTTCCCTCCCCTCCACTTCACCCTTGCCGTTTTATTTTCCCTTCTTCTGCTCGTCTTTCCATTTTCCTTGATGTCTTACTTGGCTCGTTTGCTCGTTCGGTTGGAATAGTTGTTTATTTATTACTAAATAGAGAACCTAAACATCTATGGATCCTCATCCGCTTGCTAATCTTTTTAAGAGGTCAAATTATGATTAACCAATTGCTAGTGAGTTTTGTGCACTAGATTATCTTTATGAAGTTTTGCTTGAAATTTGTGAATCTAAAAATTATGATATTGTACTTTATGGAGTGATTTACGATGAATATTTGAATAAAAAGCATGATTGCAATGATGATAGTATAAATTCTATTAATGTCAATTGTGCTTATAATATGCAAAACCCTAAGCTTGGGGATGCTAGTTTTGCTATGTCTACTACTTGTTGCAATGATCATGATTGGGGTGATTCTTCTTGTGATCTTGAAAATTTATTTAAGCCCCATGATGAATATGAGATTGATAATAGTGTTTGCAATATTATTGAATGTGGGTTTGGAAGAGTGTCAACTTTAGATCCCACATATTTGGAGAATGTTCAATCTTATGATATTCTTGATAAAAGTGGGGTCATGACTTTAGTTAATGTTAATCCCACTATTTTGGAAGAGTGTCAACTTTGCATGCATGTGGATCATGTTGAAAATATTTTATGTGATAGCTATTTTGTTGAATTTGCTTATGACCCTACATATAATTATTATGAGATAGGAAAATATGGTGGTAGAAATTTTCATGTTACTAAATTACCTCTCGTTATGTTGAGATTGCTATTGTTTCTTTCCGGTTCCTTGCTTATGCTAGTTTTTGCTTACCTTGATAATTTGTTTGCCTATAAGATGCCTATGCATAGTAAGTATGTTAGACTTATATGTGTTTGTCACATGTTTTATGATGCTCTCTTTGTGCTTCAATTCTTGTCTTTCATGTGAGCATCATTAAAATTATCAATGCCTAGCTAAAAAGGCTTTAAAGAAAAGCGCTTGTTGGGAGGCAACCCAATATTTTTACTTGATGTTATTCAATAAATAATTTATCTAGCCTTTGTTTTGGTTGTGTTCTTTGTGTTTAATTAGTGTTTGTGCCAAGTAGAACCGCTGGGAAGACTTGGGGAAAGTCTTGTTAATCTTGCTGTAAAAAAACAGAAACTTTAGCGCTCACGAGAACTGCTGCCATTTTTATTTGGAAAGTGATATTTAGTTAATTATTTTCGCAGATGATGAATAGATAAATTCCTCACGTCCAGCAGTTTATTTTAGAATTTTTGGGGTTCCAGTTCTTGAGCTAGGTACAGATTACTACAGACTGTTCTGTTTTTGACAGATTCTGTTTTTCTTGTGTTGTTTGCTTATTTTGATGAATCTATGGCTAGTAAAATAGTTTATAAACCATAGAGAAGTTGGAATACAGTAGGTTTAACACCAATATAAATAAATAATGAGTTCATTACAGTACCTTGAAGTGGTGTTTTGTTTTCTTTCGCTAACAGAGCTCACGAGATTTTCTACTTTGAGTTTTGTGTTGTGAAGTTTTCAAGTTTTGGGTAAGGATTTGATGGATTATGGAACAAGGAGTGGCAAGAACCTAAGCTTGTGGATGCCCATGGCACCCCAATATAATCTAAGGACACCAAAAAGCCAAAGCTTGGGGATGCCCCGGAAGGCATCCCCACTTTCGTCTACTTCCATCGGTAACTTTACTTGGAGCTATATTTTTATTCACCACATGATATGTGTTTTGGTTGGAGCGTCTTGTCTGATTTGAGTCTTTGCTTCTTATTTTACCAGAATCATCTTTGTTGTACACAGCTTTTGAGAGAGACGCACATGATTCGGAAATTATTAGAATACTTTATGTGCTTCACTTATATCTTTTGAGTTATATAGTTTTGCTCTAGTACTTCACTTATATATTTTAGAGCACGGTGGTGGATTTGTTTTATAGAAACTATTGATCTCTCATGCTTCACTTAGATTATTTTTAGAGTCTTAATTAGCATGGTAATTTGCTTAAATAATCCTAATATGCTAGGTATACAAGATTAATATAAAATTTTCTTATGAGTGTATCGAATACTAAGAGAAGTTTGATACTTGATAATTGTTTTGAGATATGGACATGGTGATATTAAAGTTGTGCTAGTTGAGTAGTTGTGAATTTGAGAAAAACTTGTGTTAAAGTTTGTGATTCCCGTAGCATGCACGTATGGTGAACCGTTATGTGATGAAGTCGGAGCATGATTTATTTATTGATTGTCTTCCTTATGAGTGGCGGTCGGGGACGAGCGATGGTCTTTTCCTACCAATCTATCCCCATAGGAGCATGCGCGTAATACTTTGCTTTGACAACTTGTAGATTTTTGCAATAAGTATATGAGTTCTTTATGACTAATGTTGAGTCCATGGATCACACGCACTCTCACCCTTCCACCATTGCTAGCCTCTCGAATATCGGGCACTTTTCGCCGGTATCATACACCCACCATATACCTTCCTCAAAACAACCACCATACCTACCTATCATGGCATTTCCATAGCCATTCCGAGATATATTGCTATGCAACTTTCCACCGTTCCATTTACTGTGACACGCTCCATCATTGTCATATTGCTTTGCATGATCATGTAGTTGACATTGTATTTGTGGCAAAGCCACCGTTCATAATTCTTTCATACATGTCACTCTTGATTCATTTCATATCCCGGTACACCGCCGGAGGCAGTCACATAGAGTCATATTTTGTTCTAAGTATTGAGTTGTAATTGTTGAGTTGTGAGTAAATAAAAGTGTGATGATCATCATTTTTAGAGCATTGTCCCAAGTGAGGAAAGGATGATGGAGACTATGATTCCCCCACAAGTCGGGATAAGACTCCGGACGAAAAATAAAATAAAATAAAAAGAGGCCAAAGAAGCCCAAAAAAAGAGGCCATAAAAAAAGAAAAAAAGAAGAAGAGAAAAGGCCCAAATAAAAAATGAGAGAAAAAGAGAGAAGGGACAATGCTACTATCCTTTTACCACACTTGTGCTTCAAAGTAGCACCATGATCTTCATAATAGAGAGTCTCCTATGTTATCACTTTCATATACTAGTGGGAATTATTAATTATAGAACTTGGCTTGTATATTCCAATGATGGGCTTCCTCAAATTGCCCTAGGTCTTCGTGAGCAAGCGAGTTGGATGCACACCCACTTAGTTCCTTTTGTTGAGCTTTCATATACTTATAGCTCTAATGCATCCGTTGCATGGCAATCCCTACTCACTCACATTGATATCTATTGATGGGTATCTCCATAGCCCATTGATATGCCTAGTTGATGTACTATCTTCCCTTTTCGACTCCTCCACAACCACCATTCTATTCCACCTAAAGTGTTATGTCCAAGGCTCACGCTCATGTATTGCGTTAAGATTGAAAAAGTTTGAGAACACCAAAAGTATGAAACAATTTCTTGGCTTGTCATCGGGGTTGTGCATGATTTAAATACTTTGTGTGGTGAAGATAGAGCATAGCCAGACTATATGATTTTGTAGGGATAACTTTCTTTGGCCATGTTATTTTGAAGGGACATAATTGCTTAGTTAGTATGCTTGAAGTATTATTATTTCTATGTCAATATTGAACTTTTGTCTTGAATCTTTCGGATCTGAACATTCATGCCACAATTAAGAAGAATTACATTGAAAATATGCCAAGTAGCATTCCACATCAAAAATTCTATTTTTATCATTTACCTACTCGAGGACGAGCAGGAATTAAGCTTGGGGATGCTTGATACGTCTCCAACGTATCTATAATTTTTGATTGCTCCATGCTATATTATCTTCTATTTTGGACATTATTGGGCTTTATTATACACTTTTATATTATTTTTGGGACTAACCTACTAACCGGAGGCCCAGCCCTGAATTGTTTTTTTTGCCTATTTTAGGGTTTCGAAGAAAAGGAATATCAAACGGAGTCCAAATGGAATGAAACCTTCGGGAACGTGATTTTTGGAACGAACAAGATCCAGGAGACTTGAACCCTACGTCAAGCAACCAACAGGGAAGCCATGAGGTAGGGGGGCACGCCTACCCCCCCAAGCGCGCCCTCCACCCTCGTGCCCCCCCTGTTGCTCCACTGACGTACTCCTTCCTCCTATATATACCTATGTACCCCCAAACGATCAAATATGAAGCCAAAACCTTAATTCCACCGCCGTAACTTTCTGTATGCATGAGATCCCATCTTGGGGCATGTTCCAGAGCTCCGCCGGAGGGGGCATCGATCACGGAGGGCTTCTACATCAACACCATAGCCCTTCTGATGAAGTGTGAGTAGTTTACCTCACACCTTCGGGTCCATAGTTATTAGCTAGATGGCTTCTTCTCTCTTTTTGGATATCAATACAAAGTTCTCCCCCTCTCCTGTGGAGATCTATTCGATGTAATCTTCTTTTGCGGTGTGTTTGTTGAGACCGATGAATTGTGGGTTTATGATCAAGTTTATCTATGAACAATATTTGAATCTTCTCTAAATTCTTTTATGTATGATTGGTTATCTTTGCAAGTATCTTCGAATTATCATTTTGGTTTGGCCTACTAGATTGATCTTTCTTGCAATGGGTGAAGTGCTTAGCTCTGGGTTCAATCTTGCGGTGTCCTTTCCCAGTGACAGTAGGGGCACAAGGCACGTATTGTATTGTTGCCATCAACGATAACAATATGGGGTTTTTATCATATGCATGAATTTATCCTTCTACATCATGTCATCTTGCTTAAGGTGTTACTCTGTTCTTATGAACTTAATACTCTAGATGCATGCTGGATAGCGGTCGATGTGTGGAGTAATAGTAGTAGATGCAGGCAAGAGTCGGTCTACTTGTCTCGGACGTGATGCCTATATACATGATCATACCTAGATATTCTCATAACTATGATCAATTCTGTCAATTGCTCAACAGTAATTTGTTCACCCACCGTAAAATAATTATGATCTCGAGAGAAGCCACTAGTGAAACCTATGTCCCCTGGGTCTATCTTTCATCATATTAATCTTCCAACACTTAGTTATTTCCTTTGCTTTTTACATTACCTTTTATTTTACTTTGCACTTTATCATAAAAATACCAAAAATATTATCTTATCATATCTGTCAGATCTCACTCACGTAAGTGACCGTGTAGGGATTGACAACCCCTTATCGCGTTGGTTGTGAGGATTTATTTGTTTTGTGTAGGTGCGAGGGACTGGCGCGTAGCCTCCTACTGGATTGATACCTTGGTTCTCAAAAACTGAGGGAAATACTTACGCTACTTTGCTGCACCACCCTTTCCTCTTCAAGGGAAAACCAACGCAAGTGCTCAAGAGGTAGCAAGCCCTTGGGGCGCCCAAGGAGGGGAGGAATCCTCCTCCTAGCAGGAGTAGGATTCATCCTTTCCTAGTCCTACTAGGAGGGGGAAAGAAGGAGTGGGAGAGGGGAAGGAAAAGGGGGGCATCGCCCCCCTCCTAGTCCAATTCGGACTCAAGGGGGAGGGGGGCGCGGCCTGCCCTGGCCGCCCCCCTCTCTCTCTCTTCACTAAGGCCCATCTAGGCCCATTAGTTCCCTGGGGGGGTTCCGATAACCCTCCGGCACTCCGGTTTTATTCGAAACCACCCGGAACACTTCCGGTGTCCGAATATAGCCGCCCAATAAATCAATCTCTATGTCTCGACCATTTCGAGACTCCTCGTCATGTCCGTGATCACATCCGGGACTCCGAACTACCTTCAGTACATCAAAACACATAAACTCATAATACCGATCGTCATCGAACGTTAAGCGTGCGGACCCTACGGGTCCGAGAACTATGTAGACATGACCGAGACTCATCTCCGGTCAATAACCAATAGCGGAACCTGGATGCTCATATTGGTTCCTACATATTCTATGAAGATCTTTATCGGTCAAACCTTATAACAACATACGTTGTTTCCTTTGTCATCTGTATGTTACTTGCCCGAGATTCGATCGTCGGTATCTCAATACCTAGTTCAATCTCATTACCGGCATGTCTCTTTACTCGTTTCGTAATGCTACATCCTGTAACTAACTCATTAGTTACATTGCTTGCAAGGCTTATAGTGATGTGCATTACCGAGATGGCCCAGAGATACCTCTCCGATATACGGAGTGACAAATCCTAATCTCGATCTATGCCAACTCAACAAACACCATTAGAAACACCTGTAGGGCATCTTTATAGCCACCCAGTTACATTGTGATGTTTGATAGCACACTAAGTGTTCCTCTGGTATTCGGGAGTTGCATAATCTCATAGTCATAGGAACATGTATAAGTTATGGAGAAAGCAATAGCAACAAACTAAACGATCATCGTGCTAAGCTAATGGATGGGTCAAGTCAATCACATCATAATGGTTAGAGAAACCTTAAGCGTGCGGACCCTACGGGTTCGAGAACAATGTAGACATGACCGAGACACGTCTCCGGTCAATAACCAATAGCGGGACCTGGATGCCCATATTGGCTCCTACATATTCTACGAAGATCTTTATCGGTCAGACCGCATAACAACATACGTTGTTCCCTTTGTCATCGGTATGTTACTTGCCCGTCGATCGTCGGTATCCAATACCTAGTTCAATCTCGTTACCGGCAAGTCTCTTTACTCGTTCTATAATACATCATCTCGCAACTATCTCATTAGTTGCATTGCTTGCAAGGCTTAAGTGATGTGCATTACCGAGAGGGCCCAGAGATACCTCTCCGACAATCGGAGTGACAAATCCTAATCTCGAAATACGTCAACCCAACATGTACCTTTGGAGACACCTGTGGAGTACCTTTATAATCACCCAGTTACGTTGTGACGTTTGGTAGCACACAAAGTGTTCCTCTGGCACACGGGAGTTACATAATCTCATAGTCATAGGAACATGTATAAGTCATGAAGAAAGCAATAGCAACATACTAAACGATCGGGTGCTAAGCTAATGGAATGGGTCATGTCAATCAGATCATTCATCTAATGATGTGATCCCGTTAATCAAATAACAACTCTTTGTCTATGGTTAGGAAACATAACCATCTTTGATTAACGAGCTAGTCAAGTAGAGGCATACTAGTGACACTCTGTTTGTCTATGTATTCACACGTGTACTAAGTTTCTGGTTAATACAATTCTAGCATGAATAATAAACATTTATCATGATATAAGGAAATATACATAACAACTTTATTATTGTCTCTAGGGCATATTTCCTTCAACCTTTTCCTTCCTCTAATGGGTATACACATATTTTGGTTGTTGTTGATTATGTTACTAAATGGCTAGAAGTTATTCCAACCAGTAGTGCTGATCACAACACCTCTATTAAAATGCTTAAGGAAGTTACTTTCCCAAGGTTTGGAGTCCCTAGATATTTAATGACTGATGGTGGTTCACACTTTATTCATGGTGCTTCCCGTATGATGCTTGCCAAGTATGATGTTAACCATAGAATTGCATCACCCTATCATCCTCAGTCTAGTGGTCAAGTTGAACTTAGCAATAGAGAAATAAAATTAATTTTGCAAAAGACTATCAATAGGTCCAGGAAGAATTGGTCTAAGAAATTAGGTGACGCACTTTGGGCTTATAGAACAGTTAAAAAATCGTATGGGTATGTCTCCTTATAAAATGGTTTATGGAAAAGCTTGTCATTTGCCTCTTGAGTTAGAACATAAAGCATACTGGGCAGTTAAAGAACTCAATTATGATTTCAAACTTGTTGTTGAGAAGAGGTTATTTGATATAAGCTCATTAGATGAATGGAGAACCCAAGCTTATGAAAATGCAAAGTTATTCAAAGAAAAAGTTAAAAGATGGCATGACAAAAGAATTCAAAAGCATGAGTTTAAAGTTGGAGAATATGTTCTTTTGTACAACTCTCGTTTTAGATTTTTTTGCAGGAAAGCTCCTCTCGAAATGGGAAGGCCCATACATCATCGAGGATGTTTACCGGTCTGGAGCCATCTAAATAACTTTGAAGGTACTAACCCGAAGGTTGTCAATGGACAACGAATAAAACATTATATCTCAGGTACGCATATTAATGTTGAAAGTAATATTATCCAAACTTTGACATCGGAAGAGCACATAAAAGAGTCCTTCAGGAACACTCCAGAATCATGAAAATAAGGTGGTATGTGATACGGTAAGTAAACAGACTCCAAAAATTCTGCAAAAATATTTTTTATCAGTTTTGGAATACTTTAAAATTTTGGAAATAAAGAAACTTCCAGGAAGCGTCCCCTGGTGGGCACAAGACACCCAGGTGGGTTGTGCCCACCTAGGACACCTTTTGTACTCCGTTTTTCTTCCATATACTTGTCCTCCAAGATAAAAAAAATCTATATATACTTCCCTAACCTGTTTATCACCGCATCATGAAGAAATCCCCTGTTCTCTTTTTCCTTGTTGTTTTCTGTCAGATCCCATCTACCATGGCTTCTTCAAGCTCCTCCAAGGACAAGTTCTTCAAGAACGTCATCAACCCATATTTGCGGGAAGTGGTGCAGCACCCTCAGGTCATCCAGATGCATGAGGGGGTGCTTCACCTCCGCGATGTGCCGTGTCCCAAGGGGACGGGAACCGTGGAGGCCAGGCTTGAAGCTATGGAGCAAGATGTCTTCCGGCGCAAGTGGATGGTAGAGCGTGGGCTCAATGCCAATCACCTCATGGTCACGGACCTTTCCCATGATCTTAAGGTGGATGGAAAGCCCATGAAAGACATCATCTTCACCCTCAACGAGCAAATCAACTTTCTCCAAAGCCAGATCTATGATCTTCAAAACCAAGTCTTTGAATATGAGGTGAGGTTTAAAGGTATGAGTTTGGCTGCTGGTTGCAGGATCCGTGAGACTCACTCCTCCTCTTATGATGGTGGGCCACTGCCATGGAAATCCGAGGACAAGATCTCTCCTTCATCACCACCATCATCTTCTTCACACCAAAGGAGAACTGAGTATCGGGTATGGGCACTCCCCTTGGCTTTCGCCAAGCTTGGGGGAGGTGCCCCGGTATCGTATCATCCCACTATCTCATTGCTTTTACTTGCCTTAGTTCAATCTTTTGCTTTTAGATGAAATAAAGTTTAGTTCGATCCTTTCTTCTTTAAGAGTTTGCTTAGTGATCTATCCTTGTAATCGGGTGCAAGTTATATAATAAAGTTAGTTTAAGTTTTTGCTTTCTTTACTTTCACGATGCAAATAAAGAAAAGAAATAAAGAAAGAAACAGATAAAGGAAATGAATGAAGAAAGGAAATAAATAATGAAAAGATTATATACTAATCCTATGGTAGGTGATGGAACCACATAAGGAAAAGTATAAGTAGAAAATTTTATTAGAGATTGACAAACATAGCATTAGTCAATGATGCAACTCATGAAAGAATTAATAAGGGAAGAGAAGATTCACATATAGATATACTATCCTAGAAATCTTTTGTGATTGTGAGCCCTCGTCAAAATATTATATGCCAAAATTGTTGACGTTGGACAAGGAATACAACTTAATGGTTTATGTTTATTTATATTCACATAAAAGTCCTATTGTCATAGATCCTTTAACATGTGGTGCTTGCCCCTATCTTTTCTAGCCAAAAAATATGTACTAAGTAGAGATACTACTCGTGCATCCAAAAACCCTTAAACCCAAATCTTTTTCAAGTGTCCATCATACCTACCTAGGGATTGAGCAAGATCCCTCAAGTAAGTTGTCATCGGTGCAAAAAGGCAATAAAAATTGCTTCTAGAAGTGTGAGATCATTTAGGGTAAGATAAAATTGAGCGTTGTACGAACTTGGATGATAAAGAATAAAAGCGACAGACTGCATAATAAAGGTTGTCATCTTAAGGGGCAATACAATGTGACGTTCTCTTGCACTAAGGGATTGAGCATACAAACAAATAAACACATGGCAACCTCTGCTTCCCTCTGCGAAGGGCCTATCTTTTATTTTTATGCAAAGAGTCAAAGTTTTTCTCTCTATTCCTTTTATTTTTTTTCTTTTGGCAAGCATCGTGTGGTGAGGAAAGATCTAGGCACATATGTCCAGTTGAATATAGATAGCATGATTTATTATTGTTGACATCACCCTTGAGATGAGTATGTTGGGAGGCGAAACTATAAGCCCCTATCTTTATATGTGTCTGGTTGAAACGTTTTGCTCATGGGTATGAGGTGAGTGTTAGCAATCATAGAATACTATATGATGGTTGAGTATGTGGACTTGCCTAAAGGCTCTGACACGTGACCCTTCCTGAAAAGATGATGAATTGTAGTTGCAAAGTTGACTGAGAACATAGTTTGTTGGTTTCTAATAAAGTTTTTGCTTTATACTTCGATTGTGTGATGAACTATTACTTATTCATGAGAAGTATATGATAAAAGTTCTATGATAAAAGTCCTATGTTTAATTTTGTCGTTGTTATAATAATCAACATGATGCTTCTATGTCCGTATTTTGTTTTTATCGACACCTCTCTCTCAAAGCAATTGGGCATGTTTTTTGATTTCGGTTTTTGCTTGAGGACAAGCGAGGTCTAAGCTTAGGGGAGTTGATACGTCCATTTTGCATCATGTTTTCTTACTGTTATTTATAATGTTTTTATCCATAATAATGCTTTTTGGAGTAATTCTAATGCCTTTTCTCTCATAATTTGCAAGGAACACACCAAGAGGGAGAACTCCGACAGCTGGAAATCTGGACCTGGAAAAGCTACGTCAGGCCACCTATTCTGCACAACTCCAAATGAGCTGAAACTTTATGGAGATTTTTTATGGATTATTTGAGAAATACTGGAGTCAATAAACACCAGAGGGGGGTCACCAGGTGGGCACAACCCACCTGGGCGCGCCAGGCCCCCCAGGCGTGCCCTAGTGGGTTGTGGCCTCCTCGGCCCACCTTCGGTGCCCATCTTTTGGTATAGAAGTCATTTTGACCTAGAAAAAAAATAAGAGGGGGACTTTCGGGATGAAGCGCCGCCGCCTCGAGGCGGAACTTGGGCAGGAGCACTTTTGCCCTCCAGTGGAGCGATTCTGCTGGGGGAACTTCTCTCCCGGAGGGGGAAATCATCGTCATCATCATCACCAACAACTCTCCCATCTTGGGGAGGGCAATGTCCATCAACATCTTCACCAGCACCATCTCATCTCAAACCCTAGTTCATCTCTTGTATTCAATCTTGTTACCGGAACTATAGATTGGTGCTAGGGGTGACTAGTAGTGTTGATTACATCTTGTAGTTGATTACTATATGGTTTATTTGGTGGAAGATTATATGTTCAGATCCATTATGCATATTAATAACCCTCTGATCATGAACATGTTTATCATTTGTGAGTAGTTACCTTTGTTCTTGAGGTCACGGGAGAAATCATGTTGCAAGTAATCATGTGAATTTGATAAGTGTACGATATTTTGATAGTATGTATGTTGTGATTCCCTTAGTAGTGAAGGAAATATGCCCTAGAGGCAATAATAAAGTTATTATTTATTTCCTTATATCATGATAAATGTTTATTATTCATGCTAGAATTGTATTAACCGGAAACATAATACATGTGTGAATACATAGACCAACAGAGTGTCACTAGTATGCCTCTACTTGACTAGCTCGTTAATCAAAGATGGTTATGTTTCCTAACCACGAACAAAGAGTTGTTATTTGATGAACGAGGTCACATCATTAGTTGAATGATCTGATTGACATGACCCATTCCATTAGCTTAGCACCCGATCGTTTAGTATGTTGCTATTGCTTTCTTCATGACTTATACATGTTCCTATAACTATGAGATTATGCAACTCCCGTTTACCAGAGGAATACTTTGGGTACTACCAAACGTCACAACGTAACTGGGTGATTATAAAGGAGTACTACAGGTGTCTCCAATGGTAGATGTTGGGTTGGCGTATTTCGAGATTAGGGTTTGTCACTCCGATTGTCGGAGAGGTATCTCTGGGCCCTCTCGGTAATACACATCACATAAGCCTTGCAAGCATAATAACTAAGATGTTAGTTATGAGATTATGTATTACGGAACGAGTAAAGAGACTTGCCAGTAACGAGATTGAACTAGGTATTGGATACCGACGATCGAATCTCGGGCAAGTAACATACCGATGACAAAGGGAACAACGTATGTTGTTATGCGGTCTGACCGACAAAGATCTTCATAGAATATGTAGGAGCCAATATGGGCATCTAGGTCCCGCTATTGGTTATTGACCGGAGACGTGTCTCGGTCATGTCTACATTGTTCTCGAACCGTAGGGTCCGCAAGCTTAACGTTACGATGACAGTTATTATGAGTTTATGCATTTTGATGTACCGAAGGTTGTTCGGAGTCCCGGATGTGATCACGGACATGACGAGGAGTCTCGAAATGGTCGAGATGTAAAGATTGATATATTGGAAACCTATGTTTGGACACCGGAAGTGTTCCGGGTGAAATCGGGATTTTACCGGAATACCGGGAGGGTTACCGGAACCCCCCGGGAGGCAAATGGGCCTATTGGGCCTTAGTGGAAAAGTGAAAAGGGGCTGCCCACAAGGGCTGCGTGCCTCCCCCCCTTCCCTAGTCCTATTAGGACTAGGAGAAGGGGCCGGCCCCCCTCTCTTCTCTCTTCTCCTTGAAGAGTCCTATTAGGAATAGGATTGGGGGGGAGTCCTACTCCCGGTAGGAGTGGGACTCCCCCTGCGCCTCTCTCCCTGGCCGGCCGAACCCCTCCCCCTACTCCTTTATATACGGGGGCAGGAGGCACCCCATAGACACACAAGTTGATCATTGTTGATCGTTCCTTAGCCGTGTGCGGTGCCCCCTGCCACCAAATTCCACCTCGGTCATATCGTTGTAGAGCTTAGGCGAAGCCCTACGTCGGTAGTACATCAAGATCATCACCACGCCGTTGTGCTGACGGAACTCTTCCTCGACGCTTTGCTGGATCGGAGCCCGAGGATCGTCATCGAGCTGAACGTGTGCTAAGAACTCGGAGGTGCCGGAGTAACGGTGCTTGGATCGGTCGGATCGGGAAGAAGACGTACGACTACTTCCTCTATGTTGTGAGATCGCTTCCGCAGTCGGTCTGCGTTGGTACGTAGACAATACTCTCCCCCTCGTTGCTATGCATCACCATGATCTTGCGTGTGCGTAGGAAATTTTTCGAAATTACTACGTTCCCCAAAAGTGGCATCCGAGCCTAGGTTTTATGGTTTGATGTTATTTGCACGAGTAGAACACAAGTGAGTTGTGGGCGATACAAGTCATACTGCCTACCAGCATGTCATACTTTGGTTCGGCGGTATTGTTGGACGAGACGATCCGGACCAACCTTACGCGTACTCTTACGCGAGACCGGTTCCCTCGACGTGCTTTGCACATAGATGGCTTGCGGAAGACTGTCTCTCCAACTTTAGTTGAACCAAGTGTGACTACGCCCGGTCCTTGAGAAGGTTAAAACGGAGTCTATTTGACGAACTATCGTTGTGGTTTTGATGCGTAGGTGAGATGAGTTCTTACTTAAGCCCGTAGCAGCCACGTAAAACTTGCAACAACAAAGTAGAGGACGTCTAACTTGTTTTTGCAGGGCATGTTGTGATGTGATATGGTCAAGGCATGATGCTGATTTTATTGTATGAGATGATCATGTTTTGTAACCGAGTTATCGGCAACTGGCAGGAGCCATATGGTTGTCGCTTTATTGTATGCAATGCAATCGCGATGTAATGCTTTACTTTATTACTAAGCGGCAGTGATAGTCGTGGAAGCATAAGATTGGCGAGACGACAACGATGCTACGACGGAGATCAAGGTGTCGCGACGGTGACGATGGTGATCATGACGGTGCTTCGGAGATGGAGATCACAAGCACAAGGTGATGATGGCCATATCATATCACTTATATTGATTGCATGTGATGTTTATCCTTTTATGCATCTTATCTTGCTTTGATTGACGGTAGCATTATAAGATGATCTCTCACTAAATTATCAAGAAGTGTTCTCCCTGAGTATGCACCGTTGCCAAAGTTTGTCGTGCCCAGACACCACGTGATGATCGGGTGTGATAAGCTCTACGTCCATCTACAACGGGTGCAAGCCAGTTTTGCACACGCAGAATACTCAGGTTAAACTTGACGAGCCTAGCATATGCAGATATGGCCTCGGAACACAGAGACCGAAAGGTCGAGCGTGAATCATATAGTAGATATGATCAACATGACGATGTTCACCATTGAAAACTACTCCATCTCACGTGATGATCGGTTATGGTTTAGTTGATTTGGATCACGTGATCACTTAGAGGATTAGAGGGATGTCTATCTAAGTGGGAGTTCCTAAGTAATTTGATTAACTGAACTTAAACTTATCATGAACTTAGTACCTGATAGTATCTTGCTTGTTATGTTAATTGTAGATAGATGGCTCGTGCTGTTGTTCCGTTGAATTTTAATGCGTTCCTTGAGAAAGCAAAGTTGAAAGATGATGGTAGCAATTACACGGACTGGGTCCGTAACCTGAGGATTATCCTCATTGCTGCACAGAAGAATTACGTCCTGGAAGCACCGCTGGGTGCCAGGCCTGCTGCTGGAGCAACGCCAGATGTTATGAACGTCTGGCAGAGCAAAGCTGATGACTACTCGATAGTTCAGTGTGCCATGCTTTACGGCTTAGAATCGGGACTTCAACGACGTTTTGAACGTCATGGAGCATATGAGATGTTCCAGGAGTTGAAGTTAATATTTCAAGCAAATGCCCGAATTGAGAGATATGAAGTCTCCAATAAGTTCTATAGCTGCAAGATGGAGGAGAACAGTTCTGTCAGTGAGCATATACTCAAAATGTCTGGGTATAATAATCACTTGATTCAGATGGGAGTTAATCTTCCAGATGATTGCGTCATTGACAGAATTCTCCAATCACTGCCACCAAGCTACAAGAGCTTCGTGATGAACTATAATATGCAAGGGATGAACAATACTATTCCCGAGCTCTTAGCAATGCTGAAAGCTGCGGAGGTAGAAATCAAGAAGGAGCATCAAGTGTTGATGGTTAACAAAACCACTGGTTTCAAGAAAAAGGGCAAAGGGAAGAAGAAAGGGAACTTCAAGAAGAACAGCAAGCAAGTTGCTGCTCAGGAGAAGAAACCCAAGTCTGGACCTAAGCCTGAAACTGAGTGCTTCTACTGCAAGCAGACTGGTCACTGGAAGCGGAACTGCCCCAAGTATTTGGCGGATAAGAAGGATGGCAAGGTGAACAAAGGTATATGTGATATACATGTCATTGATGTGTACCTTACTAGAGCTTGCAGTAGCACCTGGGTATTTGATACTAGTTCTGTTGCTAATATTTGCAACTCGAAACAGGGACTACGGAATAAGCGGACGCTAGCAAAGGACGAGGTGACGATGCGCGTGGGAAACGGTTCCAAAGTCGATGTGATCGCGGTCGGCACGCTACCTCTACATCTACCTTCGGGATTAATATTAGACCTAAATAATTGTTATTTGGTGCCAGCGTTGAGCATGAACATTATATCTGGATCTTGTTTGATGCGAGACGGTTATTCATTTAAATCAGAGAATAATGGTTGTTCTATTTATATGAGTAATATCTTTTATGGTCATGCACCCTTGAAGAGTGGTCTATTCTTATTGAATCTCGATAGTAGTGATACACATATTCATAATGTAGAAGCCAAAAGATGCAGAGTTGATAATGATAGTGCAACTTATTTGTGGCACTGCCGTTTAGGTCATATCGGTGTAAAGCGCATGAAGAAACTCCATACTGATGGGCTTTTGGAACCACTTGATTATGAATCACTTGGTACTTGCGAACCGTGCCTCATAGGCAAGATGACTAAAACACCGTTCTCCGGTACTATGGAGAGAGCAACAGATTTATTGGAAATCATACATACCGATGTATGTGGTCCGATGAATATTGAGGCTCGTGGCGGATATCATTATTTTCTCACCTTCACAGATGATTTAAGCAGATATGGGTATATCTACTTAATGAAACATAAATCTGAAACTTTTGAAAAGTTCAAGGAATTTCAGAGTGAAGTTGAAAATCATCGTAACAAGAAAATAAAGTTTCTACGATCTGATCGTGGAGGAGAATATTTGAGTTACGAGTTTGGTATACATTTGAAAAATAGTGGAATAGTTTCGCAACTCACGCCACCCGGAACACCACAGCGTAATGGTGTGTCCGAACGTCGTAATCGTACTTTACTAGATATGGTGCGATCTATGATGTCTCTTACTGATTTACCGCTATCGTTTTGGGGTTATGCTTTAGAGACGGCCGCATTCACGTTAAATAGGGCACCATCAAAATCCGTTGAGACGACGCCTTATGAACTATGGTTTGGCAAGAAACCAAAGTTGTCGTTTCTTAAAGTTTGGGGCTGCGATGCTTATGTGAAAAAGCTTCAACCTGATAAGCTCAAACCCAAAGCGGAGAAATGTGTCTTCATAGGATACCCAAAGGAAACTGTTGGGTATACCTTCTATCACAGATTCGAAGGCAAGACATTCGTTGCTAAGAATGGATCATTTGTAGAGAAGGAGTTTCTCTCGAAAGAAGTGAGTGGGAGGAAAGTAGAACTTGACGAGGTAACTGTACCTGCTCCCTTATTGGAAAATAGTACATCACAGAAAATTGTTTCTGCGACACCTATACCAATTAGTGAGGAAGCTAATGATGATGATCATGAAACTTCAGGGCAAGATACTACTGAACCACGTAGATCAACCAGAGTGAGATCCGCATCAGAGTGGTACGGTAATCCAGTTCTGGAAGTCATGCTACTAGATCATGATGAACCTACGAACTATGAAGAAGCGATGGTGAGCCCAGATTCCGCAAAGTGGCTTGAGGCCATGAAATCTGAGATGGGATCCATGTATGAGAACAAAGTATGGACTTTGGTTGACTTGCCCGATGATCGGCAAGCAATTGAGAATAAATGGATCTTCAAGAAAAAGACTGACGCTGACGATAATATTACTGTCTATAAAGCTCGACTTGTCGCAAAAGGTTTTCGACAAGTTCAAGGGGTTGACTACGATGAGACCTTCTCACCCGTAGCGATGCTTAAGTCCATCAGAATTATGTTAGCAATTGTTGCGTTTTATGATTATGAAATATGGCAAATGGATGTCAAAACTGCATTCCTGAATGGATTTCTGGAAGAAGAGTTGTATATGATGCAACCAGAAGGTTTTGTCGATCTGAAGGGAGCTAACAAAGTGTGCAAACTCCAGCGATCCATTTATGGACTGGTGCAAGCATCTCGGAGTTGGAATAAACGCTTTGATAGTGTGATCAAAGCATTTGGCTTTATACAAGACTTTTGGAGAAGCCTGTATTTACAAGAAAGTGAGTGGGAGCTCTGTAGCATTTCTGATATTATATGTGGATGACATATTGCTGATTGGAAATGATATAGAATTTCTGGATAGCATAAAGGGATACTTGAATAAAAGTTTTTCGATGAAAGACCTCGGGGAAGCTGCTTACATATTAGGCATAAAGATCTATAGAGATAGATCAAAACGCTTAATTGGACTTTCACAAAGCACATACCTTGACAAGATTTTGAAGAAGTTCAAAATGGATCAAGCAAAGAAAGGGTTCTTGCCTGTGTTACAGGGTGTGAAGTTGAGTCAGACTCAATGCCCGACCACCGCAGAAGATAGAGAGAAAATGAAAGATGTTCCCTATGCTTCAGCCATAGGCTCTATCATGTATGCAATGCTGTGTACCAGACCTGATGTGTGCCTTGCTATAAGTTTAGCAGGGAGGTACCAAAGTAATCCAGGAGTGGATCACTGGACAGCGGTCAAGAACATCCTGAAATACCTGAAAAGGACTAAGGATATGTTTCTCGTATATGGAGGTGACAAAGAGCTCACCGTAAGAAGTTACGTTGATGCAAGCTTTGACACTGATCCGGACGATTCTAAATCGCAAACCGGATACGTGTTTACTTTAAACGGTGGAGCTGTCAGTTGGTGCAGTTCTAAACAAAGCGTCGTAGCGGGATCTACATGTGAAGCGGAGTACATAGCTGCTTCAGAAGCAGCGAACGAAGGAGTCTGGATGAAGGAGTTCATATCCGATCTAGGTGTCATACCTAGTGCATCGGGTCCAATGAAAATCTTCTGTGACAATACTGGTGCAATTGCCTTGGCAAAGGAATCCAGATTTCACAAAAGAACCAAACACATCAAGAGACGCTTCAACTCCATCCGGGATTTAGTCCAGGTGGGAGACATAGAGATTTGCAAGATACATACGGATCTGATTGTTGCAAACCCGTTGACTAAGCCTCTTCCACGAGCAAAACATGATCAGCACCAAGGCTCCATGGGTGTTAGAATCATTACTGTGTAATCTAGATTATTGACTCTAGTGCAAGTGGGAGACTGAAGGAAATATGCCCTAGAGGCAATAATAAAGTTATTATTTATTTCCTTATATCATGATAAATGTTTATTATTCATGCTAGAATTGTATTAACCGGAAACATAATACATGTGTGAATACATAGACCAACAGAGTGTCACTAGTATGCCTCTACTTGACTAGCTCGTTAATCAAAGATGGTTATGTTTCCTAACCATGAACAAAGAGTTGTTATTTGATGAACGATGTCACATCATTAGTTGAATGATCTGATTGACATGACCCATTCCATTAGCTTAGCACCCGATCGTTTAGTATGTTGCTATTGCTTTCTTCATGACTTATACATGTTCCTATAACTATGAGATTATGCAACTCCCATTTACCGGAGGAATACTTTGGGTACTACCAAACGTCACAACATAACTGGGTGATTATAAAGGAGTACTACAGGTGTCTCCAATGGTAGATGTTGGGTTGGCGTATTTCGAGATTAGGGTTTGTCACTCCGATTGTCGGAGAGGTATTTCTGGGCCCTCTCGGTAATACACATCACATAAGCCTTGCAAGCATAATAACTAAGATGTTAGTTATGAGATGATGTATTACGGAACGAGTAAAGAGACTTGCCAGTAACGAGATTGAGCTAGGTATTGGATACCGACGATCGAATCTCGGGCAAGTAACATACCGATGACAAAGGGAACAACGTATGTTGTTATGCGGTCTGACCGACAAAGATCTTCGTAGAATATGTAGGAGCCAATATGGGTATCCAGGTCCCGCTATTGGTTATTGACCGGAGACGTGTCTCGGTCATGTCTACATTGTTCTCGAACCGTAGGGTCCGCACGCTTAACGTTACGATGACAGTTATTATGAGTTTATGCATTTTGATGTACCGAAGGTTGTTCGGAGTCCCGGATGTGATCACGGACATGACGAGGAGTCTCGAAATGGTCGAGACGTAAAGATTGGTATATTGGAAACCTATGTTTGGACACCGGAAGTGTTCCGGGTGAAATCGGGATTTTACCGGAATACCGGGAGGGTTACCGGAACCCCCCGGGAGGCAAATGGGCCTATTGGGCCTTAGTGGAAAAGTGAAAAGGGGCTGCCCACAAGGGCTGCGCACCTCCCCCCTTCCCTAGTCCTATTAGGACTAGGAGAAGGGGCCGGCCCCCCTCTCTTCTCTCTTCTCCTTGAAGAGTCCTATTAGGAATAGGATTGGGGGGGAGTCCTACTCCCGGTAGGAGTGGGACTCCCCCTGCGCCTCTCTCCCTGGCCGGCCGAACCCCTCCCCTGCTCCTTTATATACAGGGGCAGGGGGCACCCCATAGACACACAAGTTGATCATTGTTGATCGTTCCTTAGCCGTGTGCGGTGCCCCCTGCCACCAAATTCCACCTCGGTCATATCGTTGTAGAGCTTAGGCGAAGCCCTGCGTCGGTAGTACATCAAGATCGTCACCACGCCGTTGTGCTGACGGAACTCTTCCTCGACGCTTTGCTGGATCGGAGCCCGAGGATCGTCATCGAGCTGAACGTGTGCTAAGAACTCGGAGGTGCCGGAGTAACGGTGCTTGGATCGGTCGGATCGGGAAGAAGATGTACGACTACTTCCTCTACGTTGTGAGATCGCTTCCGCAGTCGGTCTGCGTTGGTACGTAGACAATACTCTCCCCCTCGTTGCTATGCATCACCATGATCTTGCGTGTGCGTAGGAAAATTTTCCAAATTACTACGTTCCCCAACAAGTAGTGTCATGTGAACGTCGACTACATGACACTTCACCATATTTGGGCCTAAGGGAATCCATTGGGGAGTAGCAATTAGATGATGGGTTGCAAGAGTGACAGAAACTTAAACCCCAGTTATGCGCTATTCCGTAAGGGACCGATTGGATCCAAAAGTTTAATGCCATGGTTAGAATTTATTCTTAATACTTTTCTCGTAGTTGCGGATGCTTGTGGGAGGGTTAATCATAAGTAGGAGGTTTGTTCAAGTAATTACAACACCGGTCTACCCACATATCAAATTATCAAACTAGTGAACACAAATCAAACCAACATGATGAAAGTGACTAGATGAAATTCCCGTGTACCCTCAAGAACGCTTTGCTTATCATAAGAGACTTTTTTGCATGTCCTTTGCCTCAAAAGGATTGGGCTACCTTGCTGCACTTTTGTTACTATATTTGTTACTATATTTGTTACTTGCTCGCTACAAATTATCTTGCTATCAAACTACTCTGCTACTTACAATTTCAGCACTTGCAGACAATACCTTACCGGAAACTACTTGTCATTTCCTTTAGCTCCTCGTTGGGTTCGACACTCTTACTTATCGAAAAGAGCTACAATTGATCCCCTATACTTGTGGTTCATCATTTGCCAACTTGAGGCACGGGGATACAAACACAAAATTCTTCCATCACCGCATCAATGCCATAAGAAGGAAGAATCACATTCACCGGATCAAACATGCGCATGGGTGGGTGACTAAGCACAAGGAAAAAGAGAAGATCATCCATGACCACTTCTCCGAGGTTATGAGTAGGGGACGTAGTAGCAACGAAGACTTCAACTGGGAGGAGCTTGGGGTAGAGACCCATGACTTGCATGACCTGGGTAACACCATCACAGAAGTTGAGGTTTGGGCGGCCATAAAAGAGATGCCTAGTGATAAGGCGCCCGGTCCAGATGGCTTGACGGGGATCTTCTTCAAGAAGTGTTGGGTAATCATCAAGCATACAATCATGAGTGTCATCCAGTGCTTTGACTCCCTTCAAACCTCCAACCTGCAATGGGTGAATTCCGCCAATGTTGTTCTATTGCCCAAAAAGGAGGGAGCGGAAGGCATCTCTGATTATAGACCTATCAGTCTCATCCATGCCCTAGACAAGATTATTGCCAAGGTCTTGTCGCTTCGGCTTGCTCCTCTCATGGATGACCTGGTCTCCAACGCACAAAGTGCCTTCATCAAGAGGCATAGTATCCATGATAACTCCATGTGCGTTCGAAATTTTGCTAGGCGGTTACACAAGCACAAGACCCCTGCTCTGCTCTTCAAGCTGTACATAAGAAAGGCCTTTGACTCCGTTAAGTGGGAATACATTTTGGATCTCCTCCATCGTATGGGATTCCCGGACAAGTTTCGGGCTTGGATTGCCACACTGCTTTCCTCGTCTTCGTCTCACATTCTCTTGAATGGGATCCCCCCATTAAACACAATGGTGGGCTTCGGCAGGTTGACCCCATCTCCCCATTTCTTTTTGTCATCGCGATTGATCCGCTCCATAAGATTCTGGATTTGGCAACCCGGAAAGGCCTTCTTCACAAGATTTGGGGGCGAGGCCCCATGGTGAGAACCTCCCTATATGTGGATGATGCCACGGTTTTTTGTGCTCCTATCAAAACAGATATCGACAACCTTGCGTTCATCTTGAGAGGTTTTGGGGAGGTGACTGGCCTTTGTACCAACTTTCAGAAAAGCTCCATCATGCCAATTCGATGCAATCATCTTAATATTGGGCACATTCTTCCGAGCATATCAACATCTTGTGCTACCTTCCCGGTGAAATATCTAGGCCTGCCACTCTCCATTTGGCAACTTAGGAAGGTGGACTTCCAATACCTTGAGGACAAGGCGGCTGGCAAGTTGGTCACGTGGGACGGCCAAAACATCACTACTATCGGTCGCACAACACTTGTCAAGTCGGTCATTTCCTCCCAAGCAATTTACTCAATCACGCCTCTTATCGTGCAGCCAAGCACGCTTAAAACCTCAGTAAATTGGAGAGTGCGTTCCTATGGTATGATATGTCTTCATCGTATCTATAATTTTTGATTGTTCCACGCCAATATTCTACAACTTTCATATACTTTTGGCAACATTTTATACTATTTTTGGGACTAACATATTGATCCAGTGCCCAGTGCCAGTTCTTGTTTGTTGCATGTTTTTTGTTTTGCAGAAAATCCATATCAAACGGAGTCCGAACGGGATAAAAATTGACGGAGATTTTTTTTGGAATATATGTGATTTTTGGGAAGAAGAATCAACGCGAGACGATGCCCGAGCGGGCCATGAGGCAGGGGGTGATAACCCACAAGTATATGGGATCGCAATAGTTTTCGAGGGTAGAGTATACAACCCAAATTTATTGATTTGACACAAGGGGAGCCAAAGAATATTCTCAAGTATTAGCAGCTGAGTTGTCAATTCAACCACACCTGGAAACTTAATATCTACAGCAAGGTATTTAGTAGCAAAGTAATATGATAGTAGTGGTAACGGTGGCAAAAGGTAACGGTAGAAAAAGTAATATTTTTGGGTTTTGTAGTGATTGTAACAGTAGCAACGGAAAAGTAAATAAGCGAAGAACGATATATGAAAAGCTTGTAGGCATTGGATCGGTGATGGAGAATTATGCCAGATGCGATCGATCATGTAACAGTCATAACCTAGGGTGACACATAACTAGCTCCAGTTCATCAATGTAATGTAGGCATGTATTCCGAATATAGTCATACGTGCTTATGGAAAAGAACTTGCATGACATCTTTTGTCCTACCCTCCCGTGGCAGCGTGGTCCTAATGGAAACTAAGGGATATTAAGGCCTCCTTTTAATAGAGTACCGGACCAAAGCATTAACACATAGTGAATACATGAACTCCTCAAACTAGGGTCATCACCGGGAGTGGTCCCGATTATTGTCACTCCGGGGTTGCCGGATCATAACACATAGTAGGTGACTACAGACTTGCAAGATAGGATCAAAAACTCTCATATATTGATGAAAACATAATAGGTTCGGATCTGAAATCATGGCACTTGGGCCCTAGTGACAAGCATTAAGCATAGCAAAGTCATAGCAACATCAATCTCAGAACATAGTGGATACTAGGGATCAAACCCTAACAAAACTAACTCGATTACATGATAAATATCATTCAACCCATCACCGTCCAGCAAGCCTATGATGGAATTACTCACGCACGGCGGTGAGCATCATGAAATTGGTGATGGAGGAAGGTTGATGATGACGATGGCGACAGATTCCCCTCTCCGGAGCCCCGAACGGACTCCAGATCAGCCCTCCCGAGAGAGTTTAGGGCTTGGCGGCGGCTCCGTATCGTAAAACGCGATGAATCCTTCTCTCTGTTTTTTTCTCCCCGAAAGTGAATATATGGAGTCAGGGTTGAGGTTGGTGGAGCGTCACGGGGCCCACGAGGCAGGGGGCGCGCCCAGGGGGGGTAGTGTAACGCCCCCGATGTAACCTTCCCAATTTGTACTCCAACTCTTGCCGTTTCCGGCATTAAGTTGTATTTAATTTCTCGGGTTCGGGTCTTTATCTCCATGTGTTGTTTATGTTTTCGTGCATCTCATATCATGTCATCACGTGCATTGCATTTGCATACATGTTCATCTCATGCATTCGAGCATTTTCCCTGTTGTCCGTTTTGCATTCCGGCGCTTCGTTCTCCTCCGGTGGCCATTTCTAGCTTTCCTTCGTGTGTGGGGATTAAACATTTCCGGATTGGACTGAGACTTGCCATGCGGCCTTGGTTTACTACCGGTAGACCGCCTGTCAAGTTTCGGGTCATTTGGACTTCGTTTGATACTCCAACGGTTAACCGAGGGACCGAGAAGGCCTCGTGTGTGTGCAGCCCAACACCCCTCCATTTTGGCCCAAAACCCACCAAACTCAGCCCCATCGTCTCGGTCGTTCGATCACGATCGTGTGGGCGAAAACCGCACCTCATTTGGACTCTCCTAGCTCCCTCTATGCCTATTTAAAGACCCCCCTCGTTTTGGATCGTCCCCTACCTCGAAACCCTAGCAAAAACATCTCCCCGCAGATCCGCGCCGGCCGGACACGTCCGTCCGGGCCGGACGAAGCCGCCGCAGCCAACCCCCGATCGACACGTGTCACTCCGCCGCCCCACCGCACCGCCACCCGCGCAGGCCCGCCGTAGCCCAGGCCGGGCTCCCCGGCCCGCATCGCCGCCCGACCGAGGCGCGGGCGCCCGCCTCGCCGCGCCGCCGTCCCTCCGCGCTCCGGCGGCCGGAGCACCACCGCGCCACTGCGGGCTCGCCGGAGTGCCCGCCCGAGCTTCGCCGGCCGCCCTTCGTCGCCGGGATCCGCCGCCCGCGCCGCGTCCGTGCCCGCCGGCGCCGCATCGCCGCCCCCGGCCGCCTCTCCTCGCCGGCCGCCCCTCGCCTCCCCGGCTCCGGTGAGCCCGGCCACCACCGCCATCGCCGGATCGGGCGAGCAGCTACAGTAGCGTGCCGGATCGCTACAGTAACCCGAGATCCGGATCGGTTGGGGTTGACTTCTCCCCGTTTTCTCCAGATTTTTATGCTACATTTGAACCGCCATATCTTTGCATCCGTAGCTCCGATTTGGGCATATGATATACCAAAATCTTCGTCTCGACGAGTACATCATTTCATTCCATTGCATCATTTGCATTTGAGTTCATCTTGATGCCCTAAATGCTGTTGGAAGGAGGCATCATGAGTTAAATTGCAGATCCGTTAGCCCTACATTGACTTTTGTCATTTTTGCCATGATTATTGTGTGCATGATATGCCTGTGCCCCTTTGGGATGAATTGTTAAGCATGTTGTCTTCTTTCCATAGGTGCCTCCCATGCATTTTTAGGATGTGTGTGTTGTCTTGTGCAAGCTTGCAAAGAGGGGTACCTGAGTTTACTGATTTCAGGGACTTAGTGAAAATCACTAAGTCTGGGATGTTTTAGTTCATGATGCTATATGTCCAGCTTGTTTCCTAGTGATCCGTGCCTCTTTTGAGGATGATCAGTAGGAGTGATTTGTTATGCTTGTTGTGCTTAATCCATCCATGTCTTTACTTGTTATGTTGGAGCACCCTAGGTTGACTCAATCGAGCTCAACTTTTGCATAGTTGTTGTTTTGGACAGATCGTGAACTCTTTTGCGATTTTGCCGGAGTTATTGCTAGTGATCCATGCATGCTATGCCATTGTTCTTGCCATGTCTAGCTAGCATTTTGTGCCTTCTTAATGGATATATGCTTGCCTTGCCATGACTTGCACCGTAGCGAGAGCATCGAGCCCGTTTACATGCCTCCGTGAGTTATAATTTCAGCATGTCCCAGTTTTCACTAAGTCTGAAAACTGATTGTGTTTCATCGATGTTCGTGTGCTCGGTAGAGTATTTTGCGAACCCTTTTGGCCCCAGGTCATTTTGGGTGTTTTGTTAAGCTTGTTGAGTACCTCCGTGCCATGCTCTTACTTGCCATGTTCATGTTTTGCTTCATGTTGTTTTGCTGCTCCGAAGAGAGCATCGTGGTCTGAAATTTCAGACTAGCGTTAATTTCGCAAAGTCTGAAATCTGTTTTGCTTATTCAGTTTTGCCATGCTTGTTTGAAGCCCTTAATGGATGAATTTGCCTATGCCTCAGTCCTGGTGATTTGTTAAGCTTCTTGAGTACATCACTGCCATGCAATTTGCTTTCATGGTTGGTGGTTGTAGCATGTTCATTTTGTTGCATTTAGGAGCCTACTTGCTGTAAATCGCAGATCGGTTCGTTTAGTAAATCGCTTGCCATTTCCAAACCGTAGCTCCGATTGCCATGATCTTTATATCGTTTTCATCGGATTTCTTCCCCTCTATCCAGTGGCACACTTGGTTTTCCAAGTTGAGGCCAGGTTCATGCATTTCCTGTCACATCTTGCATTTTGCATCCCGCATCGCATCCCGCATAGCATATCATCTTTGCATATTATTGGTTGCCTTTGCACGTGGTTGATTGTATCCTTGTTGCTTGTTTGTGTTGTTGGGTAGAGCCGGGAGACGAGTTCGCTAACGAGGAGCCCGTTGAGTTTGCTTTTGAGGATCCAGTCAACTCTGACAACTGTGCAGGCAAGATGATCATACCCTCGAAGTCACTACTATCTTTGCTATGCTAGTTTGCTCGCTCTTTTGCTTTGCCAATGCTACGATGCCTACCACTTGCTTGTCAGCCTCCCAATTGCCATGATTGAGCCTCTAACCACCTTTGTCCTAGCAAACCATTGATTGGCTATGTTACCGCTTTGCTCAGCCCCTTCTTATAGCATTGCTAGTTGCAGGTGAAGATTGGAGCCGTTCCTTGTTGGAACATTTATTTACTTGTTGGGATATCACTATATTGCTATGTTATCTTTACTCATCTATATACTTGGTAAAGGGTGGAAGTCTCGGCCTCTCGCCTAGTGTTTTGTTCCACTCTTGCCGCCCTAGTTTCCGTCATATCGGTGTTATGTTCCCGGATTGTTGCGTCCCTTACGCGGTTGGGCTATAATGGGAACCCCTTGATAGTTCGCCATGATTAAAGCTTTTCCAGCAATGCCCAACATTGGTTTTACCATTTTCCACCTACCCTTTTTCTTTCCCTTGGGTTTCCGGAGCCCGAGGGTCATCTTATTTTAACCCCCCTGGGCCAGTGCTCCTCTGAGTGTTGGTCCAACTGTCAGCTGCCGGTGGCCACCAGGGGCAACTCTGGGCTGGCCTACCCGTACCTAAGACAATCTGAGTGTGCCCTGAGAAAGAGATATGTGCAGCTCCTATCGGGATTTGTCGGCACATTCGGGCGGTGTTGCTGGACTAGTTTTGACCTGTCGAATCATCTTGTTGTACCGGGATACCGAGTCTGATCGGTGGGTCCTGGGTGGAGGTCTATTCCTTCGTTGACCGTGAGAGCTTGTTATGGGCTAAGTTGGGACCCCCCCTGCAGGGATTGATCTTTCGAAAGCCGTGCCCGCGGTTATGGGCAGATGGGAATTTGTTAATGTCCGGTTGTAGATAACTTGAACCTTAAATAATTAAAATGAATCAACTGAGTGTGTTGCCGTGATGGCCTCTTCTCGGCGGAGTTCGGGAAGTGGACACGGCGTTGGAGTTATGTTTGCGTAGGCTGCTCTCTCTAGTTTTCCGCTCGTGCTTTGCCTTCTCTTCTCGCTCTCCTTTGCGAATAAGGTAGCCACCATATATGCTAGTCGCTTGCTACAGCTCCACTTATACATTACCCCTTTCCTACCTATTAAGCTTAAATAGTCTTGATCGCGAGGGTGCAAGATTGTTGAGTCCTTTGTGGCTCACAGATTACTATTACACCAGATGCAGGGACAGATGATACCTCTCCGGATGGCGCGCTCGAGCTGAAGTGGGAGTACGACGAGGACTCTCAGCGTTACTATGTGTCTTTTCCTGATGATCAGTAGGGATGCCTATTCGGGGTAGATTCAGGGCCTAGTCGCTTGTTGGGGGTCTTTTCCATTTTGGCGCCGTAGTCGGGCCATGAGTGATTGTATGATGGATGTTATTTATGTACTTTGATGTGACATGGCGAGTGTAAGCCAACTATGCTATTATTCCCCTTTATATTATATATGTACATGGGTTGTGTAATGATTCCCGACTTGCGACATTGCTTTCAATGCGCCTATGTCTCTAAGTCGTGCCTCGACACATGGGAGACATAGCCGCATCGAGGGCGTTACAAGTTGGTAATCAGAGCCTTCCCCGACCTTAGGAGCCCCCATTGCTTGATCGTTTTTAGCAGCCGAGTTGTGTCTAGAAAAAATGTTTTGAGTCCTTAGGAATTATATATCGGAGAGCTTAGGAATTCTTTTTACTTCCCAGTCTCCTCATCGCTCTGGTAAGGCATCCTGACGTAGAGTTTTGACTCTTCTCTTCTCAAATTTCACAAAAAAAATTTAGGATCACGCGAGTACCTTGGTTTTGTTCCGATGGCTTATGATGAGAATACTGTCTTGGTGCCTCCTGTCAGGGGTTTAGTGGAAGTGTCCCGGGGAGTTGAGCTCTGAGGTGTTGTCATCATAATTCTATCATTGCAATTCTGGTATACTTGAGATATGTGCGCGACATCGAAAATCTCCTTTATGCAGTTCGTTGGTGAGATAACCTCGACGCCACCCAGTACTGGGGCGGGAGTTCGGGAGTATCGCCATAACTTGTATAACGGATGCTTTTCGAAGGTTGAGGTAGATGGTTTCCGAAGGTTTCTTGGTTATGTGTTGAAGGATGGATGCAGCTGGATGTAGGATTTGCTAGCTTGGGTGAGATATTATGCTTCCCCTGTATCCCCAACACCTGATTGCATAACCGGAAAGTTTCGGGAGTTTCATAGGTGGGAATTCAAGTAGCCGTAGGATATCTTTCCAACAGATGTGTGATACGAAATTGGGGTTCGACGTCTAGTGGTTCGCCTATTCACGGTCGATTTTACAGTGGTCTCATTGTGTCTTAAAGAGTCCTTGGCTATGCTGACTCGGGGACGCTTCGTATGTCATGTGCACTGCTTTGTACATGATGGTGCTGTACGGTCGAGCCCGTGTAGGTCCTACCACGAAAACTTCGGATGAAATTTCTATCATGTGTTTGTTCCGGCTTATTCAGCAAGCCAACCCTTGGTTTTATTTCGAGTTGTGATATTCGTTCTGCTTCGACGTCATATGTTGATTCCATCCCTCGTTGATGTACCTCTTCTACCTGATTCTTCGTGGCTTCGCAATTTAGGAATATGTAACCACTTCAAGAGAAGTTCATTCGTTCATTTTGTTCGGATGTGAAGACTTTATGTTGCAATTTTCATTCCGTTGGATGTACCTCTTGATCACTGCTCCAGTTCTGACTCCGCCTGATGAAACCAAGCCGTACGAGGTCTTTTGTGATGCCTCTCTCCAAGGTCTCGGTGCTGTACTGATGCAAGAGAAGAAAGTTGTTGCTTATACCTCTCGCCAGTTGAAGCCTAATGAGAAGAACTACCCCACTCATGATCTCGAGTTGGCGGCAGTGGTGCACGCATTGTTGACTTGGAGACACCTTCTATTGGGAAGGAAAGTGGACATTTTCACTGATCACAAGAGTCTCAAGTACATCTTCACTCAGCCTAATCTCAACCTCAGGCAGACTCGATGGGTCGAAATGATTCAAGAGTACAATCCGAGTATCAAGTATACTCCAGGCAAGGCTAATGTGATTGCTGACGCTTTGAGCAGAAAAGCATATTGCAACAGTCTGATTCTCAAGCCTTATCAACCCGAGCTTGGTGAAGCTTTCCGCAAACTTAATCTGCAAGTTGTTCCTCAAGGTTTCCTCGCCAACCTTCAAGTTTCTCCTACCTTGGAAGACCAGATTCGCCAAGCCTAGCTTCTTGATGCTATGGTGAAAAAGGTGAAGATTGGTATTGCAAAGAGTCAGTCCAAGTACAAGTGCTACCGACTTGATGACAAGGACACTCTCTTCTTCGAGGATCGAATTGTTGTGCCCAAAGGTGAACTTCGTAAAGTGATCATGAATGAGGCTCACAACTCTCTCCTCTCCATCCACCCTCGTAGCACGAAGATGTATCAAGATCTGAAGCAAACCTATTGGTGGACTCGAATGAAGCGCGAGATCGCTCAATTCGTGAATGAATGTGATGTCTGCAGAAGAGTGAAGGCAGAACACCAAAGGCCAGCAGGTCTCCTCCAACCTCTTGCCATTCCAGAATGGAAGTTTGACCACATTGAAATGGACTTCGTGACTGGGTTTCCTAAGTCCAAGCGTGGCAATGATGCTATATTTGTTGTCATCGACAAGCTCACCAAAGTGGCTCATTTCCTGCCTATCAAAGAGTCAATCACTGCAGCTCAATTGGCGGAGCTCTACACCTCTCGAATTGTCTCTCTGCACGGTATTCCTCAAGTGATATCTTCAGACCGTGGCAGCATCTTTACCTCCAAGTTTTGGGATTCTTTTTCAGAAGGCCATGGGCACCAGCATTCGCTTCAGCACTGCTTTCCATCCTCAAACAAGCGGTCAAGTCGAGCGTGTCAATCAGATTCTTGAAGATATGCTCAGGGCTTGTGTTATCTCCTTCGGCATGAAGTGGGAGGATTTCCTTCCTTATGCTGAATTCTCGTACAACAACAGTTTTCAAGCAAGTTCCGGCAAGGCCCCATTTGAAATTCTGTATGGTAGGAAGTGCCGTACACCTCTCAACTGGTCTGAAACCGGTGAACGTCAGCTGCTGGGTAATGACCTAATCACAGAGGCAGAAGAAATGTGCAAGGTCATTCGTGATAACCTCAAAGCAGCCCAATCTCGTCAGAAGAGCTGCTATGACAGCAAGCACCGTGATTTGGCCTTCGAGATCGGAGATCATGTCTACCTCCGCGTCTCTCCTATGAAAGGGACTCGTCGCTTCGGTATCAAAGGGAAGCTTGCCCCCAGATACGTCGGGCCTTTCAAGATCGTCAGCAAGGGAGGCGACCTCGCCTATCAACTCGAGCTTCCTGCAAACTTTGCCAATGTTCATGATGTGTTCCACGTCTCGCAACTCCGAAAGTGCTTCAAGACGCCTGAGCGCACCGTCAACTTCGAGGACATTGAGCTCCAAGAAGATCTCTCTTACCGTGAGCACCCAGTTGCAATCCTTCAAGAGACTGAACGCAAAACTCGCAACAAGTCAATCAAATTTCTCAAAGTCAAGTGGTCACACCATTCCGACCATGAAGCTACCTGGGAACGCGAGGATCACCTCCGTTCTGAGTACCCGGAGTTCTTTCAGTCCTAGATCTCGGGACGAGATCTTTTCGTAGTGGTGGAGTGTTGTAACGCCCCCGATGTAACCTTCCCAATTTGTACTCCAACTCTTGCCGTTTCCGGCATTAAGTTATATTTAATTCTCAGGTTCGGGTCTTTGTCTCCGTGTGTTGTTTATGTTTTCGTGCATCTCATATCATGTCATCACGTGCATTGCATTTGCATACATGTTCATCTCATGCATTCGAGCATTTTCCCCGTTGTCCGTTTTACATTCCGGCGCTTCGTTCTCCTCCGGTGGCCATTTCTAGCTTTATTCCGTGTGTGGGGATTAAACATTTCCGGATTGGACCGAGACTTGCCATGCGGCCTTGGTTTACTACCGGTAGACCGCCTGTCAAGTTTCGAGTCATTTGGACTTCGTTTGATACTCCAACGGTTAACCGAGGGACCGAGAAGGCCTCGTGTGTGTGCATCCCAACACCCCTCTATTTTGGCCCAAAACCCACCAAACTCTGCCCCATCGTCTCGGTCGTTCGATCACGATCGTGTGGGCGAAAACCGCACCTCATTTGGATTCTCCTAGCTCCCTCTATGCCTATTTAAAGGCCCCCCTCATTTTGGATCGTCCCCTACCTCGAAACCCTAGCAAAAACATCTCCCCGCAGATCCGCGCCGGCCGGACATGTCCGTCCGGGCCGGACGAAGCCGCCGCAGCCAACCCCCGATCGACACGTGTCACTCCGCCGCCCCACCGCGCCGCCACCCGCGCAGGCCCGCCGCAGCCCAGGCCGGGCCCCCCGGCCCGCATCGTTGCCCGACCGAGGCGCGGGCGCCCGCCTCGCCGCGCCGCCGTCCCTCCGCGCTCTGGCGGACGGAGCACCACCGCGCCACCGCGGGCTCGCCGGAGTGCCCGCCCGAGCTTCGCCGGCCGCCCTTCGTCGCCGGGATCCGCCGCCCGCGCCGCCCCGCGGCCACTCGGCGTCCGTGCCCGCTGGCGCCGCATCGCCGCCCCCGGCCGCCTCTCCTCGCCGGCCGCCCCTCGCCTCCCCGGCTCCGGTGAGCCC
This sequence comes from Triticum monococcum, assembly GCA_034509565.1. NCBI lineage: Eukaryota > Viridiplantae > Streptophyta > Magnoliopsida > Poales > Poaceae > Triticum > Triticum monococcum. The sequence continues at coordinate 120,277,517 of CM067846.1, read as the reverse complement.
GGCCACCGCCGCCATCGCCGGATCGGGCGAGCAGCTACAGTAGCGCGCCGGATCGCTACAGTAACCCTAGATCCGGATCGGTTGGGGTTGACTTCTCCCCGTTTTCTCCAGATTTTTATGCTACCTTTGAACCGCCATATCTTTGCATCCGTAGCTCCGATTTGGGCATATGATATATCAAAATCTTCGTCTCGACAAGTACATCATTTCATTCCATTGCATAATTTGCATTTGAGTTCATCTTGATGCCCTAAATGCTGTTGGAAGGAGGCATCATGAGTTAAATTGCAGATCCGTTAGCCCTACATTGACTTTTGTCATTTTTGCCATGATTATTGTGTGCATGATATGCCTGTGCCCCTTTGGGATGAATTGTTAAGCATGTTTTCTTCTTTCCAGAGGTGCCTCCCATGCATTTTTAGGATGTGTGTGTTGTCTTGTGCAAGCTTGCAAAGAGGGGTACCTGAGTTTACTGATTTCAGGGACTTAGTGAAAATCACTAAGTCTGGGATGTTTTAGTTCACGATGCTATATGTCCAGCTTGTTTCCTAGTGATCCGTGCCTCTTTTGAGGATGATCAGTAAGAGTGATTTGTTATGCTTGTTGTGCTTAATCCATCCATGTCTTTGCTTGTTATGTTGGAGCACCCTAGGTTGACTCAATCGAGCTCAACTTTTGCATAGTTGTTGTTTTGGACAGATCGTGAACTCTTTTGCGATTTTGCCGGAGTTATTGCTAGTGATCCATGCATGCTATGCCATTGTTCTTGCCATGTCTAGCTAGCATTTTGTGCCTTCTTAATGGATATATGCTTGCCTTGCCATGACTTGCACCGTAGCGAGAGCATCGAGCCCGTTTACATGCCTCCGTGAGTTATAATTTCAGCATGTCCCAGTTTTCACTAAGTCTGAAAACTGATTGTGTTTCATCGATGTTCGTGTGCTCGGTAGAGTATTTTGCGAACCCTTTTGGCCCCAGGTCATTTTGGGTGTTTTGTTAAGCTTGTTGAGTACCTCCGTGCCATGCTCTTACTTGCCATGTTCATGTTTTGCTTCATGTTGTTTTGCTGCTCCGAAGAGAGCATCGTGGTCTGAAATTTCAGACTAGCGTTAATTTCGCGAAGTCTGAAATCTGTTTTGCTTATTCAGTTTTGCCATGCTTGTTTGAAGCCCTTAATGGATGAATTTGCCTATGCCTCAGTCCTGGTGATTTGTTAAGCTTCTTGAGTACATCACTGCCATGCAATTTGCTTTCATGGTTGGTGGTTGTAGCATGTTCATTTTGTTGCATTTAGGAGCCTACTTGCTGTAAATCGCAGATCGGTTCGTTTAGTAAATCGCTTGCCATTTCCAAACCGTAGCTCCGATTGCCATGATCTTTATATCGTTTTCAGGGGATTTCTTCCGCTCTATCCAGTGGCACACTTGGTTTTCCATGTTGAGGCCAGGTTCATGCATTTCCTGTCACATCTTGCATTTTGCATCCCGCATCGCATCCCGCATAGCATATCATCTTTGCATATTATTGGTTGCCTTTGCACGTGGTTGATTGTATCCTTGTTGCTTGTTTGTGTTGTTGGGTAGAGCCGGGAGACGAGTTCGCTAACGAGGAGCCCGTTGAGTTTGCTTTTGAGGATCCAGTCAACTCTGACAACTGTGCAGGCAAGATGATCATACCCTCGAAGTCACTACTATCTTTGCTATGCTAGTTTGCTCGCTCTTTTGCTTTGCCAATGCTACGATGCCTACCACTTGCTTGTCAGCCTCCCAATTGCCATGATTGAGCCTCTAACCACCTTTGTCCTAGCAAACCATTGATTGGCTATGTTACCGCTTTGCTCAGCCCCTTCTTATAGCATTGCTAGTTGCAGGTGAAGATTGGAGCCGTTCCTTGTTGGAACATTTATTTACTTGTTGGGATATCACTATATTGCTATGTTATCTTTACTCATCTATATACTTGGTAAAGGGTGGAAGGCTCGGCCTCTCGCCTAGTGTTTTGTTCCACTCTTGCCGCCCTAGTTTCCGTCATATTGGTGTTATGTTCCCGGATTGTTGCGTCCCTTACGCGCTTGGGCTATAATGGGAACCCCTTGATAGTTCGCCATGATTAAAGCTTTTCCAGCAATGCCCAACATTGGTTTTACCATTTTCCACCTACCCTTTTTCTTTCCCTTGGGTTTCCGGAGCCCGAGGGTCATCTTATTTTAACCCCCCTGGGCCAGTGCTCCTCTGAGTGTTGGTCCAACTGTCAGCTGCCGGTGGCCACCAGGGGCAACTCTGGGCTGGCCTACCCGTACCTAAGACAATCTGAGTGTGCCCTGAGAAAGAGATATGTGCAGCTCCTATCGGGATTTGTCGGCACATTCGGGCGGTGTTGCTGGACTAGTTTTGACCTGTCGAATCATCTTGTTGTACCGGGATACCGAGTCTGATCGGTGGGTCCTGGGTGGAGGTCTATTCCTTCGTTGACCGTGAGAGCTTGTTATGGGCTAAGTTGGGACCCCCCTGCAGGGATTGATCTTTCGAAAGCCGTGCCCGCGGTTATGGGCAGATGGGAATTTGTTAATGTCCGGTTGTAAATAACTTGAACCTTAAATAATTAAAATGAATCAACTGAGTGTGTTGCCGTGATGGCCTCTTCTCGGCGGAGTTCGGGAAGTGGACACAGCGTTGGAGTTATGTTCGCGTAGGCTGCTCTCTCTAGTTTTCCGCTCGTGCTTTGCCTTCTCTTCTCGCTCTCCTTTGCGAATAAGGTAGCCACCATATATGCTAGTCGCTTGCTGCAGCTCCACTTATACATTACCCCTTTCCTACCTATTAAGCTTAAATAGTCTTGATCGCGAGGGTGCGAGATTGCTGAGTCCTTTGTGGCTCACAGATTACTATTACACCAGATGCAGGGACAGATGATACCTCTCCGGATGGCGCGCTCGAGCTGAAGTGGGAGTACGACGAGGACTCTCAGCGTTACTATGTGTCTTTTCTTGATGATCAGTAGGGATGCCTATTCAGGGTAGATTCAGGGCCTAGTCGCTTGTTGGGGGTCTTTTCCATTTTGGCGCCGTAGTCGGGCCATGAGTGATTGTATCATGGATGTTATTTATGTACTTTGATGTGACGTGGCGAGTGTAAGCCAACTATGCTATTATTCCCCTTTATATTATATATGTACATGGGTTGTGTAATGATTCCCGACTTGCGACATTGCTTTCAATGCGCCTATGTCTCCAAGTCGTGCCTCGACACATGGGAGACATAGCCGCATCGAGGGCGTTACAGGTAGGGCGCGCCCCCCACCCTCGTGGACAGGTGGAGGCCCCCCTGACATGGATCTTTCTTCCAGTATTTTTATATATTCCAAAATAATTCTCCGTTGATTTTCAGGTCATTCCGAGAACTTTTATTTCTGCACAAAAATAACACCATGGCAATTCTGCTGAAAACAGCGTCAGTCCGGGTTAGTTCCATTCAAATCATGCAAGTTAGAGTCCAAAACAAGGGCAAAAGTGTTTGGAAAAGTAGATACGACGGACACGTATCAGGGGGGCGCCCTGGGCCCTCGTGGCCAGCCCGTAAGGTGGTTGGTCCCCTTCTTTCGCCACAAGAAAGCCAATATCCAGATAAAAATCGTGTTAAAATTTCAGCCCGATCAGAATTACGGATCTCCGGGAATTTAAGAAACGGTGAAAGGGCAGAATCTGAAAACGCAGAAACAGAGAGAGACAGATCCAATCTCGGAGGGGCTCTCGCCCCTCCGCCGCCTTGGAGGCCATGGACCAAAGGGAAAACCCTTCTCCCATCTAGGGAGAAGGTCAAGGAAGAGGAAGAAGAAGAAGAAGAAGAAGAAGAAGAAGAAGAAGAAGAAGAAGAAGAAGAAGAAGAAGAAGAAGAAGAAGAAGAAGAAGAAGGGGATCTCTCCCCTTCTCTCCCGGTGGCGCTGGAACACCGTCGGGGCCATCATCGTGTTACGGCGATCTACACCAACACCTCCGTCATCTTCACCAACATCTTCATCACCTTCCCCCATCTATCTACAGCGGTCCACTCTCCCGCAACCCGCTGTACCCTCTAGTTGAACATGGTGCTTTATGCTTCATATTATTATCCAATGATGTGTTGCCATCCTATGATGTCTCAGTAGATTTTCATTGTCCTATCAGTAATTGGTGAATTGCTATGATTGGTTTAATTTGCTTGTGGTTATGTTGCTGTCCTTTGGTGCCCATCACATGAGCGCGCGCGTGGATCACACCATAGGGTTAGTTGTATGTTGATAGGACTATGTATTGGAGGGCAAGAGTGACGGAAGCTTCAACTTAGCATAGAAATTGATGCATACGGGATTGAAGGGGGACCAATATATCTTAATGCTATGGTTGGGTTTTGCCTTAATGAATGTTAGTAGTTGTGGATGCTTGCTAATAGTTCCAATCATAAGTGCATAGAATTCCAAGTCAGGGATGACATGCTAGCAGTGGCCTCTCCCACATAAAACTTGCTATCGGTCTAGTAAAGTAGTCAATTGCTTAGGGACAATTTCGCAACTCCTACCACCACTTTTCCACACTCGCTATACTAACTTTATTGCTTCTTTACCTAAAACAGCCCCTAGTTTTTATTTACATGCTCTTTATATTCTTGCAAACCTATCCCGTTACACCTACAACGTACTTCTAGTTTCATACTTGTTCTAGGTAAAGTGAACGTTAAGCATGCGTAGAGTTGTATCGGTGGTCGGTAGAACTTGAGGGAATATTTGTTCTACCTTTCGCTCCTCGTTGGGTTCGACACTCTTACTTATCGAAAGAGGCTATAATTGACCCCCTATACTTGTGGGTTATCTAGACCTTTTCTGGCGCCGTTGCCGGGGAGTTATAGCGTGGGGTGAATATTTCGTGTGTGCTTGTTTGCTTTGTCACTAAGTAATTTTTATTTACTGTTCTAAGTTGTTCTCTATCTTTAGTTATGGATATGGAACACGAAATACCAAAAAAATTAGGTTTACTTGCTACTCATGGACATGGGGAACCTCGTAAAACCCTCGATGCTCATTATGTGAAAGATATTATGCACTATTTTAATAATCCTAAGAAAGCCCCATTCAATTATATAATGGAAGACACGTTGGATGAATGTGAATACTTTAGGGATTATCGCTTGACTCAAAAAGGGAAACTATTATGGGATCAAATTTATATGTTGCATTGGTATGCTCGGCAACTATTCTTGAGATATGATTATACTTGTTGCTCTAGGATGAAGGCTCCACACCTTCCCTTTTCAGGCGAATTTAATGATAATGAAATCTTAGCTTCTTCTGCTAATGGTATATGTGATTACTATGATGTGGAATGAATAGAAGAATTTGTTGCTTTTAAGGGTGCTTGTGAAATTGAATCTTTGTTTAAAGATTTTGATGATTCAGTTTATAGACCTGAAAATTTAGCTATCCTTAAATATTGCTATGAGAATTATAAATACAATTATGATATTGATGAATTTATTGAGAAAGTCTCCGCTGTCCAAGAAGAGACTAATATTTTGCAGGAGTCTATGGAAGAAGGAATTGATGAAACTGTGGGCTCATTGGATGAAAAAGATGACGAGGAGAGCAAAGAACAAAAGGAGGAAGAGTGGATTAGCTACCCGTGCCCACTTTCTAATGAGAGTAACTCTTCAACTCATACATTGTTTAATTTCCCCTCGCGCTTACCGAAGGATGATTGCTATGATGATTGTTACGATCCCGTTGATTCTTTTGAAATATCCCTTCTTGATGATGCTTGCTATGCTTGTGGCCAAGATGCCAGTATGAATTATGCTTATGGACATGAACTTGCTATATTTCCTTATGTTAAACATGAAATTGTTGCTATTGCACCCACGCATGATAGTCATATTATCTTTCTGAATTCTGCCAACTACACTATATCAGAGAAGTTTGCCCTTATTAAGGATTATATTGATGGGTTGCGTTTTACTACTACACATGATGATTTTGATAGATATAATATGCATGTGCTTGCTACTCCTACTTGCAATTATTATGAGAGAGGAACTACATCTCTGCCTCTCCATGTTTCCAATATGATAAAATTGCAAGAAACTATTTATACTATGCATTGGCCTTTACTTTGTGTGCATGAATTGTTCTTTTATGACATGCTGATGCATAGGAAGAGAGTTAGACTTCGTCATTACATGATATATGTTGCTTTGTGCTCACTACTAAATTCTAAATCATTGTTAATTAGAATTGGCTTTGATATACCTTGGGATCCGGGTGGATCCGTTACTTGAGCACTATATGCATAGATTAATGGTTTTAAAGAAAGCACTGCCAGGGAGACAACCCGGAAGTTTTAGAGAGTCATTTATTTCTGTTGTGTGCTTTTATAAAGTTTAAAAATAAAAATAATGTGCGAAGATTTGCCTTTAGGATGTTTACATTCCTTGTTGGTTTGTGCGGTGCAAAACAAAAACTTTGGCTGTAGTGCGTGATTTTACAATTTTTTACTGGAACGTCAAACGGTTCTGAAACTTTTTTCATTGTCTTTCTATACAAATTGTTTATTTTTCCTATTTTTCAGAATTTTTGGAGTACCAGAAGTATGGTGAATGTTCAGATTACTATAGACCGTCCTGTTTAAGACACATTCTATTTTTGATGCATAGTTTGCTTGTTTTGATGAAACATCGATTTCTATTAGTGGATTAAGCCATGGAAAAGTTATATTACAGTAGCTACAATGCAAAAAAAATATGAATCGGTTTGCAATAGTACTTAGAGTAGTGATTTGCTTTATTATACTAACAGATCTTACCAAGCTTTTTGTTGAGTTTTGTGTGGATGAAGTGTTCGAAGATCGAGGAGGTCTCGATATGAGGAGAAGGAGGAGAGGCAAGAGCTCAAGCTTGGGGATGCCCAAGGCACCCCAAGTAAATATTCAAGGAGACTCAAGCATCTAAGCTTGGGGATGCCCCGGAAGGCATCCCATCTTTCTTCAACAAGCATCAGTATGTTTTCGGATTCATTTCGTTCATGTGATATGTGCAAATCTTGGAGCGTCTTTTGCATTTAGTTTTCACTTTTCTTTGATGCACCATGCTGGTATGAGATAGTCCATGGTTGATTTATAGAATGCTCTTTGCGCTTCACTTATATCTTTTGAGTATGGCTTTATAGAATGCTTCGTGTGCTTCACTTATATCATTTGAAGTTTGGATTGCCTGTTTCTCTTCACATAGAAAACCGCCATTTGTAGAATGCTCTTTTGCTTCACTTATATTTGTTAGAGCGTGGGCATATCTTTTGTAGAAAGAATTAAACTCTCTTGCTTCACTTATATCTATTTAGAGAGATGTCAGGAACTGGTCATTCACATGGTTAGTCATAAAATCCTACATAAAACTTGTAGATCACTGAATATGATATGTTTGATTCCTTGCAATAATTTTGTGATATAAAGATGGTGATATTAGAGTCATGCTAGTGGGAAGCTATGGATCGTAGAAATACTTGTGTTGAAGTTTGTGATTCCCGTAGCATGCATGTATGGTGATCCGTTATGTAACGAAGTTGGAGCATGAGGTATTTATTGATTGTCTTCATTATGAGTGGTGGTCGGGGACGAGCGATGGTCTTTTCCTACCAATCTATCCCCCTAGGAGCATGGGCGTAGTACTTGTTACCTCTTGAGCACTTGAGTTGGTTTTCCCTTGAAGATGAAAGGGTGGTGCAGCAAAGTAGCGTAAGTATTTCCCTCAGTTTTTGAGAACCAAGGTATCAATCCAGTAGGAGGCTACGCGCCAGTCCCTCGCACCTGCACAAAACAAATAAATCCTCGCAACCAACACGATAAAGGGTTGTCAATCCCTACACGGTCACTTACGAGAGTGAGATCTGATAGATATGATAAGATAATATTTTTGGTATTTTTATGATAAAGATGCAAAGTAAAATAAAAGGCAATGAAAGTAACTAAGTATTGGAAGATTAATATGATGAAGATAGACTCGGGGCCATAGGTTTCACTAGTGGCTTCTCTCAAGAGCATAAGTATTTTACGATGGGTGAACAAATTACTGTTGAGCAATTGACAAAATTGAGCATAGTTATGAGAATATCTAGGTATGATCATGTATATAGGCATCACGTCCAAGACAAGTAGACCGACTCCTGCCTGCATCTACTACTATTACTCCACACATCGACCGCTATCCAGCATGCATCTAGAGTATTAAGTTCAAGAGAGCAGAGTAACGCTTTAAGCAAGATGACATGATGTAGAGGGATAAATTCATGTGATATGATAAAAAAACCCATCTTGTTATCCTCGATGGCAACAATACAATACGTGCCTTGCTGCCTCTACTGTCACTAGGAAAGGACACCGTAAGATTGAACCCAAAGCTAAGCACTTCTCCCATTGCAAGAAAGATCAATCTAGTAGGCCAAACCAAACTGATAATTCGAAGAGACTTGCAAAGATAACCAATCATACATAAAAGAATTCAGAGAAGATTCAAATATTGTTCATAGATAAACTTGATCATAAACCCACAATTCATCGGTCTCAACAAACACACCGCAAAACAAGATTACATCGAATAGATCTCCACAAGAGAGGGGAGAACTTTGTATTGAGATCCAAAAAGAGAGAATAAGCCATCTAGCTAATAACCATGGACCCATAGGTCTGAGGTAAAGTACTCACACTTCATCCGAGAGGCTATGGTGTTGATATAGAAGCCCTCCGTGATCGATGCCCCCTCCTGCGGAGCTCCGGAACAGGCCCCAAGATGGGATCTCGTGGATACAGAAAGTTACGGCGGTGGAATTAGGGTTTTGGCTCCATATTTGATCGTTTGGGGGTACGTAGGTATATATAGGAGGAAGGAGTACGTTGGTGGAGCAACAGGGGGGCCACAAGGGTGGAGGGTGTGCCTGGGGGGGTAGGCGCGCCCCCTACCTCGTGGCTTCCCTGTTGGTTGCTTGACGTAGGGTCCAAGTCTCCTGGATCTTGTTTGTTCCAAAAATCACTTTCCCGAAGGTTTCATTCCATTTGGACTCCGTTTGATATTCCTTTTCTTCGAAACCCTAAAATAGGCAAAAAAACAGCAATTCTAGGCTGGGCCTCCGGTTAGTAGGTTAGTCCCAAAAATAATATAAAAGTGTATAATAAAGCCCAATAATGTCCAAAACAGAATATAATATAGCATGGAACAATCAAAAATTATAGATATGTTGGAGACGTATCAGTACTTTGCTTCGATGGCTAATAGATTTTTGCAATAAGTATGTGAGTTCTTTATGACTAATGTTGAGTCCATGGATTATACGCACTCTCACCCTTCCATCATTGCTAGCCTCTTCGGTACCATGCATTTCCCTTTCTCACCTTGAGAGTCGGTGCAAACTTCACTGGTGCATCCAAACCCCGTGATATGATACGCTCTATCACACATAAGCCTCTTTATATCTTCCTCAAAACAGCCACCATATCTACCTATTATGGCATTTCCATAGCCATTCCGAGATATATTGCCATGCAACTTCCATCATCTTCATATACATGACTTGAGCATCATTGTCATATTGCTTTGCATGATCGTAAGATAGCTAGCATGATGTTTTCATGGCTTGTCCTTTTTTGATGTCATTGATACGCTACATCATTGCACATCCCGGTACACCGCCGGAGGCATTCATATAGAGCCATATTTTGTTCTAGTATCGAGTTGTAATATTGAGTTGTGAGTAAATAAAAGTGTGATGATCATCATTATTAGAACATTGTCCCATGTGAGGTTATCAAAATAAAAGTGGCCAAAGAAGCCCCCCCCCAAAAAAAGAGAGAGAGAGAGGCCAAAGAAGCCTACAAAAAAGGAAAAAAGGAGAAAAAAAATAAAAAAATGAGAGAAAAGAGAGAAGGGACAATGTTACTATCCTTTTACCACACTTGTGCTTTAGAGTAGCACCATGTTCTTTATATAGAGAGTCTCTTGAGTTATCACTTTCATATACTAGTGGGAGTTTTCATTATAGAACTTGGCTTGTATATTCCGATGATGGGCTTCCCCAAGTGGTTGTTTGGATACCGAGAATTAGATGCCAGATTTTGGAAAACCAGTTTTGGGAGAATTTTTAGGAAAACCAGTTTTAGTTAGTTTTTCTGTTAAAATAAGTATACACAATTCCTTGTTTGGATCGAGAAAAGGTAAAATCTGATTATGTAGTACTTCCTTCGTGAAGCAACAAGAGCCTAGGCAAACGAGTAGTAATATTATGTACAGATTCCATGGAGCTTGGATTTGAGCTTCACGACGTGCTCTGTTGGTCACCCGGAAGGCCGAAAGTACTAGTGTGGATACTCATTCGACCGCACGCAGTTTGCCATGGCAATGGGAAGCACCGACGCCGGGCCGTCCGGTCACCATGCAAATGGTCTCGGCTGGGAGAAATTGTTGTCCAGCTTGGAGCCTTGAACAACAAAGAAGAGTAAAATGTCCCTCCGGCCTGCGGCTGTTGAAGCCGTCATCATGGGCACCGAGGAGGTCCCGTTGCTCGCGCCCGGAGCAACATGTTGTCGTCGATGTTTTTGTAATCATCGCCATGGACGGTGAGGAGGCCGCTCTGCTCGAGTCGAGAACAACACGTCGCCGTCGATGGTGTCGCAGCCATCACCCTAGATGCTGAGGAGGTTGCGCCGAGAACAACATGCCGCGTCCATGGTGTTGCAGCTATTGACATGGGCGTTGAACAAACCGCGCTGCTCACGCCAGAAACAACACGCCATCGTAGATGGTATCGCAGCTGTTGCTATGGGTGCCTGGAACAAAACGCCGCCGCAGGACTTGGAGGTTACTGCCAGCGGCAGGAGCTCAGTCGCTCACCACGACGAGGATGTGGAGCCGATCCCTTGCCATCTGCTCATACATACAAAACAGGTATATAGAAAAACGGCGATTAGTGGTTTTCCTAAAAACTCAGTTTTTGGGTTTTTGGAGAACCGAGTTTAACTTATCCATGATTTAGTTGGATAGCCCAAACAAGGTTTTGGTTTGTTATAACAGATTTTGTGTTTAAACAGAACTAGTTCTCTAAAAACTAGCTATCCAAACAACCCCCAAATGCCCTAGGTCTTCATGAGCAAGCAGGTTGGATGCACACCCACTCAGTTTCAGTTTGACCTTTCATACACTTATAGCTCTTAGTGCATTGTTTGCATGGCAATCCCTACTCCTCGCATTGACATCAATTGATGGGCATCTCCATAGCCCATTGATTAGCCGCGTCGATGTGAGACTTTCTCCTTTTTGTCTTCTCCACACAACCTCCACCATCATATTCTATTCCACCTACAGTGCTATGTCCATGGCTCATGCTCATGTATTGCGTGAAAGTTGAAAAGGTTTGAGAACATCAAAAGTATGAAACAATTGCTTGGCTTGTCATCAGGGTTGTGCATCATTTGAATGCTTTGTGTGGTGAAGATGGAGCATAGCCAGACCATATGATTTTGTAAAGATAAGTTTCTTTGGCCATGTTATTTTGAAAAGACATGATTGCTTTATTAGTATGCTTGAAGTATTATTGTCTTAATGTCAAATGATAGACTATTGCTTTGAATCACTCGTGTCTTAATATTCATGCCATGATTAGATTACGTGATCAAGATTATGCTAGGTAGCATTCCACATCAAAAATTATCTTTCTTATCATTTACCTACTCGAGGACGACCAGGAATTAAGCTTGGGGATGCTGATACGTTTCCGTCGTATCTATAATTTTTGGTTGTTCCATGCCAATATTCTACAACTTTCATATACTTTTGGCAACTTTTTATACTATTTTTGGGACTAACATATTGATCCAGTGCCCAGTGCCAGTTCCTGTTTGTTGCATGTTTTTTATTTCACAGAAAATCCATATCAAACAAAGTACAAACGGGATAAAAACTGACGGAGACTTTTTTGGAATATATGTGATTTTTGGTGAAAGATCATGGATGTCGCCTAGAGGCGGGGGGTGAATAGGTGCTTTAAAATAATTACGGTTTAGGCTTGAACAAATGCGGAATAAACCTAGCGGTTAATTTGTCAAGCACAAAACCTACAACAACTAGGCTCACCTATGTGCACCAATAACTTAGGCTAAGCAAGATAAACTACTAGATGACAGCAAGATATATGACAAGAAACAATATGGCTATCACAAGGTAAAGTGCATAAGTAAAGAGCTCGGGTAAGAGATAACCGAGGCACGCGGAGACGACGATGTATCCCGAAGTTCACACCCTTGCGGATGCTAATCTCCGTTTGGAGCGGTGTGGAGGCACAATGCTCCCCAAGAAGCCACTAGGGCCACCATAATATCCTCACGCCCTCGCACAATGCAAGATGTCGTGATTCCACTAAGGGACCCTTGTGGGCGGTCACCGAACCCGTACAAATGGCAACCCTTGGGGGCGGTCACCGAACCCGTACACTTTGGCAACCCTTGGGGGCGGTCACCAAAACCCGTCAAATTGCTCGGGGCAATCTCCACAACCTAATTGGAGACCCCGAAGCTTGCCCGAAGCTTTACACCACAATGATTGAGCTCCGAACAACACCAACCGTCTAGGGCGCCAAGGCACCCAAGAGGAACAAGCTCTAGGGTGTCCAAACACCCAAGAGTAATAAGCTTCTCAAACTTCACTTCCACGTATCACCATGGAGAACTCAAACCGATGCACCAAATGCAATGGCAAGGGCACACGGAGTGCCCAAGTCCTTCTCTCCCAAATCCCACCAAAGCAACTAATGCTAGGGAGGAAAATGAGAGGAAGAACAAAAGAAGAACACGAAGAACTCCAAGATCTAGATCCAAGGGGTTCCCCTCACTTAGAGGAGAAAGTGATTGGTGGAAACGCGGATCTAGATCTCCTCTCTCTTTTCCCTCAAGAACTAGCAAGAATCATTGGAGGGATTGAGAGTTAGCAAGCTTGAAGAAGGTCAACAATGGGGGAAGAACACAAGCTCAAAGGATAAAGTTCATTGGGGAAGAAGACCCCCTTTTATAGGTGGGGAAAAAATCCAACCGTTATGCTCACAGCCCGCACCGAGCGGTACTACCGCTCCAAGGAGCGGTACTACCGCTAGTAGCCCTTTGAAACACAACAACGAGGAGGCATAAAAGCCAGAAGAACCGTCGGAGCGGTAGTACCGCTTGACCTCACGGTACTACCGCTAGGGGTAGCGGTACTACTGCTAAGGGTAGCGGTACTACTACTTGCGAGCGGTACTAAAAAATTACATCCGTGCCTACCACCGCTGGACTTGTGACGAGTTTTTGGTCCCGAACGGAAGTAGCCACGGAAGTAGCCGCGGTAGTACTGCTCCAAGCGGTAGTACCGCTCCCAAGAGCGGTAGTAAAAAATTACATCCCCTCATGTCCGCGATAGTACCGCTGCAGCCTTTTCAGAACACCAAAACTACCACAACTTCTGCAAACGGACTCCGAATTCCACGAAACCAAGTTTGTTGGAAAGCTAGCGACAAGGGCTAACACAATCTTGAAAGAAATACCAATAAGAAGCAAATGAGAAAAGTCCCAAAATAAAATGGTGAGAACCCTTTCTCGGAAAAGGCCAGTAAAACCTCCAACACCAAAAACATCATAAAAGACGCATGCAAACTCCATTTTCGATGAACTCAAGCTTGTCATCAAGATGACCATAAGCTCTAAGACTCACAAATAGAACCAAACAAGAACCAAGAAACATGATGCAAGGATGCAATGGTTTGAGCTCTCGACGAATGATACGATCAAGCTACTCACTTGAGAGCCCCCCTTGATAGTACGACAATCGATCCTATAACCCGGTCTCCCAACTACCATCATGAGATCGGTAAAATAGAAAACCTATCAAGGGCAAACCTTTGCCTTGCACATGATCCACTTGAGCTAGATGATGACGATCTTGACTCCCTCAAGTTGGACCACCTTTCTTGATTGCGTTGGCTCGATGAAGACTAGTTGATTGCTCCCCCATACTCCACTATGGGTGAGCCACTCTTCCACACATCTTCACAAGTCCATTGTCACCACAATGGACGGCAAGCTTCAAGCATTTGATCTCTTCATGATGCTTCACTTGAATTTGCACACCGCAACCTAACCCCACAAAGAACTCTCACGAAGACCATGGGTTAGTACACAAAGCGTAATGGACAATGCTTACCATACCATGGGATCACTTGATCCCTCTGTACATCTTGTACGCTTTGTGTGTTAATCAACTTGATTCACTCTTGACTTAGTCTTGATCAACCTTGATTCTTTCCAACTCTCTTCATTTGGATGATGTCTTGAAGGTAAACATGAATGATCAAACAATCTTCTTCTTCAAGACATGCTTGCAATAAGCTCAACTCTCAAATGACCAATCTTTGGATAATTCCTTGAATAGCACCTTGGTCGACACAAACTCTCCTTGAAACCAACACATGTACTCCAAGAAAAGCCTATGGACAAAACCTTCAAATATAACTCAAGGCAACCATTAGTCCATAGAGATTGTCATCAATTACCAAAACCAAACATGGGGGCACCCCATGTTCTTTCAATCTCCCCCATTTTGGTAATTGATGACAATCACTTTCAAGAGAGTTTATACAAGGAATTATGCATCACCAAGCAATGCAACAACCAATAATGCGTGCGTATGAGATGCAAATGCTTAGGAACAAAACCAAAGCAAGTTGAAAACTCGGAAGACTTCTCCACAAAACTCTCTGAAACTTCTCCCCCATTGGCATCGATTGCCAAAATGGGCGAAAAGCTTAGAAGGCCAATATAAATTGTGTATTTATCAACAAGAGAGTGGAATGCAATACACATATCCAACGGTAATACTTGGAGGAAGACCAACTATATTGAGGCACCAAGATTGCTAAAGGAAGATATGCCACAAGGACACAACAAAGAGAGATGCAAGCAATCAAGTGATCAAAATATACCAATTAAAACAAGCAATCAAAGGATATCAATTGAACCAACTAGACCAGATATCCTACGAGCCACAAGAAAAAAGGATATTATGATATGAGCATAGGAGTGTTCTAAAGAAACTAGACAGGCTCCCCATGATTTGTGCACACATAATAATATTTGTATTTGGATACAAAGTGCACAAAATAGGATCATAGCTCCCCCCAAAATCAATAGAAACTTACAACAAGTGCAAGTGAGCATATAGGAAACCAAGCCTAGTACTTGCAACAAACACATGGTTGAGCAACAAGTAAAAGAGGCAACTTAAGAATGGGCTCAACCAAAATGATGTGTGTGAGTCAAGGCAATGCACTTGAGAAGACTAATGTACGGATGAGCATTAAGCATCAATAAAGTCTTGAAAAAATGAGGCACATGGTGCAAGGCCTATCATTCCCATACACAACTAGCAAATGGGTTCGCAAGCTTACTAATATGCATATAAACAACCTATGCTTGTGACAACCCGTGGTGAAGATAGAGGATGAAGGCCTCATCAAGACGAGGGATACCAATTAAGATGGCAAAAGCCTCGTAAAGATAAGCATGAGGAAAATAATCTTCACCACACAAGAGTGCATCAAGATGCAACGATAAAAGACACGCACTCAAGGCAAAAGCTTTCACGGAGCCACCAAAGAAATAACATAAGAAAGACAAGGTGGACGTGAAAGAAAGGATATCAACTAGATATGCAAATTCTCTCAAGTGTATAAGATTCTAGGTAGACAAAATCATGATGATATATATCTACAAAGAAGGATGTACACCCGGAATAGTTACAAGACGAGGAACAAGATATCCAAAAGGAGGTCATACATATACCAATAAGATATTTGCTTGGAAGCATAGCACATGGCTAGATATGGTCTTATAGTATATAAATGAATTCCTACCACACACCCATCAAAGACATCACAACTAGCAACAAGAGATCATTGTTGGGATGCTTTGAGAAAGGGAACAGGTATCACAAGAATGAATGAATAACATGCCATGATACAACCTACACAAGGTTGATGCAAGAAATGTGTGCATGAAGAATATGAAGATACTTGTTACCGAGGTAACATTGGAAGGATGTGGTAGATACCAATTGAAGGTAGATAGTAGTTCATTGATAGCTCGACTCCAATAAGCACATGATGACAACACCTTCCTTGTGAGTGAGCCGAGCATCCAATGTATCTCCAATTGTTCCTAGAACAACAACACAAACAAAATGGTACCCAAACTCATTGGGACCGAAGAGTTAGAGAACCAACAATACATAGGAAAAAATCCACATAAAAATGTGCATATAGATACGAAAATGAATTTCATGCACATCTCATCCAATTTGAGACTTGGTGGAGTTTCCCCTATATATTGGGTCAAAGAAAGAAAGCATGCCAAAGATACTACACGAAGTTAATATGCATGCTCAAGACTTTCAAGAACCGATACCAAATGACAAAGAAATACCAAGAGAAGAAAAGATACCAAATGAATAACTCATCACTTGAAAGATATCAATTGAAAGATACATCAAGGAATGAGATATCCATTGATACACACAAAAATAAAGATGTCAAACTCCCAAAAGAGAGAATGGTTCCAAACAAACCAAGCCCTCTACAAAGTTTCATAATGGCACAAAGTACCAAAAGAAACGGTTTGCCTTCCACAAACACACACTTGATAAGGATCACAAGATGAGTGTTTTATAGAGAATAGGATAGCTCCCCCAAGACTAGTGCATTATAGAGAATTTGCATTTGAATACAAAATGCACAAGGTGGGATCACCAGTTTCACTATATCTAGAAAACACTAGACAAAGTCAGGAAATAAACAAGATCCACAAGTGGTATGGAAGACAAAGGGAGTTGATACAATCCTTGGCAAGAGAAAAAGGCAAATAAAAAGCAAAAGCCAATGTAAAGATGATCAATAAATTCTACCACAAAAGTGAGTACGAATTGTCAAAAGACAAGAAGTAAATGGAAATAATTCCCGATGGTAGATAGCAAGGATATCCGACATCATCTTCACACCAAACAAAAGGCAAATTGTAACTTGTAGAGCTAACATGCCACCTCGGAACAAGATAATTTACAATATCAACTCTAGGTGACAAAATCTCAAATGTACACATTTTCTAGGCTTGTAATATGCACATAGCAGATTACTCCCCCATAATGTTATACCAATAAAAACTTAACAAGAGGCAATAAGAGAATCCAACAAGAGATAATTAATGGACTATTTAGAATTTGAATTTCTCATGAGAAGACATACCACATAGCGACTAGATAATCTTGAAATATCAATACTAGATGGTATTACTCATGTACACACATTTATAGGATTGTGAGGTGCACAAAGCACATCACTCCCCCATAATGGGATATTCCATTAATCTCTCACAAGAGCCAACTAATATACAAACAAGATGCACAAAGGCTCAACGTACGACACAGATGTACATGAAGTGCAAACCAACATACATAAACTTGATTACTCAAGATAAGCAATTTGGAGACACAACACATACAAACACATGCAAGGAACAAAACCAAAACATGCAAAGGGGCAAGTAACTTTCAATTTAAACAATTTAAGTACAAGTTACCGCAAGGAGGCACATTGGATATAAGATAGAAACTTGATAATCCAATTGACTTGGCTTGAGACAATAAGAATGATGAAGTCCCCTTAATTCTTCATAATGAAGCCAAGTCTCCAATGACCTCCATCAACACCTATTGATCAAGTATGAGCTAGTTCGTCCCCAACCAAGTTGGGTCCTAAGAGGTTACTCACAATAGGCTTGGCTACCCAAATGGTTCTTTTCTTGACACCACTTTGAGTACCAACAAATTTGGCAAACACATTGCCAACCTTATCCTTCCCAAGAGAATAGATATCATCAATTAGAATAGGGTTGGATAAGGTACCATTCGTGCATGAAGAAGCGACATGACCTTTTTCACGACATAGGTAGCAACGTCTACTCTTCACTTTCTTCTCACTTGATTTCTCAACTTGAGAAGCATTAGCTCGAGTCTTCTTGGGAAGAGGCCTTTCTTCAACTTGAGGTTGAGCATGAGAATGCACTTGTAGCCGCTTCCCTTGTTGCTTGTCACTAATGGCCTTCTTCTTCAATGGGCAAGATCTAACATGGTGCCCTTCAATTTTTCACTTGAAGCAAATAATCTTGGTCAAATTCTTGACGTGTTCTTGGCCCTTATTCTTGTTCATCTTGGACTTCTTCTTCTTGTTGGAGTTGAATCCAAGTCCACCTTTGTCATGGGGGGATTTTTGCACACTCAAGATATTGTTGAGTGTGGATTTCCCTTCATGACACTTTTCCAAGTCTTTCTTCAAAGAAGTGACTTGGGCCTTGAGCTCTTTGATTTCCTCTACATGGTTAGTCTCAACACAAGTACTAGAGGAAGTATAAGCTTCATCATTGGAGCAACAAGGCAAGGAAAGCAATTCATCACAAGATGTACCAATGTTATGCATAGACGAATTACGAGGACTAGCACAAGGCAATATAGCATTTTGACTAAAAGTAGTGCTAATGTCCACATGAGGCTCATTAGATGTTACCTTAGCAATCATAGCCTCATGAGCTATTTTTAGCACATTATGGGATACAAAAAGATCATCATGAGAGCTAGAAAGCTTTTCATGACTTTCTTACATTTTCCCATAATTGCTAGATAGCAACTCAAGTTGAGCCCTTAGCTCAACATTCTCCTTTAAAATGGATGCTTCACAAGAAATAGAGTTAGTAGCACAAGCATCATCATTAACAACAAGAGGAGAAGGCAACTTGGCAAGCTCTTTTAAATAAGAAGCTTCAAGTTGAGCATGAGACTCAGTGAGTTTGATGAGCTCACCCTTGATGACCCTTGAGCCATTTTCGAGGTGCTCAAAATCCTCAAGGAGTCCAACATGAGCAACTTCAAGCTTAGCATTTTTAGTTTCAAAAACATTGGCCACCTCAAGAGCTCTATCATGAGATTCCTTCACTCTAGATAACTCTAGAGCAAAAGTCTCCTCAAGAGATTCCTTGGTGGTTTGTTCAAGTTCAAGAGCTTGAGAGAGGTCCGCAATCTCATTAGCGTAATCACGCTCATGACCTTCCATTTTATCAATGGTGACCTCATGCTCCTCAAGACGAGATTCCAACTCATCAATATATTTCTTGCCCTCAATAGCAATAGACATGATTTCCATGAAGTTGGAACGAGCAATTTTATTCTTAAGAAGAGCTTTAAAAATTATTTCCCCCTTAACTTTTAAGGAGGCAACATCATCATTCTCTTCATCATAATCGGCATCATCATCACTCTTGCCATCATCAATATTATCAAAAGATATATTGGGATTCAAAGTGGGAGACCTTTGAAGCCTTGGCCATAAGGCAAAAAGCAATCTATGATGATGTAGGATCCCTTGAAGCACCGTTCAAGACCACATCTTGTTCCATGGAGTGTTGGGTTTCCTCTACATTGTTAGCACAACAACTCGAGGAAGTAGATACATTTTTATCATGGCAACAAGACATAGCATGCATATCATCATGAGATTTGAGCAAGCAATTTCTGCAAGATATGCAAGAACTTTTAACAGAAGCATGTGAAACATTTAGAGTGCTTGAAGTGTTAAAGTCCAAAGGTGAAGCATTGCAATAATAAAGTGATGAAGGATCATCAATAATAAGCTCACTATAATCATTGCAATGAACACCACTACTCACCTTGTGGCAAACCACATGTAGGTGAAGTAGAAGAAGTTGAGAAAACTATACGACCGGAGGTGGAAGGAGGACAATCATCTCCACAAATCTCGGACACGCCATATTTGTCTTGAAGCTTTGTCCACAACTCATGAGCATCCCGAAACGGCATGAGTTGAAATATAACTACATTGCTCAAAGCATCAAAAAGCACATTAGAAGCTTGAGCATTGAGATAAGAGTTTTTCTCATCCTCTAAAGATAATCTTTGTGGATCATTTGGAGGAGAAAAACCCATATCTACAATTCGCTCTAAATTTGGGTCCATGGCCCTAAAGAGATTAAGCATGTGAATTACCCAAACATAAAAATTTGTGCCATCAAAACTAAGAGTGTCAGAGAATCCTAAACCCTAGTTGACATCCTTACTCTCTAGGCGGTTAAGCCCTATAAAGAGAGACGAGGCTCTGATACCAATTGAAAGATCGTGGATGTCGCCTAGAGGTGGGGTGAATAGGTGCTTTAAAATAATTACGGTTTAGGCTTGAACAAATGCGGAATAAACCTAGCGGTTAATTCATCAAGCACAAAACCTACAACAACTAGGCTCACCTATGTGCACCAACAACTTAGGCTAAGCAAGATAAACTACTAGGTGATAGCAAGATATATGACAAGAAACAATATGGCTATCACAAGGTAAAATGCATAAGTAAAGAGCTCGGGTAAGAGATAACCGAGGCACGCGGAGACGACGATGTATCCCGAAGTTCACACCCTTGCGGATGCTAATCTCCGTTTGGAGCGGTGTGGAGGCACAATGCTCCCCAAGAAGCCACTAGGGCCACCGTAATCTCCTCATGCCCTTGCACAATGCAAGATGTCGTGATTCCACTAAGGGACCCTTGTGGGCGGTCACCAAACCCATACAAATGGCAACCCTTGGGGCGGTCAGTGAACCCGTACACTTTGGCAACCCTTGGGGGCGGTCACCAAAACCCGTCAAATTGCTCGGGGCGATCTCCACAACCTAATTGGAGACCCCGACACTTGCCCGGAGCTTTACACCACAATGATTGAGCTCCGAACAACACCAAACGTCTAGGGCGCCAAGGCACCCAAGAGGAACAAGCTCTAGGGTGTCCAAACACCCA
Source organism: Triticum monococcum (assembly GCA_034509565.1). NCBI lineage: Eukaryota > Viridiplantae > Streptophyta > Magnoliopsida > Poales > Poaceae > Triticum > Triticum monococcum. The sequence continues at coordinate 120,256,589 of CM067846.1, read as the reverse complement.
AGAGTAATAAACCTCTCAAACTTCACTTCCACGTATCACCATGGAGAACTCAAACCGATGCACCAAATGCAATGGCAAGGGCACACGGAGTGCCCAAGTCCTTCTCTCCCAAATACCACCAAAGCAACTAATGCTAGGGAGGAAAATGAGAGGAAGAACGAAAGAAGAACACGAAGAACTCCAAGATCTAGATCCAAGGGGTTCCCCTCACTTAGAGGAGAAAGTGATTGGTGGAAACGCGGATCTAGATCTCCTCTCTCTTTTCCCTCAAGAACTAGCAAGAATCATTGGAGGGATTGAGAGTTAGCAATCTCGAAGAAGGTCAAAAATGGGGGAAGAATACGAGCTCAAAGGATAAAGTTCACTGGGGAAGAAGACCCCCATTTATAGGTGGGAAAAAATCCAACCGTTATGCTCACAGCCCGCATCGAGCGGTACTACCGCTCCAAGGAGCGGTACTACCGCTAGGGTGGTAGTAGCCGTTTGAAACACAACAACATGGAGGCATAAAAGCCAGAAGAACCGTCGGAGCGGTAGTACCGCTTGACCTCACGGTACTACCGCTAGGGGTAGTGGTACTACTGCTAAGGGTAGCGGTACTACTGCTTGCAAGCGGTACTAAAAAATTACATCCGTGCCTGCCACCGCTGGACTTGTGACGAGTTTTTGGTCCCGAGCGGAAGTAGCCACGGAAGTAGCCGCGGTAGTACTGCTCCAAGCGGTAGTACCGCTCCCAAGAGCGGTAGTAAAAAAATTACATCCCCTCCTATCCGCGGTAGTACCGCTGCAGCCTTTTCAGAACACCAAAACTACCACAACTTCTGCAAACGGACTCCGAATTCCACGAAACCAAGTTTGTTGGAAAGCTAGCGACAAGGGCTAACACAATCTTGAAAGAAATAACAATAAGAAGCAAATGAGAAAAGGCCCAAAAGAAAATGGTGAGAACCCTTTCTCGGAAAAGACCAGTAAAACCTCCAACACCGAAAACATCATAGAAGATGCATGCAAACTCCGTTTTTGATGAACTCAAGCTTGTCATCAAGATGACCATAAGCTCTAAGACTCACAAAGAGAACCAAACAAGAACCAAGAAACATGATGCAAGGATGCAATGGTTTGAGCTCTTGACGAATGATACGATCAAGCTACTCACTTGAGAGCCCCCGTTGATAGTACGGCAATCGATCCTATAACCCGGTCTCCCAACTACCATCATGAGACCGGTAAAATAGAAAACCTATCAAGGGAAAATCTTTGCCTTGCACATGATCCACTTGAGCTAGATGATGACGATCTTGACTCCCTCAAGTTGGACCACCTTTCTTGATTGCATTGGCTCGATAAAGACTAATTGAATTCTCCCCCATACTCCACTATGGGTGAGCCACTCTTCCGCACATCTTCACAAGTCCATTGTCACCACAATGGACGGCAAGCTTCAAGTATTTGATCTCTTCTTGATGCTTCACTTGAATTTGCACACCACAACCTAACCCCACAAAGAACTCTCATGAAGACCATGGGTTAGTACACAAAGCGTAATGGACAATGCTTACCATACCATGGGATCACTTGATCCCTTTGTACATCTTGTACGCTTTGTGTGTTGATCAACTTGATTCACTCTTGACTTAGTCTTGATCAACCTTGATTATTTCCAACTCTCTTCATTTGGATGATGTCTTGAAGGTAAACATGAATGATCAAACAATCTTCTTCTTCAAGACATGCTTGCAATAAGATCAACTCTCAAATGACCAATCTTTGGATAATTCCTTGAATAGCACCTTGGTCGACACAAACTCTCCTTGAAACCAACACATGTACTCCAAGAAAAGCCTATGGACAAAACCTTCAAATATAACTCAAGGCAACCATTATTCCATAGAGATTGTCATCAATTACCAAAACCAAACATGGGGGCACCGCATGTTCTTTCATTTGGGAAGAAGAATCAATGCGAAACGATGTCAGAGGGGGCCACGAGGCAGGGGGCGCGCCCTGGGCCCTCGTGGCCACCCTGTAAGGCGGTTTGTGCCCTTCTTCCTCCGCAAGAAAGCCAATATCCGGATAGAAATTGTGTTAAAATTTCATCCCAATCGGAGTTACGGATCTCCTGGAATTTAAGAAACGGTGAAAGGCATAATCTGAAAACGCAGAAACAAAGAGAGACCGAGAGACAGATCCAATCTCGGAGGGGCTCTCGCCCCTTCGCCTCCATGAACCAGAGGGGAAACCCTTCTCCCATCTAGGGAGAAGGTCAAGGAGTAAGAAGAAGAAGAAGAAGAAGAAGAAGAAGAAGAAGAAGAAGAAGAAGAAGAAGAAGAAGAAGAAGAAGAAGAAGAAGAAGAAGAAGAAGAAGAAGAAGAAGAAGAAGAAGAAGGGGGGCTCTCTCCCCCTCTCTCCCGGTGGCGCCGGAACGCCGCCGGGGCCATCAACATGTGACGGAGATCTACACCAACACCTCTGTCATCTTCACCAACATCTTCATCACCTTCCCCCATCTATCTACAGTGGTCCACTCTCCCGCAACCCGCTATACCCTCTACTTGAACATGGTGCTTTATGCTTCATATTATTATCCAATGATGTATTGCCATCCTATGATGTCTGAGTAGATTTTCGTTATCCTATCGGTAATTGGTGAATTGCTATGATTGGTTTAATTTGCTTGTGGTTATGTTGCTGTCCTTTGGTGCCCATCATATGAGCGCGCGCGTGGATCACACCATTGGGTTAGTTGTATGTTGATAGGCCTATGTATTGGAGGGCAAGAGTGACAGAAGCTTCAACCTAGCATAGAAATTGATGTATACAGGATTGAAGGGGGACCAATATATCTTAATGCTATGGCTGGGTTTTACCTTAATGAACATTAGTAGTTGCGGATGCTTGCTAATAGTTCCAACCATAAGTGCATAGAATTCCAAGTCAGGGATGACATGCTAGCAGTGGCCTCTCCCACATAAAACTTGCTATCGGTCTAGTAAACTAGTCAATTGCTTAGGGACAATTTCGCAACTCCTACCACCACTTTTCCACACTCGCTATACTAACTTTATTGATTCTTTACCTAAAACAGCCCCTAGTTTTTATTTATGTGCTCTTTATATTCTTGCAAACCTATCCCGTTACACCTACAAAGTACTTCTAGTTTCATACTTGTTCTAGGTAAAGCGAACGTTAAGCGTGCGTAGAGTTGTATCGGTGGTTGATAGAACTTGAGGGAATATTTGTTCAACCTTTAGCTCCTCATTGGGTTCGACACTCTTACTTATCGAAAGAGGCTACAATTGATCCCCTATACTTGTGGGTTATCATGGTACGACACGAACAAGACAACAGGAGCCAAATGCAAAGTGAATTGGAAAATGGTTTGTAGACCTAAGGTGTATGGGGGTCTTGGGGTACTCAACACCGAAAAATTTGCATGTGCCTTACGATTACGATGGTTGCGGTACGAATGGAAGGCGCCCCACAAGTTGTGGGTGGGCTTTGGTAATCCTTGCACTGACGACGACCTGGAGTTTTTCTATGCCTCTACAACTATCACCATTGGTGACGGTGCTAAGATGCCGTTCTGGGACTCTCCTTGGCTGTTTGGGTGAAAGCCCAAGGATATTGCACCGTTAATCTTCGAGGCCTCAAGGAGAAAAAATTGGAAGGTGCGGGAGGCTCTCAAGGGAAATGCTTGGATTCTCAAAATCAATCCCAACACCATTGTCACCGTAGGCCACATTCGCGAATTCTTCACTCTCTGGATGCTTGTCCATGACTTCCACCTTGATGGGCAAGCCGAAGATGATATCATTTGGAAACACGCAAATGATGGTATCTACTCGGCCGCCACTGCATATAAGGCTCAATTCCTTGGTTTGACTCTCTCATCCATGGACCGCCGATGTCTACTACACAACCTTCTTCTTGTAGACGTTGTTGGGCCTCCAAGTGCAGAGGTTTGTAGTACAGTAGCAAATTTCCCTCAAGTGGATGACCTAAGGTTTATCAATCCGTGGGAGGCATAGGATGAAGATGGTCTCTCTCAAACAACCCTGCAACCAAATAACAAAGAGTCTCTTGTGTCCCCAACACACCCAATACAATGGTAAATTGTATAGGTGCACTAGTTCGGCGAAGAGATGGTGATACAAGTGCAATATGGATGGTAGATATAGGTTTTTGTAATCTGAAAATATAAAAACAGCAAGCTAACTAATGATAAAAGTGAGCGTAAACGGTATTGAAATGCTAGGAAACAAGGCCTAGGGTTCATACTTTCACTAGTGCAAGTTCTCTCAACAATAATAACATAATTGGATCATATAACAACCCTTCAACATGCCACAAAGAGTCACTCCAAAGTCACTAATAGCGGAGAACAAACGAAAAGATTATTGTAGGGTACGAAACCACCTCAAAGTTATTCTTTCTGATCGATCTATTCAAGAGTCCATAGTAAAATAACACAAAGCTATTCTTTCCGTTCAATCTATCCTAGAGTTTGTACTAGAATAACACCTTAAGACACAAATCAACCAATACCCTAATGTCACCTAGATACTCCAATGTCACCTCAAGTATACGTGGGTATGATTATATGATATGCATCACACAATCTCAGATTCATCTATTCAACCAACATAAAGAACTTCAAAGAGTGCCCCAAAGTTTCTACCGGAGAGTCAAGACGAAAACGTGTGCCAACCCCTATTCATAAGTTCACGAGGTCATGGAACTCGCAAGTTGATCACCAAAACATACATCAAGTGGATCACGTGATATCTCATTGTCACCACAGATAAGCACATGCAAGACATACATCAAGTGTTCTCAAATCCTTAAAGACTCAATCCGATAAGATAACTTCAAAGGGAAAACTCAATCCATTACAAGAGAGTAGAGGGGGAGAAACATCATAAGATCCAACTATAATAGCAAAGCTCGCGATACATCAAGATCGTGCCATATCAAGAACACGAGAGAGAGAGAGGGAGAGGGAGAGAGAGAGAAAGAGAGAGATCAAACACATAGCTACTGGTACATACCCTCGGCCCCGAGGGTGAACTACTCGCTCCTCGTCATGGAGAGCGCCGGGATGATGAAGATGGCCACCAGAGAGGGATTCCCCCCTCCGACAAGGTGCCCGAACGGGTCTAGATTGGTTTTCGGTGGCTATAGAGGCTTGCGGCAGCGGAACTCCCGATCTAGGTTTCTTTCTGGAAGTTTGGGGTTATATAAGAGGTGTTGGAGTCGGGAACAAGTCAGGGGGTCCCCGAGGCGGCCATGAGGTAGGGGGCGCGCCCAGGGGGTAGGGCGCGCCCCACCCTCGTGGTGGCCTTGGGACTCTTCTGGCCCACCTTTGTTACTCCATGTGCTTCTTCTGGTCGAAAAATGATCTCCGTGAAATTTCAGGTTAATTGGACTCCGTTTGGTTTTCCTTTTATGCGATACTCCAAAACAAGGAAAAACAGAAACTGGCACTGGGCTCTAGGTTAATAGGTTAGTCCCAAAAATCATATAAAATAGCATATAAATGCATATAAAACATCCAAGGTTGATAATATAATAGCATCCCCAAGCATCAAGCATCCCCAAGCTTAATTCCTGCTCGTCCTCGAGTAGGTAAATGATAAAAACAGAATTTTTGATGTGGAATGCTACCTAACATATTTATCAATGTAATTTTCTTTATTGTGGCAAGAATATTCAGATCCATAAGATTCAAGACAAAAGTTTAATATTGACATAAAAATAATAATACTTCAAGCATACTAACTAAGCAATCATGTCTTCTCAAAATAACATGACCAAAGAAAGCTTATCCCTACAAAATCATATAGTTCGTCTATGCTTCATTTCCATCACACAAAAATTTTCTCATCATGCACAACCCCGATGACAAGCCAAGCAATTGTTTCATACTTTAGTAATCTCAAACCTTATTCAACTTTCACGCAATACATCAGCATGAGCCATGGATATAGCACTATGGGTGGAACGGAATATAACGATGGGGTTATCTGGAGAAGACAAAAAGAGAAAGTCTCACATTGACGCGACTAATCAACGGGCTAGGGAGATGCCCATCAATTGATGTCAATGCAAGGAGTAGGGATTGCCATGCAACGGATGCACTAGAGCTATAAATGTATGAAAGCTCAACAAAAGAAACTAAGTGGGTGTGCATCCAACTTGCTTGCTCACGAAGACCGAGGGCATTTGAGGAAGCCCATTGTTGGAATATACAAGCCAAGTTCTATAATGAAAAATTCCCACTAGTATATGAAAGTGACAAAACAAGAGACTCTCTATCATGAAGATCATGGTGCTACTTTGAAGCACAAGTGTGGAAAAAGGATAGTAGCATTGCCCCTTTTTATTTATTTTTAGGCCTTTTTTGGCCATTCTATTTTTTTATTTGGGACAATGCTCTATTAATGATGATCATCACACTTCTATTTATTTACAACTCAATGATTACAACTCGATACTAGAACAAAATATGACTCTATATGAATGCCTCCGGCGGTGTACCGGAAAGGGCAATGAATCAAGAGTGACATGTATGATAAATTATGCATGGTGGCCTTGCCACAAATACGATGTCAACTACATGATCATGCAAGGCAATATGACAATGTTGAAGCGTGTCATAAATGAAACGGTGGAAAGTTGCATGGCAATATATCTCGGAATGGCTATGGAAATGACATAATAGGTAGGTATGGTGGCTGTTTTGAGGAAGATATGAGGAGGTTTATGTGTGATAGGGCATATCATATCATGGGGTTTGGATGCACCGGCGAAGTTTGCACCAACTCTCAAGGTGAGAAAGGGCAATGCACGGTACCGAAGAGGCTAGCAATGATGGAAAGGTGAGAGTGCGTATAATCCATGAACTCAACATTAGTCATAAAGAACTCACATACTTATTGCAAAAATCTATAACTCATCAAAAACCAAGCATTATGTGCATGCTCCTAGGGGGATAGATTGGTAGGAAAAGACCATCGCTCGTCCCCGACCGCCACTCATAAGGAAGACAATCAAAGAACACCTCATGTTTCAAATTTGTTACACAACGGTTACCATACGTGCATGCTACAGGACTTGCAATCTTCAACACAAGTATTTATCAAATTAACAACTACTCAACTAGCACAACTATAATATCACCATCTTTATATCTCAAAACAATTATCTAGTATCAAACTTCTCCTAGTATTCAATGCACTTTTTTATGGAAGTTTTTTATTATACCAATCTTGGATGCCTATCATATTAGGACTAATTTCATAACCAAAGCAAATTACCACGCTGTTCTAAAAGACTCTAAAAATAATATAAGTGAAGCATGAGAGATCAATTTCTATAAAATAAAACCACCACCATGCTCTAAAAGATATAAGTGAAGCAGTAGAGCAAACGACAAACTACTCCAAAAGATATAAGTGAAGATCAATGAGTAGTTGAATAATTATGTAACTATGTGAAGACTCTCTAACATTTAAGAATTTCAGATCTTGGTATTTTATTCAAACAGCAGGCAAAGCAAAAGAAAATAAAATGACGCTCCAAGCAAAACACATATCATGTGGTGAATAAAAATATAGCCTCAAGTAAAGTTACCAATGAACGAAGACGAAAGAGGGGATGCCATCCGGGGCATCCCCAAGCTTAGGCTCTTGGTTGTCCTTGAATATTACCTTGGGGTGCCTTGGGAATCCCCAAGCTTAGGCTCTTGCCACTCCTTATTCCATAGTGCATCGAATCTTTACCCCAAACATGAAAACTTCACAACACAAAACTCAATAGAAAACTCGCAAGCTCCGTTAGTATAAGAAAATAAAGAATCACTTTTGGTACTGTAATGAACTCATTCTTTATTTATATTGGTGTTAAACCTACTGTATTCCAACTTCTCTATGGTTCATACTCTCCGATACTAGCCATAGATTCATCAAAATAAGCAAACAACATAACGAAAACAGAATCTGTTAAAAACAGAACAGTCTGTAGCAATCTCGAGGTTTCGAATACTTCTGTAACCCCAAAAATTCTGAAATAAATTGGTGGACGTGAGGAATTTGTCTATTAATCATGTTCAAAAATAATCAACCTAATCGCACTCTCCAGTAAAAAATGGAAGCTAGTCTTGTGAGCGCTAAAGTTTCTGTTTTTTACAGCAAGATCGCAAAGACTTCACCCAAGTCTTCCCAAAGGTTCTACTTGGCACAAATACTAATTAAAACATAAAACCACATCTAAATAGAGGATAGATGAATTATTTATTTCTAAACAGGAGCAAAAAGCAAAGAACAAAAATAAAATTGTGTTGCCTCCCAACAAACGCTAACGTTTAACGCCCCTAGCTAGGCATGATGATTTCAATGATGCTCACATAAAAGATAATAATTGAAACATAAAAAGAGCATCATGAAGAATATGACTAGAACATTTAAGTATAACCCACTTCCTATGCATAGGGATTTTGTGAACAAACAACTTATGGGAACAATAATCAACTAGCATAGGAAGGCAAAACAAGCATAACTTCAAAACTTTAAGCACATAGAGAGGAAACTTGATATTATTGCAATTCCTACAAGCATATGTTCCTCCCTCATAATAATTTTCAGTTTCATCATGAATGAATTCAACAATTTAACCATCACATAAAGCATTCTTTTCATGATCTACAAGCATAAAAAATTTACTACTCTCCACATAAGCAAAATTCTTCTCATTCGGAATAGTGAGTATCGTAAGAAACTCGAATACTATAAATTGTTTCCACATTGAAAGAATAAAATTCAGAAAAAGGGTAATCATAATCATGACAAGTTTTATAAATAAAATCATCACTACTTTTTATAGCATAAGTATCATCACAATAATTATCATAAGTAGCAACTTTGTTCTCATCATAATTGATTGAAACCTCTTCCAAGATAGTGGAATCATTACTAAATAAAGTAATGACCTCTCCAAATCCACTTTCATAATTGTCACAATAAGATTCAACACCCTCCAAAATAGTGGGATCATTACTTGCTAAAGTTGACACTCTTCCAAACCCACTTTCATCAATATAATCATCATAAATAGGAGGCATGCTATCATCATAATAAATTTTCATATCAAAACTTGGGAGATTAAAAATATCATCTTCATAAAACATATAATCCCCAAGCTTGGGACAAACATTAATTGCAGCAAATAAATTCTCAAACATGTCATTTTCATCAAACATAGCATCCCCAAGCTTGGGCCTTTTCATATCATAAGCATAATCACTCTCATCGTTAATAGTATGGATAGCACCAATATTATAGCAACTAATATCATCACAATGAGTAGTAGGAGCAACATCATTTGAGAGGGATGCCTTTTTACCTTTTCTTCTCCGTCTTCTCTTTTTCTTCTCCACATCATGTGTGGGTTTAATCCAATTTTTGGAGCTCCTTATTAATGAGATTGGTTGAATAGAAGGCTCCTCCTCGTTACCTGATTCATCATAAGAAATAATAGGAGGATATTGGGAAGTCTCTTCCCTTTCATTAGTATTCTCTTCATATTCTGTTTGTTTTCTTGTCTTTATGTAATTGGCAATATAAGGATTTTCAATGCAATTCACCGCACAATACATATAAATTTCCTCTAGATCAAAATCAAGAACATTATCGAGGGCAAATTCTGGAATATCCTTAATTATACAGTTCATTTCCTCATAACCCAGAAGCAAACTAAGTTCATTATGATGCGCAAGGGAAATCAAGTCATCACAATTTTTGGACACGATTCGATCATGAAACAATTTGCATTGGATATTTAAATTACCACATTCATTGCAAAGTTCACAAGGATGGCTAAGAAAATTTAAATTTTCAGCACAAACATCTAGCCTTTCTTGCAACCATTTAGTTTCTAAATACTTATGCCTCTTGCAAAATCTATCTTCCCTATTTGGTGTGTACTTGCAAACTCTATGCACTCCACAAAAATTGACATGCTTATAAGAGACATTTTCATCATGACTAGTGCAATCATCATTAGCACTATGGGTATTCAAAGAGTTCATACTAACAACATTGCCATCATGCTCATCATTCAAAGATTTAGTGCCAAACATTTTAATGCATTCTTCTTCTAACATTTTTGCACAATTATCGGAATCCTTATTTTCATGAAAGATATTAAAAAGATGAAGCATATGAGGTACCCTCAATTCCTTTTTTTGTAATTTTATTTTATAGACTAAAATAGTGATAATACAAGAAATTAAAAGATTTGGTTGCAAGATCTAAAGATATACCTTCAAGCGCTAACCTCCCCGGCAACGACGCCAGAAAAGAGCTTGATGTCTACTACACAACCTTCTTCTTGTAGACGTTGTTGGGCCTCCAAGTGCAGAGGTTTGTAGGACAGTAGCAAATTTCCCTCAAGTGGATGACCTCAGGTTTATCAATCCGTGGCAGGCGTAGGATGAAGATGGTCTCTCTCGAACAACCCTGCAACCAAATAACAAAGAGTCTCTTGTGTCCCCAACACACCCAATACAATGGTAAATTGTATAGGTGCACTAGTTCGGCGAAGAGATGGTGATACAAGTGCAATATGGATGGTAGATATAGGTTTTTGTAATCTGAAAATATAAAAACAGCAAGGTAACTAATGATAAAAGTGATCGTAAACGGTATTGCAATGCTAGGAAACAAGGCCTAGGGTTCATACTTTCACTAGTGCAAGTTCTCTCAACAATAATAACATAATTGGATCATATAACAATCCATCAACATGCAACAAAGAGTCACTCCAAAGTCACTAATAGCGGAGAACAAACAGAAAGATTATTGTAGGGTACGAAACCACCTCAAAGTTATTTTTTCTGATCGACCTATTCAAGAGTCCGTAGTAAAATAACACGAAACTATTCTTTCCGTTCAATCTATCATAGAGTTCGTACTATAATAACACCTTAAGACACAAATCAACCAAAACCCTAATGTCACCTAGATACTCCAGTGTCACCTCAAGTATCCGTGGGTATGATTATACGATATGCATGACACAATCTCAGATTCATCTATTCAACCAACACAAAGAACTTCAAAGAGTGCCCCCAAAGTTTCTACTGGAGAGTCAAGACGAAAACGTGTGCCAACCCCTATGCATAAGTTCACGAGGTCACGGAACTCGCAAGTTGATCACCAAAACATACATCAAGTGGATCACATGATATCCCATTGTCACCACAGATAAGCACATGCAAGACATACATCAAGTGTTCTCAAATCCTTAAAGACTCAATCCGATAAGATAACTTCAAAGGGAAAACTCAATCCATTACAAGAGAGTAGAGGGGAATAAACATCATAAGATCCAACTATAATAGCAAAGCTCGCGATACATCAAGATCGTGCCATATCAAGAACACGAGAGATATCAAACACATAGCTACTAGTGCATGCCCTCAGCCCCGAGGGTGAACTACTCCCTCCTCGTCATGGAGAGCATCGGGATGATGAAGATGGCCACCGGAGAGGGATTCCCCCCTCCGGCAGGGTGCTGGAATGGGTCTAGATTGGTTTTCGGTGGCTACAGAGGTTTGCGGCGGCGGAACTCCCGATCTAGGTTTCTTTCTGGAAGTTTGGGGTTATATAAGAGGTGTTGGCGCCCCCACCCTCGTGGTAGCCTCGGGACTCTTCTGGCCCACCTCCGGTACTCCGTGGGCTTCTTCTGGTCCAAAAATGGTCTCCGTGAAATTTCAGGTCAACTGGACTCCGTTTGGTTTTCCTTTTCTTCTATACTCAAAAACAAGGAAAAACAAAAACTGGCACTGGGCTCTAGGTTAATGGGTTAGTCACAAAAATCATATAAAATAGCATATAAATGCATATAAAACATCCAAGGTTGAAATATAATAGCATGGAACAATCAAAAATTATAGATACGTTGGAGACATATCAACCGCATGGTTTGGAAGGTTTGCACCCCCCAAGGTTAAATTCTTTGCTTGGTTAGCTCTATAAGACCATATTTGAACCGTTGATTAGTTGGAGACGCGCGGTTGGGCAAACTGTGGCCTTTGCCAACTATGCAAGAGAGAGGAAGAAACGGGGCCTCACCTCTTCTTCAAGTGTCAGTACACGCTTAGACTATGGAGATCTATCATCGAGAAGCTTGGGCTACCTCACATCAACACCTCTGAGTGGCATCTTGATGAGTCCGTCAACGAGTGGTGGGACAAATGAACCGATAACCGCAACCCACACTGGCATGCCATGACCTCCCTCACCATGCTCATCTCATGGACCGTTTGGAACGAGCGGAATGCTAGAGTGTTTCGTCAAAAATTTGCTCCATCGCTTGTTCTCCTTAGATCCATTCTTGAAGAAGCAAAGTTATGGGTTTCTGCCGGCGCAAAGAAACTTGGGTCTGTAATTTTGTGCGAGTAATTCTCTTGCCGTTTGTGTGTGGGGTTATGTAAAACTCTAAACTCTATTCTCTCCTTATTTAATAGACGAGGCAAATCTTATGCCTCTATTTCAAAAAAATATTGCATATTTGGCATTGTCGCAATATGCAATTTGTGACTTTACACTGTCACGAAAGTGTGGAGGTTAGCAGAGAGAGTGGGCAAAGAAGGCTCATATACGAAGAAGCCTAGCAGAGGGAAGAATCATATGATCACGTGGTGGTGCGGGGATGGACCACTTGTCCGGGTAGCGAAGGCCTTATGGGCCTAAATAATGTGTTAATGAACATGAAAGTGCACTTAGCAAATTGGAAGAGCCAAAAAAATGATGATGTCAAGTGAAAATTTAAGAGGGTGCGAAGGGAGTTCGAGCGGAAGCGTGCTAGTTCGTTTTGCAGAGGTGTCCCTCGTCGAGAGTGGGAGATGGCAAGATAATTGAGTGGCCCGCTGCGTAAAGAAGAGGTGATGGCTGGAGAATGATCTTAGGTGGATTGGTCATGTGTGGGAGATTGTAATACCAAGTTCTTTCATGCACGAGCATTGACGCAACAAAGTCAAACATAATTATTTCGCTGGACAATTGCTGGTGGCGATATGTGTGAAAGTAAGCGCGATGTGCATGCCAAAATGCGGGGTATCTATATGAGTTTGTACACTCATCAGAATGAGACTGATGTGGACGCGGTGCTCCACCATGTACCTAGCAAGATTGCGACCAAGGTGAACAAGGCCATGGCGAGGTTTTTACAACGTGAGAAGTATAGCAAGACATGTTTTCTATGAGCTCGTCTAAGGCTCTAGGAGTTGATGGCTTCAACGCTGTTTTTTTTTTACCAGTGCCACTAGGCACTGGTTGAGGACAATGTAACTGTGACGGCACTTGGTTTCCTGCAAGGGGGATACATATCAGATGTTTTGAACAAGACGGTAACTCTACTAATCCCGATGTCGAAGAACCACGGTAATATAAGTCGATATAAACCAATTTCGATATGTAGTGTTATTTATAAGCTACGCTTGAAGGTCTTGGATAATCGGTTACGTGGAACTCTTGATGTGACTATAACCGAAGAGCATAGTGCCTTTTGTGCCATGGAGGCCTATTACATAGAATTTTTTGATGACATATGGATGTATTCACTCTGTGGGGAGCGATAAAGGCAAGTAAGACTGGTGTGTAGTGAAAATTGACATGATCACTGTAACATCCGAAATTTTTAATTTGGAATGTTATATATTAGATCATCATGCATATCATATTTTATCGTGCATTGTGGTTGATCTTAGAAAATTCTACGCAACTCAAGGACCCACGGAGAGAGTTGGGGATTTCGTTATTTTCATATTTGAGTTTTCTCAAATTTTGAAAATAGGATCATTCGATTTTATTTATTTTATCATCAATTATTTCTATTACAAAAATATGAGAGAGGGAATAAAATTACTTTTCCAAAATAGAGAAATATTGAGGATTTAATAATAAAATCAAATAAGATTTTATTTCGGAGTTTTTCGGTGTTTTTATTTGAATTTAGAAAAAAGTGCGTTTTTCAAAATTGCATTTAGGGCCCAAATAAATGTTCACCTTGTGCGGCTTGATTTTAGAAGCCCGCGAAAATTTATTTCGGAATTTATGGAGTCCGTTTAGTATTTCTTTTTATTTTTCTTCCGAGCGAAATAATTAAAAAAACGAACCCACTTCGGGCCGTACCCGAGCGGGACACCGCCCGGGGGCAGCCTTTAAATGGTGCCGCCCCGAGCCGCCCCAGCCCATCAGCCCCGCCTCGATCCGCGCGTGCCGCCGGAGCCGCCGCTGCCGACGATCCCGCCGCCCGAGGTTCGTCGCGCCTCATTTTCCGTGTCGAAAAAAATATATCGGCGTTCGTCGTTTTTCTTTTTCTCGGATTAAATCTGTGATTTTTCTGATCGCGATTCCTGATCCGATTTTTGTTTTAGTTTAACTTTTCGCTCGTTTATCGGAATTAGGTGATTCAAGCGCCTAGGGATTCGTCTCGAAACCCTTTATTCGTTTAACCAACTTAAACAAGTTTTTGCTACTGTAAAATTTGCCCTAGATCCAGATTACTAGAACGAAGTTGTTTTCTTTCGCCGTTTGACTTTCATTGCTTCGTTCGATTTGATTCTTTTTGCCAACCGGAGTTCTGAAGTTGAACCTTCTGGTTAGATCTCTTATTTGAGTTTTACCTGTGCATTAGATGAGTACGTATTGTATGCTTGTTTGTTTGTCTGTGATAGAGTACCCGGAGTGCGCCGCCTGTTACTTCGAATCGTTAGGTTTCGCGGATCATCAGCAAGGCAAGTAACACTTTGATCATACCATCTCTACTACCCAGTTTTGTTGCATTAGATCAATCCTCACACATTGCATGATTAGGATCTAATTAAATTGTGGGATGGGAAGTAGATGAGGTAGTACCTATTACCTGTTATTATCAAACCTTTGGGAGTTACTTCCGCATTTGCTTTTTTGCCCTACTATGCTAGTAGACGTGGATTGGGTGAGTGATATCCATGACAGATGTGAGATTGTTAATTAATGGTTTATCTAAAGTGGCAACTTAAACACACATCTGGGTGGATTGAGGCACCTGGGTATTCCAGGACTTGCCTGTTTTCTTTTAGACCGCCACCCAGGCCCAAAGGGATCATGAGACTATTCATACTAGAAACTTCCGTGTGCAGCCACAAGCTATTATGGGCTCTAGCATAGTTGACTAAGTCGTGCGAACTCTTACAGTGGTAGACTAGCAGATGTAGGGGATGTAAGAGGTACGGTCTACCCGATCGTAAGGTGCTAGCGCTTCTAAAAGACTATGTCTCGGTCATCCGTCTTCTCAAACACCCTGTAGTGCGAGAAACCAAACGGAGGCGATCGAGTCTTGTGGGGAAAAGTGCGCAAACCTCTGTAGAGTGTAACAAACTAATCATGGTTAGCCGTGTCCCCGGTTATGGACATCTTGAGTATCTAGTACTTGGATTTTCATGTGAATCTCAACATGTTACTCTAAATTAATTTTGTTGGGTTATGTTTAATGATGATGCTTAACTGGGATTGAGAATGCTGTCAGCCATTCTCAATGTTTAACAACCACCATGATAGTAATTAAATTTTATTCCTTTGCAGTAGGGAAAAATTGGCTTTACGCAAAACTGTAACCATAGAGCTTTCCACCATCCAAATATGCATATAGTATAGCTGTTTCATTTCATTACTCTCTATGTGTTACCTTGCCAGCATATTCCATGTGCTGACCCATTTTCGGGCTGCAACATTAATGTTGCAGACTTTTCAGACGACGATTAAGGAGTTTTTAGGTCGTGGTTCTATACTCAGTGATGCCGTTGGAGTTGATGGACTCACTTATCTTCCAAGCCTTCCACGGTTATCATTATTAGATGGCCTTAAGTCATATTTATTGTAATAAGTTCTCTTTTGAGACACTCGATGTAATAAGTGTGTGATTGCTACTCTGCTATAAATCCTCCGAGTACTGTGTGGTGTCAGCATTACTGATCCAGGGATGACACCGGAGCATAGAGATCAGACTGTTTGAGGTGTGGTCGCTAAAGAGATGGTATCAGAGCACACGCTGACTGTAGGACACGACCACTAAGCTAAAGACCTAGATCACTATTCACTATCTTCTCTTCTGACCTCTCATGTTTTCTACTCTTTAGGATGGCGGATGCAAGGAACAAGTTCACACAACCGGATGAAGATACACCCTTTGGACGACACTTGAAGGAAGTCACTAGATACCTGAACATAGGAGTACCAAGCTTCACGGGAACCTAGAACGCCACTTTACCTGAAGAAGAGCGCTGGATGATTCAAGTTCAAGGTCCAGGAAGGACATTCATGCCAGTCACTGAGCCCATAGAATTTTCTTTTGATGCACCAACTTGGAATCTAGGAAAGAGCATGGCAGCTCACATCGCCATGGGACGCATTGGAGAAGTCTACCGCAAGGACCTCAAGTATACTATCTACCAGATTTGTGGGCGCAGAGATGAGCACTGGGAGATAATCAGCACCAGGAAGGATAGATCAATTGCAGCTTTTATTCAGGAGTTAAACTAGCACATTAGACGATAGGAGAACCAGATGTGTGCCGACATGATAGATCTGAAGAAGGCAAAGACTAGAATCAAGGAACTGGAGGAAGAACTCAAGGCTACACGTGAAGATTATGAAGAGGAAATTGAAGTATTGGTGGATAAGAATGCCGACCTAACAAAGAAGATTGGAATATTTATGGGAGGCCCTACGCCAGTAGATGAAGATGAAGAACCCAAGGAGATTAGCCCGGAAGACTACATCATCATCGACGGCACCGACTCGGAACAAGATAGTAGCGATGATGACTATGTTGATGAAGCTGGAGCAAATATTATGAAGTCTGCAACCGAAGAATATTTCTAGTAGACCACCTCATTAGTAGTAGTAGTCCACCATGTAAATATAGTAGTCCGAGCACTTTTGCGATAGTTAGATCGATTGTATGCCCTTGTTTGATTGATTGAAGTGAATTGTTTGTTTTTCCTCATGTGCATATGGGTAGTGTTTTCTCTTTAGACCCCCTCTATTCTTACATCTCATCTTTTCTAAACCCTCAGATGCCTCCGAGACGTGACCCCGGATTTGCCTTTCCACCAGAGCTCACCCAGTTGATCCAGCAGCAAAACACATTGATGCAGTTACTAGTACAGAATCAGAATCAAGGAAACAACAACAACAACCCACCACCACCACCACCACCTGTTGACCACTTAGCCCATTTTCTTAGGCTAAATCCGCCGGTGTTTTCCAGTAGCACCGAGCCGATAGTAGCAGATGATTGGCTCCGCAAGACAGCTAGGGAGTTGACCACAGCAGGATGCATAGAAGCAGAGAAGGTGAAGTTTGCCGCACATCAGCTAGAAGGACCCGCAGCATCCTGGTGGGAGAATTTCACCGCCACTTTCCCTGTAGACATTGTCACATGGGACCAGTTTCAGCAGGCTTTTCGTACTGCCCATGTTTCAGCAGAAGCTATGGCCATGAAGAAGCGTGAGTTTCGCAACTTGTGCCAAGGAGGACGGACAGTTGGCCAGTATGTGGAGGAGTTTAGTAAGTTAGCACGTTATGCCCCAGATGACGTCGCTACGGATGCAGCTAAGCAGGAGAAGTTTCTGGAAGGACTGAATGATGAGTTGAGCATGCAATTGATGGTAGCAACCTTCAACAACTACCAGGAGTTGGTAGATCATGCTCTTATGATTGAAGGGAAGCAGCAGCAAATTGAGAACCGCAAGAGGAAGTATGGACAAGGAAAGTACAATTCAGGAGCTCAGCAGAAAACCCGTTTTACCCCTAGACCGGGAGGACATTTTCAGCATACTCACGGAGGAGGTAGCTCGCACAATCACAATGGCACCAAGAATGGTAATGGTAATGGAGGAAGCAACGGCCAGAACCGCACCAACCCATCCACCCCAGCCAAGAAGGACCTGAGCCAAGTCACTTGTTTTAAGTGTCAGAAAACCGGACATTATGCCAATGAATGTCCTGAAGGCCAAAATGGCAATGGAAGTTCTGGGAAGAAGCCAAACCCTTTCAATAGGGGACAGGTGAACCACGTTAGCGTGGAGGAGGTTGAAGCTTAGCCCGATGCAGTAATAGGTAAGTTTTTGGTTAAGTCATTTACTGCACTCGTTCTTTTTTATACTGGTGCATCGCATTCATACATATCAAGGGGATTTGTGGATAAGTATAACCTACCAACCCCAGGCCCTTAGGTCACCCATGTTAGTAACCTCGCCTGGAGCAGAGTATGTGGCTAGTCTATGGTGTGATCGGTTACCATTAAGGATTGGTAACTATGTTTTTCCCTCAGACCTAATAGTATTGGAATCTCAAGGATTGGATGTGATATTAGGCATGGATTGGTTATCAAAGTATGAAGGAAATATTGAATGTGCTAGTAAGTCAATTTTGCTTACCACACCAGAAGGAAGAAGGATCAAGTATGTATCCAGACATGTGCCAAAGAGGACACAAGTAAATTGCCTAACGGGAGTTGTGCAGGAGGAAGTACCAGTGGTAAGGGATTTTCCTGAAGTATTTCCAGAAGAGTTGCCAGGCATGCCACCGGATAGAGATATCGAGTTTTTGATTGAGCTATTGCCAGGCACAGGGCCAATATCAAAGAGACCATATAGGATGCCAGCAAAGGATTTGGTGGAAATTAAGAAGCAGATTAAGGAGTTACTAGATAAGGGGTATATTCGCCCAAGTTCTTCGCCTTGGGGATCGCCAGTACTTCTAGTGGAGAAGAAGGATGGATCGTTAAGGATGGTTGTTGATTATCGAGGATTGAATGAAGTAACGATCAAGAACAAGTACCCACTACCGATGATCAATGATCTGTTTGATTGATTGCAAGGAGCTAAGGTATTTTCCAAGATCGATCTGCGATCAGGATATCACCAGTTGAAGATTCGAGAACAGGATAGTCCTAAGACAGCTTTTACCACCAGGTATGGGTTGTACGAGTATACCGTTATGTCATTTGGTCTGACTAACGCACCTGCCTATTTTATGAACATGATGAACAAAGTGTTTATGGAGTTTTTGGATAAATTCGTCGTAGTGTTCATTGATGATATCCTGGTATATTCGAAGAATGAAGAGGAGCATAAGGAGCATTTGCGTTTGGTACTTGGAAAGCTCAAAGAACATCAATTATATGCCAAGTTCAGCAAATGTGAGTTTTGGTTGAAGGAAGTAGGATTCCTCGGACACGTTATATCTGGAGAAGGTATAGCAGTTGATCCCACTAAAGTTGAAACCGTGACCAAGTGGGAAGCCCCAACAACAGTTGGAGAGATCCGGAGTTTTCTTGGACTCGCAGGATACTACCGGAGATTTATTGAGAATTTCTCAAATAT
Organism: Triticum monococcum; assembly: GCA_034509565.1. Classification (NCBI taxonomy): domain Eukaryota; kingdom Viridiplantae; phylum Streptophyta; class Magnoliopsida; order Poales; family Poaceae; genus Triticum; species Triticum monococcum. The sequence goes on along the minus strand of CM067846.1, from coordinate 120,237,157 downwards.
TGCAAAGCCTATGACTGAGTTGTTGAAGAAAGATACCAAGTTCATATGGACAGAGGAGTGTGAGGCTAGTTTCTAGGAGTTGAAGAAACGCTTGGTTACCTCACCAGTGTTGATTTTGCCAGACCAGACCAAGGATTATGAGGTGTATTGTGACGCTTCACGTCGAGGACTTGGAGCAGTGCTTATGCAAGAAGGGAGAGCTGTTTCATATGCCTCAAGACAACTGAAGCCTCATGAGTTGAATTATGCTACACATGATTTGGAGTTAGCAGCCGTAGTGCATGCATTGAAGACATGGAGATATTTTCTCATTGGAAATCATTGTGAGGTGTACACGGATCATAAGAGTTTGAAGTACATTTTCACACAGAAGGAGTTGAATCTCAGACAAAGGAGATGGTTGGAGCTTATCAAGGATTATGATATGAAATTGCATTATCATCCTGGAAAGGCTAATGTAGTAGCTGGCGCATTAAGCCGTAAGAGCCATGTCAATACGTTAATGACGGGAGAAATACCCAAGGAGTTAGCAGAAAATCTTCGTGAACTATGTTTGGAAATAGTTCCGAGAGGCTATGTAGCAGCATTAGAGATTCAGTCAACTTTGATGGATAGAATCAGAGAAGCTCAGAAAACTGACCAAGAGATTGCTGCTATAAAGGAGAAACTGAGCAAAGGAAAAGCTAAAAGATTTCGTGAGGATGAGCGCGACACCCTATGGTTTGAAGACCGCGTTTACGTGCCCAATGACCCAGAGATCAGGAAGTTGATTTTACAAGAGGCACACGACTCACCGTATTCAATTCACCCAGGAAATACCAAGATGTATCTGGATTTGAAGGATATTTTTTGGTGGACCGGAATGAAGAAGGATATAGCGGAGTATGTAGCAGTTTGTGATGTATGTCAGAGAGTAAAGGCAGAGCATCAGAAGCCAGCAGGATTGTTACAACCATTGCCGATACCTGAATGGAAGTGGGATAAGCTAGGCATGGATTTTATCACGGGATTGCCCAGGACTCGTTCAGGCTATGACTCGATTTGGGTTGTAGTTAATCGATTGGCGAAGGTAGCTCATTTCATCCCAGTAAAGACCACTTACACCAGTGCTAAGTTGGCAAAGATATACATGACCAGGATCGTATGTCTGCATGGAGTTCCAAGGAGCATCGTATCGGATAGAGGAACCCAGTTTACCTCAAAGTTCTGGAAGCAGTTGCACGAAACTTTGGGTACCAGGCTAGAATTCAGTACAACTTTTCATCCACACAGATGGACAGACCAAGAGAGTCAATCAGATTTTGGAAGATATGCTGAGAGCTTGTGCACTAGATTATGGATCTAGTTGGGACGACAATTTGCCATATGCAGAGTTCTCTTACAACAAAAGTTACCAAACCAGCTTGAAGATGGCCCCTTTCGAAGCATTGTACGGAAGGAGGTGCAGAACACCGTTGTCGTGGGAAGAAGTTGGAGACCGCCAGTTGTTTGGACCTGACTTGATTAAGGAGTCTGAATAGAAGGTGAAGTTGATTCGTGATAGGCTCAAGGTAGCCCAGTCCAGACAGAAGAGTTATGCGGATTCTAAACGGAAGGAGACAGTTTACGAAGTCGGAGATAGAGCTTATCTTCGAGTATCTCCACTTCGGGGAAGAAAGCGTTTTGGAGTTAAAGGGAAGTTAGCACCACGATTTGTAGGACCATATCGAGTTTTGGAACGTATGGGAGAAGTGGCCTACAAGTTGGAATTGCCCGAAGGATTGTCAGGAGTACATGATGTGTTCCACGTTTCTCAGTTAAAGAAATGTCACGCGAAGATGGCTGACATACCGTTGAGAGAAACAGTGCCTTTGGAAACTATTCAGTTGGATAACGATTTGACCTACGAGGAGAAACCAATTAAGATCCTCGAGTTTGGCAACCGAGTTACCCGCAACAAGGTTATCAAGTTTTGCAAACTTCAGTGGAGCCACCACACGGAGGATGAAGCCACCTGGGAGCGAGAGGAAGATTTGCTCAAGGACCACCCTCACCTATTTTCTAGCCAACCCAAATCTCGAGGGCAAGATTCATCTTAAGGGGGGAAGGTTTGTAACATCCCAAATTTTCAATTTGGAATGTAATACGTTAGATCATCATGCATATCATATTTTATCATGCATTGTGGTTGATCCTAGAAAATTCTATGCAACTCAAGGACCCACGGAGAGAGTTGGGGATTTCGTTATTTTCATATTTGAGTTTTCTCAAATTTTGAGAATAGGATCATTTGATTTTATTTATTTTATCATCAATTATTTCTGTTACAAAAATATGAGAGAGGGAATAAAATGACTTTCCCAAAATAGAGAAATATTGAGGATTTAATAATAAAATCAAATAAGATTTTATTTTGGAGTTTTTCGGTGTTTTTATTTAAATTTAGGAAAAAAGTGCGTTTTTCAAAATTGTATTTAGGGCCCAAATAAATGTTCACCTTGTGCGGCTTGATTTTAGAAGCCCGAGAAAATTTATTTCGGAATTTTTGGAGTCTGTTTAGTATTTCTTTTTATTTTTCTTCCGAGTGGAATAATTAAAAAAACGAACCGACTTCGGGCCATACCCGAGCGGGACACCGCTCGGGGGCAGCCTTTAAATAGCGCCGCCCCGAGCCGCCCCAGCCCATCAGCCCCGCCTCGATCCGCGCGCGCCGCCGGAGCCGCCGCCGCCGACGAACCCGCCGCCCGAGGTTCGTCGCGCCTCGTTTTCTGTGCCGAAAAAAATATCAACGTTCGTCGTTTTTCTTTTTCTCGGGTTAAATCCGCGATTTTTCTGATCGCGATTCCTGATCCGATTTTCGTTTTAGTTTTAACTTTTCGCTCGTTTATCGGAATCAGGCGATTCAAGCGCCTAGGGATTCGTCTCGAAACCCTCTATTCGTTTAACCAACTTAAACAAGTTTTTGCTACTGTAAAATTTGCCCTAGATCCAGATTACTAGAACGAAGTTGTTTTCTTTCACCGTTTGACTTTCGTTGCTTTTGATTCTTTTTGCCAACCGGAGTTCTTAAGTTGAACCTTCTGGTTAGATCTCTTATTTGAGTTTTACCTATGCATTAGATAAGTACTTATTGTATGCTTGTTTGTTTGTCTGCGATAGAGTACCCGGAGTGCGCTGCCTGTTACTTCGAATCGTTAGGTTTCGCGGATCATCAGCAAGGCAAGTAACACTTTGATCATACCTTTTCTACTACCCAGTTTTATTGCATTAGATCAATCCTCACACAATGCATGATTAGGATCTAATTAAATTGTGGGATGGGAAATAGATGAGGTAGTACCTATTACCTGTTATTATCAAACCTTTGGGAGTTACTTCCGCGTTTACTTTTTTGCCCTGCTATGCTAGTAGACGTGGATTGGGTGAGTGATATCCATGACAGATGTGAGATTGTTAATTAATGGTTTATCTAAGGTGGCAATTTAAACACACATCTGGGTGGATTGAGGCACCTGGGTATTCCAGGACTTGCCTATTTTCTTTTGGACCGCCACCCAGGCCCAAAGGGATCATGAGACTATTCATACCAAAAACTTCCGTGTGCAGCCACAAGCTATTATGGGCTCTAGCATAGTTGACTAAGTCATGCGAACTCTTACAATGGTAGACTAGCAGATGTAGGGGATATAGGTGGTACGGTCTACCCGATCGTAAGGTGCTAGCGCTTCTGAAAGACTATGTCTCGGTCATCCGTCTTCTCAAACACCCTGTAGTGCGAGAAACCAAATGGAGGCGATCGAGTCTTGTGGGGAAAAGTACACAAACCTCTGCAGAGTGTAACAAACTAATCATGGTTAGCCGTGTCCCCGGTTATGGACATCTTGAGTATCTAATACTTGGATTTTCATGTGAATCTCAACATGTTACTCTAAATTAATTTTGTTGGGTTATGTTTAATGATGATGCTTAATTGGGATTGAGAATGCTGTCAACCATTCCCAATGTTTAACAACCACCATGATAGTAATTAAATTTTATTCCTTTGTAGTAGGGAAAAATTGGCTTTACGCAAAACTGTAACCATAGAGCTTTCCACCAGCCAAATATGCATATAGTATAGCTGTTTCATTCCATTACTCTTTATGTGTTACCTTGCCAGCATATTCCATGTGCTGACCCGTTTTCGGGCTGCGATGTTAATGTTGCAGACTTTTCAGACGACAATTAAGGAGTTTTTAGGTCGTGGTTCTATACTCAGTGATGCCGTTGGAGTTGATGGACTCACTTATCTTCCTAGCCTTCCGCTGTTATCGTTATTAGATGGCCTTAAGCCATATTTATTGTAATAAGTTCTCTTTTGAGACACTCGATGTAATAAGTATGTGATTGCTACTCTGCTATAAATCCTCCGAGTACTGTGTGGTGTCAGCATTACTGATCCAGGGATGACACCGGAGCACAGAGATCAGACTGTTTGAGGTCTGGTCGCTACAATGACCCCCCCCCCCCCCCCGCCGCCCCCCTCAAAAATAATAATGACAAGGCATATGATCATATTGAGTAGGTCTATCTACAAGGAATCATATAACAACTAAAATTTGAAGATAACTGGTCATTAGTGATGAGGTTGTCTCTTCACTAAGCTTCCAGGGAAAGGCTAATGGTGAATTATTATCGTCTTTTCGGCCATCCATAGGCATTCGCCAGGGAGACCCAATATCCCCGTACATATTCCTCTTGTATGGAGAAGAGCTCCTGCATATTGAAAAGCTACGATGGTGGATGGATTGATTGGGGAATTTGTGTTGGGTTGCGGCAACATGGATTGCTCACTCGCTCTTTGAGGGCTTTAAGTTTCAGTTCAATTAGGAGGGTGCTAATGCATTTGTTCATCATTTTGTGAGGGCCGTACTCAACCTAGAACCTAATTCTACCCATTTTGACGTGATCCATGACCCTTCGGATGATCATGTACAATCGGATATGATATCGTTTGAGATTTAATAAATTGACTTGACATGCGGTTCTACGTAAATAGTTCTACGTAATTAACGTAACAAACTAGGTGTATGAATATGATTGGAGGTGAGGGGAAAGACGGGCCCACCCCTCTGAACATTAAAGGGGGGAGGTTTAGTTGTTAGGAAGTTTACGTAAAAAGCTACGTATCTCTTCATAGATGTAGGATTTTCGGTTCTAAAATATACTATCACGGATCAGACGTACACACGCCCACGGACCCCAACCGCACGCCCGAAAAAGTTGGATCGCTCGAGGCGATCAAGGAGGCGACTAGGGGTCCCTTGCGCGCCGCCGGTGACGCCGCCGGTTCCCTCTCTCTCCGTCGGCCGCTCCGGCGGCGGGAGGGAGGGGGAACCTCGGGTCTGTTCACTAGGTTGGTGTGTGGTAGGGTTAGGGTTGAGGAAGACGCTGCCGAGGCCGTTGCGGTGGTATCGCGTCGGAATAAGTATAAGTTTCTCCAGGCTCCGTTCGCGGTCAGGCGAGGCTTTTGCCTTCGTCTAGGAGCCAGCGGTGTTGGGGATCCCCGGATCTTGTCGAGGTCGCGGGCTATGGTGGTTGGAGGTCCATCGGCACTGGCCGTTTGGATCCTTAGATGGGAGATGGAGGTAGGGAGACGAAGACCTTTCTTCTTCCTTGTTGGTACGATTTGATGCTGCTGTTCTTCTCCTTCCTCTGCGCTGATGCTGGTGGGAGATCCTGCTTTGTCCGGGCGGATGGCCCGGCCGCGGTGCTGGACCGGTCGGATGACTCGAGTTCTCTTCCTTTCGGAAGGGACACTTTTCGCGGTACTCAAAGCCAAAGATGGCGACGGTTGTTGCAGGTGTGTTGGATTGATGTCCATGCCCTCTCAGCGCTGGTGTCAAGAAAGAAGGAAGCAGCGTGGCGGCAATTGTATCGTGGTCGAAGATGATGACATGTTTGCGACTGGTTGCATATCCTTCTGCTGTAGGGGTCTTCTCTCAAGATTCAGAGATAATGACACAGGGCTCCGGAGATCTTCTTGTGTTATGGTTGTCTTAGGGTATTCTAGGTGTTCATGGTCCTTTGTTTTTGCGTTTCAGTGTGATTGTAAGGGTCATCTACTCTATATTGATTTGTAATTTGAATGAATAATTTCTCAAAAAAAAAACTATCGCGAGCAAATAACCCACTTTGTGGATGAACGGACCATGTTCCTTGGCTTGCTTCCGCGAATCAATTTTTACAAACATAATCCATCTCTCGTTGCATAAGACAAAGACAAACATTTTCATGATGTGCCTTAACTGATTTTTTTTGAAAGGGCCTTAACTGATTTTTTACTACAGCAGTACACTATTTTTTCTTTCTTTTAAATCCCTTGTTCTTTTGAACTGTTCCAGTTTTGTTTGCGAAGCGGCGTTGTGCTAATTAATTCAAGCCGTGTTCGTCTGCCGGGAGCGGCACAGGGGGCATGAGGTGCTGCATCTCCATCATCTGGAGGTTGAAGTCGTCTTTCGTGATCGACTCCGGCGGCTTGTCCGGCCACACGGCCACCAACTCTTCGCCGCCGAACAGGCCGGACACCTCCTCCTCTGCCACCACCAAGCTCGCGGGCATCCTCTTCGCAGGCTTCACGCCATCTGCGCGTGTGTCGACGACATCATGCATGGCATTGTTAACTCACCGGAGTCGGACGTGACATATTTGGATTGGGAGAGAGACGATGGTCAAGATCCAACTCACCGAAGAAGCAGTCGCATTTCCCGCCATAATGCGAGGTCACGTCGCCTTCGGATCGGCTGCCACTGCCACCGCTAAGTCCGGACGGCCACGCGGAGTAGTCGTTCTCGTTGTAGACCAGCTCCGGCATGGACGTAACGCGGAGCAGGGCGGCGCCGGGCAGCCGCTGGTCCTGCTCGAGGACGAGCATCTCGAGCGGCCCGCCGGCGTCCGCGGGCGATTGGTTCGAAGGAAGCTCCTGCGCAGCGGGGTGCACCAACGGTGGCATCCCCAGCGCGGCGGCGTACTGCTTGTTGGCGTGGCCGAGGCCGGCGGAAACCTCGTCGTGGTGGAGGTACGGAGCTTGAGCTGCGAGGAGGGCCTGCGGGTTGTGGCTAATGTCGCCGGTGAATTGGAAAGGCTGCGGAGGAGCGACGTTGTTGAAGGCGGGGTGGAACGGCGGCGCAGCCGGCCAAGCGAATTGGTCAGCGGCCGCGTCCAGGAGGAGCGGTGGTTGGAGGCTGTTGGCGTTGCCGTCGGCGTCGACGATGGGCCTCAGCTTGCCGGCGCGGACGAGCGCCACCTCCCGCTCGACATCCGGCGGGTACAGGGCCAGGCCGGCGCGCTTCCGCCGCTTCAGCCGCGTGTTCCAGTAGTTCTTGATCTCATTGTCCGTCCTCCCCGGCAGCTGCATGCAGACGCAGATCGAGCACCAGGCAATCGATAGAGTCGAATGCAATGGTAGGCAAGAAATTCTAATGGCGAGGCGGGGTAAAGGGATCGAAACACCGGTGGTACTCACGTGTGCGGAGATGCGCGCCCACTTGTTGCCGATGAGCGCGTGGAGGCGGAGGATGAGGCGCTCCTCCTCCGGCGAGAAGGGGCCCCGCTTGAGGTTGGGGCGAAGGTGGTTGGCCCACCGGAGCCGGCAACTCTTGCCGCAGCGCAGCAGCCCCGTCTCCCGCCGCACCGCGTTCCAGCTCCCTTCGCCGTGCCGCCGTACGTGCTCCACCAGCAGCTGGTCCTCATCCGGCGTCCATGGCCCCTTCTTCAGCCTGCCGCCGCCCGCCGCCGCACCCTGCTCCACGGATTCACCCGCTGCTTGTTCAGGCTGAGGCGCCTCCACAGCCATCGATCGATCGACGAACCGGTGAAATGATCCGCCTCACCTTTCCTCTCTCCTCCTCTTCCTCTTCTCAAGGCTTACATGCGATCGAGATCGAGAAGAGGGGGAGAGAGGCGGATGATCTCGTCGCCTACCTCCCACGCATCGCCGGGCCGGAGGAGTCAGAAACCATCGAAGACAAAAACATGAATGAATGGAAGATCAAAAGCTCAACGCATTGTATATGTTCCTAATCAATCTAGAAACTGAAACCTAGCGTCCCGAACACATCCTCTACTAGAGAGGAGCAGAATTCGCCGGAGCTACTAGAAGAAGATTATGAGAACAAAGGGAAATATTTGTTTTGTTTTTTGTCAATCTAGTAGGGGTGGCGGACCAAAAAAGAGGAGAGGAAAAAATGGGGGAGAGAAGGAGAACGCGAAAATAATGGCACGAAAGATTGATGGTCCTCCTATTGAATCGGTCCAGTCCATGCATGATGCATGCGGCCATGCATGAAGGGGTGCATGCATCCGTGCATGCCTTCTGTCTGTGAATCCATCTTCCCCCGTATGTGTTGAAGAGATCTAGAAACTAGTAGAGCATCCACACTATATTGTTTTTGCTGCCCACAAGAGCATCTCCGACAGTTGATGTATAAGTAAGACAGATGATGTATAAGTTGGTGTAAAAAAGTAGAGTAGGACAGAAGGTTTTAGGTCACCAGAAATTGCCCTAAAATTAACTTCCAAACTTTAAACAAGATCACCACATATTTTGATATTTTGAACTACGAAATGTTCAAACTTAATAAACATGAAAATAGCAATACTACGATAAATTCACTACTACACACACACTAGAGACACACTAATGGTCACCATCCTTGGACTCCACACAGTTCTAAAGCTCCAGCAACGATTCATCACTATCGAATTCGACATCGTCTTCGTTGTTGTCGGACTCAATCTTGATTGCCTGTCAGGGCCAACCTCGTCCTCCTTCTTGCGCCTCACGACCCTCTTGGCAAAGAATTCGTGCCCCACTACCACGAGGTGTGGATTCACATTAGCGAATCTCACCATAGCCACTGCATCACACTCATGGGCGGTGCGCTGCTCCACCACCAGGAGATCTTCCTTCCCCTCACCGCGCGACACGATTCATAGTCCAGGGGCAAGGAACTCCGCGTCCATGAGCGACGTAATACAGGGGAAGTTGAGCTGGAGTCGGTGATACTTCCAAGCCACCATGTCGTAAGCACACGTGACAAAGCTCGGGTGTGGTAAAGGTGCCGAGCCATCTCTGCTGCCCATCATAGTTGTTTTTAGCAATGAAGCGGCTGGACTGCCGGAGCCGAAGGCCATGGAAGGGTGTGCTTCTCGCAACACGGTGGCATGGAGGTGGCGGCTGCTGGCATGGCAACATCTTAGGCGTCATGTAGGCCGGCGGCGGCAACGATTCTCGGTGGAGCGGCGGCCGAATGTGGCGGTGGTGGCCTAAATGGATAGATCGATGGAGGGAGAGTCGTGGATCCGCCGCTAGCAGACGATGAGGGCGGCTAGATTCTGACGGCTGCGGGGCGCACTACTATATATAGATCAAAATACTACTAACATCTCATCACTGGTTAGTGATGATGGTCATCACTGACCGATAAATCTAGAATGTGTTAGTGATGAGCCTTGGTTGGTTCACCGAGGCAGTTTACACTGTTCGGTCTAGTTTCGACCGGTCAATGGTAAGGGGTTCTTCCACCTCCCCCAGACGATATGTCAACACAGATGGGCTTGCCTATTTGTTTGGTCAATGGTAGCCTATTATCATTGATCTCTCTTTTTAAAGGCTGATCATTGGTATATTTTCTATACGTGATCTTCTTCCCACGCGGACAACAAAAAATTAAACGGAGAAATATGAACACATTCATGCTTCATCGATTATCGATAATGGGTTCCCAATGAGCGTTCATTGAACCGACGACAATTCCCACGAGGGCGCTCATTTGTCTATCATGCATGGATTCTCAATGAGCATGCGTTGAACTGGCACACGATTCCCACAGCGACACTTGCTTGGCTACCGGAGCATCTTTCCCAGACGCCAACTGATTTTGTCGGGTTATATATACGGGGCTATGACATTTCTATACCGCTTCACCAGCATTGACGCACTTCCTCTGACACCTTCGACCGGCGTTGTCTCACTAACGCCCTTCTTCCCCTCACTAAACAACAATGGCAGTCCCAGTTGAAGCCTTGTCGGAAGCCGCACCCACTCCCGCCACTGTGCCGGAGCCTGTTGATGCTCCTATTTGTGGAGCCTGGGCCTGAGCCAGTGCCAAGCCTTATTCCACCTCATGCTACCATTGCCATCCACCTCATCATTGCATAGCCCGGGTAGGCTAGATTTGTCGAGCCCTTACTCTTTGACTTTGAGCCAATCCTACGGCCCCACCAACATCAACGATGACAAACTCGCCGAGTTGTAAGCATTATATGACATGTTATGGTCCACTGGAATGAGGAGAAGCGTGCGGAGAAGGAAGACCATCAATGCTTGACATGATTGCCCCGCTTCGAACAAACACGCGCGGAGTCCATACTTGTAGAGGTTGAGGCCCCACATGTGACACCCACTGATAATACCCTAAATACTTTTTTTGCTATTATATTGATTGTGCATCATTTGCATTGCATGACAATTGATTAATTAATTAACTTGAACTATTTTTCACAAATGGGAAACAAAAGGTCTCCAAGTGTTTTGAATATTTTTATATGGCCTTGTTCTATTATGAAAAGGCTACGTTTCAAGTTTCATTTGATTCTCAAATTGTTTGACACCGCAAGGATCAAATATGGAGGCGCTAATAGTTGGTCTAATAAACCATTATCCAATTAAAAGTGTTAACCGGGTTGCCTATATTCCCCTCTATCCTTCTAGACCAATTGCATGACCTGTTGCACAATTGGTCTAGAACGTTCCTCCTCAAGTTTGTTAATTTGGACACAGTCGACGAAGCTCTAGCATAGATTCCTATCATCTCCTTAGGATAGTGAGGTTAGGGTTTCTCGTAATATGGAGAGATTTGACGTCTGGTGCTTTATATTGGGCTCTATATTTTTAATAATTCAAGTTTTTCACTTTATTTTTATTTTTGTGTTTTTCTATTATAAATAATTTAGGATTTAAAAAATCTCCAAATTTTTAAAAATGTGCATTTGGAAAAAAGTGTTTAGGAAATCATAAAATGTTCATGGATTCAAAAAATATTCGTGATCTCACAAAAAATGTTTGTTTATTCAAAAAATGTTCATGATTTTTAAAACTAGTTCAGGAAACCAAAATTTTCCATGATTTTGAAATAAATTTTCATGTATTCAAAAAAGTTATGAAATTGAACAAATATTTGCAAATTCAAAAATTGTTCATGAATTTATAAAAAAGTTCACACAATTCAAAAAATGTTCATGAATTACGAAAAAGGTTCATCGATTCAAAAAATATTGTCTGATGAAAATGTTCGTGAATTACAAAAATTGTTCCCCCAATTTCTGAAAATTTTATTCATTTCGAAACAAATTTTCTTGGGTTTCAAAAAAGATGTCCAGTTTTTTCAAAAATTCTTATGAATTTGTAAAAACTGCTCGTCAATTCAAAAAGTGTTCATGATTTTAAAAAATGTTGATGATTTTTTAAGATGTTCATGATTTCAAAAAAAGCTCACCAGTTCAAAAAGTTCAAAAACTGTTCATGATTTTGGAAAGTATGTTCACAAATTTGAAAGAAGGCTGTGAAAAAAAGGTAAAGGAAAAGATAGAAAAGAAAGAAAGAGAATAAGGAAAAGCGTACAGTAAATAAAAACGAAAAATAAAAATAGAAAACTTAAAAAAACTAAAAAGAAATAAAAACTAGAAGAAAAAACAAAGGAAAAATTAAAAGAACTGTGGGGAAGGAATCCCGAAATGGGCCCGCCCAGAAAGGATCTGACGCTGTTGGGGTGTGTATATGTACGAGCTCGCTATTTGGCGACCAACGCGCCAAATAGGAGTGGCCTTTGTATTGGCCTAGAAACGAAGCAACCTATGAATAGGGCCTGGCCCTGTCATGCCCGGCCCGCGTATAAAAGGGCCTAGCCGGCCTTAACGCTGGGCTTCGGAGATCGGCCGTTTCCTGGCAGACCGAAGGCCGGCCCGGCCCTTTTATTCGTGTGGTGTGCCGGGCCAACAATCCGTGCCCGCGAACCGGCCTTACAAACACGGCCCATATGACCAGGGTTGGGTAACAAAATCTTTGGGGTTTTGACTAATTTTCGCCTCCCCTCTAAGAGACTAATTTTCGCCGTCGACCGGCGGCAACGCCGACAACCTCCGACGCTTCCTCCTTCTCCTCCCCGGCGATGGGAGACCTCCGCCTACGACTAAACCAGACACAGAGGGTCCGCCTCGAGGCCGCACTCCACGAGCTACAGACCCTCGCCGCCGCCGCCGCCGCCGCCGCCGTCACCTTCGCGGACAACATCCCCGTCAACCCCGAGGACACCATCCTCAAGTAACAGCCCGCCCTCACATCCCCTTCCCACCTGCTTCTCCGCTCGTGTTTCGTGATGGACTATAGGGTTTTCGGGCGTGCGCGCGCGCGTTTGCTTTGCGTGCAGGGGGCATGGCACGTCTGATCAGGACGGGGAGGTTGTGGCGACGGTGTGCGGCGTGGTGGAGCGGGTCCAAAATCTGGTCTGCGTGAGGACGCTCCGGGCAAGGTGCTCTCTCCCTGCCTTCCTCCCCGTTCTCCGCTCTACCAGTTTCCGGCGATTTATTTGTTTCTGTTTCCCTGCCTGGCAATGCTGACATTACTATGGCATACCAAGGAGTACAATGGTCTACGCAGCATGAATTGATTGGTTGGCTTATACAGTAGTATTTGTCTCAATGAATGGATTATTGTAGTGCCCACTGTAGTTTCACACTGAAATATTACGGTGTGTTGGATTAGAGCAGAGTGGTTATTATCTGTGCTGAATCGAACTCTATATATTTGGGTTCATTATAATTTTTTATATTTATATTAATTGATTTAAAGGGCAAAGGGTCGAATTTGTAGTGAGTTCTGCATTCTACCCTAATTCCCTGAAGGCACTAGTTGTTTGTTTGATTATCAATTGGTTTGTCAATTCCAATGGTTGACCGACAGGTGGTAAAAATAAACCTTCTCTTAGTAAGGGTGGTTGGATGGGGGCCATTTGATTCTACCTTAATGAACCTTGTTGCAAATGTACTTAACATTTAGTGGATGGACTTCTAGCTAGGCTTAGCTCATTTTGTTCTCTTGGACCTTTTCAGGTATAAACCGCAGAAAGGGGATATCATTATTGGCCGTGTCAGTGAGGTACGTGCACTTTGTGTCACTCTCTCAGTGTTCTTCTCGTTTTTATAACATGGTTCCTGCTAGTTATGCGCTACACACCTGAATGTAATAAAACATGTCATGGATTTCAGTCCATGACGTTACTCTATCTTTTGCCTTAAAGCTCACGGTTCAAACTGTGATAGTTGTTGTTTGTTGTAAACAACCCAAGTATGAGGTCCTTGCCTGGTAAAGAGCATCTTGTCAGCCACAACGCCGGGGGTGACTGTCGTCGACTGGTGGCATGCTGCCCACCTTCACCCCAAAGCCGCTACACAAGGGGCTGGATTCTGTGACCATTTTGATATCCTGGATGCTCTGGAAAGAGCGCAATGAGTGCATGTTAAAGCACACCAGACCAAGCATTCCAGCACTGTTGGCTAGGATCAAGGAAGATTCAAGGTTATGGGCGTGGGCTCAAGCTCTTGGGCTTTGGGTGATCCTGCCGGGATCTTGGGATGTCCATTAATTTTCTGTTGCTTAGCTCCTGGAGTCCTGGTGATACTTGGGTAGTTATAGACACTGCTGAGGCTTGTACTTCGAACTCTTCTACATTTTTAATGAAAGAAACACAGAGCTTTTGCGTTTACTCAAAAAAAGATCCTTGTAGCATACATGGATTGGACAATTAGTTTTCCGTACATTTGATAGGTTAGTACTACCAAGAAGGAGGTTTATTAGTCCCCCTTATATTTTGGGCCAAACTTTGACCTTTGATTTAATTACCAAAAAGTAAGTTATATACCATAAAAAATAGTATCATTGGAAACCTGTTTCGAATATGAATCCAAAAATATAAGTTTTGTGACATACAACTTGTATTTTGTTAGTGAAATTTACGGTCAAAACTAGGCACAAAATACGAAGGGGACCAATAAACCAGGAAGGAGGTAGTAGCTTCAAATATTTTGTAATGGTCTAATTGTTCATGTTATTTACTTTTATTTGGATACACTCCCATATGAATAATCAGAGCGCATGGGTAAATCTGGCTAATTATGGTCATGCCATCACAGCATGGTTCATTCACTATCTGCTTGTTCAGATGCAAAAAATGTGTTATATTCTGGCCAGTATCAATTAAATGTGTTTTTCCCCCGCAAGATTGCTTCTAAGCGCTGGAGGTTGGAGACAAACTTTAGCCAAGGTGCTGTTTTGATGCTTTCTTCTATGAATTTGCCTGATGGAATCCAGGTATGCTGTTCTGCACCTTTACCCCGTAACACCCATAAGTGTGTGGTCTTCTTTTGTTAAAAAAGAACCACCAGCATATTCTTTCAGCTGGTGCATAATGGATATGGTGATTTGCAAACGTATGTGGGACAACGGGCTGACAACTGGAATATTCTTGCAGTACAATCTGGTAGATAAAATGATGCTAGACTACATCAAACAGATAACATGGCTCAAACCACACTTTCTAGCTGACCTAACAGTAGCTTGTACTGGTGTCTTCCCTATAGATATGCAGAGCACAGGAGCGACCAGGAAATTATTCAATCTCCTGGTTTGCTGGAAAGTATACTATATAAATTACGGTTACTTTGTTGAAGCATAGGTTGGATGCTATTTTAGAACGAGACTTAAATGTTGCATCTTGTTCAAAGAGATCAATGACTGTTCATCATTAGCACGTTATATCTTTCACTAGTTATTTTTCACCAATATTCTGGTTAATGATTTTTCTCCCACTCGCCTATTAGAGACGGAGAACTGATATTGATGAGCTTAATATGCAGAGTATACTTGAAGAAAATGACCTTGTCTGTGTAAGTATCACTTTCCTTCCCCCTTCTCTACAAATGATTATATATATATTTGCTTATATATCTATCCTCTGAGTCGCACCAAACTACAAATATGCATAAACAATGATATAGGCTATTCAGCACTCCAGCTTGGCATATTACTCTGCACCTGTTCACTGCCAATGTGTTTATAAGTCCCGGGGTACCTTTTCTTCTGCTTTTTCTTGCCATCTTGCTGTTGATATCAAGTTGAGCCATCATTCTTACTACTTATCCGCCAGTCAATCAGTGAGACATCATTCAGAATTGTACAGCTTAAATTGTATTTGAGACATTAGCGTGCCCCGATATCTCACTTGCTTGGTAGATGGGTTCGGCTAGTAATAGAAGGTAGAAGAAATCTTGCAACAGGGCGGATGGACATTCGTGAACTGAGCAGGAACTGGTAGAGGTATATGGTGGCCAATATGCGTAGTTGTGGAATAACTAATAGACAGGAAATAGAAGTAATAGCACATTGGAACTGGCGGTTGAAAATAGATGGAGCAGAAGTGTGTGCATGGACTAGAAGTTGGTGATGGAAAACAGAAACAATGGGCAGCAAATATAGGAGATGCGAAATCAGAACAATGAAAGAGGATGCAAGTTTGGCCCTTATTAGGTGGAAGAACAAAGCCAATTTGCGCCTTGGGGATCAACATCACTGCAGCACTTGGTAAAAACAAACCATAATAAGGGAGCACAGAACACAAAAGAGTTCCGTGTCATCTACCATGGGTTTTCAGGTTTTTAACTTTCTGAGTGAGACTTGAGTTAGTAGAACAGGCCGCAGCCCTTGCCAATATAGAAGCATCACGATGACTGTAGAGCCAACCTGTGATAAGGTCTTACAGAACTTGATAACAAATAATACCAGAAAGTGTACGTGCTTATACTGTGCCATACTTTTACAATAACTTGATGATAATTCTGAAGGAATAAAAACCATAACAATTAATAAAGCACAAAACTGATAATGAAGCCACTAACACGAGATAGATTTCATCTAGTATCCAGAGTTTTCAAGCCTAAATGTGCAAGCCCTTCTCTTCGAATTGTGTTGTGTTTTCTTCAAATTTTTGCACATCGGATTAATGAAGTATCATCATATTAATTTTGGTAAAGCATAGAGTTCTAGTGTGGAAAATTTGCTGTTGAAGACACTTCTGACACGCAAGGCATTTTGTTAACTAGCCTCTGATGGTTTGTTTGCAATCAAGGCATTTTGTCTTCTGACAAGCAAGGACTCCCGGAATGATTAGACATTATGTTTTCCTTTGCTCTCAGTTTATTCATGTATCCAAGTGTAACACCCAGATATCAACCTTACATGGTGCTACCACACTACTCTAATATAATCTCTTAACTTTCAATAGAGTCTCATTTGTTTATTGGGACATCCACAACATGCATTCAACAATATAACACATATAGCAATGGTGAATTCAAATGTCCATCCACACAGTTCATGTAACGCATTATGACTCAAATACATGAGGTGCTAAGACACCAGTCAGATAACACTGATATCTAGGGAGTTGAGTGGTGATGCTCTGATGACATACTCCCTCCGTCAGTACAAAGTTGTACTAAGCTTGAGACACTTATTTTGGGTCGGAGGGAGTAGTATTTAGCACTGGATCTCATGATGTAGAGAATTTAGTGGTATTTTTGGAGTATGACTTCTGTGTGTAGAATTTCAGAGACAGGTCCCACTTTGTAACCAGGATGTTTGTTCATTAGTAGGGGTGTTACACCAACCTTCATTTTTTCTTGTACATTTTGTTTTACTGTTTTTCCTTAGGGGAGTTCATGATATTGGAAACATTTTTAGGCTCGTCATCCTTTACTAGGTTTTATTTATAGTTTGTCACCCTTTATTGCTTATTTACTGGATGAGTACTGTTTAAATCTGATGCTGCTACTTTGAATGAAACCAATTATCAGGCTGAAGTTCGTCATATCCAACATGATGGATCTCTTGACCTACAGTCAAGGAGTCAGAAATATGGAAAGGTAGATAAGAGACCAACTCTTTGTCAGCTATTATTATTGGGTAGTGCTCTACCAGTTTAGATTATGCTGCCTTTTTATGTGATGAACCAATTGTGAGGAACTCTATGCATTATTGTGAGTACTCTGCCCTTGCAATGCTGGCTCTATTATTGGGTAGTGCTCTACCAGTTTAGATTATGCTGCCTTTTTATGTGATGAACCAATTGTGAGGAACTCTATGCATTATTGTGAGTACTCTGCCCTTGCAATGCTGGCTCTTGTCATTATTTCGAACTTCTCAAATAAGTAAAAGGTTGGTCGATGTTGATTACCCGGTGCAGTAATGCAAAGCAGGTTGATGAACTAGTTCATATACATGTTAAGTCCTGATATCTCATGTTGTTAAGTCCTTATATCTCTCATAGGTTGATGATTTGTATCTGATTGCAGGAGTTATGACAGTCTCACCTCTTTTAGAACCAGCATTGCTTCCTGTGGCAATATACAACGTGCTAACCTGTTGAATCATTTTGAGTTTTCTTGTGCAGCTTCAGAGGGGTCAATTGCTCACGGTACCTGCCTATTCGGTAAAACGGCGAAAGCAGCATTTGCATCATCTTGAGCAATATGATGCCGATTTGATTCTCGGTTGCAATGGATTCATCTGGGTCGGCGAGCATGTCGCGGTGGATGAAGGGACTAATTTGAATGAAGATCAACATAAGTTGAGCATGGAAGTGGAGGCTTTTACCCCACTAGAAACTAGAAGGCACATTTGCCGGCTTGCCAATGCCGTGCGCGTGCTTTCAGCCCTTGGATTCACTCTGACCGTCGAACTGATAATCCAGACCGCTGAAGCAAGTCTATCATCACACGTCGAGATAAGCGACATGCTCGGAGCTGAATTTTATGTCCAGACAGCGGAGAGAGAGGCCAAGCGTCGAGCCGATCTCTCGAGAAGGATGAATGGGCCAGGGTAAAATGCAGTTTGGTCCTGCCTGCCTGATTATTTGTAGAGTAACAGTACCTGACCTGTACGATATTATCTGTAAAGGAAAATAGAGCCAATCAAGAACTGTTTTGAGATGTAGACGCTTGCTCAACCCTGTCGCGTCCATGTAGTTAGTGGTAGCAGTATCAAAATATAGCTGCTATCGACGGAGATTTTGTATACTCTGTTATGTAGGCCACTGTTCACTTTCATGAACCTGTTTTTTGTGTTCTTTTGGGGTCTGGGCAGGAGTGCTGCCAGTTCATACACGAGAGAGGGAAAGAGAGTATTTACAAGATAAAAAGTAACCATGAAATGTCTGGTTACAAAAACGCACGAACATAATGGGAATTTAGCCCGGCTCGTCGTCAGTTTCGTCGTTCAGAAGGCCGTTAAAGCCCTTGGACCGGTCGTTCTTGACCATCTGCGTGCTCAGGAGAGCTCTTGTGCTTGAAGAGTCGAAGATGCGCCGACATCTCTCCTTCCACTATCTTTTTTTGGAGGAAATGGCAGTGTGCCTATTCATTAATTGGTTAGAAGCCTACAAAAAACACTACAGTTATGTACTCCCTCCGTTCCTAAATATAAGTCTTTGTAGAGATTTCACTATGGACCACATACGGATGTATGTAGATGCATTTTAGAGTATAGATTCATTCATTTTGCTCCGTATGTGGTCCATAGTGAAATCTCTCCAAAGACTTACATTTAGAAACGAAGGGAGTACAGGACAAGGTGCAGAAGCTCCCAAAGGACATAGGACCTAGCTAAGAAGCTAATCAGGCACCGGGCCAGGCGCGTCCCCATCATCGAACAACCGCTCGGCGGAGAGCTTCGGTGCTGACGATCCATGTTGATGAGATTAGAGAGATTGTTCTCGGAGATGGAATGAGATCGAAAACCCTGACGTTTCCCTCTTTCCCAATGTGCCGCCCCGTATGAGAGAGATTTTGTCCATCCAAATGGCAGCTGAAAGAATATCGGGTGAGAGCCGCAATGTTTACCCGCCACTAGTCTTGGTTGAAGAAAACTGCCCATGCAGCAGGTCAAGTCTACTGTCCTCATCCCAGTCAGTCAGCAGTTTCCAAACTCCCCCCGAGAAGCAGTTTTGGTGAGAGCAACTCTATCAGATCTATCAGGGTGTGTTTGGTAGCCTGCATGGAGGGTGCATGAGCCTTAAAGTTCCCTATTCGACCCACTTTTCGCTATTTGGTAGAGTGCATGAGCTCACTTGGGCTATGCTCATCTGATGCAAAAAAAGGCCCTCGGCCATGCCCATCTCATGCACCCCAAACAGGGTGCATGGAGGCAGCCATGCTCGCCCCGACCTTCGTCTGATGCAAAATTTCAAAAAATGTTCAGAATTTCAAAATATGTTTAAATTTTCAAAAAAGTAGGAATTTCAAATTTTGTTTTAATTTTTTAAAAAGTTGAGAATTTCAAAATTTGTTTAAATTTTCAAAAAATATTTAAAATTTCAAAAACTATTAATAATATCAAAATATATTTAAATTTTCAAAAAATATTTAAATTATCAAAAAATATTTATAATATCAAATTTTGTTTAAATTTTCAAAAAAATTCAAAATTAAAAAAAAACAAAACAAAAAATTAGAATTTCAAAATACGTTTAAATTTTCAAAAATGTTCAGAATTTCATTTTTTAATGTTCAAAATATGTTTAAATTAAAAAAAAATCAGAATTTCAAATTTTGTTTAAATTTTCAAAAAATGTTCAAAATTTGTTTAAATTTTGTTCACCATTCAAAAAAATTATTCGAAATTCAAAATTGTTCAGCATGTCTGAACACATGCAGGCTGCCAAACAAAGTCTCAGCTCAGCATGTCTCAGTGCATACACCGATGCCAAACAACAGCAAATGCATGGACTCAGCATGTCTACACTCAGCATGTATTAAAGGAGAACAGCTAGGCTAGGTCCATACATGCTACCAAACACACCCTCAGAGTCGCCATATTGACAATGTTCATATTCATACGAAGTAGTGATGCGCAAAATTATAGTCTTCATAATGGCTGCCTTCATTTCTGGGACCCACTTGTCAGTGTGACATCATCCCCCCAGTCCTGGCCATGGGCCGCCCGGCCCGAACAGCCCGGCCCGACCCGGCCCAAAAAAGCCCGGCCCAACGCTGCTCCTGGGCCTAGGTTTTGAGCCCGAAGACTAGGTCAGGCCGGGCTTGGGCCCGCTGTTTATGCCATTTACTGAAGAGGCCTGGCCCGAGGCCCAAGGCCTGATGTGTTTTTTGCTGTGATGGGCCGGGCTCGGGCCTGAAAACTAGGCCCGACGGCCGGGCCGGGCCTGAGTTTTCTACCTCAGGCTTGGTCAGGCCCGGCCCGGAGGATGGCCAGGTCTACCCCCCCCCTCCCCCCCTCACAAATCTTCAAACTTCAGTTAAATCTGAGCACGACACAGATCGAAACAGACCCAACTTTCCCGCAACTCTTCGCTCGCCACGCAAGGCAAACAAGGTGATAGGTTTTCCCTACCTCCTGTTGGCGCTGCCAATCTGCCTCATCTCCTGTGGTCTTAGAGCGATGGAGGTGTGGTGGATCATGTTCCCTACCGGCAGGAGAGCTTAATTTTTAAGTGCTTTTTTGGTGTCCCTCTCAGGATTCAGGAAGACGAGGTGGCGGCGCTCCCTGAAGATGGAATAAGATTCTCCCCGCCGAACCCCGTCCTGGTGATGCGTCTAGTTTAGTCAGAGGGCGTGTGAAGGTGTTGCTCTGGTGGATCTCGTAGGATTTAGTCGGTGTTTGCCTTCGGTGGGCTGCTTGGATCCGGTATTCATTCGTTTGAGTTCACATGTCTCCATGTTGAATCCTTTTGATCTACACTTCTCTTTATCGGCGGCAGTTGTTGTTCTAATGTACTGGTCTTATAGTGCCTTAGCACGACGACTTCCAAATTGTCTACAACAAAAAGTCTACCCGGCTTCGGCGAGGGAGGGGCGATGATGGCATCGTGCCTTCGGCTCGCTCTAGTGATTGTAGTCGTCGCCACGTGGTCTACGGATCTGGATGTAATTATTTTGTTATTTCTAGTATTCTTTATACCATCTTTATGTTTGATGAATAGATTGGAAGTTTTCTCGAAAAAATGGAGCACGAGCGCAAAGACGCTTTCGACAAGGTACCCTTCATCGATGACTTGTTTCTGATGTCAATTTCAACTTCGTGGTGCTGATTCTGACGGCAGCGACGGATTCCGATGCCAATGCTCAAAATTGCGAGAAGCACCAGAACATGCATCCACATGGATGCCCCAACTAGTGCTTCTCACAATTTCAAACATGGGCATCGATTCCACTCTTCCACGCATCACACATCTCGCACGCGTCCACACATCTTGCTTGGCCATTAGGTCGCCAATTTTTTCCCACCTAATGATAAAAACTATGCTAACCATTTTAGGGAAACATACAAAAATCAGTGATGAAATCCTTGTGTGTCTTTGAAAATAATTCGTATAAATTTTATCAGAGCTTCACTGCGATACCGCTCCTCCTCCAAGATCAACACCCAGTTCACCGATGGTGATGGTGGAGATTGTGGGCGAATAGAAGGGAAGTGGGGGCCATCCGTCTTTTTATAGCCGTGGGGGACATGAAAAAGTAGTTGTAAAATTGCCACAGGCTAGTGCAAAAGGTGACGAGGAAGATGAAACTTTCCTCCCACACGAGTGGTTGGTGGATGGTGAGCGCTCCGAGCCAATGCCCATAACCACCAAATATGGAGGCTAGCGAGCTCTATATGGAGTGCACTCCATAAAGATTATAGTGACTCTGTTTAAAGTGCCATGCTGGCGGTTATTATAGCAATCGAGATGGCGACACTTCTAGAGTTTCCGTGAGCCATGTAATTTTTCTTTGAATGAGCGGCAGGAGCTCTGCACATTCTTTCTTTTTAGGTGATGAATTGTTCCACGGTATTTTTATATTAATATAAGGTATAAGTGTAGTCCAAGGAGGAGAAACGGCATTCTGGAGCTCGGTTTCCATGGAGGCCGAGCTTTTTAAATAAAATAAAATTGATACCCTTTGGTTTTAAAAAAATCTGAAAAAAATTGTACAAGTACATAAGGATGTGATGTGTATGTGTGTAAAATTCAGAATGAAATACCTTGAGATGCGATATGTGCAAAAAGAACAAATTCATGGACTTTTGGGACGAATAGTATCATGTGTTGAAAAGTCACAGATTTGTCTTTTCTGCACAGCCCTCAATTCAACGTATTTTATCCTGAAAATTTACACACATGTGTGTTATGTCTCTATGTATGTCTGTATTTTTTCTAGAATTTTTTGAAATGTAAAAATATGTTTTTTTCGAAAACAGGCCTCCATGGAGGCCGAGCTCCGAAAGCAATTTTCGGTACAAGGAAGGGGAAACAAAGGTGAAAGGGCACCCTTAAGTGTTTTTGATATTAATGACAACATAGTTTGTGTTATAACCTCATGCTTAAGTGTGTAAATAGTGTCATGACATCATAAAGAGAAGTATGGATGGTTGCCCCCCCCCCCAAATTTCGAAAAGGGGAAACATGCACTTGTCAATGCCTTTTAAGATAGTATCATGCATGCCAATTGTGCATTTTTTTGTGAGGTGGCACTAAATTAAATGAAGAAAGAGATGATTGAGTATCATGATATGGTACCGTATCATATTACGATGTACTAATATGTGTCATGCATGACAACAAATGAGATCACTATGATGTTGGAAATATGCCCTAGAGGCAATAATAAAAGCATTATTATTATATTTCTTTGTTCATGATAATTGTCTTTATTCATGCTATAATTGTGTTATCCGGAAATCGTAATACATGTGTGAATAACAGACACCAACATGTCCCTAGTAAGCCTCTAGTTGACTAGCTCGTTGATCAACAGATAGTCATGGTTTCCTGGCTATGGACATTGGATGTCATTGATAATGAGATCACATCATTAGGAGAATGATGTGATGGACAAGACCCAATCCTAAACATAGCATAAAGATCGTATAGTTCATTTGCTAGAGTTTTTCCAATGTCAAGTATCTTTTTCTTAGACCATGAGATCGTGTAACTCCCGGATACCATAGGAGTGCTTTGGGTATACCAAACGTCACAACGTAACTGGGTGACTATAAAGGTATACTACGAGTATCTCCGAAAGTGTCTATTGGGTTGACACGGATCAAGACTGGGATTTGTTGAAGGAAATATGCCCTAGAGGCAATAATAAAGTTATTATTTATTTCCTTATATCATGATAAATGTTTATTATTCATGCTAGAATTGTATTAACCGGAAACATAATACATGTGTGAATACATAGACAAACAGAGTGGCACTAGTATGCCTCTACTAGACTAGCTCGTTAATCAAAGATGGTTAAGTTTCCTAACCATGAACAAGGAGTTGTTATTTGATTAACGAGGTCACATCATTAGTTGAATGATCTGATTGACATGACCCATTCCATTAGCTTAGCACCCGATCGTTTAGTATGTTGCTATTGCTTTCTTCATGACTTATACATGTTCCTATGACAATGAGATTATGCAACTCCCGTTTGCCGGAGGAACACTTTGTGTGCTACCAAACGTCACAACGTAACTGGGTGATTATAAAGGAGCTCTACAGGTGTCTCCAATGGTAGATGTTGGGTTGGCGTATTTCGAGAATAGGATTTGTCACTCTGATTGTCGGAGAGGTATCTCTAGGCCCTCTCGGTAATACACATCACTTAAGCCTTGCAAGCATTGCAACTAATAAGTTAGTTGCAGGATGATGTATTACGGAACGAGTAAAGAGACTTGCCGGTAACGAGATTGAACTAGGTATTGGATACCGACGATGAATCTCGGGCAAGTAACATACCGATGCCAAAGGGAACAACGTGTGTTGTTATGCGGTCTGACCGATAAAGATCTTCGTAGAATATGTAGGAGCCAATATGGGCATCCAGGTCCCGCTATTGGTTATTGACCGGAGAAGTGCCTCGGTCATGTCTACATTGTTCTCGAACCGTAGGGTCCGCACGCTTAACGTTACGATGACAGTTATTATGAGTTTATGCATTTTGATGTACCGAAGGTTGTTCGGAGTCCCGGATGTGATCACGGACATGACGAGGAGTCTCAAAATGGTAGAGACATAAAGATTGATATATTGGAAGCCTATATTTGGATATCGGAAGTGTTCCGGGTGAAATCGGGATTTTACCGGATTACCGGGAGGTTACCGGAACCCCCCGGGAGCCATATGGGCCTTCATGGGCCTTAGTGGAAAGGAGAAAAGGGGCAGCCCATAGGTGGCCGCCCCCCCCCCCTTCGCTTAGTCCTATTAGGACTAGGAGAAGGGGCCGGGCCCCCTCTCTCTCTTTCCCCCTTGGGAATCCTAGTTAGAATAGGATTGAGGGGGGGAGTCCTACTCCTGGTAGGAGTAGGACTCCTCCTGCGCCCTCTCCCTGGCCGGCGCACCCCTCCCCCTTGGATCCTTTATATACGGGGGCAGGGGGCACCTCTAGACACACAAGTTGATCCTTGGTGATCGTTCCTTAGCCGTGTGCGGTGCCTCCTGCCACCAAATTCCACCTCGATCATATTGTTGCAGTGCTTAGGCGAAGCCCTGCGGCGGTAGTACATCAAGATCGTCACCACGCCGTCGTGCTGACGGAACTCTTCCTCGACGCTTTGCTGGATCGGAGCCCGAGGATCGTCATCGAGCTGAACGTGTGCTAAGAACTCGGAGGTGCCGGAGTAACGGTGCTTGGATCGGTCGGATCGGGAAGACGTACGACTACTTCCTCTACGTTGTGTGATCGCTTCCGCAGTCGGTCTGCGTTGGTACGTAGACAACACTCTCCCCTCTCGTTGCTATGCATCACCATGATCTTGCGTGTGCGTAGGAAAATTTTGAAATTACTACGTTCCCCAACAGTGGCATCCGAGCCTAGGTTTTATGGTTTGATGTTGTATGCACGAGTAGAACACAAGTGAGTTGTGGGCGATATAAGTCATACTGCCTACCAGCATGTCATACTTTGGTTCGGCGGTATTGTTGGATGAAGCGGCCCGGACCGACATTACGCGTACGCTTACGCGAGACCGGTTTCCCCGACGTGCTTTGCACATAGGTGACTTGCGGGTGACTGTTTCTCCAACTTTAGTTGAACCGAGTGTGGCTATGCCCGGTCCTTGCGAAGGTTAAAATGGAGTCTATTTGACAAACTATCATTGTGGTTTTGATGCGTAGGTGAGATTGGTTCTTGCTTAAGCCCGTAGCAGCCACGTAAAACTTACAACAACAAAGTAGAGGACGTCTAACTTGTTTTTGCAGGGCATGTTGTGATGTGATATGGTCAAGACATGATGCTGAATTTTATTGTATGAGATGATCATGTTTTGTAACCGAGTTATCGGCAACTGGCAGGAGCCATATAGTTGTCGCTTTATTGTATGCAATGCAATCGCGATGTAATGCTTTACTTTATTACTAAGCGGTAGTGATAGTCGTGGAAGCATAAGATTGGCGAGACGACAACGATGCTACGATGGAGATCAAGGTGTCGCACCAGTGACGATGGTGATCATGACGGTGCTTCGGAGATGGAGATCACAAGCACAAGATGATGATGGCCATATCATATCACTTATATTGATTGCATGTGATGTTTATCTTTTTATGCATCTTATCTTGCTTTGATTGACGGTAGCATTATAAGATGATCTCTCACTAAATTATCAAGAAGTGTTCTCCCTGAGTATGCACCGTTGCCAAAGTTCGTCGTGCCCAGACACCACGTGATGATCGGGTGTGATAAGCTCTACGTCCATCTACAACGGGTGCAAGCCAGTTTTGCACACGCAGAATACTCAGGTTAAACTTGACGAGCCTAGCATATGCAGATATGGCCTCGGAACACGGAGACCGAAAGGTCGAGCGTGAATCATATAGTAGATATGATCAACATAACGATGTTCACCATTGAAAACTACTCCATCTCACGTGATGATCGGTTATGGTTTAGTTGATTTGGATCACGTGATCACTTAGAGGATTAGAGGGATGTCTATCTAAGTGGGAGTTCTTAAGTAATATGATTAATTGAACTTTAATTTATCATGAACTTAGTCCTGGTAGTATTAGCATATCTATGTTGTAGATCAATAGCTCGCGTTGTTGCTTTCATATGTTTATTTTGATATGTTCCTAGAGAAAATTGTGTTGAAAGATGTCAGTAGCAATGATACGGATTGGATCCGTGATCTGAGGTTCATCCTCATTGCTGCACAGAAAAATTATGTCCTTGATGCACTGCTAGGTGACAGACCTATTGCAGGAGCAGATGTAGACGTTATGAACGTTTGGCTAGCTCAATATGATGACTACTTGATAGTGTAGTGCACCATGCTTAATGGCTTAGAATCGGGACTTCAAAGACGTTTTGAACGTCATGGAGCATATGAGATGTTCCAGGAGTTGAAGTTAATATTTCAAGCAAATGCCCGAATTGAGAGATATGAAGTCTCCAATAAGTTCTATAGCTGCAAGATGGAGGAGAACAGTTCTGTCAGTGAGCATATACTCAAAATGTCTGGGTATAATAATCACTTGATTCAGATGGGAGTTAATCTTCCGGATGATTGTGTCATTGACAGAATTCTCCAATCACTGCCACCAAGCTACAAGAGCTTCGTGATGAACTATAATATGCAAGGGATGAACAAGACTATTCCCGAGCTCTTCGCAATGCTGAAAGCTGCGGAGGTAGAAATCAAGAAGGAGCATCAAGTGTTGATGGTCAACAAGACCACTAGTTTCAAGAAAAAGGGCAAAGGGAAGAAAAAGGGGAACTTCAAGAAGAACAGCAAGCAAGTTGCTGCTCAGGAGAAGAAGCCCAAGTCTGGACCTAAGCCTGAAACTGAGTGCTTCTACTGCAAGCAGACTGGTCACTAGAAGCGGAACTGCCCCAAGTATTTGGCGGATAAGAAGGATGGCAAGGTGAACAAAGGTATATGTGATATACATGTTATTGATGTGTACCTTACTAGAGCTCGCAGTAGCACCTGGGTATTTGATACTGGTTCTGTTGCTAATATTTGCAACTCGAAACAGGGACTACGGATTAAGCGAACACTGGCAAAGGACGAGGTGACGATGCGCGTGGGAAACGGTTCCAAAGTTGATGTAATCGCGGTCGGCATGCTACCTCTACATCTACCTTCGGGATTAATATTAGACCTAAATAATTGTTATTTGGTGCCAGCGTTAAGCATGAACATTATATCTGGATCTTGTTTGATGCGAGACGGTTATTCATTTAAATCAGAGAATAATGGTTGTTCTATTTATATGAATAATATCTTTTATGGTCATGCACCTTTGAAGAGTGGTCTATTTTTGATGAATCTCGATAGTAGTGATACACATATTCATAATGTTGAAACCAAAAGATGCAGAGTTGATAATGAAAGTGCAACTTATTTGTGGCACTGTCGTTTAGGTCATATCGGTATAAAGCGCATGAAGAAACTCCATAATGATGGACTTTTGGAACCACTTGATTATGAATCACTTGGTACTTGCGAACCGTGCCTCATGGGCAAGATGACTAAAACACCGTTCTCCGGTACTATGGAGAGAGCAACAGATTTATTGGAAATCATACATACCGATGTATGTGGTCCGATGAATATTGAGGCTCGTGGCGGATATCGTTATTTTCTCACCTTCACAGATGATTTAAGCAGATATGGATATATCTACTTAATGAAACACAAGTCTGAAACATTTGAAAAGTTCATAGAATTTCAGAGTGAAGTTGAAAATCATCGTAACAAGAAAATAAAGTTTCTATGATCTGATCGTGGAGGAGAATATTTGAGTTACGAGTTTGGTGTACATTTGAAAAATTGTGGAATAGTTTCGCAACTCACGCCACCCGGAACACCACAGCGTAATGGTGTGTCCGAACGTCGTAATCGTACTTTACTAGATATGGTACGATATATGATGTCTCTTACTGATTTACCGCTATCGTTTTGGGGATACGCTTTAGAGACGGCCGCATTCACGTTAAATAGGGCACCATCAAAATCCGTTGAGACGACGCCTTATGAACTATGGTTTGGCAAGAAACCAAAGTTGTCGTTTCTTAAAGTTTGGGGTTGCGATGCTTATGTGAAAAAGCTTCAACCTGATAAGCTCGAACCCAAAGCGGAGAAATGTGTCTTCATAGGATACCCAAAGGAGACTGTTGGGTACACCTTCTATCACAGATCCGAAGGCAAGACATTTGTTGCTAAGAATGGATCATTTCTAGAGAAGGAGTTTCTCTCGAAAGAAGTGAGTGGGAGGAAAGTAGAACTTGACGAGGTAACTGTACCTGCTCCCTTATTGGAAAGTAGTACATCACAGAAAACTATTTCTGCGACACCTATACCAATTAGTGAGGAAGCTAATGATGATGATCATGAAACTTCAGGACAAGATACTACTGAACCTCGTAGATCAACCAGAGTGAGATCCGCACCAGAGTGGTACGGTAATCCAATTCTGGAAGTCATGCTACTAGATCATGATGAACCTACGAACTATGAAGAAGCGATAGTGAGCCCAGATTCCGCAAAGTGGCTTGAAGCCATGAAATCTGAGATGGGATCCATGTATGAGAACAAAGTATGGACTTTGGTTGACTTGCCCCATGATCGGCAAGCAATTGAGAATAAATGGATCTTCAAGAAAAAGACTGACGCTGACGGTAATATTACTGTCTATAAAGCTCGACTTGTCGCAAAAGGTTTTCGACAAGCTCAAGGGGTTGACTACGATGAGACCTTCTCACCCGTAGCAATGCTTAAGTCTGTCAGAATCATGTTAGCAATTGCCGCATTTTATGATTATGAAATTTGGCAGATGGATGTCAAAACTGCATTCCTGAATGGATTTCTGGAAGAAGAGTTGTATGTGATGCAACCGGAAGGTTTTGTCGATCCAAAGGGAGCTAACAAAGTGTGCAAGCTCCAGCGATCCATTTATGGACTGGTGCAAGCCTCTCGGAGTTGGAATAAACGCTTTGATAGTGTGATCAAAGCATTTGGTTTTATACAGACTTTTGGAGAAGCCTGTATTTACAAGAAAGTGAGTGGGAGCTCTGTAGCATTTCTGATATTATATGTGGATGACATATTGCTGATTGGAAATGATATAGAATTTCTGGATAGCATAAAGGGCTACTTGAATAAAAGTTTTTCGATGAAAGACCTCGGGGAAGCTGCTTACATATTAGGCATAAAGATCTATAGAGATAGATCAAGACGCTTAATTGGACTTTCACAAAGCACATACCTTGACAAGATTTTGAAGAAGTTCAAAATGGATCAAGCAAAGAAAGGGTTCTTGCCTGTGTTACAAGGTGTGAAGTTGAGTCAGACTCAATGCCCGACCACTGCAGAAGATAGAGAAAAAATAATGAAAGATGTTCCCTATGCTTCAGCCATAGGCTCTATCATGTATGCAATGCTGTGTACTAGACGTGATGTGTGCCTTGCTATAAGTTTAGCAGGGAGGTACCAAAGTAATCCAGGAGTGGATCACTGGACAGCGGTCAAGAACATCCTGAAATACCTGAAAAGGACTAAGGATATTTTTCTCGTGTATGGAGGTGACAAAGAGCTCACCGTAAGAGGTTACGTTGATGCAAGCTTTGACACTGATCCGGACGATTCTAAATCGCAAACCGGATACGTGTTTAGTTTAAACGGTGGAGCTGTCAGTTGGTGCAGTTCTAAACAAAGCGTCGTAGCGGGATCTACATGTGAAGCGGAGTACATAGCTGCTTCGGAAGCAGCGAACGAAGGAGTCTGGATGAAGGAGTTCATATCCGATCTAGGTGTCATACCTAGTGCATCGGGTCCAATGAAAATCTTTTGTGACAATACTGGTGCAATTGCTTTGGCAAAGGAATCCAGATTTCACAAGAGAACGAAACACATCAAGAGACGCTTCAATTCCATCCGAGATCTAGTCCAGGTGGGAGACATAGAGACTTGCAAGATACATACGGATCTGAATGTTGCAGACCCGTTGACTAAGCCTCTTCCACGAGCAAAACATGATCAGCACCAAGGCTCCATGGGTGTTAGAATCATTACTGTGTAATCTAGATTATTGACTCTAGTGCAAGTGGGAGACTGAAGGAAATATGCCCTAGAGGCAATAATAAAGTTATTATTTATTTCCTTATATCATGATAAATGTTTATTATTCATGCTAGAATTGTATTAACCGGAAACATAATACATGTGTGAATACATAGACAAACAGAGTGTCACTAGTATGCCTCTACTAGACTAGCTCGTTAATCAAAGATGGTTAAGTTTCCTAACCATGAACAAGGAGTTGTTATTTGATTAACGAGGTCACATCATTAGTTGAATGATTTGATTGACATGACCCATTCCATTAGCTTAGCACCCGATCGTTTAGTATGTTGCTATTGCTTTCTTCATGACTTATACATGTTCCTATGACTATGAGATTATGCAACTCCCATTTGCCGGAGGAACACTTTGTGTGCTACCAAATGTCACAACGTAACTGGGTGATTATAAAGGAGCTCTACAAGTGTCTCCAATGGTAGATGTTGGGTTGGCGTATTCCGAGAATAGGATTTTTCACTCCGATTGTCGGAGAGGTATCTCTGGGCCCTCTCGGTAATACACATCACTTAAGCCTTGCAAGCATTGCAACTAATAAGTTAGTTGCGGGATGATGTATTACGGAACGAGTAAAGAGACTTGCCGGTAACGAGATTGAACTAGGTATTGGATACTGACGATCGAATCTCGGGCAAGTAACATACCGATGACAAAGGGAACAACGTATGTTGTTATGCGGTCTGACCGATAAAGATCTTCGTAGAATATGTAGGAGCCAATATGGGCATCCAGGTCCCGCTATTGGTTATTGACCGGAGAAGTGCCTCGGTCATGTCTACATTGTTCTCGAACCGTACGGTCCGCACGCTTAACGTTACGATGACAGTTATTATGAGTTTATGCATTTTGATGTACCGAAGGTTGTTCGGAGTCCCGGATGTGATCACGGACATGACGAGGAGTCTCGAAATGGTCGAGACATAAAGATTGATATATTGGAAGCCTATATTTGGATATCGGAAGTGTTCCGGGTGAAATCGGGATTTTACCGGATTACCGGGAGGTTACCGGAACCCCCCGGGAGCCATATGGGCCTTCATGGGCCTTAGTGGAAAGGAGAAAAGGGGCAGCCCATAGGTGGCCGCACCCCCCCTTCCCTTAGTCCTATTAGGACTAGGAGAAGGGGCCGCCCCCCCTCTCTCTCTTTCCCCATTGGGAATCCTAGTTGGAACAGGATTGAGGGGGGGGGGGGTCCTACTCCCGGTAGGAGTAGGACTCCTCCTGCGCCCTCTCCCTGGCCGGCGCACCCCTCCCCCTTGGATCCTTTATATACGGGGGCAGGGGGCACCTCTAGACACACAAGTTGATCCTTGGTGATCGTTCCTTAGCCGTGTGCGGTGCCCCCTGCCACCAAATTCCACCTCGATCATATTGTTGCAGTGCTTAGGCGAAGCCCTGCGGCGGTAGTACATCAAGATCGTCACCACGCCGTCGTGCTGACGGAACTCTTCCTCGACGCTTTGCTGGATTGGAGCCCGAGGATCGTCATCGAGCTGAACGTGTGCTAAGAACTCGGAGGTGCCGGAGTAACGGTGCTTGCATCGGTCGGATCGGGAAGACGTACGACTACTTCCTCTACGTTGTGTGATCGCTTCCGCAGTCGGTCTGCGTTGGTACGTAGACAACACTCTCCCCTCTCATTGCTATGCATCACCATGATCTTGCGTGTGCGTAGGAAAATTTTGAAATTACTACGTTCCCCAACATTTGTCACTCCGTATGACGGAGAGGTATCACTGGGCCCACTCGGTAATGCATCATCATAATGAGCTCAAAGTGACCAAGTGTCTGGTCATAGGATCATGCATTACGGTACGAGTAAAGTGACTTGCCAGTAAAGAGATTGAACAAGGTATTGGGATACCGACGATCGAATCTCGGGCAAGAACATATCGATTGACGAAGGGAATTGCATACGGGGTTGATTGAATCCTCGACATTGTGGTTCATCCGATGAGATCATCGTGGAACATGTGGGAGCGAACATGGGTATCCAGATCCCGCTGTTGGTTATTGACCGGAGAGTCGTCTCGGTCATGTCTGCTTGTCTCCCGAACCCGTAGGGTCTACACACTTAAGGTTCGGTGACGCTAGGGTTGTGAAGATATGTATATGCAGTAACACGAATGTTGTTCGGAGTCCCGGATGAGATCCCGGACGTCACGAGGAGTTCCGGAATGGTCCGGAGGTAAAGGATTATATATAGGAAGTGCTATTTCGGCCATCGGGACAAGTTTCGGGGTCACCGGTATTATACCGGGACCACCGGAAGGGTCCCGGGGGTCCACCGGGTGGGGCCACCTATCCCGGGGGGCCCCATGGGCTAAAGTGGGACGAAACCCAGCCCAAAGTGGGATGGGGCGCCACTCCCCTAGGGCCCATGCGGCTAGAGTTGGGGGGGGGGGGAACCCTAAAGGGGGCGCCCCCTTGCTTGGGGGGCAAGCCCCATCCCTTGGCCGCCGCCCCCCCTAGGAGATCCCATATCCTAGGGCCGACGCCCCCCCTAGCACCCCTATATATAGTGGGGGGAGAGGAGGGACTTGACACACCAGCCCTTGGCGCCTCCCTCTCTCCCCGCTACATCTCTCTCTTGTAGTATAGGCGGAGCCATGCTACTGTGACGCCCTGCATCCACCACCACGCCGTCGTGCTGCTGGATCTTCATCAACCTCTCCTTCCCCCTTGCTGGATCAAGAAGGAGGAGACGTCATCCGCTCCGTACGTGTGTTGAACGCGGAGGTGCCGTCCGTTCGGCGCTTGGTCATCGGTGATTTGGATCACGTCGTGTTCGACTACTTCATCCCCGTTCCTTGAACGCTTCCGCTCGCGATCTACAAAGGTATGTAGATGCATCCGATGACTCGTTGCTAGATGAACTCATAGATGGATCTTGGTGAAACCGTAGGAAAATTTTTGTTTTCTGCAACGTTCCCCAACAGTGGCATCATGAGCTAGGTCTATGCGTAGTCCTTCTTGTGCGAGTAGAACACAATTTGTTGTGGGCGTAGATTTGTCAACTTTCTTGCCGCTACTAGTCTTATCTTGCTTCAGCGGTATTGTGGGATGAAGCGTCCCGGACCAACCTTACACGTACGCTTACGTGAGACCGGTTCCACCGACTAACATGCACTAGTTGCATAAGGTGGCTGGCGGGTGTCTGTCTCTCCCACTTTAGTTGGAGCGGATTCGATGAACAGGGTCCTTATGAAGGGTAAATAGAAGTTGACAAATCACGTTGTGGCTTTCACGTAGGTAAGAAGACGTTCTTGCGAGAACCCTAATTCAGCCACGTAAAAACTTGCAACAACAATTAGAGGACGTCTAACTTGTTTTTGCAGCAAGTGCTCTGTGATATGATATGGCCAAAGTTGTGATGAATGACGAATGATCTATATGTGATGTATGAGATGTTCATGCTATTGTAATAGGGATCACGACTTGCATGTCGATGAGTATGACAACCGGCAGGAGCCATAGGAGTTGTCTTTATTTTTTTGTATGACCTGCGTGTCATTGAGAAACGCCATGTAAATTACTTTACTTTATTGCTAAACGCGTTAGCCATAGTAGTAGAAGTAATAGTTGGCGAGCAACTTCATGGAGACATGATGATGGAGATCATGATGATGAAGATCATGGTGGCAAGCCGGTGACAAGATAATCATGGAGCCCCAAGATGGAGATCAAAGGAGCTATGTGATATTGGCCATATCATGTCACGTTTATTATTTGATTGCATGTGATGTTTATCATGTTTTGCATCTTGTTTACTTAGAACGACGGTAGTAAATAAGATGATCCCTCATAATAATTTCAAGAAGTGTTCCCCCTAACTGTGCACCGTTGCGACAGTTCGTTGATTCAAAGCACCACGTGATGATCGGGTGTTTGATTCAGACGTTCACATACAACGGGTGTAAGACAGATTTACACATGCAAACACTTAGGTTGACTTGACGAGCCTAGCATGTACAGACATGGCCTCGGAACATAGAAAACCGAAAGGTCGAGCATGAGTCGTATAGAAGATACGATCAACATGAAGATGTTCACCGATGTTGACTAGTCCGTCTCACGTGATGATCGGACACGACCTAGTTGACTCGGATCATGTTATACTTAGATGACTAGAAGAGGGATGTCTATCTAAGTGGGAGTTCATTGAATAATTTGATTAGATGAACTTAATTATCATGAACTTAGTCTAAATTCTTTACAATATGTCTCGTAGATCAAATGGCCAACGTAGTCTTCAACTTCAATGCGTTCCTAGAGAAAACCAAGCTGAAAGATGATGGCAGCAACTATACGGACTGGGTCCGGAACCTGAGGATCATCCTCATAGCTGCCAAGAAAGATTATGTCCTACAAGCACCGCTAGGTGAAGCTCCCGTCCCACAGAACCAAGACGTTATGAACGCTTGGCAGACACGTGTTGACGACTACTCCCTCGTTCAGTGCGGCATGCTTTACAGCTTAGAGCCGGGGCTCCAAAAGCGTTTTGAGAGACATGGAGCATATGAGATGTTCGAAGAGCTGAAAATGGTTTTTCAAGCTCATGCCCGGGTCGAGAGATATGAAGTCTCCGATAAATTCTTTAGCTGTAAGATGGAGGAAAATAGTTCTGTCAGTGAGCACATACTCACTATGTCTGGGTTGCATAACCGCTTGACTCAGCTGGGAGTTAATCTCCCGGATGATGCGGTCATTGACAGAATCCTCCAGTCGCTTCCACCAAGCTACAAGAGCTTTGTGATGAACTTCAATATGCAGGGGATGGAAAAGACCATTCCTGAGTTATTTTCAATGCTGAAATCAGCGGAGGTAGAAGTCAAGAAGGAACATCAAGTGTTGATGGTGAATAAAACCACTAAGTTCAAGAAGGGCAAGGGTAAAAAGAACTTCAAGAAGGACGGCAAGGGAGTTGCCGCGCCCAGCAAGCAAGCTGTCGGGAAGAAGCCAAAGAATGGACCCAAGCCCGAGACTGAGTGCTTTTATTGCAAGGGAAGCGGTCACTGGAAGCAGAACTGCCCCAAATACTTAGCAGACAAGAAGGCCGGCAAAACAAAAGGTATATGTGATATACATATAATTGATGTGTACCTTACTAGTGTCCGTAGTAGCTCCTGGGTATTTGATACCGGTGCAGTTGCTCACATTTGTAACTCAAAGCAGGGGCTGCGGAATAAGCGGAAACTGGCAAAGGACGAGGTGACGATGCGCGTCGGGAATGGTTCCAAGGTCAATGTGATCGCCGTCAGCACGCTACCTCTATATTTACCTTCGGGATTAGTTTTAAACCTTAATAATTGTTATTTAGTGCCAGCTTTGAGCATGAACATTGTATCGGGGTCTCGTTTAATTCGAGATGGCTACTCATTTAAATCCAAGAATAATGGTTGTTCTATTTATATGAGAGATATGTTTTATGGTCATGCTCCTATGGTGAATGGTTTATTCTTTATGAATCTCGAACGTAATGCTACACATGTTCATAATGTGAGTACCAAAAGATGTAAAGTTTATAATGATAGTCCCACATACTTGTGGCACTGCCGCCTTGGTCACATAGGTGTCAAACGCATGAAGAAGCTCCATGCAGATGGACTTTTAGAGTCTCTTGATTATGAATCATTTGACACGTGCGAACCATGCCTCATGGGTAAAATGACCAAGATTCCGTTCTCAGGAACAATGGAGTGAGCAACCAACTTATTGGAAATCATACATACTAATGTGTGCGGTCCAATGAGTGTTGAGGCTCGCGGCGGCTATCGTTATGTTCTCACCCTCACTGATGACTTGAGTAGATATGGGTATATCTACTTAATGAAACACAAGTCTGAAACCTTTGAAAAGTTCAAGGAATTTCAGAGTGAGGTTGAGAATCAACGTGACAGGAAAATCAAGTTTCTACGATCAGATCGTGGAGGAGAATACTCGAGTCACGAATTTGGCACACACTTAAGAAAATGTGGAATAGTTTCACAACTCACGCCGCCTGGAACACCTCAGCGTAACGGTGTGTCCGAACGTCGTAATCGCACTCTATTAGATATGGTGCGATCTATGATGTCTCTTACCGATTTACCGCTATCTTTTTGGGGCTATGCTTTAGAGACTGCCGCATTCACTTTAAATAGGGCTCCATCGAAATCCGTTGAGACGACACCGTATGAATTATGGTTTGGGAAGAAACCTAAGCTGTCATTTCTAAAAGTTTGGGGATGCGATGCTTATGTCAAGAAACTTCAACCTGAAAAGCTCGAACCCAAGTCGGAAAAATGCGTCTTCATAGGATACCCAAAAGAAACTATTGGGTATACCTTCTACCTCAGATCCGAAGGCAAGGTCTTTGTTGCCAAGAATGGATCCTTTCTAGAGAAGGAGTTTCTCTCGAAAGAGGTAAGTGGGAGGAAAGTGGAACTTGATGAAGTATTACCTCTTGAACCGGAAAATGGCGCAACTCAAGAAAATGTTCCTGAGGTGCCAGCACCGACTAGAGAGGAAGTTAATGATAATGATCAAGATACTTCTGATCAAGCTCCTACTGAAATTCGAAGGTCCACAAGGACACGTTCTGCACCAGAATGGTACGACAACCCTGTCTTGGAAATCATGTTGTTAGACAACGGTGAACCTTCGAACTATGAAGAAGCGATGGCGGGCCCGGATTCCGACAAATGTCTAGAAGCCATGAAATCCGAGATAGGATCCATGTATGAAAACGAAGTATGGACTTTGACTGACTTGCCCGTTGAACGGCGAGCCATAGAAAATAAATGGATCTTTAAGAAGAAGACAGACGCGGATGCTAATGTGACCATCTATAAAGCTCGGCTTGTCGCTATGGGTTATCGACAAGTTCAAGGGGTTGACTACGATGAGACTTTCTCACCGGTAGCGAAGCTGAAGTCCGTCCGAATCATGTTAGCAATTGCCGCATTCTACGATTATGAGATATGGCAAATGGACGTCAAAACGGCATTCCTTAATGGTTTCCTTAAGGAAGAATTGTATATGATGCAGCCGGAGGGTTTTGTCGATCCTAAGAATGCTGACAAGGCGTGCAAGCTCCAACGCTCGATTTATGGGCTGGTGCAAGCATCTCAGAGTTGGAACATTCGCTTTGATGAGATGATCAAAGCGTTTGGGTTTACGCAGACTTATGGAGAAGCCTGCGTTTACAAGAAAGTGAGTGGGAGCTCTATAGCATTTCTCATACTATATGTAGATGACATACTCTTGATGGGAAATGATATAGAACTCTTGGACAGCATCAAGGCCTACTTGAATAAGAGTTTTTCAATGAAGGACCTTGGAGAAGCTGCTTATATATTAGGCATCAAGATCTATAGAGATAGATCAAGACGCCTCATAGGTCTTCCACAAAGCACATACCTTGAGAAGATATTGAAGAAGTTCAATATGGATCAATCTAAGAAGGGGTTCTTGCCTGTGTTACAAGGTATGAAATTGAGCTTGGCTCAAAGTCCGACCACGGCAGAAGAAATAGAAGAGATGAGTGTCATCCCCTATGCCTCAGGCATAGGTTCTATTATGTATGCCATGCTGTGTACCAGACCTGATGTAAACCTTGCCGTAAGTTTGGTAGGAAGGTACCAAAGTAAACCCGGCAAGGAACTCTGGACAGTGGTCAAGAATATCCTGAAGTACCTTAAAAGGACTAAGGAAATGTTTCTCATTTATGGAGGTGACGAAGAGCTCGTTGTAAAGGGTTACGTCGACGCTAGCTTCGACACAGATCTGATGACTCTAAGTCACAAACCGGATACGTGTATATTTTGAATGGTGGGGCAATAAGCTGGTGCAGTTGCAAGCAGAGCGTCGTGGCGGGATCTACATGTGAAGCGGAGTACATGGCAGCCTCGGAGGCAGCACATGAAGCAATTTGGGTGAAGGAGTTCATCACCGACCTCGGAGTCATACCCAATGCGTCGGGGCCGATCAAGCTCTTCTGTGACAACACTGGAGCTATTGCACTTGCCAAGGAGCCCAGATTT
The DNA here is from genome assembly GCA_034509565.1 of Triticum monococcum. Lineage (NCBI taxonomy): Eukaryota > Viridiplantae > Streptophyta > Magnoliopsida > Poales > Poaceae > Triticum > Triticum monococcum. The sequence goes on along the minus strand of CM067846.1, from coordinate 120,198,934 downwards.
CACAAGAAGACAAGGCACATCAAGCGTCGCTTCAACTCCATTCGTGAAAATGTTCAAGATGGAGACATAGAGATTTGTAAAGTACATACGGACCTGAATGTAGCAGATCCGTTGACTAAACCTCTCCCTAGGGCAAAACATGATCAACACCAGAATTCCATGGGTGTTCGATTCATCACAATGTAACTAGATTATTGACTCTAGTGCAAGTGGGAGACTGTTGGAAATATGCCCTAGAGGCAATAATAAAAGCATTATTATTATATTTCTTTGTTCATGATAATTGTCTTTATTCATGCTATAATTGTGTTATCCGGAAATCGTAATACATGTGTGAATAACAGACACCAACATGTCCCTAGTAAGCCTCTAGTTGACTAGCTCGTTGATCAACAGATAGTCATGGTTTCCTGGCTATGGACATTGGATGTCATTGATAACGAGATCACATCATTAGGAGAATGATGTGATGGACAAGACCCAATCCTAAACATAGCATAAAGATCGTATAGTTCGTTTGCTAGAGTTTTTCCAATGTCAAGTATCTTTTCCTTAGACCATGAGATCATGTAACTCCCGGATACCGTAGGAGTGCTTTGGGTATACCAAACTTCACAACGTAACTGGGTGACTATAAAGGTATACTACGGGTATCTCCGAAAGTGTCTGTTGGGTTGACACGGATCAAGACTGGGATTTGTCACTCCGTATGACGGAGAGGTATCACTGGGCCCACTCGGTAATGCATCATCATTATGAGCTCAAACTGACCAAGTGTCTGGTCACGGGATCATGCATTACGGTATGAGTAAAGTGACTTGCCGGTAACGAGATTGAACGAGGTATCGGGATACCGACGATCGAATCTCGGGCAAGTAACATATCGATTGACGAAGGGAATTGCATACGGGGTTGATTGAATCCTCGACATCATGGTTCATCCGATGAAATCATCGTGGAACATGTGGGAGCCAACATGGGTATCCAGATCCCACTGTTGGTTATTGACCGGAGAGTCGTCTCGGTCATGTCTGCTTGTCTCCCGAACCCGTAGGGTCTACACACTTAAGGTTCGGTGACGCTAGGGTTGTGAAGATATGTATATGCAGTAACTCGAATGTTGTTCGGAGTCCCGGATGAGATCCCGGACGTCACGAGGAGTTCCGGAATGGTCCGGAGGTAAAGAATTATATATAGGAAGTGCTATTTCGGCCATCGGGACAAGTTTCGGGGTCACCGCTATTATACCGGGACCACCGGAAGGGTCCCGGGGGTCCACCGGGTGGGGCCACCTATCCCGGGGGGCCCCATGGGCTACAGTGGGACGAAACCCAGCCCAAAGTGGGCTGGGGCGCCACTACCCTAGGGCCCATGCGGCTAGGGTTGGGGGGAAACCCTAAAGGGGGCGCCCCCTTGCTTGGGGGGCAAGCCCCACCTCTTGGCCGCCGCCCCCCTAGGAGATCCCATCTCCTAGGGCCGGCGCCCCCCTAGCACCCCTATATATAGTGGGGGGAGAGGAGGGACTTGACACACCAGCCCTTGGCGCCTCCCTCTCTCCCCGTTACATCTCTCTCTTGTAGTATAGGCGGAGCCCTGCTACTGTGACGCCCTGCATCCACCACCACGCCATCGTGCTTCTGGATCTTCATCAACCTCTCCTCCCCCCTTGCTGGATCAAGAAGGAGGAGACGTCATCCGCTCCGTACGTGTGTTGAATGCGGAGGTGCCGTCCGTTCGGCGCTTGGTCATCGGTGATTTGGATCACGTCGTGTTCGACTACTTCATCCCCGTTCTTTGAACGCTTCCGCTCGCGATCTACAAAGGTATGTAGATGCATCCGATGACTCGTTTCTAGATGAACTCATAGATGGATCTTGGTGAAACCGTAGGAAATTTTTTGTTTTCTGCAACGTTCCCCAACATATGATACTATGCATTGTGGAGGTAATATAATACACTAATATCATATGCATAATACTAGTATATGATACGTGACCAGCCTTAGGGCAGCCACGCTATTTAGAGGGGGTGCACCTCGGAGAGATTGTGGGAATCAACTGCACGTACACAAACAAAACGCACCCGCAATCATACACAAGATCACACACACAGGGAGAGAGAGAGGGGAGAGAGAGAGAGAGGGGAAGGGAGTTCCCTCAAATCAGCTAGAGTTCCATGGTTCTAGGTAGCCCAAAACTTTAAGGGCAGTGTCCGACTAGGGTCCACAGATCTCAAAAGGTTTGCACCTCTGTTGCAAACATTCTGCTTATCACATAGTCATATCCGAAAATTTCAGGGCATTCAGGTAAATCCCTGAACCTTGTCCGGAACTTCCAGGCCACAGAAAAATGTGTGGCAACGGTTGGATTTGGGGGCTAGTTGTAAATATCCCCCTTCTGTTGGAAATATGTCCTAGAGGCAATAATAAATTGATTATTATCATATTTCCCTTTCATGATAAATGTTTATTATTCATGCTAGAATTGTATTAACCAGAAACTTAAATGCGTGTGTGAATACATAAACTACACGTGCCGCGACGCGAGTACGACTACGCCAACCACGGTCTCTAGATTGTTAACGCTTACGACTACGCCAACCACGATCTCTAGATTGTTAACGCTTTCAGCCTACAAGGGTATGTAGACACCACTCCCCTCTCGTTGTTATACATCTCCTAGATTAGATCTTGGGTGTTCATAGGATTTTTTTTTATTTTCATGCTTCGTTCCCCATCACCTTCTTCCCCACAAAGAAGGTGATGACTCCATTCTCTCCCCTTCATTGTTCTAGCTCAAAATTCTTGGAGAACTCTTTCCCCTTCCACTAAAACTTGTTGATCTTTTGGGGAATGAAAAAGAGAAGTGCATGATCTACGTTCCACCAAAGAGAAATTTGACCCCCCATGTTCCCCTAGAGGATCTTGTTACTCTTGGATGTTTGAGACTCCTAGGCGGTAGGATCCTCTAGTGAAATATCGATTTGTGATCTTCCTCGGTGTTTGTGAAGGTTTGGAGGTCACCTCAAGTTCTACCACTAGTGTCTGGTGTTATATGAGAGGCCCATATCTATTGGCCCGTGAGACCCAAGCCCATTTAGTCTTGGCGTCCTATAGAAGGAGAGGCATGAGGTTCTCTTTGCTGTTACCATCGTGCCAAGATCACTAGCTCGGAACCCCCTACCCGAGATCTGCTGGATTCAACTTTGTCAGCTGGCCGCAAGTGCAATCGCCTCTTGGAGCAATCCAACAAGCTCTGGGAGGCAGTCTGCCACCAAGTGGTAGACATGTACCACGAGCTCGACCACCTCGCGCCAAGATTAGGGGAGCTTCGCCGCGCCATTGCGCAAGCGGAGATCGAAGCGGTCTACAAGATCTCAGAAGACAATGCCCGCCAGACATTCGCCGAATGTAGGGCAACGAATGAAGCGTTGAATGTCGACGGGATGATGGCGACGACAAGGAGGAGGACGACAGTAACAAGGAGGACAACTACGATGATGATGAATAACATCAAGTAGTTTTGTTAGGTTCTAGAATTATGCATCTTAATTAGGTAGAACTTCTGCATATCATGTAATGATATTAAGTATTGTCTTTATTGTTTTATGAAGTTTTCCATTGAAACCTCTCATGTCCACTCGTGCTTGTAACTGCTTGAACTTGCCCCAAAATATATACTTGTGACTACCATCTTGGCACGATAAGTGTAATCATAAGTATATATATTGTGATTTGGCCCCACATAGGGAAATTTAAAAATATAAGCAATTGAGATCTAAAAAAGTCTTAAGTTTTCAATTATATTCTATGACACTACAAATCGTTGCAAAATATGCACATGTCTAATGACAACCGAATACGTTGCCGAAAATCAGGTCATAACGTCACTAAAGTTGTCAATGGCGCTGCCCCGAGGGAAAACTAGCTGGTGATAGTCTTCCGTCATATAAAATGATCTTAGGCAACATTTCATATCCCGTTACCAGGGTTTTCGTCACAAAATAGCACAAATTTTGTAGTGACGGTGTCGAATTCCTCTCTCTGTAACCAGAAACAGACTATAGGTCAAATCTCTGGAGGAAGACCATGAGGTGATGGTGTCTCCATCTCAAGAAAAGCTTCCGTGTTTTTCTGGAACTTTTTAGGTACATATAGGATTTTATGGCAGCGGAATCACCAAAAGGTGGTGGCCAGGTGTTGGAAATATGCCCTAGAGGCAATAATAAAATCATTATTATTATATTTCCTTGTTCATGATAATTGTCTTTTATTCATGCTATAATTGTGTTATCCAGAAATCGTAATACATGTGTGAATAATAGACACCAACATGTCCATGGTAAGCCTCTAGTTGACTAGCTCGTTGATCAACAGATAGTCATGGTTTCCTGATTATGGACATTGGATGTCATTGATAACAAGATCACATCATTAGGAGAATGATGTGATGGACAAGACCCAATCCTAAACATAGCACAAGATCGTATAGTTCGTTTGCTAGAGTTTTCCAATGTCAAGTATCCTTTCCTTAGACCATGAGATCGTGTAACTCCCGGATACCGTAGGAGTGCTTTGGGTGTACCAAACGTCACAACGTAACTGGGTGACCATAAAGGTATACTACGGGTATCTCCGAAAGTGTCTGTTGGGTTGACACGGATCAAGACTGGGATTTGTCACTCCGTATGACGGAGAGGTATCACTGGGCCCACTCGGTAATGCATCATCATTATGAGCTCAAAGTGACCAAGTGTCTGGTCACGGGATCATGCATTATGGTACGAGTAAAGTGACTTGCCGGTAACGAGATTGAACGACGAATTGTGATACCGACGATCGAATCTCGGGCAAGTAACATACCGATTGATGAAGGGAATTGTATACGGGGTTGCTTGAATCCTCGACATCGTGGTTCATCTGATGAGATCATCGAGGAGCATGTGAGAGCCAACATGGGTATCCAGATCCCGTTGTTGGTTACTGACCAGAGAGCGATCTCGGTCATGTCTACATGTCTCCCGAACCCGTAGGGTCTACACACTTAAGGTTCGGTGACTCTAGGGTTGTAAAGATATGAATATGCAATAATCCGAAAGTTGTTCGGAGTCCCGGATGAGATCCCGGACGTCACGAGGAGTTCCGGAATGGTCCGGAGGTAAATAAGAATATATAGGAAGTGCTGTTTCGGCCAACGAGAAAGTTTCGGGTTCACCGGTATTGTACCGGGACCACCGGAAGGGTCCCGGGGGTCCACCGGGTGGGGCCACCCATCCCGGAGGGCCCCATGGGCCAAAGTGGGGAGGGGAACCAGCCCATAGTGGGCTGGTGCGCCCCCTTAGGCCCACCCCATGCGCCTAGGTTGGAACCCTAGGGGTGGGGGCGCCCCACCTTGCCTTGGGGGCTACTCCAGCCCTGGCCGCCGCCCCCCCCCTTGGGAGATCCAATCTCCAAGGGGCCGGCGGCCCCCTAGGGGCCTATATGAAGGAGGGGAGGGAGGGGGCAGCCGCACCCTGCATCCTTGGCGCCTCCCTCTCCCCTGCTACACCTCTCACTCTCGCGCAGACGCTCGGCGAAGCCCTGCTGCACATGACAACTGCATCCACCACCACGCCGTCATGCTGCTGGATCTTCATCAACCTCTCCTTCCCCCTTGCTGGATCAAGAAGGAGGAGACGTCATCCGCTCCGTACGTGTGTTGAACGCGGAGGTGCCGTCCGTTCGGCGCTTGGTCATCGGTGATTTGAATCACGGCAAGTACGACTCCATCATCCATGTTCTAGTGAACGCTTTCGCTCGCGATCTACAAAGGTATCTAGATGCATCCGATCACTCGTTGCTAGATGAACTCATAGATGGATCTTGGTGAAACCGTAGGAAATTTTTTGTTTTCTGCAACGTTCCCCAACAGTGGCATCATGAGCTAGGTCTATGTGTATGTTGGGGAACGCAGTAATTTCAAAATTTTTCCTACGCACACGCAAGATCATGGTGATGCACAGCAACGAGAGGGGAGAGTGTTGTCTACGTACCAACGCAGACCGACTGCGGAAGCGATCACACAACGTAGAGGAAGTAGTCGTACGTCTTCTTCCCGATCCGACCGATCCAAGCACCGTTACTCCGGCACCTCCGAGTTCTTAGCACACGTTCAGCTCGATGACGTTCCTCAGGCTCCGATCCAGCAAAGCGTCGAGGAAGAGTTCCGTCAGCACGACGGCGTGGTGACGATCTTGATGTACTACCGACGCAGGGCTTCGCCTAAGCACTGTAACGGTATGATCGAGGTGGAATTTGGTGGCAGGGGGCACCGCACACGGTTAAGGAACGATTAACTTGTGTGTCTTGGGGTGCCCCCTGCCCCCGTATATAAAGGCCAGGGGCAGGGGGTTCGGCCGGCTAGGAGGGAGGCGCAGGGAGGAGTCCTACTCCCACCGGGAGTAGGACTCCTCCCCTCCAATCCTATTCCAACTAGGATTCTTGGGGGGGAAGGAGAAAGAGGGGGCCGGCCCACCTCTCCTAGTCCTATTAGGACTTGGGAAAGGGGGGGGGGCGCCGGCCAGGTGTGGGCTGCCTCTTCTCTCTTTTCCACTAAGGCCCAATAGGCCCATTTACCTCCCGGGGGGTTCCGGTAACCCTCCCGGTAATCCGGAAAAATCCCGATTTCACCCGGAACGCTTCCGGTGCCCAAACATAGGCTTCCAATATATCAATCTTTACGTCTCGACCATTTCGAGACTCCTCGTCATGTCCGTGATCTCATCCGGGACTCCGAACAACCTTCGGTACATCAAAATGCATAAACTCATAATAACTGTCATCGTAACGTTAAGCGTGCGGACCCTACGGTTCGAGAACAGTGTAGACATGACCGAGACACGTCTCCGGTCAATAACCAATAGCGGGACCTGGATGCCCATATTGGCTCCTACATATTCTACGAAGATCTTTATCGGTCAGACCGCATAACAACATACGTTGTTCCCTTTGTCATCGGTATGTTACTTGCCCGAGATTCGATCGTCGGTATCCAATACCTAGTTCAATCTCGTTACCGGCAAGTCTCTTTACTCGTTCCGTAATACATCATCTCACAACTAACATATTAGTTGCAATGCTTGCAAGGCTTATGTGATGTGTATTACCGAGAGGGCCCAGAGATACCACTCCGACAATCGGAGTGACAAACCCTAATCTCGAAATACGCCAACCCAACATCTACCATTGGAGACACCTGTAGTACTCCTTTATAATCACCCAGTTACGTTGTGACGTTTGGTAGTACCCAAAGTGTTCCTCCGGTAAACGGGAGTTGCATAATCTCATAGTTATAGGAACATGTATAAGTCATGAAGAAAGCAATAGCAACATACTAAACGATCGGGTGCTAAGCTAATGAAATGGGTCATGTCAATCAGATCATTCAACTAATGATGTGACCTCGTTAATCAAATAACAACTCTTTGTTCATGGTTAGGAAACATAACCATCTTTGATTAACGAGCTAGTCTAGTAGAGGCATACTAGTGACACTCTGTTGGTCTATGTATTCACACATGTATTATGTTTCCGGTTAATACAATTCTAGCATGAATAATAAACATTTATCATGATATAAGGAAATAAATAATAACTTTATTATTGCCTCTAGGGCATATTTCCTTCAGTCTCCCACTTGCACTAGAGTCAATAATCTAGATTACACAGTAATGATTCTAACACCCATGGAGCCTTGGTGCTGATCATGTTTTGCTCGTGGAAGAGGCTTAGTCAACGGGTCTGCAACATTCAGATCCGTATGTATCTTGCAAATCTCTATGTCTCCCACCTGGACTAAATCCCGGATGGAGTTGAAGCGTCTCTTGATGTGTTTGGTTCTTTTGTGAAATCTGGATTCCTTTGCCAAGGCAATTGCACCAGTATTGTCACAGAAGATTTTCATTGGACCCGATGCACTAGGTATGACACCTAGATCGGATATGAACTCCTTCATCCAGACTCCTTCATTCGCTGCTTCCGAAGCAGCTATGTACTCCGCTTCACATGTAGATCCCGCTACGACGCTTTGTTTAGAACTGCACCAACTGACAGCTCCACCGTTTAAAGTAAACACGTATCCGGTTTGCGATTTAGAATTGTCCGGATCAGTGTCAAAGCTTGCATCAACGTAACCTCTTACGGTGAGTTCTTTGTCACTTCCATATACGAGAAACATATCCTTAGTCCTTTTCAGGTATTTCAGGATGTTCTTGACCGCTGTCCAGTGATCCACTCCTGGATTACTTTGGTACCTCCCTGCTAAACTTATAGCAAGGCACACATCAGGTCTGGTACACAGCATTGCATACATGATAGAGCCTATGGCTGAAGCATAGGGAACATCTTTCATTTTCTCTCTATCTTCTGCAGTGGTCGGGCATTGAGTCTGACTCAACTTCACACCTTGCAATACAGGCAAGAACCCTTTCTTTGCTTGATCCATTTTGAACTTCTTCAAAATCTTGTCAAGGTATGTGCTTTGTGAAAGTCCAATTAAGCGTTTTGATCTATCTCTATAGATCTTTATGCCTAATATGTAAGCAGCTTCCCCGAGGTCTTTCATCGAAAAACTTTTATTCAAGTATCCCTTTATGCTATCCAGAAATTCTATATCATTTCCAATGAGTAATATGTCATCCACATATAATATCAGAAATGCTACAGAGCTCCCACTCACTTTCTTGTAAATACAGGCTTCTCCAAAAGTCTGTATAAACTCAAATGCTTTGATCACACTATCAAAGCGTTTATTCCAACTCCGAGATGCTTGCACCAGTCCATAAATGGATCGCTGGAGTTTGCATACTTTGTTAGCTCCTTTTGGATCGACAAAACCTTCGGGTTGCATCATATACAACTCTTCTTCCAGAAAACCATTCAGGAATGCGATTTTTACATCCATTTGCCAAATTTCATAATCATAAAACGCGGCAATTGCTAACATGATTCTGACAGACTTAAGCATCGCTACGGGTGAGAAAGTCTCATCGTAGTCAACTCCTTGAACTTGTCGAAAACCTTTTGCGACAAGTCGAGCTTTGTAGATAGTAACATTACCATCAGCGTCAGTCTTTTTCTTAAAGATCCATTTATTCTCAATTGCTTGCCGATCATCGGGCAAGTCAACCAAAGTCCATACTTTGTTCTCATACATGGATCCCATCTCAGATTTCATGGCTTCAAGCCACTTTGCGGAATCTGGGCTCACCATCGCTTCTTCATAGTTCGTAGGTTCATCATGATCTAGTAGCATGACTTCCAGAACAGGATTACCGTACCACTCTGGTGCGGATCTTACTCTGGTTGATCTACGAGGTACAGTCGTATCTTGATCTAAAGTTTCATGATCATCATCATTAACTTCCTCTCTTATTGGTGTAGGTCTCACAGAAACAGTTTTCTGTGATGTACTATTTCCCAATAACGGAGTAGGTACAGTTACCTCGTCAAGTTCTACTTTCCTCCCACTCACTTCTTTCGAGAGAAACTCCTTCTCAAGAAAGTTTCCGAATTTAGCAACAAAAGTCTTGCCTTCGGATCTGTGATAGAAGGTGTATCCAATAGTTTCCTTTGGATATCCTATGAAGACACACTTCTCTGATTTGGGTTCGAGCTTATCAGGTTGAAGCTTTTTCACATAAGCATCGCAGCCCCAAACTTTAAGAAACGACAACTTTGGTTTCTTGCCAAACCATAGTTCATAAGGTGTCGTCTCAACGGATTTAGATGGTGCCCTATTTAACGTGAATGCGGCCGTCTCTAAAGCATAACCCCAAAATGATAGCGGTAAATCAGTAAGAGACATCATAGATCGCACCATATCTAGTAAAGTACGATTACGACGTTCGGACACACCATTACGTTGTGGTGTTCCAGGTGGCGTGAGTTGCGAAACTATTCCACAATTTTTCAAATGTACACCAAACTCGTAACTCAAATATTCTCCTCCACGATCAGATCGTAGAAACTTTATTTTCTTGTTACGATGATTTTCAACTTCACTCTGAAATTCCTTGAACTTTTCAAATGTTCCAGACTTATGTTTCATTAAGTAGATATACCCATATCTGCTTAAATCATCTGTGAAGGTGAGAAAATAACGATATCCGCCACGAGCCTCAATATTCATCGGACCACATACATCGGTATGTATGATTTCCAATAAATCTGTTGCTCTCTCCATAGTACCGGAGAACGGTGTTTTAGTCATCTTGCCCATGAGGCACGGTTCGCAAGTACCAAGTGATTCATAATCAAGTGGTTCCAAAAGCCCATCAGTATGGAGTTTCTTCATGCGCTTTACACCGATATGACCTAAACGGCAGTGCCACAAATAAGTTGCACTATCATTATCAACTCTGCATCTTTTGGTTTCAACATTATGAATATGTGTATTACTACTATCGAGATTTAATAAGAATAGACCACTTTTCAAGGGTGCATGACCATAAAAGATATTACTCATATAAATAGAACAACCATTATTCTCTGATTTAAATGAATAACCGTCTCGCATCAAACAAGATCCAGATATAATGTTCATGCTCAACGCTGGCACCAAATAACAATTATTTAGGTCTAATATTAATCCCGAAGGTAGATGTAGAGGTAGCGTGCCGACCGCGATCACATCGACTTTGGAACCGTTTCCCACGCGCATCGTCACCTCGTCCTTTGCTAGTGTCCGCTTATTCTGTAGTCCCTGTTTCGAGTTGCAAATATTAGCAACAGAACCAGTATCAAATACCCAGGTGCTACTGCGAGCATTAGTAAGGTACACATCAATAACATGTATATCACATATACCTTTGTTCACCTTGCCATCCTTCTTATCCGCCAAATACTTGGGGCAGTTCCGCTTCCAGTGACCAGTCTGCTTGCAGTAGAAGCACTCAGTTTCAGGCTTAGGTCCAGACTTGGGTTTCTTCTCTTGAGCAGCAACTAGCTTGCCGTTCTTCTTGAAGTTCCCTTTCTTCTTCCCTTTGCCCTTTTTCTTGAAACTAGTGGTTTTGTTAACCATCAACACTTGATGCTCCTTCTTGATTTCTACCTCCGCAGCTTTCAGCATAGCGAAGAGTTCGGGAATAGTCTTGTTCATCCCTTGCATATTATAGTTCATCACAAAGCTCTTGTAGCTTGGTGGCAGTGATTGGAGAATTCTGTCAATGACGCAATCATCCGGAAGTGTAACTCCCAATTGAATCAAGTGATTATTATACCCAGACATTTTGAGTATATGCTCACTGACAGAACTGTTCTCCTCCATCTTGCAGCTATAGAACTTATTGGAGACTTCATATCTCTCAATCCGGGCATTTGCTTGAAATATTAACTTCAACTCCTGGAACATCTCATATGCTCCATGATGTTCAAAACGTCGTTGAAGTCCCGGTTCTAAGCCGTAAAGCATGGCACACTGAACTATTGAGTAGTCATCAGCTTTGCTCTGCCAGACGTTCATAACTTCTGGTGTTGCTCTTGCAGCAGGCCTGGCACTCAGCGGTGCTTCCAGGACGTAATTCTTCTGTGCAGCAATGAGGATAATCCTCAGGTTACGGACCCAGTCCGTGTAATTGCTACCATCATCTTTCAACTTTGCTTTCTCAAGGAACGCATTAAAATTCAACGGAACAACAGCACGAGCCATCTATCTACAACATAAACAAGCAAGATACTATCAGGTACTAAGTTCATGATAATTTTAAGTTCAGTTAATTTACTTAAGAACTCCCACTTAGATAGACATCTCTCTAATCCTCTAAGTGATTACGTGATCCAAATCAACTAAACCATAACCGATCATCACGTGAGATGGAGTAGTTTTCAATGGTGAACATCAATATGTTGATCATATCTACTATATGATTCACGCTCGACCTTTCGGTCTCCGTGTTCCGAGGCCATATCTGTATATGCTTGGCTCGTCAAGTATAACCTGAGTATTCCGCGTGTGCAACTGTTTTGCACCCATTGTATTTGAACGTAGAGCCTATCACACCCGATCATCACGTGGTGTCTCAGCACGAAGAACTTTTGCAACGGTGCATACTCAGGGAGAACACTTCTTGATAATTTAGTGCGAGATCATCTTATAATGCTACCGTCAATCAAAGCAAGATAAGATGCATAAAAGGATAAACATCACATGCAATCAATATAAGTGATATGATATGGCCATCATCATCTTGTGCTTTGTGATCTCCATCTCCGAAGCATCGTCATGATCACCATCGTCACCGGCGCGACACCTTGATCTCCATCGTAGCATCGTTGTCGTCTCGTCAATCTTATGCTTCCACGACTATCACTACCGCTTAGTAATAAAGTAAAGCATTACATCGCGATTGCATTGCATACAATAAAGCGACAAACATATGGCTCCTGCCAGTTGCCGATAACTCGGTTACAAAACATGATCATCTCATACAATAAAATCAGCATCACGCCTTGACCATATCACATCACAACATACCCTGCAAAAACAAGTTAGACGTCCTCTACTTTGTTGTTGTAAGTTTTACGTGGCTGCTACGGGCTTTAAGTAAGAACTCCTCTCACCTACGCATCAAAACCACAACGATAGTTCGTCAAATAGACTCCGTTTTAACCTTCTCAAGGACCGGGCGTAGTCACACTTGGTTCAACTAAAGTTGGAGAGACAGTCTTCCGCAAGCCATCTGTGTGCAAAGCACGTCGAGGGAACCGGTCTCGCGTAAGAGTACGCGTAAGGTTGGTCCGGATCGTCTCGTCCAACAATACCGCCGAACCAAAGTATGACATGCTGGTAGGCAGTATGACTTGTATCGCCCACAACTCACTTGTGTTCTACTCGTGCATATAACATCAAACCATAAAAACCTAGGCTCGGATGCCACTGTTGGGGAACGCAGTAATTTCAAAAATTTTCCTACGCACACGCAAGATCATGGTGATGCACAGCAACGAGAGGGGAGAGTGTTGTCTACGTACCAACGCAGACCGACTGCGGAAGCGATCACACAACGTAGAGGAAGTAGTCGTACGTCTTCTTCCCGATCCGACCGATCCAAGCACCGTTACTCCGGCACCTCCGAGTTCTTAGCACACGTTCAGCTCGATGACGTTCCTCGGGCTCCGATCCAGCAAAGCGTCGAGGAAGAGTTCCGTCAGCACGACGGCGTGGTGACGATCTTGATGTACTACCGACGCAGGGCTTCGCCTAAGCACTGTAACGGTATGATCGAGGTGGAATTTGGTGGCAGGGGGCACCGCACACGGTTAAGGAACGATTAACTTGTGTGTCTTGGGGTGCCCCCTGCCCCCGTATATAAAGGCCAGGGGCAGGGGGTTCGGCCGGCTAGGAGGGAGGCGCAGGGAGGAGTCCTACTCCCACCGAGAGTAGGACTCCTCCCCTCCAATCCTATTCCAACTAGGATTCTTGGGGGGGAAGGAGAAAGAGGGGGCCGGCCCACCTCTCCTAGTCCTATTAGGACTTGGGAAAGGGGGGGGGCGCCGGCCAGGTGTGGGCTGCCTCTTCTCTCTTTTCCACTAAGGCCCAATAGGCCCATTTACCTCCCGGGGGGTTCCGGTAACCCTCCCGGTAATCCGGAAAAATCCCGATTTCACCCGGAACGCTTCCGGTGCCCAAACATAGGCTTCCAATATATCAATCTTTACGTCTCGACCATTTCGAGACTCCTCGTCATGTCCGTGATCTCATCCGGGACTCCGAACAACCTTCGGTACATCAAAATGCATAAACTCATAATAACTGTCATCGTAACGTTAAGCGTGCGGACCCTACGGTTCGAGAACAGTGTAGACATGACCGAGACACGTCTCCGGTCAATAACCAATAGCGGGACCTGGATGCCCATATTGGCTCCTACATATTCTACGAAGATCTTTATCAGTCAGACCGCATAACAACATACGTTGTTCCCTTTGTCATCGGTATGTTACTTGCCCGAGATTCGATCGTCGGTATCCAATACCTAGTTCGATCTCGTTACCGGCAAGTCTCTTTACTCGTTCCGTAATACATCATCTCACAACTAACATATTAGTTGCAGTGCTTGCAAGGCTTATGTGATGTGTATTACCGAGAGGGCCCAGAGATACCTCTCCGACAATCGGAGTGACAAACCCTAATCTCGAAATACGCCAACCCAACATCTACCATTGGAGACACCTGTAGTACTCCTTTATAATCACCCAGTTACGTTGTGACGTTTGGTAGTACCCAAAGTGTTCCTCCGGTAAACGGGAGTTGCATAATCTCATAGTTATAGGAACATGTATAAGTCATGAAGAAAGCAATAGCAACATACTAAACGATCGGGTGCTAAGCTAATGAAATGGGTCATGTCAATCAGATCATTCAACTAATGATGTGACCTCGTTAATCAAATAACAACTCTTTGTTCATGGTTAGGAAACATAACCATCTTTGATTAACGAGCTAGTCTAGTAGAGGCATACTAGTGACACTCTGTTGGTCTATGTATTCACACATGTATTATGTTTCCGGTTAATACAATTCTAGCATGAATAATAAACATTTATCATGATATAAGGAAATAAATAATAACTTTATTATTGCCTCTAGGGCATATTTCCTTCAGTGTAGTTCTCTTTGCATGAGTAGAACACAATTTGTTGTGGGCGTAGATGTTGTCAACTTTCTTGCCGCTACTAGTCTTATCTTGCTTCAGCGGTATTGTGGGATGAAGCGGCCCGGACCAACCTTACACGTACGCTTACGTGAGACCGGTTCCACCGACTAACATGCAGTAGTTGCATAAGGTGGCTGGCGGGTGTCTGTCTCTCCCACTTTAGTTGGAGCGGATTTGATGAAAAGGGTCCTTATGAAGGGTAAATAGAAGTTGACAAATCACGTTGTGGCTTTCACGTAGGTAAGAAAATGTTCTTGCTAGAACCCTATTGCAGCCACATAAAACTTGCAACAACAATTAGAGGATGTCTAATCTGTTTTTGCAGCAAGTGT
Organism: Triticum monococcum; assembly: GCA_034509565.1. Lineage (NCBI taxonomy): Eukaryota > Viridiplantae > Streptophyta > Magnoliopsida > Poales > Poaceae > Triticum > Triticum monococcum. The sequence continues at coordinate 120,183,911 of CM067846.1, read as the reverse complement.
TTTGTGATGTGATATGGCCAAAGTTGTGATGAATGATGAATGATATATATGTGATGTATGAGATGTTCATGCTATTGTAATAGGAATCACGACTTGCATGTCGATGAGTATGACAACCGGCAGGAGCCATAGGAGTTGTCTTTATTTTTTGTATGACCTGCGTGTTATTGAGAAACGCCATGTAAATTACTTTACTTTATTGCTAAACACATTAGCCATAGTAGTAGAAGTAATAGTTGGCGAGCAACTTCATGGAGACACGATGATGGAGATCATGATGATGGAGATCATGGTGTCATGCCGGTGACAAGATGATCATGGAGCCCCAAGATGGAGATCAAAGGAGCTATGTGATATTGGCCATATCATGTCACTATTATTATTTGATTGCATGTGATGTTTATCATGTTTTTGCATCTTGTTTACTTAGAACGACGGTAGTAAATAACATGATCCCTCATAATAATTTCAAGAAAGTGTTCCCCCTAACTGTGCACCATTGCGATAGTTCGTTGTTTCGAAGCACCACGTGATGATCGGGTGTGATAGATTCCAACGTTCACATACAACGGGTGTAAGACATATTTACACATGCAAACACTTAGTTGACTTGACGAGCCTAGCATGTACAGACATGGCCTCGGAACACAGAAGACCGAAAGGTCGAGCATGAGTCATATAGAAGATACGATCAACATGAAGATGTTCACCGATGTTGACTAGTCCGTCTCACGTGATGATCGGACACGGCCTAGTTAACTCGGATCATGTTATACTTAGATGACAGGAGGGATGTCTATCTAAGTGGGATTTCATTAAATAATTTGATTAGATGAACTTAATTATCATGAACTTAGTCTAAAATATTTACGATATGTCTTGTAGATCAAATGGCCAACGTAGTCCTCAACTTCAACGCGTTCCTAGAGAAAACCAAGCTGAAAGACGATGGCAGCAACTACACGGACTGGGTCCGGAACCTGAGGATCATCCTCATAGCTGCCAAGAAAGATTATGTCCTACAAGCACCGCTAGGTGACACACCTGTTCTCCTTGCGGAGCAAGACGTTATGAACGCTTGGCAGGCATGTGCCGATGACTACTCCCTCGTTCAGTGCGGCATACTTTACAGCTTAGAGCCGGGACTCCAAAAACGTTTTGAGAGACACGGAGCATATGAGATGTTCGAAGAGCTGAAAATGGTTTTCCAAGCTCATGCCCGGGTCGAGAGATATCAAGTCTCCGACAAGTTCTTCAGCTGTAAGATGGAGGAAAACAGTTCTGTCAGTGAGCACATACTCACTATGTCTGGGTTGCATAACCGCTTGACTCAGCTGGGAGTTAATCTCCCGGATGACACGGTCATTGACAGAATCCTTCAGTCACTTCCACCGAGCTACAAGAGCTTTGTGATGAACTTCAACATGCAGGGGATGGAAAAGACCATTCCTGAAGTGTTTGCAATGCTGAAATCAGCAGAGGTAGAAGTCAAAAAGGAACATCAAGTGTTGATGGTGAATAAAACCATTAAGTTCAAAAAGGGCAAGGGTAAGAAGAACTTCAATAAGGACGACAAGGGAGTTGTCGCGCCCGGCAAGCAAGCTACCGGGAAGAAGCCAAAGAATGGACCCAAGCCCGAGACTGAGTGTTTTTATTGCAAGGGAAGTGGTCATTGGAAGCGGACGGACAAGAAGGCCGGCATCACAAAAGGTATACGTGATATACATGTAATTGATGTGTACCTTACCAGTACTCGTAGTAGCTCTTGGGTGTTTGATACCGGTGCAGTTGCTCACATTTGTAACTCAAAGCAGGAGCTGCGAAATAAGCGGAGACTGGCGAAGGACGAGGTGACGATGCGCGTCAGGAATGGTTCCAAGGTCGATGTGATCGCCGTCGGCACGCTACCTCTACATTTACCTACGGGATTAGTTTTAAACCTCAATAATTGTTATTTAGTGCCAGCTTTGAGCATGAACATTGTATCGGGATCTCGTTTAATACGAGATGGCTACTCATTTAAATCCGAGAATAATGGTTGTTCTATTTATGTGAGAGATATGTTTTATGGTCATGCTCCAATGGTGAATGGTTTATTCTTAATGAATCTCGAGCGTAATGCTACACATATTCATAGTGTGGGTACCAAAAGATGTAAGGTTGATAATGATAGTCCCACATACTTGTGGCACTGCCGCCTTGGTCACATAGGTGTCAAACGCATGAAGAAGCTCCATGCAGATGGACTTTTAGAGTCTCTTGATTACGAATCATTTGACACGTGCGAACCATGCCTCATGGGTAAAATGACCAAGACTCCATTCTCAGGAACAATGGAGCGAGCAACCAACTTATTGGAAATCATACATACTGATGTGTGCGGTCCAATGAGTGTTGAGGCTCGCGGTGGCTATCGTTATGTTCTCACCCTCACTGATGACTTGAGTAGATATGGGTATATCTATTTGATGAAACACAAGTCTGAGACCTTTGAAAAGTTCAAGGAATTTCAGAGTGAGGTTGAAAATCAACGTGACAGGAAAATCAAGTTCCTACGATCAGATCGTGGAGGAGAATACTTGAGTCACGAATTTGGCACACACTTAAGAAAATGTGGAATAGTTTCACAACTCACGCCGCCTGGAACACCTCAGCGTAATGGTGTGTCCAAACGTCGTAATTGCACTCTATTAGATATGGTGCGATCTATGATGTCTCTTACCGATTTACCGCTATCATTTTGGGGCTATGCTTTAGAGACTGCCGCATTCACTTTAAATAGGGCTCCGTAGAAATCCGTTGAGACGACACCGTATGAATTATGGTTTGGGAAGAAACCTAAGCTGTCGTTTCTAAAAGTTTGGGGATGCGATGCTTATGTCAAGAAACTTCAACCTGAAAATCTCGAACCCAAGTCGGAAAAATGCGTCTTCATAGGATACCCTAAAGAAACTATTGGGTATACCTTCTACCTAAGATCCGAAGGCAAGATCTTTGTTGCCAAGAATGGATCCTTTCTAGAGAAAGAGTTTCTCTCGAAAGAAGTAAGTGGGAGGAAAGTAGAACTTGATGAAGTATTACCTCTTGAACCGGAAAATGGCGCAACTCAAGAAAATGTTTCTGAGGTGCCTGCACCGACTAGAGAGGAAGTTAATGATGATGATCATGAAACTTCAGATCAAGTTGCTACTGAAATTCGTAGGTCCACAAGGACACGTTCCGCACCAGAGTGGTACAGCAACCTTGTCTTGGAAATCATGTTGTTAGACAACGGTGAACCTTCGAACTATGAAGAAGCGATGGCGGGCCCGGATTCCGACAAATGGCTAGAAACCATGAAATCCGAGATAGGATCCATGTATGAAAAGGAAGTATGGACTTTGACTGACTTGCCCATTGAGCGGCGAGCCATAGAAAATAAATGGATCTTTAAGAAGAAGATAGACGCGAATGGTAATGTGACCATCTATAAAGCTCGGCTTGTCGCTAAAGGTTATCGACAAGTTCAAGGGGTTGACTACGATGAGACTTTCTCACCGGTAGCGAAGGTAAAGTCCGTCTGAATCATGTTAGCAATTGCCGCATTCTACGATTATGAAATATGGCAAATGGACGTCAAAACGGCATTCCTTAAGGAAGAATTGTATATGATGCAGCCGGAGGGTTTTGTCGATCCTAAGAATGCTAACAAGGTGTGCAAGCTCCAACGCTCGATTTATGGGCTGGTGCAAGCATCTCGGAGTTGGAACATTCGCTTTGATGAGATGATCAAAGCGTTTGGGTTTACACAGACTTATGGAGAAGCCTGCGTTTACAAGAAAGTGAGTGGGAGCTCTGTAGCATTTCTCATATTATATGTAGATGACATACTTTTGATGGGAAATGATATAGAACTCTTGGACAGCATTAAGGCCTACTTGAATAAGAGTTTTTCAATGAAGGACCTTGGAGAAGCTGCTTATATATTAGGCATCAAGATCTATAGAGATAGATCAAGACACCTCATAGGTCTTTCACAAAGCACATACCTTGATAAGATATTGAAGAAGTTCAATATGGATCAGTCTAAGAAGGGGTTCTTGCCTGTGCTGCAAGGTGTGAAATTGAGCTCAGCTCAATGTCCGACCACGGTAGAAGATATAGAAGAGATGAGTGTCATCCCCTATGCCTCAGCCATAGGTTCTATTATGTATGCCATGCTGTGTACCAGACCTGATGTAAACCTTGTCGTAAGTTTGGTAGGAAGGTACCAAAGTAATCCCGGCAAGGAACACTGGACAACGGTCAAGAATATCCTGAAGTACCTGAAAAGGACTAAGGAAATGTTTCTCGTTTATGGAGGTGACGAAGAGCTCGTCGTAAAGGGTTACGTCGATGCTAGCTTGGACACAGATCTGGATGACTCTAAGTCACAAAGCGGATACGTGTATATTTTGAATGGTGGGGCAGTAAGCTGGTGCAGTTGCAAGCAGAGCATCGTGGCGGGATCTACATGTGAAGCGGAGTACATGGCAGCCTCGGAGGCAGCACATGAAGCAATTTGGGTGAAGGAGTTCATCACCAACCTAGGAGTCATACCCAATGCGTCGGGGCCGATCAAGCTCTTCTGTGACAACACTAGAGCTATTGCACTTGCCAAGGAGCCCAGGTTTCACAAGAAGACTAGGCACATCAAGCGTCGCTTCAACTCCATTCGTGAAAATGTTCAAGATGGAGACATAGATATTTGTAAAGTACATACGGACCTGAATGTAGCAGATCCGTTGACTAAACCTCTCCCTAGAGCAAAACATGATCAACACCAGTATTCCATGGGTGTTCGATTCATCACAATGTAACTAGATTATTGACTCTAGTGCAAGTGGGAGACTGTTGGAAATATGCCCTAGAGGCAATAATAAAAGCATTATTATTATATTTCCTTGTTCATGATAATTGTCTTTTATTCATGCTATAATTGTGTTATCCGGAAATCGTAATACATGTGTGAATAATAGACACCAACATGTCCCTGGTAAGCCTCTAGTTGACTAGCTCGTTGATCAACAGATAGTCATGGTTTCCTGACTATGGACATTGGATGTCATTGATAACGAGATCACATCATTAGGAGAATGATGTGATGGACAAGACCCAATCCTAAACATAGCACAAGATCGTATAGTTCGTTTGCTAGAGTTTTCCAATGTCAAGTATCCTTTCCTTAGACCATGAGACCGTGTAACTCCCGGATACCGTAGGAGTGCTTTGGGTGTACCAAACGTCACAACATAACTGGGTGACCATAAAGGTATACTACGGGTATCTCCGAAAGTGTCTGTTGGGTTGACATGGATCAAGACTGGGATTTGTCACTCCGTATGACGGAGAGGTATCACTGGGCCCACTCGGTAATGTATCATCATTATGAGCTCAAAGTGACCAAGTGTCTGGTCACGGGATCATGCATTATGGTACGAGTAAAGTGACTTGCCGGTAACGAGATTGAACGAGGTATTGGGATACCGACGATCGAATCTCGGGCAAGTAACATACCGATTGACGAAGGGAATTGTATACGGGGTTGCTTGAATCCTCGACATCGTAGTTCATCCGATGAGATCATCGAGGAGCATGTGGGAGCCAACATGGGTATCCAGATCCCGCTGTTGGTTATTGACCGGAGAGCGATCTCGGTCATGTCTACATGTCTCCCGAACCCGTAGGGTCTACACAGTTAAGGTTCGGTGACGCTAGGGTTGTAAATATATGAATATGCAATAATCCGAAAGTTGTTTGGAGTCCCGGATGAAATCCCGGACGTCACGAGGAGTTCCGGAATGGTCCGGAGGTAAAGAATAATATATAGGAAGTGCTGTTTCGGCCAACGGGAAAGTTTCGGGTTCACCGGTATTGTACCGGGACCACCGGAAGGGTCCCGGGGGTCCACCGGGTGGGGCCACCCATCCCGGAGGGCCCCATGGGCCAAAGTGGGGAGGGGAACCAGCCCATAGTGGGCTGGTGCGCCCCCTTAGGCCCACCCCATGCGCCTAGGGTTGGAACCCTAGGGGTGGGGGGCGCCCCACCTTGCCTTGGGGGCTACTCCAGCCCTGGCCGCCGCCCCATCTTGGGAGATCCAATCTCCAAGGGGCCGCCCCCCCTAGGGGCCTATATAAAGGAGGGGAGGGAGGGGCCAGCCGCACCCTGCATCCTTGGCGCCTCCCTCTCCCCTGCTACACCTCTCCCTCTCGCGCAGACGCTCGGCGAAGCCCTGCTGCACGTGACAACTTCATCCACCACCACGCCGTCGTGCTGCTGGATCTTCATCAACCTCTCCTTCCCCCTTGCTGGATCAAGAAGGAGGAGACGTCATCCGCTCCGTACGTGTGTTGAACGCGGAGGTGCCGTCCGTTCGGCGCTTGGTCATCGGTGATTTGAATCACGGCGAGTACGACTCCATCATCCACGTTCTAGTGAACGCTTCCGATCGCGATCTACAAAGGTATGTAGAAGCATCCGATCACTCGTTGCTAGATGTGAACTCATAGATGGATCTTGGTGAAACCGTAGGAAATTTTTTGTTTTCTGCAACGTTCCCCAACACCAGGGCCCCACATGCCCCCATGGCGCGCCCTAGGGAGGCGCCACTTGGCCGTGTCACCCGTGGTGGCTCCCCTCTGGTCCGTTTTCATTCCATAATTCCTCAAATATCCTGAAACAAATCTCCAAAAATCCATGTCCAGTTCCGAGCACTCTTATTTCTACACAAAAATAATACCAAGGTATTTCTGCTGAAAACTGTGTCAGTCCGGGTTAGTTTCATTCAAATCATATAAATTAGAGGCAAAAGTAAGAGCAAAAATGTTTGGAAAATTAGATACATTTGGGACGTATCATCCCTCCATAAAGAAATCCCTCATATGCTTGCTTTTGGTGATGAAGGGGAACCATTTCCCCTTTGTACTATTGGCGACAATCTTGTTGGTCTTACCGACGATGTCGGCCTGTCCACTACTGCTCCAGCCCGAATTTGGTGGGACGGCCGATGAGCACCTTAGTCCACGACCTCACCGCGTTGCCCATCTCTCAATGCCGAGAACCCATCTAGTGAGCTAAGGACACCTACCCTAAACCCCTCTCTCTTTTCTTCTTGATTACTGCTTCCTTTTCCATGATTTGAGCTTCCCCTCCTTGTTGTGGAATATACTAAAATATTTGGCCAATATTGTAATTTTGTGAAATATCCCGCCATTTCACAATTTTTTATGCTGGTTTTTGGTTTGTGAAATGTTTAGCCAATATTGTATTTATGAAAGTGAAATGCATTCGAAGACCTCAAATTGAAATGGAAGTGAAGATTAGTAAAACTGACACATTGTGTATCTAGTAATTTGCTATTCTCAAACTCAAAAGGAAGTCAAGATCTCTGGAGCAAATACATGTAATATCCGGTAATTCTTGTCTTAAATTTGAAATAGATGTTAATGTTTGTAAAATTGCTATTTGATCATAATTGGTAATTTATAGATTTGGAACTAAAGTGGATGTTATATTTGTGAAATTGGTGATATCATTTATATTTTATTTCAGTGTGTAATTGATTGTTTAAAATATGTGAAACCGATTATGCCAAATACTCCCTCCATCCCAAACTAAGTGTCTCAAGTTTTTACTAACTTTTGTACTAAGTTTGAGACACTTATTTTTGGGACGGAGGGAGTATGTGAAACCGATTATTTTAATGTGTGAAAACATATTTTTAATTTATGAAAAAAATATTTTAATGTTTGAAACTAAATATTTATGTAATTGAATCAGTTTGTGAACTATGAAATCTTTTTCCAAACTTTTTTATTTTTAAAAAGATGGAACACCCCAGACCTTTGTATCATATGCGATCCACACAACCATATTTATTAAGTCTCAAGTAACAACATCCGTTATATAGTGCAACAAGCAAAGGAAACTAACATCACTTTTATGAAGGTTGGATCAAAATTTTATCAGATAACATATATCACTTTTTGAAATGAAATGATTGAAGTCAATAGTCTGAAATAATTGTAATGGGTGGAATCACTGTTTTGAAATAATGATCACTCTTTAGGAAAAGAAATAGACATGCATGGATTTGTTTGGTGAGAGGAGAGGGGACGTGAGCTGGCATGTCCTTTGCGGGTACGTGCAAAGTGATCGAGAGAGAGCAGGGCCTCAAGCCACACTGCCACAGGGCCCAGGTAGTCAAATACGGTAATACTAAAATTAATGAAGAGAAGAATGCAATACAATCACGCATGCATGTGAGCCGACACCTTTACGTGCGGAAAACACGGCTACGCGCCGGCGCCGCTAGAAACCGATTTGGCGCCAACGCACGCCGTGTCTCGATACAAGCTACGTACGTGGTGCGGATGGGTGCTGATAGGAGGGAGATTTGGCATTTCCTAATCAAGGGGCGTACGGGCTCGGCTGGCCGGGTCCAAGAAAAAGTTGACAACAGCCACGTAAAGGCACATGCCAGATGATATGCTTGGTGTTGCCAGACCCCACGCGCACCGTGACCTCGTTAGCCCCAACCAACCACCTGCATTACCAAACGCCCCGTACTAACTAACTCTTGTAAGGGCACACCAGAAGGCAAAGATAGTTACACCAAAATACACACTTCCACCGTCCGGAACAATCTAGATACATCCGTGTGAGCGTCAACTAATTTCGGGCAAAGGGAGCAGTATACGGAAGAGTTAGTTCTTGGAAGGAGGTGTTCAGAAAACTGAGCAGTTTAATCCGTGCAGTGCTGTTGCTTGTAAGGATCATTTTCTAGGTACGATCATTTTCCGTTGGCGCGCCCGTAAGACCGTGTGATATAATGTAGGAGTACTAGGGTATAATGGATGCATGATAGGATCGCAGCTAATTAAGAGCTGTCACGAATGGAATGGCCGACGGGATCCTCGCCAGTCTCACAACTTGCGCAGCCCGCCCGTGATCAGTATGGTTCATTTTTCCTTCGGGTCCCCTGGCAACAACCGCAGGAATGGACACTATATAGTTCACGGGTTAGCGGCAGCTTAGAGGTGGTACCACTCCACTGACCGCTGCCACTGCTACTCCAAGTCGTAAAGGAACTCGGGAGGGCCGGGGAGCTATACTATAGTACTGCTATACCAAGCTCGCCATTAATGGCAGCTGCCATGTCGAGGAGAGCGGTGGCCGTGGCCGCGGTGCTCGCCGCCGTCGCCTCGCTGCTCGCCCCCGCCGCGGAGGCGCAGCTCTCGACGTCGTTCTACAGCGGCAGCTGCTCGAGCCTGGAGTCCATAGTGAGGTCGGGGATGGTGTCCGCCGTCCAGCAGGAGCCGCGCATGGGCGCCTCCATCCTCCGCCTCTTCTTCCACGACTGCTTCGTCAACGTACGTCGGCAAAAGCTCCAGCTACTCTTTCACCTCCACATATATATACGCTGCAAATGGTCTCATGTCTATGTCAAATCCATGGCCGCGCGCAGGGCTGCGACGGCTCGGTGCTGCTGGACGACTCGGCGACGCTGACGGGGGAGAAGAACGCCGGGCCGAACGCCAACTCGCTGCGCGGCTTCGAGGTGATCGACGCCATCAAGTCCCGGGTCGACGCGGCGTGCCCCGGCACCGTGTCCTGCGCCGACATCCTCGCCGTCGCCGCGCGCGACGGCGTTAACCTGGTAATTTAAGCTCGCTCGCTACTTACCATGCACGCATGCACGACATCCCCGTGGAGATATATAGATCTGTTTATTTACGTCCGCCTGCCGACACCCGTACAGCGAACTAGCTGTCGCCTTATTATTTCAGAGAGGAAAAAGCGCCGAACTAGGCACTCGATCGCCTTGTCCAAAAGGGTTCACTTATTCCATCGTCTTTTTAACAACGCACGCGCGACAAACTAGCACTAGTCAGCACATGTGGGCGGGCTAGCCTCGCAGAACCCGCTTTACGGTGAGGTTGTTGCCGCTGCATGCATGATGTTGGCAACTTGATCTTCTGATGTGGGTTAGCATTTTTTTTATATAGTAACGAACATGGTACAGATGTGGACATTTCACACTGACGTACGTAGAGATTACACTGTGAATACATGCACGTGTACCCCTGTCGTTGGGAGCACGAGAGACTGAGACCACGCGTTTTTTTTAATAGCGAACATGGTACAGATGTAGACATTTCACCACGACGTACTTGGCTAAACACTGTCTCGATCTAGCTAAATAAACATCGCTCGAAAGCCTGAAATAATTGAAAGAAAATAGGCACACCCATGCTAATAACTCTATAACTTAAACAGGAGTGTAAGGAAACAAACTAAGTTCACTGTCTTCTGAGCTAGTTGATCTATCAATTTTGTCGTGTATGAATAATTGCTCGGTATATGAGCATGTAGCTAGTTACTATCCGTACTTGCTTGATTACCGCATGTGTCTATTTGCTCACATGATGATGACGTACGTGCGTGCATGTGCAGCTGGGCGGGCCGTCGTGGGGGGTGCCGCTGGGCCGGCGGGACGCGCGCACGACGACTCAGGCAGCGGCGAACAGCAACCTGCCGTCGCCGTCGTCGAGCGCGGCCACGCTGATCTCGGCGTTCGCGTCCAAGGGGCTGGACTCCCGCGACATGGTGGCGCTCTCCGGCGCGCACACCATCGGCGCGGCGCGGTGCGCCAGCTTCCGGTCGCGCGTGTACAACGACAGCAACATCAACGCCGGGTTCGCGACGCGGCGGCGGCAGGTGTGCCCGGCGCAGGGCGGCGTGGGCGACGGCAACCTGGCGCCGCTGGACGCCTTCAGCTCCGTGCGCTTCGACAATGGCTACTTCCGCAACCTGCTGAGCCGCTTCGGCCTCCTCCACTCGGACCAGGAGCTCTTCAACGGCGGGCCCGTGGACTCCATCGCGCAGCAGTACGCCGGCAACGGCGGGGCATTCTCGGCCGACTTCGTCACCGCCATGATCAAGATGGGCAACATCAGCCCGCTCACCGGATCCAACGGCGAGATCCGCAACAACTGCCGGAAGCCCAACTAAAGGAGTACCACGAACGAACTCCCCGAGATTCGTGGGGTTCGCTCGGCATTGCCAGCTAGTAGCATTAGGCCGCCGGACGGTGTTGCTTTTTTTCTGGTGGGGGAGAGGGTGGAGTGTGAAGGAAGGAAGGGAAGGCAACGACATGATTTGGTGGAGTGGCGCTGTCAGGTGAGGGGGGGGGGGGGGGGGGGGGGGGGGGGGGGGAACGTACGGGACCGGGGCTCGTGCATGTCTTTTTTCTCGTCAAGTTTTGATTGCTCACCAGGGGGGCCGTGCGTGTCGCCGGCGGCGACACATCACGGCGTCGGCATTGCTTTGGTAAACCGGGTGCATTCTTTATCTGTACCATATGATGATTATAGTTTCAGATGTAAGTCTTTGTAAGTACGTACGTGGCTCCAACGATGATTGTTTTGCAAGGAAAGAAATTAATAAGAAAGGACACTTTGCTCATGTCATGTGGTGTGTTTCATCAAGGCTGTACCAAACCCGGGCATTGCGGGTAGGGGTACAGTTCTCTCGATGGGATCTTCAACTGACCATTCGTCCTACCAAACACGCGCATTGACCGGGTTGGGCCGGGCCTTGCAAAGCCGGACCACAAAATGCCAAGCACTATGAACAAATCTATTCTCAAACCCAGTTGATTAGGGTTCCTCTCCTCTCGGTGGCGACTCCCAGCCGCCGTAGAGATTCTCCTTCCCTACCCCAGCCTCGCTCGTGATCTCCTGACTCGGATCGATCAAGGGGCGGTCCCTGGACTGCTGCCCGATCTTGGTTAGGGATTCATTGAGAGGAAGGGAGTCTAGGGTGTCGACAACAAGCCCGGTGGAGAGTTCTTCGGGCTAGGAAACGAACATGGTGAGCGAAGCTTCTGGATCGGGCACACACGAGGATCTGGAGGCGATGATGAAGGAGTTGGGTCTCTCGGAGGAGGACCTAGATGATATTGTTGTGGATCAGAAAGCGGTACCGCCGGAGGCAATGCGGTGGATGGCAATTGCTAGGGTTCACAATGAAAAGCCCTATAGCCAATTTTGGTTCTACAAGAACATGAGGGCTGCGTGGGATCTGGCGCAGAAGGTGAACATCCGGCCACTCGAGGACAATTTATATACCCCGCAGTTCTCTTGCCTCGGTGATTGGGAGCGTGTGATGGAGGATGGTCTGTGGGCTTTCCGCGGAGATGCAGTGATCCTGGCGGAATATGACGGATTCACCAAGCCGTCAATGATCAAACTGGACAAGTTGGCTATATGGGCACAAATTCATGATTTTCCAGATGGCTATGTTTCGCAGATACCAGCGTTGGCAGCAAAGATTGGTGATCTGGTGTATGCGGAGCCAGCATCCCATGATTTTGAGGGAAACTTTTTCAGGGTTCGAGTCAACATAGATGTCAATAAACCACTGAAGAATGCGGTCTCGCTCAAGATAGATGACAAAAGGCTGCTCTTCCGTGTCAAATATGAACGCCTGCCAGACTGGTGTGCAGTATGCGGTAGGCTTGGTCATTTGTACAAAGAACACGGGGATGGAGTTCACCCCCCATCGGCACTCGTTTTCAAGAACCTGAAAGCCACTTGGTTCCTTGGTGCGGGTCCTGGTCCAGGGGGGGCGAAGAACAAAAAAAGCACTACAGGAAATCGACGGGCTGCTGTAACCGATGTCAGATCGGATTTCTCCGCAGGCCAAGATGCTTCAATGGCTGAGGCAGATCAGAACAGAAAGAGGACCCAAGCATCGGTCCTGTCAATAGGCGTGCATACTACTACGCTCCCGGCTCACCCGGGCGACGGGATTCTGCTGCTCACAGCGCCACAGACACCCGTGAGCCCACCCCCCAAGCAGGAACAAAAGAGGGCAAAGACAGTTACACCGAACCAGAACAACCAAGGCAAGGGAAACAGCGACAAGGACAACAAGAACCCAGATGCAACATCGGCGGGCTCCCGGGTGGAGCACCGCCGGGTGCAATGAGTATCCTATGTTGGAACTGCCGCGGTGCGGGCAAAGCCGAGATAGTTCGGGAGCTTCGCGAGTTAGCGAGGAAATTTTCCCCTACCCTACTTTGTATCGTAGAAACACAGCTTGATAGAGCACGGGTAGAGAGTTTGGCTAGTAGTCTTGGTTTTGATAATGCATATGCTGTTAGTAGTCAGGGTCGGAGTGGTGGACTTGGAATTTTTTGGAATAATCCAATAAACATAGAGATTTTGGGCTACTCGGTTTATCACATTGATTGTTCTCTCACCGATGAGGTCAGGACCCGTGGAGGGCTACTGTTTTTTATGGAGAGGCCCAAACACACCCGAGATATCATACTTGGGATATAATGAAAGGGATAGCTAGTTTAAGCGATCTACCTTGGGTCTGTATCGGCGATTTCAACGAAGTGCTTCGTCCAAAAGAACAAGAAGGTATTGGAGAGAGGAGTAATGCACAAATCCAAGGTTTCAGGGAGGCAGTGGATGTTTGCATGTTGGCGGACTTGGGGTATCAGGGTAAATTTTGGACGTTTGAGAAGAAGGTCTCAGGAGGGAGCTATACTAGAGTACGCCTGGATAGAGAACTCGCGACGAGTGCATGGGCGCTGATGTTTCCCACAGCTATGGTTTTGCATCTTACGGCGGCGACCTCGGACCATGCCCCAATTCTATTGAAAATTCAGGATGGTGAGTCTCGTCCACCGGCAAAACCTCCCTTCAGGTATGAGGTTATGTGGGAGACGCATGAAACATGGCAGGATACATTCTCACAGTGCTGGAGCGAGGGACAACCGATTGTGAATTTGGAAGAGTTGCAAGTAAAGCTGCGGGGTATTTCTGACAGCCTTGGTAATTGGAATAGGAATGCTTTTGGAAGTGTCCCCAAAGAAATAAAGAACCTGTCAGCTGAACTAGAGCAACTGAGAGGAGACCCGATGAGGATCGGACCGTCCCATACAGAACTTAAGATCAATGAAAAGCTCGTTGAGCTCTACCATAGGGAAGAACTGATGGCGTCAAAGGTCTAGGCTTGAGTGGCTTGCATCAGGTGACAAGAACACAATTTTTTTTTTCATATGAGGGCTTCGATGAGGAGAAAGAAGAACATGATTAAAGCCCTTGAGAATGCACTTGGGGTGAACATTTGTGATCCGGCTGAATTGAGAACACTCGTGACTGATTTTTACAAGTCTCTATATACATCTGCAAGTGTAAGTAATGTGGATCAAGTCCTCCAACATGTTCCTACAAAGGTCACCCAAAGCATGAACGAGGCGCTGGTTGCCCCTTATACCCAAGAGGAAGTTAAAATAGCACTCTTTCAGATGGCACCGACTAAGGCGCCGGGGCCCGATGGTTTTCCTCCACAATTCTATCAGCGGCACTGGGATATCTGTGGAGAGGAGGTCACGAGGGCAGTCCTGAGAATCGTAAGGGGAAAGTGCGGCATGTGTTAATGACACAGTACTGGTGCTAATCCCAAAGGTGATGAACCCTACCCTCTTATCTCAGTTTCGCCCCATTAGCCTATGTAATGTCATCTATAAGATCGCGTCCAAGGTTATAGCAAATAGGTTGAAAGTGATCCTGCCAAAGATCATTTCAGAAGAGCAATCAGCATTTGTCCCGGGCCGTCTCATCACAGATAATATTATTTGTGCTTATGAGTGCTTGCATTTCATGAAGAGGAGTAAGGCCAAATCAAATAGTCATTGTGCGCTCAAGCTTGATATGATGAAAGCTTATGACAAGTTAGAATGGTCTTATCTTCGGGCGATTATGATCAAGCTTGGTTTTATGCAGGAGTGGGTGGACATTATAATGGGTATGATCAACTCAGTTTCTTTCTCGGTTTCTTTTAATGGAGAGAAGTTGGAAGCTTTTACACCTTCATGTGGTATTCGACAGGGAGATCCGATTTCCCCTTATCTATTCTTGATTGCAGCAGAGGGCCTCTCGTGCCTCCTAAAACACAGTTCTCAGTCGTCTTTGCTCGGTGGGATTAAGGTGGCTCCGACAACTCCGGCTATGAACCATCTCCTATTTGCGGACGATAGCCTGCTGCTTTTCAAGGCTAGTAGTGAGGGGGCGACGGCGGTGTCAAACCTATTGAATACCTATTGTGATGCATCAGGCTAGAGAGTCAATCACAGTAAGTCATCTATTTTTTTCAGCAAGGGGTGCCCACAACAGAGGAGAGATAGTATCAAGCACATCCTCAACGTTCAGAATGAGACCCTCAGTGATCGCTATTACGGAATGCCAACTGATGTTGGTCAATAAAAAATGGGAACCTTCCGCTATCTCCGAGATCGTGTTTCGAAGAAGGTGAAGGGGTGGATGCAAAAACTCTTGTCTTATGCGGGGAAGGAGATTTTGATTAAAGCAGTGGCACAAGCGCTCCCGGTCTTCTCCATGGCTTGTTTCGGACTACCCAGAGGACTATGTGACAATATCACATCAATCATCCGGCAATTTTGGTGGGGTACTAAGGCGGGGAGGCGCAAGCCCAGTTGGGTGGCTTGGGGTGACATGGTTAGACCGAAACACCTTGGGGGTTTGGGCTTCAGAGACATGGAAATTTTCAATCTAGCACTACTCGCCAGGCAAGCTTGGAGAATCTTGAGCGACCCATCTTCTCTTAGTGCGAGGATTTTGAAGGCAGCTTACTTCCCAGAGACTTCCTTGCTTGATGCAGAATTAGGGAGTAAGCCCTCGCAAATTTGGCGGGCAGTCTTGGATGGACGAGACATGTTGAAGCAGGGAATTATAAGGAGAATTGGCAATGGACAGACTACAGAAATCTGGAGACACAACCGGCTACAACGCCCGGGTATGTCGAGACCGATCGCGTCTTTGGTTAATAACCCACCAGAGCTTGTGACGGATCTGATAATCCCAGCTACATCATCTTGGAACGAGCCGTTGGTACACCAGGTATTTTTTCCTATCGATGTTGAAGCAATTTTGTCGACCACCCTGTGTACCAGAAACATCGATGACTTCTGGTCGTGGAGTGCTGACAATCGAGGCATGTTCACTGTCAAATCAGCCTACAAGATGATACTTCACACGAAAATCTCAAGGGAGAATTGGTTAGAGGAGGCCGAGGGCGCGTCGGGCGATAACAGAGAGACAAATGACTGGTCGAAGCTTTGGAAGATTGATGTTCCATCGAAACTGAAAATGTTCTTGTGGCGGCTGGCTAGATCATTGATGCCAACTGCGGATTTTCTTCATCATCGGAACATGGCTACATCGGCGGCATGCAGGTTATGTGGCGCAAGAGATTCTTGGCGACATGCGCTTATAAACTGCTCGATGGCTTGGAGTGTGTGGGCGTTAGCTGATGAAGAAATTGTGGAGGTGATGTGTCAGAATGAAAGCGACAACGCGAAGGACTAGATCTTCCAAATGAACATCAAATTATCGCATGACCAGCTAGTTCGCATGGTGATCACGTTATGGGCTATATGGGGAGCGAGAAGGAAAGCAGTTTATGAGGACATCTTTCAAAGCCCAATGTCAACACACTTATATATTCAGTCCTATTAGAGTGATCTCCAAGTTTTAAAGAAGCCACATATCCAGCATTCACAGGCGAGGCCGGCGAGGCCGTCCAACTGGATCCAACCGCCGGAAAATTTGATGAAGGTGAATGTGGATGCTGCAGTGAGGGGACGTTGAGGAGTCGGTTCAGTGGCAGCGATATGCAGGAACATGCAAGGACTCTATCTAGGTGCTTTATCCGTGGTATTCAGAGGTATAGTTGATCCCACGACTCTGGAAGCTCTAGTGGTGAGGGAGGCCATGGCATTGGCGGAGGATCTAAACCTACAAGCTATTCAGGTGGCTTCGGATTGCTCAGTGGTGATAGATGACATCAAGAGGAGAAGTGGGGCTGGCTATGGGGCTATTATACATGAAATACTAGAGTACTCTACTAGTTTTACTTTGTGTAATTTTGTTCATGAATTTAGGAGTTCTAATGTCGAAGCTTACAATCTAGCAAAGCATGCACTAAAACTGGGGCTTGGTCGCCATGTTTGGTTGGGCCATCCTGGGGATCTTCATTTCGTCCATGTAAATTGTGTGACGGATCAATAAAGCTTTGCTGATTGTCTAAAAAAAAGACTATCAATCTAATTCCATCCCTTGGTTCCCATAGTCATATGTGTCATTTCTCATGTTTCCCTCGAGATGGTCAAAAAATAGCTAGCCATGGACATCATTGGGTTCACGCCAACGACAGTGGCTAGGGGGAGCATACTCTGCTGCGAACGAGTATGGGTCATACTATGATAAGCTTGGTGCATGACATGACGCAGATGGAACCACCAGAAGAGTCCTCTGGTGACATAGTTGAATGTCCCAAACGGTGGCAGCGGAACAGCTCCATCGTGCGGGCGGCCAGCGACAGAGATATGATGTACCACCTTGTCCTGGAGGAACGTGATGTTTATTCGCAAAAAAAGAGGTACGTGATGTTGAGATAAGTCCTACGGTGAACATAAATGGCTAGGGAAGCAACTTAGACGACTTACCTGCCGATGAAGTCCCAATAGTGCTAAGAAAGAAGTCCATGGTGCGGGCTATAGCGAACGGGTTCTGTGTATAAGTATCGGGTGATTTCATGTCGAAACCAAGTGGAAAGGATGAATGAATTAAGTTCTATATGGAGGGGAAGAGGTGGCTCCATGGCTGCACATGCATGTAGCATTCTCTATTCATGCTACCGTGCAACCTTCTCTGGCAGAGGTAGGAGGAGGAGGGACCTTTTATTCACCGTTTCAGGGGCAAAAAAGGACAGCGCGCCTATGCCTCGCTTATAGCAAGGCGAAAGGCAACCTTGCCCGTGTGCAGCTCCTACAGGGAGCCGGTGGTGGGCTGACCTAGTAGGACGTCGGTTCACCATACATATGTCACTCACACATCATGCCAATTTCGTTATTTATTTGTATTCTAAATGGAAATATTTTGAAAAAAATATATTTACTTAAAAATCTTAATGCAGTATAGAAAATGTTAGCAAAATTCTAAATAAAATTTTGATAGCTCTAAAAGATATTGTGACGACGAAAAAATGTTTCGGTCAGAAAGATGTATGATTTTTTTTAAATGTGTATACAATGTACCAAAAATGTTTTTGTACTATAAAAAATGTTTCATACCACTAGTAATGCACATGACATTTCAAAGAAATGTTCTCGCATTTCAAAAAATGTTTGTGACATTTTAAAAATTGTTTATACAATGTAAAATAATGTTTGCGGAGTTAAAAATGTTTATTGACATTAAAAATAAACTTGGCATTTTAAAAGAATTATTCAAGTGTTTCCAAAAACAATGTTGGTGAAAGTTTTAAAAATGTTTATGCATTGCAAAGAAATGTTGTCGTAGTTTGGTAAATGTTTAAGGTCGTTGAAAAATGGTCGATGTGTATTTGAAACAATGTTGACCATGTGTTCAAAAAAGTGTTTATAACATCTTTCTATGAAAAATGTACATTGTGTGTATCAGAAATGTACAATGTGTATTAAAAATGTTCCATGTGTACACTGAAAACCCTTTTCGAAAAAAAATGTGTACACTGAAAAATAAGTAGACATGTGTTGTAGAAAACAAAAAATGATGAAACTGACAAAGAAACATAAAGAAAAACCAAGAAAACCAAGAAAAACACCGAATTATAGGGAAGGAAAAAATAGAGATCTGAGGAAGAAACAAAAGAAGACCCATGAAAAAAAGGAAACAAGGAAACCAGAGACAAAAGGTGTAAAAAAGGAAAAGAAACAAAAGAAAACCAGGAAAGAAAAAAACTGAAGAAAACAAAGGGAAAAAAGGAAGGAAGAAAAACCCAGTGAAATAAAGAAAGAATCTAAAAAAATTGGTGAAAACAAAGGAAAGAAAGAAAAACAAACAACACTGACTGTGCGACTTCTAAAACAGGTGACAAGGCGGGTGGTGGAGCGGTTCTAAGGGATCACATGGGGGCCTTCAGAGCGGGTATTGTTAGAAGGGAGAGAGGGATTTGATGAAATTGTTGCGGAATATGATGTATTGCATGAGCTTCGTGGGCATATATATAGGAGTATATGGTCTATTTGGAGTACAAGACAAGCCAGAATAATTTCTAGTCTATCTTATGTTTCCTAACTAATCACGATACTCAACATCCCCCCGCAATCACAACAGTAGCGACGCAGACGGTGAGACTGGAGAAGAATCCGAAGGCAAGTCGACGGACACCCCCCACAGTCGTAACGGTCGATGCATCGCGGAGTCATGGCTGGAGTGGAAACCGACGAGATTGCTCAAGCAGGCGGTAGCCCTTTGTGCCGTTTGTCGAGGTAGCCGAGAGCGTATGGTGATGGAGCCGTGGTCGAGGTAGTCATGCGAAGAATGCCGTGGTCGATGTCGAGTCGGGGTAGCCGGTGTCGAGGAAGTCGCCATGGCGCAAAGAGGCGCCGAGTTAGTCATGGGCGCAGTGGTGTCGAAGTAGTGGTGCGCCGGAAAGAAAATGTTGGTGACGATGCGTCGCAGTGGGTTTGCCAAGCCCGGGGACACATCGTAGACGAAGGCACGCACCGGTGTTGCTAGCACCGGGCATGCGTAGACGGACAAAGACGAAGTTGACGAAGCGCCGCACCAGGCTTGCCAGACCCGGGGACATGTCGTGGACGAAGGCACGCTTCGGTATTTGTTATTTGTGTGTAGGCTCCATTGACATAATGTTGCATGGTTCTCCTACTGGTTCGATAACCTTGGTCTCGTCACTGAGGGAAATACCTACCGTAGCTGTGCTGCATCATCCTTCTTCTTTGGGGAAATACCGACGTATTTCAAGCCGCATCACGCCACACCCCTCCCGATCAACAGGACCCCATTTCGACCGTAGGAGGTCGAAGAGAAGTCCGTTTCCTCTGTTTTGCAGTACACCAGCCCCCTCCCGATGAACAGGATCCCCGCTCGACCATAGGCGGTCGAACAGAAGGCCGTTTCGTCCGTTCTGTGGTACGCCATGCCTCGTTTTGGCTGTTCCGTCCAAGCCGGTTGGCTCCCGATAAACATGACGCACTCCGTTGCCTCCCAATGAACACGACGTAGTTTCTTTGTTCTAACCTAGCTGGTTGGCTGCCGATGAACAGGACACCTTCGCTGCTCTCCGCTGCCTCTCCATTTACAGGAGCCCTGGCCGTACGTATGCGCGAGTAGGCATTTGAGACCCCGCCCGTATGTACGTACATGGCTGTATTTACTTTCTTGCACCCTGGCTGTACGTACGTGTACACGATATTGACGGGACTGCGTGACATGCTACGTGATACGTCTCCGTCGTATCTATTTTTGCAAACACTTTTGCCCTTGTTTTGGACTCTAACTTGTATGATTTGAATGGAACTAATCCAGACTGACGCTGTTTTCAGCAGAATTATCATGGTGTTATTTTATGTGCAGAAAACAAATATTATCGGAATGACCTGAAACTCCACGGAACATCTTAGAAAAAATAAAAATAAAAATCCTCGCCAAAGATGAAGACCAGGGGCCCACACCCTTCTCACGAGGGTGGGGGCGCCCCCCTAGGGCGCGCCCCTACCTCATGGGCCCCCTGTTGCGTCTCCGACTCCAACTCCACCTCCATATATTGAGTTTCGATGAGAAAAAAATTAGAGAGAAGAAATCATCGCATTTTATGATACGGAGCCGCCGCCAAGCCCTAAAACCTCTCGGGAGGGCTGATCTGGAGTCCGTTCGGGGCTCCGGAGAGGGGGATACATCGCCGTCGTCATCATCAACCATCCTCCATCACCAATTTCATGATGCTCACCACCGTGCATGAGTAATTGCATCGTAGGCTTGCTGGACGGTGATGGGTTGGATGAGATTTATCATGTAATCGAGTTAGTTTTGTTAGGGTTTGATCCCTAGTATCCATTATGTTCTGAGATTGATGTTGCTATGACTTTACTATACTTAATGCTTGTCACTAGGGCCCGAGTGCCATGATTTCAGATCTGAACCTATTATGTTTTCATGAATATATGTGAGTTCTTGATCCTATCTTGCAAATCTATAGTCACCTACTATGTGTTATGATCCGGCAACCCCGAAGTGACAATAATAGGGACCACTCCCGGTGATGACCATAGTTTGAGGAGTTCATGTATTCACTATGTGCTAATGCTTTGTTCCGGTTCTCTATTAAAAGGAGGCCTTAATATCCCTTAGTTTCCAATAGGACCCCGCTGCCACGGGAGGGTAGGACAAAAGATGTCATGCAAGTTCTTTTTCATAAGCACGTATGACTATATACGGAATACATGCCTACATTACATTGATGAATTGGAGTTAGTTCTGTGTCACCCTATGTTATGACCGTTACATGATGAACCGCATCCGACATAATTATCCATCACTGATCTAGTGCCTACGAGTTTTCCATATACTGGTTTACGCTTATTTACTTTCCACTGCTACTGTTACAATCACTACAAAATACCAAAAACATTACTTTTGCTGTCTTTACTTTTGTTGCCGCTATCACCACTATCATATTACTTTGCTAGTAAACACTTTGCTGCAGATACTAAGTTTCCAGGTGTGGTTGAATTGACAACTCAGCTGGTAATACTTGAGAATATTCTTTGGCTCCCCTTGTGTCGAATCAATAAATTTGGGTTGAATACTCTACCCTCGAAAGCTATTGCGATCCCCTATACTTGTGGGTTATCACTACGTCAGCACCTTTACTACGACATGTGCCCTTCCTTACTCGGCCACGGTTCATCGCCGCAGCCTGCAGACAAACCGACCGACCAGTATGTACGCACACGTTTGCAACCAGACAGACAACCCTACGTACGGTTCGACCGGGTGGGTCCCAGCTATCAGGAAGGTAGGGAGGCACTTCCTTGCGTGTGAAGATATAACTGGTGGGTCCCAGCTGTCAGGAGGAGAATCATATTTTTTGCCCGTAATATGGACACACTTCCTTGTGTGCGAAGATGTAGCTGGTGGGTCCCAGTAGTCAGGGGGAACGTTTTTTCGTAAAATACGGTGGCCCGTCTGGTGGGTCCCTGCTGTCAGGTGGAGGAATCATTATTTTGCGCGTAATAAGGAGGCATTTCCTTGCTTCAGCCTCTCCACATACAGTACTCTTCTGATGGAAGTCGTTCCTTGACCATAATGACCACGCTGCGCCGAGAGCACCAAGGCGGTGGACGGCGGCGAGGCCTAGGAAGGGGACGACACGGAGCCGGGAAAAACGCGGAAGTGGATGCCCACGCGGAGAGCAGTACGAGGGCTGACTGGTTCGGGTGCGGTGTGAGGCTGCCATTGCCGCAGAATAACAGGGGTTGTGGGTGAGTTGAGGGATGACCTGGCCAGAGGTTGGAGTAGGGTGGGGCGGTCAGGCCTACGCAGCAGCAGAACCGGCCACAGGAGGCAGGAGCACGCTGCACGATCGACGCCAGTTAGGGTGGCAGCAGCAAGAAGACTAGAGGTTGAAGAAGCACAACGACCGTTGGATGGACATCGTACGGTCACTGGAGCTAGAATCGTTCATATTGACTAAGTTGACAAAGCCCTCCATCCGCGTCAGTAGGCCCACAAGTCAGCCTCCAACTATCATGGGTCCCCGATAGCAGGGGGAGTATTCATTTTTTTGTGCGTTGACCATGCCGCGTCGAGCGCATCCAAGGTGGTGGACGACGGCGAGACCCTGGACAACAACGAGTCGGAGATGGAAGGACGCGGGAGTGGAGTCGCAGACAGAGAGGTGTATGAGGGTTAACTGGTTCTGGTGCGGCGTGGTTCCGCGGTCGGTGGAGAAGAACAGGAGGGGTGGAGGGATGGCCTGACCGACGATGGGGTAGCGCTTCATAGCGAAGCGTGCTAAGCAGAGCTGTTAGCAGCAGGAGGCGAGAGCAGATGGTCCCGACGGTGCTGGAGGAAGAAGACGAGAGATTGAAGATGGATGCCGGTCGTTGGATGTAAATCCGACGGCTATGGATGCCATAATCATTTGTTAACTAAGTTGACAACGACTTGCGTTGGCTTCGACCTATTGGCCCATATTTCAGCCTCCAAAAATGTGGCACATATTCAGCCCATTTTTTTCAGAATTTATAGTCCATTTGATTTTTTTAGAATTACAATCCATTTCCTGGGCTGGGTGAACAAATAATGTAGAGTTGAGTCATAAGGAAAACCTTGAAGTAGCCCCCCGGCCCCCGCAGCAAGCAGCCACCTCCGGCGCCCATCCCCGCATCGCCGCCGCCAGAGGGTCGGCCGGCAAAGCCGTGCCGGGCCCTAGGAAGGTGGTGACGGGACTGATCCGACCTCTCGTGCTCCCCATCCCCGTCCCTGCTCTGCATCGCGCCCCCATCACCCCCTCCCCGGTGGCTCCCCCTTGTCAATCCGGGGAGGCTGCGGTGCGTCCAGGCCATGCTGGGAGACCAGATTCGGTCCCTTCCCCGCCGCGACGGGCTCGCCGTGTCTCCCCTGACCCCGAGCTTCCCCGGCCGTCGAGGGCACCTCCACTGCCCCCCCGCCTCCCCGCGTGGCCCCGGGTCTCTTCCCCTGGGCCTCATCGGCGTCTTCCCCAGCTACTGCTGCCTACACTTGCCGGTCTCTCCGGCGGCACACCCTCCCCCGAGCTTCGGTGACAGCTCCTGGATGGAGGTGACGAGGCTTCTAGGGATGTGGCAGACACGGGGAACCTCTCGGCGGGTCCTTGCTAGCGCTGTTTCGGCCCTGGCGTTCTCAGGCCCATGTCTCTCCGGTATCCCCCGATGTAGGCGTCCTCTGCTGGGCAGCTCTAACCTTGGCGACCGGGTGGCTGCGTCCCTTCCGGCTTACCTGGTCCGCCCACGTCCCAACGGCTAGGCCACGACAGGTTGGATCTGCGTCCCTCCAATCCCTCCTATCGGCATTGCAGATGTCGTCGTCCAGACCCCCGCGTGGTTTGCTTTGTTGCCCGCCCTTCCCTACACGCCTCAAAGCCTCCTCCTTTTGCCAGATCCAATGCTCTTGGTTTCGGAGGCGGTGCCACCCTCCGACGGCAGGCGCAACCCCGTCAACCCACTTCCGATATGGTGGTTCTGACCAACATTGACTTCCTCATCATCGATTCCCAATTCAGCGGCTATGGGATTGCTCAGCTTCAGGCTAGGGAGAAATCCCTGCTCGGCTTTCCGGTGCTGGCAACGGCGGCACCTGCGGATGTCGTTTCCTTCTTGGAGGCGTTGTCAAGGCCTTCAGCTAGGCCCCTCTTCGAGCTCAGGGGAAACTCTAGGTCTGGTTCCTCTGGACCGGATGATGATGGCGTCTCGGCATCATTTTCCTTCTTGAAGGCGCTATCTTGCTCGCTCGCGGAGCCTGTCGTATTGGCTCGGGTGATGTTGGTGTTTTGGCTGGTTCGGCTTGGACACTCTTGGTTTTGGGTGGGTTTGGTAGGCTTAGCTGTGTTGTATCCTTTTTTCGGGCCGAGCATCCCTTCTCTCTGCTCCGGACACCATGTTCACGCCTATCTGTGTTCGTGTCATGTGTTGTATCCCTTCTGTACTCATTTCACTTCTTCTATCAATGAATGATACGCAAGCTTTGCGTATTCGCGAAAAAAACAAATAATGTAGCGTCCATGCGACCCTTTTAAAAAAACTACAACCCATTTTCACTTTCTCGAAATACACAAATTTGCTGGGTTGGCTGAACAAATAATATAGCATCCATGTGGCCCATTTTTTTTTCCTAAAAATTACATCCCATTTGGACTTTCTCGAAATACACGATTTTGCTGGGCTGGTTACAATTATAATGTTGGGTTGGACGCAGCAATGTTATCAAAAAATAAGCAGGGGCCAAGCATTTTGTTATAAATATATTTAAATAATAAGTGCTTTATTATTACATTGGTCCTTAAATCTTACCAAGCTTTTGTACACAATCACGAGGATTTTCGTTGCCTTAATGTTAAAAAACCCAGGATTTTATTGTTAAAATATATTTTTTATAAGTTAATAAGACGTGGGATATTGTTTTATTATATATGTAAGTATCCGTTAAAATATATGATGACAATAACAATAATATAAAATAACATATATATAATATAGTTAGAAGGGAAACATAAGTTGGAACTGGCGTTCTTATTCTTATATAGAAAAATAGAACAGACCGCTGCGTTTTCTTCAAAAAAATACATAAGTTGGGCTGTGGATGTTTCAGGAAAAATAAAACTTAGGATGGGAGGTCCATAGGCCGGTCGATACATGACGACCCTCAAGAAAATACAAACCGACATGTCGTGGGCTGCGCATGTTAAAAAAGAAAGGCTAGATGGGATAGTCCACAACCCACTTAATACTTGCTAGCCCACTAATAATAAATGATACCTGCCAGCTCCGCGGCTTCGTTGTAAATTTATCTCCTTTAGTAACTATGTTGAAGCACCTCAAAATAATGTAACAATATTGACAAACCCGTGGGCCCCAATGTCAGTATAGCATTAGGAAGAAATATTTTTTTCAATGAGGAACTTGCTTGCGTACGGCCATAGACCAGGTGGGTCCCGACTGTCTGCATCTCCACGTACATTCCTCTCAAGATTCCTATCGTTTGTTTAGCATATTCACAATGGCATACAACGGCACCACGGCGAGCGCACAAGAGACGGAGTACGAGGACGAACCACTGGAGCCGGGGAAGGCATGCTACAGTAATGGTAGATGTTGTGCCTTATTTCTAACGAAACTACTGAACTAACCCAGTGGCCAAGTGACACTACCCGACCGCTATTCTGCCCGGGTTCGATTCCACCTGATGCAGTGAAAATATCTCCAAATTTTTTGCCTCTACCATTATTGACATGTGGGTCCCCATTGTCATCTACGCACACCATGTCCAACACCTGGAAAAACTTCGTCCCTTGTTTTCTCTGTTTTTCGCACACTTGACATTGTGTGGGCATTTTGAAAATAGCATATCTTTCTAACATCCCAAATTTTCAATTTGGAATGTTATACATTAGGTCATCATTGCATATCATATTTTATTGCATTTTGGCTTGATCCTACAAATTCTACGCAACTCCAGGACCCACGGAGAGAGTTGGGGATTTCGTTAATTTCATATTTGAGTTTTCTCAAATTTTGAAAAGAGGATCATTTGGTTTTGATTATTTTTTCCTTCCTAATATTTCTAAAATAAAAATATATGAGAGGAGATAAAATGACTTCTCCAAGATAGATGAAATATTAGAGGAAAAATATATTAAAATCACGTAAATGTTTTGTTTGGAGTTTATTGCATTTTTTTGCATTAGAAAAATTTCACGTTTTCAAAATTGCATTTTAGGGCCAAGAAAATGTTCATCTTGTTCTAAATATTTTATTTAGACGGTGAAAATTTGTTTTGGCATATTTCGATTTTATTTATTTTTCTAGAATTTATTTTCGTCGGAACGTTATTTAAAAAAAAAAGCCCGCCGGACCGAACTAGGCCAAGGCCCAGTTGGCCCAGCCTCCCCGCGCTGCCGTCTCCCTCGCGGAGACCACGACCGCCACGCCATCGCTCGTCGTGGCCGAGTCGGCCACGCCTCCCCGCGCCCTCCCGCAAGCCACCTCTCCCCCCTTTAAAAGCCGACCCGGGGCCACCTGGAGCCCCAAGCCGCTGCCGCCGCCGAGCCGCCCTGCGCCGCATCCCGTCGCCGGCCCGCTCGCCGGAAGCTGCCGGAGTTCGCAAATCTCGCCGTCCGTTTTTTTATTAGATCGATTCGCTGGTTTTCTCGGTTTAGTTACTTAGTGGATGTTCGTCCATACGTTCGTTTTAACGAACGGTGTTCACTCGTTAGCCGCAGACAGCGAACGTTCGTTCGTTATCCTGTCCGTCAGTTTTTCTTTTTCCAGGGTTTTTCCATGATTATTTTCGATCGCGATTTCTGATCCGACTTTCGTTTTAGTTTATCTTTTCGCTCGTTTATCGGAATTAGGCGATTCAAGTTCCTAGATCTTCGTCTCGAAGTCCTCTTTCCATTTAACCAACTTGAACAAGATTTTGGTACTATAAAATTTGACTTTAGTCCTCTTTAGTAATCAGATCTTGTTTCTTTCGCAGTTTGACATTCGTTACTCCGTTTGATTTGATTCTTTTTGCAAACCGGAGTTCTTAAGTTGAACTTTCTGGTTAGATCTTCTTATTCATGTTTTACCCATGCTTCTTTGCTTGTTTGCTTATGGACGCTATTGTTTGTTTGCGATAGAACACCCGGAGCGTGAAGCGTGCTACTACGAGTCTCTAGGTTTTGCGGATCATCAGCAAGGCAAGTAACACTATGATCATACTCCTTTATCACCCAGTTTTTATGAATTAGTTCCAATCCTCAAACATTGCATGATTAGGTTGTGATATAACATGTGGGTTTGGGAAGTAGTTGATGAGGTAGAACCTATCGCCCTGTTATTATCAAACCCTTGGGAGTTACTTCTACGTATTGCTTATATTGCTATGCTATGCTCGTAGACGTGGTTTGGGTGACTGAATCCATGACATATGTGAGATTGTTAATTAATGGTTCAACAGTGCACAAATCTCTGCAGAGTGTACAATCTAATCATGGTTAGCCGTGTCCCCGGTTATGGACATCTTGAGTATCTAGTACTTGGATTATCATATGTATCTCATTACTCAAATTTAATATTGTTGGGTTGATAATTAATTTTAATTGGGATTGAGTTGGAGGAACCTTCTCAATGATGTTTCGACTACCATGATAGTTAAATAAAATCTATTCCTTTGTTGTAGGGGAAAATTGGTTTTTCGCAAAACTTTAACCATAGAGCTTTTCCACCAGCCAAATATGCATGTAGTGATAGCATTATTCAGTTCTTGCTCTACTGTGTTATATTGCCAGCATATTCCATGTGCTGACCCGTTTTCGGGCTGCAACGTATTATGTTGCAGACTTTTCAGACGAGGAGTAAGGTTCGTTAGGTCGTTGCCGTGCAGCTCAGCTATGTCATTGGAGTTGATGGACTCACTTTATCTTCCAAGCCTTCCGCTGTTATCGTACTAGATGGCCTTATGCCATATTTATTGTAATAAGTTATCTTTTGAGACATTCGATGTAATAAGTGTGTGATTGCTACTCTGTTATAAATCCTTCGAGTACTATGTGTGTCAGCATTACCGATCCAGGGATGACACTGAAGCATAGAGACTTCACCATTTGAGGTCGGGTCGCTACAAGATGGTATCAGAGCACACACTGAGTGTACGACACGACCACTAAGCTAAAGCCCTAGATCACTACTCTCTTCTCATTTCTGACTCCTCTCCATTTTCTACTCTTTAGGATGGCGGACGCAAGGAACAAGTTTGCACAACTGGATGAAGAAGCACCTTTTGGACGACACTTGAAGGAAGTCACTAAGTATCTGAACATTGGAATACCAAGCTTCACCGGGACATACAACGCCACTTTACCAGAAGAGGAGTGATGGATGATTCAAGTTCAAGTTCTAGGAAGGACATTCACGCCAGTCACTAAGCCCATAGAGTTTTACCTTTGATGCACCAACCTGGAGTCTAGGAAAGGGTATGGTGGCTCACATCACCATGGGACGCATTGGAGAAGTTTACCATAATGAGCTTAAGGATACTATCTATAGATTTGTGGGCACCGAGATGAGCAATGGGAGATGATCAGCACCAGGAAGGATAGATCAATCGCAGCTTTCATCCAGGAGTTAAACTAGCACATTCATCGCCAGGAGAACCAGATGTGCGCAGGCATGATAGATCTGAAGAAGGCAATGACAAGGATCACGGAATTGGAGGAAGAACTCAAGGCTACTCGCGAAGATTATCAGGAGGAAATCGTCATACTAGTGGAGAAGAATGACGATCTCAAGGGAAGCTAGGAGTCTTCATGGGAGACCCCGCGCCAGGAGGAGAAGACGATGAACCCAAGGAGATTCGTTCTGAGGACTACATCATCATCGACGACACCGACTCAGACCCCGACGATAGCGATGATGACTATGAAGACAAATCTGGAGTAGACATCATGGAGTCTTCGACCGATCAATATTTCTAGTAGACCATCACATCAGTAGTAGTATTCCACCATGTATATAGTATAGTCTGAGCACTTTTGTAACGATAGTTAGATCGATTGTATGCCCTTGCTTGATTGATTGAGTGATATGATTGTGTTTGTCTCATGTGCATATGGGTAGTGTTTCTCTCACTAGACCTCATTCTATCCTATTCTCTTCCCTCTAAACCATCAGATGCCTCCGAGACGTGACCCCGGATTTACCTTCCCACCGGAGCTCACTCAGTTGATCAAGCAGCAGAATACACTGATGCAGTTGTTAGTTCAGAACCAAGGCAACAACAACAACCCACCGCCACCACCATGCATTGACAACTTAGCCCGCTTTCTAAGGTTGCAGCCGCCGGTGTTTTCCAGTAGCACCGAGCCGATAGTGGCAGATGATTGGCTCCGCAGGATTGGAAGGGAGTTAAGCACTGCAGGATATACAGATGCTGAGAAGGTGCGTTTTGCCACACATCAGTTGGGTGGACCAGCAGCCTCATGGTGGGAGAATTACAGTGTCACCTATCCTATAGCCACTGTTACATGGGATCAGTTTCAACAAGCATTCCGCATCGCCCATGTCTCAATGGGAGCTATGAGCATGAAGAAGCGTGAGTTTCGCAACTTGTGCCAAGGGAACCGTACTGTGGAGCAGTACATGGATGAATTTAGTAAGCTGTCTCGTTATGCCCCTGGCGATGTGGCCACAGATGCCGCAAAGCAGGAGAAGTTTATGGAAGGGCTGAGTGATGAGATGAGAATGCAATTGATGGTGGAAACATTTAACAACTACCAAGAGTTGGTTGACAAGGCTCTTATGATTGAAGGGAAGTAGCGGCAAATTGAGAGCCAGAAAAGGAAGTATGGACAAGGAAGGTATAACTCAAGAGCTCAGCAGAAACCTCGTCTAACCCCAAACTCGGGAGGACTTGATCATAACCATGGAGGTCATAACCACAACGGAGGAAGTTCGCATAACCACAATGGTTCCAAGAATGGGACTGGGAACGGAACAAGCCACGATCAGAACAGCTCCAATCCAGCCACACCCGCTAAGAGAGACCTAAGTCACATTACTTGCTTCAAGTGCGGGAAGACTGGACACTATGCCACGGAGTGCCCTAAAGCGAAGAATGGAAACGGTAATGGGAGCGCTGGGAAGAAGCCCAATCCATTCAACAAAGGACGAGTGAACCACGTTAACGTGGAGGAGGTTGAAGGGCAGCCAGACGCAGTTATCGGTAAGTTTTTGGTTAAGTCTTTTACCGCCTTGTTCTTTTTGATACTGGTGCATCACATTCATACATATCAAGGGGATTCGTGGATAAGTTTAAACTACCAACCCAAGACCTTAGGACCCCTCTGTTAGTAAGTTCACCTGGAGCAGAGTATATGGCTAGCCGATGGTGTGACCGGATACCCTTAACCATTGATAGCCATGTTTTCCTGTCAGATCTGATAATTTTGGAGTCACAAGTATTGGATGTGATATTAGGCATGGACTGGATGTCAAAGTATGGAGGAAGCATTGACTGTGCTAGTAAGTCGATTTATCTCACCACCCCGGAGGGAAAAAGGATCAAGTATGTATCTAGGCATGCGCCTAGCAGGAGCCAAGTAAATACCCTCACGGGAGTTGTTCAGGAGGAAGTGCCTATAGTGAAGGATTACCCAGATGTTTTTCCAGAGGAGCTACCAGGCATGCCACCAGATCGAGACATCGAGTTTTTGATAGAGCTATTGCCAGGTACAAGGCCAATATCAAAGAGACCCTACCGGATGCCCACAAATGATCTGGAGGAGATTAAGAAGCAGATCAAGGAGTTATTGGAGAAAGGTTACATCCGACGGAGCTCATCACCATGGGGAGCCCCAGTGCTTTTAGTTGAGAAGAAGGATAAGTCTCTAAGGATGGTTGTTGATTATCGTGTGTTGAATGAAGTGACGATCAAGAACAAATACCCACTGCCGATGATCAATGATTTGTTTGACCAGTTGCAAGGAGCTAAGGTGTTTTCGAAGATCGATCTGCGATCAGGATATCACCAGCTGAAGATCCGGGAGAAGGATATACCTAAAACCGCATTTACCACAAGGTACGGGTTATATGAGTATATGGTCATGTCATTTGGACTGACTAACGCCCCTGCCTATTTCATGAGCATTATGAACAAGGTGTTCATGGAATATTTGGATAAGTTTGTTGTGGTGTTCATTGATGATATACTGGTATCACTACTGGAATTAGCTTATTTGCCGTCTGCCAGTTCTTTGTCGTCCGTTTACAGAAAACGGACGGCAAAGAATAGGCTGATGGCAAAGAAGGTCTTTGCCATCAGCCTGTTCTTTGCCATCCGCTGGCTGACGACAAAGAGAGAGTTGGCCCCACTAAACGAGCTAATTGGAGAAAACTTAATGGCCCCTCTCTTTGCCGTCTGCTAGCAGACGGCAAAGAGGAAACAAAGCAGACGACAAAGGGTGGGCGGACGGCAAAGAAGTGACCTAAGTAACGGCCGAGCCCCACCCCGCCCCTTCACTCTGTTTCTCTCCCTCTCTCCTCCCCGACGACCAGAGCAGCCCCCGCCGCCGCCCCCGCCACCCGCCGTCGCTTGCCCCGTCGCCCCACCACCCCGCCGCCCGGCGCCCCACCACGTCACCACCCCGGCGCCCTGCTGCCCCACCACCCGCCCACCACCCAGCGCCACTGTGGCCCCATCGCCCTGGCCTCCCTGCCGGCTCGACGCCGCCGCTCACCGCCCCGGCGCCCCCGTCGCCTCCGCTCAGGTGAGTTTTTTTTTTGTTTTTTCTTTTTTTGTTGTTTAATTGTTAGTGTTAGATTTAGTGCTAGATATGTCTTACTATTAGATTTAGTGTTAGATTCAGTTTAGTTTTAGTGCTAGAATATGTAGAAGGGGAAGAAGAAGAAGAAGAAGAAGAAGAAGAGGGGAGAAGGGAGGAAGAGGAGGAGGGAGAAGAAGAAAGAAAAGAAGAGGAAGAGGAGGAGGAAGAAGAAGAAAGAAAAGAAGAGGAAGAGTAAACCCTAAACCCTAGTTTTAGTTATAGTTTTACTTTAGTTTTAGTTTCAGTTTAGTTTTAGTTTTTATTTTTAGTTTAGTTTATTTTAGATTAGTTTTAGTTTTAGTTCAGAAGAAGAAGAAGAGTAGAAGGAGGAGGAGGGAGGAAGAGGAGGAGGGAGAAGAAGAAAGAAAAGAAGAAGAAGAAGAAGAAAGAAGAAGAAGAAGAAGAAGAAGAAGAAGAAGAAGAGGAGGAGGGGGGAGGAAGAGGAGGAGGAGGAGGGAGGAAGAGGAGGAGGAGGAGGGAGGAAGAGGAGGAGGAGAAGAAGAGAAGAAGAAAAGGCTGTCACGTGCCCCGACCGTGACCCACACCCCGACCCCGACACCCCGACCCCGACACGCCACCCCGACACCCCGGCCCGACACCCTGACCCCGACCCCCGACACCCTGACACCACACCCCAACCCTGATACCCCGACCCCGAAACAGCACCCCGACCCCGACACGCCACCCCGACACCCCAGCACGACACCCTGACCCCCGACACCCTGACACCCCGACCCCGACCCCTAACCCTGACACCCTGACACCACACCCCGACCCCGACACCCCGTCCCCGAAACAGCACCCCGACCCCAACACGGCACCCCGACCCCAACACGCCACCCCGACATCCCGGCACGACACCCCGACCCCCGACACCCTGACACCACACCCCGACCCCGACACCCCGACCATGACACCCAACCCCGAAACAGCACCCCGACAGGGTCATATATTTGTGAATTATGAGTTAGGTCATATATTTTTCGATTTTGTTATGAGAAACATCATATATAATTGTGTTGATCAGGTAGATTTAAACATCATATATATTTTTTGATTTTTTTATGAAAAAATATATTATTATTCATGTCGGTATTTTTTATGTTGTATTAATTTCGTTTACTCTTTGTCATGGCAGGTGTTGAAAGATGGTGGGCGCTGGTCCGGAGCGCTCTGAGGCCCCTTCTTCGTCGGCGCGTGGTGGGAGGTCTTCCGTTCCACCCGCACAAATCCGCCGAGTGTTGCTGGACAGTATGTCGACACCGCCGGGCCCTTCTTCGTCAACCGCGGTGCCCAGCAGGGGACGAGGAAAGGGAGGGAAGAAGAGAGGAGCTGGAGCACGTGGTCGCGGGAGAGGAGGTAGGGTGACTACTAGGGTGCCTTCCTCTCCGCCACCCCCAGCTGTTTCACCCGAGCACGTGACTGCTAGGGTGCCTTGATGGCGTGCAGATCGGATGGATTGTTGGGAGGTGTTGGTAAGTGAGTGGTGCTCAAAAGAATGGCTAGCCGTCCACAACGCGGCCAAGGACAAACGTGCCCAAATGGAAGGTGTGCCACACCATCAAGGCAGCTCCAACTTATATCGGTTCGAGCGGAACTGGGTATGTGGTTTGCTTCATGATTCATGCAATTCATTCATCATGCTAGCTTGAGCCCTTTAATTACTAATTTACGTTGTTTTTCTCTTTCAGGCGTGCTACAATAAGGCGGATAAGGTGCCAGAGGTGTATGACCTCTATGCCATGGCCCATACTGCCTCTTACAAGAAAGTCAAGGCATTCTCTCCATTTGACCTCGATGATGCAAACAACTTCACCAACATCTCCTCCCACGACAAGCTCGTGAAATATAGTGATCAAGGGAAGGCGAGGAAAGGGGAGGACTTTAACCCGAGCCAGGGTCCCATTGATCCAGAGCTGGTGATGATAGCTGGTGGCGGGAGGTCCCATGGCTTGATAGCCATTGGAGATGGACTTATCCGTTGTCCTAGCACTCTCCCGGAGATCAAGGCGCGCCAGTCAAGATCCGCTCCTGAGATAAGGCCTCGTGAATGGCCAGTCCAACTCGCCTTCAAGGTTAGTTATACATACTCAGCTATCTTTCTCCATTACATTGTGTGCGCTTCCATCAATGATTACAAATGCTAACAAGGAGTGGTGTTGCAGGTTGCTATACAGAGTGAGAGAGATAGAATGGAGAAACTTCTGTCGGAGGCGGCGGAGAGGCAGCGGGAGTTGGAGGAGAGGACGTCAAAGATGTTGGAGGAGGAGAGGGCACGGAATGACATGCAGGCAAGGGTAATGTACGAGCTCCTTGTGGTAAGTTTCTTCTGCTGATTATCCAAAACATTCATGTAGTGTTTGTCTCATTACTAACTAGTATGACTGAGTCATCAAAACCAAATGTGCAGTCTGTGTGCGAGAAGTCCGGTCAGACCGCTCCGTCGAGGCCAGTGATTGCTCCTGGGACGACGGTGAGTTTAATTTGAATGGACACTATTTGCTAGTCTTAACATTTGAGTGTCATCATGCTAATGAGACATTGGAAATGATCTTTGGTGCAGCGTAACTCCAGACTAGCATCGCACGATCCTTCTCCAGGTACCGGCACGAGTCAGCCCGCTCCCACACCTCCATGATCACGGTAAGTTTCTCTAGTGTTTTGCTTAACAAATGCATAAAGACCTAGACTTAGCTTTATTTCCTCCAAAATGACTTAATAAGCTTACTGACCTCCAAAACCATCCATTTTACCTAAGTTAGCTCTAAAATGATCTATACTTAGCTTTGTTTCCTCCAAAATGACCAAAGTTAGCTCTAATATGCTTAGTTAACTAGGTTTGATCAATAATGAGATGTACTTAGCTTACTTATGTCAAAAATGGCATAATTAGCTTAGTTAGCTCATAAACGATCCATTTTACCTAAGTTAGTTCTAAAATGATCCATTTTACCTTAGTTAGCTCATAAACGATCCATTTTACCTAAGTTAGCTCTAAAATGACCCATTTTACCTTAGTTAGCTCATAAATGATCCATTTTACCCAAGTTAGCTCTAAAATGACCCATCTTACCTAGGTTAGCTCCAAAATGATCCATCTTACCTAGGTTAGCTCTAAAATGATGCATTTTACCTAAGTTAGCTCATAAGTGATCCATTTCACCTAGGTTAGCTCATAAACGATCCATTTCACCTATGTTAGCTCACAAACGATCAATTTCACAAAAAATAGCTCATAAATGTCATATATTCTTCTTCATTTTCTTCTTCTTCTTCTTCTTCTTCTTCTTCTAATCTTCTTCTTCTTCTAATCTTCTTCTTCTTCTAACTTTCTTATTTCCCATTTTGCAGAATTCATTCGCTTCACGGAAGCTTGCATAGATGGAGTGCTTGTTTGGATGAACTATGTTTCTTTTGTATCGATGAACTATGCATGTATGGTAGGATGACACTATTGTAATATGTATGGTTGGATGCATGTATGTAGAACTTGCTATGTATGGTTGATGGAACTATGCATGTATGATGAAATTATAGGTGTTGGATATCTCATATGTTTGTTGTGAACTTGCCATGTGAAAAATATATATGTATCATCTATTTGTTGAAAATGGTTGGGTATAAGAAAAAACAGAAAAAAGAGGCAATGCAGGCTCTTTGCCGTCTGCAACCGATGGCAACGGGCTCTTTGCCGTCCGTCGCGGACAACAAAGAAGCCACGTGGCAACTACCTGTGTTTCCTGGCAGCTGACCATTTGGTCAATTTGCCTACAGTGGCAGATGGCAAAGGCCTGATGCTCTTTGCCGTCAGCCACGGACGGTAAAGACTGCCGTTAGCCACCTAACGGACTAACAATGAATTTATTGCCGTCGGCTTTCTTTGCCGTCCGCCGCTGATGGCAAAGGCTCATTTGCCGTCCGCGTCAGGAAGCAGACGGCAAAGAAGGTCTTTGCCGATCCTTTCTTTGCCGGTGCCTTTTGTCGTCCGCGGCAGATGGCAAAGGCCTTTGCCGTCCGCCTTCCATGCCTTTGTCATCTGCCTTGGCAGACGGCAAAGAAGCTGATTCCTGTAGTGTATACTCGAAGAATGAAGAGGAGCACAAGGAGCATTTGTGTTTAGTTCTCGAGAAACTCAGGGAACATCAGTTGTATGCCAAGTTCAGCAAATGTGAGTTTTGGTTGAAGGAAGTTGGATTCCTTGGGCATGTTATATCAGGAGAAGGTATAGCAGTAGACCCCACCAAGGTTCAGTCAGTCACTAAATGGTTGGCACCCACTTCAGTTAGCGAGATCCGCCGTTTTCTTGGACTCGCAGGATACTACCGGAGATTCATTGAGAATTTTTCCAAGATTGCGAAGCCAATGACGGAGTTATTGAAGAAGGATACCAAATTTAAATGGATGGAATGAAGGAAATATGCCCTAGAGGCAATAATAAAGTTATTATTTATTTCCTTATATCATGATAAATGTTTATTATTCATGCTAGAATTGTATTAACCGGAAACATAATACATGTGTGAATACATAGACAAACAGAGTGTCACTAGTATGCCTCTACTTGACTAGCTCGTTAATCAAAGATGGTTATGTTTCCTAACCATGGACAAAAGAGTTGTTATTTGATTAACGAGGTCACATCATTAGTTGAATGATCTGATTGACATGACCCATTCCATTAGCTTAGCACACGATCGTTTAGTATGTTGCTATTGCTTTCTTCATGACTTATACATGTTCCTATGACTATGAGATTATGCAACTCCCGTTTGCCGGAGGAACACTTTGGGTGCTACCAAACGTCACAACGTAACTGGGTGATTATAAAGGAGTACTACAGGTGTCTCCAAAGGTAGATGTTGGGTTGGCGTATTTCGAGATTAGGATTTGTCACTCCGATTGTCGGAGAGGTATCTCTGGGCCCTCTCGGTAATGCACATCACTTAAGCCTTGCAAGCATTGCAACTAATGAGTTAGTTGCGGGATGATGTATTACGGAACGAGTAAAGAGAGTTGCCAGTAACGAGATTGAACTAGGTATTGGATACCGACGATCGAATCTCGGGCAAGTAACATACCGATGACAAAGGGAACAACGTATGTTGTTATGCGGTCTGACCGATAAAGATCTTCGTAGAATATGTAGGAGCCAATATGGGCATCCAGGTCCCGCTATTGGTTATTGACCAGAGACGTGTCTCGGTCATGTCTACATTGTTCTCGAACCGTAGGGTCCGCACGCTTAAGGTTTCGATGACAGTTATATTATGAGTTTATGAGTTTTGATGTACCGAAGGAGTTCGGAGTCCCGGATGAGATCGGGGACATGACGAGGAGTCTCGAAATGGTCGAACGTAAAGATCGATATATTGGACGACTATATTCGGACATCGGAAAGGTTCCGAGCGATTCGGGTATTTTTCGGAGTACCGGAGAGTTACGGGAATTCGCTGGGAGAAGTATTGGGCCTTGATGGGCTTTAGTGGGAAGAGGAGAAAAGGCCTGCTGCGCCCCCCCTCCCCTCTAGTCCGAATTGGACTAGGGAAAAGGGGGCCGGCCACCTTTCCTACTCCTCCACTTCCTTATCCCTTCCTCCCCTCTTGATGGACTCCTACTAGGACTTGGAGTCCTAGTAGGACTCCCATCCTGGCCGCACCAATGGCCTTGGCCGGCCTCCTCCTCCTTCATCCTTTATATACAGGGGCAGGGGCACCCCATAGACACACAAGTTGATCCTTGAGATCGTTCCTTAGCCGTGTGCGGTGCCCCCTGCCACCAAATTCCACCTCGATCATACCGTTGTAGCGCTTAGGCGAAGCCCTGCGTCGGTAGTACATCAAGATCGTCACCACGCCGTCGTGCTGACGGAACTCTTCCTCGACGCTTTGCTGGATCGGAGCCAGATGATCGTCATCGAGCTGAACGTGTGCTAAGAACTCGGAGGTGCCGGAGTAACGGTGCTTGGATCGGTCGGATCGGGAAGACGTACGACTACTTCCTCTATGTTGTGTGATCGCTTCCGCAGTCGGTCTGCGTTGGTACGTAGACAACACTCTCCCCTCTCGTTGCTATGCATCACCATGATCTTGCGTGTGCATAGGAAATTTTTGAAATTACTATGTTCCCCAACATGGAAGAGTGTGAGGTGAGTTTTCAGGAGTTAAAGAAACGTCTGACTACAACCCCAGTGCTGATTCTGCCAGATATACGCAAGGATTTCCAAGTGTATTGCAATGGGTCTCGCTTAGGACTTAGAGGAGTACTGATGCAGGACAAAAGAGTTGTTTCATATGCCTTGCGACAACTGAAACCACATGAGTTAAATTATGCCACGCATGATTTGGAGTTGGCTGCCGTAGTGCATGCGTTGAAGACTTGGAGACATTACCTTATTGGAAACCGTTGTGATGTGTACACTGATCATAAGAGTTTGAAGTACATTTTCACAGAGAAGGAGCTGAACCTTAGGCAGAGGAGATGGTTGGAGCTTATAAAGGATTATGACATGAAGCTTCACTATCATCCAGGCAAGGCTAATGTTGTAGCAGACGCTTTGAGCCGGAAGAGTTATGCTAACACCCTCGTAAGCACAGGATTGCCAAAGGAGTTAGCAGATGATCTCCGGGAACTTCGATTGGAGATTGTCCCTAGAGGTTTTGTTGCAACAATGGAAGTTCAGTCCACATTGTTAGGAAAGATTCGAGAAGCTCAGAAGGATGAAAAAGAGATTGCCGAGATAAAAGACAGAATAAGCAAAGGAAAGGCCAAAGGTTTTCGTGAGGATGAACACGACACCTTGTGGTTTGAGGACCCTGTTTATGTGCCCAATAACACAAAGATCAGGAAGTTAATACTTCAGGAGGCTCATGACTCACCATACTCGATACACCCTAGAAACACCAAGATGTATTTGGATTTAAAGGAGCATTTCTGGTGGACTGGTATGAAGAAGGATATTGCCGAGTATGTAGTGGTATGTGATGTATGTCAGAGAGTGAAGGCAGAACATCAAAAGCCAGCAGGATTGTTACAGCCTATGCCGATACCCGAATGGAAGTGGGATAAGCTTGGCATGGATTTCATCACCGGATTACCCAGGACCAAATCAGGGTATGATTCTATATGGGTAGTAGTTGATCGCTTGATCAAAGTGGCTCACTTTATCCAGTGAACACCTATACAAGTGCGAAGTTGGCCAAGATATACATTACCAGGATCGTATGTTTGCATGGAGTTCCGAGGACCATTGTATCAGATAGAGGAACCCAGTTTACCTCAAAGTTTTGGAATGAGTTGCATGAAACTTTGGGAACCAGACTGGAAGTTCTGTACAGCTTTTCACCCGCAAACAGATGGATAGACCGAGAGAGTCAACCAGATTCTGGAGGATATGTTGAGAGCTTGTGCACTAGATTATGGATCTAGTTGGGATGACAACCCGCCCTACGCAGAGTTCTCATACAAAAACAGTTACCACACCAGTTTGAAGATGGCACCGTTCGAAGCCTTGTACAGTACCGCTCGAAGAGATACAGTACTACGCAGAGATGGCACCGTTACCGCTCGAAGCGAAACAGTTACCACATTTCTCAGTTGAAGAAGTGCTACGCAGAGATGGCTGACATTCCTCTAAGAGATACAGTACCGCTCGAAGCGATACAGTTGAATAATGATTTGACTTATGAGGAGAAACCAGTCAAGATTCTTGAGTTTGCCAGCCGGGTTACTCGCAGCAAAGTCATCAAGTTTTGCAAGGTTCAGGGGAGCCACCATACCGAGGACGAAGCCACCAGGGAACGAGAGGAAGATCTTCGCAAAGACCACCCACACCTATTTTCTAGCCAACCCGAATCTCGAGGGCGAGATTCATCTTAAGGGGGGTAGGTTTGTAACATCCCAATTTTTCAATTCGGAATGTTATACATTAGGTCATCATTGCATATCATATTTGATTGCATTTTGGCTTGATCCTAGAAATTCTACGCAACTCAAGGACCCACGGTGAGAGTTGGGGATTTCGTTAATTTCATATTTGATTTTTCTCAAATTTTGAAAAGAGGATCATTCGGTTTTGATTTTTTTCTTCCTAATATTTCTAAAATAAAAATCCATGAGAGCAGATAAAATGAATTCTCCAAGATAGATAAAATATTAGAGGAAAAAAATACTAAAATCAAATAAAGGTTTTATTTGGATTTTATTGCAATTTTTTTGCATTAGAAAAATTGCACGTTTTCAAAATTGCATTTTAGGGCCAAGAAAATGTCCATCTTGTTCCAAATATTTTATTTAGACGGTGAAAATTTGTTTTGTCATTTTTAGATTTTTATTTATTTTTCTAGAATTTATTTTCGTCGAAATGTTATTTAAAAAAAAGAGAAGCCCGCCGGACCGAACTGGGCCAAGGCCCAGTTGGCCCAGCCTCCCCGCACCGCCGTCTCCCTCGCGGAGACCGCGACCGCCACGCCGCCGCTTGCCGTGGCCAAGTCAGCCACGCCTCCCCGCCCCCTCCCGCAAGCCACCTCTCCCCCCCTTTAAAAGCCAACTCGGGCCCCCCTCGAGCCCCAGGTCGCTGCTGCCGTCACTGGAGCACGCCGCCGCTGCTGTGCCGCCGCCGAGCCACCCCACGCCGCCCTCCGCCGCCCCGCTCGCCGGAAGCCGTTGGAGCCAAGCTGGAGTTCGCAAATCTCGCCTTCCGTTTTTTCGGTTTAGGTGAAAACCGTCGGGTTTTTTAAAACCCTAGTTTCGGTTTTTTATTAGATCGGTTCGCCGGTTTTCTCGGTTTAGTTACTTAGTGGACGTTCGTCCGTACGTTCGTTTTAATGAATGGTGTTCACTCGTTAGCCACAGACAGCGAATGTTCGTTCGTTAGCCTGTTTGTCAGTTTTTCTTTTTCCAGGGTTTTTCCGCGATTATTTTCGATCATGATTTCTGATCCGATTTTCGTTTTAGTTTATCTTTTCGCTCGTTTATCGGAATCAGGCGATTCAAGCACCTAGATCTTCATCTCGAAGTCCTCTTTCCATTTAACCAACTTGAACAAGATTTTGGTACTGTAAAATTTGTCAAGTTTAGTAATCGGATGTTGTTTCTTTCGTAGTTTGAGTTTCGTTGGTCCGTTTGATTTGATTCTTTTTGCAAACCGGAGTTCTTAAGTTGAACTTTCTGGTTAGATCTTCTTATTCATGTTTTACCCGTGCTTCTTTGCTTGTTTGCTTATGTACGCTATTGTTTGTTTGCGATAGAACACCCAGAGTGCGAAGCGTGCTACTACGAGTCTCTAGGTTTTGCATATCATCAGCAAGGCAAGTAACACTTTGATCATACCCCTTTATCACCTAGTTTTTATGCATTAGTTCCAATCCTCAAACATTGCATGATTAGGTTGTGATATAACATGTGGGTTTGGGAAGTAGTTGATGAGGTAGAACCTATCGCCCTGTTATTATCAAACCCTTGGGAGTTACTTCTACGAATTGCTTATATTGTTATGCTATGCTCGTAGACGTGGTTTGGGTGAGTGAATCCATGACAGATGTGAGATTGTTAATTAATGGTTCAACATAAGGTGGAAACTTTAATACACATCTGGGTGGATTGCTTGTCGGGCACCTGGAGAATCCAGTGTTGTCCTAGGATATCCTGGAGTACCCGTGTGATTATCCTAAGGTCTGCCACCCAGGCTCAAAGGGAACTGAGATATTTCATGCTAGAAACTTCCGTGTGCAGCCACAAGCTATTATGGGCTCTAGCATAGTTGAGTAAGTTGGATGACCTCTTCCAGTGGTAGGCTAGCAGATGTAGAGTATGTAGGTTGGTAGTGTCTACCCAGGGTTAGAGCTAATGCTTCTGAAAGACTGTGTCTCGGTCATCCGTTTCTCAAACACCATGTAGTGTGAGAAATCCAATGGAGGAGATCAAGTCTTGTGGGGAAAAGTCCGCAAACCTCTGTAGAGTGTACAATCTAATCATGGTTAGTTGTGTCCACAGTTATGGACATCTTGAGTATCTAGTACTTGGATTATCATATGTATCTCATCACTCAAATTTAATATTGTTGGGTTGATAATTACTTTTAATTGGGATTGAATTGGAGGAACCTTCTCAATGATGTTTCAACTACCATGATATTTAAATAAAATATATTCCTTTGTTGTAGGGAAAAGTTGGCTTTTCGCAAAACTTTAACCATAGAGCTTTTCCACCAGTCAAATATGCATGTAGTGATAGCATTATTCAGTTCTTCCTCTAGTGTGTTATATTGCCATCATATTCCATGTGCTGACCCGTTTTCGGGCTGCAACGTATTATGCTGCAGACTTTTCAAACGAGGAGTAAGGTTCGTTAGGTCGTTACCGTGCAGCTCAGCTATGGCGTTGGAGTTGATGGACTCACTTTATCTTCCAAGCCCTCCGTTGTTATCGTACTAGATGGCCTTATGCCATATGTATTGTAATAAGTTCTCTTTTGAGACATTGGATGTAATAAGTGTGTGATTGCTACTCTGTTATAAATCCTTCGAGTATTATGTGTGTCAACATTACCGATCCAGGGATGACACTGAAGCACAGAGACTTGACCGTTTGAGGTCGGGTCGCTACAATCTTTTTGATTGTGCATCATATGAAGATGTGCTATGCATGAATGTTGATATGCGTGATGTTAACTGGCTGGTAGTTCCATTTTTGACCACTAATAAAACTTCCAACATGATGTGATCCCTGTTTGAAAAGGGCGTGTTAATATAAATGGTCTGCATCTCAAACTTGCAGTTTCTTATCTGAAACTGAAACTTGCAATTTCTTCTCTGAGAATAACATTGTCTGCACTTTTATATGAAACTGTATTTTTTAAGTGCTAAAAAATAGATCTCTAGAATTCATAAAATAGTTCATATGCTCAATACTTCAAATCTGAAATTCAAAAGACATTCATATCTGAAAGTACTCTCAAAATACACAACATAAAGCACAATTCACAACCTGCAAATACTGACAAACCTAAGCTCCTCCTGACAATTCACAACCTGCCCGACTATTGGGTTGGGGGGGGGATCCCATCCTATTTCTTGGTGGCAGACAGCCGCCCCGTGAGACGATGTGAACGGTGAGGGAGAGGATGGCGGGGAAGCATCATCGGGCCAACTGCTTTTCTCCTCTTGCAGTTGGGTTCGGTCGACG
Organism: Triticum monococcum; assembly: GCA_034509565.1. Lineage (NCBI taxonomy): Eukaryota > Viridiplantae > Streptophyta > Magnoliopsida > Poales > Poaceae > Triticum > Triticum monococcum. Next base: position 120,140,766 of record CM067846.1, on the reverse strand, counting down.
AAGACTCCACTGGCTCACTCCAGCACGAAACCCTCACAAATGGCACCCTATAGATGCTCGATCCTTTAATCTCTGGTGGATGCTCCATCTTGGATCGATACTCCCACCACCGCTGCCTCACGGTCGGATTTGGTGAATCTGTTTGCTCCATGGCCCAGAGGAGCAGCTCTATGTACTCCCGCGCGACTCCCTTCGGGAGTATCACTGCCTTTTCACTCTATTGCAGATATTTGGCCATGGATGTTGCCGTCGCCGCTAGTTGGTCCTTGTTGTCAAACCAAGACTGTATCTCCAACATCCTAGCTAGCTTCACAGGGTCGCCGTCTGCGATCCTCACGTATCGGTTGTACTCCTCCGTCGATCTACTTCTCCACAACACCTTCACTCGCCGGCGGTGGTTTTTGAATGGAAGAGGATAGGAGCAGCACTAGTTTTGGATTAGAACGGGAGGGGAGCAACGCTGGTTTTGGATTGGAACAGGAGAGGAGGGGCGGTGGTTTTGAAATGGAAGAGGAGAGGAGCAGCGATGTATTTAGATTGGAACAGGAGAGGAGCGGCGGTGGTTTTAAGTGGAGAGGAGCGACACTGGTCTTGGAAGTATTTTTGTTTTGCGTATTTTGGTTCAAAGTTTGACCATGTATTGTATTTGACAAGCAAAATGTGAATGCATGTCACCAAAAATTGTATCGTTTGGTTCGTATCTGAATGTACTTTCAAATTATATTATTTTTGCAACATATAACATATATTTTATTTATGAAATCATGGTCAATTATGACCCAAAATAAAAGGGAGACTAGTTAATGTGGGGTCGCTTTCTTAATTGAAGGGTAAATTGATTTTGATTTTGATCCAGTTACAGCGCGCCAGCCCTCTCGTCCAATCCTGAATCGCTGCCGCACGCTCCTCTCCCTCTTCTCCATTGCAAAACCACCTCCTCTCCTCTCCATCATTTCCATTCCAAAACCACCGTCTCACCTCTCCCTCTTCTCCATTACAAAACCACCCCCTCTTCTCTCCATCTTCTCCATTGCAAAACCACCATCTCGCCTCTCCCTCTTCTCCATTGCAAGACCACCGTCTTGCCTCTCCCTCTTCTCCATTACAAGACCACCATCTCGCCTCTACCTCTTGTCCATTGCAAAACCACCCCCTCGAGGTGAAAGTCAGGCGGAGGTGGTGGGCGTATAGGTCGAAGGTCGAGCATCCAGAGGATAATGAATCGATCGAGTATGGTGTGTCGTTCGTGAGGGTGCAGAGCCAGCCGGAGCCACAGGAGTATTCATTCTCCCACCGCAAGAGGAGGTCAGATGGCATGATGTCGCTTCCCCGCCGTTCTCCACGGTTCCCTCGATGCTTGCCTCATTTCAACGGCGGTGCTAGGGTTTAAGGTAAGCTTCACACCAACCTAATCTTCCATCTGCTCATGCTTACAATTAGTGTGATGGCTAGTGAAAATCATGCTTACAATCAGTCTCCGAGTACTATGCCAATCACCCTAAAATAGCTCTGGACCAAAAACAAAGTTTTGACACTATTTACAAATAAAGAAAAATAGATTGGTGCTTCTTTCAGAAAAGAGTACTCCCTAGAAAAGTGCTAATATAAGCTACTAGTATTTGGTTAAGAGGATTTGCTGCTGAGAAAGATCCATCCGCAGAGAGTGCTACACATCCCACTGGTGGTGGTGGATGCCAATGCTTAGATGGAGCATGGTTGGTGTTGGTAATTTTTACTTGGCACACCTTGCACTCTGCATATATGCCGATTCCATCTGTACATTTGTGCAGTTCCACCAAAATGCAGCTAAATAACCCTGTTTGCACAGTAATGAAAAAGCGTGATTACATTATAGTGGCACTAGTTGATGAAACATACACTAATAAATAGAAGAAAATATTGTGATAGTATCATAGTATGCCATGCTGCGTGGGCGAGATGGGCCCTGCAACGCCTCATACGGTAGGCCTCATACTGGAAATCAACCCAATTCTCCCCGATACACCTTCTGCCAGTGATGAACATCAGTGTGCAGTGGTAGTACAACGAGGGGCCTTGAGACATTCCAATCTCTATTTTTGTGCAAATCAACTAAAATTAAGCACCCCAGTTTGCAGAAACACTTCAACATTAACAATGGGACTAGTTGATGAAACATGTACTAACAAAGAGAATCAGTTTCTTTATCTACATTGGAAATGAAATGATAGAGAGGACACTCGCTCTATTGTAACAGTATTATTACTTCATTTTATCAGTGGCACTAGGGTTGAGCAGGTGGCAAGCAAGGTGTACCGTGCGTCGCAAGGATGGAGGCCGGGGGTGCTTAGACTGGGATGTTGAAGCTGGCTCTTTCAGTCCCTATCTCCCCCCAAGGTTTTTGTGGTAGCATTTGGGTTGTAATCCAAACTTGGTCGAGCTGGTGCTGCGTCCCCCTACTTGCCTGCTTATGTGGCGAACTTGTCTCCTGCCTTCTAGTACTCAGTCCGTTCTAGTAGTAGTTGCATAACTGCCCATTTACACTGAGATGTTGTAGGACATGAAAAACAGTGCCATTGATTCATATTACTAGAGGCATTACATTGAAAACAACATTGGTTTAATGTGTCCTTACTTTTAGTAGTGCAACTGCTACATTTTACTAGTGGCATTACATAATAGGGGCTCGGGGCAACAATCATCAGAACAGGATATCTGGGTTGGTCCAAGTTTTGTTCGGTATAGCCACCTTATACCGTGTGAGGATAGCAAATCTAGCATTGGACATACTCCGTTGACTTGTCCGCAGTTCCCACTTTCTTTCCTTTTTCAACCAATAGATTGGTTTATATTGAGTTTGTACCGTGTTTCCCTTTATTTCCCTATTAGACCAAGAGACTAGTTGGATAGTCAGTCTCTGCTACTTTTTGCCCCCATTATTTCCTCTTTTGACCAAGTCCTAGATTCAGGTAACAAATCTCCCCACCCCAACCCCTTTCTTCCCTCTTTGAACCAAGTAGTACTAGATTTGACTTCATGAACTAGTTTTACCTCTTAACAGTAAAAATTTAGGTGGCTTTCAAACAGCCGATCGATCCTATTTATGAGGGGGCCTGAGAAATAGTCAAAGATACAAATGCAACGACGTCAAGAGCTGGGGAAGTAGAGCAAGGCTAGTTTCAAAGGAAATTATACCTAAGTGTCACCGGGATGTCGCTAGGTGGGTGGCGGGAGGCCGGATCTGCCCACACTACGGCAACAAGGAAGAATGGGTCGGAGGCCCTCCCTAGCCGGCGCTGCGTGGGAGAGAACGGCAAGGCACGCTGATCGGGACGCGCTGGCAGTGGGTAAGAGCTGCCGCCGAGGACGACCGTGTGAACATTGCACCTTCTCACCTTCCCTGGTGGAGGGGATCCGGCTGGATCTATGACCAGCGGTGAGCAGAGAGAGAGAGAGTGTGGCCACCGCTGTCGTTTTTAGATCTAGAGAGGACGAGACAGCGTGAAGAGAGCAACACTAGCAAGCAAGTGCGAAGGCTCCTTCCTATATAGTGGAGTAGTATTCTTTTATCTACCGAAGTCGGCCTGACCTCATCAATGACTATCGAGAAGTCTTCATGCACATGCCCCGGAGGCGCAATTGTCGTCATTTTGTTCTGAAGCACCGGATTAACATATAACATGAAAAAATGCCACATGACAAGAAACCATAACCTCACTGCCCCAAGGAGACAACATGAATCCTGATGGGCAAACTAGACGAGGATCAAAGCTCAAATTAAAGATAAACTCATAGAAAAGGGGTCCATCGATAGATGTCCTAATTAACATAGCCGACTTGACCTAAATGGCAGCCGAGTAGTCTTCGTGCATGTGCCCCCAATGACCAGCTCCTTGTAGGAACTCAGTTGTCGCTATTTAACACTTGCGGTGATTCGAAGCACATGACACCTAATATTGCGAGATGACAATAAACCTTTTTAGATTTCTCATCAGAACTACAACCCTGTACAACACATCATGCATAATATGTAGACGATAGCCAATCCAGCCATTTGCTGAGTCTGGTCACATGCATGGATGAATTGATCTTTCGTGTCATGCAGGGATCGTCCAGGCACCAACGTTTGTACAACACCGCTCCAGTAATATCGCTCGTCTCTCTCTTCTATTAACTTAGCCGACTTGCAGAGCCGAGGAGTATGCCTGTGGTCGGTTCTCAATTGTGGTCCCACATGTGTGTGCAAACGCAATATGATGTGCGTTCCATTTTAAGAGCGATGTGCCAGACCGACCGCCCGCCTGGGTGCGACGCGAACGCGACAGGCATGCTGTATACATGTGTACCATCATTTTCTTGAGGCTTTGCTGCATGGCGCAATCCATGGATACAAAATTATATTTAAAAGTCGAGGGCGGCACTTTTCCCGCGCGGTAGGCGTGGCAGTTCCACCTAGTCGGTTCGATAGAGAGGCGAGAAGATGAGGGAGTAGGCTGCTGCAAACGTAGGGTTGTGTGATTTGACGGCGAGTTACTGCTAGAAAGGTGGGGCCCTATGATTTGACTTGCCATTATCATTTTAACTGCGGTGCTACAACCGGCGTGAGTGTCCCGATTCCTGAGCACCTCCATGGTATACACGTGCCAAGTACTGTACTCCTTACTCCTTTTGGCAAATGCAATAAATACTACTCCCTCCATTCGAAAATGTAGTGCATATAGATTTTTTTGGAAAGTCAAACTTTGCAAACTATGACCAAGTTTATAGAGAAAACTATTTATATCTACAATACAAAATATATAAATTATGAAACTACATCTTATGATGAATCTCGTGATATATGTTTGGTATTCTAGATGTAAATGTTTTTCTCCACAAACTTGGTCAAAGTTTGTGAGGTTTGACTTTTCAAAAAATCTATATGCACTATATTATGGAACATAGGGAGTACTCCCTCTCTCTCAGTTTACAAGGTGTGCGCGTACCCCTAGGTCATCATTTTGACCGACCTAATATAAGTCATATATTATAAAAAAATATACCATTACAAACTTCAGATGTTCTATTTTCAAATGGTACAATTTTTGTGTTATATAGTTTATATTACGGTGATAAAATGACAACCTAGGTATACACGCAGGACTTGCAAACTGAAATGGAGGGAGTACGAAGAAAGAGATAGAGAGACGCAAAAAGATTACTCTTATAACCAACTTTACAGCTAACCTTGTGGTATGAGTGTCTAAGTGATGACTATGTATGACATGCCAACATCAGATAGCCTAACACACCTGTATGGAAGAAGTAGTTTCATGCATGAGAAGTAGGCAAAAAATGCTCATTTATAGCCGTCTGAAATCTCCAAGGGCGCGACCGCGCGAGCGAGGCGACGGTCGTGGTAGGTGCTACCATGATACAGGCTGCTGACAGCCCTTGGATCTGAGACCGAACGGTCACATGCTAAGTGGCTGAAAATTTAAAGAATAACCCTCTAGGATAGGATATTCCCCCATAGGTCTAGAATCACGCCATGCAATCGTTTGATCTCAGAACCAAGGGCTCTCGGAAGCCCGAATCTTGGGAGCATGGAAATCTTCGTATCACCTGTAATTTTCCCGGTGCTTGACGTGCGAACACGCAGATGCATGAAGCCATTTAATTGGGCATCTAGTAGACATGACATCCAATTGGGCCCCCATAGTACTGTGCATGAATCCATTTATCCACCAGGCAAGCCACTACCATGTCGTTCGCACGCCCCACTCAGTATTTTTACAATCGGAAAACTGCTAGCAGTTCGCTCCTACTCATCCCCGACCATCCTTTAACATTACGATAGTTTGCTCCTAGTCATCCTGTCCTTTCACATTACAGCAGTTCCACTAATCCTAACCCTCCTTCCAAATCCATGGCGTCCCAAATCTCCATGATCGGCGGTGAGTACAAGGTTAGAACCATCACCGGTGATGAGTTCGACGTCATCTACACATGTTCTTCCGCGACGGTGAAAGGATGCTTTGCTCGCTTCAGACGTATGTTTGAAAAGTCAAAGGGTGATGAGTGGGTCGCTGGGCTAGATGTTGAGTACACCATAGTCCTGGGAAAAGAGAAGAATCTAAAGCAGGAAGAGAAGAAGAAGCCCACCGTGATCCAGGTTTGCGTGCATAACCTGTGCTTGGTATACCACATATGCCATGCTGACGTTGAGTGCAAGGATTTTAAGAACTTCCTCGAGGCGGCAAAGTCAAATTCATTTCTATAGACTTTACGAACGACAAAGAAGTCCTGGGTCAGATAAGCCTCATTGTAGGCCAGCCCTTCGACCTCTAGAGGAATGTGCTGGTGTCCTCCTGTCAGCCTTCAATGCTGACCCTGGCAGCAACCATGGTTGATCCTTCGTACGGTAAACTGACGAAACCTCCGCCCAAGTTTCATCTTGCATGGTAGTGGAATGTACTAGATAGAGACCACATCAATTACGCTGCAATGGATGCCTACCTTTGTTTCAATATGTACAAGGGTTGGATGAAGAGCGAGAGCCAAGTGTGCGGTTCAAGCAAAGAAGTATCGGCCAAGAGGAAGAGGGACAAGGACGAAGTCGAGCATGTGGACAAGAAGTTCGAGTAAGGTGGCAGTGTCATTGCTCATGGTGGTTGTAATGCAGTGTCTACCGGATTAGTTGCTTAGTTTAATTTCAGGGTGCTTAGTTTTATTTGAGGGGTGTGTTGTGCTGAGCCCCCAACATAACTATGTTATGTTCCTTCTCGTTATTTTAACTCTTCAGTACGTACATACTAGTATTTCTTATAGTTCATCTTGTAGTTGGTAGTACTACCACTCGTTTATTCACATTATGTACGTATAATATATATGGCCAACATCATATAGCCAGCGTTTTAGTTGTCAAAGAATTTCAGGGTGCTTAGTTTTATTTGAGGGGTCTGTTATGCTGGACACCATTATTGTGACTCAAATCTCTTTTGCCATGTTATAATTAATGACATAAATACCAATGGACCAACATGCCAGCTCTCCCTCTATCTCACTACAGCACAATAAAGTGTGGGGCCTACTTGATCCCAACAACATTATTATTTTCCTGTAAAATTATTCGCTTGGTTACTCCTGACAAACGGGGCCACACTTATCATTGTGAGATAGAGAGAATTGAGATGTGGGTCTAGGCTATTTTTGTCATATAACATGGTCAACGGGTTTTGTTGGGGATATGACTACTGGGTTAACCCGCCCAGGAGGGGCCGGGTTAAGTCCCTGGCGGTTTATCAAGACAAGGCCCATGAAGATGCTTAAGGCGGTAGTCTATTATGTAGACAACAAAGCCTGGAGCCCAAAGGCGACTTAAAGCCCAAACAATTGTGAACCGTCATATGTACATAACTTGTAGTATAAGGCATGTGCAGTTAGTCACCGAGCCGGACACATTGTTTATGAGCCGGCCGGGACTCCGTAAACCGCCGGGCGTCAACCTGCGTATATAAAGGGACGACCCGGCGGCGACTTAGGGCAAGAAAGAAAAGATCGAAAGCTAGGTCAAGCCTATTCACTCCCTGGTAATCGAGACTTAAGCAATATTACCTCAACTGGAGTAGGCCTTTACCTTCACCGCAAGGGGCTGAACCAGTATAAATTCCTGTGTCCTTTGTCCCGTGTAACCCCTTTAAGCTAACCTAGTGCGATGGCTCCACGACTAAGTCCTCACACTAGGACATATGCGGTGACAATTCCACGACACTTGGCGCCCACCGTGGGGCCCGCGCACGGTGGTTTTGAGGTCTTACAGGGCAGCTTTGAAGGGATCAAAGGATACGATGTGGGCCGGATGACCAAGAGTCATCGCGGCAAGCTCTACATCAACGACGCAGGCTGGGGCCCCGAGGCCGGCTCAATTGAGTATGGGTACCGGGTTCCCTTTGGCGGAATCCATGTCTTCATCGGCAAGATCAGCGATCCAGGCCCTGAGCCGGACATTTGCACCGACATCGTCGAGACGGCTCAGTGAGCATGACCCGCCCGGGTTCAACCCGCCGTGAAGCGCGCCTTCGTTGGGTTCATCCATGGGCGGAATTCAAGGAAGGATCTACGTCTAGCGGTGAGACAGAGATCTACTCTGATAGTGAGTTGTCCACGGGTGAGACTACTTCATTGTATCAACTGCAGGACGGCAGGCTTGGGGGCTATTCTGATGGCGACAGTATTTCGGACCCCTGTGAGCCGCCAAACCGGACCGCGATATTCATGGCCGGCACACAACCATGGCCGGCACATATCCGGGTCAGCAACGGTGATGGCGGTCGGGGGAGGAGGCCCCGCGCACCCGCCGGCTCAGGTCTTGTCTGACTTACTGGACACCTTGACAACATTGGTAACAACAGAACTCAAACTCGCAGATCAGGATCAGCATAATGCAGAAATTGCAAAACTGCGGGATCAGATAGCTCAAGCCAAGGAGGATTTGGCGGCTGAGGATGCGAGGATAACGACGGAGCGAGCTGTTTTGGATGCTCAGGAACAACAGATCCAGACTGATTCCTTTCGGCTCTCGTTGGATCAGAACGCTTCGAACGACGTCATGAGAAGAAGGTACCGGAGTCATCTGTCTCCGGTCTATGAGGTGAGAAACCTCTTCAACACACCTAGCTGTAGGTACCAGTGACCCGCCAGAGGTAAACCGGGCGGTAACCACGCCTAGGGCTGGAGCACCGACTCAGCCACGCGTGAAGGATCCGCCTCGTTTGAACAATGTTCCACCGCAATATGTTCCAACACCACCGTGTCATTACTCTAACCCTTTGGATAACATGATCGTTGGGGCATCGCGATTGGCGGCTCTCCCGGTGGAAGGCGAGTCTCCAACTGTGGTTGAAACGCGGAGGGCTAGGGAGCTTCTTCAGACATCATTGGTACAACAGGAGGCTTATTCCTATAGTCGTGAGAGGATTCATTCAACCCCTCGCCCAAGCCGGAGTTATAGTAGACACATTGATTCACCAGCCGTTTCAAGCAGTGAGAGACACCGTAACCCGCCCCGTGGACATGACCTGGCGCGCGGTGGTGCAAATGCTCGGGATTTGGTAGATCAGGGCAGAGCACGCTGTCGGTGTCAAAACCGGCGGATCTCGGGTAGGGGGTCCCGAACTGTGCGTCTAAGGCTGATGGTAACAGGAGGCGGGGGACACAATGTTTACCCAGGTTCGGGCCCTCTCGATGGAGGTAATACCCTACTTCCTGCTTGATTGATCTTGATGATATGAGTATTACAAGAGTTGATCTACCACGAGATCGTAGAGGCTAAACCCTAGAAGCTAGCCTATGATAATGATTGTTCTTGTCCTATGGACTAAACCCTCCGGTTTATATAGACATCGGAGGGGGCTAGGGTTACACAGAGTTGGTTACAGAGAAGGATATCTACATATCTGAATCGCCAAGCTTGCCTTCCACGCAAAGGAGAGTCCCACCCGGACACGGGGCGAAGCCTTCAATCTTGTATCTTCATAGTCCAACAGTCCGGCCAAAGTATATAGTTCGGCTGTCCGAGGACCCCCTAATCCAGGACTCCCTTAGTAGCCCCTGAACCAGGCTTCAATGACGATGAGTCCGGTGCGCAGATTGTCTTCGGCATTGTAAGGCAGGCTCCTTCTCCGAATACTCCATAGAAGATTTTGAACACAAGGATCATGTCCGGCTCTGCAAAACAAATTCCACATACCATCGTAGAGAGTACAATATTCCACAAATCTAATCCGCTGACAACTTTTCCTAACGTGACACCACGCCACGACCTGGTCTTTATTCGAACCGTTCTCCCTAACCAGCTACTCAGCATGTTGCGAGGCGGTTTTGTGGGCATGTCTTATCGAAGCAGAGATTGTGTCCCCCTATCTCGGGATTCTCATCAATACGGGTATGGGTAATCCAACCGCGTCTTCAGCGCGATGCTTGGGGAATAAGCGAGTTTACCGGGCAAGTGGGGAGGCGTTGGATCCCTGCCGCCTTTATAAAGAGATAAGGATTCCTCTTTTTCACCCATGCCTCCTTCTTCCCCTGCCCATCCATTCTCGCGCACTCGAGCTCCAGCGCCCAAGTTCTCATCTTCTATGCAAAGCCATTCCAAACATGTCCGGAGCGGGAGGCAAGTGGATGGTCTCCTATGTGACGGAGGAGGACATTACGAAGCTCCGGGAAGCCAGATACCTGGCCGCGGACATCGTGCACCAGCTCCCAGGCGCGGGACAGATCGTCCCTACTCCAGAACCCCATGAGAGGGTTGTATTCCTCACCCACTTCGTCCGCGGACTGGGATTTCCCCTCCACCCATTTATCCACGGGCTGATGTTCTACTACGGGCTGGACTTCCATGATCTGGCCCCCAATGTCATCCTCAACATCTCGGCGTATATCGTCGTGTGCGAGGCCTTCCTCTGCATCGAGCCCCACTTCGGCCTGTGGCTGAAGACCTTCAACGTCCAAACCGAAGGTGGTGGTCAGCAGCAAGTGGAGTGCGGAGGCGCCATGGTGGGAAAAATGCCCAACGTCACCTGGCTCGAAGGCTCCTATGTGGAGACGATGAAGGGCTGGCAATTGGGGTGGTTCTACATCACCGAGCCGCGCGACACCAACTGGGTGGCGACACCCGAATTTCGATCCGGCATCCCCACGCGGCTCACCTCCTGGAAAGAGAAGGGCCTATCCTGGGGTTCATCGGTGGAGCTGACCGGACTCCAGAGCTGTGTTAAAAATATGATAAGCAAGAAAATCAAGCTTGTCAACGTGGTCCAGGTCATGCTCTTCCGCCGGATCCTTCCGTGTCAAAGACGGGCATTCAATATGTGGGATTTCGACCCGGCCAAGCACCAGACGCTGTGAGAGCTTTTCTATACAACGCACAAAGATGTCTGGAAGGTGCTGTTCAAGGCTGCCAAGGTACCTCCTCCCCTTACCGAGGATCGCAGACTCGGCGCAAAGCACCCTCCAATCTGGTAAGCTCTTTATATCTCACAAGATGTTCATTTCCCCATTATAATCATGTGAGGGATTTGAGCCTCCACGCCGTTTTAAAAGGACTGGGTGGCGACAGCGGAGCGGATTGCTTGTCCAGCCCCACTGCCCTATGAGGGCTAGAGAAGAAGGCCGCGGGGACCAGGAAAGGTCTCTGGTGCAAGGTTGTATCGGACTCATCGTCTGAAAACACCGAGGCGCACTCCTCCCACGAAAACGAGGTGGCAGAAGAGGAAAGTTCTCCCCCCCAACCAGGGGGGACAAGAAAAGGAAGGCCGCCCCATCTGGGGAGGCCGTAGGGTCCAAGAAGGGAAGGACCCTCCTTCCGAACCACTCCATAATAGCCGCTTACAGCGATGAGGAGTGGTTGCCCAGGGATAAGCCCCTGGCAAAGTCGTAAGTATCCGGATACTATAATAGTTCTAGTATGTTTTGTTTTATTGCTTCTTATCATGTCAAACATGACCGTGCAGTCCATCCAAAGCCCACATCGACGTATCCTCTTCGGATGGGTCTTTGGGCCAGTCGGCGATGAACAGTGATTCACTCCCGACAGCCACCTGCCCCCGGCCCACGGACGACATCGAGGTGTTGTCTCAGAGGGCACCGGACCAAGGGGAGATAATTCTGGAGGCGCCCAAGGCGACATCCCAGATGCCGGGCGCATGGGGGGTAAGACTCCCATGGGTTCTAATGACGGGGGCCGCAACAAGTTTGGCCCCCAGCCGGATACTACGCCGGAACCTCCAGTGGTTCCGGATTCTGTCAGGTGACCCCTCGCTAAGGGGGCGAGCCGTCTGTGCCAATGGCCTTTGTCCATCCAGAGGCATCCGACAACTTGCTGGAAGCGCTTCGTGCTGCTTCCATTGACGAAGAGCACCGCACACCATCATGAGTGCGGTGGTCGAGAAGGTTCAGTCCGCCAAGAGCGGATTGACCGAAGCCTGTGCCAGCCTCCTAACAGGCTTTGAGGTAAGTAATCAATTATGAGAAAATATAACAGCATAGACAGTAGCCCCTGATGCTCTGTTTGGTGTTCGCAAATAAAGGTCGAATAGAGTATCAAATAACAATCACATGAGTCTAATCAGAATATGTCTATGTGAATAAGCAGACTTCGCTGCTGGCCGCTGCCGCTCGTACTACGGAGGTCTCCGGACTGAAGTGGGACCTTGAGCGGTCCGAGGAAGAGCTCGACCTTACCAAGAGGCAGCTCGAAGAGAACAAAGGTAAGTGATACCCCGTCTGTATATTGATAAAGAAAAAAGTGGTTATTAGATCATAGGATCATCATGAATTTTGCTAGGGGCCACGACCGAAGTGGCGGCCCTGCAGAAGGCACTGTCCGAGGCCGAAGACAGAGCGTCCAAGGAGCGCATCGAGCGCGAGAAGCAAGAGGCCCGATTCGGCGAGGTTCAGCAAGAGCTCCAGGATTTCGTCAAGAAATACGAGTCCTTGGAGCGTGACTCTAAGACGCAGGGGTCCGAGCTTGCGAAGGCCCTCAAGAACGCACAAAATGCCAAGGCTGAAGCCCAAAAGGCCCTCCAGGAGATTCATGCGGTCAAGAAGATAGCGGCGGGTAAGGCATTCACTATGCAAAGCAAGCATGTGAAGGAGACTTTCCTTTTACTTACCCGAATTCGAGGCTCTCCAGGAGCGTTCGCAGATCTACCACGCAGCGTATCGAATGCCGCGGAGTTCTACCGGGCCGAGGAAGGGAGCTCGATGGAAAAGTTGTTCTGGTCTCAATATGCTGGGACTGAACATCCGATGCCCTTGAGCGACCAGCCGAAGCAACTGGTCGAGGTTCACAAGGCGGCCGAACTGGCCATGAAGTGTCTCATAGTCTAGATGTGGTCTGGCGAGCCCCTGCCTGGTAGCTACTTCGGCCTGGTAAAGCGGCTTGTGAATGCCTGCCCATGGTTTGAAGTCATAAAGCGGCCTGTCTACATTGAAGGTGCGTGCAGGGCCTTTGCCCGTGCGAAAGTGCACTAGGCGAAGATGGATAACGAAAAGATGGTGAAGGAGGGGCCACCAGAGGGCAAGGAGCATCGCCACCCCAAAAAGTATTATGACAGTGTCCTGAAGGGTGCCTGCCTTGTGGCGGAGGAATGTGCTAAGGATGTAATATTTGAATGAATGTATTCACGTGATCCTGTAATATAAAAAGGAGTTCATGTGCGCTATATAACACTTGTCGATTTAAAATACTACCTTCTGTGCAGCCATTTATAAAATCTGAGAGTTGGCCAGTCGACGGCTTCTGCCCCCATGTAACTAGTACTGAGGTGTTCGGGAAAAATCTTAAACACTCTTTATCCAAAACAAATTTGGTCCTTTAAGGAGGTCTTTAGCGCAGCGAACAAGGCAATCAGACTATACAGCTTTATCACTCTCATGTAGCCATAGAAGTCTACAATTTTAAATTTTGGCGAAGCCCCTAGTATTCGGAAGGCCGAACTTGGGGCGCTATATACGCCTAAATCGGACAAGGCCGATTCCTCACACGAAGCAGAAAAAATCTTTAAGGATTTGAGACCTCTCGAACAGCGACCAGCTCTCGCCGCATCATGACAGTCAGTTTTCAGCTTTCTCTACTGAGGTGCTCGTTCGGAAGAACCAGGACACAATCGTAGTAGTTCTCCCAGTGCTACCTTAGCCAATATAGCGGAATGTAAGGTACCAGAACATGGGAGCCGGGCAAACCCAACTATTGACCCAAGACATGATTTGGAGCTGATGCATATAATGCTATAGGTTCGGGGTGCCGCAATGTTGAAAGTGTTCGGACTTTTCTTGCTGTGTTATGGGGTACACTGAAGCCCCTGGCGCACTGGACGTACCGGAATGTATGGGTGCAATTTGTCGTAAATAAGCAGACAGGGGAAAAAGATGAAGAAATGCAATAATAAGCTAACGATGTACATTCTTATTTAAATGATACGTCAAAGCGTATGTATACAAGTAGTGCAATAAGCAAAAATAGGACTATTTGACATGTCCTATCCAAGGGCAAGCTGCGTCTGGGTATGTAAAATAGGTATAGCGATCGTTATCAGAGACCACCTGGGGATTCCCTTGTACGTCAAAGCTTCTTGCTTCCTTGGTGTTTCCTTCCCGTGATGGGTCGGATAATCAGGCTATCGGAGAGAGCCTTCAGAGAATAGGGTCCTGAAAGGAAGAAAATGGTAAAGATATACGGGTCCTGAGGCGGTTGAGCCGCATTGTGGGCCGTGCCATAGCCGTGCCTCCGCCTATGCCCATGGTATCTTGAGTGCGTAACTATGTACGCGCGGCACAAATTTCGCCGCTTGACTGGGACTAGGATAGAGGCTAAATTGCTAGGCGAGCTCTGAACGTGCCGGGCGATCCTGTTGCAAGGTACTCCGGACTCGCTTGAAGGTGTCCGGGGGATTTATCGCCGAATTGGTGGTTTGCCTCAGAAGGCTGCTTTGTACTTCTACTGCGAGGGCCGTAGTGTGCTCCTCTGTATGGAGCGAGCATTCTGTGTTTCCATTAACTGTTATAACCCCGCGAGGTCCTGACATTTTGAGCTTGAGGTATGCATAATGTGGTACTACATTGAATCTGGCGAATGCGGTTCTTCCGAGCAGTGCATGATAGCCACTGCAGAAGGGGACGATATCGAAGATCAACTCCTCACTTCAGAAGAGATATGAAGACCACTTCCAGTGTGATTGAGCCCGTGCAACAGGCCTCTACACCTAGTATGACACCTTTAAAGGTGGTTTTTCTGGGTTTGATCCTCGAGGGGTTGATAGCCATTTTGCGCACTGTATCCTGATAGAGCAGGTTCAGGCTGCTGCCATTGTCCATAAGGACTCGAGTGAGGTGAAATTCGTCAATGATGGGGTTCAGGACCAATGCGGCAGAACTGCCATGACGGATACTGGTAGGGTGATCCTTGCGATCAAAAGTGATCGGACAAGAAGACCATGGGTTGAACTTTGGGGCGACTGGCTCCATCGCATAGACGTCCCTTAGTGCATGCTTCCGTTCCCTCTTGGGAATATGGGTTGCGTATATCATGTTCACCACTTTCACTTGGGGAGGAAATTTCTTCTGTCCTCCTGTGTTCGGCGGCCGAGGCTCCTCCTCGTTGTCGCTACGCAACCCCTTTCCTTGTTTTCGGCATTCAACTTGCTGGCCTGTTTGAACACCCAGCATTATTTGTTGGTGTGGTTGGCTGGTTTATCGGGGGTGCCGTGAATTTGACACGAGCGATCGAGTATGCGGTCCAAACTAGACGGGCCCGGATTGCTTCTTTTGAACGGCTTTTTCCGCTGACCGGACTTAGAGCCACTGAATCCAGCATTGACTGCCGTGTCTTCGGCGTTGTCGCCGTTGTTGCGGCGCTTGTGTCTGTTGCGACGTGGCTTGCCGTTGCTATCTCTGGCATCTGAATTGCCAGGATTTCTTGATGTGTTGTTGCCGCAAGCCAGCCAACTATCCTCGCCCGCACAAAAGCGGGTCATGAGTGTCATGAGGGCTGCCATGGACTTCGGCTTCTCTTGGTCGAGGTGTCAGGCGAGCCATTCATCGTGGATGTTATGCTTAAATGCCGCTATGGCCTCGGCATCTGGACAATCGACAATTTGGTTCTTTTTAGTTAGGAACCGAGTCCAGAATTTCCTGGCTGACTCCCCGGGCTATTGGGTTATGTGACTCAAGTCATCAGCATCCGGTGGTCGCATATAAGTGCCGTGGAAGTTGTCAAGGAATGTGTCTTCCAAGTTCTCCCAACTGCCAATGGAGTTTGCTGGCAGGCTATTCAGCCAATGCCGAGCCTGCCCTTTGAGTTTTAGTGGGAGGTACTTGATGGCATGTAGATCGTCACCGCGGGCCATGTGGATGTCGAGGAGGAAATCTTCAATCCATACCGCGGGGTCTGTTGTACCATCATATGATTCAATATTCACGGGTTTAAACCCTTCTGGGAATTCGTGATCCATTACTTCGTTGGTGAAGCATATGGGGTGTGCGGCGCCTCTGTGCCGGGCTATATCATGACGCAGTTCATACGAGTCTTGTCTGTTGTATTCGGCCCGGCCGGATTTGCTTTTAGTATATCCGGCGTGACGGTTGTCGTCACGCGTTGGGCGTGCCCCCGTGATCCAAAGATCGATCTTGTATGTCCTGCTTTGTTTTCCAATACGTCTCGCAGGTCCTGCGTGTAGCCCCGGGCCTTGGTGTTTTTGTTTGACTGGCGACAGGGTGCGGGCTGGACTTCGGGCTGATACGCCGCATTGTCTCAGCCACGAGGTGGTCGATCAGCCGCATCATACGCTGGTAGTGTAGGCTTTAATGCTTCCTCCTCGAGTTGGGGTAGCAACCTCTGCTTTGGGTAACTTTTGGTTGAGCGCTCGAGTTCGTATTCCTCAGCTGCCAGGACCCCGGTCCATCTATCCGCTAGCAGATCTTGATCAGCTTGAAGTTGCTGCTGCTTTTTCTTCAGGCTTTTTGATGTGGCTATAAGCCGGCGCTTGAAGCGCCCCTGCTCGACAGGATCCTCAGGCAGGATGAATTCTTTGTCGCCAAGGCTCACCTCATCGTTGGAGAGGGGCATGTAATTGTCATCCTCTAATTCTCCGTCTGTCGCCAGTTCCTTAGGGCTGGCTTGCCCATCCTCCCGCTCGAAGCCTGGCTAGAGGGGATTGTCTTCGTCTTCAGCACTATCCGCAGCGTTATTGTCCCTTGTGCTGGTATCGCTGCTTTTGCTATGGCGGGGCTTAGAGCGGCGTCGATGACGCCGGTGCTTAGATTGCTTCTTGGGATTATCCTCCGTTGCCTTATTGCCATCGGTTTCTTTGGGGGTGTCCACCATATATATATCATATGATGAGGTGGCTGTCCAGCGCCCTGTGGGCGGTAGTTCCTGTTGTTCTCCTGCATCGTCGTCCATACCGTCGATGTCTTCGGAGCCGAAATCAAGCATGTCAGTTAAGTCGTCGACAGTCGCTATTAAGTGGGTCGTGGGTGGGGAATAAATTTCTTCATCATCCGCTTCCCACTCAAGACGAACATAGTTCGGCCAAGGGTCTCCTGACAAGGAGAGAGACCTCAATGAATTTAGCACGTCGCCCAAGGGCGAGTGCTGAAAGATATCTGTGGAGGTAAACTCCATGATCGGTGCCCAATCAGATTCGATAGGCACGGACGTAGGCGGTTCGGAGCCTGTGGCCGGGGACGAATCTAAGGGTCCGATGACACAGGTCTCATAGGAGGTGAAGTTTGTACTCGGCTCTATCGCCGCTGAGTGTGCGACCTCTGTGGGGGGGTCCATCCACCCATCCTCGGACGGCACGATCCGCTCCGGATTGAGGGCCGGAGTAGCCGTAGGTGTGATCTCCCGAATACCGTCCGATGACAGAGCTAAGTCATGCTCGTCATGACAGTGCGGCGCACCTGACATGGGCTAGAATCCGTCGAAGATCAAGTCTCCACGGATGTCGGCAGTATAGTTCAAGCTTCCAAACCTTACCTGATGGCCAGGGGCGTAGCTCTCGATCTGCTCCAGATGGCCAAGCGAGTTGGCCCGCAGTATAAAGCCGCCGAATACGAAGATCTATCCGGGGAGAAAAACCACACCCTGGACCGCGTCATTGCCGATGATTGAAGGAGCAATCAAGCCTTTATCATGATGGCACATTGGAACTCTAAATGAAAGCACCAATGCCGGTGTCAAAATCGGCGGATCTCGGGTAGGGGGTCCCGAACTGTGCGTCTAAGGCTGATGGTAACAGGAGGCGGGGGACATAATGTTTACCTAGGTTCGGGCCCTCTCGATGGAGGTAATACCCTACTTCCTACTTGATTGATCTTGATGATATGAGTATTACAAGAGTTGATCTACCACGGGATTGTAGAGGATAAACCCTAGAAGCTAGCCTATGATTATGATTGTTCTTGTCCTACGGACTAAACCCTCCAGTTTATATAGACACCGGAGGGGGCTAGGGTTACACAGACTCGGTTACAGAGAAGGAGATCTACATATCCGAATCGCCAAGCTTGCCTTCCATGCAAAGGAGAGTCCCACCCGGACACGGGGCGAAGCCTTCAATCTTGTATCTTCATAGTCCAATAGTCCGGCCAAAGTATATAGTCCAGCTGTCCGAGGACCCCCTAATCTAGGACTCCCTCACAAGCCGGGAAGCTGAGCTGGCGGCTTAGCAAGGGGCTCATCAATGTTCCCCAGTTTATCCGACAACTTCGATGGAGATGGGGGGTAACCTCCAGAACCTTGGGAGTGCCATGTTTGGTGCCGACTTTACGCAACGTATGCTTGACCAAGGATTTAAAAGGTCCTCGTAAGGTGCCCAATTACACAGCCGACTTATCCCCTGAAACATGGGTCGAGAGTTATGAGATGGCAATGGAGCTGTTGGATGTTGATGATGCTGCATGCGCTAAGTACTTCATGGTGATGTTGGAGGGGATGACCCGCAATTGGTTGAAAGGGCTACCTGCTAATTCCATTGGATCGTGGGCCGAGTTAAAAGCCCGGTTCATCCAGAATTTTAAGAATACATGCAAGCAGCCTATGTCGATTGTGGATTTAGATTCCTGTATCCAAGAAGAAGGCGAGTCAACAACCCATTGGGTCCGCCGGGTCTCGACTATCCTACATTCATCGGATCGCATTAATGCCGGCTCAGCAGTCTTGATGTTAGAGAAGAACTGTCGTTTTATGTCCCTTAAGCAGAAGTTAGGGCGGCTCAAGCGTCACTGTAATGACATGCGGGAGCTGATGGCGGCTCTAGTTAAGTATGCCGACTTTGATGGTACCAAGGACCCTGAGTGTGAGGAAAAGCCCGGCAAGGGAAAGAAGAGTGGCGGTAACACAGGGCAGCAGCATAACCCGGTGAATCAGGGAGGCAACGATAAGCGCAAAGCTGATAATAGTTTGGATTTGTGGCTAAAACCAATACACAGAATAATGGACAATGATGTAAGGGAAAGCCGCCTCCACAGATCGGAGGGTCAGGTTTTGACCTTGAGCAGCAGCTAAACATGCCCTGCCCAAGGCATGGTACCCGGGAGAGGCCATCCACTCACATCTGGAAGGATTGCTTCATTTTGAAGGAGTATAGAATTTCCAATCTTTTTCAAAACAATCATGGGCCAGGTGGCGCCTCAGGTTCCGACTCTCATGGCCCGGGTTATGGTGGTGGAGGTTCTAATTCCGGCTTCCAAAACCAAGGCAGTCAGGGTAGTTACAGCCAACAGAACAATCAGGGGAATCAGGAGTAGCAGTCCGGTTACCAGAGTAACCCGAAGCAGTTGAATAGTGGGGAGTACCATGTTTTCACCACAAGTTTATGCAAGCGGGACCAGAAGCTCCATAAGAGGGCAGTAAATGTCATTGAGCCGGCAGTTCCTCGTTACCTGCGATGGTCTGGGCAACCCATTGTGTGGAGTCGTGAGGATCACCCGCCCCGGGTTGATAATCCGAGTCATTTGGCTTTGGTGGTGGCGCCTCAGGTGAGAGGATACAAATTCACCAAAGTACTCATGGATGGAGGCAGCAGCATCAATATCCTTTATTATGACTGACAAAAATCTTAAGCCGTTGAATACTGTGTTTCACGATGTCGTGCCTGGTAAGTCGGCATATCCGGTTGGAAAAATATCTTTGGAGGTTGCTTTTGGAGATGACTATGATTCCAGGTCTGAGACATTGACCCTTGAAGTGGTAAAGATTAAGAGTCCTTACCATGCTCTGTTTGGACGGCCAGCTTATGCTAAGTTTATGCCAAGGCCTTGTTATGTTTATCTGCAGCTCAAAATTCTGGGTCACAAGGGGACCATCACGGTGCATGGAAGCCGGAAGATAGCTTTGGAGTGTGAGGAAGGTGATGCAGCCTACGCTGAGTCTATCTGCGCAACAGAGGAGTTGAAGTTTTACAAAGATAATGTTGACCGGTCTTGAAGTTTAAGTCGAAAGATGATACTAAGCTGGTCGATTTCGTTCCTGGCGATTCATCCAAACAGTTCAGCATCAATGCTAATCTGGATCCGAAATAGGAAAGCACGCTCATCGAGTTCATCCGTGAGAACCGGGACACCTTTGCATGGAAACCTTCCGACATGCCAGGTGTACTGAGGGAACTCGCTGAGCACACTCTTAATATTGATCCAAAGTTTAAACCGGTTAAACAGTTTCTTCGTCGTTTTAATGAAGAGAGGCGTAAAGCCATTGGTGAAGAGGTGGCCCGGCTCTTGGCAGCTGGTTTCATTGTTGAAGTTTTTCACCCTGAGTGGTTGGCTAACCCGGTGCTGGTACTTAAGAAGAACGGCACGTGGCATATGTGTGTGGATTACACGGACTTAAACAAGGCTTGTCCAGCTGATCCCTTTGCTCTCCCTCGTATTGATCAGATTATTGATGCTACGGCGAGTTGTGAGCGTTTGAGCTTTTTGGATGCTTATTCTGGTTATGATCAGATCAAAAAGGCAGTTAAGAACTAGGAGAAAACGGCTTTTATCACTCTGTTTGGAGCCTTCTGCTATATGTCTACGCCTTTTGGGCTCAAGAGCGCCCAGGCGACCTACCAACGGTGTGTGCAAAATTGCCTCCACAATCAAATCGATCGTAATGTGCATGCCTATGTGGATGACATTGTGGTAAAATCCAGAAAGAAGGAAACCTTGATTGATGATTTGAAGGAGACCTTTGACAATCTTCGGGTTTATAAGATGATGCTTAACCCGACCAAGTGTGTTTTTGGTGTAGCAGCCGGCAAACTATTGGGTTTTCTAGTTTCAGAACAGGGTACTGAGGCTAACCCGGAGAAGATAAAAGCAATCACCTCTCTGGCTAAGCCGGCGTGTGTTGATGCTGTTCATCGTGTGGCAGGTTGTATTGCGGCCTTAAGCCGGTTTATAAGCCGTTTGGGTGAGAAAGCTATTCCTCTGTACCAGATGATGAAGAAGAGAGATCACTTTTGCTGGAGTGATGCTACTAATCAGGCATTCGAGGCCTTGAAGAAACAATTGGCTGAGCCGCTAGTTCTTGCTGCTCCCATTGACAAGGATCCCTTACTGTTATATGTGGATGCCAATAGCCGAGCTGTCAGTGTCGCCATTGTGGTGGAAAGGAAGGAAGCTGGCAAAGAATATCCGGTTCAATGGCCGGTTTACTACATCAGTGAGGTCCTTATTGAATCCAAACAGAGGTATCCACATTGGCAGAAGTTGGTGTATGGGGTTTTTATGGCTAGCTGGAAGCTTAAACACTATTTTCTAGGTCATTCTATCACTGTGGTTAGTTCTGCCCCCTTAGGGGATAACAGAGAAGCCATAGGGCGGGTAGCCAAGTGGGCCATTGAGCTTGGGCCTCATGGGTTAAAGTATGTGCCCAATATAGCATAAAGTCTCAAGCACCTGTGGATTTTATCAATGATTGGACAGACTTGCAGATGCCCGAGGAGAAGCTGGACAACACGTATTGGACTATTCACTTCAATGGATCCAGACAGTTGGAAGGCTCGGGGGCTGGAGTTCTGTTAACTTCCCCGTGAGGTGATGAGTTTTCTTATGTTCTCCGGCTGATGTTCCCTTATACTAACAATGCAGCTAAGCATTTGGCCTTGCTCCATGGTCTTCGATGGCTAAGGAGATGAACTTAAGCCGGGTGAGGTGTTTCGGCGACTCAGATCTGGTAGCTCAAAAAGTTTCTGGTACATGGGATTCTAAGGATCCACTCATGGCGGCTTATCGTCGAGAGGTTGATGCTATTGCAGGTCACTTTAAAGGTTATCAGGTTGAACACGTTCATCATAGGAAAAATGAGGCGACTGATACTTTAAGCCTGTTAGGGTCTCAGCGTAAGCCGGCGCCACCTAATTCTTTCCTGGATATTCTGCATAACCCTTCTGTTAAATTGCCCACAGAGGAGGATTTTGCTATTCCTGACCCAGAAGCACAACTAGTGGAGGCTCTTCATGCTATTCCTGGTTGGACAGTTCCATATTTGGCTTATATGACCCGGGGCGACTTACCTGAGGATGAAACTTTAGCCAGGTAGATAACCTGGCGGTCTAAGTCAATGACTATTGTCAATGGAGAGTTGCATCGTCGCAGTGTTACAGGGGCGTTTCAACATTGTGTTTCTCCTGAAGGTCATGAGATTCTACGAGAGATTCATGAAGGAGATTGTGGTCATCACGCCGGCTCTAATTCTCTTGTAGCCAAGGCTTTTCGTCACGAGTTTTATTGGTTCACGGCTCACGCCGACGCTGAAGATCTGGTCAGTAAGTGTGACGGGTGTCAGAAGTTTTCACGCCGAGCTCACGTACCAGCTCAAGAATTGAGGATGATTCCAATCACTTGGCCATTTGCAGTCTGGGGGCTTGATATGGTTGGGCCTTTCAAGAGGTCCAAAGATAAAAAGACACACCTTCTAGTGGCAGTTGACAAATTTACAAAGTGGTCGAAGAAGAGCCAGTTAGCAAATGTGATGCAGCGAGAGCGGTTCAATTCATCAAAAAAGTGATTTTCCATTTTGGCTTTCCCCATAGTATTATAACTGATAATGGCACTAATCTATCCAAGGGTGCTATGGAAGAATTTTGTCAACATGAGCATATCCGTCTTGATGTATCATTAGTGGCTCACCCCCAGTCTAATGGTCAAGCTGAGAGAGCCAATCAAGAGATCCTGAGAGGCATCAAGCCCCGGATTATGGTTCCTTGACAGAGGACGCCGGGTTGTTGGGTGGAGGAGTTACTTTCTGTGTTATGGAGTATCAATACTACCCCCAATAGATCCACGGGTTACATGCCTTTCTTCATGGTTTATGGAGCAGAGGCAGTTCTCCCTAGTGATATCCGTCATGACTCGCCCCGCGTGGCGGCTTATGTTGAAGCTGACAATGAAAAAGCACGTCAGGATGCCCTTGACCTGTTAGATGAGGAGCGTGACCTTGCAGTGGCTCGTTCCACGATTTACCAGCAGGATCTGCGCCGATATCATAGCCGCCAAGTTAAAACAAGAACTTTTCAAGAGGTGACTTCATGCTCCGGCTTATCCAGGATTAATCTGATATGCATAAGCTATCCCCACCTTGGGAAGGGCCCTTCGTGGTCAGCAAAAATCTAAACAATGGGTCATACTACCTTATCGATGTTCGAGACCACAAGGACTCATGCACATTGGAGGAGGAAACCCGCCGGCCGTGGAATATTGCTCATCTTCGGCCTTACTATACCTGAGCCACCGGCTCACCTGATGTACATATTTTGACAACGTATATATTATGATTAATATAATAAAGCCGGCATCCCTGATAAATCAAGGCCTCTGTCGTTTTCATTTCTTAGAAATTGAGTCTTTATTTTATATGATCACTTGAAGGCTTGATGCCAAATAATAAGGGACAAAGAGAGTCTGTTGCATAGCACAACTCAAACATAGGTACCCAGCGAGCACATCTCATAAATATATCACTTGGGGGCTTCCTGCTCATCGAGCATAGCTATGACTACCCTTGTTGATCCGCCTTACATGCTCGGAATATAATGTTACTTTGGGGCTCTTTGTTCAACGAACAAGAGTTTTTGTGACCCTTTTAACAGGCTTGGATGCTAGGTGTATTCACCTAAAACCCTGAGTTATCCTGCCTTTTCAAGTCTGCCACGCCGCCCAGGTAATCCTGGAACGACCCGCCGTACTTTGACAAATCAATCTTATACAAACCCTGAATTTGTCAAAAGTTAAAACGACGATTGGTTATGTGAGGTCCGACTTATAAGGTTTGTATGAAGGTTTAACTCAGTGGCTGTGCAGCCCTTGAACGCACTTGATTTTTTAGGCCTGGCCACCTATGACAGCCTTGATTTTTCGATTTTTGATCTGAACACTTCTTGATACATGGTTAAAAACGAAGGAGGGTTATGCCTTCTGAGTAATACATGAAATTACCCGGTGTTTATTAAACTGGCATGGCTTTAAGACTATAAGTCGCCAGGATATACTGATTTTATATGCTTGGAAGTGCTACGCTCTAAGTTTTGGGATATTACCCCTAGCTGCATATGGCGTATGAAGCCGGCGGTACATGTCAACTGGCACCGAGCTTTGTATGCTCAACTTTTTGGGTTGTCACCCTTTTCCACTGGTAAATTAATCCGGTCGGGTATCACAAGTATGATACTTTATTAAAAGTCATGATTGAACCAGCCCTGGTTATGGACTATCTTTAGCCACCAGTGGTTTTGATATGATATTATGACCCGTCCTGCGGTAAACCGCCAGTATTATTGTCATGTGTTTGTGTGCAGGTACAATTAATAAATCTGATACACACAGTTTATGAAATTATAAAACATGTGTGGCTGGTCTTCAACTTGACAGATCAATAGTATCAAGAAGAACAACACGTGCACGATGGCATGGCAGATCAAGGGTTTAAATTAAAGCCTATTACAACGGCACCAAGTGCCCCACAGGAATAACTATTTTAGCAGTCTCACAGAAAGCAGATGATAAGCCAACCTACAGTTTATGACTCCTGGCCTTGTTACGTTGAAGGTCGTGGCTTGTCCAGCCCTGGTTCATCTGCCTTCTCTTCAGCCAATGGCTGGAAGTTAGTGGTCGACCAGTCGATCCCCATTAATGCTCTGAAGATAGCTTAATCACTTATAAGTGTGGATGGATCAAAATCAGGGGCATAAGTGTGCTTACGAATCAGAGGAGTCGGGTCCGGAGCATCATGAGTTGGCGCCTTCACCTTCTTATGATGGGATTTTTATTTCTGTGCCCCTGGTTCGTTAGTTCTACTCATTCATCCCCACGCTGTTAACTTTTGCTCACTTTTCCACACTCCCTTGCCCGAAACCCTCAAAACTGGTCACAGCGGACGTTCCGTCGGGTCAATGGCTTGACAGTTAACTCTGACTAGTGGGGCCGCATAGGGCGGAGTCCACATTTTGATCGTTACGTCGTAACCAGTGGGCAGTGAAACTGACACTCACTATAACCTGAATCAGATCCAGTCGCCTCCATGCCGCCCCCTCCGCCGCCGTCATGCCGCCTCTACCGCCGTCGTGCCGCCTCCGCCGCAGTCGTGTGATACGTCTCCAACGTATCTATAATTTTTTATTGTTCCATGCTATTATATTATCTGTTTTGGATGTTAATGGGCTTTATTTTACACTTTTATATTATTTTTGGGACTAACCTATTAACCGGAGGCCTAGCCCAAATTGTTGTTTTTTGCTTATTTCAGTGTTTCGTAGAAAAGGAATATCAAACGGAGTCCAAATGGAATGAAACCTTCGGGAGCGTGATTTTTGGAACAAACGTGATCCAGAGGACTTGGAGTGGACGTCAAGCAACCAACAAGGCGGCCACAAGGCAGGGGGGCACGCCTACCCCCTGGGTGCGCCCTCCCCCCTCGTGGGCCCCTTGTGGCTCCACCGACCTACTTCTTCCTCCTATATATACCTACGTACCCCCAAACCATCGAGGAGCACCACGAAACCCTATTTCCATCGCCGCAACCTTCTTTACCCAAGAGATCCCATCTTGGGGCCTTTTCTGCAGCTCCGCCCGAGGGGGCATTGATCACAGAGGGCCTCTACATCAACTCCATGGCCCCTCCGATGATGTGTGAGTAGTTTACCTCAGACCTTCGGGTCCATAGTTAGTAGCTAGATGGCTTCTTCTCTCTCTTTGGATCTCAATAAAAAGTTCTCCTCGATTCTCTTGGATATCTATTTGATGTAACTCTTTTTGCGGTGTGTTTGTGGAGATCCGATGAATTGTGGGTTTATGATCAAGATTATCTATGAACAATATTTGAATCTTCTCTGAATTCTTTTATGTATGATTGGTTATCTTTGCAAGTCTCTTCAAATTATCAGTTTGGTTTGGCCTACAAGATTGATCTTTCTTGCAATGGGAGAAGTGCTTAGCTCTGGGTTCAATCTTGCGGCGCTCGATACCAGTGACAGAAAGGGAAACGATACGTATTTTATTGTTGCCATCGAGGATAAAAAGATGGGGTTTATATCATATTCCATGAGTTTATCCCTCTACATCATGTCATATTGCTTAAGGCGTTACTCTGTTCTTATGAACTTAATACTCTAGATGCATGCTGGATAGCGGTCGATGTGTGGAGTGATAGTAGTAGATGCAGGCAGGAGTCGGTCTACTTGTCACGGACGTGATTCCTATATACATGACCATACCTAGATATTATCATAATTATTCTCTTTTCAATCAATTGCTCGACAATAATTTGTTCACGCACCATAATACTCATGCTATCTTGAGAGAAGCCATTAGTGAAACCTATGGCCCCCGGGTCTATTTTCCATCATACAAGTTTCCAATCTATTTTATTTTGCAATCTTTACTTTCAATCTATATCATAAAAATACCAAAAATATTTATCTTATTATCATTATATCTATCAGATCTCACTCTTGCAAGTGGCCATGAAGGGATTGACAACCCCTTTATCGCATTGGTTGCGAGGTTCTTATTTGTTTGTGTAGGTACGAGGTGACTTGCGCGTGGTCTCCTACTGGATTGATACCTTGGTTCTCAAAAACTGAGGGAAATACTTACGCTGCTTTGCTGCATCACGCTTTCCTCTTCAAGGGAAAACCAACTCAGTGCTCAAGAGGTAGCAAGAAGGATTTCTGGCGCCGTTGCCGGGGAGATCAACGCCAAGTCAAGACATACCAAGTACCCATCACAACTCTTATACTTCGCATTACATCATTTGCCATTTGCCTCTCATTTTCCTCTCCCCCACTTCACCCTTGCCGTTTTATTCGCCCTCTTTTTCCGTTCCCCTTCTCTTTTCCAGTTTGCCTCTTTTTGCTTGTCGCTTGTTTGCTTGTGTGTTGGATTGCTTGCTTGTCACGATGGCTCAAGATAATACTAAATTATGTGACTTTGCCAACACCAACAATAATGATTGTATTAGCACTCTGATTGCTCCTCTTACCGATGCTGAATATTGTGAAATTAATACTGCTTTGCTGAATCTTGTTATGAAAGATCCGTTTTCTAGCCTTCCTAGCGAAGATGTCATTACCCATCTAAACAACTTTGTTGATTTGTGTGATATGCAAAAGAAGAAATATGTGGATAATGATATTGGTAAACTTAAGCTATTTCCGTTTTCTCTTAGAGATCGTGCTAAAGCTTGGTTTTCGTCTTTGCCTAAAAATAGTATTGATTCATGGAATAAGTGCAAAGATGCTTTTATCTCTAAGTATTTTCTTCCGGCTAAGATCATCTCTCTTAGAAATGATATTATGAATTTTGAGCAACTTGATCATGAACATGTTGCACAATCTTGGGAGAGGATGAAATTAATGATATGTAATTGCCCTACACATGGTTTGAATTTATGGATGATTATACAAAAAAATTATGCCGGATTGAATTTTGCTTCTAGAAATCTTTTAGATTTGGCCACGGGAGGCACTTTTATGGAAATCACTTTAGGAGAAGCTACTAAACTCCTAGATAATATTATGGTTAATTATTCTCAATGGCACACCGAAAGATCTACTAGTGAAAAAGTTCATGCGATTGAAGAGATTAATGTTTTGAGTGGAAAGATGGATGAACTTATGAAATTGTTTGCTCTCCTATTGATCCTAATGATATGCCTTTGTCTACTTTTATTGAGAATAATAATGAATCTATGGATGTGAATTTTGTTGGTAGGAACAATTTTGGTAACAACGCGTATAGAGGTAATTTTAATTCTAGGTCGTTTCCTAGTAATTCCTCTAATAATTATGGTAATTCCTACAACAATTCTTATGGAAATTATAATAAGATGCCCTGTCGGTGTCAAAACCGGCAGATCTCGGGTAGGGGGTCCCGAACTATGCGTCTAAGGATCGATGGTAACAGGAGACAGGGGACACGATGTTTACCCAGGTTCGGGCCCTCTTGATGGAGGTAATACCTTGCTTCCCGCTTGATTGACTTTGATGAGTATAGGGGTTACAAGAGTTGATCTACCCCGAGATCGTATGTTGTGGTCTAAACCCTACAGGTATGATGAGTAATGTCATAATCCTCTATTGACTAGCCTGGCCTCGGCTTATATAACATACCAGAGGCCTAGGATAACAAGAGTCCTAGTCGAATACGTCGGTGGAGAGGAGTCCTTGTCTTGATCACCAAGTCTTGTGGAATCTTCCTCGTATATGTTTTCGGCTGTCCGAACTGGCCTATGAGTAACCGACCATGGGGGTCCTCGGCCCAATCGAACTGATCGGGAGACGATGTGGTGAGTACCCCCTAGTCCAGGACACCGTCATGCCCTCTGATTTTGAATCTAGTATTAAAGAATTTATTAGTTTGCAAAAGAGTTTCAATGCTTTGATTGAAGAAAAAATGCTTAAGATTGATGAGTTGGCTAGGAACGTGGATAGAATTTCTCTTGATGTTGATTCTTCGAAACTTAGATCTATTCCACCTAAGCATGATATCAATGAGTCTCTCAAAGCCATGAGAATTTCCATTGATGAGTGCAAAGAAAGAACCGCTAGGATGCATGCTAAAAAAGATTGCTTTGTGAAAGCGTGTTCTTCTAGTTTCCATGATAATAATGATGAAGATCTAAAAGTGATTGATGTGTCCCCTATTAAATCTTTGTTTTGCAATATGCATCTTGATAATGATGGGACTGTAGATGAGTCAAATTTAGTTAGAAGGCGTCCCAATGATTCGGAGTGTTTAGACCTTAATGCACAAATTGATAAAAGTGGGATTGGAGAGGTCAAAACTTTAAATATCAATGAACCCACTATCTTGGATTTCAAGGAATTTTATTATGATAATTGTTCTTTAATAGATTGTATTTCCTTGTTGCGATCCATGCTAAATTCTCCTCATGCTTATAGTCAAAATAAAGCTTTTACTAAACATATCGTTGATGCTTTGATGCAATCTTATGAAGAAAAACTTGAGTTGGAAGTTTCTATCCCTAGAAAACTTTATGATGAGTGGGAACCTACAATTCAAATTAGAATTAATGATCATGAATGCTATGCTTTGTGTGATTTGGGTGCTAGTGTTTCCACGATCCCAAAAACTTTGTGTGATTTGCTAGGTTTTCGTGAATTTGATGATTGTTCTTTAAACTTGCACCTTGCGGATTCCACTATTAAGAAACCTATGGGAAAGATTAATGATGTTCTTATTGTTGCAAATAGGAATTATGTGCTGATGTCTACTACACAACCTTCTTCTTGTAGATGTTGTTGGGCCTCCAAGTGTAGAGGTTTGTAGGACAATAGCAAATTTCCCTCAAGTGGATGACCTAAGGTCTATCAATCCGCGGGATGCGTAGGATGAATATGGTCTCTCTCAAACAACCCTGCAACCAAATAACAAAGAGTCTCTTGTGTCCCCAACACACCCAATGCAATGGTAAATTGTATAGGTGCACTAGTTCGGCGAAGAGATGGTGATACAACTGCAATATGGATAGTATATAATGGCTTTTGTAATCTTAAAATATAAAAACAGCAAGGTAGCAAGTGGTAAAAGTGAGCGTAAACGGTATTGCAATGCTAGGAAACAAGGCCTAGGGTTCATACTTTCACTAGTGCAAGTTCTCTCAACAATAATAACATAATTGGATCATAGAACTATCCCTCAACATGCAACAAAGAGTCACTCCAAAGTCACTAATAGCAGAGAACAAACGAAGAGATTATGGTGGGGTACAAAACCACCTCAAAGTTATCCTTTCTGATCGATCTATTCAAGAGTTCGTAGTAAAATAACACGAAGCTATTCTTTCCGTTCAATCTATCATAGAGTTCGTACTAGAATAACACCTTAAGACACAAATCAACGAAAACCCTAATGTCATCTAGATACTCCAATGTCACCTCAAGTATCCGTGGGTATGATTATACGATATGCATCACACAATCTCAGATTCATCTATTCAACCAACACAAAGAACTTCAAAGAGTGCCCCAAAGTTTCTACCGGAGAGTCAAGACGAAAACATGTGCCAACCCCTATGCATAAGTTCACGAGGTCACGAAACTCGCAAGTTGATCATCAAAACATACATCAAGTGGATCACATGATATCCCATTGTCACCATAGATAAGCACGTGCAAGACATACATCAAGTGTTCTCAAATCCTTAAAGACTCAATCCGATAAGATAACTTCAAAGGGAAAACTCAATCCATCACAAGAGACTAGAGGGGGAGAAACATCATAAAATCCAACTATAATAGAAAAGCTCGTGATACATCAAGATCGTGCCAACTCAGGAACACGAGAGAGAGAGAGAGAGATCAAACACATAGCTACTGGTACATACCCTCAGCCCCGAGGGAGAACTACTCCCTCCTAGTCATGGAGAGCGTCGGGATAATGAAGATGGCCACCGGAGAGGGATTCCCCCCTCTGGCAGGGTGCCGAAACGGGTCTAGATTGGTTTTCGGTGGCTACGGAGGCTGCTGGCGGCGGAACTCCCGATCTATTCTCCTCCCCGAAGTTTTTAGGGTATATGGGTATATATAGGAGGAAGAAGTACGTCGGTGGATCTCCGGGCTGTCCACGAGGCAGGGGGGCGCGCCTAGGGGGGTAGGGCACCCCCCACCCTCGTGGGCAGGCCGGGACTCTCCTGGTCCATCTCCGATACTCTGTGGGCTTCTTCTGGTCCAAAAATAAGTTCCGTGAAGTTTCAGGTCAATTGGACTACGTTTGATTTCCCTTTTTTGTGATACTCTAAAACAAGGAAAAAAAACAGAAACTGGCACTGGGCTCTAGGTTAATAGGTTAGTCCCAAAAATCATACAAAATAGAATATAAATGCATATAAAACATCCAAGGTTGATAATATAATAGCATGGAACAATCAAAAATTATAGATACATTGGAGACGTATCAACATCCCCAAGCTTAATTGCTGCTCGTCCTCGAGTAGGTGAATGATAAAAACATAATTTTTGATGTGGAATGCTACCTAACATATTTATCCATGTAGTTCTCTTTATTGTGGCAAGAATATTCAGATCCATAAGATTCAAGACAAAAGTTTAATATTGACATAAAATAATAATACTTCAAGCATACTAACCAAGCAATTATGTCTTCTCAAAATAACATGGCCAAAGAATGCTATCCCTACAAAATCATATAGTCTGGCTATGCTCTATCTTCACCACACAAAATATGTAAATCATGCACAACCCTGATGACAAGCCAAGCAATTGTTTCATACTTTTGATGTTCTCAAACTTTTTCAATCTTCACGCAATACATGAGCGTGGTCCATGGACATAGCACTATAGGTAGAATAGAATGGTGGTTGTGGAGAAGACAAAAAGGAGAAGATAGTCTCACATAAACTAGGCGTATCAACGGGCTATGGAGATGCCCATCAATAGATATCAATGTGAGTGAGTAGGGATTTCCATGCAACGGATGCACTAGAGCTATAAGTGTATGAAAGCTCAAATAGAAACTAAATGGGTGTGCATCCAACTTGCTTGCTCACGAAGACCTAGGACAATTTGAGGAAGCCCATCATTGGAATATACAAGCCAAGTTCTATAATGAAAGATTCCCACTAGTATATGAAAGTGACAACATAGGAGACTCTCTATCATGAAGATCATGGTGCTACTTTGAAGCACAAGTGTGGTAAAAGTATAGTAGCATTGCCCCTTCTCTCTTTTTCTCTCATTTTTTCTTTTTTCTTTTTTTCTTTCCTTTTTTGGGCCTTCTCTTTTTATGGCCTTTTTATTTTTTATTTTTTTCGTCCGGAGTCTCATCCCGACTTGTGGGGGAATCATAGTCTCCATCATCCTTTCCTCACATGTGACAATGCTCTAATGATGATCATCACACTTCTTTTTACTTACAACTCAAGAATTAGAACTCAATACTTAGAAGAAAAAAATAGGACTCTATATAAATGCCTCTGGCGGTGTACGGGGATGTGCAATGACTCATGAGTGACATGTATGAAAGAATTATGAACGGTGGCTTTGCCACAAATACCATGTCAACTACATGATTATGCAAAGCAATATGACAATGATGGAGCGTGTCATAGCGAACGGAACGGTGGAAGGTTGCATGGCAATATATCTCGGAATGGCTATGGAAATGCCATGATAGGTAGGTATGGTGGCTGTTTTGAGGAAGATATATGGTGGGTATATGATACCGGCGAAAGTTGTGCGGTACTAGAGAGGCTAGCAAAGGTGGAAGGGTGAGAGTGCGTATAATCAATGGACTCCACATTAGTCATAAAGAACTCACATACTTATTGCAAAAATCGATTAGTTATCAAAACAAAGTACTAAGTGCATGCTCCTAGGGGATAGATTGGTAGGAAAAGACCATCGCTCGTCCCCAACCGCCACTCATAAGAAAGACAATCAATAAATAAATCATGCTCCGACTTCATCACACAATGGTTCACAATACATGCATGCTACGGGAATCACAAACTTTAACACTAGTATTTCTC
This sequence comes from Triticum monococcum, assembly GCA_034509565.1. Taxonomy (NCBI): domain Eukaryota; kingdom Viridiplantae; phylum Streptophyta; class Magnoliopsida; order Poales; family Poaceae; genus Triticum; species Triticum monococcum. Next base: position 120,108,254 of record CM067846.1, on the reverse strand, counting down.
AAATTCACAACTACTCACTAGCATGACTCTAATATTACCATCCTCATATCTCAAAACAATCATCAAGTATCAAACTTCTCATAGTATTCAATGCACTTCATATGAAAGTTTTTATTATATCCCTCTTGGATGCCCATCATATTAGGACTAAATTCATAACCAAAGAAAACTACCATGCTGTTTAGAGACTCTCAAAATGATATAAGTGAAGCATGAGAGTTCATCTATTTCTTCAAAATAAAACCACAATCATGCTCTAAAAGGATATAAGTGAAGTACTAGAGCAAATGACAAACTACTCTGAAAGATATAAGTAAGATCAATGAGTAGTTGAATAATTATGCAACTATGTGAAGACTCTCTAACATTTAAGAATTTAAAATCTTGGTATTTTATTCAAACAGCAAGCAAAGCAAAAGAAAATAAAATGACACTCGAAGCAAAACACATATCATGTGGTGAATAAATATATAACTCCAAGTAAAGTTACCGATGAACGAAGACGAAAGAGGGGATGCCATCTGGGGCATCCCCAAGCTTAGGCTCTTGGTTGTCCTTGAATATTACCTTGGGGTGCCTTGGGCATCCCAAAGCTTAGGCTCTTGCCACTCCTTATTCCATAGTCCATCGAATCTTTACCCAAAACTTGAAAACTTCACAACACAAAACTTAACAGAAAACTCGTAAGCTCCGTTAGCGAAAGAAAACAAAACACCACTTCAAGGTACTGTAATGAACTCATTCTTTATTTATATTGGTGTGAAAACTACTGTATTCCAACTTCTCTATGGTTTATAAACTCTTTTACTAGCCATAGATTCATTAAAATAAGCAAACAACACACGAAAAACAGAATCTGTGCAAAACAGAACACTCTGTAGTAATCTGTAACTAACGCAAACTTCTGGAACCCCAAAAATTCTAAAATAAATTTCTGTACGTTAGGAATTTATCTATTAATCATCTGAAAAAATAATTAACTAAATATCACTCTCCAATAAAAAATGCCAGCATTTCTCGTGAGCGCTAAAGTTTCTGTTTTTTACAGCAAGATCAACAAGACTTTCCCCAAGTCTTCCCAATGGTTATGCTTGGCACAAACACTAATTAAGACATAAAAACTCAATCATAACAGAGGCTAGATAAATTACTTATTACTAAACAGGAGAAAAAAGCAAGAAACAATAATAAAATTGGGTTGCCTCCCAACAAGCGCTATCGTTTAACGCCCCTAGCTAGGCATGATGATTTCAATGATGCTTACATAAAAGATAAGAACTGAAACATAAAGAGAGCATCATGAAGAATATGACTAGAAAATTTAAGTCTAACCCACTTCCTATGCATAGGGATTTTGTGAGCGAACAACTTATGGTAACAATAATCAACTAGCATAGGAAGGCAAAACAAGCATAACTCCATAATATTAAGCACATAGAGGGGAAACTTGATATTATTACAATTCCTACAAGCATATGTTCCTCCCTCATAATAATTTTCAGTAGAATCATGAATGAATTCAACTATATAACCAGCACCTAAAGCATTCTTTTCATGATCTACAAGCATAGAAATTTTATTACTCTCCACACAAGCAAAATTCTTCTCATGAATAATAGTGGGAGCAAACTCAACAAAATAATTATCATGTGAGGCATAATCCAATAGAAAACTAAAATCATGATGACAAGTTTCATGGATATCATTATTATTTATACCATACAAGTCATCACAATAATCATCATAGATAGCAACTTTGTTCTCATAATCAATTGGAACCTCTTCCAAAATAGTGGATTCATCACAAAATAAAGTCATGACCTCTCCAAATCCACTTTCATCAATATAATCATCATAAATAGGAGGCATGCTTTCATCATAATAAATTTTCAAATCAAAATTTGGGGGACAAAAAATATCATCTTCATCAAACATAGCTTCCCCAAGCTTGTGGCTTTGCATATCATTAGCATCATGGATATTCAGGGAATTCACACTAACAATATTGCAATCATGCTCATTGATACATCTCCGTCGTATCTACTTTTCCAAACACTCTTGCCCTTGTTTTGGACTCTATCTTGTATGATTTGAATGGAACTAACCCGGACTGACGCTGTTTTAAGCAGAATTACCATGGTATTGTTTTATGTGCAGAAAACAAATATTCTCGGAATGACCTGAAACTCCACGGGAGATCTTAGAAAAAATAAAAAATCCTCGCCAAATATGAAGACCAGGGGGCCCACACCCTTCTCACGAGGGTGGGGGCGCGCCCCCTACCTCGTGGGCCCCCTGTTGACCCTCCGACACCAACTCCAACTCTATATATTTGCTTTCGGAGAGAAAAAATTAGAGAGAAGAAATCATCGCGTTTTACGATACGGAGCCGCCGCCAAGCCCTAAAACCTCTCGGGAGGGCTAATCTGGAGTCCGTTCGGGGCTCCGGAGAGGGGGATTCATCGCCGTCGTCATCATCAACCATCCTCCATCACCAATTTCATGATGCTCACCGCCGTGCGTGAGTAATTCCATCGTAGGCTTGTTGGACGGTGATGGGTTGGATGAGATTTATCATGTAATCGAGTTAGTTTTGTTAGGGTTTGATCCCTAGTATCCATTATGTTCTGAGATTGATGTTGCTATGACTTTGCTATGCTTAATGCTTGTCACTAGGGCCCGAGTGCCATGATTTCAGATCTGAACCTATTATGTTTTCATGAATATATGTGAGTTCTTGATCCTATCTTGCAAGTCTATAGTCACCTACTATGTGTTATGATCCGGCAACCCCAAAGTGACAATAATCAGGACCACTCCCGATGATGACCATAGTTTGAGGAGTTCATGTATTCACTATGTGCTAATGCTTTGTTCCGGTTCTCTATTAAAAGGAGGCCTTAATATCCCTTAGTTTCCAATAGGACCCCGCTGCCACGGGAGGGTAGGACAAAAGATGTCATGCAAGTTCTTTTCCATAAGCACGTATGACTATATACGGAATACATGCCTACATTACATTGACGAATTGGAGCTAGTTCTGTGTCACCCTATGTTATGACTGTTACATGATGAACTGCATCCGGCATAATTATCCATCACTGATCCGGTGCCTACGAGTTTTCCATATACTAGTTTACGCTTATTTACTTTCCCGCTGCTACTGTTACAATCACTACAAAATATCAAAACATTACTTTTGCTGTCTTTACTTTTGTTGCTGCTACCACCACTATCATATTACTGTGCTACTAAACACTTTGCTACAGATACTAAGTTTCCAGGTGTGGTTGAATTGACAACTCAGCTGCTAATACTTGAGAATATTCTTTGGCTCCCCTTGTGTCGAATCAATAAATTTGGGTTGAATACTCTACCCTCGAAAGCTGTTGCAACCCCCTATACTTGTGGGTTATCAAGACTAATTTCTGGCGCTGTTGCCGGGGAGCATAGCTCTATTCTTTGAGTCACTTGGGATTTATATCTGCTGGACACTATGAAGAACTTGAGAGATCCAAAAACCAAGATCTATCCCTCAACTACGAGGGGAGGTAAGGAACTGCCATCTAGCTCTACACTTGATTCACCTTCTGTTATGAGTAAGTTTGCGACACCTACACCTGCTTCTACTATTCGTTCTGATATGTCGCATGTTATTGATGATGCCACTTCTGCTATGCATGATACTTATGATGAAACTGCTTCTATGCCTGATACTACTGTGCCCCTTAATGAATTTCTTGATGAACAAATTGCTAGGGCTAGAGAAAGAGAAATTATTGAATCTGATATGATGATGATAGTGATGATGAAAACATGCCTGTTATTCCTAAAGGTTATTTATTTGGTCAAAATGCTTCTTTAGCTATTTTAGCTTGCAGAGATAGATATGAGCTTAAGAGGTTATTAATAAAATGGAACAAAGAATCACTTAGAGATAAAATGAAACCCGACCCTGCTTTTGCTACTTCACCTATATGTGTTCCTAATAAGGATTATGAATTCTCTGTTGATCCTGATATAATTACTTTGGTTGAATCTGATCCGTTTCATGGCTATGAATCTGAAACTGTTGTGGCACATCTTACTAAGTTAAATGATATAGCTGCCCTATTCACTAATAATGAGAGATCACGTTACCTCTATTTACTCAAAATATTTCCGTTGTCATTAAAGGGTGATGCTAAGATATGGTTTAATTCTCTTGATCCTGGTTGTGTGCGTAGTCCCCAGGATATGATTTATTACTTCTCTGATAAATATTTCCCTGCTCATAAGAAACAAGCTACTTTGAGGGAAATATACAACTTTGTGCAAATTAAAGAAGAGAGTATCCCACAAGCTTGGGGGAGGCATCTCAAGTTACTTAATGCTTTGCCTGATCATCCTCTTAAGAAACCTGAAATACTTGATATCTTTTATAATGGACTAACCGATGCTTCCAGTGATTACCTGGATAGTTGTGCTGGTTCTCTTTTCAGGGAAAGAACGCCGGATGAAGCTGAAATTCTATTGAATAATATGTTGACAAATGAAAGTAATTGGGCACCTCCTAAGCCAACTCCTGCTCCAATTACTGAGCATATTTCTAAACCAACTCCGAAGAAGAGAGGTATTCTATTTCTCAGTCCGGAAGATATGCAAGAGGCAAAGAAATCTATGAAATAAAAAGGTATTAAAGCTGAAGACGTTAAGAATTTGCCTCCTATTGAAGAAATACATGGTCTTAATTCACCGCCTGTTGAAGGAACCTATGATCTTAATTATTTATTTACTGAAGAACCTCCTGATCCCGATATCCCGACACAGGTAGTAAAGGTAAATTCTCTCTCTATATATGATAAAACTGAAGTCCCTCCTACTAAAATTGCTAGTCAGTGCTTGGATGAGTTTGATAACTTTATGTTTAAGCAAGACAACTTCAATGCTTATTTTGGTAGACAATTAAAAGAAAATGCTTATATGATTAGACGCTTGGGTGATTATATGGCTGATATTAAAGGTGAACTTAAACTTGTTAGCAAACATGCTTCTATCGTTACCACTCAAGTAGAACAAGTACTTAAGGCTCAAAAAGAAGTGCTTGATGAAATGAATAGAAAGAAAAATGATTATGTTGTTGGAGTGGCTACTAGAACTGGTAGAATGACTCAGGAACCTTTGTATCCTGAAGGCCACCCTAAGAGAATCGAGCAAGATTCTCAAATAAATAATATTGATGTTCCTAGTTCTTCTAAAAAGAAGAAGAAGAAAAATGATAGAACTATGCAAACTTCTAGTGAACCTATTGCTGAACCACCTGATAATCCAAATGATGTTTTTATTTCTGATGTTGAACCTCAATCTGGTAATGAACATGAACCTAGTAAAAATATTAATGATGATGTTCATGATGATGCTCAACCTAGTAATGACAATGATGTAGAAATTGAACCTGCTGTTGATCTTGATAACCCACAATCAAAGAATCAACATTACGATAAAAGAGACTTTGATGCTAGGAAACATGGTAAAGAAAGGGAACCTTGGGTTCAGAAACCCATGCCTTTTCCTCTGAAACCATCCAAGAAAAAGGATGATGAAGATTTTGAGCGCTTTGCTGAAATGATTAGGCCTATCTTTTTGCGTATGCGATTAACTGATGTGCTCAAAACAAATCCTTATGCTAAATATATGAAAGATATCATTACTAATAAAAGAAAGATACCGGATGCTGAGATTTCCACCATGCTTGCTAATTATACTTTTAAGGGTGGAATACCAAAGAAACTTGGAGACCCTGGAGTACCTACTATACCTTGCTGCATCAAAAGAATTTATATTAAAACCGCTTTATGTGATCTTGGAGCCGGTGTTAGTGTTATGCCTCTCTCTTTATATCATAGACTTGACTTGAATAAGCTGACACCTACTGAAATATCTTTGCAAATGGTTGATAAATCAACTGCTATACCTGTCGGTATTTGTGAGGATGTGCCTGTTGTGGTTGCAAACGTTACTATTTTAACGGACTTTGTTATTCTTGATATTCCCGAGGATGATAGTATGTCTATTATTCTTGGAAGACCTTTTCTTAATACTGCAGGGGCTGTTATTGATTGCAACAAAGGCAATGTTACTTTTCATGTTAATGGTAATGAGCATACGGTACACTTCCTGAGGAAACATACTCAAGTTCATAGTATCAACTCTATTGGAAAAATTCCATCAATTATATTTTGAGGTTTTGAATTTCCTCTTCCTACTGTCAAGAAGAAATATGATATTCTTATTATAGGGGACATGCATATCCCCGTTGAGGTAACTTAGTGTTATTCGAAATTTCTCTGGTTTCATGATTATAGGAATGAGTTTGTTAACAAGACTTGATCAACCTTGTTAGTGGATTCTTTTTGATGAGCATGAGATGGATGAAACTAGAAGCACAAACTTCTGTACCCCACTTTTACTTTCTGTTATTTATATTAAATAAAGTAAAAATAGTATTTTCTGTCTGTTTCCTGACTTATCCGTGTAATATAAAAATATCTCGAAAATAAAAGTCCTTAGAATGCCATGCCAATTTAATATGATTTTTTCGAGAATATTTGAGAATTTACTGTGCAAAAATTACCGCGGGAGGAGCTGCCACCTGGCCACGAGGGTGGTGCCCCCCTATAGGGCGCGCCCCCTGCCTCGTGGGCCCACGGTGGCCCTCCTCCACTTATCCCAGCACCCATCTTCTTCCTCTATCTCACACAAACCCGAAAAACCAACTCAAGCACGAGTTCCGGCCACTTTTGCTGCGATTTTCGATCTCCTTGCTCAAAGCACCACTCGCAAAACTTCTTGGGGAGATTGTTCCTTGGTATGTGACTCCTCCATTGGTCCAATTAGTTTTTGTTCTAGTGCTTTATTCTTTGCAAATTTGTGCTGGATAGGTGACCATGTTCTTGAGCTTGCATGTCAAATTTTTATGGTTCCAAGTAGTTCTAATGCTTGATATAGGCTCAAGGCACTTTTAGGAGTAGTTGCTATCAATATTATTGAAGTTGGTTCATTTTTGTTTGAAGTTACTAAAAATTTCAGATTGTTTCAGAAAAATGATGAGGAGATTAATGACGGGCTCATCAAGCCAAAGCTCAAATGAAAAGGCACCGAAGCCTAAGTATAATTTGCCACGCACCACGGAGATTCAGGCGTGTGAATGGCCTTCTGAAGATTTCTTGAGAGCAGCCAGTATCTATGAAGATTTTCATGAATTAGCCCACAATGCATGCCTCACCGCTTTCCTCCACGACCAATGCGATCAGTATCTCTTACTCACAAATACCTTTGTGCAAAACTTTTATTTTCATCCTAGGAACTCACCACCTACGGTGGAATTTCATTCATATGATGAGCCTAAGGAGATTTCACTTTATGATTTCTGTCGGATTTGTTTAGTCCCTTTTGAGGGCAAGACAAAAGAACCACATCATGATGATGTGGCTTGGTTTATTGATAATATCACTGTAGGAGAAACCAGGAAGGTTTCCGATGCACGAATCACTAGCATACATTTTCCTATTTTGTGTTACTTTGCATTATTTGCTAGTCGTTGTTTAATTGGACGCGGAAATTCTGGAAACCTTAGTATCCCTGATTTAATTATTCTGCTCCAAGGTTTATATAGTGATAACACTTTTAGTTTGGGCGGTATTATTGCTAGACGGTTAAATATGAACCGTACTAAGGGCCCCATCTTTGGAGGCATTTATGCCACATGCCTAGCAGCACATTTTAGCATACCTATTAGGCATGCTGAGAAGGAAGAAAAAGTGCTACCCTGTGTTTATCTAGATTATAAAAGTATGGTGGCACATGATTTTATTGTTAAAAATAGGGAAGGGGAGCTTAGATATCATTTGTTCTTTAATAAACATCATCCTGAGACTATTACCTTGCCTGCTCCTTCTTTGTTTGATTTGACTGTAGGCACGTACCTTGTTCCGTTGACGGCTATTCACGCCTACCGGAACCCTACACCAGTCGAGGAGCCAGAATAGGAACCACAAGATGAGCCTCTGCGACAATCTGTTTATTCTTGGGATCCAGAGATGACTGTCAGCCAGTGGCAGTCAGAGTCTTCTTCTTCATCACAGTACGACCCCAACAACTATTATTATGGATATCCGCCAGGCCAGCCGTGGCCATAGACCAACTTAGGCCAAAAGCCTAAGCTTGGGGGAGTACGTATTTCTCACCGACATTACATTTATGTTCACACACACTCATTGCTAGATGTCGGTGCTCATACTTTTTCACTGTAATATCCATGCTAGTTTATTTTCTTTTTCCTGCTTTCTTCTTGTGTGTTTGTTAAACCTTAAGAAAAACCAAAAAAATTAGTAGTAGTTTATTTTTCTGCTGCAGTAGTAATAATTAAAAAGAAAACCCAAAAATATCTCCCGTTCTTCTTTTGCTTGTTGGGAGCTTTCCCGTGTAAATAGTTTTATTTCCTTTATTTTCTTTGGGGGTCAGTAGGAGAAGACCATAATTAAATTGTTGAAGTGGCTCTTATATGCATTATTGCTGAATGAACCAAAGAGCCCATATTTCCTTGTCTTCTCCTATTTATTGAATGCTCGCAGATTCCAGCTTAGTCCAATGCACGTGCACTCTTATTATTATTCACACCGTTCGGTCGTGCAAGTGAAAGGCAATTATGATGATATATGATGGACTGACTGAGATGAGAAAAGCTGGTATGAACTCGACCTCTTTTTTTTGTAAATATGATGAGCCCGTCGTTCTTGATTCAGCTTATTATGAATAAACATATTTGCAATGACAATTAGAGATCATAGTTGCTTGTGCCATGCTTGATTAGCTATGAGTTATAATGGTTTACCTTGTATGCCCACATGCTATTGAGATGATTATGATGTGGTATGATGGGGTGGTATCCTCTTTTGAATGATTTAAGTGACTTGACTTGGCACATGTTCACGCATGTAGTTGAAACAAAATCAACATAGCCTTCATGATATTTATGTTCATGGTGGATTACATCCTACTCATGCGTGCATCCAATGTTTATTAATCTTAATGCATGTACATGGCTGTTGTTGCTCTCTAGTTGGTTGCTTCCCAATCTTTTGCTAGCCTTCACTTGTACTAAGCGGGAATACTGCTTGTGCATCCAAATCCTTAAACCCCAATGTAGCGACCAGACCTCAAACAGTCTGATCTTTGTGCTCCGGTGTCATCCCTGGATCAGTAATGCTGACACCACACAGTACTCGGAGGATTTATAGCAGAGTAGCAATCACACACTTATTACATCGAGTGTCTCAAAAGAGAACTTATTACAATAAATATGGCTTAAGGCCATCTAATAACAATAACAGCGGAAGGCTTGGAAGATAAGTGAGTCCATCAACTCCAACGGCATCACTGAGTATAGAACCATGACCTAAAACTCCTTAATCGTCGTCTGAAAAGTCTGCAACATTAACGTTGCAGCCCGAGAACGGGTCAGCACATGGAATATGCTGGCAAGGTAACACATATAGAGTAATGGAATGAAACAACTATACTATATGCATATTTGGCTGGTGGAAAGCTCAAAGTTACAGTTTTTGCGTAAAGCCAATTTTTCCCTACTTCAAAGGAATAAATTTAATTACTATCATGGTGGTTGTTAAACATTGAGAATGGTTGACAGCATTCTCAATCCCAATTAAGCATCATTATTTAACAAACCCAACAAAATTAACTTTAGAGTAACATGTTGAGATTCACATGATAATCCAGGTACTAGATACTCAAGATGTCCATAACCGGGGACACGGCTAACCATGATTAGTTTATTACACTCTGCAAAGGTTTGCGCACTTTTCCCCACAAGACTCGATCGCCTCCGTTGGATTTCTCGCACTACATGGTGTTTGAGAAACGGATGACCGAGACACAGTCTTTCAGAAGCGCTAGCACCTTATGATGGATAGACCGGTACACCTACTTTCCCCTACACCTGCTAGTCTACCCTGTAAGAGTTCGCACAACTTAATGAACTATGCCAGAGCCCATAATGGCTTGTGGCTGCACACAGAAGTTTCTAGTATGAATAATATCATGATCCCTTTGAGCCTGGGTGGCGGTCCAAAAGAAAAACAGGCAAGTCCTGGAATACCCAGGTGCCTCAGTCCACCCAGATGTGTGTTTAGGTTGCCACCTTAGATAAACCATTAATTAACAATCTCACATCTGTCATGGATATCACTCACCCAATCCACGTCTACTAGCATAGCATGGCATAATAAGTAAACGTAGAAATAACTCCCAAAGGTTTGATAATAAACAGGTAATAGGTACTACCTCATCTACTTCCCATCCCACAATTTAATTAGATCCTAATTGTGCAATCTGTGAGGATTGATCTAATGCAATAAAACTGGGTTGTAGAAAAGGTATGATCAAAGTGTTACTTGCCTTGTTGATGATCCGCGAAACCTAACGATTCGAAGTAACAGGCGGCGCACTCCGGGTATTCTATCACAGACAAACAAACAAGCATACAATAAGCACTCATCTAATGCACAGGTAAAACTCAAATAGAAGATCTAACCAGAAAGTTCAACTTAAGAACCCTGGTTTGCAAAAAAGAATCAAATCGAACGAAGCAAAAGAAATCAACTTCGTTCTAGTAATCTGGATCTAAGTCAAATTTTACAGTAGCAAAAACTTGTTTAAGTTGATTATTCGGAAAGAGGGTTTCGAGACGAAACTCCAGGCGCTTGAATCGTCTGATTCCGATAAATGAGCAAAAAGTTATACTAAAACGAAAATCGGATCAGAAATCGCGGTCAGAAAATAACCGCGGAAAATCCAACGAAAAAGAAAAACGACGAACAGATTAATCGTTAATTAACCTAATCCGAAAATAAGTAAAATAATAAAATAATATTAAAATAATAAAAAATCGAAATAAAACCGACGATAATTTTTTTTTAAAAAAAATCGTCACGGAAGTCGAGGCAGCGGCGAACCTCCGGTGGCGCGCTGCTCCGGCGGCGGCGGCAACGGCGAACCTCGGGCGCGGGGCTGGTGTGGGCTGGGGGCTCGGGTGCGGCGCTATATAAAGGCACCCCCGGGCGGAGTCCCGCTCGGGTACGGCCCATAGTCGGTTTCGTTATTTTTTTAAATAATAACGCTTGGAAAAAAATAAAAAGAAATACTAAACGGACTCCAAAAATCATGAAATAAATTTTCCCGGGTTTCTAAAATAAAGCCCGATAAAGTGAACATTTATTTGGGTCCAAAATGCAACTTTGAAAAACGCGTATTTTTCCTAAATTCAACTAAAAATACCGAAATAAATCTTATTTGATTTTTTATTAAATCCTCAATATTTCTATATTTTGGGAAAGTCATTTTGTTCCCTCTCTCATATCTTTGTAATAGAAATAATTGACGATAAAATAAATAAAATCAAATGATCCTGTTTACAAAATTTGAGAAAACTCAAATATATAAATAACAAAATCTCCAACTCTCTCCGTGGGTCCTTGAGTTGCTTAGGATTTTCTAGGATCAAAACCAAAAGCAAAATAAAATATGATATGCATGATGATCTAATGTATAACATTCCAAATTGAAAATTTGGGATGTTACACCCAAAGTTATTCTAGATGAGTCCACTATACATTCCTATATGCGGTATCTACCTGTCATTCCAAGTAAATTTGTATGTGCCAAACTCTAAACCTTCAAATAAATATTCTATTTTGTATGCTCGAATAGCTCATGTATCAACAAAGGCTGTCATTACCTTCCGTGTTAGGCGGGTTATTCTCAAGAGGAGTGGACTCCGCTCCTCACTCACGAGAAAATGGCTGGTCACCGGGATGCCCAGTCCCATACTTTATGCAAACTAAATCAAAATTAATTGCAAACAAAATTCCCCCTGGGACCTGATGTATGTTGGAGGCACTCGTTGTTTCGAGCAAGCCATGGATTGATGCTTGTTGGTGGAGGGGGAGTATAAACTTTATCATTCTGTTTGGGAACCGCCTATAATGTGTTTAGCATGGAAGATATCGCCATCTCTTAGTTGTTACGTTGACAATGAAAGTATACCGCTCAAAATACAATTTATCTCTATTTCAAAACCGAGCTCTGGCACCTCTACAAATCCCTGCTTCCCTCTGCGAAGAGCCTATCCATTTACTTTTATGTTGAGTCATCACCCTCTTATTAAAAAGCACTAGCTAGAGAGCACAACCGTCATTTGCATTCATCACTGTTAATTTATATTGGGTATGACTATGATTGGATCTCTTTTACCATGAATTACAATGTCTAGTCAGTCCTTGATCTTTAAAGGTGCTCTGCATTTATGTTTTGCGGTCTCAGAAAGGGCTAGCGAGATACCATCTTGTTATATCATATTATGATTGTTTTGAGAAAGTGTTGTCATCCGAGATTTATTATTATGACTTGCTTGTTGATTATGCTATTGGTATGAGTAATTGTGAGACCTGAGAATTATTGCAAAAGTGGTTAGTTATGATTTATGCTGAAAACTTGAATGCTGGCTTGACATAGTTACAACAACAAGAGCAAACAGAGTTTGTAAAAGTTTTTCTTTCTTTCTTTCAGTTTGTCAACTGAATTGCTTGAGGACAAGCAAGGGTTTAAGCTTGGGGGAGTTGATACGTCTCCGTTGTATCTACTTTTCCAAATACTTTTGCCCTTGTTTTGGACTCTATCTTGTATGATTTGAATGGGACTAACCCGGATTGACGCTGTTTTCAACAGAATTACCATGGTATTGTTTTATGTGCAGAAAACAAATATTCTCGGAATGACCTGAAACTCCACGGGAGGTCTTAGAAAAAATAATAAAAAATCCTCGCCAAATATGAAGACCAGGGGGCCCACACCCTTCTCACGAGGGTGGGGGCGCCCTCCTAGGGCTCGCCCCCTACCTCGTGGGCCCCCTGTTGACCCTCCAACGCCAACTCCAACTCTATATATTTGCTTTCGGAGAGAAAAAATTAGAGAGAAGAAATCATCACGTTTTACGATACGAAGCCGCCGCCAAGCCCTGAAACCTCTCGGGAGGGCTAATCTGGAGTCCGTTCGGGGCTCCGGAGAGGGGGATTCGTCGCCGTCGTCATCATCAACCATCCTCCATCACCAATTTCATGATGTTCACCGCCGTGCGTGAGTAATTCCGTCGTAGGCTTGTTGGACGATGATGGGTTGGATGACATTTATCATGTAATCGAGTTAGTTTTGTTAGGGTTTGATCCCTAGTATCCATTATGTTCTTAGATTGATGTTGCTATGACTTTGCTATGCTTAATGCTTGTCACTAGAGCCCAAGTGCCATGATTTCAGATCTAAAACTATTATGTTTTCATGAATATATGTGAGTTCTTGATCCTATCTTGCAAGTCTATAGTCACCTACTATGTGTTATGATCCGGCAACCTCGAAGTGACAATAATCGGGACCACTCCCAATGATGACCATAGTTTGAGGAGTTCATGTATTCACTATGTGCTAATGCTTTGTTCCAGTTCTCTATTAATAGGAGGCCTTAATATCCCTTAGTTTCCAATAGGACCCCGCTGCCACGGGAGGGTAGGACAAAAGATGTCATGCAAGTTCTTTTCCATAAGCACGTATGACTATATACGGAATACATGCCTACATTACATTGACGAATTGGAGCTAGTTCTGTGTCACCCTATGTTATGACTGCTACATGATGAACCGCATCCGGCATAATTATCCATCACTGATCCGGTGCCTATGAGTTTTCCATATACTGGTTTACGCTTATTTACTTTCCCACTGCTACTGTTACAATCACTACAAAATACCAAAAACATTACTTTTGTTGTCTTTACTTTTGTTGCTGCTACCACCACTATCATATTACTGTGCTACTAAACACTTTGCTGCAGATACTAAGTTTCCAGGTGTGGTTGAATTGACAACTCAGCTGCTAATACTTGAGAATATTCTTTGGCTCCCCTTGTGTCGAATCAATAAATTTGGGTTGAATACTCTACCCTCGAAAGCTGTTACAATCCCCTATACTTGTGGGTTATCACTCATCATTCAAATATTTTGTGCCAAACATTCTAATGCATTCTTATTCTATATTTTCATGAAAGACATTAAAAAGATGAAGCATATGAGGTACTCTTAATTCCATATTTTTTTGTAGTTTTCTTTTATAAACTAAACTAGTGCTAAAACAAGAAACAAGAAGATTCGATTGCAAGATCTAAAGATATACCTTCAAGCGCTAACCTCCCCGGCAACGGCGCCAGAAAAGAGCTTGATGTATACTACACAACCTTCTTCTTGTAGACGTTGTTGGGCCTCCAAGTGCAGAGGTTTGTAGGACAGTAGCAAATTTCCCTCAAGTGGATGACCTAAGGTTTATCAATCCGTGGGAGGCGTAGGATGAAGATGGTCTCTCTCAAACAACCCTGCAACCAAATAACAAAGAGTCTCTTGTGTCCCCAACACACCCAATACAATGGTAAATTGTATCGGTGCACTAGTTCGGCGAAGAGATGGTGATACAAGTGCAATATGGATAGTAGATAATGGTTTTTGTAATCCGAAAATATAAAAACAGCAAGGTAGCAAGTGGTAAAAGTGAGCGTAAACGGTATTGCAATGCTAGGAAACAAGGCCTAGGGTTCATACTTTCATTAGTGCAAGTTCTCTCAACAATAATAACATAATTGGATCATATAACTATCCCTCAACATGCAACAAAGAGTCACTCCAAAGTCACTAATAGCGGAGAACAAACGAAGAGATTATGGTAGGGTACGAAACCACCTCAAAGTTATCCTTTCTGGTCGATCTATTCAAGAGTTCGTAATAAAATAACACGAAGCTATTCTTTCTATTCAATCTATCATAGAGTTCGTACTAGAATAACACCTTTAAGACACAAATCAACCAAAACCCTAATGTCATCTAGATATTCTAATGTCACCTCAAGTATCCGTGGGTATGATTATATGATATGCATCACACAATCTCAGATTCATCTATTCAACCAACACAAAGAACTTCAAAGAGTGCCCCAAAGTTTCAACCGGAGAGTCAAGACGAAAATGTGTGCTAAACCCTATGCATAAGTTCACGAGGTCACGGAACTCGTAAGTTGATCATCAAAACATACATCAAGTGGATCAGATGATATCCCATTGTCACCACAGATAAGCACGTGCAAGACATAATCAAGTGTTCTCAAATCCTTAAAGACTCAATCCAATAAGATAACTTCAAAGGGAAAACTCAATCCATCACAAGTGAGTAAAGGGGGAGAAACATCATAAAATCCAACTATAATAGCAAAGCTCGTGATACATCAAGATCGTGCCATCTCAAGAACACGAGAGAGAGAGAGAGAGAGAGAGAGATCAAACACATAGCTACTGGTACATACCCTCAGCCCCGAGGGAGAACTACTCCCTCCTCGTCATGGAGAGCGTCGGGATGATGAAGATGGCCACCGAAGAGGGATTCCCCCCTTCGGCAGGCTGCCGGAATGGGTCTAGATTGGTTTTCGGTGGCTACGGAGGCTTCTGGCGGCGGAACTCCCGATCTATTCTCTTCCTCGAAGTTTTTAGGGTATATGGGTATATATAGGAGGAACAAGTACGTCGGTGGATCTCCGGGCTGTCCACGAGGCAGGGCGGCGCACCCAGGGGGTGGCCCCCCACCCTCGTGGGCAGCCTAGGACTCTCCTGGTCCATCTCTGATACTCCGTGGGCTTCTTCTGGTCCAAAAATAAGTTCCGTGAAGTTTCAGCTCAATTGGACTCCGTTTGATTTTCCTTTTCTGCGATACTCTAAAACAAGGAAAAAACAGAAACTGGCACTGGGCTCTAGGTTAATAGGTTAGTCCCAAAAATCATATAAAATAGCATATAAATGCATATAAAACATCCAAGGTTGATAATATAATAGCATGGAACAATCAAAAATTATAGATACGTTGGAGACGTATCATGTGCCCGTAGATTTCATTGTTCTTGATATAGATTGCAAACCTTCATGTCCTATTATTCTTGGTAGACCTTTCGTTAGAACGATTGGTGCAATTATCGATATGAAGGAAGGGAATATTAGATTCCAATTTCTGTTCAGAAAAGTGAGGGAGTCCTAGATTAGGGGGTATCCGGATAGCTGGATTATATCCTTTGGCCTGAATGATGGACTATGAAGATACAAGATTGAAGACTTCGTCCCTTGTCCGGATGGGACTCTACTTGGCGTGGAAGGCAAGCTAGGCAATACGGATATGTATATCTCCTCCTTTGTAACCGACCTTGTGTAACCCTAGCCCCCTCCAGTGTCTATATAAACCGGAGGGGTTTAGTCCGTAGGACAACATACAATCATACCATAGGCTAGCTTCTAGGGTTTAGCCTCTCCGATCTCGTGGTAGATCAACTCTTGTACTACTCATATTATCAAGAATAAATCAAGCAGGACGTAGGGTTTTACCTCCATCAAGAGGGCCCGAACCTGGGTAAAACATCGTGTCCCCTGCCTCCTGTTACCATCCACCTTAGATGCACAGTTCGGGACCCCCTACCCGAGATCCGCCGGTTTTGACACTGACATTGGTGCTTTCATTGAGAGTTCCTCTGTGCCGTCGCCGTAAGGAAGGATGCCTCACCTCGTTGTTAAAAACAACATTACCGCCGGGGGAGCCCTGGCTGACGACCAAACTCTCCGGCTAGGCATTTTCATCATGACTGCCTGTTCGGCTGCTGCACCGACGATGACTTCTCGGGTCATCGAAAACAGCCTCCACGTCGGCTCGGAATTCACCGAGCAGATGGATCCAATGGAGCTCTCTTCCCTAAACGAGCTCTTGGATCGCATCGCCGCCTTGGGAGTCGCTACGGACTATGATCGGATTGGGCTTAAACCCGATCAAAGGGAGATTAACTCTCCACCGGTCACCCATCAGGTTACAGTGGTGGAGGAACAATGCGGTGATTCTTCCTCCATCTTGAGGACTAACTATGTACGGATTCCTGAGCTCTCCGAGCCGGATACCCGTTTACGGGAGGACATCACCCAAGCCCTGAACCTAGAGTCAGGCAGCGGGCCAGAATCATCGGTTAACATCCCGGAATCCGAACTTCCAAGATCGGAAACTCCTCGGCCCCTGGGTCTCAGATCGGGTAAGGGTTCGGACTCAAAGCCACCCACCAACCCAGACATAAGCGATCTTTCCCACATCAGGCAAGAGCTCCATGAAATAGTACATCATTATTGGGCCAGATTCCTCCTTGTGATGAACAAGGTTAAGGACTGCCGCGAGGAAGACGCAGTCTCACTTTTCTGCAATAACTGCACGGACAAGGGAATCCTTAACACCATAAGTCGCCGTGACATATCACGCTTAGCCGACTTGGCATCCATAGAACGAAAGTACTATGTGATGGAAAGTGCCTAGAAAACCGAAACGAAATTCTAGGATAATCCGGCTCCGAATATACACCCAGTCCGAAGTAAAAAGGGTGCACTATCATAAGACACCCGAGTTAATTACAAAGAAGCAAAACCCCTCTATAGGGCGTGGAACCGTATTAGAGGGATGGCTCAACGGACCCTGGAAAATTCATAGTACAGCGGATACCATACCAACACACAGCCTTAGAGCATGTTGGATACTCCGGCAGGTGGCCAAAAGCAGCGAGGATCTTCTCATCCCAGATGCCACAGAGCACCATCCCAGGGATAACAATACGGTATTAACAGTCTTTGAGACCTTCACATCAAATAATAGGCGCAAGCGAACACTCCGCACCATGCCAAAATCTGCCACGTAGCAGCAATAAATCCATGGAGCGACACGACTATTACCTTCAATGCCAGTGACGAACCTAAATTCCGAACAGCCGGAGCACCAGCTGCACTGTTCCTCAGTCCAATTGTGGACGGCTTTCGACTCACCAAAGTACTCATGGACGGCGGCAGTGGATTAAACCTCATCTACGAGGAAACTCTTCAAAAAATGGAAATAGACTGGAACCGCATTGAGCAAAGCAGCACAACCTTCAGAGGAATCATCCCCAGTCGGGAAGCACGTTGTGCTGGGAAAATCACACAAGATGTGGTATTCGGCACGCCGGAGAACTATAGGTCCGAAGAAATTACATTCCAAGTGGCCTCGTTTAGTAGTGGATACCACACCCTTTTGGGACGGGATGCGTTCACGATCTTCCAAGCCATACCCCATTATGGGTACATGAAGCTCAAAATGCCTCGGCCCAACGGAATCATCACTCTCGTTAGTGATCCGGACACAACACTCCGCGCCGAAAACAAAACAGCCGCACTGGCCCTTGAGGCATTATCCGAAGCCCTTTCGGCCGAGGAATTAACTGCGCTACGCTCCACAGTGGACAGGGACGACGTGATACTTGACAAGAGATCCAGGTCCACCTCTTTTAAACCAGCAGATGAAATAGTCAAATTCCAAGTCCACCCAACGGACCCTACAAAAACAGCCTCCATTGGGGCACAGTTAAACCCCGCCGTGGACGCCAAACTACAAGAGTTCCTGCGCGAGAATTGGGACATATTCGCCTGGCACCCCTCAGACGTGCCAGGAATCCCACGCAGGCTGGCCGAGCACAGCCTCAATATCCTAAAAGGATTCAAGCCGGTCAAGCAGGCTCTTCGGCGTTTCTCTGAACCTAAGAGACATGCCATGGGAGAGGAACTAGCCAAGTTATTGGAGGCTGGATTCATTAGAGAAATAAAACACCCGGACTGGCTAGCAAACCTGGTGATGGTACCAAAGAAGGACAAATCCTAGTGCCTATTTGTCGATTTTAAGGACCTCAACAAGGCTTGCCCAAAGGATCCCTTCCCCCTCCCCCGCATTGATCAAATTATCGATGCTACCGCAAGACATGAGTCATTCTGTTTCCTCGACGCATACTCCGGCTACCACCAAATCAAGATGGCGGAGTCTGACCAAGCCGCAATGGCATTTATCACACCATACGGCCCCTTCTGTTTCAACACAATGCCGTTTGGGCTCAAAAACGCTAGCGCAACATATCAGCGCATGATTCAGACATGTCTGGAGACACAGATCGGCAAAACAGTAGAGGCATACAAAGATGATGTGGTCGTTAAAACCAAACATGTCGACTCTCTAATAGACGACTTGAGGCTCACATTCCACAACCTCCGAACATACGACATCAAGCTCAATCCGGAAAAATGCGTTTTCGGCGTACCAGCCGGAAAGCTCCTGGGGTTCATTGTCTCCAGTAGAGGAATTGAAGCTAATCCGGCCAAAATCCGAGCTCTGACATAGTTGGCTATACCAACGGACCTCAAACAAACACAGAAACTAACTGGATGTGTGGCGGCTCTAAGCCACTTTATCTCCCGCTTAGGAGAAAAGGCATTACCCCTTTATCGCCTCCTTCGGCGCACCGAACACTTCGAGTGGACGGACGCTGCCACAGCCGGATTGGAAGAAATAAAAGCCATACTGGCAACCAACCCAATCCTGGCCGTGCCAAACATCGGCGAACCAATGTTGTTGTACATTGCGACAACTCATCAAGTTGTAAGCGCAGTGCTCATCGTCGAATGAGAAGCGGACGGACATAAATTCCCTCTTCAAAAGTCGGTATATTATGTATCCACTGTCCTCACTCCATGCAAATCGCGGTACCCATATTATCAAAAGATAGCCTATGTGGTATTCATGGCATCCCGGAAGCTGCGACACTACTTTCAAGAGTGTTCGATTACAGTAGCCTCGGAAGTGCCACTTAATGATATCATAAACAACCGCGATGCCACGGGCCGGATTGCCAAATGGGCCATTGAGTTCCTCCCGTTAGACATAACATACAAACCTCGACGAGCCATTA
Organism: Triticum monococcum; assembly: GCA_034509565.1. Taxonomy (NCBI): domain Eukaryota; kingdom Viridiplantae; phylum Streptophyta; class Magnoliopsida; order Poales; family Poaceae; genus Triticum; species Triticum monococcum. Next base: position 120,088,330 of record CM067846.1, on the reverse strand, counting down.
AATCGCAAGTATTGGCCGACTTTGTCGCCGAATGGACGAAAACCGAACTCCCTAAAGAGTACGGCGCATACTCCAATTGGATCATGCACTTCGACGGCTCCAAAATGCTGGCTGGTCTGGGGGTTGGCGTCGTCCTGACGTCCCCAACCGGAGATACCGTGCAATACGTACTGCAGATACTGTATACCGACTCCAACAACGCAGCCGAATATGAAGCCCTATTACATGGTCTCCGGATGGCAGTTTCCATGGGCATCCAATGCCTGGAGGTGCGTGGGGATTCGAACCTCGCAATAACCCAAATAAATGCAGACTTCGATGCCAAGGATCCGAAGATGGCGGCCTATCGAAACGCCGTCCTAAAGATGTCAGCTCGGTTCGAGGGACTCGAATTTCACCAAGTAGCTCGGGAAAACAATCAGGCGGCGGATATCCTCGCCCGCATCGGCGCAAAACGCGATGCGGTCCCCCCCAACATCTTTTTGGAGAGGTTATTTAAGCCATCCGTGGTATGGGAAGGGGACACCGGTAACAATAGTCTGGACCTGGCCAAAATGCCCGATACCGAACACTCTGACATAATCGGAGGCTCTGCCACAGAAATAACACCTTCAGCCCACGTCATAATGGCCATCATTGCCCCGTGGACAGAACCATTCTTGGCCTACCTAACTAGGCAGGAACTTCCCGCGGACCAAAATGAGGCACGCTGCATAGTGCGGCGATCTAAAGCCTACGGGGTCCACGAGGGAGAGCTGTGTAAAAAAAGCACTACCAGAGTCCTTCAAAGGTGCATCTCCGAAGAGGAAGGGCGGACGCTTTTGGCAGAAATTCACGCTGGACTTGGCGGTCGCCACGCCGCAGCCCGGGCCCTTGTAAGCAAGGCCTTCCATACAGGGTTTTATTGGCCGGCGGCCCGGGCAGACGCACAGGACTTGGTCCAATGCTGCGCCAGTTGCCAGCTTTTTGCAAACCAAAGCCACATGCCACCCACCGCCCTCCAAACAATCCCCATTACCTGGCCCTTCGCGGTTTGGGGGCTTGACATGGTTGGACCCCTTAAAGGGGGAACCCATAAGAAAAAATACTTACTGGTCATGGTGGATAAATTCACCAAATGGATAGAAGCCAAACCTCTTAAATCAGCTGAATCCGGACCAGTGATAGACTTCATATCCGGGGTTGTACACCGTTATGGTGTCCCCCACAACATCATCACTGACAAGGGCACGAACTTCATGGCCGATGAGGTAAAACTCTGGTGCAGCAACATGGGCATCAAGCTCGATTATGCTTCCGTCTATCACCCACAAACCAACGGCCAAGTTGAGCGAGAAAACGGTCTTATCATGAGCGGCACTAAACCCAGATTAGTGCGGTCCTTAAAGGAGTCTAACACGCACTGGGTAGAGGAGCTTGACTCCATACTCTGGGGGCTGCGGACCACGCCGAATCGCACTACCGGATATACACCCTTCTTTATGGTGTACGGCACAGAGGCAGTTCTGCCCTGCGACATAATTCATGACTCACATCGAGTGCGCATGTACGAAGAAAGAGAAGCCGAGCTCGATCAGCAGGACAGTCTGGACACCCTGGAGGAGGAGCGCGACGTGGCAAAAGCCCGTTCCGCATTTTATCAGCAATAGGCTCGCAGATACCAAAGCAGAGAAGTACGGGCCAAAACTTATAACATTGGCGAGCTAGTTCTACGTCTACCGGAGAATAAAAAGCCCAAGCTCGAGCCCAAATGAGAAGGTCCCTTCATTATTGACCAAGTTCTGACCGGTGGAGCGTACCGTCTACGGGATGCATCGAACACTCGACTTGAGCCGAACCCATGGAACGCAGCCAGGCTCCAAAGATTCTACGCCTAGCGCTGGACTCTATGTTCGTCTCCTTCCTCTGTCCATTTTTTGCATATACATTATCTGTCTTTTTTCTCTTCCTTTATTTTATTCTTTCTCTAGGCCTTCAAGGGCCAACTTGTGCCTCGCTTGCACATTATAGATGCGCTAACCGCGCTCATTATACCTGGGGGCTTCTTACACAGAAGCTTAATTATCTATCTGGGCTTCACGCCCCGCACATGCGTTATTCTTCCGCATGTACCTTTTCTTCGCCACTATATGCATTGATATGACTTAAGTTTTGGCCAAGCTGGGTTGCCTGGCTCTTGTATTTATGCCCTACATTCCCGTTAATTCGGCTAGGGCATAAGGGGAGCACCTATGCGATTGTTACTGCCGGGTCAGCCGGATGTGTACCTCAGACTGGGTGAAGCCGAAAGCTAGTGTTCTTAAGGGAATATTCAGTCGGCGAACAGAAGATGATTTTTATTTATTTATTTTCCATATGTGCCCCCAGATGTTTTTGCCTGCGTCTCCGCTCGCAGTCCGGACATGCACTTTAGGGCATGCGTACCCAGGGAAAGGAACCCCTAACGGAACTATTCTCCCTGGAAGATGTTTCTTACTACCCATGTAATATAACATAACTAGTTGGGCACTTGTCTGTTCAAGCACTAATGACCCCTACGCCTGGTTTCCACGCATACCCCGGTTCTTATATAACTGGGCGGGTATTCAGACACACTCCGGACTATCGGGTCCCGAGGTTGAAGCGAAAAGGTCTCCCATGACAAATGATCTACAATCTGTCTAGAAGGCATTATACATGTCACTTTAATTACATAGTCATGTAGACTGACTAAATTCCTCTTCTATACCATCCAACAGGCGGTCTAGCCTACAATCATGTTGGGAATACTTTGCGGATAATTCTACTTGCCCATACACTAAGCTAGCGGGGATCTCTTTCCCATCGGGCCCCACAGGTCCGACCTCGGCCATGTGGTTCAGGTCAGTCTTGGTATACCGCGTCTTCACCATGGCCCAGGCTTCCCTGGCACCTTGACGGCAGGCCGATATCTTCCATAATCGGAAGCGCCGCCGTGCTCCCTTGAGCTTCTCCGCAAGCTCTCCAATGCCTTCTGGCAGGGAGACGGCTGGCCACAAGGCCTGGGCAACACCTTGCATCACCTGCCGAACTTGTTCATGCAGTTGTGAGAGCCCGGATAGAAGATCACCCACAGACCCGGGCATCTCCTCCATGGGACGACCCGCCAGCATACCTGCAGACATAACTCTGTTAGCCGGCTTCTCCGCCGACCCCTTTTTTTAAGGGTTCGTTCAAGAACTTACTGAAAATGCCGCGCCGAAGCTGCTTATTCTCCTTCTCGGAGTCCACAAGCTGGGCTCGAACATCTTTTAGTTCCATGCTCAGCTTGGTATTGGCGTCTTGGAGATTGTTTTTCTCCCGCCTGACCTCAGTCAGCACGCGTTCGCCAGCCTTTAGCTGTCGTACGGCATGCTAGTCCTCTGGATTCTCTCCGGATTCATCTACAATATCTATTGTTAGATCTGCAGCCACGCCGCATGCTATATGGTACCTATCATTCTTTGAAACAAATGTTACCTGCTGGGGACTTTTTAGGTTCCTTCAATGCGACAACGGCGGCCCGAAGTTGGGTCTTGCATTCCTCCAGCTCCGGTGACAGTCGAGTATTATTCTCTATAAGAACCTGCACAATAGATGATCCTTAAATCAGTTCTGCTAACTGTTTCAAGTCTCAGGGGCTACTGATACATATAATCGTCAGATTTTCCTACCCGTACATCCCTTACATACTGGTCCGTGGTTCTGGCTAGACCATTGTGAGCAGCACGGAGGTACGCGTCTCCATAATTGAAGGCATCAAATGCTTCTTGGGAGAAGCAAGCATCACGGAGTACGGCCCGGCGACGCCTATGATTCATGGCGCTCTCCACTTCTGAATTTGTAGCGGATAGTCTATCCGCATCCTCTGTAGGAGGAGTATTCGGCGTCCACCCCATGTCGGCTTCCGCCTCTATGTCCGGTCCTGGAGCCCGACTGGTGGAAGCATGATCGGCAGCCTCACCGGACACTTCCGGCGAGCATTTTTTCTGTTAAAGAAACATGGACGTCATTACGTTTTGAGAAAGATGACAACCACAGAGCGGGGTTTTTGTCATACCTCTGCGCCGGCGTCTCCGTCCTGACCGCCTTCCTTTTTGGCCTGCCCGGCCTCGGTGCCTCTTGTTGGCGAGTTGCTGCGGGTTCGGCACGGCGTCCCGAAGGCCTTCCCTGTAAAACACCATATGTATATGGTAGGTGAAGTGTCTAAAAGGGGATCCTAGTTTTTGGAGTTGGGATTTTTGGTTTTTCTTACATGCGATGCAGGAAGCAGTCTGGGATAGTCGGCTGTAATGGCCACCATGGCGTCATCACCGCTTAATTGATAGAACTGCCGGTCTATCAGCTCCATGAATATGTCCGGATCTTCTTCGAGTCCGGGACCAAGGGCCCGGTCAGGGTCCTCTGGTTGTGGGGATGGGTAGTTGACCTCCCTTATGGCTTTTCGCAGTTCCTGCCGCACAATGGCAAGGTGAATACCTACGACAAAGAATGTGGGAAGAATGGGAGTAGGGAGATATAACTCACCCAACTTGGAGGGTTGTACATAGACAATCCATCCCGTGGCTTGATGCGGACGAACTCCTCTTCCTCTCCTTTGAACAACTCAGACAGAATTTTTGCTAAAGCGGCAACGTTGTCCGGACCCTTACGCCCGCAACGGGTGGCATCGTCTTCCCCGTTAAAACACCCATAGAGGGTGCCCTCGATATTGAAGTGGCTGCGCTCCCTGCATTATGCATATTGACATAACCTCGATTACTGTCAATCCTGATTGAGCCAGCGCTTTAATCCGGTTCATCAGGTAGAGGACTTCTTCGTTGTCTTCCTCCTGGGGGCTCCGTGGGCGCCAACTTCGGCGTTTCTTCAGAGGAGCATCGTTGAACTCAGGAGGGCCCCGCCGAACAGGGCCGGAAGGGGGACGTCCTCCATATAAAACCATTCTGAAGGCCAGTCTTCGGACGTCTTCTTTGGAGTACCGGACAGGTATCCGGTTTCGGCGATGCGCCATATTTTGGCTCCGCCTACTTGATAAAGTGACCCCTTCTGTGTGTGGGGGACGAGGCAAAATAACATTTTCCACAGCTCAAAATGAGCCTCGCAGCCCAGGAATAACTTGCAGAGGGCAACATAGCCGGCGATGTGTAAAATGGAAACAGGGGTGAAATTATGCAGTTGGAGGCCGTAGAACTCCAGGAGCCCGCGGAGGAACGGATGAATTGGAAATCCGAGTCCCCTTAATAAATAAGGAACAAGGCATACCCGCTCCCCCGTAGAGGGGCTGGGGAAGCTCTCCGCTTGCTCCCCGCCATTGTAGGTGGCGAGCCCGGCTCGGACGGGAACCATATACGCTGGAGGGAGAAATCCCTTAGTCTGCAGTTTGACTAATCAACTATGTGGGATTGAATACCTCTCCCAATCACCGGGCTTAGGGCTACGGGGGCGGGAGGAGGAGCTGCGGAGGTCGGCCATGTTGGAGTGGATTTTTTTCGAAGCATGCTCCGATGTATTCTCGCTGGGGGAGGATGATATGGATTGGATCTAAGAACCCCCATCCCTTTGATAGACAATTTATTTATCTGGCTAGGGGGGCGAATGTAAAAAAACTGCCCTGGCGCCTCATATTCATTCGACACGTGGGAGATAGCCCTTATTGGGCATAGAAGGCAAGAGGTCCAACATTTATGGGGCTGGACACTGCTTAACAAATGTTCGAAATTTGGAGAAGAACCCGTCTTGCAATGCCGAAGACAACACTGCACGTCGGACTCATCGTCATTGAAGCCTAGTTCGGGGGCTACTGAGGGAGTCCTGGATTAGGGGGTATCCGGACAGCCGGATTATATCCTCTGGCCGGACTGATGGACTATGAAGATACAAGATTGAAGACTTCGTCCCGTGTCCGGATGGGACTCTACTTGGCGTGGAAGGCAAGCTAGGCAATACGGATATGTATATCTCCTCCTTTGTAACCGACCTTGTGTAACCCTAGCCCCCTCCGGTGTCTATATAAACCCGAGGGTTTTAGTCCGTAGGACAACATACAATCATACCATAGGCTAGCTTCTAGGGTTTAGCCTCTCCGATCTCATGGTAGATCAACTCTTGTACTACTCATATTATCAAGAATAAATCAAGCAGGACGTAGGGTTTTACCACCATCAAGAGGGCCCGAACCTGGGTAAAACATCGTATCCCCTGCCTCCTGTTACCATCCACCTTAGACGCACAGTTCGGGACCCCCTACCCGAGATCCGCCAGTTTTGACACCGACACAAAGGCATGGAACACTTCCCTAGAAATAAAATTAAATTACCATATGAATCTATTATGAGAGCCACCTATGGATTGCCTACCAAAGATGGCAATACCTAGATCATCCTTGCTTTTATGCCTAGCTAGGGGCGTTAAACGATAGCGCTTGTTGGGAGGCAACCCAATTTTATTTTTATTCCTTGCTTTTTGTTCCTGTTTAGTAATAAATAATTTATGTAGCCTCTGTTTTGGTTGTGTTTTTTGTGTTTAATTAGTGTTTGTGCCAAGTAGAACCGTTGGGAAGACTTGGGGAAAGTGTTTTTGATCTTGCTGTAAAAAACAGAAACTTTAGCGCTCACGAGAATTGCTTTTATTTTTTATTGGAGATTGATATTTAGTTAATTCTTTTTGAAGATGATTAATAGATAAATTCCACACGTCCAGCAATTTAGTTTAGAATTTTTAGGTTCCAGAAGTATTCGAAACCTACAGATTACTACAAACTGTTCTATTTTTGACAGATTCTGTTTTTCGTGTGTTCTTTGCTTATTTTGATGAATCTATGGCTAGTAATAGAGTTTATGAAGCATAGAAAAGTTGGAATACAGTAGGTTTAACACCAATATAAATAAAGAATGAGTTCATTACAGTACCTTGAAGTGGTGGTTTGTTTTCTTTTACTAACGGAGCTCACGAAGATTTTCTTTTAAGTTTTGTGTTGTGATGTTTTCAAGTTTTGGGTAAAGATTTGATGGATTATGGAACAAGGAGTGGCAAGATCCTAAGCTTGGTGATGCCCAAGGTAAAATCCAAGGACAACCAAAAGTCTAAGCTTGGGGATGCCCCGGAAGGCATCGCCTCTTTCGTCTTCATCCATCGGTAACTTTACTTGGAGCTATATTATTATTCGCCACATGATATGTGTTTCGCTTGGAGCGTCTTGTATGATTTGAGTATTTGGTTTTTAGTTTACCACAATCATCCTTTCTGTACACACCTTTTGGGAGAGACACACATGAATGTCTCTCATTTCTTAAATGATGAGTATGACCTATGATCAAATGTTCTCATTTGACTCCTAAGTCAATATACTCATATATAGATGACCTAGTCATCGCCAATTGCTTGATAGATGCTAGAATTGGTTGTGAATGCTTGGCCACATATTTCATTTGCCATTTTATTGTGTGAGCATGTTGGTTGCATAATTTACTCATTCGAGGACATCCACTTGTTGTTTTGATTGTTTGGTTCCTTTTTCTCTTGCCAAGTGGATGGACAAGAATGCCTAAGAACCTTCTCTAGCTATCTATGCTTTTCTCGTCTCAAACTCTATTCATGCTACATCACAAAGTTTGATCAAGTCAGATTCGAACCACTCTGTGTGAGGAGCACTCGGAGTCCCCGATCCGTCATAGACTTAAACTTCCAAAACTTCTTTCTGTGTTTCGGTCTGACCGATTCATCCATTTCGGTCATACCGAGATCACTAAGTCGATCTAGGTTTTCAATCTTGGTGCAACCGATTTGAACTTTTCGGTCACACTGAGTTTCAGTAACTGCTTGCAGTTATGAATCTCGGTGCCACCGAGTTGTTCCACTCGGTCACACCGACAGAGTCACGCTATATATATCTGCGGCCCAAAATTTGTAAAATTTTCCGAACCCCTTCGCCCGTGCTCAGCCTGCTCTGCCTCCCTGGGTCTCTGGATCGTCCTCCTCATCGCCAGCTGCCTCCCGCCGTTGGTCTCTGTCGCCGTCAACGGGAATCATCTCCACCGTTGCCGCCGTAGCAAGTCCATCGCCGCACTAGGGTGTGGACTTGATCCTTGTGCTATTCCCCCTCCGATGCTTAGCACATTGTTTTGCCATGTATCTTGCCACGATTGAGATCACTCTAATCTAGCGAAATCACTCCATAGTTTAGTCGTGGATTGAAAATTTAGGGTTAGGTTTTCGTCGAAACCATCTCGGACCGACCGAGTTGTTGAAATCGGTTCCACCGATTTGGCTAAGGCCATTGCACATGTGATTCTCTGTCTGACCGAGAATTGCAAATCGGTGTGACCGAGTTCAATACTTTGTGAAACCCTAGCAGTCTCGGTGCCACCGAACTGTGACTCGGTCTAACCGAGTTCACTAGTTTAGGTTCCAAAAGCTGCTTCGGTATCACCTAGTTTGCAAATCGGTAGATCCAAAATGCCTTCTATGGAAAACTAAAACTAAGTTTTTAACTCATTCTTTTGCAAAAACCTCTGTACTTTGTGATGCTTATTAAATCTACCTCATCTATAATCTATTCACAGGGTCTGCTGTCAGTGTTTGCATCATGTCAGATCAGAGTGACAGTCATAACAAGTCTGAGGAGCAAGTGAACATGAGTGGGGGCACTAGTCCCTCTAGCAGCTTTGATGAAGGAAGCAGGAGTACACCCAGCAACTTGCCTAAGGCAGCCACCAGGACTAGAAAGAAGAGAACCTCAGATTCTGAGGATGAGGACTATGTGGCTGTTGAGGAAGAGGCCACCTCAAAGTGGAAAGTCCTAAAAAAGGAATATGGCACAGCTGCTGCCACTAAGCCAGGAATGAAGCAAAAGGTTCCTGCCAAGAGAGTTCCCATGTCAAAAGCTAGAACATCCACTCAAGAGACTTTGGGATCTGCACCCAAAGAACAAGTTGTGGCAGAAAAGAAAAGGAAGGAAAGGATCAAGAAGACCACTGCCAGAGTGCTTGGGAGATCTTCAATAATGAAAGATTGTGAAGAAGAGGAAGAGGAAGAGGATGCAGCACCAGCACCCAAAGCTCAAAAGTTATGGGAGATGCTATAAGGGCAGGGGCTACTCCATCTAAGCCTAAGACTGCTCGTAAGACTACTGCTCCAGCTCCAAAGCCAAAACCCAAGAGGAGCACAAGGAACATCCCTGCTGAGGAGAAGAATAAGGCCCTAGTGCCTCAAGCTGCTGAAGAAGAAGATGATTCCGTCGTGTTGAGAAAGTTGAAGCCCAAAATTCCAGATCATAATGATGCTCACCCAGTTGCAGAAAACATGAAAATCAGGAAGGATTCAGGTTTAAGGCTATGGAGAGAGTCTGGTCCATATGCCACCAGGAGAAGGACTGTTGTGGACTACAAGTTCCATACAAAGGAACAGCAGGACTTCTATGAGACTATCTTACTTGACAAGAAGCCCAGCATGTGTGACATGAGATGGGTAGACTGGAAATTCATTGAGGAAAATGAAGATCACTTCCCTGGTGTATATGACAGCTTCAAGGCGTGTGGAGTCGATGAGTTTGTGGCTCAAAAGCTCACAAAGTGGAATGATGAGCTCATTATGCAGTTCTACTCCACAGCTCATTTCTACCCAGATGGAAGGATTGTCTGGATGTCTAAAGGTACGAGGTACCAGTCAACGGTTGCAGAATGGGTAAAATTGATCAATGCTCCTGAGGATAGTGAAGATGACTTGGATGTCTATGCCAAGAAAAGAAGGATCACAAGACCATGGCACATTTGTACAAAGAGATCCCAGATGCTGCTCTTGAGACACACAAGTTTGGATCAGTACATTACCTTCTGTCAGGCTTGCCAACAATCAACTGGATCGTCAGGCACACTCTCTTGCCAAAGTCAGGTGATCACAAGATGATCAGAGGCCATGCAATTAACTTGCTTCACATATTTGATGTGCCTCAAAAGTTTAAGGTCATGAGCCTAATTGTGGAAACCATTAAGCGAACAATTGCACATCAGAAGAGGGGTTGTGGGTATGACCCACAGATCCAGGACCTAATCAACTCCAAGACGGGCACTGGCACATATCTCCTGGATAATGAACACATGCCCATCTACCCAGACTTTGAGGACAACACTGTGGTGATGGATGAAAATGAACCATCTTCTGTGCAAGCACAAGCAAAGAGGGAGAAGGCAAGGGCTGAAAAGGCTGCAAAGATGCCAACCACTGAAGAGGCATCTCAGTATCTTCTGAAGAGCAAGCAAGATCAGCTTGGCTACTTGATTGCCTCCACTCTGAGGATTGATAAGGGATTGGCTACCCTGACTCAAAACCAGGAGAGCTTGGAGAGGATCATGCAGCAGAAGTTCTATGACTTAGATGTGAAGGTCACTGAGATCCAGTCGGTTGTTGAGAAACTTCAGGATGAAGTGCACGAGAAGAAGGGCAAGTCTAGCACTGATGCTTTTGCTAGAGTGCCCAGAGGACAGAGATCTGCTGCAGTGCCTGTCACAGACACCAGAGCGACTTCATCTGCACCAGCTACAGCTTCAGTGCCACCAGCTCCAGCACCCACTCCACCAGCTCCATCTACATCAACCGATGCCTTCGTCCTTGGCGTGTTATCTACACCACCACCTGAAGACCAAGCCTGAGAGTCGATCTAGCACTATGCATTTTTATGAACTTTTTGGTAACTTGTTGCCAAAGGGGGAGAAAATGTATAGATAATAGGCTTCGAGAGAGAGTGTTGCTTTTTATTCTCTCTTTTTGTTTGGTGGTTAAACTTTGTTTATATGCTTGTTTGTGATACTTTATTCATGTGTGTGATACTTGTATGATCATGTGTTTGATCATATGCTACCTTAATGCTTGTTTGATGACATTATCCTTTTATATGATCATTCACTTTGCTTGGTGATGGGTGCATGTATTTCATTATTATCATTTTGAGCGCTCCACCGGGATGTATGTGACGTGGAAGAGTAACCCATGTTCCTAACTCATTGTGCATTTGCAGTCCAAAGCAAATCTTAAACTATGCACAAATTTAGGGGGAGCTCTTGCTTCTCACATACTTCTCAGAGTGACAATGTTTTTCACTCTTATTATCAATTGTCGAAGCTTTGATCTATATGTTGTCATCAATTACCAAAAAAAAGGGGAGATTGAAAGTGCAACTATCCCTAGGTGGTTTTGGTAATTCCTAACAACATATAGCTCACTGAGCTAATGCTATTTCAAGATTAATATCTCAGGAAAGCTCAATGATTGGCATGGCATGGATGAGAAAAGTGGACCTCTCAAAATGCTAAGGACAAAGGATTGGCTCAAGCTCAAAGCTCAAGACTCTACATTTTCTATTTTAGTGATCCAAGATCACATTGAGTCTATAGGAATAGTCAATACTATCAAGAAGGAATGAGGTGTTGCTTAATGAGGCTCTTGCTCAAAATGCTTAGTAATATGCTCCAAAACCCTCAACTACTTTCTCACATCCACATATGACCTAAACCAAAAGTCAAACTCGGCCCCACCGATTCTTTCTATCCGGCGCCACTAAGTTCAAATGTCATAGCCACCGCCACAAACCCTAGGCAAATTGGTCTCACCGATAGGGATCTCGGTCTCACCGAGATGGGATTGTAATCTCTCTGTTTCCCTTCGTAACGTTTCGGTCCCACAGAGATGAGCGATCGGTCCCACCGAGATTGCAATGTAAACTCTCTGTTTTCCCTTTGTAACGTTTTGTCTCACCGAAATGAGCGATCGGTCCCACTGAGTTTACCTGACCAACTCTCTGGTTAGCTTATTACCAAAATCGGTCTCACCGATTTTGTGTAATCGGTCTCACCGAGATTACGTTACGCCCTAACCCTAATCATATCGGTCCTACCGAGTTGCATATTGGTCCCACCGAAAACCCTAATGGTCACTAGCTTTGCTGAATCGGTCCGACTGAGTTTAACTATTCTGTCCCACCGAGATTGGCAAGTTGTGTGTAATGGTTAGATTTTGTGTGGAGGCTATATATACCCCTCCACCACCTCTTCATTCGTGGAGAGAGCCATCAGAACAAACCTACACTTCCAACTTACTTTTTCTGAGAGAGAACTACCTACACTTGTGTTGAGGCCAAGATATTCCATTCTTACCATATGAATCTTGATCTCTAGCCTTCCCCAAGTTGCTTTCCACTCAAATCTTCTTTCCACCAAGTCCATATCATGTGAGAGAGAGATGAGTGTTGGGAAGACTATCATTTGAAGCACAAGAGCAAGGAGTTCATCATCAACACACCATTTGTTACTTCTTGGAGAGTGGTGTCTCCTAGATTGGCTAGGTGTCACTTGGGAGCCTCCGACAAGATTGTGGAGTTGAACCAAGGAGTTTGTAAGGGCAAGGAGATCGCCTACTTCGTGAAGATCTACCGCTAGTGAGGCAAGTCCTTCGTGGGCGACGGCCATGGTGGGATAGACAAGGTTGCTTCTTCGTGGACCCTTCGTGGGTGGAACCCTTCATGGACTCGCACAACTGTTACCCTTCGTGGGTTGAAGTCTCCATCCATGTGGATGTACGATAGCACCACCTATCGGAACCACGACAAAAACATCCGTGTCTCCTATTGCGTTTGAATCCTCCAAACCCTTCCCTTTACATTCTTGCAAGTTGCATGCTTTACTTTCCGCTGCTCATATACTCTTTGCATGCTTGCTTGAATTGTGTTAAGATTGCTTGACTTGTGCAAAGTTCATAAAATCTGCCAAGAACTAAAATTGGGTAAAGGATAAGTTTTTATTTGGTCAAGTAGTCTAATCACCGCCCCCCCCCCCCCCTCTAGACATACTTTCGATCCTACAGATAACTATGGATCGAACTAAGATAAGTTAAGGCAAAAGATAGTGGAGGTGATATGATACCGGGGCACCTCCCCCAAGCTTGGCACAAGCCAAGGGGAGTGCCCATACTCGATACTCAATTTTCCTTTGGTGGTGACGAAGGAGGTGGTGGTGGTGATGATGTAGTAGTGATCTTATCCTTTATGACCAAAAGATTCTCCAATATACGGATAATGCTCCATAGGGCGATGATATGCTCTTGCAATGGAATATTTTCACGAGTGAGATATTTATTTTGCACACGAACCGTTTCAATGATCCGAAAAGCTTCAATCTCAGTAGGAGTAAGATGAGCATAGTAAGGTTTAAGGATATCTTCTTCTTCCTCCTCGGCTGGCAGGGCTTGCTCGACCACCGGCGCTTGGTCTCCAATGACCTCCTTTCTCTTGCCCCCTTCAAGAGGTTCTTCGGACCCCTCTCTCTTCAGCTTGATCTTCATCAACCAAGCATCCTCTTGTACGTTGTTGGAGGAGGGAGAAGACATGATGCCTGGCTTAACAGATCTGACCGAAAATAGCAAGAAAATAAAATAAAATATTTCTCCACGATACAGTGGTTAATAGGTTCGAGGGGTATATAAAGATTTTTTTTATCTTGAGAAACAAGTAAACGGAAGAAAACGGAGTCTGGAAGGTACCCGAGGTGGGCACAACCCACCTGGGCGCGCCTGGCGCGTGCCCTGGTATCTTATGCCCACCAGGTTCACCTTCCTGGTAGTTTCTTATTTTCCTAATTTTTATATATTCCAAAACTAACGAAAAATATTTTTGTGGATTTTTTGGAGTCCATTTACTTATCGTACCACATACCTCCTCTTTTTCATGATTCTGGAGTGTTCCGGAAGGTTTCCTTTATGTGTTCTTCCGGTGTCATAGTTTGGATAATATTGCTTTCAACATTAATGGGTGTACCTGAGATATAATGTATTATTCTTTGCCCGCTGACGAACTTTGGGTTAGTACCTTCGGCATTATTTATTTTGATGGATCCCGATCGATAAACCTCCTCGATAACATAGGGTCCTTCCCATTTGGAGAGGAGTTTTCCTGCAAAGAATCTGAAACGAGAGTTGTACAAAAGAACATATTCTCCAACTTTGAACTCACGCTTTTGGATTCTTTTATCATGCCATCTTTTAACTTTTTATTTAAATAACTTGGCATTTTCATAAGCTTGGGTTCTCCATTCATCCAGTGAGCTAATATCAAATAACCTCTTTTCACCGGCAAGCTTGAAATCATAGTTGAGTTCTTTGCCCAATATGCTTTTTGTTCTAACTCAAGAGGCAAATGACAAGCTTTTCCATAAACCATTCTATAAGGAGACATACCCATAGGATTTTTATATGATGTTCTATAAGCCCAAAGTTCATCATCTAATTTCTTAGACCAATTCTTCTAGGACCTATTGACAGTCTTTTATAAGATTAAATTTCTCTATTGCTAAGTTCAACTTGACCACTAGACTGAGGATGATAGGGTGATGCAATTCTATGGTTAACATCATACTTAGCAAGCATTTTATGAAAAGCACCATGAATAAAGTGTGCACCACCATCAGTCATTAAATATCTTGGGACTCCAAACCTTGTGAAAATAACTTCCTTAAGCATTTTAATAGAGGTGTTGTGATCATCACTACTAGTTGGAATAGCTTCTACCCACTTAGTGACATAATCAAGAGCAACCAGAATATGTGTATACCCATTAGAGGAAGGAAAAGGTCCCATATAATCAAACCCCCAAAAATCAAATGGTTCAACAGCAAGTGAATAATCCATAGGCATTTCCTAAGGCTTACCAATATTACCAATTCTCTGACATTCATCACAAGATAAAACAAACTCATGGGCATCCTTGAAGAGAGTAGGCCAATAAAATCTAGACTGCAATACCTTGTGAGTAGTTCTATCTCCTGCATGATGCCCTCCATAAGCTTCGGAGTGACATTTCCGTAGGATTTGTCCCTATTCATGCTCAGGTACACACCATCTAATAATACCATCTACTCCTTCTTTATAAAGATGTGGGTCATCCCAAAAGTAATGTCTTAAATCATAGAGGAATATTTTTCTTTTGATGGTATGTGAAGCTAGGTGGTATATATTTAGCAACAATGTAATTAGCATAGTCAGCATACCAAGGAGTGTTATGAGAAACATTTATTGTAGCTAATTGCTCATCAGGAAAACTATCATTAATAGGTTGTGGGTCATCAAGAATATTTTCTAGCCTAGACAAGTTATCAGCCACTGGGTTCTAAGCTCCTTTTCTATCAGTGATATGTAAGTCAAATTCTTGTAGCAACAGAACCCACCTAATGAGTCTAGGTTTAGCATCTTTATTTTCCATAAGATATTTTATAGCAGCATGATTGGTGTGAACAATTACTTTAGAATCAACAATGTAAGATCTAAATTTATCACAAGCAAACACCACTGCTTAGAATTCTTTTTCAGTAGTAGCATAATTTTGTTGAGCACTATCTAGAGTTTTACTAGCATAATGAATAACATTTAATTTCTTATCAACTCATTGTCCTAGAACAGCACCAACAGCATAATCACTAGCATCATACATAATTTCAAAAGGCAAGTTCCAATCAGGTGGTTGAACAATAGGTGCAGAAATGAAGGCTTTCTTAAGTGTTTCAAAGGCTTCTGCACAATCATCATCAAAAACAAATGGAACATCCTTTTGTAAAAGATTTCTAAGAGGCCTAGAAATTTTAGAGAAGTCTTTAATAAACCTCCTATAGAAACCAGCATGACCAAGGAAACTGCGAATACCTTTGATATCTTTAGTACATGCCATTTTCTCAATTGCATCAACTTTAGCTTTATCCACCTCAATACCTCGTTCAGAAATTTTATGTCCCAAAACAATACCTTCATTAACCATAAAGTGGCACTTCTCCCAATTGAAGACAAGATTAGTTTGCTCACATCTCTGCAAAACTCGATCAAGGTTGCTTAAGCAATCATCAAAAGAAGTTCCGTAAACGGAAAAATCATCCATGAAAACCTCAGCAATCTTTTCACAGAAGTCAAAGAATATAGCAGTCATACATTTTTGAAAGGTAGCAGGTGCATTGCATAAACCAAAATGCATACATCTATAAGCATAAGTTCCAAAAGGACGAGTAAAGGTGGTTTTGTCTTGATCAGGCTGTGATACATGTATTTGAGAAAAAAATAGAATATCCATCAAGGAAACAAAAATGTGTGTGTTTTGACAATCTTTCTAGCATTTGATCAACAAAAGGGAGAGGGTAATAATCTTTTCTAGTAGCTTTATTTAATTTTCTAAAATAAATTACCATTCTATAGCCAGTGAAAATTCTTTGTGGAATAAGTTCATTTTTATCATTAGGAACAACAGTAATACCTCCCTTCTTAGGGACACAATGAACATGACTTACCCATCTACTATCAGCTATAGGATAGATTATACCTGCTTCCAAAAGCTTCGGTATTTCAATTCTTACCACTTCTTTCATCCTAGGATTCAAACATCGTTGCTGATCAACAATGGGTTTAGCATCAGGTTCCATATTAATTTTGTGCTGACAGAGAGTGGGACTAATGCCCTTTAGATCATCAAGAGTATACCAAATAGTAGCTTGGTGCTTCTTCAGAACCTTCAATAATCTTTCGTCTACATGTTCTGAAAGGTTAGCACTAATAATAACAGGATATAACTTTTTCTCATCAAGATAAGCATATTTCAAAGTGTTCGGTAATTATTTCAATTCAAACACAGGATCACCTTTAGGTGGAGGAGGACCTCCTAGAGTTTCAATAAGAAGGTTGTGTTTAAGCAGAGGAAGTTGTTCAAAGAAAATCTTATTTATTTCATTTCTTTCATGCGGATGCATATCATTTTCATGGTCTAGCAAATATTGTTCTGTGGATTGATGTCTACTACACAACCTTCTTCTTGTAGACATTGTTGGGCCTCCAAGTGCAGAGGTTTGTAGGACAGCAGCAAATTTCCCTCAAGTGGATGACCTAAGGTTTATCAATCCGTGGGAGGCGTAGGATGAAGATGGTCTCTCTCAAACAACCCTGCAACCAAATAACAAAGAGTCTCTTGTGTCCCCAACACACCCAACACAATGGTAAATTGTATAGGTGCACTAGTTCGGCGAAGAGATGGTGATACAAGTGCAATATGGATGGTAGATAAAGGTTTTTGTAATTTGTAAATATAAAAACAGCAAGGTAACTAATGATAAAAGTGAGCGTAAACTGTATTGCAAGGCTAGGAAACAAGGCCTATGGTTCATACTTTCACTAGAGCTAGTTCTCTCAACAATAATAACATAATTGGATCATATAACTATCCCTCAACATGCAACAAAGAGTCACTCCAAAGTCACTAATAGTGGAGAACAAACGAAGAGATTATTGTAGGGTACGAAATCACCTCAAAGTTATTCTTTCTGATCGACCTATTCAAGAGTCCGTAGTAAAATAACACGAAGCTATTCTTTCCGTTCGATCTATCCTAGAGTACGTACTAGAATAACACCTTAAGACACAAATCAACCAAAACCCTAGTGTCACCTAGATACTCCAATGTCACCTCAAGTATCCGTGGGTATGATTATACGATATGCATCACACAATCTCAGATTCATCTATTCAACCAACACAAAGAACTTCAAAGAGTGCCCCAAAGTTTCTACCAGAGAGTCAAGATGAAAACGTGTGCCAACCCCTATGCATAAGTACACGAGGTGACGGAACCCGCAAGTTGATCACCAAAACATACATCAAGTAGATCACGTGATATCCCATTGTCACCACAGATAAGCACATGCAAGACATACATCAAGTGTTCTCAAATCCTTAAAGACTAAATCCTATAAGATAACTTCAAAGGGAAAAGTCAATGTCTCAATCCATTACAAGAGAGTAGAGGGGGATAAACATCATAAGATCCAACTATAATAGCAAAGCTCGCGATACATCAAGATCGTGCGAATCAAGAACACGAGAGAGAGAGAGATCAAACACATAGCTACTAGTACATACCCTCAGCCCCGAGGGTGAACTACTCCCTCCTCGTCATGGAGAGTCCCGAGATGATGAAGATGGCCACCGTAGAGGGATTCCCCCCTCTGGCAGGGTGCCGGAACGGGACTAGATTAGTTTTTGATGGCTACAGAGGCTTGCGGCGGCGGAACTCCCGATCTAGGTTTCTTTCTGGAAGTTTGGGTATATATAAGAGGTGTTGGAGTCGGGAACAAGTCAGGGGGGTCCCCAAGGCGGCCATGAGGTAGGGGGCGCACCCAGGGGGTAGAGCGCGCCCCCCACCCTCGTGGTGGCCTCGGGACTCTTTTGGCCCATCTCCGGTACTCCGTGGGCTTCTTCTGGTCCAAAAATGATCTCCGTGAAATTTCAGGTCAATTGGACTCCATTTGGTTTTCCTTTTCTGCGATACTCAGAAACAAGGAAAAACAGAAACTGGCACTGGGCTCTAGGTTAATAGGTTAGTCCCAAAAATCATATAAAATATCATATAAATGCATATAAAACATCCAAGGTTGATAATATAATAGCATCGAACAATCAAAAATTATAGATACGTTGGAGACGTATCAAGCATCCCCAAGCTTACTTCCTGCTTGTCCTCGAGTAGGTAAATGATAAAAATAGAATTTTTGATGTGGAATGCTACCTAACATAATTATCAATGTAATCTTCTCTATTGTGGCAAGAATAGTCAGATCCATAAGATTCAAAACAAAAGTTTAATATTAACATAAAAACAGTAATTCTTCAAGCATACTAAGAAAAGAAATCGTGTCTTCTCAAAATAACATGGCCAAAGAAAGTTCATCCCTACAAAATCATATAGTTCGACTATGCTCCATCTTCATCACACAAAATATCTAAATCATGCACAACCCGATGACAAGCCAAGCAATTGTTTCATACTTTTGATGTTCTCAAACTTTTTCAATCTTCACGCAATACATGAGTGTGAGCCATGGACATAGCACTATAGTTGGAATAGAATGGTGCTTGTGGAGAAGACAAAAAGGAGAAGATAGTCTCACATCAACTAGGCGTATCAACGGGCTATGGAGGTGCCCATCAATAGATATCAATGTGAGTGAGTAGGGATTGCCATGCAACGGATGCACTAGAGCTATAAGTGTATGAAAGCTCAACAAAAGAAACTAAGTGGGTGTGCATCCAACGTGGTTGCTCATGAAGACCTAAGTCATTTTGAGGAAGCCCGTCATTGGAATATACAAGCCAAGTTCTATAATGAAAATTCCCACTAGTATAAGAAAGTGACAACATAGGAGACTCTCTATCATGAAGATCATGGTGCTACTTTGAAGCACAAGTGTGGTAAAAGGATAGTAGCATTGCCCCTTCTCTCTTTTTCTCTCATTTTTTGGGGCCTTCTTTTTTTATGGCCTCTTTTTTCTCTTTTTTTTTGTTTTTCGTCCGGAATCTCATCCCGGCTTGTGGGGGAATCATAGTCTCCATCATCCTTTCCTCACATGGGACAATGCTCTAATAATGATGACCATCACACTTTTATTTACTTACAACTCAAGAATTAAAACTCGATACTTATAACAAAATATGACTCTATGTGAATGCCTCCGGCGGTGTATCGGGATGTGCAATGAATCAAGAGTGACAAGTATGAAAAATTATGAACGGTGGCTTCGCCACAAATACGATGTCAACTACATGATCATGCGAAGCAATATGACAATGATGGAACGTATCATAATAAACGGAATGGTGGAAACTTGCATGGCAATATATCTCGGAATGGCTATGGAAATGCCATAATAGGTAGGTATGGTGGCTGTTTTGAGGAAGATATATGGTGGGTTTATGGTACCGGCGAAAGTTGCGCGGTACTAGAGAGGCAAGCAATGGTGGAAGGGTGAGAGTGCGTATAATCCATGGACTCAACATTGGTCATAAAGAACTCACATACTTATTGCAAAAATCTATTAGTTATCGAAACAAAGTACTACAAGCATGCTCCTAGGGGGATAGATTGGTAGGAAAAGACCATCGCTCGTCCCCGACCGCCACTCATAAGGAAGACAATCAATAAATAAATCATGCTCCGACTTCATCACATAACGGTTCACCATACATGCATGCTACGGGAATCACAAACTTTAACACGAGTATTTCTCAAATTCACAACTACTCAACTAGCATGACTCTAATATTACCATCTTCATATCTCAAAACAATCATCAAGTATCAAACTTCTCATAGTATTCAATGCACTTTATATGAAAGTTTTTATTATACCCAACTTGGATGCCCATCATATTAGGACTAAATTCATAACCAAAGCAAATAACCATGCTGTTCTAAAGACTCTCAAAATAATATAAGTGAAGCATGAGAGTTCATCTATTTCTTCAAAATAAAACCGCTGACGTGCTCTAAAAAGATATAAGTGAAGCACTAGAGAAAATAACAAACTACTCCAAAAGATATAAGTGAAGATCAATGAGTAGTCGAATAATTATGCAACTATGTGAAGACTCTCTAACATTTAAGAATTTCAGATCTTGGTATATTATTCAAGCAGCATGCAAAACAAAAGAAAATAAAATGACGCTCCAAGCAAAACACATATCATGTGGTGAATAAAAATATAGCTCCAAGTAAAGTTACCGATGAACGAAGACGAAAGAGGGGATGCCATCCGGGGCATCCCCAAGCTTAGGCTCTTGGTTGTCCTTGAATATTACGTTGGGGTGCCTTGGGCATCTGTAGGATCGAAAGTATGTCTAGAGGGGGTGATTAGACTACTTGACCAAATAAAAATCTAGCATTTTCCCAATTTTAGTTCTTAGCAGATTTTAGCAACATAGCACAAGTCAAGCAATCAACCTACACATGCAATTCTAAGAGTATAGAAGCGGAATGTAAAACAATTGCATATGAAGGTAAAGAGATGAGTTTGAGGGAGCAAACGCAATGTTGGCAGGGAGATTTTTTATCCATGGTTCCGATAGGTGGTGCTATCGTACATCCACGTTGATGGAGACTTCAACCCACGAAGGGTAACGGTTGTGCGAGTCCACGGAGGGCTCCACCCACGAAGGGTACGTCCACGAAGAAGCAACCTTGTCTATCCCACCATGGCCGTCGCCCACGAAGGACTTGCCTCGCTAGGGTATATCTTCACGAAGTAGGCGATCTCCTTGCCCTTACAAACTCCTTGGTTCAACTTCACAATCTTGTCGGAGGCTCCCAAGTGACACCTAGCCAATCTAGGAGACACCACTCTCTAAGAAGTAACAAATGGTGTGTTGATGATGAACTCCTTGCTCTTGTGCTTCAAATGATAGTCTCCCCAACACGCAACTCTCTCTCTCATAGGATTGGATTTGGTAGAAAGAAGATTTGAGTGGAAAGCAACTTGGGGAAGGCTAGAGATCAAGATTTATGTGGTTGGAATGGAATATCTTGACCTCAACACAAGTGTAGGTGGTTCTCTCTCAGAAAATATGTATTGGAAGTGTAGGCATGTTCTGATGGCTCTCTCCATGAATGAAGAGTGGGTGGAGGGGTATTTATAGCATCCACACAAAATCTAACCATTACACACAAATCACCAAACTCGGTGGGAGCGATTTAGAGAACTCAGTCAGACTGATTTGGTTCATAATGTGACTATTAGGTGTTTCGGTGGGACCGACATGTCAACTCTATGGGACCGCTTTCATTAGGGTTAGGGCATAACGTAATCTCGGTGAGACCGATTACACAAACTCGGTGGGACCGATTTTGGTAATAGACAAACAGGGAGTTGGTCAGGCAAACTCGGTGGGACTGATTCGCTCATCTCGATTGGACCAAAACGTTACGAAAAGGAAACAGAGTGTTTGCATTGCAATCTCGGTGGGACCGATCGCTCATCTCGGTTTGACCGAAACGTTACGAAGGGAAACAGAGAGATTACAATCCCATCTCGGTGAGACTGAGATCCCTATCGGTGAGATTGAAAAGACTAGGGTTTCTGGCAGTGGCTATGTCAACTGAACTCGGTGGCGCCGGATAAAAAGAATCGGTGGGGCCGAGTTGGATATTTGGTGTGGGACATATGTGGATATGAGAAAGTAGTGGAGGGTTTTGGAGCATATCACTAAGCATTTTGAGCAAGCACCTCATTAAGCAACACCTCATCCCTTCTTAATAGTATTAGCTTTTCCTATAGACTCAATGTGATCTTGGATCACTAAAATAGAAAATGTAGAGTCTTGTGCTTTGAGCTTGAGCCAATCTTTTATCCTTAGCATTTTAAAGGGTCCACTTTCTAATCCATGCCATGCCAACCATTGAGCTTTCCTGAAATATTCATCTTGGAATAGCATTAGCTCAATGAGCTATATGTTGTTAGAATTACCAAAACCACCCAGGGATAGTTGCACTTTCAGCATCCCCAAGCTTAGGCTCTTGCCACTCCTTGTTCCATAGTGTATCGAATCTTTACCCAAAACTTGAAAACTTCACAACACAAAACTCAACAGAAAACTCGTAAGCTCCGTTAGTATAAGAAAATAAATCACCACTTTTGGTACTGTTGTAAACTCATTATAAATTCATATTGGTGTAATATCTACTGTATTCCAACTTCTCTATGGTTCATACCCTCCGATACTACTCATAGATTCATCAAAATAAGCAAACAACACGATGAAAACAGAATCTGTCAAAAATAGAATAGTCTGTAATAATTTGTAGGTTTCGAACACTTATGTCACTCCAAAAATTCTGAAATAAATTGGTGGACCTGAGGAATTTTTCTATTAATCATATTCAAAAAGAATCAAGCTAACTGCACTCTCCAGTAAAAGATAAGAATCTGTACCTACTAATAAAGCAAGGTGCGTTTCGCCAATTTTTTCATCCATTCACCACCGAAAATATTTTTTTTATATCCGAGGTGGTACTAATTTTTTGTGGTCCAGCTGCTAAAAAAGAAAACAAAGGAGTTTTGTCCAGAATTTCGTACCTGGGCCACACGCGCTAAGGCCGAGAAAAGCCACACATTTATATCATGCGCACCCGCTAAGGCCCAGAAACGGCTGAGATATTATTTTTTGAGCCAAACATAGAGTGACATATAGTTGGAGGGTCCCATTTGTCGCCCAATGTTGGGTCGGCCCATTTCCGTTTCTTCTTTAATTTTTATATTTTTCAATTCTCCCTTCCAAGTTATATTTTCCTTTTCCCATACTTTTTTTAATTTTCCTATTTTTTGTAATAATTTTCGTTAAATCTTAGAATTTCAAAATTTGTTCCCATTTATAAAAATATTTGGAACTTTAAATTTCTATTTTGGTTCAATTTTTTCTCGAAATTAAAAAAATGTACCAATTTTTCGAGATTTTTAAAATAAATTCATTTTAAAAATAATACAAATTCGAAAATAATAATTTTATTGAAATGTTCACAAATTCAAAATAATGTTCGTGATAAAAAATACATTTTTGAAAATGGTTTTGAATGTTCAAAACAAGTTTCCGTTTTATAAAATTCTTCACAAATTCAAAATTGTCCGTTTCTCCGCCTTAAAAATGGTCCTGTTTTCAAAAAGTGTTTGTGAATTTCAAAAAATCTTCCTATTTCAAGTTTTTTTCGCCTTTTTCAGAAATTAACGATTTTTCAAAAAAAATCTCGTATGTTTTAAAAAACATCTGGAGCTCACCACAATCCCGACAAGGAGGTGGACGTGAAGGAAAAAATGGCACGAGTTGGGTAGTGGCTGCCACTCGGACCAACCCCACTACTATAAACATCTCGCGGACCAAAGATGACCCATGAGAACACAACAACTCTCCGCTTTGTCGCACCACTGTTGTGGAGAACGTTTTGATTGACACATCAATTATCTCTGCCGATGTTTTTTCTCGCAAAAAAATATCTCCCGTTGCAACGCACGAGCATATGTGCTAGTTGAAACATAAAGAGAGCATCATGAAGAATATGACTAGCACATTTAAGTCTAACCCACTTCCTATGCATAGGGATTTTATGAGCAAACAATTTGTGGGAACAAGAATCAACTTGCATAGGAATGTAAAACAAGCAAATATTCAAGATTTTCAACACATGGAGAGGAAACTTGATATTATTGCAATTCCTACAAGCATATATTCCTCCCTCATAATAATTTTCAGTAGCATTATGAATGAATTCAACAATATAACCATCACATAAAGCATTCTTTTCCTGATCTACAAGCATATAAATTTTATTACTCTCCACATAAGCGAATTTCTTCTCATGAATAATAGTGGGAGCAAAGTCAACAAAATAACTATCATGTGAGGCATAATCCACTGAAAATTAAAATCAAGATGACAAGTTTCATGGTTATAATTATTCTTTATAGCATACATGTCATCACAATAATCATCATAGATAGCAACTTTGTTCACATAATCAATTGGAACCTCTTCCGAAATAGTGGAATCATTACTAAATAAAGTCATGACCTCTCCAAATCCACTTATCAATATAATCATCATAAATAGGAGGCATGTGATACGTCTCCAACGTATCTATAATTTTTGATTGCTCCATGCTATATTATCTACTGTTTTGGACATTATTGGGCTTTATTATCCACTTTTATATTATTTTTTGGGACTAACCTATTAACAAGAGGCCCAACCCAGAATTGTTGTTTTTGCCTATTTTAGGGTTTCGAAGAAAAGGAATATCAAACGGAGTCCAAACAGAATGAAACCTTCGGGAACGTGATTTTTGGAACGAACAAGATCCAAGAGACCTGGACCCTACGTCAAGCAACCAATAGGGAGGCCACGAGGTAGGGGGCACGCCTACCCCCCCCCCCCCCCAGGCGCGTCCTCCACCCTCGTGGGCCCCCTGTTGCTCCACCGACGTACTTCTTCCTCCTATATATACCTACGTACCGCCAAACGATCAGATATGGAGCCAAACCCTAATTCCACCGCCATAACTTTCTGTATCCACGAGATACCATCTTGGGGCCTGTTCCGGAGCTCCACCGGAGGGGGCATCGATCACGGAGGGCTTCTACATCAACACCATAGCCTCTCCGATGAAGTGTGAGTAGTTTACCTCAGACCTTCGGGTCCATAGTTATTAGCTAGATGGCTTCTTCTCTCTCTTTGATTCTCAATACAAAGTTCTTCTCGATGTTCTTGGAGATCTATTTGATGTAATACTCTTTTGCGGTGTGTTTGCCGAGATCTGATGAATTGTGGATTTATGATGAAGATTATCTATGAATATTATTTGGTTCTTCTCTGAATTCTTATATGCATGATTTGATATCTTTGCAAGTCTCTTCAAATTATCGGTTTAGTTTGGCCTACTAGATTGATCTTTCTTCCAATGTGAGAAGTGCTTAGCTTTGGGTTCAATCTTGCAGTGTCCTTTCCCAGTGACAGTAGGGGCAGCAAGGTGATGTCTACTACACAACCTTCTTCTTGTAGACGTTGTTGGGCCTCCAAGTGCAAAGGTTTGTAGGACAGTAGCAAATTTCCCTCAAGTGGATGACCTAAGGTTTATCAATCCGTAGGAGGCGTAGGATGAAGATGGTCTCTCTCAAGCAACCCTGCAACCAAATAACAAAGAGTCTCTTGTGTCCCCAACACACCCAATACAATGGTAAATTGTATAGGTGCACTAGTTCGGCGAAGAGATGGTGATACAAGTGGTATATGGATGGTATATAAAGGTATTTGTAATCTGAAATTATAAAAACAGCAAGGTAACTAATGAGAAAAGTGAGCGTAAACGGTATTGCAATAATAGTAAACAAGGCCTAGGGTTCATACTTTCACTAGTGCAAATCCTCTCAACAATAATAACATAATTGGATCATATAACTATCCCTCAACATGCAACAAAGAGTCACTCCAAAGTCACTAATAGCGAAGAACAAATGAAGAGATTATGGTAGGGTACGAAATCACCTCAAAGTTATTCTTTCCAATCAATCCGTTGAGCTATTCCTATAGGTGTCACAAACAGCCCTAGAGTTCGTACTAGAATAACACCTTAAGACACAAATCAACCAAAACCCTAATGTCACCTAGATACTCCAATGTCACCTCAAGTATCTGTGAGTATGATTATACGATATGCATCACACAATCTCAGATTCATCTATTCAACCAACACAAAGGACCTCAAAGAGTGCCCCAAAGTTCTACCAGAGAATCACGACGAAAACGTGTGCCAACCCCTATGCATAGGTTCATGGGCGGAACCCGCAAGTTGATCACCAAAACATACATCAAGTGAATCACGTGATATCCCATTGTCACCACAGATATCCACGGCAAGACATACATCAAGTGTTCTCAAATCTTTAAAGACTCAATCCGATAAGATTACTTCAAAGGGGAAACTCGATTCATTACAAGAGAGAAGAGGGGGAGAAAACATCATAGGATCCAACTATAATAGCAAAGCTCGCGATACATCAAGTTCGTATCACCTCAAGAACACGAGAGAGAGAGAGAGATCAAGCACATAGCTACCGGTACATACCCTCAGCCCCGAGGGAGAACTACTCCCTCCTCGTCATGGAGAGCACCGGGATGATGAAGATGGCCACCGGAGAGGGATTTCCCCCTCCGAAAGGGTGCCGGAACGGGTCTAGATTGGCTTTCGGTGGCTACGGAGGCTTCTGGCGGCGGAACTCCCGATCTATTGTCCGTTCTGGAAGTTCTAGGATACGTGGGTATATATGGGTGAAAGGAGTACGTCGGTGGACCGAAGGGGTGGCCACGAGGCAGGGGGCGCGCCCCAGGGGGGTGGGCGCGCCCCCTACCCTCGTGAGCTCCTCCTTCATCTTCTGACTTAGGGTCCAAGTCTATCCGGTAGGTTTCCTTCCAAAAATAACTTCTCCAGTTGATTTCGTTCCGTTTCGACTCAGTTTGATATTCCTTTTCTTCGAAACACTGAAATAGGCGAAAACAGCAAATCTGGGCTAGGCCTCCGGTTAATAGGTTAGTCCTAAAAATAATATAAAAGTGGAAAATAAAGCCCAATATTGCCTAAAACAGTAGATAATATAGCATGGAGCAATCAAAAATTATAGATACGTTGGAGACGTATCAAGCATCCCCAAGCTTAATTCATGCTCGTCCTCGAGTAGGCAAATGATAATAAGATAATTTTTGATGTGGAATGCTAGTTGGCATAATTTCAATGTAATTCTTCTTACTTGTGATATGAATATTCAGATCCGAAAGATTCAAGAAAAAAGTTCATATTTACATAAAAATAATAATACTTCAAGCATACTAACTAAGCAATTATGTCTTCTCAAAATAACATGGCCAAAGAGAGATATCCCTACAAAATCATATAGTCTGGCTATGCTCCATCTTCACCACACAAAATATTTAAATCATGCACAACCCCGATGACAAGCCAAGCAATTGTTTCATACTTTTGATGTTCTCAAACTTTTTTCAATTTTCACGCAATACATGAGCGTGAGCCATGGACATAGCACTATAGGTGGAATAGAATGGTGGTTGTGGAGAAGACAAAAGGGGACAAGATAGTCTCACATCAACTAAGCGTATCAACGGGCTATGGAGATGCCCATCAATAGATATCAATGTGAGTGAGTAGTGATTGCCATGCAACGGATGCACTAGAGCTATAAGTATATGAAAGCTCAAAAAGAAACTAAGTGGGTGTGCATCCAACTTGCTTGCTCACGAAGACCTAGGGCATTTTGAGGAAGCCCATCATTGGAATATACAAGCCAAGTTCTATAATGAAAGATTCCCACTAGTATATGAAAGTGACAACATAGGAGACTCTCTATCATGAAATCATGGTGCTACTTTGAAGCACAAGTGTGGTAAAAGGATAGTAGCATTGTCCCTTCTCTCTTTTTCTCTCATTTTTTTATTTTTATAAATTTTTTTATTTGGGCCTTCTCCTTTTTTATGGCCTCTTTTCTCTTTTTTTATTTGGGCTTCTTTGGCCTCTTTTATTTATTTATTTATTTATTTTCGTCCGGAGTCTCATCCTGACTTGTGGGGGAATCATAGTCTCCATCATCCTTTCCTCACTGGGACAATGCTCTAATAATGATGATCGTCACACTTTTATTTACTTACAACTCAAGAATTACAACTCGATACTTAGAACAAAATATGACTCTATATGAATGCCTCCGGCGGTGTACCGGGATGTGCAATGATGCATGAGTGACTTGTATGAAAGAATTATGAACGGTGGTGTAGCGACCCGACCCGAATGGATCAAGTCTCTGTGCTTAAGTGTCATCCCTGGATCGGTATGCTGACACACACAGTACTCGAAGGATTTATAATAGAGGTAAATCACATGTATAAAGTAACGTAAATACTATTACCTCAATCCATATAGCGGAAGCAACAAGGTTGTGGATTCCCATCAACACCAGCGGCAAAGTTGAGTGTAGAAATGTATCACTTACTCGTCGTAAGAAACCTGCAACATTAGACATTGCAGCCCGAAACGGGTCAGTACATTGAATGTATTGGCAAATTCACACCATAGAGAATAATGATGAACAATGGCTATCACTACATGCATATATGGCTGGTGGAAAAGCTCTATGGTTACAGTTTTTGCGAAAAGCCAATTTTTTCCTACTGCAAAGGAATAAATTTATTTAACTATCATGGTGGTTATTAAACATTGAGAATGGTTGACAGCATTCTCAATCCCCATTAAGTAACATCATTAAAACCCAACAAATTAATTAAAGTAATGTGATGAGATCAACAGGATAATCCAAGAACTAGATACTCAAGATGTCCATAACCGGGGACACGGCTAATCATGATTAGTTTATACACTCTACAGAGATTTGCGCACTTTTCCCCACAAGACTTGATCGCCTCCGTTTGGATTCTCGCACTACATGGTGTTTGAGAAACGGATGACCGAGACATAGTCTTTCAGAAGCGCTAGCACCTTACGTTGGATAGACCGGTACACCTACTTTCCCCTACATCTGCTAGTCTACCCTGTAAGAGTTCGCACGACATAATCAACTATGCCAGAGCCCATAATGGCTTGTGGCTGCACACGGAAGTTTCTAGTATGAATAATCTTATGATCCCTTGGAGCCTGGGTGGCGGTCCAAAAGAAAAATAGGCAAGTCCTGGAATACCCAGGTGCCTAGACAGGCAAGTCCTGGAATACCCAGGTGCCTCAATCCACCCAGATGTGTGTTTAAGTTGCCACCTTAAGTAAACCATTAATTAACAATCTCACATCTGTCATGAAATACTCTCAAAACCCAATCCACGTCTACGAGCATAGCATGGCAATGTAAGCAGGACGTAATAGTAACTCCCAAGGGTTTGATAATAAACAGGTAATAGGTACTACCTCAACTACTTCTCATCCCACAATTTAATTAGATCCTAATTATGCAATGTTTGGGGTTTGATCTAATGCAAATAAAACTGGGTAGTAAGAGGTATGATCAAAGTGTGAACTTGCCTTGCTGATGATCCGCGAAACCTAACGATTCGAAGTAACAGGCGGCGCACTCTGGGTATTCTATCGCAGACAAACAAACAAGCATACAATAAGTACTCATCTAATGCACAGGTAAAACTCAAATAGAAGATCTAACCAGAAAGTTCAACTTAAGAACCCTGGTTTGCAAAAAGAATATCGAGCGAAACAAAAGAAATCAAACATCGAAAAAAATCAACTTCGTTCTAGTAATCTGGATCTAAGTCAAATTTTACAGTAGTAAAACTTGTTTAAGTTGATTATTCGGAAACAGGGTTTTGAGACGAAACTCCAGGCGCTTCAATCGCCTGATTCTGATAAACGAGCGAAAAGTTATACTAAAACGAAAATCGGATCAGAAATCGCGATCAGAAAATAACCGCGAAAAATCCGACGAAAAAGAAAAACGACGAACAGATTAATCGTTAATTAACCTAATCCGGAAATAATTAAAATAATAAAAAAATATTAAAATAATAAAAAAATCGAAAATAAAACCAACGAAAAAAATATTTTTTAAAAAAAATCGGCACGGAAGTCGAGGCGGCGGCGAACCTCGGGCGGCGTGCAACTCCGGCGAGTCGGCGGCGGGTCCGGCGGCGGCGGCGGGCTAGGATTTCGGGCGCGGGCACGGTTATGGGCTGGGGCGCCGGGTGCCTCGCTATTTAAAGGCGCCCCCGGGCGGAGTCCCGCTCGGGTACGGCCCATAGTCGGTTTCGTTTTTTTTTAATAATTACGCTCAGAAAAAAAATTAAAAAAAATACTAAACGGACTCCAAAAATCATGAAATAAATTTTCCCGGGTTTCTAAAATCAAGCACGATAAAGTGAACATTTATTTGGGCCCAAAATACAACTTTGAAAAACGCGTATTTTTCCTAAATTCAATTAAAAATACCGAAAACTCCGAAATAAACCTTATTTGATTTTTTTATTAAATCCTCAATATTTCTATATTTTGGGAAAGTCATTTTATTCCCGCTCTCATATCTTTGTAATAGAAATAATTGACGATAAAATAAATAAAATCAAATGATCCTGTTTACAAAATTTGAAAAAACTCAAATATGTAAATAATGAAATCCCCAACTCTCTCCGTGGGTCCTTGAGTTGCTTAGGATTTTCTAGGATCAAAACCAAAAGCAAAATAAAATATGATATGCAAGATGATCTAATGTATAACATTCCAAATTGAAAATTTGGGACGTTACAAACCTGCCACCCTTAAAAGGAATCTCGTCCTCGAGATTCGGAGAGGCTAGAAAGAAATAGGTTAGGGTTGGGGTCTTCTCAAAATCCATCGATCATCACACAGTGTCTGGGGTGCTACCACCCTTAGAAGCATGGTTACTGTTCCATCAAACTCATATACTCCATCCTTATTATTGAAAGTGTCGGTCTTCTCAGATCCTCAAGAAAATTCCTTCTCCGAGCTCTTCCGGTAGTGGCATAACCTTTTCCTCAATTTTTTGTCTTTCATCTTGGTAAGGTCCTTCTGTGACTGGGTCTTCTTAGCTGACGGGTCTGGCGCCAAAACTAAACAACTATCGATATCTCATGGTGGTCAACAATTTATGGTTTCTCCTGCAGGAAATGGGTCTGGGTTGATCCTCACCGTATGACCTACGGTTGGCAACAGGTGCCTTGTACAAGGGAAAAAAACTTATACCATTCTAAGGTTTAAACAGGGTTTTGATTGTCGTCTCTCTACTATAGGTAAGTCACTCAGATTTACCATCCCACATAGCAAGGCGAATAATAAGAGTAAGTCGGTATGGTGATCAATCCATCCCGCACCCAAATCATTACCTTGTATACGGTTTAGTGAATCTCGCATTCTAACACTCGGTCATCCTCACAAGCATTGCAGAATTTCTCTTGTCGACAAACCAAGTTCGGATATATCCATAGATTCTGCAAGCCAGACAAACATCTATCGTTCCTTCACAACTCTCAGGTTTTGCGTAAACTCCTATAAAATCGTCTGTCGACAAAGGTATATCCTCTTCCAGGGTCCTTCCTTCAGCAAGAATGTGCTTGCTTCTTGGCAGGTCCTGGGGCCTGTGGGTTATGTCCCATCTCATCACTTGTAGTCCTTGGACCTATCATCGGGCAACTTATCATTATTCCAGCTTCCAACTTCCTAGTATTCTTAAATCCATCCAATTGTATTGTCTTCCTTCCTTCTATTGGCACCAAAACTAGGACATGATTACTCAGACTCATCATGGAATTTTCATTGATCCATATTTCCAACATCATACCTCCTTTATATCCAATAGTAATTTATCTCTTCATCCTCATGGGATATCCCACATATCGAGATAAAAAGTTATACTTATGAAGTCCATATTCACTTCATGGAACATCATTATCCTTTCCAGGGTCAAGCGTCCTTACAGGGGAATATTGGCCATCTCTGCATGTCACTTCTTTAACTAGGAAACGTGAAACACACCATGAACTCCTGACAGTCCTTCGGGTGACTCCAACTTGTTGGCCACTTCTCCCATACGCTCCAAAACTCGGTATGGTCCTACAAATCTCGGGGCTAATTTTCCCTTAACTCCAATCCATTTAACTCCTCGTATAGGGGACACGCGAAGACATGCTATGTCTCCAATTTCATAGACTACCTCCTTGAGTTTTTGAGTCTACATAACTCTTCTGCCTGGACTGAGCTACCTTCAGTCTATCTCAAATCAACTTAACATTCTCTTCTGACTCCTTGATCACATTTGGTCCAAACAACTGACAGTCTCCAACTTCATCCCACACACTCTTGGGGTATCACACATATCGAGACAAAAATCGTATTCATTTTGTCCGAAATCCACTCAGTGGAGTATCCTTGTCTTTTCCAGGGGCCAACGGTTCTTACAGGGTACTACCACCCTTAAAATGCACAAATCTTCCATAGACCATATTTCTCATATCCTCAAAATGACCAAAATTCTTCTTCATAGAGTAACAACTCATAAAATCCATATCAGTACCAATGATGCTAACTTTATTCATTTTCAAGTGATTACAATCTCTCGCTTTTCCATTACATGTCTCAACTCAACCCTCAATATAAAAGAAATTGTTCTCACTTCTACTACTCCATTTCTTGTGTTGCAAACTCAACTATCTAGCACAAGTTTCCTTCTCCTTAGGGCATTCTCTGGCAAAGTGCCCTGCTCCATTACAACTAAAACATATTACTTCTGACAAGTATCGAGGTTTCCTTTTGGGGCAACTGTTGAGGTAGTGCCCTGACTCCTTGCACCTATAATAGGTGATATGACTCAGATCCTTCCTGGAATCCAATCTGCTTCCCTTCCTGGACTTTTTCGTTCCAATCATGGATTCTATTTCTTGTGGGTCATACTCTACTTCCTCCGTCGGGAATTCTACTAGATCCCCATTTAAACAATTTTGGGAGATGTGTCCTTCTTCTCCACATGAATAGCAAGACTTAGTGCAGGGTTTACTCGGGTCTTCTTTAGGTGTGTCCTATTTCTCCACAAATCTTGCATGCACAAGGTTTCTTCATATCCTTTCCATAAGGCTTCAACTTCTGGGACACAAGGTGAGATCTTTGCAGAGTCAACTTTAATTCTCTCCAAGTGGTTACTCCTTGCCATCCATTCATGGTTTGGTATATCCTCCACCAAGTAGCAGCACCTCTTTCAAAGCACTGCAGAGCATGATGGGTCACATCATGTCAAACTATAGGGTTATTCTCCATGTGATCCTCCATGTTCTGAATCCATTGGTCCGTCTCCAATTGACTTATCGGTCCAAAAAATATAAGCTCATCTTCATTCATCCTCTATTGGGTCCAGGGGTTTGGGGTAAGATAAGAGAGAGGGAGAGGGATACACACAATACAAACAAAAAGTTTTGAAAAGATAGATTTTATTGTGGCTATCGAAAAACATCAAACAAATGACAGCTCACAATCATCGCATCTAACGTAGGTATATAACAGGGGTTTGGTCTTCTAAAGGTCAATAAATCATCAACTCTTCAAACTCTTCAAGCCTTGTTCATGCCTCCAATGGCTTCTTCTGATCATGCTTGTCTTTCTTAAGTTCTTTTAACAGATCAACTCTATTGATGCGAAGTCTCTCGTGACGTCCTTTAATATTTTGGAGTTGCATTCCAAACTTCTGGGTTTCATCAAACTCGACCTGAACCATGATCCTGCTGTCCTTCAGTTCTCAACGAATCTCCGGTATCTCGAGGTTGTAGCTCCTCCAGCTTGGCTACTTTCAGCTTTTGGTTCCCGAGTTCTTCACGAAATGCTTCCTTGTCTAATACGACTTCATGGAGCTCCACCTTAAACTTCTTGATGTACTACTCCAAATCCTGGCGATACACCGGCTAAGGTTAAAACTTCATCGTACTAATAGGTGCTCCATCAGCCTTCTACCATCCAATCCTTCCATGCATATACATGCTTAACTCGGCACAGTGACAATAACATTAGCGGGAGATAACTTCATGGATAGTTGTGTTTCTGCTCTTGTCATTTCCATGAGCTATCATTCCATAGTTGATATCTCTTGCCTTAGGGTTTTCTTGACAAATCCTTGAGTTCTTAACTCTACATGCTCCGGTCTTTCTCCGATACACCTTGATCTCGAGTATTGACAACTTCCATAGTCTACCAAGTTTCATAAGGGTAGCCTTCCTAGGTCATACAAATCTGGGAATTTCTTCAGAGCCTTCAAAATCTCCTAGTCTTCGGTCTTCAACCGTTGTAGTTTCCATTATTCAGATGCACGAAAATTACTCTTCATTCCGAGGTGGTCTTAGTTGTCCAATATCTGGTACTTCTTGGAGTGGTCTCATCAGTCGAATTCTTCGTGTGGTCAAAAGGGGAAAGGGGTATGGTCTCACTAAAGGGAATTTTTGAATAAGCTCAGAAGAGAAGAGAGGTAAAAGGTCTTTTTGAAAGGGAAAGTTGTAGAGAAAAATCTTTGCTATGGGCTTGCCAGTTTCTAGGGTCACGTCCTACAGTCAACATGTGCTCTGATACCATCTTGTAGCGACCCGACCCGAATGGATCAAGTCTCTGTGCTTAAGTGTCATCCCTGGATCGGTATGCTGACACACACAGTACTCGAAGGATTTATAACAGAGGTAAATCACATGTATAAAGTAACGTAAATACTATTACCTCAATCCATATAGTGGAAGCAACAAGGTTGTGGATTCCCATCAACACCAACGGCAAAGTTGAGTGTAGAAATCATAACCCTAACGTATCACTTACTCGTCGTAAGAAACCTGCAACATTAGACGTTGCAGCCCGAAACGGGTTAGTACATTGAATGTACTGGCAAATTCACACCATAGAGAATAATGATGAACAATGGCTATCACTACATGCATATATGGCTGGTGGAAAAGCTCTATGGTTACAGTTTTTGCGAAAAGCCAATTTTTTCCTACTGCAAAGGAATAAATTTATTTAACTATCATGGTGGTTGTTAAACATTGAGAATGGTTGACACCATTCTCAATCCCCATTAAGTAACATCATTAAAACCCAACAAATTAATTAAAGTAACGTGATGAGATCAACAGGATAATCCAAGAACTAGATACTCAAGATGTCCATAACCGGGGACACGGCTAATCATGATTAGTTTATACACTCTACAGAGGTTTGCACACTTTTCCCCACAAGACTTGATCGCCTCCGTTTGGATTCTTGCACTACATGGTGTTTGAGAAACGGATGACTGAGACATAGTCTTTCAGAAGCGCTAGCACCTTACGTTGGATAGACTGGTACACCTACTTTCCCCTACATCTGCTAGTCTACCCTGTAAGAGTTCGCACAACATAATCAACTATGCCAGAGCCCATAATGGCTTGTGGCTGCACACGGAAGTTTCTAGTATGAATAATCTTATGATCCCTTGGAGCCTGGGTGGCGGTCCAAAAGAAAAACAGGCAAGTCCTGGAATACCCAGGTGCCTCAATCCACCCAGATGTGTGTTTAAGTTGCCACCTTAAGTAAACCATTAATTAACAATCTCACATCTGTCATGAAATACTCTCAAAACCCAATCCACGTCTACGAGCATAGCATGGCAATGTAAGCATGACGTAATAGTAACTCCCAAGGGTTTGATGATAAACAGGTAATAGGTACTACCTCAACTACTTCCCATCCCACAATTTAATTAGATCCTAATCATGCAATGTTTGGGGTTTGATCTAATGCAAATAAAACTGGGTAGTAAGAGGTATGATCAAAGTGTGAACTTGCCTTGCTGATGATCCGCGAAACCTAACGATTCGAAGTAACAGGCGGCGCACTCCGGGTATTCTATCACAAACAAACAAACAAGCATGCAATAAGTACTCATCTAATGCACAGGTAAAACTCAAATAGAAGATCTAACCAGAAAGTTCAACTTAAGAACCCTGGTTTGCAAAAAGAATCAAATCGAGCGAAACAAAAGAAATCAAACGGCGAAAAAATCAACTTCGTTCTAGTAATCTAGATCTAAGTCAAATTTTATAGTAGCAAAACTTGTTTAAGTTGATTATTCGGAAACAGGGTTTCGAGAGGAAACTCCATGCGCTTGAATTGCCCGATTCCGATAAACGAGCGAAAAGTTATACTAAAACGAAAATCGGATCAGAAATCGCGATCAGAAAATAACCGCAGAAAATCCGACGAAAAAGAAAAATGATGAACAGATTAATCGTTAATTAACCTAATCCGGAAATAATTAAAGTAATAAAATAATATTAAAATAATAAAAAATCGAAAATAAAACCGACGAAAAAAAATATTTTTTATAAAAAAAATTGGCACGGAAGTCGAGGCGGCGGCGAACCTCGGGCGGCGTGCAACTCCGGCGAGTCGGCGGCGGGTTAGGATTTCGGGCGCGGGCGCGGTTATGGGCTGGGGCGCCGGGTGCCTCGCTATTTAAAGGCGCCCCCGGGCGGAGTCCCGCTCGGGTACGGCCCATAGTCGGTTTCGTTTTTTTTAATAATTACGCTCGGAAAAAATAAAAAGAAATACTAAATGGGCTCCAAAAATCATGAAATAAATTTTCCCGGGTTTCTAAAATCAAGCCAAATAAAGTGAACATTTATTTGGGCCCAAAATACAACTTTGAAAACGCGTGTTTTTCCTAAATTCAATTTAAAATACCGAAAAACTCCGAAATAAACCTTATTTGATTTTTTTTATTAAATCCTCAATATTTCTATATTTTGGGAAAGTCATTTTATTACCTCTCTCATATCTTTGTAATAGAAATAATTGACGATAAAATAAATAAAATCAAATGATCCTGTTTACAAAATTTGAGAAAACTCAAATATGTAAATAATGAAATCCCAACTCTCTCCGCGGGTCCTTGAGTTGCTTAGGATTTTCTAGGATCAAAACCAAAAGCAAAACAAAATATGATATGCATGATGATCTAATGTATAACATTCCAAATTGAAAATTTGGGATGTTACAGGTGGCTTTGCCACAAATACAATGTCAACTACATGATCATGCTAAGCAATATGACAATGATGAAGCGTGTCATAATAAATGGAACGGTGGAAAGTTGCATGGCAATATATCTCGCAATGGCTATGAAAATGCCATAATAGATAGGTATGGTGGCTGTTTTAAGGAAGGTTTATGGTGGGTGTATGGTACCGGCGAAAGTTGAGCGGTACTAGAGACGCTAGCAGTGATGGAAGGGTGAGAGTGCGTATAATCCATGGACTCAACATTAGTCATAAAGAACTCACATACTTATTGCAAAAATCTATTAGTTATCGAAACAAAGTACTACGCGCATGCTCCTAGGGGGATAGATTGGTAGGAAAAGACCATCGCTCGTCCCCGACCGCCACTCATAAGGAAGGCAATCAATAAATAAATCATGCTCTGACTTCATCACATAATGGTTCACCATACGTGCATGCTACGGGAATCACAAACTTCAACACAAGTATTTCTCAAATTCACAACTACTCAATTAGCATGACTCTAATATCACCATCTCCATATCTCAAAACAATCATCAATCATCAAACTTCTCTTAGTATTCAATATTCTATATGAAAGTTTTTACTATTCTTGGATGCCTAGCATGTTATGATTATAAGAAAATTACCATGCTATTAACACTCTCAAAATAATCTAAGTGAAGCATGAGAGTTCATCTATTTCTTCAAAATAAAACTACCACCATGCTCTAAAAAGATATAAGTGAAGCACTAGAGCAAATGACAAACTACTCCGAAAGATATAAGTGAAGATCAATGAGTAGTCGAATAATTATGCAACTATGTGAAGACTCTATAACATTTAATAATTTCAGATATTGGTATTTATTCAAACAGCGAGCAAAGCAAAATAAAATGGCATTCTAAGAATGGCAAACATCATGTGAAGAAGCAAAAACTTAGGATCAACCAAAACTAACCGATAGTTGTTGAAGAAGAAGAAAGGTGGGATGCCAACCGGGGCATCCCCAAGCTTAGACGCTTGAGACTTCTTGAAATATTATCTCGGGATGCCTTGGGCATCCTCAAGCTTGAGCTTTTGCGTCTCCTTAATTTCTCTCATATCACGGTCTCCCTAAATCTCAAAAGCTTCATCCACACAAAACTCAACAAGGACTCGTGAGATAAGTTAGTATAAACCATTGCAAAAACCTTATCATACTCTACTATATAAAATCACTAAAATTATTATTCAACATTGCATACTAAATGCCTCTGCATATTTAATAGTCCTATTCTCAAATAGAATCATTAAAGAAGCAAACATATGCAAACAATGCAAACATAACAGCAATCTGGCTAAACAGGACAGTCTGTAAAGAATGCAGCAACATCCATACTTCCCTAGATCCAAAAATTATGAAAGAAAATTCCCACTGTAGTAAATTTATCAGATCTTAATATGCAAAATGTTTCAACATTTTATCACATTCTGAATTTTCTAGGGAATTATTGCAACAGTGGTAAACTTTCTGTTTTCAAACAGCAACATGTATACTTGTAACATAGGCATAGTAAAGGCTACCAATGCCACTTTTATTGAAATAAAAGATGAAAAACATTGTTCTAAATAACAGCAAGAAAATCCTAACAAAATAAATTGACGCTCCAAGCAAAACACATATCATGTGCCGAATAAAAATATAGCTCCAAGTAAAGT
The DNA here is from genome assembly GCA_034509565.1 of Triticum monococcum. Lineage (NCBI taxonomy): Eukaryota > Viridiplantae > Streptophyta > Magnoliopsida > Poales > Poaceae > Triticum > Triticum monococcum. The sequence continues at coordinate 120,049,711 of CM067846.1, read as the reverse complement.
TACCGATGAACAAAGACGAAAGAGGGGATGCCTTCCAGGGCATCCCCAAGCTTAGAATCTTGTCTATCCTTGAATATTACCTTGGGGTGCCTCGGGCATCCCCAATCTTAGGCTCTTGCCACTCCTTATTCTATAGTCCATCGAATCCTTACCCAAAACTTGAAAACTTCACAACACAAAACTTAAAGTCGAAAATCTCGTGAGCTCCGTTAGCGAAAGAAAACAAAAGACCACTTCAAGGTACTGTAATGAACTCATTCTTTATTTATATTGGTGTTAAACCTACTGTATTCCAACTTATCTATGGTTTATAAACTATTTTACTAGTCATAGATTCATCAAAATAAGCAAACAACACACGAAAAACAGAATCTGTCAAAAACATAACAGTCTGTAGTAATCTGTAGCTAGCGCAAGATATGAAACCCCAAAAATTCTAAAATAAATTGCTGGACGTTGAGGAATTTATCTATTAATCATCTTCAAAAGGAATTAACTAAATAGCGCTTTCCAAATAAAAATGGCAGCAATTCTCGTGAGCGCTAAAGTTTCTGTTTTTTACAGCATGATCAACAAGACTTTCCCCAAGTCTTCCCAAAGGTTCTACTTGGCACAAACACTAATTAAAAGCATAAAACCACATCTAAACAGAGTCTAGATGAATTATTTATTACTAAACAGTAACAAAAAGCAAGGAATAAAAATAAATTTGGGTTGCCTCCCAACAAACGCTATCGTTTAACGCCCCTAGCTAAGCATGATGATTTCAATGATGCTCACATAAAAGATAAGGATTGAAACATAAAGAGAGCATCATGAAGAATATGACTAACACATTTAAGTCTAACCCACTTCCTATGCATAGGGATTTTGTGAGCAAATAACTTATGCGAACAAGAATCAACTTGCATAGGAAGGTAAAACAAGCATAACTTCAAAACTTTAAGCACATAGAGAGGAAACTTGATATTATTGCAATTCCTACAAGCATATGTTCCTCCCTCATAATAATTTTCAGTATCATCATGAATGAATTAAACAATATAACCAGCACCTAAAGCATTCTTTTCATGATCTACAAGCATAGAATTTTTATTACTCTCCACATAAGCAAAATTCTTCTCATGAATAATAGTGGGAGCAAACTCAACAAAATAATTATCATGTGAGGCATAATCCAATTGAAAACTAAAATCATGATGAAAAGTTTCATGGATATCATTATTCTTTATAGCATACAAGTCATCACAATGATCATCATAGATAGCAACTTTGTTCTCATAATCAATTGGAACCTCTTCCGGAATAGTGGATTCATCACAAAATAAAGTCATGACCTCTCCAAATCCACTTTCATCAATATAATCATCATAAATAGGAGGCATGATTTCATCATAATAACTTTGCTCATCAAAACTTGGGGGACAAAAAATATCATCTTCATAAACATAGCTTCCCCAAGCTTGTGGCTTTGCATATCATTAGCATCATGGATATTCAAGGAATTCATACTAACAACATTGCAATCATGCTCATCATTCAAATATTTAGTGCCAAACATTTTATAGATTTCTTCTTCTAGCACTTGAGCACAATTATACTTTCCATCATACTCGTGAAAGATATTAAAAACATGAAGCGTATGAGGCAAACTCAATTCCTTTTTTTATAGTTTTCTTTTTATAAACTAAACTAGTAATAAAACAAGAAACTAAAAGACTCGATTGCAAGATCTAAAGATATACCTTCAAGCACTCACCTCCCCGGCAACGGCGCCAGAAAAGAGCTTTATGTCTACTACACAACCTTCTTCTTGTGGACGTTGTTGGGCCTCCAAGTGCAGAGGTTTGTAGGACAGTAGCAAATTTCCCTCATGTGGATGACCTAGGGTTTATCAATCCGTGGGAGGCGTAGGATGAAGATAGTCTCTCTCAACCAACCCTGCAACCAAATAACAAACAGTCTCTTGTGTCCCCAACACACCCAATACAATGGTAAATTGTATAGGTGCACTAGTTCGGCGAAGAGATGGTGATACAAGTGCAATATGGATGGTAGATAAATTTATTTGTACTCTGAAATTATAAAAACAGCAAGGTAACTAATGATAAAAGTGAGCGTAAACGGTATTGCAATGATAGTAAACAAGGCCTAGGGTTCATGCTTTAACTAGTGCAATTCCTCTCAACAATAATAACATAATTGGATCATATAACTATCCCTCAACATGCAACAAAGGGTCACTCCAAAGTCACTAATAGCGGAGAACAAACGAAGAGATTATGGTAGGGTACGAAACCACCTCAAAGTTATTCTTTCCAATCAATCTATTGGGCTATTCCTATAGGTGTCACAAAAAGCCCTAGAGTTCGTACTAGAATAACACCTTAAGACACAAATCAACCAAAACCCTAATGTCACCTAGATACTCCAATGTCACCTCAAGTATCCCTGGGTATGATTATACGATATGCGTCACACAATCTCAGATTCATCTATTCAACCAACACAAAGGACCTCAAAGAGTGCCCCAAAGTTCTACCGGAGAATCACGACGAAAACATGTGCCAACCCCTACGCATAGGTTCATGGACGGAACCCGCAAGTTGATCACCAAAACATACATCAAGTGAATCACGTGATATCCCATTGTCAGCACAGATATCCACGACAAGACATACATCAAGTGTTCTCAAATCTTTAAAGACTCAATCCGATAAGATTACTTCAAAGGGGATACTCGATTCATTACATGAGAGAAGAGGGGGGAGAAAACATCATAGGATCCAACTATAATAGCAAAGCTCGCGATACATCAAGACCGTATCACCTCAAGAACACGAGAGAGAGAGAGAGAGAGATCAAACACATAGCTACTGGTACATACCCTCAGCCCTGAGGGAGAGCTACTCCCTCCTCGTCATGGAGAGCACCGGGATGATGAAGATGGCCACCGGAGAGGGATTGCCCCCTCCGGCAGGGTGCCGGAACGGGTCTAGATTGGCTTTCGGTGGCTACGGAGGCTTCTGGCGGCGAAACTCCCGATCTATTGTCCGTTCTGGAAGTTTTAGGATACGTGGGTATATATGGGTGAAAGGAGTACGTCGGTGGACCGAAGGGGTGGCCACGAGGCAGGGGGCGCGCTCCAGGGGGGTGGGCGCGCCCCTACCCTCATGAGGTCCTCCTTCATCTTCTGACTTAGGGTCCAAGTCTATCCGGTAGGTTTCCTTTCAAAAATAACTTCTCCAGTTGATTTCGTTCCGTTTCGACTCCGTTTGATATTACTTTTCTTCGAAACACTGAAATAGGCATAAAACAGCAAATCTGGGTTGGGCCTCCGGTTAATAGGTTAGTCCCAAAAATTATATAAAAGTGGAAAATAAAGCCCAATATTGCCTAAAATAGTAGATAATATAGCATGGAGCAATCAAAAATTATAGATACGTTGGAGACGTATCACAAGGCACATATTGTATTGTTGCCATCGAGGATAACAAGATGGGGTTTTCATCATATTGCATGAGTTTTTCCCTCTACATCATGTCATCTTGCTTAAGGCGTTACTCTGTTCTTATGAACTTAATACTCTAGATGCATGCTGGATAGCGGTCGATGTGTGGAGTAATAGTAGTAGATGTAGGTAGGAGTCGGTCTAGTTGTCTTGGACGTGATGCCTATATACATGATCATACCTAGATATTCTCATAACTATGCTCAATTCTGTCAATTGCTCAACAGTAATTTGTTCACCCACCGTAAAATACTTATGCTCTTGAGAGAAGCCACTAGTGAAACCTATGGCCCCTGGGTCTATCTTCATCATATTAATCTTCCAATACTTAGTTATTTTCATTGCTTTTATTTTACTTTGCATCTTTATCATAAAATACCAAAAATATTATCTTATCATATCTATCAGATCTCAGTCTCGTAAGTGACCGTGTAGGGATTGACAACTCCTTATCGCGTTGGTCGCGAGGATTTATTTGTTTTGTGTAGGTGCGAGGGACTGGCGTGTAGCCTCCTACTGGATTGATACCTTGGTTCTCAAAAACTAAGGGAAATACTTACGCTACTTTGCTGCACGACCCTTACCTCTTCAAGGGAAAACCAACGCAAGTGCTCAAGAGGTAGCAAGAAGGATTTCTGGCGTCGTTGCGGGGAGGTCTACGCAAAAGTCAACATACCAAGTACCCATCACAAACCCTTATCTCCCGCATTACATTATTTGCCATTTGCCTCTCGTTTTCCTCTCCCCCACTTCACCCTTGTCATTTTATTCGCCCTCTCTCTCTCTATCCTCCCTCTCTTTCTCTATTTGCTTATTTTTGCCCGTTTCTTGTTTGCTTGTGTGTTGGATTGCTTGCTTGTCGCGATGGCTCTTCCCCGATTTGGTGATCTTCACCTTAAAAGGTTAGAAGAAATCGAAAACAATGTTAGGAGTTTATGTTCTTGCAATTTGAGCATAATAGTTTCTTTAGAAACGAGCTTAAGGAACAAAAAAGCTTTATGAGTTATATGAATCAAGAGCTCGATGATATGTCTAAATAATTTGATGGTTTGAGATCCCAAATTGCTTGTCTTGAGAAGTTAATAGCTGAAGTTTCGGATAAGCAGGCTACCTTAGTTAATAAGATGGCCACTAAACCGGAAGACCATGATAATAAAGATGAAGATCTAAAAGTTATTGATGTGTCCCCTATTAAATCTTTGTTTTGCAATATGAATCTTGATAATGATGGGACTGAATATGATCCACCTTTACCTAGAAGGCGTTCCAAAAATTTGGAGTTTGTAGATCTTGATGCTAAAATTGATAAAAGTGGGATTGAAGAGATCAAAACTCTAGATGTTAATGAACCTACTATTTTGGATTTCAAGGAATTTAATTATGATATCTGCTCTTTGATAGATTGTATTTCCTTGTTGCAATCCGTGCTAAATTCTCCTCATGCTTATAGTCAAAATAAAGCTTTTACCAAACATATCGTTGATGCTTTGATGCAATCCTATGAAGAAAAACTTGAGTTGGAAGTTTCTATCCCTAGAAAACTCTATGATGAGTGGGAACCTACTATTAAAATTAAAATTAAAGATCAGGAATGCTATGCTTTGTGTGATTTGGGTGCTAGTGTTTCCACGATTCCAAAGACTTTGTGTGATTTGTTAGGTTTCCGTGATTTTGATGATTGCTCTTAAACTTGCACCTTGCGGATTCCACTATTAATAAACCTATGGGAGGAATTAATGATGTTCTTATTGTTGCAAATAGGAATTATGTGCCCATAGATTTTATCGTTCTTGACATAGATTGCAATCCTTCATGTCCTATTATTCTTGGTAGACCTTTCCTTAGAATGATTGGTGCAATTATTGATATGAAGGAAGGAAATATTAGATTCAGTTTCCGTTAAGGAAAGGAATGGAACACTTTCCTAGAAATAAAATTAAATTACCTTATGAATCTATTATGAGAGCCACTTATGGATTGCCTACCAAAGATGGCAATACCTAGATCTATCCTTGCTTTTTATGCCCAGCTAGGGGCGTTAAACGATAACGCTTGTTGGAAGGCAACCCAATTTTATTTTTATTCCTTGCTTTTTGCTCCTGTTTAGTAATAAATAATTTATCTAGCCTCTGTTTTTGTTGTGTTTTTTGTGTTTAATTAGTGTTTATGCCAAGTAGAATCGTTGGGAAGACTTGGGGAAAGTCTTGTTAATCTTGCTGTAAAAAACAGAAACTTTAACGCTCATGAGAACTGCTGCCATTTTTATTTGGAAAGTGCTATTTAGTTAATTATTTTTGCAGATGATTAATAGATAAATTCCTCACGTCTAGCAATTTATTTTAGAATTTTTGGGGTTCCAGATCTTGCGCTAGCTACAGATTACTACATACTATTCTTTGCTATTCTGTTTTTCATGTGTTGTTTGCTTATTTTGATGAATCTATGGCTAGTAAAATAGTTTATAAACCATAAAGAAGTTGGAATACAGTAGGTTTAACACCAATATAAATAAAGAATGAGTTCATTACAGTACCTTGAAGTGGTCTTTTGTTTTCTTTCGCTAACGGAGCTCACGAGATTTTCTACCTTAAGTTTTGTGCTGTGAAGTTTTCAAGTTTTGGGTAAAGATTTGATGGATTATGGAACAAGGAGTGGAAAGAGTCTAAGCTTGGAGATGCCCATGGAACCCCCAAGATAATCTAAGGACACCTAAAAGCCAACGCTTGGGGATGCCCCGGAAGGCATCCCCTCTTACGTCTACTTCTATTGGTAACTTTACTTGGAGCTATATTTTTATTCACCACATGATATGTGTTTTGCTTGGAGCGTCTTGTATGATTTTAGTCTTTGATTTTTAGTTTACCACAATCATCTTTGCTGTACACACCTTTCAAGAGAGACACACATGATTTGGAAATTATTAGAATACTCTATGTGCTTCACTTATATCTTTTCAGTTATATAATTTTGCTCTAGTGCTTCACTTATATTTTTTTAGAGCGCGGTGGTGGATTTGTTTTATAGAAACTGTTGATCTCTCATGCTTCACTTAGAATATTTTGAGAGTCTTAAATAGCATGGTAATTTTCTTAAATAATCCTAATATGCTAGGTATACAAGATTAATGATAAAATTCTCTTATGAGTGTGTTGAATACTATGAGAAGTTTGATACTTGATAATTGTTTTGAGATATGGAGATGGTGATATTAAAGTTGTGCTAGTTGAGTAGTTATGAATTTGAGAAATACTTGTGTTAAAGTTTGTGATTCCCGTAGCATGCACGTATGGTGAACCGTTATGTGATGAAGTCGGAGCATGATTTATTTATTGATTGTCTTCCTTATGAGTGGCGGTCGGGGACGAGCGATGGTCTTTTCCTACTAATCTATCCCCTAGGAGCATGCGTGTAATACTTTGCTTTGATAACTTGTAGATTTTTGCAATAAGTATATGAGTTCTTTATGACTAATGTTGAGTCCATGGATTATACGCACTCTCACCCTTCCATTGCTAGCCTCTCTAATACCGCGCACCTTTCGCCGGTATCATACACCCACCATATACCTTCCTCAAAACAGCCACCATACCTACCTATCATGGCATTTCCATAGCCATTCTGAGATATATTGCCATGCAACTTTCCACTGTTCCATTTACTATGACACGCTCCATCATTGTCATATTGCTTTGCATGATCATGTAGTTGACATTGTATTTGTGGCAAAGCCACCATTCATAATTCTTTCATACGTGTCACTCATGAGTCATTGCATATCCCGGTACACCGCCGGAGGCATTCATATAGAGTCATATCTTGTTCTAAGTATCGAGTTGTAATTCTTGAGTTGTAAGAAAATAAAAGTGTGATGATCATCATTATTAGAGCATTGTCCCAAGTGAAGAAAGGATGATGGAGACTATGATTCCCCCACAAGTCGGGATGAGACTCCGGATGAAAAATAAAAAAATAAAAATAAAAAAGAGGCCATAAAAAAGGGAAGGCCCAAATAAAAAATAAAAATATATGAGAGAAAAAGAGAGAAGGGACAATGCGACTATCCTTTTACCACGCTTGTGCTTCAAGTAGCACCATGATCTTCATGATAGAGAGTCTCCTTTGTTATCACTTTCATATACTAGTGGGAATTTTTCATTATAAAACTTGGCTTGCATATTCCAATGATGGGCTTCCTCAAAATGCCCTAGATCTTCATAAGCAAGCAAGTTGGATGCACACCCACTTAGTTTTTTTTTGAGCTTTCATATACTTATAGCTCTAGTGCATCTGTTGCATGGCAATCCCTACTCACTCATATTGATATCTATTGATGGGCATCGCCATTGTAACATCCCAAATTTTCAATTTGGAATGTTATACACTAGATCATCATTGCATATCATATTTTTAATTGCTTTTGGTTTGATCCTAGAAATTCTACGCAACTCAAGGACCCTCGGAGAGAGTTGGGGATTTCGTTATTTTCATATTTGAGTTTTCTCAAATTTTGTAAATAGGATCATTTGATTTTATTTATTTTATCTTCAATTAATTATATTATAAAAATATGAGAGAGGAAATAAAATGACTTTCTCAAAATAAAGAATTATTGAGGATTTAATAAAAAAATCAAATAAGATTTTATTTTGGATTTATTTGCTATTTTATTTGAATTTAGGAAAAATGCACGTTTTTCATAATTGCATTTAGGCCCCAAATAAATGTTCATCTTGTCCGGCTTAATTTTAGAAGTCGGGGAAAATTTATTTCGGGATTTTTGGTGTCCGTTTAGTATTTCTTATATTTGTTTTTCTGCGCGTAATTATTTAAAAAACGCGCAACCGACTTAGAGCCAGTTTCGGTCAGGACTCTTCGGGCCGGCCTTTATAAGGAGCCGCCCGAGCCCGTTAAGCCGTCAGCCCACCTCGTGCCGAAACCCTAACCCTAGGAGCGCAGCCGCCACCCAGCCATCGTGCCGCCGCCGACGCCCCGCACCGCCGCACGCCGGAGCCGTCGCCCCGCCACCGGACCCCGCCGCCTCGCCGGAGGTTGACCCCGCCGCCGCCGCCGGTTTTTCCCGGAAAACCATTTAGTTTTCCGTCGGTTTTTCGTTCGTTTTTTTAGATCCTTTTTTTATTTAGATCGGTTTATTTCCGGTTTAGTTTATTTAGCGGGCGTTCGCTCGTTCATTCGTTTTAACGGACGCGTTCACCATTTAGTTACATAAAATGAACACTCGTTCGTTAATCTGTTCGTCGTTTTTCTTTTTCTCAGATTTTCCGCGATTATTTCTGATCGCGATTTCTGATCCGATTTTTGTTCTAGTATAACTTTTCGCTCGTTTATCGGAATCAGGCGATTCAAGCGCCTGGAGTTTTGTCTCGAAACCCTCTTTCCGTTTAACCAACTCAAACAAGTTTTTGCTTCTGTAAAATTTGACCTAGATCCAAATTAGTAAACAAAGCTTGTTTCTTTCGCCGTTTGACTTTCATTGCATCGTTCAATTTGATTCTTTTTGCAAACCGGAGTTCTTAAGTTGAACTTTCTGGTTAGATCTCTTATTTGAGTTTTACCCGTGCATTAGATGAGTACTTATTGTATGCTTGTTTGTTTGCGATAGAGTACCCGGAGTGCGCCGCTTGCTACTTTAAATCTCTAGGTTTCACGGATCATCAGCAAGGCAAGTAATACTTTGATCATACCTCTTTACAACCCAGTTTTTATTGCATTAGATCAATCCTCAAACATTGCATGATTAGGATCTAATTAAATTGTGGGTTTCGGGAAGTAGATGAGGTAGTACCTATTACCTGTTTTATTATCAAACCTTTGGGAGTTACTTCTATGTTTGCTTATATTGCCATGCTATGCTAGTAGATGTGGATTGGGTGAGTGTATCCATGACAGATGTGAGATTGTTAAATTAACGGTTTATTTAAGGTGGCAACTTAAACACGCATCTGGTGGATTGAGGCACCTGGATATTCCAGCGATTGCCTGTTTTTCTTTATGGACCGCCACCCAGGCTCAAAGGGATCATGACATTATTCATGCTAGAAACTTCCGTGTGCAACCACAAGCTACTATGGGCTCTAGCATAGTTGACTAAGTCGTGCGAACTCTTACAGTGGTAGACTAGCAGATGTAGGGGATGTAGGTTGGTACGGTCTACCCGTTCGTAAGGTGCTAGCGCTTCTGAAAGACTATGTCTCGGTCATCCGTTTCTCAAACATCATGTAGTGCAAGAATCCCAACGGAGGAGATCGAGTCTTATGGGGAAAAGTGCGCAAACCTCTGCAGAGTGTATAAACTAATCATGGTTAGCCTTGTCCCCGGTTATGGACAACTTGAGTATCTAGTACTTGGATTATCATGTGAATCTCATCATGTTACTTTAATTAATATTGTTGGGTTTTAATGATGATGCTTAATTGTGATTGAGATGGTGTCTACACTCTCAATGTTTAACAACTACCATGATAGTTAAATAAAATTTATTCCTTTGCAGTAGGAAAAAATTGGCTTTACGCAAAACTGTAACCATAGAGCTTTCCACCAACCAAATATGCATGTAGTATAGTCTTAATCTTTCATTACTCTCTATGTGTTACATTGCCAGCATATTCCATGTGCTGACCCGTTTTCGGGCTGCAACGTTCATGTTGCAGACTTTTCAGATGACGAGTAAGGTGCCTTTAGGTCGTGGTTCTATACTCAGTGATGCCGTTGGAGTTGATGGACTCACTTATCTTCCAAGCCTTCCGCTGTTATCGTTATTAGATGGCCTTAAGCCATATTTATTGTAATAAGTTCTCTTTTGAGACATTCGATGTACTAAGTGTGTGATTGCTACTCTGTTATAAATCCTTCAAGTACTGTGCGTGTCAGCATTACTGATCCAGGGATGACACTAAAGCATAGAGGTCAGACCGTTTGAGGTCTGGTCGCTACAAGATGGTATCAGAGCACACGCTGACTGTAGGACACGACCACTAAGCTAAAGCCCTAGATCACTACTCACTCTTCCCATTTCCGACTCCTCATATTTTCTACACTTTTAGGATGGCGGATGCAAGGAACAAGTTTACACAACCGGATGAAGATACACCCTTTGGACATCACTTGAAGGAAGTCACTAGATATCTGACATCGGAGTACCAAGCTTCACCGGAACCTACAACGCCACTTTACCTGAAGAGGAGCGCTGGATGATTCAAGTTCAAGTTCCAGGAAGGACGTTCATGCGAGTCACTGAGCCCATAGAGTTTTCCTTTGATGCACCAACCTGGAGTCTAGGAAAGAGCATGGCAGCTCACATCACCATGGGACGTATTGGGGAAGTTTACCGCAATGATCTCAAGGATACTATCTACCAGATTTGTGGGTGCCGAGATGAGCACTGGGAGATGATCAGCACCAGGAAGGATAAATCAATATCAGCTTTTATCTAGGAGTTAAACCAGCACATTCGACATCAGGAGAACCAGATGTGCGCAGACATGATAGATCTGAAGAAGGCGAGGACAAGAATCACGGAGCTGGAAGAAGAACTCAAGACTACATGTGAAGATTATATGGAGGAAATCGAAGTATTAGTGGAGAAGAATGATGACCTGATCAAGAAGATCGGAATATTCATGGGAGACCCTACACCAGTGGAAGAAGACGAAGAACCCAAGGAGATTCGCCCAGAAGACTACATCATCATCGACGACACCGACTCAGACCCAGACGATAGTGATGATGACTATGCTGATGAAGCTGGAGCAGATATCATGGAGTCTGCAACCGAAGAATATTTCTAGTAGACCACCACATCAGTAGTAGCATTCCACCCTATAAATATAGTAGTCCGAGCACTTTTGCGATAGTTAGACCGATTGTATGCCCTTGTTTGATTGAATGAAGTGAATTGTTTGCTTTTGCCTCATGTGCATATGGGTAGTGTTTTCTCTCTAGATCCCTCTCTATTCTTAAATCTCATCTTTTCTAAACCCATCAGATGCCTCCAAGACGTGACCCCGGATTTACCTTCCCACCGGAGCTCACTCAGTTGATCCAGCAGCAGAATACGTTGATGCAGTTGCTAGTCCAGAATCAGAATCAGGGGAACAACAACAACCCACCACCACCACCACCACCTGTTGATCACTTAACCCGTTTTCTTAGGCTGAATCCGCCGGTGTTCGCTGGTAGCACCGAGCCTATAGTAGCAGATGGTTGGCTCTGCAAGAAAGCAAGGGAGGTGACTATGACAGGATGCACAGATGCAGAAAAGGTGAAATTTGCTGCACATCAGTTGGATGGACCCGGATCATCATGGTGGGAGAATTTTACAGCCACTTACCCTATCGACACTGTCACATGGGACCAATTTCAGCAGGCTTTCCGTACTGCCCATGTTTCAGCAGGAGCTATGGCCATGAAGAAGCGTGAGTTTTGTAACTTGCACCAAGGAGGACGGACAGTTGGCCAGTATGTGGATGACTTTAGTAAGCAACACGTTATGCCCCAGATGACGTTGCTACGGATGCAGCTAAGTAGGAGAAGTTTCTGGAAGGACTGAATGATGAGTTGAGCATGCAGTTGATGGTAGCAAGCTTCAACAACTACCAGGAGTTGGTAGATCGTGCTCTTATGATTGAAGGGAAGCAGCAGCAGATTGAAAACCGTAAGAGGAAGTATGGACAAGGGAAGTACAATTCTGGAGCGCAGCAAAAGCCGCGTTTTACCCCTAAACTGGGAGGATCTTTTCAGCATACCCATGGGGGAGGAAGCTCGCACAATCATAATGGCCCCAAGAATGGTAATGGGAATGGAGGAAGCAACGGCCAGAACCGTACCAACCCATCAACACCAGCCAACAGAGACCTGAGCCAAGTCACTTGCTTTAAGTGTCAGAAGACCGGACATTATGCCAATGAATGTCCTGAATCCTAGAATGGAAATGGCAATGGAAGCTCTGGGAAGAAGCTGAACCCTTTCAATAGGGGGCAGGTGAACCACGTTAACGTGGAGGAGGTTGAAGCTCAGCCAGATGCAGTAATAGGTAAGTTTTTGGTTAAGTCATTTATTGCACTCGTTATTTTTGATACTGGTGCATCACATTCATATATCTCAAGGGGATTTGTGGATAAGTATAAACTGCCAACCCAAGCCCTTAGGTCACCCATGTTAGTAACCTCGCTTGGAGTAGAGTATATGGCTAGTCTACGGTGTGATCGGTTGCCATTAAGGATTGGTAACTATTTATTTCCCTTGGACCTAATAGTATTGGAATCTCAAGGATTGGATGTGATATTAGGCATGGATTGGTTATCGAAGTATGAAGGGAACATTGAATGCGCCAGTAAGTCAATTTTGCTTACAACGCCAGAAGGAAGAAGAATCAAGTATGTATCCCGGCATGTGCCTAAGAGGACTCAAGTCTTAACAGGAGTTGTGCAGGAGGAAGTACCAGTGGTGAAGGATTTCCCTAACGTATTTCCAGAGGAGTTACCAGGCATGCCACCGGATAGAGATATTGAGTTTTTGATTGAACTTTTGCCAGGCATAGGGCCAATATCTAAGAGACCATACAGGATGCCCGCAAAAGATTTGGAGGAGATTAAGAAGCAGATTAAAGAGTTACTGGATAAAGGTTATATTCACCCAAGTTCTTCGCCTTGGGGATCACCAGTACTTCTAATGGAGAAAAAGGATGGATTGTTAAGGATGGTTGTTGATTATCGAGGATTGAATGTAGTAACAATCAAGAACAAGTACCCACTACCGATGATCAATGATCTGTTTGATCGATTTCAAGGAGCTAAGGTATTTTCTAAGATCGATCTGCGATCCGAATATCATCAGTTAAAGATTCGAGAGCGGGATATACCTAAGACGGCTTTTACCACCAGGTATGGGTTGTACGAGTACACTGTTATGTCATTTGGTCTGACTAACACACATGCCTATTTTATGAACATGATGAACAAAGTGTTTATGGAGTTTTTGGATAAGTTCGTCATAGTGTTCATTGATGATATTCTGGTTTACTCAAAGAATGAAGAGGAGCATAAGGAGCATTTGTGTTTGGCACTTGAGAAGCTTAGAGAACATCAGTTATATGCCAAGTTCAGCAAATGTGAGTTTTGGTTGAAGGAAGTTGGATTCCTCGGACACGTTATATCCGGAGAAGGTATAGGAGTAGATCCCACCAAGGTTGTCACTGTGACAAATTGGGAAGCCCCAACAACAGTTGGAGAAATCCAGAGTCTTCTTGGACTTGCAGGATACTACCGGAAGATTTATTGAAAATTTCTCGAAGATTGCGAAGCCTATGACGGAGTTGTTGAAGAAGGATACCAAGTTCAAATGGACTAAGGAATGTGAGGCCAGTTTCCAGGAGTTGAAGAAACGTTTGCTTACATCACCAGTGTTGATTTTGCCGGATCATAACAAAGATTATGAGGCATATTGCGACTCTTCACATCGAGGACTTGGAGCAGTGCTTATGCAGGAGGGGAGAGTTGTTTCATATGCCTCACGACAGCTTAAGCCTCATGAGTTGAATTATGCCACGCATGATTTGGAGTTAGCAGCTGTAGTGCATGCATTAAAGACTTGGAGACATTTTCTCATTGGAAACCATTGTGAGGTGTACACGGATCACAAGAGTTTGAAGTACATTTTCACACAGAAGGAGCTAAATCTCAGGCAAAGAAGATGGTTAGAGCTCATCAAGGATTATGACATGAGATTGCATTATCATCCCGGAAAGGCTAACGTAGTAGCCGATGCGCTGAGCCGTAAAATCCATGTCAACACCCTAATGACGGGGGATTTACCGGAGGAGTTAGCCGAGGATCTTCGTGAGCTATGTTTGGAGATAGTCCCGAGAGGCTATGTAGCAGCATTGGAGATTCAGTCTACCTTGATGGATAAAATCAGAGAAGCTCAGAAGACTGACAAGGAGGTTGCCTCTATAAAGGAGAAGATGAGCAAAGGAAAAGTTAAAGGATTTCGTGAGGATGAGCACGATACCCTATGGTTTGAAGACCGTGTTTATGTGCCCAATGACCCGGAGATCAGGAAGTTAATTCTGCAGGAGGCCCATGATTCACCATATTCGATTCACCCAGGAAATACCAAGATGTATTTGGATTTGAAGGATACTTTCTGGTGGACCGGAATGAAAAAGGATATTGCGGAGTATGTAGCAATTTGTGATATATGTCAGAGAGTAAAGGCGGAGCATCAGAAGCCAGCAGGATTGTTACAGCCATTGCCGATACCCGAATGGAAGTGCGATAATCTAGGCATGGATTTTATTACGGGATTGCCCAGAACTCGTTTAGGCTATGACTTGATTTGGGTTGTAGTCGATCGTTTGACAAAGGTAGCTCATTTCATCCCAGTGAAGACTACCTACACCAGTGCTAAGTTGGCAAAGATATACATGACCAGGATCGTATGTCTACATGGAGTTCCAAGGAGTATTGTATCACATAGGGGAACCCAATTTACCTCAAAGTTCTGGAATCAGTTGCACGAAACTTTGGGTACCAGGCTAGAGTTCGGTACAGCTTTTCATCTGCAGACAGATGGACGGACCGAGAGAGTCAATCAGATTTTGGAGGATATGCTGAGACCTTGTGCGCTAGATTACGGATCTAGTTGGGACGACATTTTGCCTTATGCAGAGTTCTCTTACAACAACAGTTATCAATCCAGTATGAAGATGGCCCCTTTCGAAGCCTTGTACGGAAGGAGGTGCAGGACCCCATTGTCGTGGGACGAAGTTGGAGACCGCCAGTTGTTTGGACCAGATTTGATTAAAGAGTCTGAACAGAAGGTGAAATTGATTCGCGATAGGCTCAAGGTAGCCCAGTCCAGGCAGAAGAGCTATGCATATTCTAAACGCAAGGAGATAGTTTACGAAGTCGGAGACCGAGTTTATCTTCGAGTATCTCCACTTCGAGGAGTTAAGCGCTTTGGAGTTAATGGAAAGTTAGCGCCACGTTTTGTAGGACCATACAAGGTTTTGGAGCGTATGGGAGAAGTAGCCTACAAGTTGGAATTGGCCGAAGAATTGTCAGGAGTTCACGATGTATTCCACGTTTCCAAGTTGAAGAAGTGCCACGCAGAGATGGCGGAAATACCGCTAAGAGATACAGTGCCGCTGGAAGCGATTCAGTTGGACAGTGATTTGACCTATGAGGAGAAACCAGTCAAGATTCTTGAGTATGCCAGCCGAGTCACCAGCAGCAAGGTTATCAAGTTTTGCAAAGTTCAGTGGAGCCACCACACCGAGGATGAAGCCACCTGGGAGCGAGAGGAAGAACTGCTGAAGGACCACCCTCAACTATTTTCTAGCCAACCCGAATCTCAAGGCGAGATTCATCTTAAGGGGGTAGGTTTGTAACATCCCAAAATTTCAATTTGGAATGTTATACACTAGATCATCAATGCATATCATATTTTTAATTGCTTTTGGTTTGATCCTAGAAATTCGACGCAACTCAAGGACCCTCGGAGAGAGTTGGGGATTTCGTTATTTTCATATTTGAGTTTTTCTCAAATTTTGAAAATAGGATCATTTGATTTTATTTATTTTATCTTCAATTATTTCTATTATAAAAATATGAGAGAGGGAATAAAATAACTTTCCCAAAATAAAGAAATATTGAGGATTTAATAAAAAAATCAAATAAGATTTTATTTTGGATTTATTTGCTAGTTTATTTGAATTTAGTAAAAATGCGCGTTTTTCAAAATTACATTTAGGCCCCAAATAAATGTTCATCTTGTCCGGCTTGATTTTAGAAGCCGGGGAAAATTTATTTCGGGCTTTTTGGAGTCCGTTTAGTATTTCTTTTTTTTTCTATGCGTAATTATTTAAAAAAAACACGCAACCGACTTAGAGCCGGTTTCGGTCAGGACTCTTTGGGCCGGCCTTTATAAGGAGCCGCCCGAGCCCGTTAAGCCGTGAGCCCACCCCGTGCTGAAACCCTAACCCTAGGAGCCGCCGCCGCCGCAGCTGCCGCCGCGTCGCCGCCACACGCCAGAGCCGCCACACCACCGCCTCGCCGGATGTTGACCCCCCCGCCGCCGCCGGTTTTCCTCGGAAAACCGTTCGGTTTTCCGCCGGTTTTTCATTCGGTTTTTTTAGATCCGTTTTTTTATTTAGATTGGTTTATTTCCAGTTTAGTTTATTTAGCGAGCATTCACTCATTTGTTCGTTTTAACGGACGGTTCACCGTTTAGTTACAGAAAACGAACGTTCGTTCGTTAATCTGTTCGTCGTTTTTCTTTTTCTCGGATTTTCCGCGATTATTTCTGATCGCGATTTCTGATCCGATTTTCATTATAGTATAACTTTTCGCTCGTTTATCGGAATCAGGCGATTCAAGCGCCTGGAGTTTCGTCTCGAAACCCTCTTTCCGGTTAACCAACTCAAATAAGTTTTTGCTTCTGTAAAATTTGACCTAGATCCAGATTAGTAAACGAAGCTTGTTTCTTTCGCCGTTTGACTTTCGTTGCTTCGTTCGATTTGATTCTTTTTGCAAACCGGAGTTCTTAAGTTGAACTTTCTGCTTAGATCTTTGATTTTTACCCATGCATTAGATGAGTACTTATTGTATTCTTGTTTGTTTGCGATAGAGTACCCGGAGTGCGCCGCTTGCTACTTTGAATCTCTAGGTTTCGCGGATCATCAGCAAGGCAAGTAACACTTTGATCATACCTCTTTACAACCTAGTTTTTATTGCATTAGATCAATCCTCAAACATTGCATGATTAGGATCTAATTAAATTGTGGGTTTTGGGAAGTAGATGAGGTAGTACCTATTACCTATTTTATTATCAAACCTTTGGGAGTTACTTCTATGTTTGCTTATATTGCCATGCTATGCTAGTAGACGTGGATTGGGTGAGTGTATCCATGACAGATGTGAGATTGTTAAATTAACAGTTTATTTAAGGTGGCAACTTAAACACACATCTGGGTGGATTGAGGCACCTGGGTATTCCAGCGATTGCCTGTTTTTCTTTATGGACCGCCACCCAGGCTCAAAGGGATCATGAGATTATTCATGCTAGAAACTTCCGTGTGCAACCACAAGCTACTATGGGCTCTAGCATAGTTGACTAAGTCGTGCGAACTCTTATCGTGGTAGACTAGCAGATGTAGGGGATGTAGGTTGGTACGGTCTACCCGTTTGTAAGGTGCTAGCGCTTCTGAAAGACTATGTCTCGGTCATCCGTTTCTCAAACATCATGTAGTGCGAGAATCCCAACGGAGGAGATCGAGTCTTATGGGGAAAAGTGCGCAAACCTCTGCAGAGTGTATAAACTAATCATGGTTAGCCGTGTCCCCGGTTATGGACAACTTGAGTATCTAGTACTTGGATTATCATGTGAATCTCATCATGTTACTTTAATTAATATTGGTGGGTTTTAATGATGATGCTTAATTGGGATTGAGAGGGTGTCTACACTCTCAATGTTTAACAACTACCATGATAGTTAAATAAAATTTATTCCTTTGCAGTAGGGAAAAATTGGCTTTACGCAAAACTGTAACCATAGAGCTTTCCACCGGCCAAATATGCATGTAGTATAGTCTTAATCTTTCGTTACTCTCTATGTGTTACATTGCCAGCATATTCCATGTGCTGACCCGTTTTCGGGCTGCAACGTTCATGTTACAGACTTTTCAGACGATGAGTAAGGTGCCTTTAGGTTGTGGTTCTATACTCAGTGATGCCGTTGGAGTTGATGGGCTCACTTATCTTCCAAGCCTTCCGTTGTTATCGTTATTAGATGGCCTTAAGCCATATTTATTGTAATAAGTTCTCTTTTGAGACATTCGATGTACTAAGTGTGTGATTGCTACTCTGTTATAAATCCTTCAAGTACTGTGCGTGTCAGCATTACTGATCCAGGGATGACACTGAAGCACAGAGGTCAGACCGTTTGAGGTCTGGTCGCTACAAGCCCGTTGATACGCCTAGTTGATGTGAGACTATCTTCTCCCTTTTTGTTTTCTCCACAACCACCACTCTATTCCACCTAAAAGTGCTACGTCCATGGCTCACGCTCATGTATTGCGTGAAGATTGAAAAAGTTTTGAGCATGTCAAAAGTATGAAACAATTTCTTGGCTTGTCATCAGGGGTTGTGCATGATTTAAATACTTTGTGTGGTGCAGATAGAGCATAGCCAGACTATATGAATTTGTAGGGATAACTTTCTTTGGCCATGTTATTTTGAGAAGACATAATTGCTTAGTTAGTATGCTTGAAGTATTATTATTTTTATGTCAATATTAAACTTTTGTCTTGAATCTTCCGAATCTGAATATTCATACCACAATTAAGAAGAATTACATTGAAATTATGCCAAGTAGCATTCCACATCAAAAATTCTGTTTTTATCATTTACCTACTCGAGGACGAGCAGGAATTAAGCTTGGGGATGCTTGATACGTCTCCAACGTATCTATAATTTTTGATTACTCCATGCTATATTATCTAATGTTTTGGACATTATTGGGCTTTATTATCCACTTTTATATTATTTTTGGGACTAACCTATTAACCGGAGGCCCAGCCCAAAATTGTTGTTTTTGCCTATTTTAGGGTTTCGAAGAAAAGGAATATCAAACGGAGTCCAAACGGAATGAAACCTTCGGGAACGTGATTTTTGGAACGGATAAGATCCAGGAGACTTGGACCCTACGTTAAGCAACCAACAGGGAGGCCACGAGGTAGGGGGCGTGCCTACCCCCCCCCCTCCCCCCCAGGCGCGCCCTCCACCCTCGTGGGCCCCCTGTTGCTCCACCGACGTACTTCTTCCTCCTATATATACCTACGTACCCCCAAAAGACCAGATACGGAGCCAAAACCCTAATCCCACCGCCGTAACTTTCTGTATCCACGAGATCCCATCTTGGGGCCTGTTCCAGAGCTCCGCCGGAGGGGGCATCGATCACGGAGGGCTTCTACATCAACACCATAGCCTCTCCGATGAAGAGTGAGTAGTTTACCTCAGACCTTCGGGTCTAGTTATTAGCTAGATAGGTTCTTCTCTATTTTTGGATCTCAATACAAAGTTCTCTCCCTCTCTTGTGGAGATCTATTCGATGTAATCTTCTTTTTGCAGTGTGTTTGTTGAGGCCATGAATTGTGGGTTTATGATCAAGTTTATCTATGAACAATATTTGAATCTTCTCTGAATTCTTTTATGTATGATTGGTTATCTTTGCAAGTCTCTTCGAATTATCAGTTTGGTTTGGCCTACTAGATTGATCTTTCTTGCAATGGGAGAAGTGCTTAGCTCAATCTTGCGGTGTCCTTTCCCCAGTGACAATAGGGACAGCAAGGCATGTATTGTATTGTTGCCATCGAGGATAACAAGATGGGGTTTTAATCATATTGCATGAGTTTATCCCTCTACATCATGTCATCTTGCTTAAGGCGTTACTCTGTTCTTATGAACTTAATACTCTAGATGCATGCTGGATAGCGGTCGATGTGTGGAGTAATAGTAGTAGATGCAGGCAGGAGTCGGTCTAGTTGTCTTGGACGTGATGCCTATATACATGATCATACCTAGATATTCTCATAACTATGCTCAATTCTGTCAATTGCTCAACAGTAATTTGTTCACCCACCGTAAAATACTTATGCTCTTGAGAGAAGCCACTAGTGAAACCTATGGCCCCCGGGTCTATCTTCATCATATTAATCTTCCAATACTTAGTTATTTTAATTGATTTTATTTTACTTTGCATCTTTATCATAAAAATACCAAAAATATTATCTTATCATACCTATCAGATCTCACTCTCGTAAGTGACCGTGTAGGGATTGACAACCCCTTATCGCGTTGGTTGCGAGGATTTATTTGTTTTATGTAGGTGCGAGGGACTGGCGCGTAGCCTCCTACTGGATTGATACCTTGGTTCTCAAAAACTGAGGGAAATACTTACGCTACTTTGCTGCACCACCCTTTCCTCTTCAAGGGAAAACCAACGCAAGTTCTCAAGAGGTAGCAGCATACTATCATCATAATAAATTTGCTCATCAAAACTTGGGAAACAAAAATATCATCTTCATCAGACATAGCTTCCCCAAGCTTGTGGCTTTGCATATTAGTAGCATCATGGTTATTCAAAGAATTCATACTAACAACATTGCAATCATGCTCATCATAAAAAGATTTAGTGCCAAACATTTTAATACATTCTTCTTCTAAAACTTCGGCACAATTATCAGAATCCTTATTTTCATGAAAGACATTAAAAAGATGAAGCATATGAGGTACCCTCAATTCCATTTTTTTGTAGTTTTCTTTTATAGACTAAACTAGTGATAAAACAAGACACTAAAAGATTCGATTGCAAGATCTAAAGATATACCTTCAAGCGCTAACCTCCCCGGCAACAGCGACAGAAAAGAGCTTTATGTCTACTACACAAACTTCTTCTTGTAGACGTTGTTGGGCCTCTGAGTGCAGAGGTTTGTAGGACAACAGCAAATTTCGCTCAAGTGGATGACCTAAGGTTTATCAATTCGTGGGAGGCGTGGGATGAAGATGGTTTCTCTCAAACAACCCTGCAACCAAATAATAAAGAGTCTCTTGTGTCCCCAACACACCCAATACAATGGTAAATTGTATAGGTGCACTAGTTCGGCGAAGAGATGGTGATACAAGTGCAATATGGATGGTAGATAAATGTTTTTGTAACCTGAAAATATAAAAACAGCAAGGTAACTAATGATAAAAGTGAGCGTAAACGGTATTGCAAGGCTAGGAAACAAGGCATAGGGTTCATACTTTCACTAGAGCAAGTTCTCTCAACAATAATAACATAATTGGATCATATAACTATCCCTCAACATGCAACAAAGAGTCACTCCAAAGTCACTAATAGTGGAGAACAAACGAAGAGATTATTGTAGGGTACGAAATCACCTGAAAGTTATTCTTTCTGATCGATCTATTCAAGAGTATGTAGTAAAATAACACGAAGCTATTCATTCCATTCGATCTATCCTAGAGTTCGTACTAGAATAACACCTTAAGACACAAATCAACAAAAACCCTAATGTCACCTAGATACTCCAATGTCACCTCAAGTATCCATGGGTATGATTATACGATATGCATCACACAATCTCAGATTCATCTATTCAACCAACACAAAGAACTTCAAAGAGTGCCCCAAAGTTTCTACCGGAGAGTCAAGACGAAAATGTGTGCCAACCCTTATGCATAAGTTCACGAGGTCATGGAACCCGCAAGTTGATCATCAAAACATACATCAAGTAGATCACATGATATCCCATTGTCACCACAGATAAGCACATGCAAGACATACATCAAGTGTTCTCAAATCCTTAAAGACTCAATCCGATAAGATAACTTCAAAGGGAAAACTCAATCCATTACAAGAGAGTAGAGGGGGAGAAACATCATAAGATCCAACTATAATAGCAAAGCTCGCGATACATCAAGATCGTGCGAATCAGGAACATGAGAGAGAGATCAAACACATAGCTACTAGTACATACCCTCAGCTCCGAGGGTGAACTACTCCCTCCTCGTCATGGAGAGCGCCGGGATGATGAAGATGTCCACCGGAGAGGGATTCCCCCCTCCGGCAGGGTGTCGGAACGGGTCTAGATTGGTTTTCGGTGGCTATAGAGGCTTGCGGTGGCGGAAATCCCGATCTAGGTTTCTTTCTGGAAGTTTGGGTATATATAAGAGGTTTTGGAGTCGGGAACAAGTCAGTGAGGGTCCCCGAGGCGGCCACGAGGTAGGGGCGGCTGTTGGTAAGTGTAGTAATTTCAAAAAAATTCCTACGCACACGCAAGATCATGGTGATGCATAGCAACGAGAGGGGAGAGTGTCATCCACATACCCTTGTAGACCGTTAAGCGAAAGCGTTATGACAACGCGGTTGATGTAGTCATACGTCTTCAGGATCGACCGATCCTCGGTACCGAACGTACGGCACCTCCGTGTTCAGCACACGTTCAGCTCGGTGACGTCCCACGAACTCATGATCCAGTAGAGGTTGGGGAAGAGTTTCGGCAGCACGACGGCGTGGTGACGATGTCGATGAAGCTACCGTTGCAGGGCTTCGCCTAAGCACCGCTACAATATAACCGAGGTGGATTATGGTGGAGGAGGGCACCGCACACGGCTGGGAGAGATCGATGATCAACTTGTGTGTCTAGAGGTGCCCCCCTGCCCCCGTATATAAAGGAGCAAGGGGGAGGCCGGCCGGCCCTAGAGGGCGCGCCAGGAGGAGGAATCCTCCTCCTAGTAGGAGTAGGATTCCCCTCTTTCCTACTCCTACTAGGAGGGGGAAAGGAAGGGGGAGAAGGAGAAGGAAAGGGGGGCGCCCCCCCTCTCCTAGTCCAATTCGGACTAGAGGGGGAGGGGGCGCGCGGCCTGCCCTGGCCGGCCCCTCTCCCTCTCCACTAGGACCCAATAAGGTCCATTAACCCCCGGGGGGTTCCGGTAACCCCTCCGGCACTCCAGCAAAATCCCGATTTCACCCGGAACTCTTCCGATGTCCAAATGTAGGCTTCCAATATATCAATCTTTATGTCTCGACCATTTCGAGACTCCTCGTCATGTCCGTGGTCATATCCGGGACTCCGAACTACCTTCGGTACATCAAAACATATAAACTCATAATACGATCATCGCAGAACTTTAAGCGTGCGGACCCTACGGGTTCGAGAACTATGTAGACATGACCGAGACATGTCTCCGGTCAATAACCAATAGCGGAACCTGGATGCTCATATTGGTTCCTATATATTCTATGAAGATCTTTATCGGTCAAACCGCATAACAATATACGTTGTTCCCTTTGTCATCGGTATGTTACTTGCCAGAGATTCGATCGTCGGTATCCTAATACCAAGCTCAATCTCGTTACCGGTAAGTCTCTTTACTCGTCTCATAATGCAACATCCCGCAACTAACTCATTAGTCACATTGCTTGCAAGGCTTATAGTGATGTGCATTGCCGAGAGGGCCCAAAGATACCTCTCCGACAATCGGAGTGACAAATCCTATTCTTGATCTATGCCAACTCCACAAACACCATCGGAGACACCTGTAGAGCACCTTTATAATCACCCAATTATGTTGTGACATTTGGTAGCACACAAAGTGTTCCTCCGGTATTCGGGAGTTGCATAATCTCATAGTCATAGGAACATGTATAAGTCATGAAGAAAGCAATAGCAACGTACTAAATGATCGGGTGCTAAGCTAATGGAATGGGTCATGTCAATCAGATCATTCAACTAATGATGTGATCCCGTTAATCAAATGACAACTCTTTGTCCATGGTTAGGAAACATAACCATCTTTGATTAACGAGCTAGTCAAGTAGAGGCATACTAGTGACATTCTGTTTGTCTATGTATTCACACATGTATTATGTTTCTGGTTAATACAATTCTAGCATGAATAATAAACATTTATCATGAAATAAGGAAATAAATAATAACTTTATTATTGCCTCCAGGGCATATTTCCTTCAGCCTCCCACTTGCACTAGAGTCAGTAATCTAGATTACACGGTAATGATTCTAACACCCATGGAGTCTTAGTGATGATCATGTTTTTCTCATGAAAGAGGCTTGGTCAGTGGGTCTGCAACATTCAGATCCGTATGTATCTTGCATATCTCTGTCTCCCACCTGGACTTGATCCCGAATGGAATTGAAGCATCTCTTGATGTGCTTGGTTCTCTTGTGAAATCTGGATTCCTTTGCCAAGGCAATTGCATCAGTATTGTCACAAAAGATTTTCATTGGACCCGATGCACTAGGTATGACACCTAGATCGGATATGGACTCCTTCATCCAGACTCCTTCATTTGCTGCTTCTGAAGCAGCTATGTACTCCGCTTCACACGTAGATCCCGCCACGACGCTTTGTTCAGAACTGCTCCAACTGACAGCTCCACTGTTCAATATAAACACGTATCCAGTTTGCGATTTAGAATCGTCCGGATCAGTGTCAAAGCTTGCATTGACATAACCATTTACGACGAGCTCTTTGTCCCCTCCATAAACGAGAAACATATCCTTAGTCCTTTTCAGGTATTTCAGGATGTTCTTGACCGCTGTCCAGTGATCCACTCCTGGATTACTTTGGTACTTCCCTGCTAAACTAATAGCAAGGCACACATCATGTCTGGTACACATCATTGCATACATGATAGAGCCTATGGCTGAAGCATAAGGAACACTTTTCATTTTCTCTCTATCTTCTGCAGTGGTCGGGCATTGAGTCTTACTCAACTTCACACCTTGTAACACAGGTAAGAACCCTTTCTTAGCTTGATCCATTTTGAACTTCTTCAAAACTTTATCAAGGTATGCGCTTTGTGAAAGTCCACTTAAGCATCCTGATCTATCTCTATAAATCTTGATGCCTAATATATAAGCAACTTCACCGAGGTCTTTCATTGAAAAACTCTTATTCAAGTATCCTTTTATGCTATCCAGAAATTCTATATCATTTCCAACCAACAATATGTCATCCACATATAATATTAGAAATGCTACAGAGCTCCCACTCACTTTCTTATAAATACAGGCTTCTCCAAAAGTCTGTATGAAACCATATGCTTTGATCACACTATCAAAACGTTTATTCCAACTCCGAGAGGCTTGCACCAGTCCATAAATGGATCGCTGGAGCTTGCACACTTTGTTAGTACCCTTTGGATCGATAAAACCTTTAGGTTGCATCATATACAACTCTTGTTCCAGAAATCCATTCAGGAATGCAGTCTTTACATCCATTTGCCAAATTTCATAATCATAAAATGCGGCAATTGCTAACATGATTCGGATGAACTTAAGCATTTCTACGGGTGAGAAGGTCTCATCATAGTAAACTCCTTGAACTTGTCAAAAATCTTTTGCAACAAGTCGATCTTTGTAGACAGTAACATTACCGTCAGTGCCAGTCTTCTTCTTGAATATCCATTTATTCTCGATGGCTTGCCGATCATCGGGCAAGTCAACCAAAGTCCACACTTTGTTCTCATACATGGATCCCATCTCAGATTTCATGGCTTCATGCCATTTTGCGGAATCTGGGCTCATCTTCCTCATAGTTTGTAGGTTCGTCATGGTCAAGTAACATGACCTCCAAAACAGGATTATCATACCACTCTGGTGCGGATCTTACTCTGGTTGACCTATGAGGTTAAGTAGTAACTTGATCTTAAGTTTAATGATAATCATCATTATCTTCCTCACTAATTGGTGTAGGTGTCACGGGAACCGGTTCCTGTGATGAACTACTCTCCAATAAGGGAGCAGGTACAGTTACCTCATCAAGTTCTACTTTCCTTGTAACGCCCTTGATGCGACTATATCTCCCACGTGTCGAGGCACGACTTAGAGGCATAATCGCATTGAAGGCATATGTCGGGCGCAACTGGTCGGTGTCGAAGCCTACAGAGGCGTAGCGAGAGGAGCTCGGCCCCTGGCACTTGTGAGGATGGGAAGGAGCGGCGCGGCTCCTCGGCGGCTTGGACTCCGCCGGCCGGAGTGACAGCAGGGAGCTCCTTCTCCCATCGAAGACGGCGACGGGAGGAAAGGGAGAGAGGGTGCTCGCGGGGGAGAGGCTGCGATGGAGATCGGGCTAGAGGGTCGTGGCGCGCGCGAGAGAGAGAGATCGAGGAGAGCGAGGGACCGGGCTAGGGAGAGAGATGGGATCGAGCGCTGGGGCGCCTCCCTAGCGGCGGGCACGGGAACGAGAGGGAGAGGGCGAGGAGAAAGGCTGAGGGTCGCTCGGGCCTAGGGTTAGGAGGAGGAAGTGGGCCTGGGAGGCCAGCCCAGGTGGGCAGGGGCGCGGCTGGGCCTTGAGATGGCCTAAAGGCCGGCCTGCTGCTCTCTCACACCACTAAAAGAAAAGAGAAAAAAACAGATATTACGAAAGAAAAGAAAGAGGGGGTTAGGGAAAGAAGTTGGACACACAGATAAACTTTACAGACGCGTAAAATGTGCACGGTCCACGAAAAATAGGGGAGACATGATTGAAAGATGTCATTCAAGCACATTTGAATTTAATTCAAATGGGTTTGAACTAGGGCTTGGTTAAAGAAGTGTCCAAAAAATGTTGAGAAATTAGGTGGAGCTCCAGAAAATGATGAAAGGACATGTGACAAAGTTAGAGGCCAAGAGTTGAAATAATAAAAGGCATTGGGATTTTTGCAAGTGTGTTAAGGTGAATTCCAAATAAATGGAATATTTATAATAGCTCCATAATTATTAGGAGGATATGTTATATAGAGAAATCACCAGGTGAACTCCCTCGGTTTAAATCGACTGAAAATCCATACGATTTATTTATTTGATTTGAAATGCAAAGGTTAAAGACATGATGACATGATGCAAATGCACATGATGCAAGATGAAAAACGATGAACCAAACAAATCACACGACGAAACCTGGAAACCCTGGAAGGCATCTGAAGCTCCGGTCTTGGGGCGTTACATTCCTCCCACTCACTTCTTTCGAGAGAAACTCGTTCTCTAGAAAGGATCCATTCTTAGCAACAAATGTCTTGCCTTCGAATCTGTGATAGAAGGTATACCCAATAGTCTCCTTTGGGTATCCTATGAAGGCACATTTCTCCGATTTGGGTTTGAGCTTATCAGGTTGAAGCTTTTTCACATAAGCATCGCAGCCCCAAACTTTAAGAAACGACAACCTTGGTTTCTTGCCAAACCACTGTTCATAAGGCGTCGTCTCAACAGATTTCAATGGTGCCCTATTTAATGTGAATGCAGCTGTCTCTAAAGCATAACCCCAAAATGATAGCGATAAATCAGTAAGAGACATCATAGATCGCACTATATCTAGTGAAAGTGCGTTATATCAACTAGAGGGGGGGTGAATAGGCGATTTTTATGAAAGTCTTCAAAACATGGAAGTTATGAAGACAAACAGAGTGAACAAGCCTATCACTATGCAGCGGAAGTTAGATTACACAACGCAAGCCATGGTCAAGTATACAATATAGTGAAAGCACGGTGACAAACAGCTTCAGTGTAATGAGGATCGGGTTGGAAGAAGTTATGAAGCCAAACAGATCATACAGTCAAGTTGTGAAGACAGAAGATAAAGCAAGCATGCAATAGCTTCACAATGTGTACTGGTAAGTAAAGGGAGGCGAAGATGAAACCAGTGACACGTTGAAGACAATGATATGTTGGACCAGTTCCAGTTGCTGTGACAACTGTATGTCTGGTTGGAGCGGCTAGGTATTTAAACCAAAGGACACACAGTCCCGGACACCCAGTCCTGAACACGCAGCTCAGGACACCCAGTCCTCACCGTTTTCTCCTTGAGCTAAGGTCACACAGACCCCGCCCAATCACTCTGGTAAGTCTTCAAGGTAGACTCCCAAACCTTCACAGACTTCGTTCACCGGCAATCCACAATTCCTCTTGGATGCTCAGAACGCGATGCCTAACCGTCTGGAGGATGCACAGTACTCAAGTGTAATAAGTCTTCAGATCACTCAGACAAGAAGACTTAAGTGATGCCCAATTACTCTGGCTCTGGGTGGTTAGGGCTTTTCTCCTCACTAAGGATTTTCTCTCAAAGGCTTCGAGGTGGGTTGCTCTCAAACGACAAAAGCCGTGCACTGAAATCTGAGCAGCCAACCGTTTATGGTTGTGGGGGTGGACTATTTATAGCCACTTGGCAACCCGACCTGATTTGTCTGAAATGACCCTGGGTCACTAAGGAACTGACACGTGTACTAACGGTCGGATTTCGAACTCTCACGGCAACTTTACTTGGGCTGCAAGTAAAGCTGACTTGTCTGACTCTGGACAAGATTTTCTCTCATTGTCTTCACTCGAAGACATAGGATTTGAATTAGGCATCACTTCAGTCATCCTGACTGGTTCTCTTGGACCCCACTTAACAGTATGGTGGTTCCTATGACACAACATGAATAAAGTAAAACTACGAAGGATCTAAGTCTTCGAGTTCCATAGGCTTCATGGGGAGTCTTCATATGTCATTGTCTTCGACATGAATGTCTTCATGAACCACCATTGTCTTCAATGTCTTCGTACATTTTTAGGGGTCATCTCTAGTAACTAAACCGAATCAATGAGGGACTTCTACCTATGTTATCCTGCAATTCTCACAAACACATTAGTCCCTCAACTAGGTTTGTCGTCAATACTCCAAAACCAACTAGGGGTGGCACTAGATGCACTTACAATCTCCCCCTTTTTGGTGATTGATGACAAACTAGTTGAAGTTTTCAATGGGGAATATAATTTGTGAAATTGTAAAGGAATTGTCTTCATAAGCTGCAAGGGCTCCCCCTGAAGATGTGCATATAAGTGATTTGCTTCTGGAACGCTAATGCACATAGCAGGTTGTATTTGTGGGAATCCACTTCAACTTATGATGACAATCCATCATGTATGTAAAGATATATGAAGATAATGATATGCATAATGAAAAATGGACGTCTGCGAAATGATATAAGTGCGGAAATTATCGTCGTACATGCGGAATTTATCTTTGCAAAAACACAGTGGCAAACATAGTAGCAGACGACCATCAAGTTTAAGTGTTACAACTCAAAGAACCAAATGTAGCAAAACGAGAGTTGTAAGCACGAAGCAAAATGCAAAATATAAAGCACCCACCCATATTATTGACCCGCTTGAAGACTATAAACATCATATGCTTCTCCCCCTTTTGTCAGTGATGACCAAAAAGGTTTGAAGACATAGAGTTTTCTATGCGTTCCCAGGCGCAGCAGGGTCGGTGGAGGCGTTTGGTGGAGCTGGCGAGCTTGGTGCAGTGACGACGCGCGCTGAAGAAGGTGGTGGTGATGTAGCGTCGTCTTCTTCCTCAATGATTTTTCCAGTCACTGTGGCAGCAGAGGAAGAGAACTCTGATTCTTCAAGCGACGGAGTTCCACGCAACATAGCTCTTCTGGGGGGTGTGGAGTCAAACTTGAGTCTCTCTTTGAAGCCATCCTCTTGCAGTTCAGCTTCAGTGCACATCATGGTGAGGCCTTTCCAAGTGCGGCGACAGGTTTCATGTGCGACAAAGGCATTCTTTGTGGCCAGATTCCTGATGCGATTGACGTCTTGCATGATACTGCGCATCTGCCGTTTGAGCCAGTCGTGATGCCTATCTTGCTTTTGGTGCAGAGCCCTTCACGGTCAGTGAGCGTATGAGCGCGTTTCTTGGGTCTCTGTGCAGCTGTGCTGTCAGTGGCTTCAGTTGATGCAGGGGCACGTGTGGTGCCAGCCATTGGATAGACTCTGGAAATGGCTTCAACACCTTCATCATGCTGAGTGAAGCTCTGGTGTTCTGCATTCTGAAGACTTAATGGCTGCTTGGCAGGCTCAGGATAAATCGCTTCAGCAGAGGTGTCCACATCAGGTAAGAAGATTCTGTGGTTGCGAGCAGAGGGTTGATAGGATATAGCAGAGTGGAGCTTGATGAGCCTCATAACCCATGGAGCATAAATCTTCAGACCAAAGAGATCTGAGCCAGACGCTGCAAGTTGACGTATAAAGAGATCCTGGGCATTGAAGCATTTGCCATGCAGGATGCAGAAGATGAGAGTCTTCATGGCACCTTCAACCTTGGCATATCGAGAGTGCCCCTTAATGGGCCATAGAGTCCGCCTGACGATGTGATAGATAGTTCTGGGCAGGTACTCTAAGTCTTCAACGAAGAACTCGGTTGGGTAAGGTGCGTCAGGAAGCAATGGCTTCATCATTGAGAGCATCTGACTCATATTTGGCTCAGGTCGCTAAAATATGCTCTCAACTGCTTCAGCATGGAGTTGGCAGCCTTCTTCGAAGAGTTCGCCAGGAGTGGGTAGGCCGGTGAGCTCAATGATATCAAATGCATTGGCTTCATGATGGACATTGCCGGTCATCCACTCCAGGACCCAAGTCTTCGGTTCTCTGTTGTAGCCTTTGATGTGCAGTGTAGCATAGAACTGGAGCAGAAGCTCTTCATTCCAGTGCTCTTCATCTGTGACAAACGGCAGCAGGCCAACTTGCTTGAAGCAGTCCAGTGCTTCTTCCAGACCAGGCAGACCAGCAATAGCTTCAACCTCAAGGCGCTGGTGTGGAAAGATACGGCCTTGGTTGTAGAGGACGCAGGAGTAGTAGCTGCGCTGTGGGTAGCTCCAGAACCTATCTGACACAATCCGTTCCCTTGAGTAAGGGTTCTTGGAGCGGTTGAAGAAGGTGTTATCTGCCCTGAAGCTATTGACATTAAAGGAGCCAGGAGCGGTTGCAGGACCTGGGAACCTTGGCAGTCATGGGATTGGCTTCTGTACCTGGGGCCTGTGCGCAACATGATAGTTGAACTGTGGACCGGTAGCAGACTCAGGCACAGAAGGGTCAGAGGCAGTAGCTTCAGTATCTCTTGAAGCTGTTGGTTGGTCGGGCTCCACAAATGCTTCAGTATTGGGTGTGGCAGCCGCAATGGTGTCAGCCTCATCACGTGTAGTGAGAGGGATGGATTCAGGTATGTTCTCCTTGAGAACTTCTTCTTGTTGGTGCGGGGGAGATGGAGCTTGAGGTTCTTCGTGCTCTTCTTCATGTTCTTCGGCTGATGCAGCCGGAATGTCGTCAGCAGTCTGAGCCCTTGGCCCTTTGCGAAGCCTACGGAATGCAGGCGACGCTGGTGGAGTTGCAGTGGGCTGGGGCTCATTCTCTTCCTCCTACGGGAGATCTGCCCACGATGCATCTTGGGTGATTGGCGTCAAGGGACGACCAATGCTGATCATTTCGCTCGTTTCAAGCTGAGGAAGGACTGCATCACCTTGCACATTGTCTTGGAGACCAATGTCTTCAGCAGCGTTGGGGCCGGCTGCTGGAATGTCTTCAGCGTGCGGAGCCTCTGTAAAAGCAGGCTCATGCACGGTCAGCTGACGATCATCGTTTGGAAAGCGGACGGAGAGGGGTTCAACTATCAGGGGCTTTGTGGGAGCAGCCTGAGACTTCTTGGTCTTGCGTTTCTTGATGGTGGGGTCCGAAGGAGAGGCTTCAGGGTGTTTCCTCTTCCTTGCTTCAGCTTCGGCTGTCCTTGTCTTCTTAAGCTCTGAAGCAGTTGAGCGGTGCTTTGGCTTCGAGCCAGGCTTGGCAGTGGGGAAGACAATCGGAACAGCTTCTTGTCGTGGGGCCTCTTGTTCAGCCACAGTGGGCTTCTTCTTTTTCTTAGCGCCCATCCTGGGGTCGATGCCGGGACGCCCAAGTGCCTTTCGCTTCTCGGCCTCATTGTAGGCCTGCACACAGAGATCAGCCAAATTCTTCATGCGCTCACGCGAACCCTGAGCCTCTGCACGTTTCTGCATAAAGTTTTCCTTCAATTCGTGCAGCATGACTTTGAAGTCTTTGACTTCTTGGACGCTGAGCGTGGCCATGTTCTGCTTGAACTGAGCCTTTTCAAAATCTATCTTCTGCTTCAGTTCCACTATGCGTTGGGCAATTGCGAGTTCTGAAGCAATAGCTCCTTGGAAGGCTACGCTGAGGCCAATGGGCAGCTGCAGATCATCGAAGCTGATGTTGGGTGTATCAAACCACTCATCAATGAAGTTGTGGATGATTGCTGCATCGAACAGAGGCAGATTGTTGAAGATTTCAGCCTCCTCCTTGCTCTTGATGAGCTGCTCAAGAGCGTCATCGGCAAGATCTTCGTCACTTGACAGATCAATGGCCTCGCAGCGAAGAACGGCAGCGGCAGTGAGCTCTTTGCTAGTGTGTGGCTGAGGCTTCTTGGCTTCTTGGGGCTTGGAGACTCGTGATAAGTCTTCAGACTGCACACTTGCTTCAGGAGGTGCAGTGGCCAATGGCTTCGCTCTGGAGATCTTGGGAGAAGCGGCTGGCTTGGAAGCTTTCGGCATCTTCTTCATCTGCTTCGGCTCTGGGGCAGCAGGAGCGTCATCAGACTTAGTGTCTCCTGGAGGGTCATTCACGGCAGTCCCTTGGACTAGAATGCGAGTGATGAGGCCTTCGAGATTGGCATACGGCCCGATGACATTGGGATTTGTGTCGCGTGTGCCATCTGCCCTTGGTTTGGAGGGACCAGGGTTGAAGTCCAGCCCAAACGCCTTCTTGTTTTGCTTCGCAGAGTTCTGAGCAAATTGGAAGTTGCGCTTGAACAGAGTGTCATCGCGACACCAGAGAAGGGATGACGGATGTGCGTCAGCTGGCTGTTGTCCCCTGACCATGCATGGAAAGAAACCTTTAGCAATGGCTTCATCTCTGGTTCAGGGTACAAGGTTTTTGTACAGTGCGTCTCCCCATGGTCTCTTGATGGCGCACTTTTCTGCATATTCCTTGGTTACGAAGCGGTATTGGAACCACTATTCTGCCCAATATCTTCGAATCCATTGGATTCGTGTCTTGCGCTGACCATAGCTCTCTTCGGGATCAGTTTGGTACATTTCTGCCAAATCCTCAGGCAGATCCTTAGACGTTTCACCACGTCTCTGTCTGCCTCCCTTCCTCGCTGGTTTTTCTGCTGCCATGAAGCTTAACTTGGAATGCTTCAGATTCAAAGTCTTCAAAGGCTTCCTTTTGCTTGAAAAACAGGAACTTGCTGCGGGTGAATTGATGTGACGCTGTAGGAACTCTGCAAATGAATGCAGACTATGAGAACCAAAAGATTCTCCCACGGACATGTACCTGTGACAGCATTAAGGTGCGAGGGAAGGGGAAGAGGTCATATGCATTCTCAAAAGATTTTGAAGACAAATCAGTTTAGAAGATATTGACCTCATCATGCGAAGACATTCACTTTATAGAAAAGAAGTTGGTTCCAGATTTGTACTAACCTATAGATCAGTACAAGTGAGGAATCTAACTACTTCATGAAGAACAAGTGAATATACTAGGCAAGTTATGAGTTGCAGATGAGAGAGATGAAACTTGTGTGAATGGAAACCTCTTTTGGCAGAAAGTGATGGAGCTATAGGATCAAAAGAGGCTGTTAAAAAGACTTGTTATTTACCAGACTTGGAACTGCTAGACGAGGTGAGAGTTGAGGCCGAGCAGTTCGATCCTCCGTGCCCTAACTTGGCGACGGAAGACACCTACGGCGACGGCGGAGAGACGGATGTCTGCAGTCGGCGTGAGAACGACGTCTGAGAGGTTGCGGCAGTGAAGCACTTCGTCCCCGGTGTCGTTGAGAGTTAGCGGTGGCGCTAGGGTTCGTGCGAGGGTCGAAGAAGATATAATGACCGCAGTGAAACGTGTATTTATAGGGATATGGGCGGCACTGCGCTATTACTCAGGTGCCCCTCGCGATTCGCATCTGATCAGTACGTGGCCAGCATGCGGAATTGTGGGGGCAGTTTCACCCCACGCACGCCTTGTTTGTCGGGAGCCGTTCCTACTTCTCCGGATTTCTTGTTGATGGAATAACATTGAAAGCAGTTTTAAAGTTTGTCTCTGTGCCTTCATCTGACAAGGATGGAGTGAAGACATTGGACAGATTCAATAGAATGCATATGACTTGGAGAGATAGAGTTTGAGGTAGGAAGCATGGAGAGGTTAGGGTCCGATCACATTCACTTAGTTCAAAAGATTCAAACAAGAAGGCATAGCTATAAGTGAATGCTGTAGAGGACAGAACACCAGTACATATATATAATCTACATATTGAAGATAATCATGAAGACAAATTGAGATTGAAGCCAAACCAAATGTGAAAACATAGCAAATGTGACGCCTTGAGTGGAACACTTCAAACAGAAAATTTGGTGGTGGCGTTACCCACCGTATAGGAAGTATTAGACCCAGACACGGTGCACAATTATCGTGGCGCTCCGAAGTCAAATTCCATGTTAATGTATTCACACTTAGAATGTATGTCTTCATTGATTGAAGATACACGTTACTTTGTGTGTTGCACATCTAAGTCATCAACATGCATAAGTGTTAGGATGTGTGCCTGATCACAGGACATTTGAGGATTCCAAGATATTTAGCTCACACCGTAACTTGCAAAATCTCTTCTCATCCAAGGGCTTGGTGAAGATATCTGCCAATTGCTCTTCAGTGTTGACGTGTATGATATCAATGTCTTCCTTTGCAACATGATCTCTGAGAAAATGATGACGAATTTCAATGTGCTTTGTCTTCGAGTGCTGAACTGGGTTGTTGGCGATCTTGATGGCGCTTTCGTTGTCGCAGTAAAGTGGAACTTGCTTCAGATGAATGCCATAATCCTTGAGGGTTTGCTTCATCCATAGAAGCTGAGCGCAGCAGGATCCAGCAGCAATGTATTCAGATTCGGCAGTGGAGAGAGATACACAGTTCTGCTTCTTGCGTTCGATGATGCCATTCTGTTGTGGCGTGTATGGAGCTGAGAATTCATGAGTGATGCCCAATGTATCAAGATATGTGTCAAGGCCAGTGTTCTTGAATTCTGTGCCATTGTCACTTCTGATGTGCTTTATCTTGGCGCCATAATTGTTCATAGCCCGATTTGCGAAGCGTCTGAAGACATCCTGCACTTCAGTCTTGTAAAGGATTATGTGCACCCAAGTATATCTAGAGTAATCATCAACGATGATGAAGCCATAGAGGCAAGCAGTAGTGGAAAAAGTTGAGTAGTGAGTGGGACTGAAGAGATCCATGTGAAGCAGTTCGAAGGGTTGAGTAGTGGTCATGATTGTCTTCGAAGGATGTTTTGCCCTTGTCATCTTCCCAGCTTCACAGGCACCGCATAAGTGATCTTTCTTGAACTTGACGCCCTCGATGCCTATGACATGCTTCTTCTTCGCAAGGGTGTGGCGGTTCCTCATGCCAGCATGCCCAAGTCTTCGATGCCAAAGCCAGCATTCTGAGGCCTTTGCGAGAAGACAAACTGCAAGCTGTGGCCCTGCTGAGAAATCTACCACGTACAAATCATCTTTTTGATACCCTTCAAACACTAGAGACTTGTCAGATTCCATTAGTACCAGACAATGATATTTTCCAAAGATTACAATCATGTTCAAATCGCAAAGCATTGAGACAGACATTAAGTTGAAGCCAAGGGATTCAACAAACATGACTTTATCCATGTGTTGATCCTTTGAGATTGCAACTCTACCTAGACCCAGTACCTTACTTTTACCAGTGTCAGCGAATGTGATGTGGCTCTTGTCAGATGGACGTAAGGTTGAGTCCATAAAGAGACTTCTTTTGCCAGTCATGTGATTTGTACACCCACTGTCAATAATCCATTCTGAAGACTCTGAAGTCACTGGTGTCGTACCCTACAGTGCAGTTAGGGGGATAGGCTTCACGAAGAGTGTTGTGAAGCAAAAACATTTGACGAACCAGTGGATTATGAAAACTTAGATCCAGGTTAGGACAAGTAGGAAGAGTAGCATGCGATTCAGGTATGAAATACATAGTGATGCCATTCGGGCATTTGATCTTGCGCCCCACAAGATTTTTAAGGTCCCCAGCAATAGCGTCAGAAGATTTTGGTTTTGTGCTGGAGACCTTTCCCTGCAAAAGAGAGTTAAGCTTTCTTAACCACCCACATCTTCAAGGGTGGCTTAGAAGCAATAAGTCTAAGTGCAGCATCTGAAAATTTTGGCTTTGGAGCCCTAGCAAACAGTCTAGCAGGTGGGCAATAGTACTCATAAGAATAGGCAGAATAGTTTTTGGTCATATGAGAATGACGGTTTGAAGAGCCGCTCTCATATGCCTGAGCATGGTTTCCCTGCAAAACATTTGTGTTAGTGCGACTCAAATGAGTCCTCTGCCTGTATGAAGCCTTTGGACCATATGAAGCCTTTGGTCTGAGGTTTGTCTTCTTCATGTGAGGTGTCATGAGGACATTCACAGGAAGATTCTCAAGACACGTTTTTGGAACCCATATCTACTTCATAGGCGGTCCATTCCTGCAGTTAGTACCAATGTACCTGGCAAATACTTCACCATTCTGATTCTTAAACAGTTTATAGTTTGCATCAAAGGATTCATCAATGATAATTGGATTAGCACAAGTGAAGCCAGATAGATTGGATGGATCTGCTGAGGATTCCTTTGCAGCAACCCATGTGGTTTTGGGGTACTGCTCAGGTTTCCAGTAAGAGCCATCTGCATTAATTTTCCTCACGAACCCAACACCCTCTTTCCTAGGGTTTCGGTTCAGAATCTGCTTCTTGAGGACATCACATAATGTCTGATGTCCTTTGAGACTTTTGTACATCCCTGTTTCAAGCAATGTCTTCAACCTAGCATTTTCATCAGCAATAGCAGTGGTATCCTTAGCAGAGGGGTTAGTTACCACTTCAACAGTTGAAGATATTGCAACAGCAGTAGTAGTGGAACATTCAGCAACAGAAATAGCATTATCACGCTCAATGCATTTAAGGCATGGTGGTTCAAATCCTTCCTGAGCAGAACTAATCTGTTCGGCTCGAAGTGACTCGTTTTCCTTTTGAAGATCTTCATGATCCGCTCTCAACTTCTCAAGATCTTGCTTCTTTTGAAGATAATCATAGGAAAGCTTTTCATGAGTAGTTGAGAGAGTCTCAAGACGATCTTCGAGTTCCTGATACTTAACATGAAGATTTTTTATGTCTTCAATTAAGGATTCAGAACGAGTCATTTCAGCACCCAACAGATCATCGCTTCTGTCTAACAGTTTTTGAATATGTTCCATGGCCTTTTGTTGTTCAGTTGCAATTTTAGCAAGTGTTTTGTAACTGGGTTTTGAATCACAATCAGAGTCATCGTCACTGGATGTTTGATAGTGAGTAGTGCGTGTGTTTACCTTGGCACCACGTGCCATGAAGCAGTAGGTAGGAGTAGAGTCGTCCTTGTCATTTGCATCGGTGTTGGTGATGGAGTCATTGTCTTCAGTGTTGAAGATGGACTTGGCGACATAGGCTGTAGCCAGACTCGCAATGCCTGAATCAGACTCCTCCTCAGACTCCACCTCTGCCTCCCCAGAAGCGGACTCCTCCTCTGAATCCATTTCCTTGCCAACAAACGCATGAGCCTTGCCAGATGAACTCTTCTTGTGTGATGAAGACTTTGAGGAAGACTTGGATGAAGACTTTGAGTATTTCTTCGTCTTCTTATCGTCAGAGTCATATTCCTTGCTCTTCTTCTTCTTTCTGTTCTCATTGTCCCACTGTGGACACTCCGAGATGAAGTGTCTAGTTTTCTTGCACTTGTGACATGTTTTCTTCTTGTAGTCATGAGCAGAAGCTTCATCATTCCTTGAGCTTGATCGTGAAGACTTTCTGAAGCCTTTCTTCTTGGTGAATTTCTGGAACTTCTTCACTAGCATTGAAAGTTCCCTTCCAATGTCTTCAGGATCATCAGAACTGCTGTCAGATTCTTCTTCAGATGAGGACACAGCTTTTGCCTTCAAGGCACGAGTTCGCCCAT
This sequence comes from Triticum monococcum, assembly GCA_034509565.1. Taxonomy (NCBI): domain Eukaryota; kingdom Viridiplantae; phylum Streptophyta; class Magnoliopsida; order Poales; family Poaceae; genus Triticum; species Triticum monococcum. Next base: position 120,011,756 of record CM067846.1, on the reverse strand, counting down.
AGTTTGGACCGTAGATATCTCTTTTCTCAGAAAGCTGAAACTCATGTGTGTTGAGCCTCTCAAGTATGTCAGACGGATCGAGTGTCTTGAAGTCTGGACGTTCTTGAATCATCAGGGCTAGGATGTCAAATGAACTGTCAAGTGATCTTAGCAGCGTCTTGACGATTTCATGTTTGGTGATCTCAGTGGCGCCGAGGGCTTGAAGCTCATTTGTGATGTTAGTGAGCCGGTCAAATGTGTGTTGGACATTCTCATTGTCATTTCGCTTGAAGCGGTTGAAGAGATTGCGAAGAACACTGATTCTCTGATCTCTCTGGGTTGAGATGCCTTCATTGACTTTGGAGAGCTAGTCCCAAACCAGCTTGGATGTCTTCAAGGCACTCACACGGCCGTACTGTCCCTTGGTCAGATGACCACAGATAATATTCTTGGCAGTGGAGTCCAATTGAGTGAACTTCTTGACATCAGCCGCAGTGACACCTTCTCCAGCCTTGGGAATGCCGTTTTCGACGACATACCATAGGTCGATGTCAATGGCTTCAAGATGCATGCGCATCTTATTCTTCCAGTAGGGATATTCAGTTCCATCGAAGACGGGGCACGCAGCGGAGACTTTAATTATCCCTGCAGTCGACATAGCTAAAACTCCAGGTGGTTAAACTGAATCACACAGAACAAGGGAGCACCTTGCTCTGATACCAATTGAAAGTGTGTTATATCGACTAGAGGGGGGTGAATAGGCGATTTTTATGAAAGTCTTCAAAACGTGGAAGTTATGAAGACAAACAGAGTGAACAAGCCTATCACTATGCAGCGGAAGTTAGATTACACAACGCAAGCCATGGTCAAGTATACAATATAGTGAAAGCACAGTGACAAACAGCTTCAGTATAATGAGGATCAGGTTGGAAGAAGTTATGAAGCCAAACAGATCATACAGTCAAGTTGTGAAGACAGAAGATAAAGCAAGCATGCAATAGCTTCACAATGTGTACTGGTAAGTAAAGGGAGGCGAAGATGAAACCAGTGACACATTGAAGACAATGATATGTTGGACCAGTTCCAGTTGCTGTGACAACTGTACGTCTGGTTGGAGTGGCTAGGTATTTAAACCAAAGGACACACAGTCCCGGACACCCAGTCCTGAACACGCAGCTCAGGACACCCAGTCCTCACCGTTTTCTCCTTGAGCTAAGGTCACACAGACCCCGCCCAATCACTCTGGTAAGTCTTCAAGGTAGACTCCCAAACCTTCACAGACTTCGTTCACCGGCAATCCACAATTCCTCTTGGATGCTCAGAATGCGACGCCTAACCATCTGGAGGATGCACAGTCCTCAAGTGTAATAAGTCTTCAGATCACTCAGACAAGAAGACTTAAGTGATGCCCAATTACTCTGGCTCTGGGTGGTTAGGGCTTTTCTCCTCACTAAGGATTTTCTCTCAAAGGCTTCGAGGTGGGTTGCTCTCAAACGACAAAAGCCGTGCACTGAAATCTGAGCAGCCAACCGTTTATGGTTGTGGGGGTGGACTATTTATAGCCACTTGGCAACCCGACCTGATTTGTCCGAAATGACCCTGGGTCACTAAGGAACTGACACGTGTACTAACGGTCGGATTTCAAACTCTCACGGCAACTTTACTTGGGCTGCAAGTAAAGCTGACTTGTCTGACTCTGGATAAGATTTTCTCTCATTGTCTTCACTCGAAGACATAGGATTTGAATTAGGCATCACTTCAGTCATCCTGACTGGTTCTCTTGGACCCCACTTAACAGTACGGTGGTTCCTATGACACAACATGAATAAAGTAAAACTACGAAGGATCTAAGTCTTCGAGTGAAGGAAATATACCCTAGAGGCAATAATAAAGTTATTATTTATTTCCTTATATCATGATAAATGTTTATTATTCATGCTAGAATTGTATTAACCGGAAACATAATACATGTATGAATACATAGACCAACAGAGTGTCACTAGTATGCCTCTACTAGACTAGCTCGTTAATCAAAGATGGTTATGTTTCCTAACCATGAACAAAGAGTTGTTATTTGATTAACGAGGTCACATCAATAGATGAATGATCTGATTGACATGACCCATTTCATTAGCTTAGCACCCGATCGTTTAGTATGTTGCTATTGCTTTCTTCATGACTTATACATGTTCCTATAACTATGAGATTATGCAACTCCCGTTTACCGGAGTAACACTTTGGGTACTACCAAACGTCACAACGTAACTGGGTGATTATAAAGGAGTACTACAGGTGTCTCCAATGGTAGATGTTGGGTTGGCGTATTTCGAGATTAGGGTTTGTCACTCCGATTGTCGGAGAGGTATCTCTGGGCCCTCTCGGTAATACACATCACATAAGCCTTGCAAGCACTGCAACTAATATGTTAGTTGTGAGATGATGTATTACGGAACGAGTAAAGAGACTTGCCGGTAACGAGATTGAACTAGGTATTGGATACCGACGATCGAATCTCGGGCAAGTAACATACCGATGACAAAGGGAACAACGTATGTTGTTATGCGGTCTGACCGATAAAGATCTTCGTAGAATATGTAGGAGCCAATATGGGCATCCAGGTCCCGCTATTGGTTATTGACCGGAGACGTGTCTCGGTCATGTCTACATTGTTCTCGAACCGTAGGGTCCGCACGCTTAACGTTACGATGACAGTTATTATGAGTTTATGCATTTTGATGTACCGAAGGTTGTTCGGAGTCCCGGATGAGATCACGGACATGACGAGGAGTCTCGAAATGGTCGAGACGTAAAGATTGATATATTGGAAGCCTATGTTTGGGCACCGGAAGCGTTCCGGGTGAAATCGGGATTTTTCCGGATTACCGGGAGGGTTACCGGAACCCCCCGGGAGGTAAATGGGCCTATTGGGCCTTAGTGGAAAAGAGAGAAGAGGCAGCCCACACCTGGCCGGCGCCCCCCCCCCTTTCCCAAGTCCTAATAGGACTATGAGAGGTGGGCCGGCCCCCTCTTTCTCCTTCCCCCCCAAGAATCCTAGTTGGAATAGGATTGGAGGGGAGGAGTCCTACTCCCGGTGGGAGTAGGACTCCTCCCTGCGCCTCCCTCCTAGCCGGCCGAACCCCCTGCCCCTGGCCTTTATATACGGGGGCAGGGGGCACCCCAAGACACACAAGTTAATCGTTCCTTAACCGTGTGCGGTGCCCCCTGCCACCAAATTCCACCTCGATCATACCGTTACAGTGCTTAGGCGAAGCCCTGCGTCGGTAGTACATCAAGATCGTCACCACGCCGTCGTGCTGACGGAACTCTTCCTCGACGCTTTGCTGGATCGGAGCCCGAGGAACGTCATCGAGCTGAACGTGTGCTAAGAACTCGGAGGTGCCGGAGTAACGGTGCTTGGATCGGTCGGATCGGGAAGAAGACGTACGACTACTTCCTCTACGTTGTGTGATCGCTTCCGCAGTCGGTCTGCGTTGGTACATAGACAACACTCTCCCCTCTCGTTGCTGTGCATCACCATGATCTTGCGTGTGCGTAGGAAAATTTTTGAAATTACTGCGTTCCCCAACAGTGGTATCAGAGCCAGGTTTTTATGGTTTGATGTTATATGCACGAGTAGAACACAAATGAGTTGTGGGCGATACAAGTCATACTGCCTACCAGCATGTCATACTTTTGTTCGGCGGTATTGTTGGACGAGACGATCCGGACCAACCTTACGCGTACTCTTACGCGAGACCGGTTCCCTCAACGTGCTTTGCACACAGATGGCTTGCGGAAGACTGTCTCTCCAACTTTAGTTGAACCAAGTGTGACTACGCCCGGTCCTTGAGAAGGTTAAAACGGAGTCTATTTGACGAACTATCGTTGTGGTTTTGATGCGTAGGTGAGATGAGTTCTTACTTAAAGCCCGTAGCAGCCACGTAAAACTTGCAACAACAAAGTAGAGGACGTCTAACTTGTTTTTGCAGGGTATGTTGTGATGTGATATGGTCAAGGCATGATGCTGATTTTATTGTATGAGATGATCATGTTTTGTAACCGAGTTATCGGCAACTGGCAGGAGCCATATGGTTGTCGCTTTATTGTATGCAATGCAATCGCGATGTAATGCTTTACTTTATTACTAAGCGGTAGTGATAGTCGTGGAAGCATAAGATTGACGAGACGACAACGATGCTACGATGGAGATCAAGGTGTCGCGCCGGTGACGATGGTGATCATGACGATGCTTCGGAGATGGAGATCACAAAGCACAAGATGATGATGGCCATATCATATCACTTATATTGATTGCATGTGATGTTTATCCTTTTATGCATCTTATCTTGCTTTGATTGACGGTAGCATTATAAGATGATCTCTCACTAAATTATCAAGAAGTGTTCTCCCTGAGTATGCACCGTTGCAAAAGTTCTTCGTGCTGAGACACCACGTGATGATCGGGTGTGATAGGCTCTACGTTCAAATACAACGGGTGCAAAACAGTTGCACACGCGGAATACTCAGGTTATACTCGACGAGCCAAGCATATACAGATATGGCCTCGGAACACGGAGACCGAAAGGTCGAGCGTGAATCATATAGTAGATATGATCAACATATTGATGTTCACCATTGAAAACTACTCCATCTCACGTGATGATCGGTTATGGTTTAGTTGATTTGGATCACGTAATCACTTAGAGGATTAGAGAGATGTCTATCTAAGTGGGAGTTCTTAAGTAAATTAACTGAACTTAAAATTATCATGAACTTAGTACCTGATAGTATCTTGCTTGTTTATGTTGTAGATAGATGGCTCGTGCTGTTGTTCCGTTGAATTTTAATGCGTTCCTTGAGAAAGCAAAGTTGAAAGATGATGGTAGCAATTACACGGACTGGGTCCGTAACCTGAGGATTATCCTCATTGCTGCACAGAAGAATTACATCCTGGAAGCACCGCTGAGTGCCAGGCCTGCTGCAAGAGCAACACCAGAAGTTATGAACGTCTGGCAGAGCAAAGCTGATGACTACTCAATAGTTCAGTGTGCCATGCTTTACGGCTTAGAACCGGGACTTCAACGACGTTTTGAACGTCATGGAGCATATGAGATGTTCCAGGAGTTGAAGTTAATATTTCAAGCAAATGCCCGGATTGAGAGATATGAAGTCTCCAATAAGTTCTATAGCTGCAAGATGGAGGAGAACAGTTCTGTCAGTGAGCATATACTCAAAATGTCTGGGTATAATAATCACTTGATTCAATTGGGAGTTACACTTCCGGATGATTGCGTCATTGACAGAATTCTCCAATCACTGCCACCAAGCTACAAGAGCTTTGTGATGAACTATAATATGCAAGGGATGAACAAGACTATTCCCGAGCTCTTCGCTATGCTGTAAGCTGCGGAGGTAGAAATCAAGAAGGAGCATCAAGTGTTGATGGTTAACAAAACCACTAGTTTCAAGAAAAAGGGCAAAGGGAAGAAGAAAGGGAACTTCAAGAAGAACGGCAAGCTAGTTGCTGCTCAAGAGAAGAAACCCAAGTCTGGACCTAAGCCTGAAACTGAGTGCTTCTACTGCAAGCAGACTGGTCACTGGAAGCGGAACTGCCCCAAGTATTTGGCGGATAAGAAGGATGGCAAGGTGAACAAAGGTATATGTGATATACATGTTATTGATGTGTACCTTACTAATGCTCGCAGTAGCACCTGGGTATTTGATACTGGTTCTGTTGCTAATATTTGCAACTCGAAACAGGGACTACAGAATAAGCGGACACTAGCAAAGGACGAGGTGACGATGCGCGTGGGAAACGGTTCCAAAGTCGATGTGATCGCGGTCGGCATGCTACCTCTACATCTACCTTCGGGATTAATATTAGACCTAAATAATTGTTATTTGGTGCCAGCGTTGAGCATGAACATTATATCTGGATCTTGTTTGATGCGAGACGGTTATTCATTTAAATCAGAGAATAATGGTTGTTCTATTTATATGAGTAATATCTTTTATGGTCATGCACCCTTGAAAAGTGGTCTATTCTTATTAAATCTCGATAGTAGTAATACACATATTCATAATGTTGAAACCAAAAGATGCAGAGTTGATAATGATAGTGCAACTTATTTGTGGCACTGCCGTTTAGGTCATATCGGTGTAAAGCGCATGAAGAAACTCCATACTGATGGGCTTTTGGAACCACTTGATTATGAATCACTTGGTACTTGCGAACCGTGCCTCATGGGCAAGATGACTAAAACACCGTTCTCCGGTACTATGGAGAGAGCAACAGATTTATTGGAAATCATACATACCGATGTATGTGGTCCGATGAATATTGAGGCTTGTGGCGGATATCGTTATTTTCTCACCTTCACAGATGATTTAAGCAGATATGGGTATATCTACTTAATGAAACATAAGTCTGAAACATTTGAAAAGTTCAAGGAATTTCAGAGTGAAGTTGAAAATCATCGTAACAAGAAAATAAAGTTTCTACGATCTGATCGTGGAGGAGAATATTTGAGTTACGAGTTTGGTGTACATTTGAAAAATTGTGGAATAGTTTCGCAACTCACGCCACCCGGAACACCACAACGTAATGGTGTGTCCGAACGTCGTAATCGTACTTTACTAGATATGGTGCGATCTATGATGTCTCTTACTGATTTACCGCTATCATTTTGGGGTTATGCTTTAGAGACGGCCGCATTCACGTTAAATAGGGCACCATCTAAATCCGTTGAGACGACACCTTATGAACTATGGTTTGGCAAGAAACCAAAGTTGTCGTTTCTTAAAGTTTGGGGCTGCGATGCTTATGTGAAAAAGCTTCAACCTGATAAGCTTGAACCCAAATCGGAGAAGTGTGTCTTCATAGGATATCCAAAGGAAACTATTGGATACACCTTCTATCACAGATCCGAAGGCAAGACTTTTGTTGCTAAATTCGGAAACTTTCTTGAGAAGGAGTTTCTCTCGAAAGAAGTGAGTGGGAGGAAAGTAGAACTTGACGAGGTAACTGTACCTACTCCGTTATTGGGAAATAGTACATCACAGAAAACTGTTTCTGTGAGACCTACACCAATAAGAGAGGAAGTTAATGATGATGATCATGAAACTTTAGATCAAGATACGACTGTACCTCGTAGATCAACCAGAGTAAGATCCGCACCAGAGTGGTACGGTAATCCTGTTCTGGAAGTCATGCTACTAGATCATGATGAACCTACGAACTATGAAGAAGCGATGGTGAGCCCAGATTCCGCAAAGTGGCTTGAAGCCATGAAATCTGAGATGGGATCCATGTATGAGAACAAAGTATGGACTTTGGTTGACTTGCCCGATGATCGGCAAGCAATTGAGAATAAATGGATCTTTAAGAAAAAGACTGACGCTGATGGTAATGTTACTATCTACAAAGCTCGACTTGTCGCAAAAGGTTTTCGACAAGTTCAAGGAGTTGACTACGATGAGACTTTCTCACCCGTAGCGATGCTTAAGTCTGTCAGAATCATGTTAGCAATTGCCGCGTTTTATGATTATGAAATTTGGCAAATGGATGTAAAAACCGCATTCCTGAATGGATTTCTGGAAGAAGAGTTGTATATGATGCAACCCGAAGGTTTTGTCGATCCAAAAGGAGCTAACAAAGTATGCAAACTCCAGCGATCCATTTATGGACTGGTGCAAGCATCTCGGAGTTGGAATAAACGCTTTGATAGTGTGATCAAAGCATTTGGGTTTATACAGACTTTTGGAGAAGCCTGTATTTACAAGAAAGTGAGTGGGAGCTCTGTAGCATTTCTGATATTATATGTGGATGACATATTACTCATTGGAAATGATATAGAATTTCTGGATAACATAAAGGGATACTTGAATAAAAGTTTTTCGATGAAAGACCTCGGGGAAGCTGCTTACATATTAGGCATAAAGATCTATAGAGATAGATCAAAACGCTTAATTGGACTTTCACAAAGCACATACCTTGACAAGATTTTGAAGAAGTTCAAAATGGATCAAGCAAAGAAAGGGTTCTTGCCTGTATTGCAAGGTGTGAAGTTGAGTCAGACTCAATGCCCGACCACTGCAGAAGATAGAGAGAAAATGAAAGATGTTCCCTATGCTTCAGCCATAGGCTCTATCATGTATGCAATGCTGTGTACCAGACCTGATGTGTGCCTTGCTATAAGTTTAGCAGGGAGGTACCAAAGTAATCCAGGAGTGGATCACTGGACAGCGGTCAAGAACATCCTGAAATACCTGAAAAGGACTAAGGATATGTTTCTCGTATATGGAAGTGACAAAGAACTCACCGTAAGAGGTTACGTTGATGCAAGCTTTGACACTGATCCGGACGATTCTAAATCGCAAACCGGATACGTGTTTACTTTGAACGGTGGAGCTGTCAGTTGGTGCAGTTCTAAACAAAGCGTCGTAGCGGGATCTACATGTGAAGCGGAGTACATAGCTGCTTCGGAAGCAGCGAACGAAGGAGTCTGGATGAAGGAGTTCATATCCGATCTAGGTGTCATACCTAGTGCATCGGGTCCAATGAAAATCTTCTGTGACAATACTGGTGCAATTGCCTTGGCAAAGGAATCCAGATTTCACAAAAGAACCAAACACATCAAGAGACGCTTCAACTCCATCCGGGATTTAGTCCAGGTGGGAGACATAGAGATTTGCAAGATACATACGGATCTGAATGTTGCAGACCCGTTGACTAAGCCTCTTCCACGAGCAAAACATGATCAGCACCAAGGCTCCATGGGTGTTAGAATCATTACTGTGTAATCTAGATTATTGACTCTAGTGCAAGTGGGAGACTGAAGGAAATATGCCCTAGAGGCAATAATAAAGTTATTATTTATTTCCTTATATCATGATAAATGTTTATTATTCATGCTAGAATTGTATTAACCGGAAACATAATACATGTGTGAATACATAGACCAACAGAGTGTCACTAGTATGCCTCTACTAGACTAGCTCGTTAATCAAAGATGGTTATGTTTCCTAACCATGAACAAAGAGTTGTTATTTGATTAACGAGGTCACATCATTAGATGAATGATCTGATTGACATGACCCATTTCATTAGCTTAGCACCCGATCGTTTAGTATGTTGCTATTGCTTTCTTCATGACTTATACATGTTCCTATAACTATGAGATTATGCAACTCCCGTTTACCGGAGTAACACTTTGGGTACTACCAAACGTCACAACGTAACTGGGTGATTATAAAGGAGTACTACAGGTGTCTCCAATGGTAGATGTTGGGTTGGCGTATTTCGAGATTAGGGTTTGTCACTCCGATTGTCGGAGAGGTATCTTTGGGCCCTCTCGGCAATGCACATCACTATAAGCCTTGCAAGCAATGTGACTAATGAGTTAGTTGCGGGATGTTGCATTATGGAACGAGTAAAGAGACTTACCGGTAACGAGATTGAGCTAGGTATTAGGATACCGACGATCGAATCTCGGGCAAGTAACATACCGATGACAAAGGGAACAACGTATGTTGTTATGCGGTCTGACCGATAAAGATCTTCGTAGAATATGTAGGAGCCAATATGGGCATCCAGGTCCCGCTATTGGTTATTGACCGGAGACGTGTCTCGGTCATGTCTACATTGTTCTCGAACCGTAGGGTCCGCACGCTTAACGTTACGATGACAGTTATTATGAGTTTATGCATTTTGATGTACCGAAGGTTGTTCGGAGTCCCGGATGAGATCACGGACATGACGAGGAGTCTCGAAATGGTCGAGACGTAAAGATTGATATATTGGAAGCCTATGTTTGGGCACCGGAAGCGTTCCGGGTGAAATCGGGATTTTTCCGGATTACCGGGAGGGTTACCGGAACCCCCCGGGAGGTAAATGGGCCTATTGGGCCTTAGTGGAAAAGAGAGAAGAGGCAGCCCACACCTGGCCGGCGCCCCCCCCCCCTTTCCCAAGTCCTAATAGGAATAGGAGAGGTGGGCCGGCCCCCTCTTTCTCCTTCCCCCCCAAGAATCCTAGTTGGAATAGGATTGGAGGGGAGGAGTCCTACTCCCGGTGGGAGTAGGACTCCTCCCTGCGCCTCCCTCCTAGCCGGCCGAACCCCCTGCCCCTGGCCTTTATATACGGGGGCAGGGGGCACCCCAAGACACACAAGTTAATCGTTCCTTAACCGTGTGCGGTGCCCCCTGCCACCAAATTCCACCTCGATCATACCGTTACAGTGCTTAGGCGAAGCCCTGCGTCGGTAGTACATCAAGATCGTCACCACGCCGTCGTGCTGACGGAACTCTTCCTCGATGCTTTGCTGGATCGGAGCCCGAGGAACGTCATCGAGCTGAACGTGTGCTAAGAACTCGGAGGTGCCGGAGTAACGGTGCTTGGATCGGTCGGATCGGGAAGAAGACGTACGACTACTTCCTCTATGTTGTGTGATCGCTTCCGCAGTCGGTCTGCGTTGGTACGTAGACAACACTCTCCCCTCTCGTTGCTGTGCATCACCATGATCTTGCGTGTGCGTAGGAAATTTTTTGAAATTACTGCGTTCCCCAACATCGAGTTCCATAGGCTTCATGGGGAGTCTTCATATGTCATTGTCTTCGACATGAATGTCTTCATGAACCACCATTGTCTTCAATGTCTTCGTACATTTTTAGGGGTCATCTCTGGTAACTAAACCGAATCAATGAGGGACTTCTACCTGTGTTATCCTGCAATTCTCACAAACACATTAGTCCCTCAACTAGGTTTGTCGTCAATACTCCAAAACCAACTAGGGGTGGCACTAGATGCACTTACATCTAGTGAAGTACGATTACGACGTTCGGACACACCATTACAATGTGGTGTTCCGGGTGGTGTGAGTTGCGAAACTATTCCGCATTGTTTCAAATGTAGACCAAACTCGTAACTCAAATATTCTCCTCCACGATCAGATCGTAGAAACTTTATTTTCTTATTACGATGATTTTCCACTTCACTCTGAAATTCTTTAAACTTTTCAAATGTTTCAGACTTATGTTTCATTAAGTAGATATACCCATATCTGCTCAAATCATCTGTAAAGGTGAGAAAATAATGATACCCGCCGCGAGCTTCAATATTCATCGGACCACATACATCAGTATGTATGATTTCCAATAAATCTGTTGCTCGCTCCATTGTTCCGGAGAATGGCGTTTTAGTCATCTTGCCCATGAGGCATGGTTCACAAGTACCAAGTGATTCATATTCAAGTGATTCCAGAAGTCCATTAGTATGGAGTTTCTTCATGCGCTTTACACCAATATGACCCAAACGGCAGAGCCACAAATAAGTTGCACTATCATTATGGACTCTGCATCTTTTGGTTTCAATATTATGAATATGTGTATCACTACTATCGAGATTTAACACAAATAGACCACTCTTCAAGGGTGCATGACCATAAAATATATTACTCATATAAATAGAACAACCATTATTCTCAGATTTAAATGAAAAATAGTCTCGCATCAAACAAGATTCACATATAATGTTCATGCTTAACGCTGGCACCAAATAACAATTATTTAGGTATAAAACTAATCCGAAGGTAGATGTAGAGGTAGCGTGCCGACGGCGATCACATCGACTTTGGAACCATTTCCCACGCGCATCGTCACCTCGTCCTTAGCCAGTCTTCGCTTAATCCGTAGTCCCTGTTTCGAGTTGCAAATATTAGCAACAGAACCAGTATCAAATAGCCAGGTGCTACTGCGAGCTCTAGTAAGGTACACATCAATAACATGTATATCACATATACCTTTGTTCACCTTGCCATCCTTCTTATCCGCCAAATACTTGGGGCAGTTCCACTTCCAGTGACCAGTCCCTTTGCAGTAGAAGCACTCAGTCTCCGGCTTAGGTCTAGACTTGGGTTTCTTATTTTGAGCAACAACTTGTTTGTCGTTCTTCTTGAAGTTCCCTTTCTTCTTCCCTTTACCCTTTTTCTTCAAACTGGTGGTCTTGTTGACCATCAACACATGATGCTCCTTCTTGATTTCTACCTCCACAGCCTTTAGCATTACGAAGAGCTCGGAAATCGTCTTATCCATCCCTTGCATATTATAGTTCATCACGAAGCTCTTGTAGCTTGGTGGCAGTGATTGAAGAACTCTGTCAATTACGCTACCAATCGGAAGATTAACTCCCAGCTGAGTCAAGTGATTATGGTACCCAGACATTCTGAGTATATGTTCACTGACAGAACTATTCTCCTCCATCTTGCAGCGGTAGAACTTATTGGAGACTATATATCTCTCAATCCGGGCATTTGCTTGAAATATTAACTTCAACTCCTGGAACATCTCATATGCTCCATGACGTTCAAAACGTCATTGAAGTCCCGGTTCTAAGCCGTAAAGCATGGCACACTAAACTATTGAGTAGTCATCAGCTTTGCTCTGCCAGACGTTCATAACATCTGGCGTTGCTCCTGCAACGCGTTTGGCACCCAGCGGTGCTTCCAGGACGTAATTCTTCTGTGCAGTAATGAGGATAATCCTCAAGTTACGGACCCAGACCGTGTAATTGCTACCATCATATTTCAACTTTGCTTTCTCAAGGAACGGATTAAAATTCAACGGAACAACAGCACGGGCCATCTATCTACAATAACATAGACAAGCAAAATACTATCAGGTATTAAGTTCATGATAAATTTAAGTTCAATTGATCATATTACTTAAGAACTCCCACTTAGATAGACATCCCTCTAATCATCTAAGTGATCACATGATCCATATCAACTAGACCACAACCGATCATCACGTGAAATGGAGTAGTTTTCAATGGTGGACATCACTATGTTGATCATATCTACTATATGATTCATGCTCGACCTTTCGGTCTCAGTGTTTCGAGGCCATATCTGCATATGCTAGGCTCATCAAGTTTAACCCGAGTATTCTGCGTGTGGAAAACTGTCTTACACCCATTGTAGATGAACGTTGAGCTTATCACACCCGATCATCACGTGGTGTCTCGGCACGACGAACTTTGGCAACGGTGCATACTCAGGGAGAACACTTTTACCTTGAAATTTAGTGAGAGATCATCCTATAATGCTATCATCAAACAAAGCAGAATAAGATGCATAAAGGATAAACATCACATGCACTCAATATAAGTGATATGATATGGCCATCATCATCTTGTGCCTTTGATCTCCATCTCCAAAGCACCGTCATGATCACCATCGTCACCGGTGCGACACCTTGATCTCCATCATAGCATCGTTGTCGTCTCGCCAACTATTGCTTCTACGACTATCGCTCCCACTTAGTGATAAAGTAAAGCAATTACAGGGCGATTGCATTGCATACAATAAAGCGACAACCATATGGCTCCTACCAGTTGCCGATAACTCCGTTACAAAACATGATCATCTCATACAATAAATATAGCATCATGTCTTGACCATATCACATCACAACATGCCCTGCAAAAACAAGTGAGACGTCCTCTACTTTGTTGTTGCAAGTTTTACGTGGCTGCTACGGGCTGAGTAAGAACCGTTCTTACCTACGCATCAAAACCACAACGATAGTTTGTCAAGTTAGTGTTGTTTTAACCTTCTCAAGGACCGGGCGTATCCACACTCGGTTCAACTAAAGTTGGAGAAACTGACACCCGCCAGCCACCTGTGTGCAAAGCACGTTGGTAGAACTAGTCTCATGTAAGCGTACGCGTAATGTCGGTCCGGGTCGCTTCATCCAACAATACCACCGAACCAAAGTATGACATGCTGGTAAGCAGTATGACTTGTACCGCCCACAACTCACTTGTGTTCTACTCGTGCATATAACATCTACGCAATAACCTGGCTCGGATGCCACTGTTGGTAAGCGTAGTAATTTCAAAATTTTCCTATGCACATGCAAGATCATGGTGATGCATAGCAACGAGAGGGGAGAGTGTCGTCCACATACCCTCATAGACCGTTATGCGGGAGCGTTATGACAACGTGGTTGATGTAGTCGTACGTCTTCACGATCGACCGATCCTCAGTACAGAACGTACGGCACCTCCGCGTTCAGCACACGTTCAGCTCGGTGACGTCCCGCGAACTCACGATCAAGTAGAGCTCGGGGAAGACTTTTGTCAGCACGACGGCGTGGTGATGATGTTGATGAAGCTACCTTTGCAGGGCTTCGCCTAAGCACCGCTACAGTATGACCGAGGTGGATTATGGTGGAGGGGGAACCGCACACGCCTGGGAGAGATCAATGTCAACTTGTGTGTCTAGAGGTGCCCCCTACCCCGTATATAAAGGAGAAAGGGGGGAGGTCGGCCGGCCCTAGAGGGCGCGCTAGGAGGAGGAATCCTCCTCCTAGTAGGAGTAGGATTCCCCTCTTTCCTACTCCTACTAGGAGGGGGAAAGGAAGGGGGAGAATGAGAACGAAAGGGGGGCGCTGCCCCCCTCTCCTAGTCCAATTCGGACTAGAGGGGGAGGGGGCACGGCCTACCCTGGCCGGCCCCTCTCTCTCTCCACTAGGGCCCAATAAGGCCCATTAACCCCCGGGGGGTTCCGGTAACCCCTCCGGCACTCCGGTAAAATCCTGATTTCACCCGGAACTCTTCCGATGTCCAAATGTAGGCTTCCAATATATTAATCTTTATGTCTCGACCATTTCGAGACTCCTCGTCATGTCCGTGATCATATCCGGGACTCCGAACTACCTTCGGTACATCAAAACATATAAACTCATAATACCGATCGTCACAGAACTTTAAGCGTGCGGGCCCTACGGGTTCGAGAACTATGTAGACATGACCGAGACATGTCTCCGGTCAATAACCAATAGCGGAACCTGGATGCTCATATTGGTTCATACATATTCTACGAAGATCTTTATCGGTCAAACCGCATAACAATATAAGTTGTTCCTTTGTCATCGGTATGTTACTTGCCAGAGATTCGATCGTCGGTGTCCTAATACCTAGCTCAATCTCGTTACCGCTAAGTCTCTTTACTCATTCCGTAATGCAACATCCCACAACTAACTCATTAGTCACATTGCTTGCAAGGCTTACAGTGATGTGCATTACCGAGAGGGCCCAGAGATACCTCTCCGACAATCGGAGTGACAAATCCTATTCTTGATCTATGCCAACTCCACAAACACCATCGGAGACACCTGTAGAGCACCTTTATAATCACCCATATACGTTGTAATGTTTGGTAGCACACAAAGTGTTCCTCCGGTATTCGGGAGTTGCATAATCTCATAGTCATAGGAACATGTATAAGTCATGAAGAAAGCAATAGCAGTGAACTTAAACGATCAAGTGCTAAGCTAACGAAATGGGTCAAGTCAATCACATCATTCTCCTAATTATGTGATCCCATTGATCAAATAACAACTCATGTCTATGGCTAGGAAACTTAACCATCTTCGATCAATGAGCTAGTCAAGTAGAGTCATACTAGTGACACTGTTTATCTATGTATTCACACATGTATTATGTTTCCGGTTAATACAATTCTAGCATGAATAATAAACATTTATCATGAAATAAGGAAATAAATAATAACTTTATTATTTCCTCTAGGGCATATTTCCTTCAGGCGCGCTCAGGGGGGTAGGGCGCGCCCCCACCCTCGTGGTGGCCTCGGGACTCTTCTGGCCCATCTCCGGTACTCCGTGGGCTTCTTCTGGTCCAAAAATGATCTCCATGAAATTTCAGGTCAATTGGACTCCGTTTGGTTTTCCTTTTCTGCGATACTCAAAAATAAGGAAAAACAGAAACTGGCACTAGGCTCTAGGTTAATAGCTTAGTCCCAAAAATCATATAAAATAGCATATATATATATATATATATTCATCTAAAACATCCAAGGTTGATAATATAATAGCATGGAACAATCAAAAATTATAGATACGTTGGAGACGTATCATGGATCAGTAGGAGGCACGACATTAGAAGCAAGACCAATTATTTCATCCTTACTGGGCAATTCTTTCTTATGATGCTTTCTACTAAACTTAGAAAAATTAAACTCATGAGACTCATCACCAAAACTAACACCGACAGTTTATTTCTCACAATCTATTTAGCATTAACGGTGTTCAAGAAAGGTCTACAGAAGATAATGGGACAAAAGTCATCTTTTGGGGAACCAAGAACAAGAAAAGCAGTTGGATATTTTATTTTCCCATACAAGACTTCAACATCTCTAACCATCCCAAGTGGTGTGATGGTGTCTCTATTAGCAAGTTTAATAGTAACATCTATGTCTTCTATTTCAGCGGGTGCTATATCATTCATAATTTCTTGATATAAGGTAAGAGGAATAGCTCTCACGCTAGCACCTAAATCACATAAACCATGCTAACAGTGATCTCCTATCTTAACTGAGACAACAGGCATGCCAAAAATGGGTCTATGTTTATCCTTTTCATCAGGTTTGGCAATTCTAGCAGCTTCATCACAGAAGTAAATAGCATGCCCATCTATATTTTCTACCAGGAGATTTTTAACCATAGCAACACTAGGTTCTACCTTGATTTGTTCAGCTGGTTTGGGTGTTCTTGTTGGGGAACGTAGTAATTCCAAAAAAATTCCTACACACACACAAGATCATGGTGATGCATAGCAACGAGAGGGGAGAGTGTTGTCCACGTACCCTCGTAGACCGAAAGCGGAAGCGTTAGCACAACGCGGTTGATGTAGTCGTACGTCTTCATGATCCGACCGATCAAGTACCGAACGTCCGGCACCTTCGAGTTCAGCACACGTTCAGCCTGATGACGTCCCTCGAACTCCGATCCAGCCGAGTGTTGAGGGAGAGTTTCGTCAGAAGGACGGCGTGGTGGCGATGTTGATGTTCAACCGACGTAGGGCTTCGCCTAAGCACCGCTACAGTAATATCGAGGTGGACTATGGTGGAGGGGGCACCGCACACGGCTAAAGGATCAACTTGATCAATTGTTGTGTCTATGAGGTGCCCCCCTGCCCCCCATATATAAAGGAGCAAGGGGGTGCGCCCGGCCAGGGAGAGGGCGCGCCAGGAGGAGTCCTACTCCCACCGGGAGTAGGACTGCCCCCCTTTTCTAGTTGGAATAGGATTCGGGAGAAGGAAAGAGAAAGGGGGAGAAGGAAAGAGAGGGTCGGGCCCCCTTGCCCTAAACCAATTTGGTTTGGGCCTTGGGGGCACGCCCCACACTCCCCTTTCTGCCCTCTATTTCCACTAAGGCCCATGTAGGCCCATTAAGCCCCCGGGGGTTCCGGTAACCTCCCGGTACTCCGGTAAAATCCCGATTTCACCCGAAACACTTCCGACATCCAAACATAGGATTCCAATATATCAATCTTTATGTCTCGACCATTTCGAGACTCCTCGTCATGTCCTTGATCACATCCGGGACTCCGAACAACCTTCGGTACATCAAAACATATAAACTCATAATATAACTGTCATCCTAACGTTAAGCGTGCGGACCCTATGGGTTCGAGAACTATGTAGACATGACCGAGACACGTCTCCGGTTAATAACCAATAGTGGAACCTGGATGCTCATATTGGCTCCCACATATTCTACGAATATCTTTATCGGTCAAACCGCATAACAACATACGTTGTTCCCTTTGTCATCGGTATGTTACTTACCCGAGATTCAATCGTCGGTATCTCAATACCTAGTTCAATCTCGTTACTGGAAAGTCTCTTTACTCGTTCTGTAATACATCATCCCGCAACTAACTCATTAGTTACAATTCTTGCAAGACTTAAGTGATGTGCATTACCGAGAGGGCCCAGAGATACCTCTCCGACAATCGGAGTGACAAATCCTAATCTCGAAATACGCCAACCCAACAAGTACCTTTGGAGACACCTGTAGAGCACCTTTATAATCACCCAGTTATGTTGTGACGTTTGGTAGCACACAAAGTGTTCCTCCGGTAAACGGGAGTTGCATAATCTCATAGTCATAGGAACATGTATAAGTCATGAAGAAAGCAATAGCAACAAACTAAACGATCGGGTGCTAAGCTAACGGAATGGGTCATGTCAATCACATCATTCTCCAAGTGATGTGACCCCATTAATCAAATGACAACTCATGTCTATGGTTAGGAAACATAACCATCTTTGATCAACGAGCTAGTCAAGTAGAGGCATACCAGTGACAATCTGTTTGTCTGTGTATTCACACATGTATTATGTTTCTGGTTAATACAATTCTAGCATGAATAATAAACATTTATCATGATATAAGGAAATAAATAATAACTTTATTATTTCCTCTAAGGCATACTTCCTTTAGTTCTAATATAGCTTTTATTGACCACAATTGAAACTTTAGCATGTGCCTTTATCCTAACAGGAAAAGGTGGTTTTTCAATATAAGCAGTAGGAACAACTGGATCAACATTATAAATAATAGTTTCACCTTTAGCTATTACTGGTTCTTTAATTTCTTCTTTAATAGGTGGGTGATATTTAAACCACTTCTCCTTAGGGAGATCAACATGAGTAGGAAATGATTCACAAAAGGAGGCTACTATCTCAGAGTCAAGTCCATATTTAGTGCTGAACTTTTGAAAAGCATCAGTATTCATAAAAGATTTAACACAATCATACTTAAGCTTAATACCTGACTCTTTACCTTCATCGAGTTCCCAATCTTCAGAGTTGCGTTTAATTATTTCTAAAAGATCCCACCGAAAGTCAATAGTCTTCTTCATAAAGGAACCAATACAAGAAATATCGAGCATGGATCGATCATCGTGAGAAAGCTGAGCATAAAAATTTTGAATGATAATTTCTCTTGAGAGCTCATGATTGGGGCATGAATATAACATTGACTTAAGCCTCCCCCAAGATAAAGCGATACTTTCTCCTTCACGAGGCCAAAAATTACATATGTAATTCCAATCACGATGAACTAGATGCATAGGATATTTTTTTTTGGTGAAACTCCAATTTCAATCGATTCCAATTCCAAGATCCAATATCATCGCATAGCCTATACCATGTCAATGATTTTCCCTTCAAAGATAAAGGGAAAACCTTCTTCTTAGCTTCATCTCCGGGTAAACCTGCAAGCTTAAATAATCCACAAATTCCCTCCACATATATCAAGTACATATCAGGATGTTCGGTTACATCTCCTGCATAAGGATTAGGTGGCAGTTGTTTTATCATACCCAAAGGAATTTCATAACCAATATTTTCAGTAGGTGCAGTAGGTTGAGGGGTGACTAATTGTGGTTCCGGTCGAGGTGAAGATACCCCGAACAAACTCCTCAAAGGATGGTTTTCCATAGTAACAAGTGACAGTAAATTTCAGCACGTAGTGATAATTTTTCCTTACCAAGAGTGCTTTACTCCCCGGCAACGGTGCGAGAAAAGAGCCTTGATGACCCACACATATAGGGGATCAATCAGAGTCCTTTTGATAAGTAAGAGTGTCGAACCCAACGAGGAGTAGAAGGAAATGACAAGTGGTTTTCAGCAAGGTATTCTCTGCAAGCACTGAAATTATAAGTAACAAGTAGTTTGATACCACATTTGGTGGTGCTTCTCGAGTACACGGTCTCGAGTTCCAAGTTTTTTTTAAAGGAGGAGTCCCCTGGCATGTGCATCAAAATGACGCATAAGAGTTCCGAGGTGAAAACCCTAGGTCTGACATGAGTTGTTATACTTGGCAATGGTGATGTTTTTGCATCATTGCCTTGTTAAAGACATAGCTCGGATAAGCAGACTTGTTCTTTAGGTTGAAAACCTAGGATCTGACCTTTGGTGGTTAGATCTAGTGATGATGATGCTTGACCTTTTTTCCTCCCACAGGCATTAAGAACGTTTCTCTCGGTGCATGGTTGGTGCGGTTATGGTCAGTGACATAGTTTATATGTCTCTTTGTTTTGGGATTTTTTTCTTATTTTTTCTCTTCTAGTTATCAATATCTTTGTTCTGAGATTTTCTTTCTTTTTCCTTCTATAGTTATCGATCTCTTCGGTTTGGGGTTTTTCTTCTTTTTCCTCTTGTAGTTACGGATCTCTTTGTTTTGAGGTCTTCTTTCTTTTTCCTTTTGTAGTTATCGATCTCTATGGTTTGGGATTTTTCTTCTTTTTCCTTTTGTAGGCATAACCTTGATCTTGTATGGCTTTGCTTTTTGTTAGTGTGTTCTTTTTTCGTGTGTGTGCTGACGTTGATTGTGTGCATCCTAATTATTCGAAGGTGGGGTGTACACTTATTATATTTTCACTCCCTTGATATTCTATTTTAAGTCAATACATTAATACTTTGTCAAAAAAGATGATCCAGTTTTACTAACGAGCTCCGTTAGTTTACTGTTTGTTTCTTTTCGTAAAAAGAAAGTTTACCGTTTATTTAACCTCATGTTATTTTTACAGCGTTATAAAATTGTGTTGTTATTCTCCGCAACGAAAATAAACTAAGTTAGGCAAAGCTGAAGTAGTATCAAACATGCACGGTTGATATCTGCAACTTAAAGCATCTGCAGCCGGGCGCCCCAAACCCGCCTCAAACGTCCGGGCGGACAGCCCGGTCACAAATTTTTTTATTCAGAAGGGCTCCTTAAACGGGCCTCAAACGCCCAGGCTGACTGGCACCACTCGTATAAATATGTGACGCTCGGGCGCGCCTGGGCGTGTCCGCCACATCAGACCCGATAGCCCTACCCCACCTCAAATTGCACCAAATCCACCAAACCCTTCCCCCCCGCCTTCCGCCTACCTTTCCCGCACCCGAGCCCTCGCCGTCCATCACCCTTGCTCCCCATCCTCACCACTTGTCCCAATCCACCGCCCTAGATGTCGTCCAGCCCATCCCCGATTGCTGTGTGGAGACTACGTCCACCTTACCCGTCGGCGTCCCGTCCTCGGCTCTGTCGTACAAGGTGGAGAACGTCGCCCGGAGATGCGGCGATGTCGACAGCGAGATAGGAAAGAGGTGGCGGTGTCGCAAGGAGATGCGGACATGGACGAGAAGTTGTCCCCCCCCCCTCACCGCGCACCGAACCCTGCACCGCATCCGTCCGTCCACCAGCGATGAAGAGGATGATATTTTCATCGAGAATGGAAGAGCCAACGTGCCAAAGAATAACTGGCAAGTCATGGGAAACAAGTGGGAGAAGGCCCTCTAGTGACACCGTGGCTACAAAAATGTCCTCCATATGGACGGGCATTTTTTCGGCGAGGGAGAACAAGAAAGAGGAGAGGTTCAAGCTCATGTTGGATGTGTTAAAGGAGATGATGGATTGGGACCGGAAGAGGGTGGAGAAGAAGCTGAAAATTTAGAGGGAGAAGATTGAGTTGGAGAAGCAATAGGAGGCGATCAAATGGGAGCTCGAGAAGGCCAAGACATTTTGAGAGATTGAGCTTGAGAAGGACAGGTTGCAACTCGCACGAAAATCGGAGGATGCAAAGATCATGTTGGCGGGCAAAACCCTCTTGGATGAGCATGCAAAGAAGTGGCTGATGACCCACAAGTATAGGGGATCAATCATAGTCCTTTCGATAAGTAAGAGTGTCGAACCCAACGAGGAGCAGAAGGAAATGACAAGTGGTTTTCAGCAAGGTATTCTCTGCAAGTACTGAAATTATAAGTAACGAGTAGTTTGATAGCAAGATAATTTGTAATGAGCAAGTAACGATAGTAGTAACAAAAGTGCAGCAAGGTAGCCCAATCCTTTTGAGGCAAAGGACAGGCCAAAACAGTCTCTTATGATAAGCAAAGCATTCTTGAGGGTACACGGGAATTTCATCTAGTCACTTTCATCATGTTGGTTTGATTTGTGTTTGCTACTTTGATAATTTGATATGTGGGTGGACCAGTGCTTAGGCATTGTTCTTACTTGAACTAACCTCCTACTTATGATTAACCCCCTCACAAGCATCCATAACTACGAGAAAAGTATTAAGAATAAATTCTAACCATAGCATTAAACTTTTGGATCCAAATCAGTCCCTTACAGAATAGCGCATAAACTAGGGTTTAAGTTTCTGTCACTCTCGCAACCCATTATCTAATAACTACTCCACAATGCATTTCCTTAGGCCCAAATATGGTGAAGCGTCATGTAGTTGACGTTCACATGACACCACTAAGGTAATCACAACATACATACCAACAAAATATCGAACACATATAAGATTCACATGATTACTTGCAACAAGATTTCTCCCGTGATCACAAGAACAAAAGTAATTACTCACAAATGATAATCCTGCTCAAGATCAGAGGGGTATTAAATAGCATAATGGATCTGAACATATAATCTTCCACCAAATAAACCATATAGTAATCAACTACAAGATGTAATCAACACTACTAGTCACCCACAAGTACCAATCTATAGTTCCAATACAAAGATTGAACACAAGAGATGAACTAGGGTTTGAGAGGAGGTGGTGTTGTTGAAGATGTTGATGGAGATTGCCCTCCCCAAGATGGGAGAGTTGTTGGTGATGATGATGACGATGATTTCCCCCTCCGGGAGGGAAGTTCCCTCGGCGGAATCGCTCCGCCAGAGGGCAAAAGTGCTCTTGCCCAAGTTCCGCCTCGAGACGGTGGCACTTCGTCCCGAAAGTCATCTCCTTATTTTTCTAGGTCAAGATGACCTATATACCAGCAGAGGGGCACCGGAGGGGGGCCGAGGAGGGCACAACCCACCAGAGCACGCCTGGCCTCCTAGCGCGCCCAAGTGGGTTATGCCCACCTGGTAGCCCCCCTCTGGTACTTATTGGCTCCAATATTTCTTATATATTCCATAAAAATTCCCTGTAAAGTTTCAGCTCATTTGGAGTTGTGCATAATAGGTAGCCTGACGTAGCTTTTTCAGGTCCAGAATTCGTACTGCCGGTATTCTCCCTCGTTGTGTGTACCATGCATATTATGAGAGAAAAGGAATTAGAAATACTCCAAAAAGCATTATTATACATAAAACAATATAAATAGCAATAGGTAAACATGATGCAAAATGGACGTATCAGTGTCTTGCAGAGAAGAAGGGGATCAACGAGCTTAGGGAGGCGGCGAAGGCAGCAGCGGCAGCACCGGAGCATGCAGCAAGGATATAGGCGAAGCATGTAGCCCGGATGCAGGTGGAGTAGGATGCAAGGATGACCTCGGAGCAGGCGGCATGGATGGTGTTCGGCGAGTGATCCGGCCAGCAAGCGAGACATCCATCACGATCGGACATTTATTTCATTTTGGTATGTCCAGATTGTTGAACTATGATTTCCTTTGCTTTGTTTCGAACTGTTGAATTTGAACAATTAGTATTGTATGATCAATGTGCATGGGTTGTATGGATTTGAAGCTCCACATATGAGGTAGGTGGATGTGCGATAACCCATATGAGGGGTCGCGGACGCGCTCGCGGGTGTATAGGGGGCCGGATTTGCCAAGTCCGGCTGTAGATGCTCCTAAGGGCATCTCCAACGCCGACCCTCAAACCGCAGGCATATGTCAGACCGCGTCGTTCGAACCATGGAAGTCATCCAGCCCAAGTTTGTATCGATCCGCTCAGTTGTCCGGGCCCAATTTCTCCCACAAAGTGAAGACTAAGTGGGGTTGGTTTTTGTGGGAGTCTAGACAGCAGCCACGTTGGACTCAACGCCCCAGGCCCACTAAATCCGCCCTCCCGACCCAATTTTCTTCCACTTCGCCACTTTTTTCCCCTGCTTTGCATTTGCACCGTTCACCTCTGTCGCAGCCGTTGTACCTCTTCAGCCGCCACACAAGCATTATCAGACGTTTGTAACCAGCACCTACACGCCCGCTCGCCTTTACGGTGATGTTGTCCACTCTAGAGCCGTTTGTACCCAGGTACACTCCGTCACCTTTTCAACGACCTCCATGGCGGCCACCCGTCCGGAAGGTGTTCGATCAAATGCCATTGAGCTTATTTTCGGACGCTAAGTCGTTTTTTTAGAAGAAGGATGCTGGGGGTACTCAACCATGGAGGATGATTTCGGCGTTCTGGGAACGGGGGTCCCCAGACTTGCCTGCCTGCGGCCTGCAGCGTGGCTCAAAGGAGGCCCAACACGGCCCATCTTCATCAACACAAGACTCAAGACCCTCGCGAGGGGCCAAGCCTCGCGAGGCAGACGACATGGAGCTTCCTCGGCCACGGGGTCGTCAGGCTGGCTCGCGAGGAGGCGGAGAGATCAAGACGGGGTACCTCGCGAGGTGCCCGTGACGCAAGCCATGACGACTCAGGGCGCCAGGCGGGTGCCAGCGTGCGCAGCGTCCTTCTTTCCTCTTTGGTGCAAAGGGGGCAAGCGCAGCCGCGGAGTACCGAGGCATCAGGCAAAGGTTGCCATTTCGGTGCAACGAGACCAAGACCAGGAGGACTACGAGGCGGAGGTCATCATGGAGCCCAAGACGGCGTCATCACCAGAGCTTTGCGCAGGCGAAGACTGCTTTTGTTAGGATAGTTGATACTTGCTGTCCCCCTTCAAATTAGCCCGCCATTGTTGGCTCCCTTCCCGCTCAATATTTGGGAAGAGGACCAGGGCCTCTATAAATAGGACCAGCCACCCACGTAGCAAGGGGTTGAGAGAGTTTTGATCAGTTGGAAACAGAAAGAGAGAGAGAGAGAGAGAGAGAGAGAGAGAGAGAGAGAGAGAGTGAAAGGGAGGCTGAACTCCTCCCAGCAGTTCATCGCCCAGCCAAGAACAGACCCTTGCGAGGCTGTTCTTCCTTGTATTGTTCATCATCATCAGCCCCAAGAGGCAATCCACCAACCACACACTGGAGTAGGGTATTACACCACAACGGTGGCCTGAACCAGTATAAATCTTGTGTCTCTTGTGCAGTTCTTTTGGTAGTTTAGATCTTTTCGAGGCGGGGAGGTAGAAGGCGTAATCTCCGCGCGCACCCTAGTGTTCGAACCTTAAGGGTCTGCCGGAACCCGGAATCCGACATTTGGCGCGCCAGGTAGGGGTGCGCTGGAATTCGTCGTCCACCGCTCCGTTCTCCTCCGACCGTCGCATCCATGTCCGACGCTCGCCGGGCCCGCGCCGAGCGCCGAGCCGCCATCGCTTCTCGCGTCGCCCAGACGGCGCCTGTCGGCGGGCGTCCTCGCTGTTCCCCATTGCCCGCGTCAACGCCGCCACCGGCCCGGCGGGGGGCGAGCAGCAAGTGTCGTCCCAGCATCCATCCGTGCGGCAAGACGGCCGCACCGCTACTCCATCGCTCGCACCAGCTGGTTCTTCGTCCTGCACGCTCCGCGCACCCATGGAGGCTCGAGCTGCGCTCCTCGCGGCAAACGAGCTCCTGCGCTACCGTCCCGTTGACGATGTCTACGAGGAGTGGCTCGACCGCGTCGCCGAGCTTGTCCGCGCCGCAGGGGGCTCTCCCTCGCCGCCCGTTCCTCTGCGCCACACCCCGCCCCGCGCAGGCAACGAAGCTCTGGAGGCGTACCAGCCGCCTCTGCTCCAAGAAGACGCTATGGCTCCAAGGCGCGTGGCCCCTGGGCGGAACCCGCTCCGTTAGGTGCCAGCGCAGCAAGAACGGAGCTGCCAAGAGATCCCACGCCCGCAAGGGGCTGCCCGGGCACTCCCTGCTCCAGCACGCCGCGACCCTGCTCCAGCTCCGGCACGCCAAGACCCCGCGCTGATCCTGGCTGCAGCGCGTGGGGACCCTCAAGACCAAGCTCTCTACCAGCCGAGGCCTTTCGTGGCCACCGCAGGCTACCGTGCCTACACCACCGAGCTGCGTAGCGTCGCATGGCCCGGCAAGTTCAAGCCAGACCTGCCTCCTCGTTATGATGGCACGACTGACCCTGCAGAATTCCTCTAGCTCTATGAGCTAGGCATCGAGGCTGCCAGCGGGGACGAAAAGGTCATGGCGAACTGGTTCCCCATGGCGCTCAAGGAAGGAGCTCGCACCTGGCTCCTGAATCTGGCTCCAGGCACGATCTCTTCCTGGGACCAGATGCGCACCCGCTTCATCGCCAACTTCCAAGGTACTCGCGACCGGCCGCCCGCCGTGAGCGACATGCGCCGCATCAAGCAACAACCTGGAGAGACCCTGCAAAAGTACATCCAGCACTTCAACAGCGCGCGCCTCAAGATCCCCAAGGTGTCCGAGGAGGCCATCATCTCGGCCTTGTCCGATGGTGTGCACGACGTCAAAATGAAGGAGGAGCTGGCGATGCACGAAGACCTGTGCACCTCCCTGGAGCTGTTCAACCTGGTGACCAAGTGCGCTAGGGCTGAGGAGGGACGCCTCTCCCTCCTCGAGCTGCCTGCCGTAGAACCAGAGGAGAAGAAGCCCAAGGCCAAGGATGTGAAGCGCAAGGGGGCTGCCGTGCTCGTAGCAGAACCAGACACCAAGCGGGGCAAAGATCTGCCTGAGTCCTCCAGGGGCAGCCGGTACTGTGTGTACCATGACCTCCACACCCACAAAACCAACGAATGCCAAGAACTCCGCGCCGTGCGAGAAGGAAGGATCGGCCATCGTCCCGACCGCGCCGATCGGGGCTACGGCCGAGGAGGAGGAAGAAACGCAGGATGCTGGGAAGACTGTGGCCCGCACCAAGGGTGGCGCGATCAGCCTTGCGAGGATCGCTGGCGAGACCTGCCTCGCAAGGGGGACTGGAGGGATCAGCCTCGTGAGGATCGCCCACAAGGCAACGCGGGCCTCCCTCCACTACCACCTCAGCCAAGGAGGAACGAGGACCGCCATCAAGACGAGGGGGCTGGGGGCTTTCAGGAGCCACGTGCAATCTCCTGCATCCTGGGCGGAGCTCAAGCCCCAGCCTCCCAACGCATCTTCAAGCAGTTTGCCTGCGAGGTGAACGCGGCCCTCCCCAGGCTCAAAGCAACGCGCCCTCTCAGGTGGTCGGCGTGCGCCATCACATTCAACTCAGCGGATCAACTCAAGTGCGCAGCCACAGCTGGCGTCCTCCCGATGCTCTGCTCCCCAGTCATCAGCAATGTACTGGTCACCAAGACCCTCATCGATGGTGGGGCAGGGCTCAACGTCCTGCTCGTGGAAACGTTTAACAATCTCCAAGTGCCCTACGACCAGCTTCAGCCAACCAAGCCCTTCTCCGGGATCACCGATGGCTCCACGGTCCCGATTGGGCAGGTCCGCCTCCCTGTCACCTTCGGGGCACGCGACAACTACCGCACCGAGCTCATCGACTTCGATGTCACCCACATCCGCCTGCCGTACAACGCCATCCTCGGGTACCCGACGCTGGCCAAGTTCATGGCCGTGACTCACCATGGCTACAACGTCCTCAAGATGCCAGGGAGTGGCGGAGTCATCACGGTGCCTTGTGAAGGGAGGGATGCAGTGTGTTCCCTAGAGCGAACCTTTCAGACCGCGTCACTGGAAGACCCAGATCGCGGAAGCAGGAGGCTTTCCGAGACCACCCCCAAGAAGAAGAAGACATCGTCCGGACCAGCCTCTCGGGAGGCAGGCCCCTCAGGGCCCGCGTCTGCCCAGGGGGAGCCTCCTTCCATCGCATAGGAAAGCGCGCCCGTCGCCCTCCTCAGGCAGGGCTCGGGGGCTCTCCCCTAGAGGGCCACCGACCTGGCCAGGGTCATGAGGGAGGCGCTTGGGCACCACGTGGAGGCGTGTTTCGAAGCACGTTTCCCTCAAGAAGGAGCAAGGCAAGGAAGGTCAGACCCGCAGGAGTTCGTCGACAACGCCATTCAAGAACTACAGGAATCAAGGATCGTGAGAGGTTGCCGCCGTCTGCCGGCTGTGGCTCCCCATCCAGGCGAGGATGGTGGGCTGCGCGTCTGCATCGATGTACCAGGGCTCAACCAAGTCGCTACCATGGAGCGCTTCTGGCCCTCGTGAGTGGGGCGCTGCGGGGGTCCGCCCCACAACTATGTCCGCATGCCTTACGGCCTGCCGAGCGTGGTCGCTACGCGCCAGCGCCTCATGAGGGGCATCATGGAGGCTCAGGAAGACAGGCGTTCCGCAGCCCTAGCGGAGATGGAGGTGATTCGCGAAGAGCTACCAGTGCCTCCGGAGCCTCCCGAGGCCCCCGGGCCTGGGAGCTCATGAGGATAGGCTTCCGCAGCCTGCCGAGCCTGCTGCACCAACACCCCTTCGCCCTCGACACCCTCAGGTGACATCCTACAAGTTTCATTTCCAGCTGGGAGCGCCCTCCCAGGGCTGCATCTTCCCCAGGCCGCGTGGGTCCGTCCCTGCGGCATGTATCCCTTTTACTTTCATGTCGTTAGCTTGCTCTGTTGGGAGCGCCCCTCGGGCTGCATCATCCCCAAGTCGCTCGGACCAGGCCAAGTGGCATGTATCTCCCTTGCGTTTATTTCCGGCTATGCATTCGCCCATCATGCTTGATTACTTGATGCCTGCCCACGGCACCTCTTCTTCTCCATGTCGACCGCTTGCACGTTAAAGGGGGGGTACCTGAGCATCGCGACTCAGGGCTCTTACTGGCTCTCCAGCCCTCACCCTCTGGCTATGTCCACGGCATCGCGACCTGGCATACGAGCGACGGCTGAGACAAGCTCGAGGGCCAGGACCCGAGGACATAGAGTGCCGGCATCTAACCAAGTTTGCAGGAACACAACACAAGATAAGGCCCAGTGCCAGACGCAACCCGCCTAGAGGTAGGGCCCCGTGAGTCCCGCGCTGGCTCATGGGTGCCCAGATACACCTCACCTAGCCCTACCGTGTCGGCCACGTGTCAGGGCGGGGCTGTACACGCCCCGGGGGCTCCTCCCGGAGGGGAGCCCCCTCCCACGTACCAGTGGAAGCACCATGCTCCGCGCTGGCTGACGACACTGCCGAGGAGCGGCTATGCCCGTACACATGCGGAAGCGCTATGCTCCGCGCTGATGATAAACAACTGAGGGTGGCCCCCGGGCCGCATCAACCTCAGGGAGCCCAGAGCTCAGTGTCTAGCCTCATCGCAACGCCTCCCCTCGGGAGCGCCGCGCGAGGGGACTGGGCACGGGGGCTGCGCCTGGGTCACGCCCGGACGTATGCCACCCAGCCAGGCCCCTCGGGCCTGGTTCGTCGCGCGCCTCTCCCCGAGCGGAGCCAAGGTATGAAGGCCGTTTGAGCGTCAAGGGGGACCCCTGAGCATCGCGACTCAGGGGCCTAACTGGCCCCGTAGCCCCTCACTCCTTAGTTTCGAAAGGCTATGCTAGGTGAGGCACGCACGGGGCCGGGCTCTGCAAACGTAGAACGGTGGTCCCACTCGCATCCCACCTAATCACTTGCTGTTTGCACGTCAAGGGGGACTCCTGAGCATCGTGACTCAGGAGCCTAACTGGTCTCGTAGCCCCTCACTCCTTAGTTCCGAAAGGCTATGCTGGGTGAGGTATGCGCGGGGCCGGGCTCTGCAGACGTAGAACGAAAGATCCACCTACATCACACCTCCCTACTTGTTGTTCGTGCGCCAAGGGGGACTCCTGAGCATCGCGACTCAGGAGCCTAACTGGCTCCGTAGCCCCTCACTCCTTTGGTCCCGTCCTGGTTTCCGGTCGGGGCTAATGCTGGGTGAGGTACGCGCGGGGCCGGGCTCTGCCGGCATAGAACACAAGCAAGTAGGGAAGGAAAGCATAAAATTCAAGGAACTTAAAAAGCAAATATTACAGTCCATACTGTTGTCTCAATACCAAATGCAAGTTTAAACGCCTCCCCGAGGCATGATGCATGATGCAGGAATTAAAAGCAGGGCAGGAGCAGTAGCGGAGTGACTTGGCGGCGGTGGAGCAGCGCGGGTGGCCCCGCCTCACGGAGCAGCAGAACAGGAAGCATCCTGCTTCGACTTGGTACCGAAGGCCCGGAACTTCCCCAGCAGAGCCTCCGCGCGACCCTTCATGGCCTCGGCAGCGGCAGCAGCACCCTCGCCGCTTACTAGCTCCAGCAGGCTGTCGAGGTCGGCGCTGGGGTCGCGAAGGTAGATGTGGGTGAAGACCCGCGTCAACGCAGCAGAAGACAAGACACGCACCTCGGCCTCGGCCATGGGGCCAAGGCCGAGGGTGACATCCTCAAGAGCATGAACCAAGAAGGGAAGCAGCTTGGCGGGGCCGTCCTCGGCTCCGGCCAACAGGCTCTCCAGGCCACTGGCGGAGAGCATCTTCAGCGAAGCACGAGCCTTCTTCTCCATGTCTGCGAAGGCCACGCGATCCTCGGCAAGAACCTTGGCCTTGCTGTCCAGCTCGGCCTTCGTTGCCTCCAGCTCCTTCCCCAGCGCACCTAGGCGGTCGCGGCGGTTCTTGAGCTTGGCCTCCCGGTCTTCAATGGCCGCCTCGCGAGCCTTCATGCCTTCCTCTTGCTCCTGGCGAAGACGAACCTCCTTCGCGAGCTGGTCCCATAGGCCTTGTAGCTCGTCCTCCAGCGCCTTGCAACGATTGCGGACTGCGACCACCTCCCCCAGGGCTGCATCCCGAGCAGCCTTCGTCTCAAGGATGGCCTGTCTATCCTCGTCGCAGGCCGTCGAGGCTTGAACCAGCGCCGCCCGGATCGAGGCATCGGAGCGAATCCATCCCGAAGCCAGCTCCAAGCGCCCGGCCAACAGGCGAGGGTCGGCGCCAAGAAGATCCTGCCGCAGCCGGTCCAGCCCAGCAACAGCACGCTCCAGAACGGCCGGAGGAGTTGGAGAAACAACAGTCGGCGGAATGGGGGAAGAAGGCGGTGACGACAAGACCACATCGTCCTGAGGTGGAGGCTGCTGCACCCCAGCGGCTGTGGTGGCGGCAGTGGGCAAAGGCACCACAGGAGTCGCTTGGGCCACGGGGGCTGAGCTCGCCCCAGCCAGCTCGGCCTGGCCTCGCTAGGATGACCGGGCGGGAGAAGCCCGCGCGCCATGATCACCCTCCTCCGCAGGCGGAGGCGCTGCCGCGGATGAAGCCTCAGGAGCCCCCTTCGGCTTCTTCGCCACGGGCTCCAGCCTATTCAAGAGATGCGAACGTCAAGCCTCGGCAGCGGAACAAGAAATAAAGACAAGGGTCAAGCACTTACGGGTCATCGCCGGAGAGCTCGGGCAGCCTCCGGCCAAACTTGAAGCCTGACAGCCGGCTGGAAGGGTCAACCTCGGAAGCAGAAGGCGCGTCTACAGACTGCCTCGGGGCAGGGGCAGGCCCGCGGGAGATCAGCCCGGTCCTGTCCTTCTTCAGGATCGGGGGCAAGCTCCCGCCGACCTGCTCGTCTTCATCCTCGTCATCATCGCTCGAAGAAAGGCAGGGACTGCGGGGCCTGCGCCGGGGGAGGGGGCCCTCGACTCTCCATTGATCGCCTCGGAGTCGGGCCCCTTTCCCCGCTCCTCTTCGTCCTCCTCCTTGTTGGAGTCGCCGGAGGGCACGTCCACTAGTCCCTCGAAGGCCGCCACGGGCACGAGCCCGTCCCCGTTAAAAACAGGCATGGACTTCACCACCTGCTCCCAGTCGTCGCAAAGGAACAAGGGCTTGGGAGCGCCCTCCAACCTTGCCACCTCGCCCCCGACCAGAGATTGGAGGACCGCGGCTAGGTCTTCATCGCTCAAGGCCGCGGGGCTCGGGTGAGGCCTCCACATCGGAGGTGAGTACCGCCGGAGTGGAGCCAGTTGGTGCTCCAGGAACTCCTTCAGCAGCAATGCACCGGTCAACTTCGCCGCCGCCGAGCTGGCCGGCCTCAGGTCCGCGTCCATCTTCTCCAACACTAGTTTCGCGCGGGGGTCCGTGAGCTCCGCTCGGCCCCAATCGCCGGAGCTCGTGGGTGGCTCCTCGGGCAAGATCAGCCTAGGATGGACGCGCCCAGCATCTACCAAGACCCACTTGCTCCGGAAGCCCTCAATCCCCTTCCCGGGATTCGAGATGGCAATGGTGCCACCGTACGCGACAAAGCCCGTGCATGCGGAAGGAGAACCGCGAGTGACCCGGAGGGAGAAGTAGTGGTGCTGCAAGGCCACTGAAGGTTGCACCCCTACGTGGGCCTCGCAGTAGTAAGCGAAGATCGCCAGAAGAAGAACGGAGTTGGGGTAGAGATGCAGAGCTTGCAAGTTGTAATGGCGGAGGACAGAGAAGAAGAACTCGGAGAAGGGAGGCACCAGGCCCGCAGCAATGGAGCTTACAAAGAGAGGATAAAAGGTGCTCCCTCGGCCCTTAGGGGTGGCGGAGCCGGCCTTGAACACCTTCGTCCCGTTGATGCCCTGCACCGCCGCCATCTGGCGCAGCCGGGCAAGGCCAGCCTTGGACACATTCGGCAAGTCCAGAGCAGTAGAGTACCAAGCTTCGGCCGGAGGCTGGCGAGGCGCCATGGCTTCCTGGGTCACGCAGCCGGAGTAGATCTGGAAGTTTGGAGGAAGAAAGGGGAGGCGCAAGAAAGGGGATCTGAGTAGCAACCGGAGAAAGCAAAAGGCAAAGTCTGGGCAGATGCCGCTCCTTTATCGACCTGCGCAGTTGCTGAGGCACTGGTGTCCAATCAACCGCCACGCGGCGCCCAAGGTCGCAGGCTGTTAGGGCCCGCGGTGCTTCGCCCTTGCCCTTTCGCCTCTCGGCACGGCCAAGTCCAGGCGCGCTTTGGGCCCGGGGGCTACTATCGGCGTTCTGGGAACGGGGGTCCCCAGACTTGCCTACCTGCGGCCTGCAGCGTGGCTCAAAGGAGGCCCAGCAAGGCCCACCTTCATCAACACAAGACTCAAGACCCTCGCGAGGGGCCAAGCCTCGCAAGGCGGACGACACGGAGCTTCCTCGGGCACGGCCTCGCCAGGCTGGCTCGCGAGGAGGCGGAGAGATCAAGGCGGGGTACCTCGCGAGGTGCCCGTGACGCAAGCCATGACGACTCAGGGCGCCAGGCGGGTGCCAGCGCGCGCAGCGTCCTTCTTTCCTCTTTGGTGCAAAGGGGCAAGCGCAGCCGCGGAGTACCAAGGCATCAGGCAAAGGTTGCCATTTCGGTGCAACGAGACCAAGACCAGGAGGACTACGAGGCGGAGGTCACCGTGGAGCCCAAGACGGCGTCATCACCAGAGCTTTGCGCAGGCGAAGACTGCTTTTGTCAGGATAGTTGATACTTGGTGTCCCCCTTCAAATTAGCCCGCCATTGTTGGCTCCCTTCCCGCTCAATATTTGGGAAGAGGACCAGGGCCTCTATAAATAGGACCAGCCGCCCACGTAGCAAGGGGTTGAGAGAGTTTTGATCAGTTGGAAACAGAGAGAGAGAGAGAGAGAGAGAGAGAGAGAGAGAGAGAGAGAGAGAGAGTGAAAGGGAGGCTGAACTCCTCCCAGCAGTTCATCGCCCAGCCAAGAACAGACCCTTGCGAGGCTGTTCTTCCTTGTATTGTTCATCATCATCAGCCCCAAGAGGCAATCCACCAACCACACACTGGAGTAGGGTATTACACCACAACGGTGGCCTGAACCAGTATAAATCTTGTGTCTCTTGTGCAGTTCTTTTGGTAGTTTAGATCTTTTCGAGGCGGGGAGGTAGAAGGCGTAATCTCCGCGCGCACCCTAGTGTTCGAACCTTAAGGGTATGCCAGAACCTGGAATCCGACAGATGAGTTGTTATGCGATGCATAGTTGGCCGTATCCGCGGATTTCGTAGGAAGTAGCAGAGGGGGCACCTTTCTTGCAGCAAGTGCATGAATTGTTTCACGAACGAAAACACATTGTGCCCTATGACACGCACATTATCTATGATCGCAACGTGAGGTCGTTATTGTATTGATGGCACGCCATCCAGACCGTCGTCACCAGGTTTTGTCATGTAGTTGCTCAGTTGGAGGCAAGGTGACCATTGCACGCGACAGAGGAGGAGATCATAAGCTTTGCTTCTTATTTCTCAACTTGTCGATTGAAGCATTCTTTTACTTGATGTTGCTATTCACATTGTGTAGCCCGTGCACGCTGTCGCGATGTATCACAGGACAGAGAAATGACCATTTACGTACACACACTATTGGATGAAGCTGAAGGGGCAGTATGTGTGGGATGACATGATCCGTTGAAAACTTGTTGGACACTGAATTTGAGACATTGTTGTACTTGCATATTATGTATGAATGATTTATGTCATTTTTCTTTCGAATTTTGATGAATATTAGCCGGTTTGCATGATGTCATCTGCTAAGTCGAAACATCCACTCCCGAAAAAAAATTGAAACATCCCCGGGCACATACTGGAGTAAATTTGCCGGTAAGGGTTGAAGATGCCCTTATTAGAGCATCTCTAGTAGACCCCGCAAATCTCGCAAACCCGCATAAGTTCGGCGAGTATACGGGTTCGACCCAATTTTTTGGCCAGAATAGAGCCCGTATACTCGTTCGACCCGTAAATTCTTTTATCACGGACCGTGTCGGAGTAAATGACCACGGGTAGCCTAGCCGGCTTCCCCTGGTACTTCAGAAAAATTACAGACCGATCAAGCCTCCAAGCGTCCAAGACACGGGGCCGCCTTCCCCTAGCCGGCTACCTCTCAAGCCAGCTACGCGAAGGCGGCCCAACCCTGAAATCTTTGAGAAACAAGACCACGAGAAGGTCGACTCCTAGGAGCCGGCCCCTCGGCAGGCGGCTAAGATCTTGCCCTCAGAGTCTGCACCCACATAACGGCGACAAGACAGGGCGTGGCTACAGAAAAGCCTGCCACCCCCGAATCCCGGCACACGCCTGGCCATAGTGCACCGTACGGGGCGGTCATCTCCGTCCGGCGTGGCACTGTTGCCACGATGATCGTGACATCACCCACGACGAGCGGCCAGTACGACCCGTGGGTGGCGGGCCCCCTTGGTCAGGGAGATCCCAAAGGCGGCCGGGCTTCCCATAGCCGGCCAGGGATATGGCCGGCTTCCAATAGCCGACCAACTTTCTCCCTCCAAGGAGGAGCTTCATTAAGGAGACAAGAGAAGGTAAGGTTACAGTGATGAGCCGCCTCGCGGTAGCACTGTAGCCATGCTTACCACGACAAAGTCATCGTCACCAGGGGCAAGGTAACAGTAACCAGCCCCCGACAAGACCCCCGGGCGGTGGGGCCGGCCTGTCGGCCAAAGGGTCGGCAGCCGGCGGGCCCCACAAGTCGGCGGAGAAGCCGGCGGGCATAGACACAGACGGCTGGGGCCCACGCCCAGCCGGATTACCATTGTACCCCTGGGGGTAGGCCTATATAAACCCCCCAGGGTTCCCATGCAGGGGAGATCGCTCTTTGGATAGATTTTAGACACCACAAGGAGGAGAGGAGTGGGCTAGCCTGGCCCTCCTTCATCCTTTCACCGAACAGCTCAAGGAGCATTCTGTAGCTACCCTTCGAGCTAGTGATCATGCGGAGACCCCGCAGAGCAGCATTAGGGGTGTTATCTCCACGGAGAGCCCTGAAGCTGGGTAAGATTCTCCGGCGTGCATGTCTTCGCCTTATCCTGTTTCCAGGCACCGGCGATGTTTTATTGGCTCCCACAATGATAAGCTATCCATTGGCATATGTCGCACCAACCACCCGACATTTGGCGCCCACCGTGGGGCTAGGTGCACCGTCGTCCGAAGACCTGCTCTGGACGGGAACCCTTTCCTTCCCAACGTGCATAGCCAGCCTGGCACGCCCGATGGCGCTTGCCCTGACAGGCTGCAAGACGTCGCCGATGCCTGCGCAGCGAGCTGCCTCGCCGATCTTCTTGGCGAGGCTCGCATCTCTGACGAGCCAGCGTCCGACGCGGAAACAGACTGCCCCGAGAGCCACCTCGTCAGCCTCCTCGATCAACTCCACGTCTCCGGCGAGCCTGCCACAGACTTGGAGTCGGTTGGCTCCACCGACCCGATGCTTGTCGACTCCGACACGCCATCCCTTGACGCCTTCCCCACCAACATGGTGGTCATCAACGATCCTCTTCCTCGAGCCGACTGCAGCGGCAGTGCCATCACCGAGGTACTGGTCATCAGCCATGGCGCCCCCTCAGGCGAAAACGCCCACAACGCTCTGCAGACGGCGCTGCACGACTTGTCCGTCCCCGTCCCGGCCGACGCGGACGCCAAGACATTGGAGGCGCGCCGGCTCGCCCTCGTTGCGGAGGGCCAGAGGCTCGCCACCATGAGACGCCTCACCGAGGCTCACCAGCGCGAGGTCGACCGTGCCGCCTTCAGCACGCCACCTCCCGACGGGCCGAGCCGCGTTGGTATCGTCAAGAAACACGGCGCGGCTATCGCCGACATGCTGGGAGCAGACCGCCCAGTCTATGCCACACCTCTCGAGAACTTGCGCGCCGCCCAGGCGGCCACAGACGAGTTGAATGGGCTGGGGCCTGATGAGCTCCCTTATATGACCAGACGCATCCAGCAACTTATCGACGCGGCCACAGAGCGGCATGAAGCCGGCGTCCGCGCCGAGAGTCCTCCCTCACGCCGAGAGCATGGCGCGACGTCCCGAACACCGACCGCGGGCAACACCCACATGAGAAAATAAAAGGAGCCGGCTGCCAGCCGCAGCCGGACTCGAATCTCCATCGAGCGTGACGCCGAGGGCCGCCCTCGAGCCATGGAGTGGCGGGGCAACCCTCCTCCTCCTCCGCCTCGTGGGGAGAGATACCCTACCCCGCCACCTGTCACGCATCCGACTCTCAGCGGCCGACTGGGTCGCCGCGAAGGAGTCAGCGAGAATGATGCCCGCCACCGTATCAACCGCCTTGCGTGATCCCTGGCTCTGGAAGAAGAAGATGATGTCGGCCCATCTTGCTTCGGCCCCCGCATCCACGACGAGCCCTTCCCCAAAGGTTTCTTGCTCCCAAGAGACACGCCCAAGTACAACGGCTCTATGGAGTCGGAGGATTGGTTGATCGACTACTCCACCGCGGTTAGCATCGCAAATGGCAACAGGCGTGTTGCCGTAAAATATGTGCCCCTCATGCTCCAGGGCACGGCGCGCACCTGGCTTAACAGCGTCAAGCCTTACAGTGTCAACAGCTGGCTAGACTTCACTGAAGCCTTCATACGCAACTTCACCAGCACCTACAAGCGGGCTCCTAAGCCCCGACAGCTCTCCTTGTGCGTCCAAGGGCCCAACGAATCGACTCGTGACTACCTCACGCGTTGGGCCAAGCTCCGCAATTCCTGCGAGGGAGTGCACGAGGTCCAAGCTATAGAGTACTTCACCGTTGGGTGCCGAGAAGGCACCGTCCTCAAGCACCGAATCCTCTGCGACGAGCCGACTATGCTTGACGAGCTACTGGTCATAGCTGATAAATACATCACGGCTGATTCCTCGATGAAGACCAAGCTCCGAGTAGACGCCTCTGGGAAGGTGCTTGCTCCGAGTCCCAAGACGCCGGCTGGAGAATCCAGCCAGCGCCCGCACCAGAACGACCACAAGCGCAAGGCTCCCCTGCCGCCTTCCACCAGTCGGCAGGTGGCCATAGTCGAGGACGAACAACCCGAAGGACGGCCCGCACCCAAGAAGCCAAAGGGCGGCAGGCCGGCTTGGCAGACGGCTTTCTCCTACGAGCAAGCACTTGATGCCCCCTGCAAGTTTCACAGCGGCGCAAAGCCTTCAAACCACACGACTAGAAAATGCCATTGGCTCACTCGGATCTCCAAGGGTGAGGGGATGGCGCCGCCTCCGCCTGCTGGTCAGCCGCCTCCGGCTCCTCCGCAGCCGGCCGCTCGACCAGCGGTCGGGGCAGTTCAAGACGAGTACCCCGACGAGCATGCTGCCTACGTCGTCTTCACCAGCCAGCCAGAAGATCGGCGTAGCCGGCGCCGACTACACCAAGAAGTCAACGCAGTCGCCTCCAACAACCCAGAATTCATGCACTGGTCCGAAAGGCCTATTAGCTAGAGCCGGACAGATCACCCAGAGGTGATGCCGTCTCTCGGCTCCTACGCATTGGTTCTAGACGCCACCCTCGCTACGGAAAGGCAAGCCGCCCGTTTCTCCCGTGTGCTGATAGATGGTGGGAGCAGCATCAATATCCTGTACCGTGACACCATGGAGAAGCTGAGCATCAAGACAAAGCAGCTCTTGCCCAGTCGGACTGTGTTCCACGGCATCGTACCCGGCTTGTCCTGCTCCCCAATCGGCAAGATCAAGATAGATGTCCTCTTCGGGGACAAGGATCATTTCCGCCGAGAGGCGGTGTGGTTTGAAGTGGTGGATCTAGAGAGCCCTTACCACGCACTGCTTGGCCGACCTGCCCTGGCCAAGTTCATGGCTATACCCCATTATGCCTACCTCAAGATGAAGATACCAAGTTCCAAGGACATCATCACCGTAGCCGGAGACTACAAGAAATCCTCCGAGTGCATGGCTGCCAGCAGCCGGCTGGCCGAGTCCCTTGTAATTGCTGAAGAGAAGAAGATACTGGACCGAGTCGTGGCCATGACCGGCAAGCAGCCGACCCTGTCCCCCGACCCTAAGGAATGTGGTGCCCAAGGGTCTTTTCAGCCGGCCAAAGAAACAAAGAGGGTACCTCTAGACCCAGATCACCCAGAAAGGTTTGCCACCATCGGGGCAAACCTGGACAGCAAATAGGAAGGCGAGCTTGCCGATTTCCTCCGTGAGAATCGGGACATTTTCGCATGGTCCCCCAAGGACATGCCAGGTGTGCCGAAGGAATTCGCCGAGCACAAGCTACATGTCCGAGAAGGTGCGAAACCAGTCAAACAGCCTCTCTGCCGACTATCGGAGGAGAAGAGAAGGATTGTAGGAGAAGAGATAGCCCGGTTTCTGGCAGCCGGCTTCATTATGGAAGTTTTCTTCCCAGAGTGGCTCACCAACCCGGTCCTCGTGCTGAAGAAAAATAACAAGTGGCGCATGTGTATAGACTACACTAGCCTCAACAAGGCTTGCCCCAAAGATCCCTTCGCCTTGCCAAGGATTGATCAAGTAATAGACTCCACAGCCGGATGCGAGCTGTTGAGCTTCTTGGATGCTTACTCAGGCTACCACCAGATAAAGCTGGATCCGGCTGACCGCCCAAAAAACGCCTTCATCACATCATTTGGAGCCTTCTGCTACCTGACTATGACATTCGGCTTGAGAAATGCCGGTGCCACTTTTCAGCGTTGCATGCAGAAATGCCTCCTCAAGCAGCTCGGCAGAAATGCTCACATCTATGTAGACGATATTATGGTGAAGATGGAGAAGCGCGGCACCTTGCTGGAAGACCTCAGAGAAACATTTGAAAACTTGCGCCGATTCCAAATCAAGCTCAACCTCGAGAAATGCGTGTTCGGAGTACCAGCCGACCAGCTCCTAGGCTTCCTGGTCTCCGAACGCGGCATCAAGTGCAACCCAATGAAGATCAAGGCCATAGAGAGAATGGAGATTCCCACCAAGCTGCGGGATGTCCAGAAGTTCACCGGATGCTTGGCTTCCCTGAACCGCTTCATCAGCTGACTCGGAGAGAAGGCCCTCCCCCTCTACCGACTCATGAAGAAGTCCACTCATTTCGAGTGGAACGACCAGGCGGACCAAGCCTTCCACAAGCTAAAGAGGATGCTGACCACGCCGCCTGTCTTGGTGGCACCAGCTGAAAAGGAGCCCATGCTCCTTTACATTGCCGCTACTAGTCGGGTGGTCAGCACGGTCATCGTAGTCCAGTGCCCAGAAGAAGGCCGGGCTCAGCCGGTTCAGAGGCCGGTGTATTATTTAAGCGAAGTCTTATCCACCTCGAAGCAGAACTACCCACACTACCAGAAGATGTGCTATGGTGTGTACTTCGCTGCCAAGAAGCTCAAGCCCTATTTTCAAGAGCACCCCATTACGGTCGTATGTACTGCCCCGCTTGCCGAGATCATAGGCAGCCGGGATGCATCCGGTCGAGTGGCCAAATGGGCCATTGAGCTGGCCCCCTACACGATCTTCTACTAGCCCCGCACCACCACTAAATCCCAGGCACTGGCTGACTTCCTCGTCGATTGGGCCGAAACCCAATACCTACCGCCAGCTCCCGACTCCACTCACTGGCGGATGCACTTCGATGGGTCCAAGATGCACACCGGCTTGGGATCCGGCATCGTCCTCACCTCTCCCAAGGGCGACAAGCTCAAGTATACATTGCAAATTCATTTTGCCGCCTCCAACAATGTGGCCGAGTACGAGGTGCTCATACACGGGCTCCGGCTAGCCAAAGAACTCAGCATCCACCGGATCTTGTGCTATATCGACTCGGATTTGGTGGTCCAACAGTCATCCGGTGACTGGGACGCCAAAGACGCAAACATGGCAAGCTATCGTTTCCTCGTCCAACAAATCAGTGGATATTTTGAAGGATGTGAGTTCCTTCATGTACCACGTGCCGACAACATGCAAGCGGATGCCCTGGCACAAGTAGGATCCACCCGGCAAGCCATACCAGCCGGTGTTTCTCTCCACCGCCTCCTCAAGCCGTCTCCAGAGTCTGATTCCATCTTCGTGCCGCCTGACCCCAACGCAGTCGGATCCGACTTGGGAAACCAAGCAGGCGGCGCGGGGACTCCAACAGGCGGCCCGGGGACTACCATAGTCGCACCCGGCCCGGGGAATTCGGAACTCGGCCCGGGGACTACTGCAGCCGGCCCGGGGACTACATCAACACAACAGGCGATGGCTGACTCCGACTCCAACTCTTGACTACCCAGCCCACCCGCCCCTATCACAGTGGCAGTCCTGACAATAGAAGAAGTCGCAGCTCCATCCTAGGCCCAGCCCATCCTCAACTTCTTAGTAAACAGAGAGCTGCCAACCGATGAGATCTCGGCAAGATAAGTTCAACGCCGAGCCGGAGCCTACACAATCGTCAACAGAGAGCTTGTTAGGCGCAGTGTCACTGGAATCTTCCAGCGCTGCGTCGAACCAGAGAAGGGCATAGCAATCCTCAGAGACATCCACCAAGGCGAATGCGGCCACCACGCAGCCTCAAGATCACTCGTCGCCAAGGCTTTTCGCCATGGATTTTTCTGGCCGACTGCCTTGGAAGACGCCAAGGAACTAGTCAAAAACTGCAAAGGGTGCCAGGTTTTCAGCTCCAAGCAACACCTGCCGGCTTCTGCACTCAAGACCATCCCCCTCACCTGGCCCTTTGCCGTCTGGGGGCTGGACATGGTGGGCCCGTTCAAGATGGCGTGCGGCGGCATGACACATCTGCTCGTCATTGTGGACAAATTTACCAAGTGGATTGAGGCGAAGCCGATCAAAAAGCTGAATGGGCCGACTGCCGTCACATTCATCGCAGATATTATAACCCGGTATGGCGTACCGCATAGCATCATCACCGACAACGGCACAAATTTTGCAAAGGGAGCACTAGCACGTTTCTGCGCAACAAGCGGCATCCGGCTGGACCTAGCGTCCGTTGCCCACCCGCAGTCAAACGGCCAGGTCGAGCGAGCAAACAGCCTCATCCTCTCCGACATCAAGCCCCAACTGGTCGTGCCACTGGAGCGTTCGGTCGGCTGCTGGCTCGATGAGCTGCCGGCCGTCCTCTGGAGTTTGCGCACTACCCCAAACAAATCGATCGGCTTCACCCCTTTTTTCCTTGTATATGGTGCCGAGGCCGTCATCCCAACTGACATCGAGTTCGACTCGCCTCGGGTCACCATGTACACGAAGGCGGAAGCCAAGGAAGCACGAGAAGACGGTGTTGACCTGCTGAAAGAGGGCCGGCTGTTAGCTCTCAGTCGGTCTGCCATCTATCAGTAGGGTCTGCGCCTCTACCATAGCCGGAAGGTCAAGCCAAGATCTTTCCAAGAGGGCGATCTTGTGCTCCGGCTGATCCAGCGAACAGCTGGCCAGCACAAGCTCTCGGCCCCTTGGGAGGGCACCTTCATCATCAGCAGAGCTTTAGGCAACGACTCCTACTACCTAATGGACGCGCAGAAGCCGAAGGCACGCAAGAGAGACGATTCCGACAAGGAGTCGGACCGACCGTGGAACGCCAATCTCCTCCGAAGATTTTACAGTTAAAAAGCAGTACGTAGCACGCTACCTTTTGTATCAAGTACGAGACAAGGGGTGCCCCGAGGAGTACTCGGGGACTACCCTCTTTTATCTATGAAAGATAAGTATCACGCATACAATTATGTTGCTACACTTTCTTTCCTCGTCCGGCACCGGGTTCGACCAGTCGGCCCGGGGACTCGCCGCCTCAAGTTATATCTGAAGTTCCACCTGCAGCCAGACAAGTAGTGTGCCGGCACCCAAGCCCCCTCTTGCCAAAAGTCGCAGCTCGAAGAAACGACTGTCCGACTGGCAAGAGCCAAGGGCAGGAAAGGATTCCCTCGTGAAAAATGGCTAAGGACTAACGAACTTATATAACATGAGCCGGCGTCCCACCCCGCCAGCCGACTACTAGAGCAGTCGGCTGGCCGGCTTCCCGTTCACCTTGCTGCAAATCTGGAAAAGCTCAAGTACTTGCCTTCCCAAAAGGACCAAGTCCTTCTCCGGCCACAGACTGCAGAGCAGCTGTCCGGCTGGGAAGGCGGTGGCCAAGGGAAGGCGGCAAAGGAAAAAGCCAAAGGATAAAAAGCAAATATAAACGGAAGCCAAACACATGCATAATATTTACACAAAAGACCTTCGAAAGGCCAGCATTCAACACAGTCTGAATACACCCCTAGTGGATGGAACTGCGCAAATTTAAAAGATTGTTCAAAGAAGTAACAAGCAGGAAAGCTAGGACGGCAGATCAAGCCAGGGGAACAACAGGCGAGTTGGGTAGGTTGACGGAGTCAGCGGTGCCGGCTGGAGGAGTGACTGGCTGGCGAGTCTCGGCATCGTTGTTGGAAGCACGATCGGGCTGAGGCGGGCTGGTCGCTTCACCATCCGGCGCAGCGTCTTCGTCATCCTCTCCCTCTTCCTCTTCGCCCTCATCACTGGAGGCAATCTCCTCCGCCGAGTCCTCACCTTCGGCCGGGTTCAGCCCGAACCACTCCTCCGGCTGAGCGACGCTGGCGTCATCCACCTCAGGAGCAAATGCGCTGGTATCGGTATACTCGGCGATCACCGAGGCGCGCTGGATGATAGCCGGCCGCACCGCCTCCAGCTCCTCGTCAGCCTCCTGCCGCCAGGTGCTCAGCTGGTCCAAGTTCAGCCCAGGATACCAAGCCCGGACAAACTCTAGAGCCCGCCCAGCGCCGGAGTGGGCCGCTGACGCCTTCCAAGCCTCGAAGCGGCCGACTGCGACCTCCAGCCAGTCGGCGGTCCGACTTGGGGTGCGCGGAATCACCTCGCCAGGCCAGAGGGCAGCCAGCACTTGCGCTCCGGCGCGCTGAAGACGGCGGAGCATGCGATGGGCCAGCTGCAGGCGGGCTTGAAGCCCCGGAAGCTGCTCCTCAAGTGATCGGCTGGCATTCGGCGCAATCTCAGCCCCCGCCTGCCGTCGCGCATCGCGGTAGGCCTCGATGGCTTGGGTGGCGGTGGCTGAGTAGCCGGGGAAGTAATCTGCACAAAGAGGAAAGCAGTGACACAAAATCAAAAAATGAATCAGATAGTAGAAGGCAGGCAAGGAAGCAAAGAAGAAGAAGGCCTACCATCAATCAAGTCTTCCACCCGGCTGTAGCCTTGGCTCAGCGCCTGCCTCATATCGGCCCAGTTTGCCGCCTCGGTCTCGTACTCGACTTTGAGGGCGGCCTCGCTGTCCTGCGCCGCCTTCAGGGCCGCCTTGTGGCTCTCCTCCTGGTCGGCCAGCTTCTTGGCCAGGCGGTCACGCTCTTGAGCCAGGGCGGTGCACTCGACCTCCTTGGCACGAAGGGCGGTCTGGGCTCCGCTCAGCTGGCTCCTCAAGTCGGCATTGGCCCCTGCAATATAAAGAAAGAAGTCGTCAGGAAAAGATCCGACCCGACTACTCAGTAGTCGGCCCGAATCTCGGGGACTACACCCAGTGGGTGCGCTGATGCGCCCCCACTTAAAAGAAAAACGAAGCACTTACTCCGACTCTCGGTCAGATCAAAGGCTTTCTGATTCAACTCCTAGGCCTGGGAGTTGAAGGCGGCCACACGGAGGTTGTGGTACTCCTGCAGAGAAGACAAGGGACGTGAGTAAGAACAAGATGGTAATCAAGCTTTCCAATAAGTTCTAACCCGCCTGCTCAGCAGCCGGCTCGGGACTCGGGGCCTACACCCAGTGGGTGCGCTGACGCGCCCCCACGGAAGAAATTAAAAGCAATCAAAGGAGCAGGAGGACTCACCCGAATAACTGACCGCGTCGTGAGAAACTCCTGGGTGTACTGCTTCAGCGCGGTGGCTTGGGCCTGAAGCCGGTTCCGGACGTCCTGCGCCGCCACATTCAGCACGGCTGTCCCGCCGCCCGGCGTCCACCCGGACGAGCTGTCGCTGGCCGCCTCTAGGTCTTGGGCCGACGAGCCGGCATCCACGGTCTTCTCCGCGTCCGGCGCTGAAGTCGCCTTCCCCGCGCGCCGACGAAGCGGTGACGAGATCACAAGATCCCCTCCCATGGTCGGCTCATCCCCAGCCGGCTACGCTGGCAGCACTTCAGGCCGGCCTCCTCGGCCCGCTCCAGTCCGCAACGATGGCACTGCCTCCCTCTCCATCTCCGGCTGGCCGCGTCCAGCCTCCTCCAACGGGGGCACAGGGGTGTCGGGAGCCGCGACGCGGAGGGGAATGACGAACTGCGGAGGCTGGTTCTGCAGGGGCTCCGCCTCCCTCTCCGCATCCGCGGCCTCCGCTTGGGCCTTGGCGGCCGCGACGGCTCGCGCCTCCGCCGACTTCTGCTCCGCCTCCCGAGTCGCCCTCCGCTCCTCCGCCTCCCGCTCCTCCCACGCTTCCCACGCGTTCCGCTCCGTCGCCTCTAGGAGGTCGGCACGGGGATCTACCCGGCGCGAGCTTGAAGACCCTCCTACGGCTCCGACAATGGAGGCGGCCGGGGCTCGCCCAAGGAAAAGAGGGGCCCTATTTGATAAATTGAGAAAAGGGTTTGGAAAAACATCAACCGAAGAAGAAGAAAAAAGAAAGGCATGAGAACAGCGACACTTACGCTGAGACCGCCTGCGGCTGATTCACCACCTTGCGGAAGCGGGCTGC
Source organism: Triticum monococcum (assembly GCA_034509565.1). NCBI lineage: Eukaryota > Viridiplantae > Streptophyta > Magnoliopsida > Poales > Poaceae > Triticum > Triticum monococcum. Next base: position 119,966,859 of record CM067846.1, on the reverse strand, counting down.
CTTCGCGGCCGCCTCATCCCGTTTGGTCGCTGCCGCGGTACTCTTGGGCTTCTTCGGCCTCATCTGGCCAGTCCTCGAGGTCGGCCCCGAGCCCGGACCCGCCTGCGTTGCCGCCTTCCCCCGCTACGTCATCTTCCATGGCGGCCGCCCCCAGGTCTGGGTCGTCTACGTCGTCCATCGTACGGTCGGGGAGGAACTGGCGTTCCACCCCTGCGGCCCCGGCTGCTGGCGGAAGCATGGGGTTCTGCCAAAGAAAGGCCGGCTGGTCAGGAGTCGGCCACCATGAACTCGGCAACAAGCAAAGATAAAGAGGAAGAGAAACTTACCACCGGCGGAGGATTGGCGCGAGAGTACGGCACCTTGCCATACTGCCACTCCTCGGTGAGCTTGCAGTTGGAAATGTAGTTCACCATGTAAGACACCTCGGCGTGAGGCATCTCCTTGGTGCTTAGCCGGCACGGGTCGAAGCGGCCGCTCATCTGGCAGATCATATGAGGCCGGCCCTAGAGCGGGAGCACCTGGCGCTCCACGAAGGCAGCCACCAGGTCGGCCCCGGACAAACCCTCCGACTGGATCATCACCCGGAGCCGGGCAACGGAGGCGGACCCGCCCGGAGACAGCGACCTGGACCGAAAGGACCATGAACGCTGCCTCCCAGCCGGCGGGCCGGCTATGTAAGCCGGCAGGTTGACGAAGTCGCCCTGCGGAGCAATATAATATTCTTCACATAAAAGTAGGACTTCTGCCAGAGCTTCACCGACTCGATCAGCGGGATGAGCGGAAACGGGTTGTTGTCGCTCGCCCTTCGCATGGCGATGAAGGCACCGCATGGGGCGGGCACGCCCGCGACGACGGTGCCGAGCTTGCACTGAAAGAACTCTCCCCACAGTTCAAGAGTGGGAAGGACGCCGAGAAAACCCTCGCACAGGGTGACGAAGGCCGACAACAGCATCACCGCGTTGGGAGTGAGGTGATGCGGCTGGAGATGATAAAATTCAAGGAACGAGCGGAGGAACCCGCTCGCCGGCAGGCCGAAGCCGCACAGGCAGTGCGAGCGAAAGATTACCCGCTCATCCTCTTCCGGCGCCGGCGAGATTTCCCTCTCCGGCGCGAGGCGGACCCGCACAAGATCCGTGCCCGGCAGTCGCCGCGTCCGACGGAGGAAGTCGATGTGGTCGTCGTGGACGTTGGAGCCGTCCCAGGAGCTCGACAACGCCATGGGAACGGCGCGCCGGCGAGAAAGGTGCAGCGAAAGGAGGGTGCACAACCCAACTGCGACGAAGCAACGGCGAGCCAAGAAGATTGGCAGGAAGGCCGAGCAGCGGCAGGTAGCTGTCGTGACAAGAGGAGGAAGAAGAAGGAGGGGGCAGAGCGAGGGAGAGCGCGCGAGCGTTTGACGCTCCCCTCCTCTCCCCCTACTTATAGCCTCGTGCGGCGAAGCCGAGGAGGCAGGACGTGGGGGGATGTGGGATTAACTGCACCCACTCCCCCACGCACCGTGATTATTGCGCCATTACGGTGTGGGGAAACCGCCGCTGGGGCACGCACAGTCCGTCGGGGCCACAGAAGATCCGCGCGTGGGCCGAGGCCCTGTAGTGGCGGGCCCAGACTGCGGCGGCGTCCCGTCGCACGCGTGGGCTGGCAGGCCCCTCCAGCCGGAGGATGGCACGTGGCGCGCGGACAACGAGCGGTCAGCTCACAGCCGGACTCGCGCGCCGACTGGCACCCACCTTCAAACTTCGAGATCTCTAAGAGACGGCGCGCCTAGTCGAAACTGGCTTCTAGTTCCCGGCTCCTCAAGATAGGAAGCTGACTGAGCTCGTCGACTTTTTCTGCCTTGGAGCCCAACCAGCTTCGGGGGCTACTGTCGGAGTAAATGACCACGGGTAGCCTAGACGGCTTCCCCTGGTACTTCAGAAAAATTACAGACCGATCAAGCCTCCAAGCGTCCAAGACACGGGGCCGCCTTCCCCTAGCCGGCTACCTCTCAAGCCGGCTGCGCGAAGGCGGCCCAGCCCTGAAATCTTTGAGAAACAAGACCACGAGAAGGACGACTCCTAGGAGCCGGCCCCTCAGCAGGTGGCTAAGATCTTGCCCTTAGAGTCTGCACCTACATAACAGCGACAAGACGAGGTGTGGCTATAGAAAAGCCTGCCACCCCCAAATCCCGGCGCACGCCTGGCCACAGTGCACCGTACGGGGCGGCCATCCCCGTCTAGCGCGGCACTGTTGCCACGATGATCGTGACGTCACCCACGGCGAGCGGCCAGTACGACCCGTGGGTGGCGGGCCCCCTTGATCAGGGAGATCCCAAAGGCGGCCGGGCTTCCCGCAGCCGGCCAAGGATATGGCCGGCTTCCGATAGCCGGCCAACTTTCTCCCTCCAAGGAGGAGCTTCATTAAGGAGACAAGAGAAGGTAAGGTTACAGTGATGAGCCGCCTCGCGGCGGCACTGTAGCCATGCTTACCACGACAAAGCCATCGTCACCAGGGGCAAGGTAACAGTAACCGGCCCCCGACAAGACCCCCGGGTGGTGGGGTCGGCCTGTCGGCCAAAGGGTCGGCAGCCGGCGGGCCAACCAGTCGGCGGGCCCCACAAGTCGGCGGAGAAGCCGACGGGCGTAGACACAGACGGCTGAGGCCCACGCCCAGCCGGATTACCATTGTACCCCTGGGGGTAGGCCTATATAAACCCCCCAGGGTTCCCATGCAGGGGAGATCGCTCTTTGGATAGATTTTAGACACCACGAGGAGAAGAGGAGCGGGCTAGCCTGGCCCTCCTTCATCCTTTCACCGAACAGCTCAAGGAGCATTCTGTAGCTATCCTTCGAGCTAGTGATCATGCGGAGACCCCGCAGAGCAGCATTAGGGGTGTTATCTGTACGGAGAGCCCCGAAGCTGGGTAAGATTCGCCGGCGTGCATGTCTTCGCCTTATCCCGTTTCTAGGCACCGGCGATGTTTTATTGGCTCCCACAATGATAAGCCATCCATTGGCATATGTCGCACCAACCACCCGACAACCCGCAAATCGCCCAGCAGAAACGCTATATCTCCTTCTTGGCCTCGCGCTTCCTCGCGCCGTCCGAGCGGACACGACCCTGAGCGCGAGCGTCGTGTCCGCTCGGACGGCGCGAGGAAGCGCGGGGCCAAGAAGTGGACGAACCGGGGCCTCTCGCCGCCGTCGAGGTTCAAATTATGCAGTTTCATATATGGTTTCTGTTCTGCCGCGCACATTTTCAACCGGCAAACGAGATCTTCATCGACCTGTAAACGGCTTATGCGGATATGGATTGCGGCGTGTGCTAGAGATGCTCTTCGACCAGTACGAAAACGCGATTTGACCATGCCACCGCGCAACCGCAGCATCCCTTCCACAGCCGTGCAGCGACAGCGACGCCACACCAAAACCAGCACGGGGAACACAGAGCGGTTGAGCTTTCCACATCTCCTCACCCCACCCCACCATCACCACCCTCCGCTGCAAGCAAGTGGAGGGAACTCAGCAGCAGCAGCAGCCTGCAGACGCATGTGAAAAGCCACCGTGGTCCTCGTGGAACTCCATCCATCCATCTATCCGCGCCGGGAAGGGGCGAGGTCAGGCCATTAAAAAACAGCGCGGGACCGCGCTCCCGCGACCTCGAGGATCTCGAATCCCGGGAGAACCATCCCTGCGCCGAGCTCTGGTCCGGCAACAAGTGGCCGGCTTGATTCGATTCGACTGGCTGCTTGTTTTACCCGCCACCACCACCTCTGCCGCTCCTCGGTTGTTTTCTTGACGCTGCCGACGGACCGTCCATCCACCCCCACCTCGGGGCTTACCGTCCCCCCGCTGTCGCGTTTAGATTAATCAATGCGGGCGGGGCTAATGGCGTGCGCCAGTGGACACTGACTGACCTCCGCACCACACCCACATGGCCCGTCGTGGGGGGGAAGGTGACCAGGTGAGGTGAGCAGCGCAGAGGTGCGTGCGTGCGAGACCGCCAAGGGCAACCCGCCAAGAACGAGGGCTCCTTCCTGCTCCCTCCTGCATGCACTGTGGGAGAAGGTGAGGGACTGAGGAGAGGAGGAGACGGTGCTGTCAGTGGCGACGAGCGTCTGCAGCGGCGGCGGCGGCCATGAGCTGGAGGAAAGCCGGAGGGGATGGAGGCGTGTCCAAGCGGTGGGCCGTGCTCCTCTGCCTCGGGAGCTTCTGCCTCGGCCTGCTCTTCACCAACAGGTAAACCAGCACCCCCAATTCCCCCTCCTGCTTCTTCAATTTCTCTTCCAGATTCCCAGCTCAGCTCAGCACGCGGAGCTCAGCTCAGCTCCGAGACTAGCTCGAGTTCAGCTGGATCCGCGACGTCTCGCCAGCCTCTGCACCTCGAATTTGTGAGATTAGAGATCGGATGGTTGGCAGATAGGGGGTGCCAAGGCTCGATTTGGGGGTTTCTCGATTCTGTCGGCAGCGTCTTCATTCTGCCCCGCCATCGAATAATCCACGTGTTTTGGCTACTCTGGTCACGCAAAGTCTGATTCTGATGCTGCCGAATTGCGGGTGCGTTAAGTAAGGCTCCATGAATTTAGAAATTCGGTGGGTTTGCTGCCACATCGGGCAATTTCCCCTTACCACAATTGGGGCCGAGTGCGGTGATCCTGTGCAGAATCTTGATATAATTGTAGAGACGAGTTATTGCTAGGTGATGTATCCTCCAACATTGAATAGCTATACTCCTGCCCAGAACTGTAAAATGTGATCACATCTTAATCTTATGAACGTCTACCTCTGTTCGGTCTCTTGATGAATTGGACTAGTCTTTTCCATTGCGATGCTATTCGACCGCAAAGTTTAGGAAATGATTCTTGTGCATTCGGATTGCTTGATCCAGAATGTGGACACTGCCTGAGGCAACTGAGGTTCCATTACCGAATCAAAGCGTTGAGGAAGGCAAAGCTCTAGTTGCTGCAGATTGTGGTTCAAAAAAGGTACTGGTGGTGTACTTCTCCCTCCATTAATCTCTGTCAAGTATTCCATAATTGCACATTGATATTCATATTGTACAGCAGCTGCACAAGTCAGTGTTATAAAAGCAGATTGCTGCTGTGTGATGTGTATTGTAAATTTGTTATATTGTACCACCTGCGGTAATTGCTGATGCATAGTTTGATTATCATGTGCTGCTAGGTTCAAGAACTGCAAAAATACAAAGATGTGTTACCAGACCAAGATACTCATCATGATGTACAGTACGTACCAAGTTTGTCATTCTTCAGCACATATTTGTTCCTTTATTGAAAGTATCTTTTTACGAAAAAAATGGTTCTGACTGACTGGCATTTCCAAATGTTTTGGTTGTAGGACACTAGATAAGACAATAGCGACCTTAGAGACAGAACTCTCGGCTGCTAGAACCCTGCAAGAGTCATTGCTCAACGGTTCCCCTGTTTCAGAAGACTTCAAAGTTTCTGAGTCGATTGGGAGGAGAAAGTACCGTATGGTGATTGGCATCAATACCGCTTTTAGCAGTCGCAAGAGAAGAGATTCCATACGTTACACCTGGATGCCTCGAGGTTGCTGACGACATTCAACTTTATAGCTAACTTGCTTCGGAACATTTCTTACCCTGCGAACTTTGAAATAACTAATAACAAAGTCTGAAAATAGGTGAGAAAAGGAAACAACTTGAAGAACAGAAGGGGGTCATAATTCGGTTTGTCATTGGTCACAGGTATGGTGCATAAAGATTTTTATGTGCATTTAACATCAAGGCATGATATTTGAATAGTGAGAAGTTCTAGATTATTTATTTATTCATGGTAATAACGTGTCATAAATTGTACACAATAACTCTTTTGTCACAAACTTTTTGCCAATGCAGTTGTATACCTTTTGTCATTTTTTTTTTGCGAAATGCAACTGCATGATACTCCCTCCGTTCCATAATGTAGTGCGTATAGATTTTTTAGGAAGTCAAACTTCATCTATTTTGACCAAGTATATAGAGAAAAGTATCTACATATATATTATCAAATTCATACCACTGCATACAACACAAGATAGACTTTCATATTATATTAAATTTGTATTATTATTGTTTATATTTTCTATCTAAATAAACTTGGTCAAACTTTGTGATGTTTGACTTTGAGAAAAAACTATGCGCGCTACATTGTGAAGGGAGTATGATTTAGGAGTGGTTTCATCCAACTTTTGAGTTTAGTAATATCCGCATGCTGATCTTGAGGCTTGAGGGGTCCTTTTATTTGTTCTTTTCTGCAAGAGAAGGCTGTAGAATAATGGTTGTTAAGTAGTGTAGTCTCGGTTTTCCACTTTAAAAGTGGCTTCAGAGTTTGGACAAGGTATTTATCGACGGAGAGGATATTGTTAAAATAATTTTTATGCAATATATAAAGGTTAAGTCATGCATAGCTTATAGTAGTAGACGAGAATGAATGTACGTTTATGGCAAGACATGCATAACCTCATTCTCCACATGATGTGCAGTGCTATAGCAGGCGGAATTATTGATAGAGCAATTGAAGCAGAGGACAGGAAACATGGGGATTTCATGAAGATAGTAAGTTGTTTGTTACTTAAAAGGATATTGGTTTCACATGGGAGTGACGCTGTTATTGTTGCCCTCATTTGGACTGAAATGCTATTTTGTCCTCCCTGTTTACTGTGGTTACAACTTTGTGCAGGATCATGTCGAAGGATACCTTGCCCTATCTGGCAAAACTAAGACATACTTTGCTACAGCTGTTTCATTATGGGATGCAGATTTTTATGTGAAAGTTGATGACGACGTGCATGTGAACATAGGTAAAATCTCTATATTTATGCCCTTTACAGCTCCAAGGTTAGGGGCTAAATGAGTGTGTGCGTGCATCTGTCATTTCTGTACTCAAAGCTCTTATTAATTTCTTGATGATTATCAATGATGTACCCTTTGTATGTGTAGTTAACCACCCTAACTAGGATAATATGCGGCTATTTTTGCATTCCTGTTCGTGAAAAAGGCCTTGACATCCGATCTTTCATTTCCAGCAACGCTTGGACAGATATTGTCCAAACAGGCATGGAAGCCAAGAGTATATATGGGGTGCATGAAATCTGGCCCTGTCCTATCTGAAAAGTAAGTAGTACATTATAGTCCATACATTATATGGATCTCTCCTTCTCTTAGAGTTCAAAGGTGTTAAGATCTGTTGTCTTTTTTTTTCTCCAGGGGTGTGAGATACTATGAGCCTGAGCATTGGAAGTTCGGCGAACCAGGAAATAAGTATTTCCGACATGCTACCGGTCAATTATACGCCATTTCAAAAGATCTAGCAACCTACATATCAATAAACAAGTGAGAAACCATAAGTTCTCATGTAATCTCGCACTTCCATCTCTTATGGTTCTGGTGAAAGCTAATTTTCTTGCTGCAAATTTCCATTTAACGCCAGGCACGTCCTACACAAGTATATAAACGAGGACGTTTCGCTAGGATCTTGGTTCCTCGGGTTAGATGTCGAGCACATCGATGACCGGAGACTCTGTTGCGGTACTCCACCTGGTGAGCTTCCATTACTCCCATGTCTTATAACTCCTTAATTTCCGTGACAATAGCACGTCGATGAGGACATTCAATCACATCCTGAACTCGACTCTGCTCACAGACTGCGAATGGAAAGCTCAGGCAGGGAACACCTGCGCGGCGTCATTCGACTGGAAGTGCAGCGGCATATGCAACTCGGAAGGCAGGATCTGGGAGGTGCACAATAAGTGCGCCGAGGGCGATAAGGCGCTGTGGAATTCCACTTTCTAGCGTGGTCGGAACCCTGACTGAACTAGAAGAAGCTCTCCTCTCCTTCATGTTTGTTAGTTGTTGTATACTAGATCGCCCCACCGTGCTGTGTATGTAATTCATCCTGTAGGTATAGCTGTGGTTTTGACTGGGACTGGCTGACACCGACGAAGCGGACCACAATTTTACGTAGCGTCTGTCCGCCGGTGGCGCCGGAGGCGAAGGTGAAGGCGAAGCAGGGTATACAAGCTGTCGCCGCATTCTTTTGGTGGATAAAATGTTGCAGGTGGCCATTCTGTACCGATCTCCCGTGCTGTTTGGCTACCACAGATGTATGACCGAAATAAAACGTCCCTGAATCCTGCATTTCAGTGCATTCTGGACTAGTTTTGTGTTTGTAACAGCTGAGGCTCACTCTAAATGAAAGGGAAAATTCATGATCTGCCGTTCCAAAGATTTGTAAATATGTGATGTGATTTGCCGCTTTACCGAAAAAGGCTTTCACCCTGCTTTATATATAAAACAAACCACTAGAGCCAAAAGATCTCATAAAGGTTCACACCGCACACATACAAAGTATGAGAGAGGGGCCTGCTGAGGGCACAACTCAAACGGGCCCTTGATAAAACGAAAAGAAAGGCGGTGGCTCAGGCCTCCAAGAGGCTAATCCGGCTCGGGAGGTGGCGCCAAGCGGAGTGCCATCACGCGAAGATCTACAATGATGATGTTGATGGCGGTCCTGAAGGCGGCTAAGAGGCCACCAAATCTGCAAATAGCCATATATTTTAAAAGCCGCATCAGTAGCACGTTGAAGAGGCACACAGTGGATCACAATTTTATTACGGACCATCCAAAGCGTCCAAGTTAGAACCCCAATACCCAGTCACGTAATGTGGCGGAAACGCTGTGGAGAGGGCTGGATTTCCGCGAAGAGGTCGGGGAAGTTGCTGTTGCACCAACGTCCACCGACCACCTCCCGGAAGCAACTCCAAAATAATTGCGCGGACACGGACATGAGGAAGATGTGATTCGAGTCCTCCTCCGTTCCACACAAGGGGCATATCCCATCACCAAGGCCATTCCTTTTGAGTACATCCACTCCCGAAGGAACCCGGCCCCGAATCTATTGCCATAGGAAGATCTGAATCTTCAATGGTAGTCTAATCACCCAGATATCAACTATAGGCCCTGGCCAGGAGCGGCCGCTATGGCCTGGTATAGTGATTTGGTGGAGAACCGACCCGAAGAATCCAGATGCCAGAAGACGCGATCGTTCGAGTGATCCACGTTAGATTACTGTAGCGTAATGCACTCCAGAAGGCCGTGCCAAATGGCAAGTTTCGGAGGCCCAAATGGTCGTCGAAACGCGAGGCGCCCTAAGTCAATAAGGGTCACCTCGACGGAGATCCTAGACTCCACCGCGATGGAGAACAAGTCCTGGAATCGAGCAGCGAAGGGGCGATCCCCAACCCACCCGTCGAACCAGAAGAGGGTCGACGCACCCGACCCCACCACAATGGAGGTCCCAATGCGGAGGACCGGAAGCATATGTATGATGGACTGCCAGAACTGTGTACCGCGAGACCGCTGACAGAAGGTGAGCGGTTGACTCGGAGATATTTTTGTTTCGGATGATGTCAAGCCAAAACGCCGCCCTCCCCATTTGCAATCCGCCACAACCATCGAGTCGGCAGGGCAATATTCATGCGTTTGGACGACATGATTCCGAGCCCGCCCTGGTCACATGGTTTGCAAATATGGGGCCAGTGAACCATATGGTATTTTTGCTTATCACCCTCCAGAAGAATTTCGTCTGATATTTGGTGATCTCATGATGTAAGGTCCCATGAAGGTTGTAGAAACTCATGATGTACACGAGCGGGCTGGAGAGTGAGGAGTTGATGAGCATGGTCCAAACCACCTTGGACAGCCATATGCCCTACCAAGGTTTGACAATGTGTTGGAGCTTGGCCACATATGATCATAAGTCCGCCACGAAAAACTGAGTCACTAATGGGTATCCCAGGTAGGATGTAGGGAAGGAACCCATCTAACAGTTAAATCGGTCAGCAATGCTCTGCCGCTCGGCAGGCGAGTATCCCATAACCATCACTTCACTCTTGTGAAGTTGATCGTTAGACCGGACATATGTTAAAAATAGAGAAGAGGATCTAATCCACGTCCCTTATCCTTGAAAGCACGAAACTAAACCCTAATTTCCAAATAATCCAAATTATGAACTACAACGTGAAATAAAGTCATGAATTGGAAGAAAAAAAAAGTGAGCACAAATGTCAGGCACTTCATCATAAGAAAAGCGTAGGAGTCTATGAAAAAGGATCCCGATAACTGTCACACGTGTGGTCTATCGGATAGTTGTGCCACACGCCTCGTGTGGCATGGACAGCAACCAGCCACACACCTAGGTGTGGGCAAAACAACTAATGCGCACACACATCTTTTTTTCCCTCCTGAACCCCCTCACACGCGTGCGTGTGGGCGAAGTTGATAACGCTCACACGCCCGTATGTCAGGCCTCGTACCCTTCTGGCCCCGCACGCGACGCGTGACGCCCACCGCGCGCCCGCAGTTGCCATGGTCCAGACCCTCGTCCATGTTCGTTTATCTGCAGTTGCCATGTCGCTGAACTACGGTTGCCATGTCGGACAACTGCAGTTGCCATGGTTGCTCAACTGCAGTTGCCATGTACCATGTATGGTCTGATCTAATGTAGTTACCATAATTTCATAACTTTAGGAGTTGCCATATACTAACACTAGGCAGTTGAAAGAGTTGCCATGTGCTCACAAGCATGCTAGGGCAGTTGCCATGTAAAAAGGAAGAGTCGCCATCTGCTTACGTGCACGTTAGGGTAGTTGCCATGTACGTGCACGTTGGGGCAGTTGCCATGTACCATGCAAAAACACATGGCAACTCGGTAAAAGACAGTTGCCATCTGCTTACGTGCACACTAGGCAGTTGCCGTGTACCCTGTAAAAACACATGGCAACTCGGGTAAAAAAGAGAGTTGCCACCTGCTTATAAAGCACACTAGAGGCAATTGCCATGTGCGCTGCAAAAACACATAGCAACTAGCAGCTTACGTGTGGGAGAGGAGACGGGCGCGTGGGCGAGATGTCAAATGCCCACACATCAGCCCTTGTGCGTGACTGAAAACTGGTGTGTGGATGAACTGCTAAACGCCCACACACCGGCCCCTCCGTGTGGTAAAACGGATGTGTGGGCGAACTATGTCACACACCACACACACGCCTTGTCCTACGTGACACAGAAAAATCAGCCAGATTATGTCAAGATTCGTGCATATAGTACTGGACGATAATGGATGCGTGTGGTCGAGATGTTCAATGCCCATATGGCGTTAACATTTCCGATGAAAAAAGCAAAAATATCTCATTCCAGAAACAAAATCTGAATTGGTGATAGGGACCGGGCACACCTGTCAGAGGCACCCTGCTCGTGTGCTTGCACGGTTGTGCCGACGCTGCGTGCCCGTAGCGTAGCGCCAGCAAATGGTTTCGTCTCCTTTTTTACAATTTTCCCTCCTGTTTTTCCGTTCCCGCCATCGTTTCCCTCCACTGCTCGTTTCGTCGCGTCCGGCCGTATTAAATCTCCCACCCGTCCCCCGCCAATCCTCCCCGCTCCGCACGATTCCGCGCCTCCTCGCCGCAAGCGCCGACGACCGAGCCTCCTTGCCGCTCCCGTCCCCGGCGAGGCGATGACCATGGACCGCCGCGCCCGCGCAGCCCCGCGCGCGGAGGAGGAGCGCCCGAGCCACGGCCGCTTCCTCCGCCCCGGCGCGCTCGCCCGGCTACGGGACTGCAGGATCGTCGCCCGCTCCCTGCGGTCGGCGGCGGCGCGCCTCCCGATCCCGTCCGCCCCTCCGTCCCCCGCGGCGGAGCAGCAGAGGCAGGACGGCGTGCCGCACTTCCTGGTGGGGCCCACGAGGGGCCTCTGCGGCGCGGCGCGGTACCCGCTCAGGAGGAGGATGGCCGCGTCGAGGTGCGTGGTGTTCTTGCCGCCGCCGGAGGCGTTCCTGGACGCGCCCGCGCCGTCGTGGGGCCTCGCCACCGCGCGCTGACGGAGGCCGAGATCAGCCGCGGCCGTGCGTTTAGATTCGCAAGTAGTTAGAACTCTGTGCAGATGGCTCGCTGAACTTTCTTCCTTTCAACAGTTTTAGGATCTGATGCGACTGTTTTAGATCTGCTACCTTTCCGGTCTAATTTTGTTTAGTGGAATTGATCCAAATTTACAAGTTTGTGACTTGCATTTGTAGCTGGGTCGTTGGTTTTCCTTTGGTTAAATAGCCTTCTTAGTTTCTTATCTTCATATAATAAAGTTGCATCAACCGGTTTTGTCAAGAGAAAAGAATTCTCATCAAACGGATAGAGCAGGACAAATATTTAACTCTGTCTTTGCATATGGGTGGATATCGCCAAACAATGAATCTACCGACCTGGAAATGTCAAGGTTTGGGGTTGAATTCAATCGTGGGTGAACTAAACGATTGAGAGAAACAAATAGACAAGGTGAATTGGAGCCTAGGTTTTAGAAGTTGCATGGTGGTGGATTGTGTTGGAAGGAGTGGAGGGCAAGCACTTTGGTGGAGAGAGAGTGTACATGTGGTAGTAAAGCTATGGTGTCAATACTATATTAATGCCGAAGTGGAATTTGAGGTAAATACATGTAGATTCATTGATTTCTATGGGAGCCTCCCATGAAGCTTAGGAAGAAGTCGTAGGATGTCATTCGTTACCTTTGAGCTCAAGATGTTCTACCTTGGCTGTCTGTGGGTGATGTTAACGAAGCTCTCTTCCAATCTGCTCAGCTAGGAGGAAATCTAAGGAGCTTCATGCAAATGGAGGATTTCAAGGATTCCTTGGCTGTCTGCGGCCTTGCGACCTAAGCTTCTAGGGATATCCTCATTCGTTACCTTGGAGTGAATGTTCAGGTGCGGCTTGGTTGGGTTACATGCAATGATGGATTTTTGTTGTTGTTCCGAGAAACTTCAGCCAACCACATTGTAATGGAGGAATTTGATCATGTTGCTTTGCTCATCCGGGCGATGGAGACAACTCATCAGGAGTAGAGAAGTGACCGGCCATTTCAATGTGATGCTATGGTGGTTGGCGCATGGGCCAAAGTAATAACAGGCGAGCGTGCCTTTCGGCTCTTTCACAAAAATTGGGGCACGTGTCTACAAGCATGCAAGAATGACATTGTGTGGTGTTTGGATCTATACGGTGATAGATTGCCCAGCTCAAAGAGCAGCTCCGGGATGGAAAAGTGAGGGCACTCGAGACTGGATACTCACTTGAGATCATGTATACACAACATTAAAGGGTTTTCTTTTGGGAGCACTGCCCCTGGTGGCTCCATATCATACACATCTTTAAAGCTCATTTGTTGCACATCATCTTTGTATATCAAGTCATATCATGTTCCATTGAGCCAATTACCCACAAATTAATCATGTTAGGCCTCTGCCCTCTTTGAATGCTAACTCATTTACTAAGTGGAAATTAGCTATGGAGTGTCACATTTACAGTGCATCAAAGCAACTATGGTGGATCGTGGTCAATGGTTTCAAGCCAAGGATCCCACAAGTCTCACTCCAAGGGAGGCCGTTGATGATCAACTCAATGCTACCGCTCTCAACATGTTGCGTCTTGTCATGACAGATGACTAGAGTGACACAATTGCTCTCTTCAAGACCACCAGAGAAATCTAGGATTGTCTATAAGATATATTCTATGGTGATGAAGCTATTCAATGGTCTCGGACCTTCCTGTGCGTGGTGCTTGAGTGAAGGGGGTTCGATGACTGGTTGTGCTCATGGATCATGAAGTTAGTCTGGAGTGGCAGTAAGGCGATCAATATCAATGGGGGCGGTGGGGTCCTTCTTTAGGTTATCTGGGGGGTGAGTCAGGGGGCCTTATTTGTCCTCTCCTCTTCAACCTCGCGGTCGATGCCCTGGTGACAATCTTGGACAAAGCTAGGATGGTTGGGCACTTGATTCCTGGGCTGGTGTCATACACCTTCAATATGCCACTACTAGGGATAACTCTAGCAGTAGTGCTGGATTTATAGCTATCGCGCTTGTACAAGCGCTACCACTAAGGCGCTACAGCTAACTGGTAGCAATAACGCTGGTTTTCCAGCGCTACTGCTATACCTAGTTAGCAGTAGTGCTCGGTCAGGAACAACGCTACTGATGATAGTAAGTAGCAGTAGCGTTTCTTATGAAACGCGATATTGCTATATTTTCCTGTATTTTTTAAAATGCAGCTTATTGTCGCTGTATTTGTATAGGTTTTATATAAAGTATTTTCATCATATGATTTTATGACCATGATTAGATTCACCACATGTTGCCTCTACTTGAATCTAATCCACGTGTTGCCTTGCCTCCACTTGAATCTAATCCACGTTCATTTCACCCACTGATATATATAATAACTCATCATGCTCATATAACAACTTAGCATCATGCATCATCATCATAATATATAACTCATCATTGTTATCATAATAACAAGTCCTACTCATCATCATCATCATCATACAACTTCTACTCGTTATCATAATAACAAGTCATACTCATCATCATCTTAGTCATCTAACCAACCCTATTTAATTGTTCTTAGCACATGATCATGAGTATTAGCTAGGACTTACTACCCTCTCTAAGGTAAAATAGCATAAAACAAGAGTGGCCTTGACGCTCCATTATGGAGAATGGAGATTATCCTGTCTCAAATTATTGCGCTTCGCACAATGTTGCTTCCAAGTAGCCCCCTATGATTGTTCGTACATTTTTCCATTCTTTGATTGTCATATATTCATCGGTTTTAGAAATCCGGTATGAACAACTGTGAAGCCTAGGCAGACTTGGTCGTAAGCTAATAACATCAAGCCGGCCTTTCAGAAACATCAGATCAGGCACACAATCCTTCGGGATTTTTTGTTGAAAAACATAATAATAACATCGTAGTTAGCAATGTAGTTTAGCTTTAGAAGAATATATGCAAAAGATGCACGGATGTCGTAATAATAATAAAAATCTTACCATGCCATCTCCATGGATGTTACCCTAGTTCAACATGTGCACTAGTGGCACATATTGACCATAATTTGCAGGGGTTTCATAATTGATATTGTAATTCTCAACATCAATAATAAATGAGATAAGATGATCTTTCTCTTCATAAGTCAATTCATCGCCATTAGTGTAGTAGGTTCTGTCTATCATCTTCCGTACATTTTTTGAAGAATGAAAATAAGTTGTCAATGAAAATAAGCCGCCAACTATTTTGAAATAAGTTGTCAATTATTTTCAAATAAACAATATAAATTACTTAGTAAATATGTTTGGGAAACTCACATAGAGGTAGAAGTGGAAGCGTATTAACAAGGACCCAAATGCCATCGTCATGATCACCAAGATCGAAGGTGACATACATACCCTCCTGAAAATCATATGTCTTGCACAGTGCTTCCCAATTCTAGCAACCAAAATGGGATATGCTCTCCGAATTGTATAGCTTTACAGCAAAATCACAACCATGATGGGTCCTGAGATGAACTATCTTTGTCTCCATATTTTCATGATCTTCAAAATCCAGATGTTCCAAGACATAGCGTCTTGCATGGCATGAGATGAGCTAGTCGAATTGTAAAAGACGAAAATTACACGTTGAAGAAGCATAAGTCATGCTTAATTATGAAAAAAATACTTGTCGTTGCATACCGTTTCAACATCGAAGGTCTCATCGAGCTTAACACTGAAGCGCCGACCGTCCACCAGGTGAGGCCTGTCGCACAGTGGTACGTCTATTTTGCATGATGTTTACCTACTGTTATTTATAATGTTTTGATGCATAATAATGCTTTTTTGCATTAATTCTAATGCCTTTTCTCTCATAATATGCAAGGTTCACACAAAGAGGGAGAATTCCGGCAGCTGGAAATTTGGACCTGAAAAAGCTACATCAGGCTACCTATTCTGCAGAACTCCAAATGAGCTGAAACTTCACGAGGAATTTTTATGGAATAAATAAGAAATACTAGAGAAAATAACTACCGGAGGGGGGCCACCTAGTGAGCACAAGATACCATGGCGCACCAGGCCCCCCAGTTGCGCCCTAGTGGGTTGTGCTCAGCCCAGCCCACCTTCGGTGCCCATCTTCTGGTATATAAGTCATTTTGACCTAGAAAAATAAGGGGATGACTTTCGGGATGAAGCGCCGCCGTCTCGAGGCGGAACTTGGGCAGGAGCACTTTTGCCCTCCGGCGGAGCGATTCCGCCGGGGAACTTCCTTCCTAGAGGGGGAAATCATCGCCGTCATCATCACCAACAACTCTCCCATCTTGGGGAGGACAATCTCCATCAACATCTTCAACAACACCATTTCCTCTCAAACCCTAGTTCATATCTTGTGTTCAATCTTTGTACTGGAACTATAGATTGGTACTTGTGGGTGACTAATATTGTTGATTACATCTTGTAGTTGATTACTATATGGTTTATTTGGTGGACGATTATATGTTTAGATCCAATATGCTATTTAATACCCCTCTGATCTTGAGCATGATTATCATTTGTAAGTAGCTACTTTTGTTCTTGAGGTCACGGGAGAAATCTTGTTGCAAGTAATCATGTGAACTTGATATGTGTTCGATATTTTGATAGTATTGTTGGTGAACGCAGTATTTCAAAAAAATTCCTACGATCACGCAAGATCTATCTAGGAGATGCATAGCAACGAGAGGGGAGAGTGTGTCTACGTACCCTCGTAGACCGAAAGCGGAAGCGTTTAGTAACGCAGTTGATGTAGTCGAACGTCTTCGCGATCCAACCGATCAAGTACTGAACGCACGACACCTCTGCGATCTGCACACGTTCAACTCGGTGACGTCCCTTGTACTCTTGATCCAGCTGAGGCCGAGGGTGAGTTCCCTCAGCATGACGGCGTGTCTACGGTGGTGATGAAGTTACCGTCGCGGGGCTTCACCTAAGCACTACGATAATATGACCGAGGTGTAAAATTGTGGAGGGGGCACCACACATGGCTAAAGATCAACTTGTGTGTTTATGGGGTGCCCGTTGGGGAACGTAGTAATTTCACAAAAATTCCTGATCATGGGATGCATAGCAACGAGAGGGGAGAGTATCGTCTACGTACCCTCATAGACCGTAAGCGGAAGCGTTATGCCAACGCGGTTGATGTAGTCGTACGTCTCCACGATCGACTGATCTAGCACCGAAGGTACGGCACCTTCGCGATCAGCACACGTTTGGCTCAATGACGTCCCGCGAACTCACGATCTAGTAGAGCTTCGAGGGAGAGTTTCGTCAGCACGACGGTGTGATGACGGTGATGATGTTGCTACCGGAACAGGGCTTTGCCTAAGCACCACTACGATATTACCGACGTGGATTATGGTGGAGGGGGGCACCACCCACGGCTAAAAGATCAATGATCAACTTGTGTCTCCATGGGGTGCCCCCTCCCCCGTATATAAAGGAGTGGAGGAGGGGGAGGGGGCCGGCCTCCTAGGCGCGCCCCAAGGGGAGTCCTACTCCCACCGGGAGTAGGATTCCCCCCTTGCCTTGTTGGATTTAGGAGAGAAGGAAGGAGGAGGGAGGAGGAAGGAAAGGGGGGGGGGCTCCCAATTTGGATTGGGCTTGGGGGGCGCCCCCTCCTTTGCTCCTTTCCCCTCTCTCCCACTAAGGCCCAATAAGGCCCATATACCCCCCGCGGGGTTTCGGTTACCTCCCGGTGCTCCGGTATACTCCCGATTTCACCCGGAACCATTCCGATGTCCAAACATAGGCTTCCAATATATCGATCTTTATGTCTCGACCATTTTGAGACTCCTCGTCATGTCCGTGATCAAATCCGGGACTCTGAACTACCTTTGGTACATCAAAACACATAAACTCGTAATACCGATCGTCACCAAACGTTAAGCGTGCGGACCCTACGGGTTCGAGAACTATGTAGACATGACCGAGACTCATCTCCGGTCAATAACCAATAGCAGAACCTAGATGCTCATATTGGTTCCTACATATTCTACGAAGATCTTTATCGGTCAAACCGCATAATAACATACGTTGTTCCCTTTGTCACCGGTATGTTACTTGCCCGAGATTCGATCGTCGGTATCTCAATACCTAGTTCAATCTCATTACCGGCAAGTCTCTTTACTCATTCCGTAATGCACCATCCCACAACTAACTTATTATTCACAATGCTTGCAAGGCTTAGAGTGATGTTCATTACCGAGAGGGCCCAGAGATACCTCTCCGATACACAGAGTGACAAATCCTAATCTCGATCTATGCCAACTCAACAAACACCATCAGAGACACTTGTAGAGCATCTTTATAATCACCTAGTTATGTTGTGACATTTGATAGCACACAAGGTGTTCCTCCGTTATTCGGGAGTTGCATAATCTCATAGTTAGAGGAACATGTATAAGTCATGAAGAAAGAAGTAGCAATAAAACTGAACGATCATTATGCTAAGCTAACGGATGGGTCTTGTCCATCACATCATTCTCTAATGATGTGATCCCATTCATCAAATGACAACACACGTCCATGGCTAGGAAACTTAACCATCTTTGATTAACGAGCTAGTCAAGTAGAGGTATACTAGGGACACTCTGTTTGTTTATGTATTCACACATGTACTAAGTTTCCGGTTAATACAATTCTAGCATGAATAATAAACATTTATCATGATATAAGGAAATATAAACAATAACTTTATTATTGCCTCTAGGGCATATTTACTTCAGTCTCCCACTTGCACTAGAGTCAATAATCTAGTTCACATCGTCATGTGATTTAACACCAATAGTTCACATCTTTATGTGATTAGTTCACATCTCCATGTGACTAACACCCAATGGGTTTACTAGAGTCAATAATATAGTTCACATTGCTATGTGATTAACACCCAAAGAGTGATCATGTTTTGCTTGTGAGAGAAATTTAGTCAACGGGTCTACCACATTTAGAGCTGTATGTATTTTGCAAATTTTCTATGTCTACAATGCTTTGCACGGAGCTACTCTAGCTAATTGATCCCACTTTCAATATGTATCTAGATCGAGACTTAGAGTCATCCAGATCGGTGTCAAAGCTTGCATCGATGTAACTCTTTACGGTGAACTCTTTGTCACCTCCATAACCGAGAAACATTTCCTTATTCCACTAAGGATATTTTTGACCGCTGTTCAGTGATCCACTCCTGGATCACCATTGTACCATCTTGCCAAACTTATGGTGAGGTACACAATAGGTCTGGTACACAACATAGCATACTTTATAGAACCTATGACTGAGGCATAGGGAATGACTTTTCATTCTCTTTCTATTTTCTGCCGTGGTCGGGTTTTGAGTCTTTACTCAACTTCACACCTTGCAACATAGGCAAGAACTCCTTCTTTGACTTCTCAATTTTGAACTACTTCAAAATCTTGTCAAGGTATGTACTCATTGAAAATATATCAAGCGTCTTGATCTATGTATATAGATCTTGATGCTCAATATGTAAGTAGCTTCATCGAGGTCTTTCTTTGAAAAACTCTTTTCAAACACTCCTTTATTCTTTCCAGAAAATTCTACATTATTTCCGATCAACAATATGTCATTCACATATACTTATCAGAAATGTTGTAGTGCTCCCACTCACTTTCTTGTAAATACAAGCTTCACCGCAAGTCTGTATAAAACCATATGCTTTGATCACTTTATCAAAGTATATATTCCAACTCCGAGATGCTTGCACCAGTCCATAGATGGATCGCTGGAGCTTGCACACTTTGTTAGCACCTTTAGGATTGACAAAACCTTCTTGTTGCATGATATACAACTTTTCTTTAAGAAATCCATTAAGGAATGCAGTTTTAACATCCATTTACCAGATTTCATAAAATGTGGCAATTACTGACATGATTCGGACAGACTTAGGCATCGATACGAGTGAGAAAATCTCATCGTAGTCAATATCTTGAACTTGTCGAAAATCTTTTGCAACAATTCGAGCTTTGTAGATAGTAACACTACTATCAGTGTCCGTCTTCCTCTTGAAAATCCATTTATTCTTAATGGCTCACCGATCATTGGCAATCCAATCAAAGTCCATACTTTGTTCTTTATACATGGATCCATCTCAGATTTCATGGCCTTAAGCCATTTCGCGGAATCTGGGCTCATCATCGCTTCCTCATAGTTCGTAGGTTCGTCATGGTCTAGTAACATGAATTACAGAAAGGATTACCGTACCACTCTGGTGCGGACCATACTTTGCTTGTCCTACAAGGTTCGGTAGTAACTTGATCTGAAGTTTCATGATCATCATCATTAGCTTCCTTACTAATTGGTGTAGAAATCACTAGAACTGATTTCTGTGATGAACTACTTTCCAATTCGGGAGAAGGTACAATTACCTCATCAAGTTCTACATTCCTCCCACTCATTTCTTTCGAGAGAAACTTCTTCTCTAGAAAGGATCCACTCTTAGCAACAAAGATCTTGCCTTTCAGATCTGTGATAGAAGGTGTACCCAACAGTTTCTTTTGGGTATCCTATGAAGACGCACTTTTCCGATTTGGGTTTGAGCTTATCAGGATGAAACTTTTTCACATAAGCATCACAACCCCAAACTTTAAGAAACGACAGCTTAGGTTTCTAGCCAAACCATAGTTCATATGGTGTCGTCTCAACGGATTAGATGGTGCCCTAGTGAATGTAGTTGTCTCTAATGCATAACTCCAAAACGATAGTGGTACATCGGCAAGAGACATCATAGATTGCACTATATCCAATAAAGCACGGTTATGACGTTCGGACACACCATTATGCTGTGGTGTTCCAGGTGGCATGAATTTGTGAAAATATTCCACATTGTTTTAGTTGAAGACCAAACTCGAAACTCAAATATTCGTCTCCGCGATCAGATCGTAGAAAATTTATTTTCTTGTTACGATGATTTTCCACTTCACTCTGAAATTCTTTGAACTTCTCAAATGTTTCAGACTTAAGTTTCATCAAGTATATATACCCATATCTGCTCAAATCATCTGCGAAGGTCAGAAAATAATGATACCCGCCGCGAGCCTCAACACTCATCGGACTGCAAACATCAGTATGTATTATTTCTAATAAGTCTGCTCGCTCCATTATTCCGGAGAATGGAGTCTTAGTCATCTTGCCCATGAGGCATGGTTCGCAAGCATCAAGTGATTCCAAAAGCCCATCAGCATGGAGTTTCTTCATGCGCTTTACACCAATATGACCTAAACGACAATGGCACAAATAAGTTGCGCTATCATTATTAACTTTGCATCTTTTGGCTTCAATATTATGAATATGTGTATCACTACGATCGAGATTCAATAAACCATTTATATTGAGTGTATGACCATAGAAGGTTTTATTCGTGTAAATAGAACAACAATTATTCTTTGACTTAAATGAATAACCGTATTGCAATAAACATGATCCAATCATACTCATGCTCAACGCAAACACCAAATAACATTTATTTTAGGTTCAACACTAATCCCGAAGGTACAGGGAGTGTGCGATGGTGATCTTATCAACCTTGGAATCACTTCCAACACACATCATCACCTCGCCCTTAACTAGTCTCTGTTTATTTTGCAACTCCTGTTTCAACTTACTACTCTTAGCAACTGAACCAGTATCAAATACCGAGGGGTTTCTATAAACACTAGTAAAGTACACATCAATAACATGTATATCCAATATACCTTTGTTTAGTATGCCATCCTTCTTATCCACCAAGTATCTAGGGCAGTTCCACTTCCAGTGACCATTTCCTTTGCAGTAGAAGCACTCAGTTTCAGGCTTGGGTCTAGCTTTGGGCTTCTTCATGGGAGTGGCGACTTGCTTGCCATTCTTCTTGAAGTTCCCTTTCTTTCCCTTGCCCTTTTACATGAAACTAGTGGTCTTGTCAACCATCAACACTTGATGCTTTTCTTGATTTCTACCTTTGCTGATTTCAACATCGCGAAGAGCTTGAGAATTACTTTCATCATCCCTTGCATATTATAGTTCATCATGAAGTTCCAGTAACTTGGTGATAGTGACTAGAGAACTTTGTCAATCACTATTTTATCTGGAAGATTAACTCCCACTTGATTCAAGCAATTGTAGTACCCAGACAATCTGAGCACATGCTCACTGGTTGAGCTATTCTCCTCCATCTTGTAGGAAAAGTACTGTCAGTGGTCTCATACCTCTCGACACGGGCATGAACATGAAATACCTATTTCAACTCTTGGAACATCTCATATGATCCATGTCGTTCAAAACATTTTTGAAGTCCCGGTTCCAAGCCGTGAAGCATGGTGCACTAAACTATCCAATAGTCATCATACCGAGCTTGTTAAACGTTCATAATGTCTGCATCTGCTCCTGCAACAGTTCTGTCACCTAGTGGTGCATCAAGGACATAATACTTCTATGCAACATTGAGGATAATCCTTAGATCACGGAGCTAGTCCGCATCATTGCTACTAACATCTTTCAACTTATTTTTCTCTAGGAACATATCAAAAATAAACGGGGAGCTACATCGCAAGCTATTGATCTACAACATAGATATGCAAATACTACCAGGACTAAGTTCATGATAAATTAAAGTTCAGTTAATCATATTACTTAAGAACTCCCACTTAGATAGACATCCCTCTAATCATCTAAGTGATCACGTGATCCATATCAACTAAACCATGTCCGATCATCACGTGAGATGGAGTAGTTTTCAATGGCGAACATCTCTATGTTGATCATATCTTCTATATGATTCATGCTCGACCTTTCGGTCTCCAGTGTTCCCAGGCCATATTTGCATATGCTAGGCTCGTCAAGTTTAACCCGAGTATTCTGCGTGTGCAAAATTGGCTTGCACCCGTTGTATGTGAACATAGAGCTTATCACACCCGATCATCACGTGGTGTCTCAGCACGAAGGACTGTCGCAACGGTGCATACTTAGGGAGAACATTTATACCTTGGAATTTAGTGAGGGATCATCTTATAATGCTACTGACGTACTAAGCAAAATAAGATGCATAAAAGATAAACATCACATGCAATCAAAATATGTGACATGATATGGCCATCATCATCTTGTGCCTTCGATCTCCATCTCCAAAGTACCGTCATGATCTCCATCGTCACCGGCATGACCCCATGATCTCCATCATATTGATCTCTATCAATGTGTCGTCACATGGTCGTCTCGCCAACTATTGCTTTTGCAACTATTGCTATTGTATAGCGATAAAGTAAAGCAATTATATGGCACTTGCATCTTATGCAATAAAGAGACAACCATAAGGCTCCTGCCAGTTGCTGATAAGTTCAATAAAACATGATCATCTCATTCAACAAACTATATCTCATCACGTCTTGACCATATCACATCACAACATGCCCTGCAAAAACAAGTTAGACGTCCTCTACTTTGTTGTTGCAAGTTTTACGTGGCTGCTACGGGCTTTCCAAGAACCGTTCTTACCTACGCATCAGAAACCACAAAACAGTATAGTGATTGCTTTTTGATCTTTAGAAAGAACCCTGTTCATTGAATCCGATTCAACTAAAGTTGGAGAATCTGACAGCCACCAGCCACCTGTGTGCGAAGCACGTCAGTAGAACCAGTCTCGCCTAAGCGTACGCGTAATGTCGGTCTGACCTGCTTCATCCAACAATACCGCTGAATCAAGAATCAACTAGTGACGGCAAGCAATATGTATATACCCACGCCCACAACTCCTTTGTGTTCTACTCGTGCATAAAAAATCTACGCATAAACCTGGCTCGGATGCCATTGTTCGGGAACATAGTAATTTCAAAAAATTTCCTACGCACACGCAAGATCATGGTGATGCATAGCAACGAGAGGGGAGAGTATCGTCTACATACCCTCGTAGACCGTAAGCGGAAGAGTTATGACAACGCGGTTGATGTAGTCGTACGTCTTCACGATCAACCGATCTAGCACCGAAGGTACGTCACCTCCGCGATCAGCACACGTTCGGCTCGGTGACGTCCCGCGAACTCACGATCCAGTAGAGCATCGAGGGAGAGTTTCGTCAGCACGACGGCGTGATGACGATGATGATGTTGCTACCGGAATAGGGCTTCGCCAAAGCACCGCTATGATATTAACGAGGTGGACTATGGTGGAGGGGGCACCGCCCACAGCTAAAAGATCAATGATCAACTTGTGTCTCCGTGGGGTGCCCCCTCCCCCGTATATAAAGGAGTGGAGGAGGGGGAGGGGGCCGGCCTCATAGGAGCGCCCCAAGGGGAGTCCTACTCCCACCGGGAGTAGGATTCCCCTTGCCTTGTTGGATTTAGGAGAGAAGGAAGGAGGAGGAAGGAGGAAGGAAAGGGGGGCCGGCCCCCCTCCCAATCCGGATTGGGCTTGGGGGGGGGGGGGGCGCCCTATCCTTTGATCCTTTCCCCTCTCTCTCACTAAGGCCCAATAATGCCCATATACCTCCCGGGGGGTTCTAGTAACCTCCTGGTGCTCCGGTATACTTCCGATTTCACCCGGAACCATTTCGATGTCCAAACACAGGCTTCCAATATATCTATCTTTACGTATCGACCATTTCGAGACTCCTCGTCATGTTCGTGATCAAATCCGGGCGGTACATCAAAACACATAAACTCATAATACCGATCGTGACCGAACGTTAAGCGTGCGGACCCTACGGGTTCGAGAACTATGTAGACATGACCGAGACTCATCTCCAGTCAATAACCAATAGCGGAACCTGGATGCTCATATTGGTTCCTACATATTCTACGAAGATCTTTATCGGTCAAACCGCATAACAACATACGTTGTTCCCTTTGTCATTGGTATGTTACTTGCCCGAGATTCGATCGTCGGTATCTCAATACCTAGTTCAATCTCGTTACCGGCAAGTCTCTTTACTCATTCCGTAATGCATCATCCCACAACTAAATCATTAGTCACAATGCTTGCAAGGCTTAGAGTGATGTGCATTACCAAGAGGGCCCAGAGATACCTCTCCGATACACAGAGTGACAAATCCTAATCTCGATCTATGCCAACTCAACAAACACCATCGGAGACACCTGCAGAGCATCTTTATAATCACCCAGTTACGCTGTGACGTTTGATAGCACACAAGGTGTTCCTCCGGTATTCGGGAGTTGCATAATCTCATAGTTAGAGGAACATGTATAAGTCATGAAGAAAGAGTAGCAATAAAACTGAACGATCATTATGCTAAGCTAACGGATGGGTCTTGTCCATCACATCATTCTCTAATGATGTGATCCCATTCATCAAATGACAACACATGTCCATGGCTAGCAAACTTAACCATCTTTGATTAATGAGCTAGTCAAGTAGAGGCATACTAGGGACACTCTGTTTGTCTATGTATTCACACTTGTACTAAATTTCTGGTTAATACAATTCTAGCATGAATAATAAACATTTATCATGATATAAGGAAATAAAATAACAACTTTATTATTGCCTCTAGGGCATATTTCCTTCAGTGCCCCCTCCCCCGTATATAAAGGAGGAGAGGAGGAGGAGGGACGGCCTCAAGGGTCATGCACAAGGGGGGGGGATTCCTACTCCTAGTAGGAGTAGGTTTCCCCCTTTCCTAGTCCAAGTAGGAGAAGGAGGAAGGAGAAGAAGAAGAGAAGGAAAGGGGGCCCGGCCCCCTAGCCCTAGTCCAATTCAGTTTGGGCTAGGGATGGGGGCGTGCGCCACCTCTTGGCCTGCCTCCTCTCTTCCACTACTAGGCCCATGAGGCCCAATAACTTCCCCCCGGGGCAGGAGGGGGGGGGGGGTTAAGGTAACCCCCGGTACTCCGAAACTTATCCGAAATGACCCAAATCATTCCGATGTCCGAAAGTAGCCTTCCAATATATGAATCCTTATGTCTCAACCATTTAGAGACTCCTCGTCATGTCCGTGATCACATCCGGGACTCTGAACAACCTTCGGTACATCAAATCACATAACTCATAATACATATCGTCATCGAACGTTAAGCGTGCGGACCCTACGGGTTCGAGAACTATGTAGACATGACCGAGACACATCGCCGATCAATAACCAATAGCGGAACCTGGATGCTCATGTTGGTTCCTACATATTCTACGAAGATCTTTGTCGGTCAAACCGCATAAAAACATACATTGTTCCCTTTGTCATCGGTATGTTACTTGCCCGAGATTCGATCGTCGGTATCATCATACCTAGTTCAATCTCATCATCGGCAAGTCTCTTTACTCATTCCGTAATGCATCATCCCGTGACTAACTCATTAGTTACATTCTTGCAAGGCTCATAGTGATGTGCATTACCAAGATGGCCCAGATATACCTCTCCGATACACGGAGTGACAAATCCTAATCTCGATCTATGCCAACTCAACAAACACCATCGGAGACACCTGTAGAGCATATTTATAATCACCCAGTTACGTTGTGACATTTGATAGCACACAAGGTGTTCCTCCGGTATTCGGGAGTTGCATAATATCATAGTCATAGGAACATGTATAAGTCATGAAGAAAGCAATAACAATAAACTAAACGATCATAGTGCTAAGCTAACGGATGGGTCTAGTCCATCACATAATTATCTAATGATGTGATCCCGTTTATCAAATGACAACACATGTCCATGGCTAGGAAAGTTAACCATCTTTAATTAACGAGCTAGTCAAGTAGAGGCATACTAGGGACACTCTGTTTGTCTATGTATTGACACTTGCACTAAGTTTCCGGTTAATACAATTCTAGCATGAATAATAAGCATTTATCATGATATAAGGAAATATAAATAACAACTTTATTATTGCCTCTAGGGCATATTTCCTTCAGTCTCCGACTTGCACTAGAGTCAATAATCTAGATTACACAGTAATGATTCTAACGCCCATGGAGCCTTGGTGCTGATCATGTTTTGCTCGTGAGAGAGGCTTAGGCAATGGGTCTACAACATTCAGATCTGTATGTATCTTGCAAATCTCTATGTCCCCCTCCTTGACTTGATCGTGGATGGAATGGAAGCGTCTCTTGATGAGCTTGGTTCTCTTGTGAAATATGGATTCCTTTGCCAAGGCAATTGCACCAGTATTGTCACAAAAGATTTTCATTGGACCCGATGCACTAGGTATTACACCTAGATCGGATATGAACTCCTTCATCCAGACTCCTTCATTTGCTGCTCCCGAAGCAGCTATGTACTCTGCTTCACACGTAGATCCCGCCACGACGCTCTACTTAGAACTGCACCAACTAACAGCTCCATCATTCAATAAAAATATGTATCTAGTTTGTGACTTAGAGTCATCCGGATCAGTGTCAAAGCTTGCATCGATGCAACCGTTTATGATGAGCTCTTTGTCACCTCCATAAACGAGAAACATATCCTTAGTCCTTTTCAGGTATTTCAGGATGTTCTTGACCGCTGTCCAGTGATCCAGTCCTAGATTACTTTGGTACCTCCCTGCTAAACTAATATCAAGGCACACATCAGGTCTGGTACACAGCATTGCATACATGATAGAACCTATGGCTGAGGCATAGGGAATGACTTTCATCTTCTCTCTATCTTCTG
Source organism: Triticum monococcum (assembly GCA_034509565.1). Taxonomy (NCBI): domain Eukaryota; kingdom Viridiplantae; phylum Streptophyta; class Magnoliopsida; order Poales; family Poaceae; genus Triticum; species Triticum monococcum. The sequence goes on along the minus strand of CM067846.1, from coordinate 119,939,393 downwards.
AAGTGTCCAGGCATTGAGTTTGACTCAACTTCACACCTTGTAACACAGGCAAGAACCCTTTCTTTGCTTGATCCATTTTTAACTTCTTCAAAACTTTATCAAGGTATGTACTTTGTGGAAGTCCAATTAGCGTCTTGATCTATCTCTATAGATCTTGATGCCCAATATATAAGCAGCTTCACCGAGGTCTTTCATTGAAAAATTCTTATTCAAGTATCTTTTTATGCTATTCAGAATTTCAGTATCATTTTCGATCAACAATATGTCATCCATATATAATATCAGAAATGCTACAGAGCTCCCACTCACTTTCTTGTAAATACATGCTTCTCCAAAAGTCTGTATAAATCCATATGCATCGATCACACTATCAAAGCGTATATTCCAACTCCGAGATGCTTGCACTAGTCCATAAATGGATCGCTGGAGCTTGCACACTTTGTTAACACCTTTTGGATCTACAAAACCTTCCAGTTGCATCATATACAACTCTTCTTTAAGATATCCATTAAGGAATGCAGTTTTGACATCCATTTGCCAAATTTCATAATCATAAAATGCGACAATTGCTAACATGATTCAGACGGACTTAAGCATCGCTACGGGTGAGAAGGTCTCATTGTAGTCAACTCCTTGAACTTGTTGAAAACCTTTCGCAACAAGTCGAGCTTTGTAGACAGTAACGTTACCGTCAGTGTCATTCATCTTCTTGAAGATCCATTTACTCTCTATGGCTTGTCGATCATCGGGCAAGTCAACCAAAGTCCACACTTTGTTCTCATACATGGATCCCATCTCAGATTTCATGGCCTCAAGCCATTTTGCGGAATGTGGGCTCATCATCTCTTCCTCATAGTTCATAGGTTCGTCATGGTCAAGTAACATGACCTCCAGAACAGGATTGCCGTACCACTCTGGTACAGATCTTACTTTGGTTGACATACGAGGTTCGGTAGTAACTTGATCAGAAGTTCCATGATCATCATCATTAGCTTCCTCACTAATTGGTGTAGGAATCACTCGAGCTGATTTCTGTAATGAACTACTTTCCAATAAGGGAGCAGGTACAATTACCTCATCAAGTTCTACTTTCCTCCCACTCACTTTTTTCGAGAGAAACTCCTTCTCTAGAAAGGATCCATTCTTAGCAACGAATATCTTGCCTTCGGATCTGTGATAGAAGGTGTACCCAACAGTTTCCTTTGGGTATCCTATGAAGACACATTTCTTCGATTTGGGTTCGAGCTTATCAGGTTGAAGCTTTTTCACATAAGCATCGCAACCCCAAACTTTAAGAAACGACAACTTGTGTTTCTTGCCAAACCACAGTTCATAAGGTGTCATCTCAACGGATTTCGATGGTGCCCTATTTAACGCGAATGCAGCCGTCTCTAAAGCATAACCCCAAAACGATAGTGGTAAATCGGTAAGAGATATCATAGATCGCACCATATATAATAAAGTGCGGTTACGACATTCGGACACACCATTACGCCGTGCTGTTCCAGGTGGCGTGAGTTGTGTAACTATTCCGCATTGTTTCAAATGAAGACCAAACTCATAACTCAAATATTCACTAATTCCTACTCGTCCTCGAGTAGGTAAATGATAAAAAAGAGAATTTTTAATCGGAGTGCTACTTGGCATAATTTCAATGCAAATCTTCTTAATTATGGTATGAATATTCAGATTAGAAAGATTCAAGACAAAAGTTCATATTGACATAGAGAATAATAATACTTCAAGCAAACCAACAAAGCAATTATGTTTTCTTAAAGTAACATGGCCAAAGAAAGTTCATCCCTACAAAATCATTTAGTTTAGTCATGCTCCATTTTCATCACACAAGAATGCTCTCATCATGCACAACCCCGATGACAAGCCAAGCAATTGTTTCATACCTTAATAATTTCAAACTCATAAACTTTCACGCAATACATGAGCGTGAGCCATGGATATAGCACTATGGGTGGAATAGAATATAATGATGGGGGTTATGTGGAGAAGACAAAAAGGAGAAAGTCTCACATCAACGAGGCTAATCAATGGGCTATGGAGATGCCCATCGATTGATGTTAATGCAAGGAGTAGGGATTGCCATGCAACGGATGCACTAGAGTTATAAATGTATGAAAGCTCAACAAAAGAAACTAAGTGGGTGTGCATCCAACTTGCTTGCTCACGAAGACCTAGGGCACTTGAGGAGGCCCATTGTTGGAATATACAAGACAATTTCTATAATGAAAAATTCCCACTAGTACATGAAAGTGATAACTTAAGAGACTCTCTATATGCAGAACATGGTGCTACTTTCAAGCACAAGTGCGGAAAAAAAGATAGTAGCATTGCCCCTTTTTATTTATTTTCTTTTTTTGGGCCTTCTTTTTTTTTCTTTGGCCTTTCTCTTTTTTTGGGGCAATGCTCTATTGAACGATGATCATCACACTTCTATTTATTTACAACTCAATGATTACAACTCGATACTAGAAGAAAGTATGACTCTATATGGATGCCTCCGGCAGTGTACCGGGATATGCAATGAATCAAGAGTGACAAGTATGAAAAAAATTATGAACGGTGGCTTTGCCACAAATACTATGTCAACTACATGATCATGCTAAGCAATATGACAATGATGAATGTGTCATGATAAACTGGATGGTGGAAAGTTGCATGGCAATATATCTCGGAATGGCTATGGAAATGCCATAATAGGTAGGTATGGTGGCTGTTTTGAGGAAGATATAAGGAGGTTTATGTGTGAAAGAGCGTATCATATCACGGGGTTTGGATGCACCGTCAAAGTTTGCACCAACTCTCGATGTGAGAAAGGCAATGCACGGTACCGAAGAGGCTAGCAAGGATGGAAGGGTGAGAGTGCGTATAATCCATGGACTCAACATTAGTCATAAAGAACTCATATACTTATTGCAAAAATCTACAAGCCATCAAAAACCAAAGTATTACGCGCATGCTCCTAGGGGGATAGATTGGTTGGAAAAGACCATCGCTCGTCCCCGACCGCCACTCATAAGGAGGACAATCAAATAACGCCTCATGTTTCAAAGTTGTTACATAACGTTTACCATACGTGCATGCTACGGGACTTGCAAACTTCAACACAAGCACTTCTCAAATTCACAACTACTCAACTAGCATGACTTTGATATTATTACCTCCATATCTCAAAACAATTATCAAGCATCCAACTTTTCTTAGTATTCAACACACTCAAAAGAAAGTTTCACAAATCATGAATACCAAGCATGTTATTATTAAGCAAATTACCATGCTATTAAGACTCTCAAAATAATTTAAGTGAACCATGAGAGATCAATAGTTTCTTTAAAACAAATCCACCACCGTGCTCTAAAAGATCTAAGTGAAGCACATAGAGCAAAATTATAACGCTCAAAAGATATAAGTGAAGCACATAGAGCAAAACTACTTAGCTCAAAAAGATATAAGTGAAGCACATAGAGTATTCTATCAAATTCTAATTCATGCATGGCTCTCTCAAAAGGTGTGTACATCAAGGATGATTGTGGCATACTAACAACCAAAGACAGAAATAAGACGCTCCAAGCAAAACACATATCATGTTGGTGAATAAAAATATAGCTCCAAGTAAATTACCGATGGAAGTGGACGAAAGAGGGGATGCCTTCCGGGGCATCCCCAAGCTTTGACTTTTTGGTGTCCTTGGATTATCTTGGGGGTGCCATGGGCATCCCCAAGCTTAGGCTCTTACCACTCCTTGTTCCATAATCCATCACAAGAATTGACCCAAAACTTGAAAACTTCACAACACAAAACTCAATAGAAATCTCGTGAGCTCCGTTAGAGAAAGAAAACAAAAGACCACTTCAAGATACTGTAATGAACTCATTATTTATTTATATTGGTGTTAAACCTACTGTATTCCAACTTCTCTATGGATTATAAACTATTTTACCAACCATAGATTCATCAAAATAGGCAAACAACACACGAAAAACAGAATCTGTCAAAAACAGAACAGTCTGTAGTAATCTGTAACTAACGCAAACTTCTGGAACCCCAAAAATTCTAAAATAAATTTCTGGACGTGAGGAATTTATCTATTAATAATCTGCAAAAAGAATTAACTAAATTTCACTTTCCAAATAAAAATGACAGCAGTTCTCGTTAGCGCTAAAGTTTCTATTTCTTACAGCAAGTTCAACAAGACTTTCCCCAAGTCTTCCCAACGGTTCTACTTGGCACAAACACTAATTAAACACAAAAAACACAACCAAAACAGAGGCTAGATAATTTATTTATTACTAAACAGGAGCAAGAAGTAAGGAATAAAAATAAAATTGGGTTGCCTCCCAACAAGCGCTATCGTTTAACACCCCTAGCTAGGCATAAAAGCGAGGATAGATCTAGGTTGTGCCGTCTTTGGTAGGCAATCCATAAGTGGCTCTCATGATAGTTTCATATGGCAATTTTATTTTCTTTCTTGGAAAGTGTTCCATGCCATTTTTTAATGGAAATTAAAATCTAATATTCCCTTCCTTCATATCAATAATCGCACCAACCGTTCTAAGGAAAGGTCTACCAAGAATAATAGGGCAAGAAGGATTGCAATCTATATCAAGAACAACGAAATCTACGGGCACATAATTCCTATTTGCAACAATAAGAACATCATTAATCCTTCCCATAGGTTTCTTAATGGTAGAATCCGCAAGATGCAAGTTTAGAGAGCAATCATCAAAATCGCGGAAATCTAGTAAATCACACAAAGTTTTGGAGATGGTGGAGACACTAGCACCCAAATCACACAAGGCATCAACAATATGTTCAGTGAAGGCTTTATTTTGAATATAAGCATGTGGAGAATTTAGCACGGATTGCAACAAGGAAATACAATCAATTAAAGAGCAACTTTCATAATTAAATTCCTTGAAATCCAATATAGTGGGTTTAGCAACATCTAGATTTTTATTTCTTTCAATCCCACTTTTATCAATTTCATCATAAAGATCTAAATACTCCGAATTTTTAGAACGCCTTCTAGGTAAAGGAAGATCATATTCATTTTCATCAAGATTCATATTGCAAAACAAAGATTTAATAGGAGACACATCAATAACTTTTAGATCTTCATCTTGATTTTCATAGGAATTGGAAGAACACGCTTTAATAAAGGCATCTTTGGAAGCACGCATCCTAGCGGTTCTTTCCTTGCACTCATCAATGGAAATTCTCATGGCTTTGAGAGACTCATTGATATCATGCTTAGGAGGAATAGATCTAAGCTTTAAAGAATCAACCTCAAGAGAAATTCTATCAATGTTCCTAGCCAAATCATCAACTTTAAGCAATTTCTCTTCAAGCAAAGCATTAAAATTCTTTTGTGAATTCATAAACTCTTTAACACTATTCTCAAATTCAGAGGGCATCTTATTATAATTTCCATAAGAGTTATTGTAGGAATTCCCATAATTATTAGAAGGATTACTAGGATATGGCCTAGGATTAAAATCCCCTCTATAAGCGTTGTTACCAAAATTATTCCTACCAACAAAATTCACATCCGTAGATTCATTGTTATTCTCAATCAAAGTAGACAAGGTCATATCATTAGGATCAGAAGAAACACTCTTAGTAGCAAATAATTTCATAAGTTCATCCATCTTTCCACTCAACACATTGATTTCTTCTATCACATGCACTTTTTTATTAGAAGATCTTTCAGTATGCCATTGAGAATAATTAACCATAATATTATCTTGGAGTTTAGTAGCATCTCCTAAAGTGATTTCCATAAAAGTACCTCCTACGGCCGAATCTAAAAGATTTCTAGAAGCAAAATTCAATCCGGCATAAATTTTTTGTATAATCATCCACAAATTCAAACCATGAGTAGGGCAATTACGTATCATTAATTTCATTCTCTCCCAAGCTTGTGCAACATGTTCATGATCAAGTTGCTTAAAATTCATAATATCTTTTCTAAGAGAGATGATCTTAGCGGGAGGGAAATACTTAGAGATAAAAGCATCTTTGCACTTGTTCCAAGAATCAATACTATTTTTAGGAAAAGACAAAAACCAAGCTTTAGCACGATCTCTAAGCGAAAAAGGAAATAGCTTCAATTTAACGACATCATTATCGACATCTTTTTTCTTTTGCGTATCACATAAATCAACGAAGCTATTCAGATGAGTAGCGGCATCTTCACTAGGAAGGCCGGCGAATTGATCTTTCATAACAAGATTCAACAAAGCAGTATTGATTGCACAAGATTCAGTATTAGCTAGAGGAGCTATCGGAGTGCTAAGGAAATCATTATTATTGGTATTGGTGAAGTCACACAATTTGGTAGTATCTTGAGCCATCGCGACAAACAAGCAATCCAACACACAGGCAAGCTAAAAGGGCAAGCGGAGAAAGAGAAGGAGAAGGAGATTGGGAAAGAGAGGGCGAATAAAACGGCAATGGTGAAGTGGGGGAGAGGAAAATAAGAGGCAAATTGCAACTAATGTAATGCAAGAGATAGGGATTGTGATGGGTACTTGGTATGTTAACTTTTTGCATAGACTCCCCGGCAACGGCGCCAGAAATTCTTCTTGCTACCTCTTGAGCTTGCGTTGGATTTCCCTGAAGAGGAAGGGATGATGCAGCAGAGTAGCGTAAGTATTTCCCTCAGTTTTTGAGAACCAAGGTATCAATCCAGTAGGAGGCCACGCTCAAGTCCCTCGTACCTGCACAAAATGATAGCTACTCACAACCAACGCGATTAGGGGTTGTCAATCCCTTCACGGTCACTTATGAGAGTGAGATCTGATAGATATAATATTTTTGGTATTTTTGGTATAAAGATGCAAAGTGAAAAATAAAAAGCAAAGTAAAAAGGAAAGCAAGATTAAAGTGATGGAGATTGATATGATGAGAATAGACCTGGGGGCCATAGGTTTCACTAGTGGCTTCTCTCAAGAGCATAAGTATTCTACGGCGGGTGAACAAATTACTGTTGAGCAATTGACAGAATTGAGCATAGTTATGAGAATATCTAGGCATGATCATGTATATAGGCATCACGTCCGTGACAAGTAGACCGAAATGATTCTGCATCTACTACTATTACTCCACTCATCGACCGCTATCCAGCATGCATCTAGAGTATTAAGTTAAAAACAGAGTAACACTTTAAGCAAGATGACATGATGTAGAGAGATAAATTCATGCAATATGAAATAAACCCCATCTTGCTATCCTCGATGGCAACGATGCAATACGTGCCTTGCTGCCCCTTCTGTCACTGGGAAAGGACACCGCAAGATCGAACCCAAAGCTAAGCACTTCTCCCATGGCAAGAACTACCAATCTAGTTGGCCAAACCAAACGGATAATTCGAAGAGACTTGCAAAGATAACTAATCATACATAAAAGAATTCAGAGAAGATTGAAATATTATTCATAGATAGACTTGATCATAAACCCACAATTCATCGGTCTCAACAAACACAGTTGATACGTCTCCGTCGTATCTACTTTTCCAAACACTTTTGCCCTTGTTTTGGACTCTAATTTGTATGATTTGAATGGAACTAACCCGGACTGACGTTGTTTTCAGCAGAATTGATATGGTGTTGTTTTATGTGCAGAAAACAAATATTCTCGGAATGACCTGAAACTCCACGGAACATCTTAGAAAAAATAATAAAAAATCCTCGCCAAATATGAAGACCAGGGGGCTCACACCCTTCTCACGAGGGTGGGGGCGCACCCCTACCTCATGGGCCCCCTAGATGCCCTCCGACGCCAACTCCAACTCTATATATTTGCTTTCGGAGAGAAAAAATAAAAAAGAAGAAACCATCACGTTTTACGATACGAAGCCGTTGCCAAGCACTAAAACCTCTCGGGAGGGCTGATCTGGAGTCCGCTCGGGGCTCCGGAGAGGGGGATTCGTCACCGTCGTCATCATCAACCATCCTCCATCACCAATTTCATGATGCTCACCGCCGTGCGTGAGTAATTCCATCGTAGGCTTGTTGGACGGTGATGTGTTGGATGAGATTTATCATGTAATCAAGTTAGTTTTGTTAGGGTTTGATCCCTTGTATCCATTATGTTCTGAGATTGATGTTGCTATGACTTTGCTATGCTTAATGCTTGTCACTAGGGCCCGAGTGCCATGATTTCAGATCTGAACCTATTATGTTTTCATGAATATATGTGAGTTCTTGATCCTATCTTGCAAGTCTATAGTCACCTACTATGTGTTATGATCCGGCAACCCCGAAGTGACAATAATCGGGACCACTCCCGGTGATGACCATAGTTTAAGGAGTTCATGTATTCCCTATGTGCTAATGCTTTGTTCTGGTTCTCTATTAAAAGGAGGCCTTAATATCCCTTAGTTTCCAATAGGACCCCACTGCCACGGGAGGGTAGGACGAAAGATGTCATGCAAGTTCCTTTCCATAAGCACGTATGACTATATACGGAATACATGCGTACATTACATTGATGAATTGGAGCTAGTTCTGTGCCACCCTATGTTATGACTGTTACATGATGAACCACATCCGGCATAATTATCCATCATTGATCCGATGCCTATGAGTTTCCCATATACTGGTTCTCGCTTATTTACTTTCCCGCTGCTACTGTTACAATCACTACAAAATACCAAAAATATTTACTTTTGTTTGCACTACTCTTTTGTTACAGTTACCACCACTATCATATTACTGTGCTACTAAACAATTTGCTGCAGATACTAAGTTTCCAGGTGTGGTTGAATTGACAACTCAGCTGCTAATACTTGAGAATATTCTTTGGCTCCCCTTATGTCGAATCAATAAATTTGGGTTGAATACTCTACCCTCGAAACTTGTTGCGATCCCCTATACTTGTTGGTTATCAAGACTAATTTCTGGCGCCGTTGCCACGAAGCATAGCTCTATTCTTTGAGTCACTTGGGATTTATATCTGCTGGACACTATGAAGAACTTGAGAGATCCAAAAACCAAGATTTATCTGTAACATCTCAAATTTTCAATTTGGAATGTTATACACATAGATCATCATGCATATCATATTTTCTTGCATTTTGGCGATCCTAGAAATTTCACGCAACTCAAGGACCCTCGGAGAGAGTTGGAGATTTCGTATTTTTCATATTTGAGTCCTCTCAAATTTTGAAGAAAGGATCATTGGTTTTGTCGGAGTTTTATTTGCCTTTTATTTGGATAGGGAAAAATGCGCGTTTTAAAAATTTGCATTTTAGGCCCGGAGAAAAGTTCATTTTGTTCGACTCATTTTTAGGAGTTGGGGAAAATTTACTTTATTAGATTTGGAGTTCGTTTAGATCCTTTTCTGTATTTTTTTCCGAGCGCGGAACCGTTTAAAGAGAAGGATCCCAGCGACTTGGGCCAAAGGTCCAAGCCACCGAGCCAGCCGGCCGGCTCCCAGGCCAGCGAGCGCTGCGCCAGGCGCCCAGGCGCAGGAGGCCGCCGCCGCCGTTGTCTCTTTTTAGGATTCCTAGTAGGACTTGTTTCCTACTTTCGTTTTTTTCTAGATCTTTTCCCTCTTTTGTTTCCTAGTCCTAGTCCAATTCCTTGACCCCTACCCCAAGTTTTCCCCTCCCCTCCCCAATATAAATACTCCCACACCCCCCCTCTAAACTCATCAAATCCAAAGCCCCAAGCACCCCGCGCCCCACACCCGCGCCGCGCCTAGTGCCCCGCCGCCGCGCCCTGCATCACCCGCGCGCTGCCCAAAGCCGCCGCCCGCACCGCCCATCACCACCCGCGCCGCCGCCGCACCTTGCCACGCCGCCGCCGCCCCACGCCCACGCCGCCGGAGTTCCTCGCCGGAGACTTCACCAGAGGTAGCCCGCGCTACATCTATTCTTCTCATCGGTTCGTTTTCTTCTATTCGTTCCGATTTGTTTTCTAGGTCGGATTCGTTTTTCTTCGCGAGACCGTTCCGGTTTTCTCGATCGGTTTTACGATCGGTTTTCTTTTCCAAAACCCTAGATCGGAACCATCTTCTTTTCCGATTTAGTTGCCTAGAGACCGTTCACCGGACCGTTCGTCCTAACGAACGTGATCACCGAATTTCTTCTAGGTTAACGAACGTCCGTTCGTTCAACCGTTCTTCTTTTTCTTTTCGTCGGATTTATTCCGCGATCGCGATCTCAGATCCGATCTTCGTTCTAGTTTATCTTCTCGCTCATTTATCGGAATCAGGTGATTCAAGCGCCTGGAGTTTCGTTTCGAAACCGCCGTTCCGTCTAATCAACTTTAATTAAGTTTTTGCTATGGTAAAATTTGACCTAGTTTCAACTTGCTAGAACCGAGTTGTTTTCCGCCGTTTGTTTTCGGTTTCTTTGTTCGGTTCTTTCTCTCTTTGCAACCGGAGTTCTTAAGTTAAACTATCTGGTTTGATCTTTTGTTCGAGTTTTACCTGTGCATTAGATGAGTACTTATTGTATGCTTGTTGTTTGTCTGCGATAGATTACCCGGATTGCGCCGCCTGTTACTTCGAATCTCTAGGACTCGCGTATCATCAGCAAGGCAAGTAACACTTTGATCATACCTTTTCTACAACCCAGTTTTATTGCATTAGATCCATCCTCACACATTGCATGATTAGGACCTAATTAAATTGTGGGATGGGAAGTAGGTGAGGTAGTACCTATTACCTATTACTATGAAACCTTTGGGAGTTACTTCTACGTTTGCTTATTATGCCATGCTATGCTAGTAGACGTGGATTGGGTGAGTGATATCCATGACAGATGTGAGATTGATAATTTTAATGGTTTATCTAAGGTGGCAACTTAAACACACATCTGGGTGGATTGAGGCACCTGATGTCTATCAGGACTTGCCTGTTTTTTTTTCGGACCGCCACCCAGGCTCAAAGGGATCATAAGATCTTTCATGCTAAATACTTACGTGTGCAGCCACAAGCCAATATGGGCTCTGGCATAGTTGACTAAGTCGTGCGAACTCTTATAGGGGTAGACAAGCAGATGTAGGGGATATAGGTGGTACGGTCTACTCTGTCATAAGGTGCTAGCGCTTCTGAAAGACTATGTCTCGGTCATCCGTTTCTCAAACACCAGTAGTGCGAGAAAACCAACGGAGGCAATCGAGTCTTGTGGGGAAAAGTGCGCAAACCTCTGCAGAGTGTAATAAACTAATCATGATTAGCCGTGTCCCCGGTTATGGACAATCTTGAGTATCTAGTACTTGAATATCATGTGAATCTCATCATGTTACTTCTAATTAATATTGTTGGGATTTAATTGTTCACTTTTAATTGGGATTGAGGATGCTGTCAACCATTCTCAATGTTTAACAACCACCATGATAGTTAAATAAATTTATTCCTTCGCAGTAGGGAAAAATTGGCTTTACGCAAAACAGTAACCATAGAGCTTTCCACCAGCCAAATATGCATATAGTATAGCTGTTTCATTCCATTATTCTCTATGTGTTACCTTGCCAGCATATTCCATGTGCTGACCCGTTTCGGGCTGCAACGTTAATGTTGCAGACTTTTCAGACGACGATTTAGGTATTTTTAGGTTGTGGTTCCATACTCAGTGATGCCGTTGGAGTTGATGGACCCATTTATCTTCCAAGTCTTCCGCTGTTATCGACACTAGATGGCCTTAGGCCATATTATTATAATAAGTTCTCTTTTGAGACATCGATGTAATAAGTGTGTGATTGCCACTCTGCTATAAATCCTTCTAAGTACTGTGTGGTGTCAGCATTACTGATCCAGGGATGACACCAGAGCACAGAGATCAGACTGTGAGGTCTGGTCGCTATAGAGATGGTATCAGAGCACTCGCTGACTGTAGGACACGACCACTAAGTTAAAGCCATAGATCACTATCCTCTCCTCATTTTCTAACTCCTCATCTTTTCTACTCTTTAGGATGAAGGACGCGAAGATTAAGTACGCTCAACCGGATGAAGGCACACCTTTTGGGATTTCACTTGAAAGAAGTCACGAAGTACCTAAACATTGGATTACCAAGTTTCATGGGAACCTTCAACGCCACTCTGCCTGAAGAGGAGCGCTGGAAGATACAAGCTCACGTTCCGGGAAGGACATTCGCGCCAATCACGAAGCCCATAGATAGTGTTTTCAATGCACCAACTTGGAGTCTAGGAAGGAGCATGGCAGCCCACATCACCATAGGACGCATTGGAGAAGTTTATCCAGAAGACCTCAAGGACACCATCTACCAGATTTGCGGACGCCGAGATGAACAATGGGAGTTAATCAGCACCAAGAAGGATAAATCCATTGCAGCATTCATCCAGGAGTTAAACCAGCACATTCGACGCCACGAGAACCAGATGTGCAATGATATGATAGAGTTGAAGAATGCGAAGGCTAGGATCATCGAGATAGAAGGAGAACTGAAGGTTACACGCAAGGACTACATGGACGAGATCGTAGCTCTAGCAAGACACAACGTCGATCTTAAGCAGGAGATTGAAGAACTCAAGAGGGAGTTAGCATCCAGGAAGGAAGACATGTACGTCGCATGTCCGGACAACTACATCATCATCGACGACACCGATTCGGATCCAAGTGAACCCGACTTTGACGATGAAGCTGGAGTGAACATCATGGAGTCTTCCGCCGGTTCAAATTTTTAGATGACCACCAAATATTAGTAGTATTTCCCCCCATGTAAACACTATAGTTCGAGCACTTTTGTGATAGCTAGATCGATTGTAAGCCCTTGTTTGATTGAATGAAGTGATTTTGTGTGAATTTGCTCATGTGCATTGGGGTAGTGTTTTCTCTTTAGACCTCATTCTATTCTTATTTCTCTTCTTTTCTAAACCCTCAGATGCCTCCGAGACGTGACAATGGATTTCCACCGGAGCTCACTCAGTTGATCCAGCAGCAGAATCAATTGATGTAGATGTTAGGCCAGAATCAGCAGAACAACAACAACAACAACCCACCACCACCACCACCCCCTGTTGACCACTTAGCCCGTTTCCTTAGGCTGAATCCGCCGGTGTTTTCTAGTAGCACCGAGCCGATAGTAGCAGACGATTGGCTCCGCAAGATAGGATGGGAGTTGACCACTGCAGGATGCACGGATGGTGAGAAAGTGAAGTTTGCCGCACATCAGTTAGAAGGACCCGCGGCAGCATGGTGGGAGAATTTCACAGCCACTTTCCCAGTTGACACTGTCACATGGGATCAGTTCCAGCAAGCTTTCCGCACTGCACATGTTTCAGCAGGAGCTATGGCCATGAAGAAGCGTGAGTTTTGCAACTTACGCCAAGGAGGAAGGACAGTTGGCCAGTATGTTGACGACTTCAGCAAGCTAGCACGTTATGCCCCAGATGACGTTGCTACGGATGTGGCTAAACAGGAGAAGTTTCTGGAAGGATTGAATGATGAGTTAAGCATGCAGTTGATGGTAGCAAGTTTCAGAAACTACCAGGAGTTGGTAGATCATGCCATCATGATTGAAGGGAAGCAGCAGCAGATTGAGAACCGCAAGAGGAAGTATGGACAGGGGAAGCATAACTCTGGAGCCCAGCAGAAGCCCCGTTTTACCCCAAAATCGGGATTTCAGTTTCAGCATACCCATGGAGGAGGTAGTTCACACAACCACAATGGCCATAAGAATGGTAATGAGAATGGAGGAAGTAACGGCCAGCATCGGACCACCCCATCAACCCCATCCAAGAGAGACCTGAGTCAAGTCACCTGTTTCAAGTGTTCCAAGACCAGACATTATGCCAATGAATGTCCTGAAGGCCAGAATGGAAATTGCAATGGAAGCTCAGGGAAGAAGCCGAACCCTTTCAATAGGGGACAGGTGAACCACGTTAGCGTGGAGGAGGTTGAAGATCAGCCTGATGCAGTGATCGGTAAGTTTTTGGTTAAGTCATTTACCGCACTCGTTCTTTTCGACACTGGTGCATCGCACTCATACATATCAAGGGGATTTGTGGATAAATATAACCTGCCAACCCAAGCCCTTAGGTCACCCATGTTAGTAAACTCACCAGGAGCGGAGTTTATGGCTAGACAATGGTGTGATCGGTTACCATTAAGGATTGGTAACTATGTTTTTCCCTCAGACCTAATAGTATTGGAATCTCAAGGATTGGATGTGATATTAGGCATGGATTGGTTATCGATGTATGGAGGAAACATCGACTGTGCTAGTAAGTCAATTTTGCTTACAACGCCGGAAGGAAGAAGGATCAAGTATGTATCCCGGCATGTGCCAAATAGGACACAAGTAAATTGCCTGACAGGAGTCGTGCAGGAAGAAGTACCAGTGGTAAAGGATTATCCTGATGTATTTCCGGAAGAGTTGCCAGGCATGCCACCGGATAGAGACATTGAGTTTCTGATTGAGTTATTGCCAGGTACAGGCCCAATATCAAAGAGACCATACCGGATGCCAGCAAAGGATTTGGTAGAAATTAAGAATCAGATTAAGGAGTTATTGGAGAAAGGTTACATTCGCCCAAGTTCTTCGCCTTGGGGATCACCCGTACTTCTAGTGGAGAAGAAGGATGGATCATTAAGAATGGTTGTTGATTACCGTGGATTGAATGAAGTAACCATCAAGAACAAGTACCCACTGCCAATGATAAATGATCTGTTTGATCGTTTGCAAGGAGCTAAAGTGTTTTCACAGATCGATTTGCGATCGGGGTACCACCAGTTGAAGATTCGGGAACAGGATATTCCTAAAACAGCATTCACCACAAGATATGGACTGTATGAGTATACCGTTATGTCATTTGGATTGACTAACGCGCCTGCCTATTTTATGAACATGATGAACAAAGTATTTATGGAGTTTTTGGATAAGTTCATCGTAGTGTTCATCGATGATATCCTGGTTTATTCGAAGAATGAAGAAGAGCATAAGGAACATTTGCGTTTGGTTTTGGAGAAGCTAAGGGAACATCAGTTATATGCCAAATTTAGCAAATGTGAGTTTTGGTTGAAGGAAGTTGGATTTCTTGGACATGTTATATCCGGAGAAGGGATAGCAGTTGACCCCACAAAGGTTGAGACAGTAACCAAATGGGAAGCACCAACGACAGTTGGAGAGATCCGGAGTTTTCTTGGACTCGCAGGATATTACCGGAGATTCATTGAGAATTTTTCAAAGATTGCAAAGCCTATGACGGAGTTGTTGAAGAAGGATACCAAGTTCAATTGGACTGAGGAGTGTGAGGCTAGTTTCCAGGAGTTGAAGAAACGATTGGTTACCTCACCAGTGTTGATTTTGCCAGATCAGACCAAGGATTATGAGGTGTATTGCGACGCTTCACGTCGAGGACTTGGAGCAGTGCTTATGCAGGAAGGGAGAGTTGTTTCGTATGCTTCACGACAACTGAAGCCTCATGAGATGAATTATGCCACCCATGATTTGGAGTTAGCAGCCGTAGTGCATGCATTGAAGACATGGAGACATTTCCTCATTGGAAATCATTGTCAGGTGTACACGGATCACAAGAGTTTGAAGTACATTTTCACGCAGAAGGAGTTGAATCTCAGACAAAGGAGATGGCTGGAGCTCATCAAGGATTATGATATGAGATTGCATTACCATCCCGGTAAAGCTAATGTAGTAGCAGACGCATTGAGCCGTAAGAGCCATGTCAATACGTTAATGATGGGAGCAATACCCCGGGAGTTAGCAGAAAACCTTCGTGAACTAAGTTTAGAGATAGTTCCGAAAGGCTATGTAGCAGCATTGGAGATTCAGTCAACATTGATGGATAAAATCAGAGAGGCTCAATAGTCTGACAAGGAGATTGCTGCTATAAAGGAGAAACTAAGCAAAGGAAAGGCAAAGGGATTTCATGAGGATGAGCACGATACCCTATGGTTTGAGGACCATGTTTATGTGCCAAATGACCCAGAGATCAGGAAGTTGATTCTGCAAGAGGCACATGATTCACCATATTCGATTCACCCAGGAAATACAAAGATGTATTTGGATTTGAAGGAGACATTCTGGTGGACCGGAATGAAGAAGGATATTGCAGCATATGTAGCAGTTTGTGACGTATGTCATAGAGTGAAGGCAGAACATCAGAAGCCAGCCGGATTGTTACAGCCATTGCCGATACCCAAATGGAAGTGGGATAAGATAGGCATGAATTTTATCACAGGATTACCCTGGACGAAAGCAGGATATGACTCGATATGGGTAGTAGTTGATCGTTTGATGAAGGTAGCACATTTCATTCCAGTTAAGACCACTTACACCAGTGCTAAGTTGGCAAAGATATACATGACTAGGATCATTTGTTTGCATGGAGTTCCAAGGAGTATTGTATCGGATAGAGGAGCCCAATTTACCTCAAAGTTTTGGAATCAGTTGCATGAAACTTTGGGAACCAGGCTAGAGTTCAGCACCATTTTCCATCCGCAGACAGATGGACAGACCGAGAGAGTCAATCAGATTTTGGAAGATATGCTGAGAGCTTGTGCACTAGATTATGGATCTAGTTGGGACGATAATTTGCCGTATGCGGAATTTTCCTATAACAACAGTTACCAAACCAGTTTGAAGATGGCACCTTTCAAAGCTTTGTACGGAAGGAGGTGCAAGACACCGTTGTCATGGGACGAAGTCGGAGACCGTCAGTTCTTTGGACCAGATTCGATTAAGGAGTCTGAACGGAAAGTTAAGTTGATTCGCGATAGGCTCAAGGTAGCCCAGTCCAGGCAGAAGAGCTACGCAGATTCTAAACGCAAGGAGACAGTTTACGAAACTGGAGATAGAGTGTATCTCCGAGTATCCCCACTTCGAGGATTTAAGCGATTTGGAGTTAAGGGAAAATTAGCACTGCGTTTCGTTGGACCATATAAGATCTTGCAACGTATGGGAGAAGTCGCGTATAAGTTGGAATTACCAGAGGGACTGTCAGGAGTTCATGATGTATTCCATGTTTCTCAGCTGAAGAAATGTCATGCCGAGATGGCAGAGGTACTGTTAAGAGATACCGTGCCGCTTGAAGCGATTCAGTTGAAGGACGACTTAACGTATGAAGAGAAACCAGTCAAGATTCTCGAGTATGCCAGCAGAGTTACCCGCAGCAAGGTTATAAAGTTTTGCAAAGTTCAGTGGAACCACCACTCAGAGGATGAAGCCACCTGGGAGAGAGAAGAAGATTTGCTCAAGGACCACCCTCACCTATTTTCTAGCCAACCCGCATCTCGAGGGCGAGATTCACCTTAAGGGGGTAGGTTTGTAACACCCCAAATTTTCAATTTGGAATGTTATACACATAGATCATCATGCATATCATATTTTCTTGCATTTTGGCGATCCTAGAAATTTCACGCAACTCAAGGACCCTCGGAGAGAGTCGGAGATTTCGTCTTTTTCATATTTGAGTCGTCTCAAATTTTGAAGAAAGGATCATTGGTTTTGTCGGAGTTTTATTTGCCTTTTATTTGTATAGGGAAAAATGCGCGTTTTAAAAATTTGCATTTTAGGCCCGGAGAAAAGTTCATTTTGTTCGACTCATTTTTAGCAGTCGGGGAAAATTTACTTTATTAGATTTGGAGTTCGTTTAGATCCTTTTCTGTTTTTTTTCCGAGCACGGAACCGTTTAAAAAAAAGGATCCCAGCGACTTGGGCCAAAGGCCCAAGCCACCAAGCCAGCCGGCCGGCTCCCAGGCCAGCGAGCGCTGCGCCAGGCGCCCAGGCGCAGGAGGCCGCCGCCGCCGTTGTCTCTTTTTAGGATTCCTAGTAGGACTTGTTTCCTACTTTCATTTTTTTTTCTAGATCTTTTCCCTCTTTTGTTTCCTAGTCCTAGTCCAATTCCTTGACCCCTACCCCAAGTTTTCCCCTCCCCTCCCCAATATAAATACTCCCACACCCCCCTCTAAACTCATCAAATCCAAAGCCCCAAGCACCCCGCGCCCCACACTCGCGCCGCGCCCTGCATCACCCGCGCGCCGCCCAAAGCCGCCGCCCGCGCCGCCCATCACCACCCGCGCCGCCGCCGCACCTTGCCACGCCGCCGCCGCCCCACGCCCACGCCGCCGGAGTTCCTCGCCGGAGACTTCACCGGAGGTAGTCCGCGCTACATCTATTCTTCTCATCGAATCGTTTTCTTCTATTCGTTCCGATTCTTCTTCTCTGATTCGTTTTCTAGGTCGGATTCGTTTTTCTTCGCGAGACCGTTCCGGTTTTCTAGATCGGTTTTATGATCGGTTTTCTTTTCTGAAACCCTAGATCGGATCCGTCTTATTTTCCGATTTAGTTGCCTAGAGACCGTTCGCCGGACCGTTCGTCCTGACGAACGTGATCACCGGATTTCTTCTAGGTTAATGAACGTCCGTTCGTTCAACCGTTCTTCTCTTTCTTCTCGTCGGATTTATTCCGTGATCGCGATCTCAGATCCGATCTTCATTCTAGTTTATCTTCTCGCTCGTTTATCGGAATCAGGTGATTCAAGCGCCTGGAGTTTCGTTTCGAAACCGCCGTTCCGTCTAATCAACTTTAATTAAGTTTTTGCTATGGTAAAATTTGACCTAGTTTCAACTTGCTAGAACCGAGTTGTTTTCCGCCGTTTGTTTTCGGTTTCTTTGTTCGGTTCTTTCTCTCTTTGCAACCGGAGTTCTTAAGTTGAACTATCTGGTTCGATCTTTTGTTCGAGTTTTACCTGTGCATTAGATGAGTACTTATTGTATGCTTGTTGTTTGTCTGCGATAGATTACCCGGATTGCGCCGCCTGTTACTTCGAATCTCTAGGACTCGCAGATCATCAGCAAGGCAAGTAACACTTTGATCATACCTTTTCTACAACCCAGTTTTATTGCATTAGATCCATCCTCACACATTGCATGATTAGGATCTAATTAAATTGTGGGATGGGAAGTAGGTGAGGTAGTACCTATTACCTGTTACTATGAAACCTTTGGGAGTTACTTCTACGTTTGCTTATTATGCCATGCTATGCTAGTAGACGTGGATTGGGTGAGTGATATCCATGACAGATGTGAGATTGATAATTTTAATGGTTTATCTAAGGTGGCAACTTAAACACACATCTGGGTGGATTGAGGCACCTGATGTCTATCAGGACTTGCCTATTTTTTTTCGGACCGCCACCCAGGCTCAAAGGGATCATAAGATCTTTCATGCTAAATACTTACGTGTGCAGCCACAAGCCAATATGGGCTCTGGCATAGTTGACTAAGTCGTGCGAACTCTTATAGGGGTAGACTAGCAGATGTAGGGGATATAGGTGGTACGGTCTACTCTGTCGTAAGGTGCTAGCGCTTCTGAAAGACTATGTCTCGGTCATCCGTTTCTCAAACACCAGTAGTGCGAGAAAACCAACGGAGGCGATCGAGTCTTGTGGGGAAAAGTGCGCAAACCTCTGCAGAGTGTAATAAACTAATCATGATTAGCCGTGTCCCCGGTTATGGACAATCTTGAGTATCTAGTACTTGAATATCATGTGAATCTCATCATGTTACTTCTAATTAATATTGTTGGGATTTAATTGTTCACTTTTAATTGGGATTGAGGATGCTGTCAACCATTCTCAATGTTTAACAACCACCATGATAGTTAAATAAATTTATTCCTTCGCAGTAGGGAAAAATTGGCTTTACGCAAAACAGTAACCATAGAGCTTTCCACCAGCCAAATATGCATATAGTATAGCTGTTTCATTCTATTATTCTCTATGTGTTACCTTGCCAGCATATTCCATGTGCTGACCCATTTCGGGCTGCAACGTTAATGTTGCAGACTTTTCAGACGACGATTTAGGTATTTTTAGGTTGTGGTTCTATACTCAGTGATGCCGTTGGAGTTGATGGACCCATTTATCTTCCAAGTATTCCGCTGTTATCGACACTAGATGGCCTTAGGCCATATTATTGTAATAAGTTCTCTTTTGAGACATCGATGTAATAAGTGTGTGATTGCCACTCTGCTATAAATCCTTCAAAGTACTGTGTGGTGTCAGCATTACTGATCCAGGGATGACACCGGAGCACAGAGATTAGACTGTTTGAGGTCTGGTCGCTACAGAGATGGTATCAGAGCACTCGCTGGCTGTAGGACACGACCACTAAGTTAAAGCCATAGATCACTATCCTCTCCTCATTTTCTAACTCCTCATCTTTTCTACTCTTTAGGATGAAGGACGCGAAGATTAAGTACGCTCAACCGGATGAAGGCACACCTTTTGGGATTTCACTTGAAAGAAGTCACGAAGTACCTAAACATTGGATTACCAAGTTTCACGGGAACCTTCAACGCCACTCTGCCTGAAGAGGAGCGCTGGAAGATTCAAGCTCACGTTCCGGAAAGGACATTCGCGCCAATCACGAAGCCCATAGATAGTGTTTTCAATGCACCAACTTGGAGTCTAGGAAGGAGCATGGCAGCCCACATCACCATAGGACGCATTGGAGAAGTTTATCCAGAAGACCTCAAGGACACCATCTACCAGATTTGCGGACGCCGAGATGAACAATGGGAGTTAATCAGCACCAAGAAGGATAAATCCATTGCAGCATTCATCCAGGAGTTAAACCAGCACATTCGACGCCACGAGAACCAGATGTGCAATGATATGATAGAGTTGAAGAATGCGAAGGCTAGGATCATCGAGATAGAAGGAGAACTGAAGGTTACACGCAAGGACTACATGGACGAGATCGTAGCTCTAGCAAGACACAACGTCGATCTTAAGCAGGAGATTGAAGAACTCAAGAGGGAGTTAGCATCCAGGAAGGAAGACATGTACGTCGCATGTACGGACAACTACATCATCATCGACGACACCGATTCGGATCCAAGTGAACCCGACTTTGACGACGAAGCTGGAGCGGACATCATGGAGTCTTCCGTCGGTTCAAATTTTTAGATGACCACCAAATATTAGTAGTATTTCCCCCCATGTAAACACTATAGTTCGAGCACTTTTGCGATAGCTAGATCGATAGTAAGCCCTTGTTTGATTGAATGAAGTGATTTTGTGTGAATTTGCTCATGTGCATTGGGGTAGTGTTTTCTCTTTAGACCTCATTCTATTCTTATTTCTCTTCTTTTCTAAACCCTCAGATGCCTCCGAGACGTGACAATGGATTTCCACCGGAGCTCACTCAGTTGATCCAGCAGCAGAATCAATTGATGTAGATGTTAGTCCAGAATCAGCAGAACAACAACAACAACAACCAACCACCACCACCACCCCCTGTTGACCACTTAGCCCGTTTCCTTAGGCTGAATCCGCCGGTGTTTTCTAGTAGCACCGAGCCAATAGTAGCAGACGATTGGCTCCGCAAGATTGGTAGGGAGTTGACCACTGCAGGATGCACGGATGGTGAGAAAGTGAAGTTTGCCGCACATCAGTTAGAAGGACCTGCGGCAGCATGGTGGGAGAATTTCACAGCCACTTTCCCAGTTGACACTGTCACATGGGATCAGTTCCAGCAAGCTTTCCGCACTGCACATGTTTCAGCAGGAGCTATGGCCATGAAGAAGCGTGAGTTTTGCAACTTACGCCAAGGAGGAAGGACAGTTGGCCACTATGTTGATGACTTCAGCAAGCTAGCACGTTATGCCCCAGATGACGTTGCTACGGATGCGGCTAAATAGGAGAAGTTTCTGGAAGGATTGAATGATGAGTTAAGCATGCAGTTGATGGTAGCAAGTTTCATAAACTACCAGGAGTTGGTAGATCGTGCCATCATGATTGAAGGGAAGCAACAGCAGATTGAGAACCGCAAGAGGAAGTATGGACAGGGGAAGTATAACTCTGGAGCCCAGCAGAAGCCCCGTTTTACCCCAAAATCGGGATTTCAGTTTCAGCATACCCATGGAGGAGGTAGTTCACACAACCACAATGGCCATAAGAATGGTAATGGGAATGGAGGAAGTAACGGCCAGCATCGGACCACCCCATCAACCCCATCCAAGAGAGACCTGAGTCAAGTCACCTGTTTCAAGTGTTCCAAGACCAGACATTATGCCAATGAATGTCCTGAAGGCCAGAATGGAAATGGCAATGGAAGCTCAGGGAAGAAGCCGAACCCTTTCAATAGGGGACAGGTGAACCACGTTAGCGTGGAGGAGGTTGAAGATCAGCCTGATGCAGTGATCGGTAAGTTTTTGGTTAAGTCATTTACCGCACTCGTTCTTTTCGATACTGGTGCATCGCACTCATACATATCAAGGGGATTTGTGGATAAATATAACCTGCCAACCCAAGCCCTTAGGTCACCCATGTTAGTAAACTCACCAGGAGCGGAGTTTATGGCTAGACAATGGTGTGATCGGTTACCATTAAGGATTGGTAACTATGTTTTTCCCTCAGACCTAATAGTATTGTTATCTCAAGGATTGGATGTGATATTAGGCATGGATTGGTTATCGATGTATGGAGTAAACATCGACTGTGCTAGTAAGTCAATTTTGCTTACAACGCCGGAAGGAAGAAGGATCAAGTATGTATCCCGGCATGTGCCAAATAGGACACAAGTAAATTGCCTGACAGGAGTCGTGCAGGAAGAAGTACCAGTGGTAAAGGATTATCCTGATGTATTTCCGGAAGAGTTGCCAGGCATGCCACCGGATAGAGACATTGAGTTTCTGATTGAGTTATTGCCAGGTACAGGCCCAATATCAAAGAGACCATACCGGATGCCAGCAAAGGATTTGGTAGAAATTAAGAATCAGATTAAGGAGTTATTGGAGAAAGGTTACATTCGCCCAAGTTCTTTGCCTTGGGGATCACCCGTACTTCTAGTGGAGAAGAAGGATGGATCATTAAGGATGGTTGTTGATTACCGTGGATTGAATGAAGTAACCATCAAGAACAAGTACCCACTGCCAATGATAAATGATCTGTTTGATCGTTTGCAAGGAGCTAAAGTGTTTTCCAAGATCGATTTGCAATCAGGGTACCACCAGTTGAAGATTCGGGAACAGGATATTCCTAAAACAGCATTCACCACAAGATATGGACTGTATGAGTATACCGTTATGTCATTTGGATTGACTAACGCGCCTGCCTATTTTATGAACATGATGAACAAAGTATTTATGGAGTTTTTGGATAAGTTCATCGTAGTGTTCATCGATGATATCCTGGTTTAATCAAAGAATGAAGAAGAGCATAAGGAACATTTGCGTTTGGTTTTGGAGAAGCTAAGGGAACATCAGTTATATGCCAAATTTAGCAAATGTGAGTTTTGGTTGAAGGAAGTTGGATTTCTTGGACATGTTATATCCGGAGAAGGGATAGCAGTTGACCCCACAAAGGTTGAGACTGTAACCAAATGGGAAGCACCAACGATAGTTGGAGAGATCCGGAGTTTTCTTGAACTCGCAGGATATTACCGGAGATTCATTGAGAATTTTTCAAAGATTGCAAAGCCTATGACGGAGTTGTTGAAGAAGGATACCAAGTTCAATTGGACTGAGGAGTGTGAGGCTAGTTTCCAGGAGTTGAAGAAATGATTGGTTACCTCACCAGTGTTGATTTTGCCAGATCAGACCAAGGATTATGAGGTGTATTGCGACGCTTCACGTCGAGGACTTGGAGCAGTGCTTATGCAGGAAGGGAGAGTTGTTTCGTATGCTTCACGACAACTGAAGCCTCATGAGATGAATTATGCCACCCATGATTTGGAGTTAGCAGCCGTAGTACATGCATTGAAGACATGGAGACATTTCCTCATTGGAAATCATTGTCAGGTGTACACGGATCACAAGAGTTTGAAGTACATTTTCACGCAGAAGGAGTTGAATCTCAGACAAAGGAGATGGTTGGAGCTCATCAAGGATTATGATATGAGATTGCATTACCATCCCGGTAAAGCTAATGTAGTAGCAGACGCATTGAGCCGTAAGAGCCATGTCAATACGTTAATGACGGGAGCAATACCCCGGGAGTTAGCAGAAAACCTTCGTGAACTAAGTTTAGAGATAGTTCCGAAAGGCTATGTAGCAGCATTGGAGATTCAGTCAACATTGATGGCTAAAATCAGAGAGGCTCAATAGTCTGACAAGGAGATTGCTGCTATAAAGGAGAAACTAAGCAAAGGAAAGGCAAGGGGATTTCATGAGGATGAGCACGATACCCTATGGTTTGAGGACCATGTTTATGTGCCAAATGACCCAGAGATCAGGAAGTTGATTCTGCAAGAGGCACATGATTCACCATATTCGATTCACCCAGGAAATACAAAGATGTATTTGGATTTGAAGGAGACATTCTGGTGGACCGGAATGAAGTAGGATATTGCAGCATATGTAGCAGTTTGTGACGTATGTCATAGAGTGAAGGCAGAACATCAGAAGCCAGCCGGATTGTTACAGCCATTGCCAATACCCAAATGGAAGTGGGATAAGATAGGCATGGATTTTATCACAGGATTGCCCAGGATGAAAGTAGGATATGACTCGATATGGGTAGTAGTTGATCGTTTGATGAAGGTAGCACATTTCATTCCAGTTAAGACCACTTACACCAGTGCTAAGTTGGCAAAGATATACATGACTAGGATCATTTGTTTGCATGGAGTTCCAAGGAGTATTGTATCGGATAGAGGAACCCAATTTACCTCAAAGTTTTGGAATCAGTTGCATGAAACTTTGGGAACCAGGCTAGAGTTCAGCACCGTTTTCCATCCGCAGACAGATGTGAAGGAAATATGCCCTAGAGGCAATAATAAAGTTATTATTTATTTCCTTATATCATGATAAATGTTTATTATTCATGCTAGAATTGTATTAACCGGAAACATAATACATGTGTGAATACATAGACAAACAGAGTGTCACTAGTATGCCTCTACTTGACTAGCTCGTTAATCAAAGATGGTTATGTTTCCTAACCATGAACAAAGAGTTGTTATTTGATTAACGAGGTCACATCATTAGTTGAATGATCTGATTGACATGACCCATTCCATTAGCTTAGCACCCGATCGTTTAGTATGTTGCTATTGCTTTCTTCATGACTTATACATGTTCCTATAACTATGAGATTATGCAACTCCCGTTTATCAGAGGAACACTTTGGGTACTACCAAACGTCACAACGTAACTGGGTGATTATAAAGGAGTACTACAGGTGTCTCCAATGGTAGATGTTGGGTTGGCGTATTTCGAGATTAGGGTTTGTCACTCCGATTGTTGGAGAGGTATCTCTGGGCCCTCTCGGTAATACACATCACATAAGCCTTGCAAGCATTATAACTAAGATGTTAGTTGTGAGATGATGTATTACGGAACGAGTAAAGAGACTTACCAGTAACGAGATTGAACTAGGTATTGGATACCGACGATCGAATCTCGGGCAAGTAACATACCGATGACAAAGGGAACAACGTATGTTGTTATGCGGTCTGACCGATAAAGATCTTTGTAGAATATGTAGGAGCCAATATGGGCATCCAGGTCCCGCTATTGGTTATTGACCGGAGACGTGTCTCGGTCATGTCTACATTGTTCTCGAACCGTAGGGTCCGCACGCTTAACGTTACGATGACAGTTATTATGAGTTTATGCATTTTGATGTACCGAAGGTTGTTCGGAGTCCTGGATGTGATCACGGACATGACGAGGAGTCTCGAAATGGTCGAGACGTAAAGATTGATATATCGGAAGCCTATGTTTGGACATCGGAAGTGTTCCGCGTGAAATCGGGATTTTACCGGATTACCGGGAGGGTTACCGGAACCCCCCGGGAGCCAAATGGGCCAACATGGGCCTTAGTGGAAAGGTGAGAGGGCAGCCCACATAGGGCTGCGCCTCCCCCCTCTCCCTAGTCCTATTAGGACTAGGAGAGGGGCCGGCCACCTCTCTCTTCTCTTCCCCTTTGGGGAATCCTATTAGGAATAGGATTGGGGGGGGGGGGGGAGTCCTACTCCCGGTAGGAGTAGGACTCCTCCTGCGCCTCCTAGCTTGGCCGGCCAGCCTCCCCCCCTTCATCCTTTATATACGGGGGCAGGGGGCACCTCTAGACACACAAGTTGATCCTTGAGATCGTTCCTTAGCCGTGTGCGGTGCCCCCTGCCACCAAATTCCACGTCAATCATACCGTTGTAGTGCTTAGGCGAAGCCCTACGTCGGTAGTACATCAAGATCGTCACCACGCCGTCGTGCTGACGGAACTCTTCCTCGGCGCTTTGCTGGATCGGAGCCCGAGGATCGTCATCGAGCTGAACGTGTGCTAAGAACTCGGAGGTGCCGGAGTAACGGTGCTTGGATCGGTCGGATCAGGAAGACGTACGACTACTTCCTCTACGTTGTGTGATCGCTTTCGTAGTCGGTCTGCGTTGGTACGTAGACAACACTCTCCCCTCTCATTGCTATGCATCACCATGATCTTGCGTGTGCGTAGGAAATTTTTTGAAATTACTACGTTCCCCAACAGTGGCATCCAAGCCTAGGTTTTATGGTTTGATGTTATTTGCACGAGTAGAACACAAGTGAGTTGTGGGCGATACAAGTCATACTGCCTACCAGCATGTCATACTTTGGTTCGGTGGTATTGTTGGACGAGACGACCCGGACCAACCTTACGCGTATGCTTACGCGAGACCGGTTCCCTCGACGTGCATTGCACATAGATGGCTTGCGGGCGACTGTCTCTCCAACTTTAGTTGAACCGAGTGTGGCTACGCCCGGTCCTTGAGAAGGTTAAAACGGAGTCTATTTGACAAACTATCGTTGTGGTTTTGATGCGTAGGTGAGATGAGTTCTTACTTAAGCCCGTAGCAGCTACGTAAAACTTGCAACAACAAAGTAGAGGACGTCTAACTTGTTTTTGCAGGGCATGTTGTGATGTGATATGGTCAAGGCATGATGCTGATTTTATTGTATGAGATGATCATGTTTTGTAACCAAGTTATCGGCAACTGGCAGGAGCCATATGGTTGTCGCTTTATTGTATGCAATGCAATCGCGATGTAATGCTTTACTTTATTACTAAGCGGTAGTGATAGTCGTGGAAGCATAAGATTGGCGAGACGACAACGATGCTACGATGGAGATCAAGGTGTCGCGCCGGTGACGATGGTGATCATGACGGTGCTTCGGAGATGGAGATCACAAGCACAAGATGATGATGGCCATATCATATCACTTATATTGATTGCATGTGATGTTTATCTTTTATGCATCTTATCTTGCTTTGATTGACGGTAGCATTATAAGATGATCTCTCAATAAATTATCAAGAAGTGTTCTCCCTGAGTATGCACCGTTGCCAAAGTTCGTCGTGCCCAGACACCACGTGATGATCGGGTGTGATAAGCTCTACGTCCAAATACAACGGGTGCAAAATAGTTGCACACGCAGAATACTCAGGTTATACTTGACGAGCCAAGCATATACAGATATGGCCACGGAACACGGAGACCGAAAGGTCGAGCGTGAATCATATAGTAGATATGATCAACATAACGATGTTCACCATTGAAAACTACTCCATCTCACGTGATGATCGGTTATGGTTTAGTTGATTTGGATCACGTGATCACTTAGAGGATTAGAGGGATATCTATCTAAGTGGGAGTTCTTAAGTAATTTGATTAATTGAACTTAAACTTATCATGAACTTAGTACCTGATAGTATCTTGCTTGTTTATGTTGATATTAGATAGATGGCTCGTGCTGTTGTTCCGTTAAATTTTAATGCGTTCCTTGAGAAAGCAAAGTTGAAAGATGATGGTAGCAATTACACGGACTGGGTCCGTAACTTGAGGATTATCCTCATTGCTGCACAGAAGAATTACGTCCTGGAAGCACCGCTGGGTGCCAGGCCTGCTGCTGGAGCAACGCCAGATGTTATGAACGTCTGGCAGAGCAAAGCTGATGACTACTCGATAGTTCAGTGTGCCATGCTTTACGGCTTAGAATCGGGACTTCAACGACGTTTTGAACGTCATGGAGCATATGAGATGTTCCAGGAGTTGAAGTTGATATTTCAAGCAAATGCCCGAATTGAGAGATATGAAGTCTCCAATAAGTTCTATAGCTGCAAGATGGAGGAGAACAGTTCTGTCAGTGAGCATATACTCAAAATGTCTGGGTATAATAATCACTTGATTCAGATGGGAGTTAATCTTCCAGATGATTGCATCATTGACAGAATTCTCCAATCACTGCCACCAAGCTACAAGAGCTTCGTGATGAACTATAATATGCAAGGGATGAACAAGACTATTCCCGAGCTCTTCGCAATGCTGAAAGCTACGGAGGTAGAAATCAAGAAGGAGCATCAAGTGTTGATGGTCAACAAGACCACTAGTTTCAAGAAAAAGGGCAAAGGGAAGAAGAAGGGGAACTTCAAGAAGAACAACAAGCAAGTTGCTGCTCAGGAGAAGAAACCCAAGTCTGGACCTAAGCCTGAAACTGAGTGCTTCTACTGCAAGCAGACTAGTCACTGGAAGCGGAACTGCCCCAAGTATTTGGCGGATAAGAAGGATGGCAAGGTGAACAAAGGTATATGTGATATACATGTTATTGATGTGTACCTTACTAGAGCTCGCAGTAGCACCTGGGTATTTGATACTGGTTCTGTTGCTAATATTTGCAACTCGAAACAGGGACTACGGAATAAGCGGACGCTAGCAAAGGACAAGGTGACGATGCGCGTGGGAAACGGTTCCAAAGTCGATGTGATCGCGGTCGGCACGCTACCTCTACATCTACCTTCGGGATTAATATTAGACCTAAATAATTGTTATTTGGTGCCAGCGTTAAGCATGAACATTATATCTGGATCTTGTTTGATGCGAGACGGTTATTCATTTAAATCAGAGAATAATGGTTGTTCTATTTATATGAGTAATATCTTTTATGGTCATGCACCTTTGAAGAGTGGTCTATTCTTGTTGAATCTCGATAGTAGTGATACACATATTCATAATGTAGAAGCCAAAAGATGCAGAGTTGATAATGATAGTGCAACTTATTTGTGGCGCTGCCGTTTAGGTCATATCGGTGTAAAGCGCATGAAGAAACTCCATGCTGATGGGCTTTTGGAACCACTTGATTATGAATCACTTGGTACTTGCAAACCGTGCCTCATAGGCAAGATGACTAAAACACCCTTCTCCGGTACTATGGAGAGAGCAACAGATTTTTTGGAAATCATACATACCGATGTATGTGGTCCGATGAATATTGAGGCTCGTGGCGGATATCGTTATTTTCTCACCTTCACAGATGATTTAAGCAGATATGGGTATATCTACTTAATGAAACATAAGTCTCAAACATTTGAAAAGTTCAAGGAATTTCAGAGTGAAGTTGAAAATCATCGTAACAAGAAAATAAAGTTTCTACGATCTGATCGTGGAGGAGAATATTTGAGTTACGAGTTTGGTGTACATTTGAAAAATTGTGGAATAGTTTCGCAACTCACGCCACCCGGAACACCACAGCGTAATGGTGTGTCTGAACGTTGTAATCGTACTTTACTAGATATGGTGCGATCTATGATGTCTCTTACTGATTTACCGCTATCGTTTTGGGGTTATGCTTTAGAGACGGCCGCATTCACGTTAAATAGGGCACCATCAAAATCCGTTGAGACGACGCCTTATGAACTATGGTTTGGCAAGAAACCAAAGTTGTCGTTTCTTAAAGATTGGGGTTGCGATGCTTATGTGAAAAAGCGTCAACCTAATAAGCTCGAACCCAAAGCGGAGAAATGTGTCTTCATAGGATACCCAAAGGAGACTGTTGGGTATACCTTCTACCACAGATCCGAAGGCAAGACATTCGTTGCTAAGAATGGATCATTTCTAGAGAAGGAGTTTCTCTCGAAAGAAGTGAGTGGGAGGAAAGTAGAACTTGATGAGGTAACTGTACCTGCTCCCTTATTGGAAAATAGTACATCACTGAAAACTGTTTCTGCGACACCTATACCAATTAGTGAGGAAGCTAATGATGATGATCATGAAACTTCAGGACAAGATACTACTGAACCACGTAGATCAACCAGAGTGAGATCCGCACCAGAGTGGTACGACAATCCAATTCTGGAAGTCATGCTACTAGATCATGATGAACCTACGAACTATGAAGAAGCGATGGTGAGCCCAGATTCTGCAAAGTGGCTTGAGGCCATGAAATCTGAGATGGGATCCATGTATGAGAACAAAGTATGGACTTTGGTTGACTTGCCCGATGATCGGCAAGCAATTGAGAATAAATGGATCTTCAAGAAAAAGACAGACGCTGACGGTAATATTACTGTCTATAAAGCCCGACTAGTCGCAAAAGGTTTTCGACAAGTTCAAGGGGTTGACTACGATGAGACCTTCTCACCCATAGCGATGCTTAAGTCTGTCAGAATCATGTTAGCAATTGCCGCATTTTATGATTATGAAATATGGCAGATGGATGTCAAAACTGCATTCCTGAATGAATTTCTGGAAGAAGAGTTGTATATGATGCAACCAGAAGGTTCTGTCGACCCAAAGGGAGCTAACAAAGTATGCAAACTCCAGCGATCCATTTATGGACTGGTGCAAGCATCTCGGAGTTGGAATAAACGCTTTGATAGTGTGATCAAAGCATTTGGCTTTATACAGACTTTTGGAGAAGCCTGTATTTACAAGAAAGTGAGTGGGAGCTCTGTAGCATTTCTGATATTATATGTGGATGACATATTGCTAATTGGAAATGATATAGAATTTCTGGATAGCATAAAGGGATACTTGAATAAAAGTTTTTCGATGAAAGACCTCGGGGAAGCTGCTTACATATTAGGCATAAAGATCTATAGAGATAGATCAAGACGCTTAATTGGACTTTCACAAAGCACATACCTTGACAAGATTTTGAAGAAGTTCAAAATGGATCAAGGAAAGAAAGGGTTCTTGCCTGTGTTACAAGGTGTGAAGTTGAGTCAGACTCAAATGCCCGACCACTGCAGAAGATAGAGAGAAAATGAAAGATGTTCCCTATGCTTCAGCCATAGGCTCTATCATGTATGCAATGCTGTGTACCAGACCTGATGTGTGCCTTGCTATAAGTTTAGCAGGGAGGTACCAAAGTAATCCAGGAGTGGATCACTGGACAGCGGTCAAGAACATCCTGAAATACCTGAAAAGGACTAGGGATATGTTTCTCGTATATGGAGGTGACAAAGAGCTCACCATAAGAGGTTACGTTGATGCAAGCTTTGACACTGATCCGGACGATTCTAAATCGCAAACCGGATACGTATTTACTTTAAACGGTGGAGCTGTCAGTTGGTGCAGTTCTAAACAAAGCGTCGTAGTGGGATCTACATGTGAAGCGGAGTACATAGCTGCTTCGGAAGCAGCGAACGAAGGAGTCTGGATGAAAGAGTTCATATCCGATCTAGGTGTCATACCTAGTGCATCGGGTCCAATGAAAATCTTTTGTGACAATACTGGTGCAATTGCTTTGGCAAAGGAATCCAGATTTCACAAAAGGACCAAACACATCAAGAGACGCTTCAACTCCATCCGGGATCTAGTCCAGGTGGGAGACATAGAGATTTGCAAGATACATATGGATCTGATTGTTGCAGACCCGTTGACTAAGCCTCTTCCACGAGAAAAACATGATCAGCACCAAGGCTCCATGGGTGTTAGAATCATTACTGTGTAATCTAGATTATTGACTCTAGTGCAAGTGGGAGACTGAAGGAAATATGCCCTAGAGGCAATAATAAAGTTATTATTTATTTCCTTATATCATGATAAATGTTTATTATCCATGCTAGAATTGTATTAACCAGAAACATAATACATGTGTGAATACATAGACAAACAGAGTGTCACTAGTATGCCTCTACTTGACTAGCTCGTTAATCAAAGATGGTTATGTTTCCTAACCATGAACAAAAAGTTGTTATTTGATTAATGAGGTCACATCATTAGTTGAATTATCTGATTGACATGACCCATTCCATTAGCTTAGCACCCGATCGTTTAGTATGTTGCTATTGCTTTCTTCATGACTTATACATGTTCCTATAACTATGAGATTATGCAACTCCCATTTATCAGAGGAACACTTTGGGTACTACCAAATGTCACAACGTAACTGGGTGATTATAAAGGAGTACTACAGGTGTCTCCAATGGTAGATGTTGGGTTGGCGTATTTCGAGATTAGGGTTTGTCACTCCGATTGTCGGAGAGGTATCTCTGGGGCCTCTCGGTAATACACATCACATAAGCCTTGCAAGCATTATAACTAAGATGTTAGTTGTGAGATGATGTATTACGGAACGAGTAAAGAGAATTGCCAGTAACGAGATTGAACTAGGTATTGGATACCGACGATCGAATCTCGGGCAAGTAACATACCGATGACAAAGGGAACAACGTATGTTATTATGCGGTCTGACCGATAAAGATCTTCGTAGAATATGTAGGAGCCAATATGGGCATCCAGGTCCCGCTATTGGTTATTGACCGGAGACGTGTCTCGGTCATGTCTACATTGTTCTCGAACCGTAGGGTCCGCACGCTTAACGTTACGATGACATTTATTATGAGTTTATGCATTTTGATGTACCGAAGGTTTTTCGGAGTCCCGGATGTGATCACGGACATGAGGAGGAGTCTCGAAATGGTCGAGACGTAAAGATTGATATATTGGAAGCCTATGTTTGGACATCGGAAGTGTTCCGGGCGAAATCGGGATTTTACCGGATTACCGGGAGGGTTACCGGAACCCCCCGGGAGCCAAATGGGCCAACATGGGCCTTAGTGGAAAGGTGAGAGGGCAGCCCACATAGGGCTGCGCCTCCCCCCTCTCCCTAGTCCTATTAGGACTAGGAGAGGGGCCGGCCACCTCTCTCTTCTCCTCCCCTTTGGGGAATCCTATTAGGAATAGGATTGGGGGGGGGGGGGAGAGTCCTACTCCCGGTAGGAGTAGGACTCCTCCTGTGCCTCCTAGCTTGGCCGGCCAGCCTCCCCCCTTCATCCTTTATATACGGGGGCAGGGGGCACCTCTAGACACACAAGTTGATCCTTGAGATCGTTCCTTAGCCGTGTGCGGTGCCCCCTGCCACCAAATTCCACCTCGATCATACCGTTGTAGTGCTTAGGCGAAGCCCTACGTCGGTAGTACATCAAGATCGTCACCACGCCGTCGTGCTGACGGAACTCTTCCTCGGCGCTTTGCTGGATCGGAGCCCGAGGATCGTCATCGAGCTGAACGTGTGCTAAGAACTCGGAGGTGCCGGAGTAACGGTGCTTGGATCGGTCGGATCAGGAAGACGTACGACTACTTCCTCTACGTTGTGTGATCGCTTCCGCAGTGGGTCTGCGTTGGTACGTAGACAACACTCTCCCCTCTCGTTGCTATGCATCACCATGATCTTGCATGTGCGTAGGAATTTTTTTGAAATTACTACGTTCCCCAACAAGATGGACAGACCGAGAGAGTCAATCAGATTTTGGAAGATATGCTGAGAGCTTGTGCACTAGATTATGGATCTAGTTGGGACGATAATTTGCCGTATGCGGAATTTTCCTATAACAACAGTTACCAAACCAGTTTGAAGATGGCACCTTTCGAAGCTTTGTACGGAAGGAGGTGCAAGACACCGTTGTCATGGGACGAAGTTGGAGACCGTCAGTTCTTTGGACCAGATTTGATTAAGGAGTCTGAACGGAAAGTTAAGTTGATTCGCGATAGGCTCAAGGTAGCCCAGTCCAGGCAGAAGAGCTACGTAGATTCTAAACGCAAGGAGACAGTTTACGAAACCGGAGACAGAGTGTATCTCCGAGTATCCCCACTTCGAGGAGTTAAGCGATTTGGAGTTAAGGGAAAATTAGCACCGCGTTTCGTTGGACCTTATAAGATCTTGCAACGTATGGGAGAAGTCGCGTATAAGTTGGAATTACCAGAGGGACTGTCAGGAGTTCATGATGTATTCCATGTTTCTCAGCTGAAGAAATGTCATGCCGAGATGGCAGAGGTACCGTTAAGAGATACCGTGCCGCTTGAAGTGATTCAGTTGAAGGACGACTTAACATATGAAGAGAAACCAGTCAAGATTCTCGAGTATGCCAGCAGAGTTACCCGCAGCAAGGTTATAAAGTTTTGCAAAGTTCAGTGGAACCACCACTCAGAGGATGAAGCCACCTGGGAGAGAGAAGAAGATTTGCTCAAGGACCACCCTCACCTATTTTCTAGCCAACCCGCATCTCGAGGGCGAGATTCACCTTAAGGGGGTAGGTTTGTAACATCCCAAATTTTCAATTTGGAATGTTATACACATAGATCATCATGCATATCATATTTTCTTGCATTTTGGCGATCCTAGAAATTTCACGCAACTCAAGGACCCTCGGAGAGAGTTGGAGATTTCGTCTTTTTCATATTTGAGTCCTCTCAAATTTTGAAGAAAGGATCATTGGTTTTGTCGGAGTTTTATTTGCCTTTTATTTGTATAGGGAAAAATGCGCGTTTTAAAAATTTGCATTCTAGGCCCGGAGAAAAGTTCATTTTGTTCGACTCATTTTTAGGAGTCGGGGAAAATTTACTTTATTAGATTTGGAGTTCATTTAGATCCTTTTCTGTTTTTTTTCCGAGCGCGGAACCGTTTAAAAAAAAGGATCCCAGCGACTTGGGCCAAAGGCCCAAGCCACCAAGCCAGGCGTCCGGCTCCGAGGCCAGCGAGCGCTGCGCCAGGCGCCCAGGCGCAGGAGGCCGCCGCCGCCGTTGTCTCTTTTTAGGATTCCTAGTAGGACTTATTTCCTACTTTCGTTTTTTTCTAGATCTTTTCCCTCTTTTTTTCCTAGTCCTAGTCCAATTCCTTGACCCCTACCCCAAGTTTTCCCCTCCCCTCCCCAATATAAATACTCCCACACCCCCCTCTAAACTCATCAAATCCAAAGCCCCAAGCACCCCGCGCCCCACACCCGCGCCGCGCCTAGTGCCCCACCGCCGCGCCCTGCATCACCCGCGCGCCGCCCAAAGCCGCCGCCCGCGCCGCCCATCACCACCCGCGCCGCCGCCGCACCTTGCCACGCCGCCGCCGCCCCACGCCCACGCCGCCGGAGTTCCTCGCCGGAGACTTCACCGGAGGTAGCCCGCGCTACATCTATTCTTCTCATCGGATCGTTTTCTTCTATTCGTTCCGATTCTTCTTCTCCGATTCGTTTTCTAGGTCGGATTCGTTTTTCTTCGCGAGACCGTTCCGGTTTTCTAGATCGGTTTTACGATCGGTTTTCTTTTCCGAAACCCTAGATCGGATCCGTCTTATTTTCTGATTTAGTTGCCTAGAGACCGTTCACCGGACCGTTTGTCCTGACGAACATGATCACCGGATTTCTTCTAGGTTAACGAACGTCCGTTCGTTCAACCGTTCTTCTCTTTCTTCTCGTCGGATTTATTCCGCGATCGCGATCTCAGATCCGATCTTCGTTCTAGTTTATCTTCTCGCTCGTTTATCGGAATCAGGTGATTCAAGCGCCTGGAGTTTCGTTTCGAAACCGCCGTTCCGTCTAATCAACTTTAATTAAGTTTTTGCTATGGTAAAATTTGACCTAGTTTCAACTTGCTAGAACCGAGTTGTTTTCCGCCGTTTGTTTTCGGTTTCTTTGTTCGGTTCTTTCTCTCTTTGCAACCGGAGTTCTTAAGTTGAACTATCTGGTTCGATCTTTTGTTCAAGTTTTACCTGTGCATTAGATGAGTACTTATTGTATGCTTGTTGTTTGTCTGCGATAGATTACCCGGATTGCGCCGCCTGTTACTTCGAATCTCTAGGACTCGCGGATCATCAGCAAGGCAAGTAACACTTTGATCATACCTTTTCTACAACCCAGTTTTATTGCATTAGATCCATCCTCACACATTGCATGATTAGGATATAATTAAATTGTGGGATGGGAAGTAGGTGAGGTAGTACCTATTACCTATTACTATGAAACCTTTGGGAGTTACTTCTACGTTTGCTTATTATGCCATGCTATGCTAGTAGACGTGGATTGGGTGAGTGATATCCATGACAGATGTGAGATTGATAATTTTAATGGTTTATCTAAGGTGGCAACTTAAACACACATCTGGGTGGATTGAGGCACCTGATGTCTATCAGGACTTGCCTGTTTTTTTTCGGACCGCCACCCAGGCTCAAAGGGATCATAAGATCTTTCATGCTAAATACTTACGTGTGCAGCCACAAGCCAATATGGGCTCTGGCATAGTTGACTAAGTCGTGCGAACTCTTATAGGGGTAGACTAGCAGATGTAGGGGATATAGGTGGTACGGTCTACTCTGTCGTAAGGTGCTAGCGCTTCTGAAAGACTATATCTCGGTCATCCGTTTCTCAAACACCAGTAGTGCGAGAAAACCAATGGAGGCGATCGAGTCTTGTGGGGAAAAGTGCGCAAACCTATGCAGAGTGTAATAAACTAATCATGATTAGCCGTGTCCCCGGTTATGGACAATCTTGAGTATCTAGTACTTGAATATCATGTGAATCTCATCATGTTACTTCTAATTAATATTGTTGGGATTTAATTGTTCACTTTTAATTGGGATTGAGGATGCTGTCAACCATTCTCAATGTTTAACAACCACCATGATAGTTAAATAAATTTATTCCTTCGCAGTAGGGAAAAATTGGCTTTATGCAAAACAGTAACCATAGAGCTTTCCACCAGCCAAATATGTATATAGTATAGCTGTTTCATTCCATTATTCTCTATGTGTTACCTTGCCAGCATATTCCATGTGCTGACCCGTTTCGGGCTGCAACGTTAATGTTGTAGACTTTTCAGACGATGATTGAGGTATTTTTAGGTCGTGGTTCTATACTCAGTGATGCCGTTGGAGTTGATGGACCCATTTATCTTCCAAGTCTTCCGCTGTTATCGACACTAGATGGCCTTAGGCCATATTATTGTAATAAGTTCTCTTTTGAGACATCGATGTAATAAGTGTTTGATTGCCACTATGCTATAAATCCTTCGAAGTACTGTGTGGTGTCAGCATTACTGATCCAGGGATGACACCGGAGCACAGAGATCAGACTGTTTGAGGTCTGGTCGCTACACTATCCCTCAACTACGAGGGAAGGTAAGGAACTACCATCTAGCTCTGCACTTGATTCACCTTATGTTATGAGTAAGTTAGCGACACCTACACCTGCTTCTGCTATTCGTTCTGATATGTCGCATGTTATTGATGATGCCACTTCTGCTATGCATGATAGTTATGATGAAACTGCTTCTATGCCTGATACTACTATGCCCCTTGGTGAATTTCTTGATGAACAAATTGCTAGGGCTATAGAAAAAGAAATTATTGAATCTGAATACGATGATGATAGTGATGATGAAAATATGCGTGTTATTCCTGAGGGCTATCTTTTTGATATGGAATCTTCTGTCGCTATTTTAGCTTGCAGAGATATATATGAGCTTAAGAGGTTATTAATTAAACGGAACAAAGAATCACTTAGAGATAAAATGAAACCCGACCCTGCTGCTACTTCACCTATATGTGTTCCTGATAAGGATTATGAATTCTCTGTTGATCTTGATATAATTACTTTGGTTGAATCTGATCCGTTTTATGGCTATGAATCTGAAACTGTTGTGGCACATCTTACTAAGTTAAATGATATAGCTGCCCTGTTCACTAATGATGAGAGATCGCGTTACTTTTATATACTCAAAATATTTCCGTTCTCATTAAAGGGTGATGCTAAGATATGGTTTAATTCTCTTGATCGTGGTTGTGTGCATAGTCCCCAGGATATGATTTATTACTTCTCTGCTAAATATTTCCCTGCTCATAAGAAACAAGCTGCTTTGAGGGAAATATATAACTTTGTGCAAATTAAAGAAGAGAGTCTCCCACAAGCTTGGGGGAGGCTTCTCAAGTTACTTAATGCTTTGCCTGATCATCCTCTTAAGAAACCTGAAATACTTGATATCTTTTATAATGGACTAACCGATGCTTCCAGAGATTACCTGGATAGTTGTGCTGGCTCTCTTTTCAGGGAAAGAACACCAGATGAAGCTGAAATTCTATTGAATAATATGTTGACAAATGAAAATAATTGGGCACCTCCTGAGCCAACTCCTGAGCCAGCTCCTGCTCCAACTACTGAGCCTATTCTTAAACCAACTCTGAAGAAGAGAGGTGTTCTATTCCTTAGTCCCGAAGATATGCAAGAGGCAAAGAAATCTATGAAAGAGAAAGGTATTAAAGCTGAAGACGTTAAGAATTTACCTCCTACTGAAGAAATACATGGTCTTAATATACCGCCTGTTGAAGAAACATATGATCTCAATTCTTTATTTATTGAAGAACCTCCTGATCCCGATATCCCGACACAGGTAGTATAGGTAAATTCTGTCTATAGATATGATAAAGCTGAAGTCCCTCCTACTAAAATTGCTAGTCGGTGCTTGGATGAGTTTGATAACTTTATGTTTAAGCAAGATGACTTCAATGCTTATTTTGGTAGACAATTAAAAGAAAATGCTTATATGATTAGACGCTTGGGTGATTATATGGCTGATATTAAAGGTGAACTTAAACTTGTTAGCAAACATGCTTCTATGGTTACCACTCAAGTAGAACAAGTACTTAAAGCTCAAAAAGAAGTGCTTGATGAAGTGAATAGTAAGAAAAATGATTATGCTGTTAGAGTGGCTACTAGAACTGGTAGAGTGACTCAGGAACCTTTGTATCCTGAAGGCCACCCTAAGAGAATCGAGCAAGATTCTCAAAGAAATAATATTGATGTTCCTAGTTCTTCTAAAAAGAAGAAGAAGAAAAATGATAGAACTGTGCAAACTTCTAGTGAACCTATTGCTGAACCACCTGATAATCCAAATGATATCTCTATGTCTGATGCTGAAACACAATCTGGTAATGAACATGAACATAGTGAAAATATTAATGATGATGTTCATGATGATGCTCAACCTAGTAATGAAAATGATGTAGAAATTGAACCTGCTGTTGATCTTGATAACCCACAATCAAATAATCAATGTCATGATAAAAGAGACTTTGTGGTTAGGAAACATGGTAAAGAAAGGGAACCTTGGGTTCAGAAACCCATGCCTTTTCCTCCAAAACCATCCAAGAAAAAGGATGATGAGGATTTTGAGCGCTTTCTGAAATGATTAGGCCTATCTTTTTGCGTATGCGATTAACTGATGTGCTCAAAACAAATCCTTATGCTAAATATATGAAGGATATCATTACTAATAAAAGAAAGATACCCGAAGCTGAGATTTCCACCATGCTTGCTAATTATACTTTTAAGGTGGAATACCAAAGAAACTTGGAGATCCCGGAGTACCTACTATACCTTGCTCCATTAAAAGAAATTATATTAAAACTGCTTTATGTGATCTTGGAGCCGGTGTTAGTGTTATGCCTCTCTCTTTATATCGTAGACTTGACTTGAATAAGCTGACACCTACTGAAATATCTTTGCAAATGGCTGATCAATCAACTGCTATACCTGTCGATATCTATGAGGATGTGCCTGTTGTGGTTGCAAACGTTACTATTTTAACGGACTTTGTTATACTTGATATTCCCGAGGATGATAGCATGTCTATTATTCTTGGAAGACCTTTTCTTAATACTGCAGGGGCTGTTATTGATTGCAACAAAGGCAATGTCACTTTTCATGTTAACGGTAATGAGCATACGGTACACTTTCCGAGGAAATAACCTCAAGTTCATAGTATCAATTCCATTGGAAAAATTCCATTGATTATAATTGGAGGTTTTGAATTTCCTCTTCCTACTGTCAAAAAGAAATATGATATACTTATTATAGGGGATGTGCATATCCCCGTTTAGGTAACTTAGTGTTATTCAAAATTTCTCCAGTTTCATGATTATCGGAATGAGTTTGTTAACAAGACTTGATCAACCTTGTTAGTGGATTCTTTTTGATGAGCATGAGATGGATGAAACTAGAAGCACAAACTTCTGTACCCTCTCTATACTTTCAGTTAATTAGTAGAAATAAAGTAAAAATAGTATTTTTCTGTCTGTTTCCTGACTTATCCGTGCAATATAAAAATATCCCGAAAATAAAAGTCCTCAGAATGCCATGTCAATTTAATATGATTTTTTCGGGAATATTTGAGGATTTACTGTGCAAAAATTACCGCGGGAGGAGCTGCGACCTGGCCACGAGGGTGGTGGGCGCGCCCCCCTATAGGGCGCGCCCCCTGCCTCGTGGGCCCATGGTGGCCCTCCTCCACTTATCCCAACACCCATCTTCTTCCTCTGTCTCACACAAACCCGAAAAACCAACTCAAGCACGAGTTCTAGCCACTTTTGCTGTGATTCTCGATCTCCTTGCTCAAAGCACCTCTCGCAAAACTGCTTGGGGAGATTGTTCCTTGGTATGTGACTCCTCCATTGGTCCAATTAGTTTTTGTTCTAGTGCTTTATTCTTTGCAAATTTGTGCTGCATAGGTGACCATGTTCTTGAGCTTGCATGCCAAATTTATATGGTTCCAAGTAGTTCTAATGCTTGATTTAGGCTTTAGGCACTTGTACGAGTAGTTGCTATCAGTTTTATTGAGTTTGGTTTATTTTATTTTGAAGTTACTAAAAATTTCAGAATTTTTCAGAGAAAGACATTATGCTTAGGAAGATGTTCCAAGGTGGTTCCTCTAAGAAGCAAGGACCCAGGATTGCTATGCGCGATGCTGACGAGGATCCACCAAGAGACGCTCCAGTATGGCCTTGCGAATGGCCGTCAGAAAATTTTATGGACCGTGCGGGAATTAAAGAAGAATTCGAAGCATATTTGCACAATGCCAGTCTTGAGGATTTTGAGGCTAACAAATGCCCCCAGTATCATGATCTCACAAGTTCATTTGTGAGGAGGTTTGAGTATTCATCTTCACGTAATTCTCCTTCAGTCATGTTTGATCTTTATGACAAATCTTATACCATGGACCTAGAGGATTTCACTCTTGCTTGCAAACTTCCATCATGGGGCAGTATTAGGGATCCCCCTAAATCTGAATTTAGAAACTTTCTTGCTAGTATAACTGTAGGGGAATCTAGAGATATAACGCAGGCTACCATAGGGAGCATTCACTTTCCTACTATACATTATTTTGCTCTCTTCATCGGTAGATGCATAAATGCTAAGGATGAAGCATGACACATGCGTGTCCCTGATCTTAGCATTCTTAGGAGTGCTGTGTTAGGAGACCAATCTTATCATATGGGAGACATTGTAGCTCATAGGTTGCATCATAATAGACATAATGGAGATTTCTTTGGAGGAATTTATGCAACCCGCTTAGCTCATTTTCTTGAGATAGACATTCGTGAGGGTGATACGGAGTTGCCTCCTGCATATTTAGATTATAACTCTATGGCTTCGCACCAGTTTGTCGAGAGGCCTAAATCACCTCTCTTATATCATTTAATTTTTGATAAACAACGTGTTTTCTGTATTACTCTCCCTGCTCCTACCTTCTTTGATTCACAGACAAAAACAAGATATGTTATTACCAGAGAGGAGGCAAAAGAGTACGAGAGGAGAGCGGAGGCAGCTCGACTCCACGCTGCAGTTCAGCAGGCGATAACCGCTGCACATCAGTATGATCCCAACTATACTTCATCACAGTACGACCCCAACAACTATTATTGTGGATATCCGCCAGGCCAGCCGTGGCCATAGACCAACTTAGGCCAAAAGCCTAAGCTTGGGGGAGTACGCATTTCTCACCGACATTACATTCATGTTCACACACTCATTACTAGATGTCGATGCTCATACTCTTTCATTGTATCATCCATGCTAGTTTATTTCCTTTTATGATTTCTTCTTGTGTGTTTAATAAACCTTAAGAAAAACCAAAAAATTGGTAGTAGGTTATTTTTCTGCTGTAGTAGTAATAATTAAAAAGAAAACCCCAAAATATTTCCCGTTCTTCTTTTGCTTGTTGGGAGCTTTCCCGTGTAAATAGTTTTATTTCTTTTCTTTTCTTTGGGAGTCAGTAGGAGAAGACCATAATTAAATTGTTGAAGTGGCTCTTACATGCATTATTGTTGATTTAACCAAGAGCCCATATTGTTTTGTCTTCTCCTGTTTATTGAATGCTCGCAGATTCCAGCTCAGTCCAAGGCACGTGCACTCTTATTATTATTCACACCGTTCGGTCGTGCAAGTGAAAGGCAATTATGATGATATATGATGGACTGACTGAGATGAGAAAAGCTGATATGAACTCGACCTCTTTTGTTTTTGTAAATATGATGAGTCCCTCGTTCTTGATTCAGCTTATTATGAATAAACATGTTTGCAATGACAATTAGAGATCGTAGTTGCTTGTGCCATGCTTGATTA
Organism: Triticum monococcum; assembly: GCA_034509565.1. NCBI lineage: Eukaryota > Viridiplantae > Streptophyta > Magnoliopsida > Poales > Poaceae > Triticum > Triticum monococcum. Next base: position 119,897,028 of record CM067846.1, on the reverse strand, counting down.
GCTATGAGTTATAATGGTTTACCTTGTGTGCCAACATGCTATTGAGATGATTATGATGTGTTATGATGGGGTGGTATCCTCCTTTGAATGATTTAAGTGACTTGACTTGGCACATGTTCATGCATGTAGTAAAAAACAAATCAACATAGCCTTCACGATATTTATGTTCATGGTGGATTATATCCTACTCATGCTTGCATCCAATGTTTATTAATTTTAATGCCTGTACATGGCTGTTGTCGCTCTCTAGTTGGTCGCTTCCCAGTCTTTTGCTAGCCTTCACTTGTACTAAGCGGGAATACTGCTTGTGCATCCAATCCCTTAAACCCTAAAGTTATTCCAGATGAGTCCACTATACCTTCCTATATGCGGTAGCTACCTGCCGTTCCAAGTAAATTTGTATGTGCCAAACTCTAAACCTTCAAATAAACATTCTGTTTTGTATGCTCGAATAGCTCATGTATCAACCGAGGCTGTCCTTATCTTGCGTGTTAGGCGGGTTATTCTCAAGAGGAGTGGACTCCGCTCCTCACTCACGAGAAAATGGATGGTCACCGGGATGCCCAGTCCCATGCTTTATGCAAACCAAATCAAAATTAATTGCAAACAAAACTCCCCCTGGGACCTGATGTATGTTGGAGGCACTCGTTGTTTCGAGCAAGCCATGGATTGATGTTTGTTGGTGAGGGGGAGTATAAACTTTACCATTCTGTTTGGGAACCGCCTATAATGTGTGTAGCATGGGAGATATCGCCATCTCTTGGTTCTTATGTTGACAATGAAAGTATACCGCTCAAAATACAATTTATCTCTATTTCAAAACCGAGCTCTGGCACCTCTACAAATCCCTGCTTCCCTCTGTGAAGGGCCTATCCATTTACTTTTATGTTGAGTCATCACCCTCTTATTAAAAAGCACTAGCTGGAGAGCACAGCTGTCATTTGCATTCATCACTATTAATCTATGTTGGGTGTGACTATGATTGGATCTCTTTTACCATGAATTACAATGTCTAGTCAGTCCTTAATCTTTAAAGGTGCTCTGCATTTATGTTTTGCGGTCTCAGAAAGGGCTAGCGAGATACCATCTTGTTATATCATATTATGATTGTTTTGAGGAAGTGTTGTCATCCGAGATTTATTATCATGACTTGCTAGTTGATTATGCTATTGATATGAGTAATTATGAGACCTAAGAATTATTGCAAATGTCGTTAGTTATGATCTATGCTGAAAACTTGAATGCTAGCTTGACATAGTTACAACAACAAGAGCAAACAGAGTTTGTAAAAGTTTTTCTTTCTTTCTTTCAGTTTGTCAACTGAATTACTTGAGGACAAGCAAGGGTTTAAGCTTGGGGGAGTTGATACGTCTCCGTCGTATCTACTTTTCCAAACACTTTTGCCCTTGTTTTGGACTCTAATTTGTATGATTTGAATGGAACTAACCCGGACTGACACTGTTTTCAGCAGAATTGCCATGGTGTTGTTTTATGTGCAGAAAACAAATATTCTCGGAATGACCTAAAACTCCACGGAACATCTTAGAAAAAATAATAAAAAATCCTCGCCAAAGTTGAAGACCAGGGGCCCCACACCCTTCTCACGAGGGTGGGGGGCGCGCCCCCTACCTCGTGGCCCCCCTGGATGCCCTCCGACGCCAACTCCAACTCTATATATTTGCTTTCGGAGAGAAAAAAACAAAAAAGAAGAAATCATCGCGTTTTACAATACGGAGCCGCCGCCAAGCCCTAAAACCTCTCGGGAGGGCTGATTTGGAGTCCGTTCGGGGCTCCGGAGAGGGGGATTCATCGCCGTCGTCATCATCAACCATCCTCCATCACCAATTTCATGATGCTCACCATCGTGCATGAGTAATTCCATCGTAGGCTTGCTAGACGGTGATAGGTTGGATGAGATTTATCATGTAATCGAGTTAGTTTTGTTAGGGTTTGATCCCTAGTATCCATTATGTTCCGAGATTGATGTTGCTATGACTTTGCTATGCTTAATGCTTGTCACTAGGGCCCGAGTGTCATGATTTCAGATCTGAACCTATTATGTTTTCATGAATATATGTGAGTTCTTGATCCTATCTTGCAAGTCTATAGTCACCTACTATGTGTTATGATCCGGCAACCCCGAAGTGACAATAATCGGGACCACTCCCGGTGATGACCATAGTTTGAGGAGTTCATGTATTCACTATGTGCTAATGCTTTGTTCCGTTTCTCTATTAAAAGGAGGCCTTAATATCCCTTAGTTTCCAATAGGACCCCGCTGCCACGGGAGGGTAGGACGAAAGATGTCATGCAAGTTCTTTTCCATAAGCACGTATGACTATATACGGAATACATGCCTACATTAAATTGATGAATTGGAGCTAGTTCTGTGCCACCCTATGTTATGAATGTTACATGATGAACCACATCCGGCATAATTATCCATCACTGATCCAGTGCCTACGAGTTCCCCACATACTGGTTCTCTCTTATTTACTTTCCCGCTGCTACTGTTACAATCACTACAAAATACCAACAATATTTACTTTTGCTTGCACTACTCTTTTGTTACCGTTACCACCACTATCATATTACTGTGCTACTAAACACTTTGCTACAGATACTAAGTTTCCAGGTGTGGTTGAATTGACAACTCAGCTGCTAATACTTGAGAATATTCTTTGGCTCCCCTTGTGTCGAATCAATAAATTTGGGTTGAATACTCTACCCTCGAAAGCTGTTGCGATCCCCTATACTTGTGGGTTATCAAGCTAATTATCTATAATTTTTGATTGCTCCATGCTATATTATCTACTGTTTTGGACTATATTGGGCTTTATTTTCCACTTTTATATTATTTTTGGGACTAACCTATTAACCGGAGGCCCAGCCCAGAATTGCCGTTTTTTTGCCTATTTCAGTGTTTCGAAGAAATGGAATATCAAACGGAGTCCAAACGGAATGAAACCTTCGGGAACGTGATTTTCTCAACGAACATGATCCAGGAGACTTGGACCCTATGCCAAGGCATCAGAGAGGTGGTCACGAGGGTGGGGGGTGCGCCCCCTACGTCGTGGGCCCCTTGGAGCTCCACCGACGTACTTCTTCCTCCTATATATACCTACGTACCCCCAAATGAACAGGGACGGAGCCAAAAACCTAATTCCACCGCCGCAACTTTCTATATCCACGAGATCCCATCTTGGGGCCTGTTCCGGAGCTCCGCCGGAGAGGGCCGTCATCGTGGAGGGCTTCTACATCATCATAGCCTCTCCGATGAAGTGTGAGTAGTTTACCACAGACCTTCGGGTCCATAGTTAGTTGCTAGATGGCTTCTTCTCTCTTTTTGGATCTCGATACAAAGTTCTCCCCCTCTCTTGTGGAGATCTATTCGATGTAATCTTCTTTTTGCGGTGTGTTTTTTGAGACCGATGAATTGTGGGTTTATGATCAAGTCTATCTATGAATAATATTTGAATCTTCTTTGAATTCTTTTATGTATGATTAGTTATCTTTGCAAGTCTCTTCGAATTATCCATTTGGTTTGGCCAACTAGATTGGTAGTTCTTGCCGTGGGAGAAGTGCTTAGCTTTGGGTTCGATCTTGCGGTGTCCTTTCCCAGTGACAGAAGGGGCAGCAAGGCATGTATTGCATCGTTGCCATCGAGGATAACAAGGTGGGGTTTATTTCATATTTCATGAATTTATCTCTCTACATCATGTCATCTTGCTTAAAGCGTTACTCTGTTTTTAACTTAATACTCTAGATGCATGCTGGATAGCGGTCGATGAGTGGAGTAATAGTAGTAGATGCAGAATCGTTTCGGTCTACTTGTCACGGACGTGATGCCTATATACATGATCATGCCTAGATATTCTCATAACTATGCTCAATTCTGTCAATTGCTCAATAGTAATTTGTTCACCCACCGTAGAATACTTATGCTCTTGAGAGAAGCCACTAGTGAAACCTATGGCCCCCGGGTCTATTCTCATCACATCAATCTCCATCACTTTAATCTTGCTTTGCTTTTTTACTTTGCCTTTTATTTTTCACTTTGCATCTTTATACCAAAAATATTATATCTATCAGATCTCACTCTCGTAAGTGATCGTGAAGGGATTGACAACCCCTAATCGCGTTGGTTGCGAGTAGCTATCATTTTGTGCAGGTACGAGGGACTTGAGCGTTGCCTCCTACTGGATTGATACCTTGGTTCTCAAAAACTGAGGGAAATACTTACGCTACTCTGCTGCATCATCCCTTCCTCTTCGGGGAAATCAAACACAAGCTCAAGAGGTAGCAAGAAGAATTTCTGGCGCCGTTGCCGGGGAGTCTACGCAAAAAGTCAACATACCAAGTACCCATCACGATCCCTATCTCTCGCATTACATTAGTTGCCATTTTCCTCTCGTTTTCCTCTCCCCCACTGCACCCTTGCCGTTTTATTCGCCCTCTCTTTCCCATTCTCCTTCTCCTTCTCTTTCTCCGCTTGCCCTTTTTGCTTGCCCATGTGTTGGATTGCTTGTTTGTCACGATGGCTCAAGATACTACCAAATTGTGTGATTTCACCAATACCAATAATAATGATTTCCTTAGCACTCCGATTGCTCCTCTTGCTAATACTGAATCTTGTGAAATCAATACTGCTTTGTTGAATCTTGTTATAAAAGATCAATTCGACGGCCTTCCTAGTGAAGATGCCGCTACTCATCTGAATAGCTTCGTTGATTTATGTGATATGCAAAAGAAAAAAGATGTCGATAATGATGTCGTTAAATTAAAGCTATTTCCTTTTTCGCTTAGAGATCATGCTAAAGCTTGGTTTTCGTCTTTGCCTAAAAATAGTATTGATTCTTGGAACAAGTGCAAAGATGCTTTTATCTCTAAGTATTTCCCTCCCGCTAAGATCATCTCTCTTAGAAACGATATTATGAATTTTAAGCAACTTGATCATGAACATGTTGCACAAGCTTGGGAGAGAACAAAATTAATGATACGTAATTGCCCTACTCATGGTTTGAATTTGTGGATGATTATACAATTTTTTTTTGCCGGATTGAATTTTGCTTCTAGAATTCTTTTAGATTCGGCCGCAGGAGGTAGTTTTATGGAAATCACTTTAGGAGATGCTACTAAACTCCTAGATAATATTATGGTTAATTATTCTCAATGGCATACTAAAAGATCTTCTAATAAAAAAGTGCATGCGATAGAAGAAATCAATATGTTGAGTGGAAAGATGGATGGACTTATGAAATTATTTGCTACTAAGAGTGTTTCTTCTAATCCTAATGATATGCCCTTGTCTACTTTGATTGAGAATAACAATGAATCTACGGATGTGAATTTTGTTGGTAGGAATAATTTCGGTAACAACGCTTATAGAGGGATTTTAATCCTAGGCCATATCCTAGTAATCCTTCTAATAATTATGGGAATTCCTACAATAACTCTTATGGAAATTATAATAAGATGCCCTCTGAATTTGAGAATAGTGTTAAAGAGTTTATGAATTCACAAAAGAATTTTAATGCTTTGCTTGAAGAGAAATTGCTTAAAGTTGATGATTTGGCTAGGAACATTGATAGAATTTCTCTTGAGGTTGATTCTTTGAAGCTTATATCTATTCCTCCTAAGGATGATATCAATAGTCTCTCAAAGCCATGAGAATTTCCATTGATAAGTGCAAGGAAAGAACCGCTAGGATGCGTGCTTCCAAAGATGCCTTTATTAAAGCGTGTTCTTCCAATTCTTATGAAAATCAAGATGAAGATCTAAAAGTTATTGATGTGTCTCCTATTAAATCTTTGTTTTGCAATATGAATCTTGATGAAACTGAATATGATCTTCCTTAACCTAGAAGGCGTTCTAAAAATTCGGAGTATTTAGATCTTTATGATGAAATTGATAAAAGTGGGATTGAAAGAAATAAAAATCTAGATGTTGCTAAACCCAATATATTGGATTTAAAGGAATTTAATTATGAAAGTTGCTCTTTGATTGATTGTATTTCCTTGTTGCAATCCGTGCTAAATTCTCCACATGCTTATAGTCAAAATAAAGCCTTCACTGAACATATTGTTGATGCCTTGATGCAATCTTATGAAGAAAAACTTGAGTTGAAAGTCTCTATACCTAGAAAACTCTATGATGAGTGGGAACCAACTATTAAAATTAAAATTAAAGACCATGAGTTTTATGCTTTGTGTGATTTGGGTGCTAGTGTCTCCACCATCCCCAAAACTTTGTGTGATTTACTAGATTTCCGCGATTTTGATGATTGCTCTCTAAACTTGCATCTTGCGGATTCTACCATTAAGAAACCTATGGTAAGGATTAATGATGTTCTTATTGTTGCAAATATGAATTATGTGCCCGTAGATTTCATTGTTCTTGATATAGATTGCAATCCTTCTTGCCCTATTATTCTTGGTAGACCTTTCCTTAGAACGGTTGGTGCGATTATTGATATGAAGGAAGGGAATATTAGATTTCAATTTCCATTAAAAAAGGGCATGGAACACTTTCCAAGAAAGAAAAATAAAATTTCCATATGAAACTATCATGAGAGACACTTATGGATTGCCTACCGAAGATGGCAATACCTAGATCTATCCTCGCTTTTATGCCTAGCTAGGGGCGTTAAACGATAGCGCTTGTTGGGAGGCAACCCAATTTTATTTCTATTCCTTACTTCTTGCTCCTGTTTAGTAATAAATAAATTATCTAGCCTCTGTTTTGGTTGTGTTTTTCGTGTTTAACTAGTGTTTGTGCCAAGCAGAACCGTTGGGAAGACTTGGGGAAAGTCTTGTTGAACTTGCTGTAAGAAACAGAAACTTTAGCCCTCAGGAGAACTGCTGTAATTTTTATTTGGAAAGTGCTATTTAGTTAATTGTTTTTGAATATGATTAATAGATAAATTCCTCACATCCTGAAATTTATTTTAGAATTTTTGGGCTTCCAGAAGTTTGTGTTAGTTACAGATTACTACAGACTGTTCTGTTTTTGACAGATTCTATTTTTCGTGTGTTGTTTGCCTATTTTGATGAATCTATGGTTGGTAAAATAGTTTATAATCCATAGAGAAGTTGGAATACAGTAGGTTTAACACCAATATAAATAAATAATGACTTCATTACAGTATCTTGAAGTGGTATTTTGTTTTCTTTCTCTAACGGAGCTCACGAGATTTCTATTGAGTTTTGTGTTGTGAAGTTTTCAAATTTTGGGTGAATTCTTGTGATGGATTATGGAACAAAGAGTGGTAAGAGCCTAAGCTTGGGGATGCCCATGTCACCCCCAAGATAATCCAAGGACACCAAAAAGTCAAAGCTTGGGGATGCCCCGGAAGGCATCCCCTCTTTCGTCCACTTCCATCGGTAATTTACTTGGAGCTATATTTTTATTCACCAACATGATATGTGTTTTTCTTGGAGCATCTTGCATTATTTGTGTCTTTGGTTGTTAGTATGCCACAATCATCCTTGCTGTACACACCTTTTGAGAGAGCCATGCATGAATTAGAATTTGATAGAATACTCTATGTGCTTCACTTATATCTTTTTGAGCTAAGTAGTTTTGCTCTATGTGTTTCACTTATATCTTTTGAGCGTTATAATTTTGCTCTATGTGCTTCACTTAGATCTTTTAGAGCACGGTGGTGGATTTGTTTTAAAGAAACTATTGATCTCTCATGCTTCACTTAAATTATTTTGAGAGTCTTAATAGCATGGTAATTTGCTTAATAATAACATGCTTGGTGTTCAAGATTTTTGAAACTTTCTTTTGAGTGTGTTGAATACTAAGAAAAGTTGGATGCTTGATAATTGTTTTGAGATATGGAGGTAATAATATCAAAGTCATGCTAGTTGAGTAGTTGTGAATTTGAGAAGTGCTTGTGTTGAAGTTTGCAAGTCCCGTAGCATGCACGTATGGTAAACATTATGTAACAAATTTGAAACATGAGGTGTTATTTGATTGTCCTCCTTATGAGTGGCGGTCGGGGACGAGCGGTGGTCTTTTCCTACCAATCTATTCCTCTAGGAGCATGCGCGTAACACTTTGGTTTTTGATGGCTTGTAGATTTTTGCAATAAGTATATGAGTTCTTTATGACTAATGTTGAGTCCATGGATTATACGCACTCTCACCCTTCAATCCTTGCTAGCCTCTTCGGTACCGTGCATTGCTCTTTCTCACATCGAGAGTTGGTGCAAACTTCGCCGGTGCATCCAAACCCCGTGATATGATACACTCTTTCACACATAAACCTCCTTATATCTTCCTCAAAACAGCCACCATACCTACCTATTATGGCATTTCCATAGCCATTCCGAGATATATTGCCATGCAACTTTCCACCATCCAGTTTATCATGACACATTCATCATTGTCATATTGCTTAGCATGATCATGTAGTTGACATAGTATTTGCGGTAAAGACACCGTTCATAATTTTTTTATACTTGTCACTCTTGATTCATTGCATATCCCGGTACACCGCCGGAGGCATCCATATAGAGTCATACTTTGTTCTAGTATCGAGTTGTAAATAAATAGAAGTGTGATGATCATCATTCAATAGAGCATTGCCCAAAAAAAGGAGAAAGGCCAAAGAAAAAAAATAAGGCCCAAATAAAAGGAAAATAAATAAAAAGGGGCAATTCTACTATCTTTTTTTCCACACTTGTGCTTCAAAGTAGCATCATGTTCTTCATATAGAGAGTCTCTTAAGTTATCACTTTCATATACTAGTGGGAATTTTTCATTATAGAACTTGGCTTGTATATTCCAACAATGGGCCTCCTCAAGTGCCCTAGGTCTTCATGAGCAAGCAAGTTGGATGCACACCCACTTAGTTTCTTTTGTTGAGCTTTCATACATTTATAGCTCTAGTGCATCCGTTGCATGGCAATCCCTACTCCTTGCATTAACATCAATCGATGGGCATATCCATAGCCCATTGATTAGCCTCGTTAATGTGAGACTTTCTCCTTTTTGTCTTCTCCACATAACCCCCATCATTATATTCTATTCCACCCATAGTGCTATATCCATGGCTCACGCTCATGTATTGCGTGAAAGTTTATGAGTTTGAAATTATTAAGGTTTGAAATAATTGCTTGGCTTGTCAACGGGGTTGTGCATGATGAGAGCATTCTTGTGTGACGAAAATGGAGCATGACTAAACTATATGATTTTATAGGGATGAACTTTCTTTGGCCATGTTACTTTAAGAAAACATAATTGCTTTGTTGGTTTGCTTGAAGTATTATTATTCTCTATGTCAATATGAACTTTTGTCTTGAATCTTTCTAATCTGAATATTCATACCACAATTAAGAAGATTTGCATTGAAATTATGCCAAGTAGCACTCCGCATCAAAAATTCTCTTTTTTATCATTTACCTACTTGAGGACGAGCAAGAATTAAGCTTGGGGATGCCTGATACGTCTCCAACGTATCTATAATTTTTGATTGCTCCATCCTATATTATCTACTGTTTTGGACTATATTGGGCTTTATTTTCCACTTTTATATTATTTTTGGGACTAACCTATTAACCGGAGGCCCAGCCCAGAAATGCTATTTTTTTGCCTATTTCAGTGCTTTGAAGAAACGGAATATGAAACGGAGTCCAAACGGAATGAAACCTTCGGGAACGTGATCTAGGAGACTTGGACCCTACGCCAAGGCATTAGAGAGGCCGTCACGAGGGTGGGGGGCGCGCCCCTGCCTCGTGGGCCCCTCGGAGCTCCACCTACGTAATTCTTCCTCCTATATATACCTACGTACCCCCAAACGAACATGGACGGAGCCAAAAACCTAATTCCACCACCGCAACTTTCTGTATCCACGAGATCCCATCTTGGGGCCTGTTCCGGAGCTCCGCCAGAGAGGGCCGTCATCACGGAGGGCTTCTACATCATCATAGCCTCTCCGATGAAGTGTGAGTAGTTTACCTCAGACCTTCGGGTCCATAGTTAGTAGCTAGATGGCTTCTTCTCTCTTTTTGGATCTCAATACAAAGTTCTGCCCCTCTCTTGTGGAGATCTATTCGATGTAATCTTCTTTTTGTGGAGTGTTTGTTGAGACCGATGAATTGTGGGTTTATGATCAAGTCTATCTATGAATAATATTTGAATCTTCTCTAAATTCTTTTATGTATGATTAGTTATCTTTGCAAGTCTCTTCGAATTATCTGTTTGGTTTGGCCAACTAGATTGGTAGTTCTTGCCATGGGAGAAGTGCTTAGCTTTGGGTTCGATCTTGCGGTGTCCTTTCCCAGTGACAGAAGGGGTAGCAAGGCACGTATTGCATTGTTGCCATCGAGGATAACAAGATGGGGTTTATTTCATATTGCATGGATTTATCTCTCTACATCATGTCATCTTGCTTAAAGCATTACTCTATTTTTAACTTAATACTCTAGATGCATGCTGGATAGCGGTCGATGAGTGGAGTAATAGTGGTAGATGCAGAATCGTTTTGGTCTACTTGTAACGGACGTGATGCCTATATACATGATCATGCCTAGATATTCTCATAAGTATGCTCAATTCTGTCAATTGCTCAACAGTAATTTGTTCACCCACCGTAGAATACTTATGCTCTTGAGAGAAGTGTTGGGGAACGTAGTAATTTCAAAAAATTTCCTACGCACACGTAAGATCATGGTGATGCATAGCAACGAGGGGGAGAGTCTGATCTATGTACCCTTGTAGATCGCAACGGAAGCATTGGCACAACATAGAGGAAGTAGTCGTACGTCTTCTTCCCGATCCGACCGATCCAAGCACCGTTACTCCGGCACCTCCGAGTTCTTAGCACACGTACAGCTCGATGACGATCCCCGGGCTCTGATCCAGCAAAGCTTCGGGGAGGAGTTCCGTCAGCACGACGGCGTGATGATGATCTTGATGTACTACCGACGCAGGGCTTCGCCTAAGCACTACAACGATATGATCGAGGTGGAATATGGTGGCAGGGGGCACCGCACACGGCTAAGGAACGATCTCAATGATCAACTTGTGTGTCTAGAGGTGCTCCCTACCTCCGTATATAAAGGAGCCAAGGGGGAGGGTGCGGCCGGCCAGGAGGAGGGCGCAGGAGGAGTCCTACTCCTACCGGGAGTAGGACTCCCCCCAATCCTAGTTGGACTAGGATTCCCCGAGGGGGAAAGAGAGAGAGGGGGGCCGACCACCTCTCCTAATCCTAATAGGACTAGGGGAGGGGGGATGCGCGTGGCCACCTTGGGCTGCCCCTTTCTCCATTCCACTAAAGCCCATTAAGGCCCATATGGCTCCCGGGGGGTTCCGGTAACCTCCCGGTACTCCGGTAAAATCCCGATTTCACCCGGAACACTTCCGATATCCAAATATAGGCTTCCAATATATCAATCTTTATGTCTCGACCATTTCGAGACTCCTCGTCATGTCCGTGATCACATCCGGGACTCCGAACTAACTTTGGTACATCAAAATGCATAAACTCATAATAACTGTCATTGTAACGTTAAGCGTGCGGACCCTACGGTTCGAGAACAATGTAGACATGATTGAGACACATCTCCGGTCAATAACCAATAGCGGGACCTGGATGCCCATATTGGCTCCTACATATTCTACGAAGATCTTTATCGGTCAGACCGCATAACAACATACGTTGTTCCCTTTGTCATCGGTATGTTACTTGCCCGAGATTCGATCGTCGGTATCCAATACCTAGTTCAATCTCGTTACCGGCAAGTCTCTTTACTCGTTCTGTAATACATCATCTCGCAACTAACTCATTAGTCACAATGCTTGCAAGGCTTATGTGATGTGCATTACCGAGAGGGCACAGAGATACCTCTCCAACAATCGGAGTGACAAATCCTAATCTCGAAATACGCCAACCCAACATCTACCTTTGGAGACACCTGTAGAGCTCCTTTATAATCACCCAGTTACGTTGTGACGTTTGGTAGCACACAAAGTGTTCCTCCGGTAAACGGGAGTTGCATAATCTCATAGTCATAGGAACATGTATAAGTCATGAAGAAAGCAATAGCAACATACTAAACGATCGGGTGCTAAGCTAATGAAATGGGTCATGTCAATCAGATCATTCAACTAATGATGTGACCTCGTTAATCAAATAACAACACCTTGTTCATGGTTAGGAAACATAACCATCTTTGATTAACGAGCTAGTCAAGTAGAGGCATACTAGTGACATTAAGTTTGTCTATGTATTCACACATGTATTATGTTTCTGGTTAATACAATTCTAGCATGACTAATAAACATTTATCATGATATAAGGAAATAAATAATAACTTTATTATTGCCTCTAGGGCATATTTCCTTCAGTCTCCCACTTGCACTAGAGTCAATAATCTAGATTACACAGTAATGATTCTAACACCCATGGAGCCTTGGTGCTGATCATGTTTTGCTCGTGGAAGAGGTTTAGTCAACGGGTCTGCAATATTCAGATCCGTATGTATCTTGCAAATCTCTATGTCTCCCACCTGGACTAGATCCCGGATGGAATTGAAGCGTCTCTTGATGTGCTTGGTCCTCTTGTGAAATCTGGATTCCTTTGCCAAGGCAATTGCACCAGTATTGTCACAAAAGTTTTTCATTGGACCCGATGCACTAGGTATGACACCTAGATCGGATATGAACTCCTTCATCCAGACTCCTTCATTTGCTGCTTCCGAAGCAGCTATGTATTCCGCTTCACATGTAGATCCCGCTACGACGCTTTGTTTAGAACTGCACCAACTGACAGCTCCACCGTTTAATGTAAACACGTATCCGGTTTGCGATTTAGAATCGTCTAGATCAGTGTCAAAGCTTGCATCAACGTAACCTTTTACGGTGAGCTCTTTGTCAGCTCCATATACGAGAAACATATCCTTAGTCCTTTTCAGGTATTTCAGGATGTTCTTGACCGCTGTCCAGTGATCCACTCCTGGATTACTTTGGTACCTCCCTGCTAATCTTATAGCAAGGCACACATCAGGTCTGGTACACAGCATTGCATACATGATAGAGCCTATGGCTGAAGCATAGGGAACATCTTTCATTTTCTCTCTATCTTCTGCAATGGTCGGGCATTGAGTCTGACTCAACTTCACACCTTGTAACACAGGCAAGAACCCTTTCTTTGCTTGATCCATTTTGAACTTCTTCAAAATCTTGTCAAGGTATGTGCTTTGTGAAAGTCCAGTTAAGCGTCTTGATCTATCTCTATAGATCTTTATGCCTAATATGTAAGCAGCTTCACCGAGGTCTTTCATTGAAAAACTCTTATTCAAGTATCCCTTTATGCTATCTAGAAATTCTATATCATTTCCAATCAGCAATATGTCATCCACATATAATATCAGAAATGCTACAAAGCTCCCACTCACTTTCTTGTAAATACAGGCTTCACCGAAAGTCTGTATAAAACCAAATGCTTTGATCACACTATCAAAGCGTTTATTCCAACTCCGAGAGGCTTGCACCAGTCCATAAATGGATCGCTGGAGCTTGCACACTTTGTTAGCTCCCTTTGGATCGACAAAACCTTCCGGTTGCATCATATACAACTCTTCTTCCAGAAATCCATTCAGGAATGCAGTTTTGACATCCATTTGCCAAATTTCATAATCATAAAATGTGACAATTGCTAACATGATTCGGACAGACTTAAGCATCGCTACGGGTGAGAAGGTCTCATCATAGTCAACCCCTTGAACTTGTCGAAAACCTTTTGCGACAAGTCGAGCTTTATAGACAGTAACATTACCGTCAGCTTCAGTCCTTTTCTTGAAGATCCATTTATTCTCAATTGCTTGCCGATCATCGGGCAAGTCAACCAAAGTCCATACTTTGTTCTCATACATGGATCCCATCTCAGATTTCATGGCTTCAAGCCACTTTGCAGAATCTGGGCTCACCATCGCTTCTTCATAGTTCGTAGGTTCATCATGATCTAGTAGCATGACTTCCAGAACTGGATTACCGTACCACTCTGGCGCGGATCTTACTCTGGTTGATCTACGAGGTTCAGTAGTATCTTGTTCTGAAGTTTCATGATCATTATCATTAACTTCCTCACTTATTGGTGTAGGTGTCGCAGAAATAGTTTTCTATGATGTACTATTTTCCAACAAGGGAGTAGGTACAGTTACCTCATCAAGTTCTACTTTTCTCCCACTCACTTCTTTCGAGAGAAATTCCTTCTCAAGAAAGTTTCCGAATTTAGCAACAAAAGTCTTGCCTTCGGATCTGTGATAGAAGGTGTATCCAATAGTTTCCTTTGGATATCCTATGAAGACACATTTCTCCGATTTGGGTTCGAGCTTATCAGGTTGAAGATTTTTCACATAAGCATTGCAGCCCCAAACTTTCAGAAACGACAACTTCGGTTTCTTGCCAAACCATAGTTCATAAGGCGTCGTCTCAACGGATTTTGATGGTGCCCTATTTAACGTGAATGCGGCCGTCTCTAGAGCATATCCCCAAAACGATAGCGGTAAATCAGTAAGAGACATCATAGATCGCACCATATCTAGTAAAGTACGATTACGACGTTCGGACACACCATTACGCTGTGGTGTTCTGGGTGGCGTGAGTTGCGAAACTATTCCACAATTTTTCAAATGTACACCAAACTCGTAACTCAAATATTCTCCTCCACGATCAGATCGTAGAAACTTTATTTTCTTGTTACGATGATTTTCCACTTCACTCTGAAATTCTTTGAACTTTTCAAATGTTTCGGACTTATGTTTCATTAAGTAGATATACCCATATCTGCTTAAATCATCTGTGAAGGTGAGAAAATAACGATATCCGCCACGAGCCTCAATATTCATCGGACCACATACATCTGTATGTATGATTTCCAACAAATCTGTTGCTCTCTCCATAGTATCGGAGAACGGTGTTTTAGTCATCTTGCCCATGAGGCACGGTTCACAAGTACCAAGTGATTCATAATCAAGTGGTTCCAAAAGTCCATCAGTATGGAGTTTCTTCATGCGCTTTACACCGATATGACCTAAATGGCAGTGCCACAAATAAGTTGCACTATCATTATCAACTATGCATCTTTTGGCTTCTACATTATGAATATGTGTATCACTACTATCGAGATTCAACAAGAATAGACCACTCTTCAAGGGTGCATGACCATAAAAACCATTATTCTCTGATTTAAATGAATAACCGTCTCGCATTAAACAAGATCCAGATATAATGTTCATGCTCAACGCTGGCACCAAATAACAATTATTTAGGTCTAATATTAATCCCGAATGTAGATGTAGAGGTAGCGTGCCGACCGCGATCACATCGACTTTGGAACCGTTTCCCACGCGCATCGTCACCTCGTCCTTAGCCAATCTTCGCTTAAGCCGTAGTCCATGTTTCGAGTTGCAAATATTAGCAACAGAACCAGTATCAAATACCCAGGTGCTACTGCGAGCATTAGTAAGGTACACATCAATAACATGTATATCACATATAGCTTTGTTCACCTTGCCATCCTTCTTATCCGCCAAATACTTGGGGCAGTTCCGCTTCCAGTGACCAGTCTGCTTGCAGTAGAAGCACTCAATTTCAGGCTTAGGTCCAGACTTGGGTTTCTTCTCTTGAGAAGCAACTTGCTTGCCGTTCGTTTTGAAGTTCCCCTTCTTCTTCCCTTTGCCCTTTTTCTTGAAACTAGTGGTTTTGTTAACCATCAACACTTGATGCTCCTTGTTGATTTCTACCTCCGCAGCTTTCAGCATTGCGAAGAGCTCGGGAATAGTCTTGTTCATCCCTTGCATATTATAGTTCATCACGAAGCTCTTGTAGCTTGGTGGCAGTGATTGGAGAATTCTGTCAATGACACAATCATCTGGAAGATTAACTCCCATCTGAATCAAGTGATTATTATACCCAGGCATTTTGAGTATATGCTCACTGACAGAACTGTTCTCCTCCATCTTGCAGCTATAGAACTTATTGGAGACTTCATATCTCTCAATCCGGGCATTTGCTTGAAATATTAACTTCAACTCCTGAAACATCTCATATGCTCCATGACGTTCAAAACGTCGTTGAAGTCCCGATTCTAAGCCATAAAGCATGGCACACTGAACTATCGAGTACTCATCAGCTTTGCTCTGCCAGACGTTCATAACATCTGGTGTTGCTCCAGCAGCAGGCCTGGCACCCAGCGGTGCTTCCAGGACGTAATTCTTCTGTGCAGCAATGAGGATAATCCTCAAGTTACGGACCCCATCCGTGTAATTTCTACCATCATCTTTCAACTTTGCTTTCTCAAGGAACGCATTAAAATTCAATGGAACAACAGCACAAGCCATCTATCTACAATCAACATAAACAAGCAAGATACTATCAGGTACTAAGTTCATGATATATTTAAGTTCAATTAATCATATTACTTAAGAACTCCCACTTAGATAGACATCCCTCTAATCCTCTAAGTGATCACGTGATCCAAATCAACTAAACCATGTCCGATCATCATGTGAGATGGACTAGTTTCATCGGTGAACATCATTATGTTGATCATATCTACTATATGATTCACGCTCGACCTTTGGGTCTCCGTGTTCCGAGGCCATATCTGTATATGCTTGGCTCGTCAAGTATAACCTGAGTATTCCGCGTGTGCAACTGTTTTGCACCCGTTGTATTTGAACGTAGAGCCTATCACACCCGATCATCACGTGGTGTCTCAGCACGAAGAACTTTCACAATGGTGCATACTCAGGGAGAACACTTCTTGATAATTTAGTGAGAGATCATCTTATAATGCTACCGTCAATCAAAGCAAGATAAGATGCATAAAAGATAAACATCACATGCAATCAATATAAGTGATATGATATGGCCATCATCATCTTGTGCTTGTGATCTCCATCTCTGAAGCACCGTCATGATCACCATCGTCACCAGCGCGACACCTTGATCTCCATCGTAGCATCGTTGTCATCTCGCCAATCTTATGCTTCCACGACTATCGCTACCGCTTAGTGATAAAATAAAGCATTACATCGCGATTGCATTGCATACAATAAAGCGACAACCATATGGCTCCTGCCAGTTGCCGATAACTCGGTTTCAAAACATGATCATCTCATACAATAAAATTTAGCATCATGTCTTGACCATATCACATCACAACATGCCTTGCAAAAACAAGTTAGACGTCCTCTACTTTGTTGTTGCAAGTTTTACGTGGCTGCTACGGGCTTAAGCAAGAACCAATCTCACCTACGCATCAAAACCACAACGATAGTTTGTCAAATAGACTCCGTTTTAACCTTCGCAAGGACTGGGCGTAGCCACACTCGGTTCAACTAAAGTTGGAGAGACAGTCGCCCGCAAGCCACCTGTGTGCAAAGCACGTCAGGGGAACCGGTCTCGCGTAAGCGTACGCGTAAGGTTGGTCCAGGTCGTCTCGTCCAACAATACCGCTGAACCAAAGTATGACATGCTGGTAGGCACTATGACTTATATCGCCCACAACTCACTTGTGTTCTACTCGTGCAAATAACATCAAACCATAAAACCTAGGCTCGGATGCCACTGTTGGGGAACGTAGTAATTTCAAAAATTTTCCTACGCACACGCAAGATCATGGTGATGCATAGCAACGAGGGGGAGAGTCTGATCTACATACCCTTGTAGATCGCAACGGAAGCGTTGACACAACGTAGAGGAAGTAGTCGTACGTCTTCTTCCCGATCCGACCGATCCAAGCACCGTTACTCCGGCACCTCCGAGTTCTTAGCACACGTACAGCTCGATGACGATCCCCGGGCTCCGATCCAGCAAAGCTTCGGGGAGGAGTTCCGTCAGCACGCGGCATGATGACAATCTTGATGTACTACCGACGCAGGGCTTCGCCTAAGCACTACAACGATATGATCGAGGTGGAATATGGTGGCAGGGGGCACCGCGCACGACTAAGGAACGATCTCAATGATCAACTTGTGTGTCTAGAGGTGCTCCCTGCCTCCGTATATAAAGGAGGCAAGGGGGAGGGTGCGGCCGGCCAGGAGGAGGGCGCAGGAGGAGTCCTACTCCTACCGGGAGTAGGACTCCCCCCCCCAATCCTAGTTGGACTAGGATTCCCCGAGGGGGAAAGAGAGAGAGGGGGGCCGGCCACCTCTCCTAGTACTAATAGGACTAGGGGAGGGGGGGGGAGGTGTGCGACCACCTTGGGCTGCCCCTTTCTCCTTTCCACTAAAGCCCATTAAGGCCCATATGGCTCCCGGGGGGTTCCGGTAACCTCCCGGTACTCCGGTAAAATCCCGATTTCACCCGGAACACTTCCGATATCCAAATATAGGCTTCCAATATATCAATCTTTATGTCTCGACCATTTCGAGACTCCTCGTCATGTCCGTGATCACATCTGGGACTCCGAACTAACTTCGGTACATCAAAATGCATAAACTCATAATAACTATCATCCTAACATTAAGCATGCGGAACCTACGGTTCGAGAACAATGTAGACATGACTGATACACATCTCCGGTCAATAACCAATAGCGGGACCTGGATGCCCATATTGGCTCCTACATATTCTACGAAGATCTTTATCGGTCAGACCGCATAACAACATACATTGTTCCCTTTGTCATCGGTATGTTACTTGCCCGAGATTCGACCGTCGGTATCCAATACCTAGTTCAATCTCGTTACCGGCAAGTCTCTTTACTTGTTCTGTAATACATCATCTCGCAACTAAATCATTAGTCACAATGCTTGCAAGGCTTATGTGATGTGCATTACCGAGAGGGCCCAGAGATACCTCTCCGACAATCGGAGTGACAAATCCTAATCTCGAAATACGCCAACCCAACATCTACCTTTGGAGACACCTGTAGAGCTCCTTTATAATCACCCAGTTACGTTGACGTTTGGTAGCACACAAAGTGTTCCTCCAGTAAACGGGAGTTGCATAATCTCATAGTCATAGGAACATGTATAAGTCATGAAGAAAGCAATAGCAACATACTAAACGATCAGGTGCTAAGCTAATGAAATGGGTCATGTCAATCAGATCATTCAACTAATGATGTGACCTCGTTAATCAAATAACAACACCTTGCTCATGGTTAGGAAACATAACCATCTTTGATTAACGAGCTTGTCAAGTAGAGCATACTAGTGACACTAAGTTTGTCTATGTATTCACACATGTATTATGTTTCCGGTTAATACAATTCTAGCATGAATAATAAACATTTATCATGATATAAGGAAATAAATAATAACTTTATTATTGCCTCTAGGGCATATTTCCTTCAAGAAGCCACTAGTGAAACCTATGGCCCCCGGGTCTATTCTCATCATATCAATCCCCATCACTTTAATCTTGCTTTACGTTTTGCTTTGCTTTTTATTTTTCACTTTGCATCTTTATACCAAAAATACCAAAAATATTATATCTATCAAATCTCACTCTCGTAAGTGACCGTGAAGGGATTGACAACCCCTAATCGCGTTGGTTGCGAGTAGCTATCGTTTTGTGCAGGTACGAGGGAGTTGAGCGTGGCCTCCTACTAGATTGATACCTTGGTTCTCAAAAACTGAGGGAAATACTTACGCTACTCTGCTGCATCATCCCTTCCTCTTCGGGGAAATCCAACGCAAGCTCAAGAGGTAGCAAGAAGAATTTCTGGCGCCGTTGCCGGGGAGTCTACGCAAAAATTCAACATACCAAGTACCCATCACAATCCCTATCTCTCGCTTTACATTAGTTGCCATTTGCCTCTCGTTTTCCTCTCCCCCACTTCAGCCTTGCCGTTTTATTTGCCCTCTCTCTCTATCCTCCCTCTCTTTTCCGCTTGCCTTTTTGTTTGCTCGTGTGTTGGATTGCTTGCTTGTCGCTACGTCTGAAATTGGGGAAGTTATCGCCGATATGGGCGATAACAATGTCATAGAAAATTATGATGCTCCGGGTGAAGAACCTCCTACCTATCATACAAAAAGATTTCAAATCGGTAGTGGTAATATTATTGGAAAAGGAGTCATCCAAGATATTTTTACTTGTGCCGGTGCTTTGCCCTCTATGGGCGGTTCTATTCTTCATAGAACTAGTAGTCTTGCAGACGCTATTGCCATGCTTATCGTTGAACTTGAAAGGCAATTTATGCATATGCACCCATCTATACAAAGAATTTTCCTAGAATTTTCTAATATCGAGCATTCTTCTGCTAAGCTTGCCGCTACTATCTTTTTGGCTCATGAATTCAGATTTATAATAAAAGAAGCCAAAGAAATCTTTGCGCACTATAGGGTGGACGCTGGTCGTCCTCCGATAGAATCTATCCTCATTGATCAAGAAGAAATTATGCGTTTTCAATCTCTTGACTATGTTGCTTTCAATAAAAACCTTAGAAAAAAGGTGCCAATCAATATTTTAATTGATAGAATCTCTGAACTTAATGATGATTTGGCTATTCGAAACAATGAGCTAGGATGCTCTCTTGAGTTTAGGCTGACAAGGTTCTGTCAAAAGAATGCTTATAATGATGAATTGGTTGTGCAATACGAAGGGCCGAAAGAAGAACCTATACCTCCTAAAATTGATCTTGGGGACCTATGTCCTATTAAATTTAGCCCTTTTGATTACTTTTGCTTGCCTCAAAGAAAACTTGCTGCCGAACGTAGAGAATATGAAATGAGTTTCACCGATCTATCTTATTACTACGGCACAACCTAGATCTATCCTCGCTTTTATGCCTAGCTAGGGGCGTTAAACGATAGCGCTTGTTGGGAGGCAACCCAATTTTATTTTTATTCCTTGCTTTTTGCTCATGTTTAGTAATAAATAAATTATCTATCCTCTGTTTTGGTTGTGCTTTTTGTGTTTAATTAGTGTTTGTGTCAAGTAGAACCATTGGGAAGACTTGGGGAAAGTCGTGTTGAACTTGCTGTAAAAAAACAGAAACTTTAGCGCTCACGAGAACTGCTGTAATTTTTATTTGGGAAGTGCTATTTAGTTAATTCTTTTTGAATATGATTAATAGATAAATTCCTCATGTCCAGCAATTTATTTTAGAATTTTTGGGGTTCCATAAGTTTGCGTTAGTTACAGATTACTACAGACTGTTCTGTTTTTGACAGATTCTGTTTTTCGTGTGTTGTTTGCTTATTTTGGTGAATCTATGGTTGGTAAAATAGTTTATAATCCATAGAGAAGTTGGAATACAGTAGGTTTAACACCAATATAAATAAAGAATGAGTTCATTACAGTATCTTGAAGTGGTCTTTTGTTTTCTTTCTCTAACGGAGCTCACGAGATTTATATTGAGTTTTGTGTTGTGAAGTTTTCAAGTTTTGGGTGAATTCTTGTGATGGATTATGGAACAAGGAGTGGCAAGAGCCTAAGCTTGGGGATGCCCATGGCACCCCAAGATAATCCAAGGACACCAAAAAGTCAAAGCTTGGGGATTCCCCGGAAGGCATCCCCTCTTTTGTCCACTTCCATCGGTGATTTACTTGGAGCTATATTTTTATTCACCAACATGATAAGTGTTTTGCTTGGAGCGTCTTGCATTATTTGTGTCTTTGGTTGTTAGTATGCCACAATCATCCTTGCTGTACACACCTTTTGAGATAGCCATACATGAATTAGAATTTGATAGAATACTCTATGAGTCTATGTGCTTCACTTATATCTTTTTGAGCTAAGTAGTTTTGCTCTATGTGCTTCACTTATATCTTTTGAGCGTTATAATTTTGCTCTATGTGCTTCACTTAGATCTTTTAGAGCACGGTGGTGGATTTGTTTTAAAGAAACTATTGATCTCTCATGCTTCACTTAAATTATTTTGAGAATCTTAATAGCATGGTAATTTTCTTAATAATAACATGCTTGGTATTCAAGATTTGTGAAACTTTCTTTTGAGTGTGTTGAATACTAAGAAAAGTTGGATGCTTGATAATTGTTTTTAGATATGGAAGTAATAATATCAAAGTCATGCTAGTTGAGTAGTTGTGAATTTGAGAAGTGCTTGTGTTGAAGTTTGCAAGTCCCGTAGCATGCACGTATGGTAAACGTTATGTAACAAATTTGAAACATGAGGTGTTATTTGATTGTCCTCCTTATGAGTGGCGGTCGGGGACGAGCGATGGTATTTTCCTACCAATCTATCCCTCTTGGAGCATGCACATAATACTTTGGTTTTTGATGGCTTGTAGATTTTTGCAATAAGTATATGAGTTCTTTATGACTAATGTTGAGTCCATGGATTATACGCACTCTCACCCTTCCATCCTTGCTAGCCTCTTCGGTACCATGCATTGCCATTTCTCACATCGAGAGTTGGTGCAAACTTCGTCGGTGCATCCAAACCCCGTGATATGATACGCTCTTTCACACATAAACCTCCTTATATCTTCCTCAAAACAGCCACCATACCTACCTATTATGGCATTTCCATAGCCATTCTGAGATATATTGCCATGCAACTTTCCACCATCCAGTTTATAATGACACATTCATCATTGTCATATTTCTTAGCATGATCATGTAGTTGACATAGTATTTGTGGCAAAGCCACCGTTCATAATTTTTTCATACTTGTCACTCTTGATTCATTGCATATCCCGGTACACCGCCGGAGGCATCCATATAGAGTCATACTTTGTTCTAGTATCGAGTTGTAATCATTGAGTTGTAAATAAATAGAAGTGTGATGGTCATCATTCAATAGAGCATTGCCCAAAAAATAAGAGAAAGGCCAAAGAAAAAAAAGAAGGCCCAAAAAAAGAGAATAAATAAAAAGGGGCAATGCTACTATCTTGTTTTCCCACACTTGTGCTTCAAAGTAGCACCATGTTCTTCATATAGAGAGTCTCTTAAGTTATCACTTTCATATACTAGTGGGAATTTATCTATAATTTTTGATTGCTCCATGCTATATTATCTACTGTTTTGGACTATATTGGGCTTTATTTTCCACTTTTATATTATTTTTGGGACTAACCTATTAACCAGAGGCCCAATCCAGAATTGCTGTTTTTTTGCCTATTTCAGTGTTTCGAAGAAACAGAATATCAAACGGAGTCCAAAGGAACGAAACCTTCGGGAACGTGATTTTCTCACTGAACGTGATCTAGGAGACTTGGACCCTACGCCAAGGCATCAGAGAGGCGGTCACGAGGGTGGGGGGCGCGCCCCCTGCCTCGTGGGCCCTCGGAGCTCCACCGACGTACTTCTTCCGCCTATATATACCTACGTACCCCCAAACAAACAGGGACGGAGCCAAAGACCTAATTCCACCGCCGCAACTTTCTATATCCACGAGATCCCATCTTGGGGCCTGTTCCGGAGCTCCGCCGGAGAGGGGCGTCATCACGGAGGGCTTCTACATCATCATAGCCTCTCCGATGAAGTGTGAGTAGTTTATCTCAGACCTTCGGGTCCATAGTTAGTAGCTAGATGGCTTCTTCTCTCTTTTTGGATCTCAATACAAAGTTCTGCCCCTCTCTTGTGGAGATCTATTCGATGTAATCTTCTTTTTGTGGAGTGTTTGTTGAGACCGATGAATTGTGGGTTTATGATCAAGTCTATCTATGAATAATTTTTGAATCTTCTCTGAATTCTTTTATGTATGATTAGTTATCTTTGCAAGTCTCTTCGAATTATCCATTTGGTTTGGCCAACTAGATTGGTAGTTCTTGCCATGGGAGAAGTGCTTAGCTTTGCGTTCGATCTTGCGGTGTCCTTTCCCAGTGACAGAAGGGGCAACAAGGCACGTATTGCATCGTTGCCATCGAGGATAACAAGATGGGGTTTATTTCATATTGCATGAATTTATCTCTACATCATGTCATCTTGCTTAAAGCGTTACTCTGTTTTTAACTTAATACTCTAGATGCATGCTGGATAGCGGTCGATGAGTGGAGTAATAGTAGTAGATGCATAATCGTTTCGGTCTACTTGTCACGGACATGATGCCTATATACATGATCATGCCTAGATATTCTCATAACTATGCTCAATTCTGTCAATTGCTCAAAAGTAATTTGTTCACCCACCGTAGAATACTTATGCTCTTGAGAGAAGCCACTAGTGAAACCTATGGCCCCTGGGTCTATTCTCATCATATCAATCTCCATCACTTTAATCTTGCTTTGCTTTTTTACTTTGCTTTTTATTTTTAACTTTGCATCTTTATACCAAAAATACCAAAAATAGTATATCTATCAGATCTCACTCTTGTAAGTGACCGTGAAGGAATTGACAACACCTAATCGCGTTGGTTGCGAGTAGCTATCATTTTGTGCAGGTACGAGGGACTGGAGCGTGGCCTCCTACTGGATTGATACCTTGGTTCTCAAAAACTGAGGGAAATACTTACGCTACTCTACTCCATCATCCCTTCCTCTTCGGGGATGTAACATCCCAAATTTTCAATTTGGAATGTTATATATTAGATCATCATGCATATCATATTTTCTTGCATTTTGCCGATCCTAGAAATTTCACGCAACTCAAGGACCCTCGGAGAGAGTTGGAGATTTCGTCATTTTCATATTTGAGTTTTTCTCAAATTTCGAAAAGAGGATCATTGGATTTGTCGGAGTTTCATTTGCCTTTTTATTTGGATTAGGGAAAAATGCGTGTTTTCAAAAATTGCATTCTAGGTCCTGAGAAAAGTTCATTTTGTTCGACTCATTTTAAGAGTCGGGGAAAATTTACTTTAGAAGTTTTGGAGTTCGTTTAGTTCTCTTTTCCTTTGTTTTCTGCACGTGAAACCGATTTAAAAAAAATTCCAGCGCGCCTGGGCCAAGGCCCAAGCCGCCGGCCAGGCCGGCCCCTCCCCATCGCGTGCGCGCAGCTGCGCAGGCGCCCAAGCCGCCGCCGCCTAGGAGTCCTAGTTGGACTCCGTTTGTCTTTTTTTAGGACTCCCTCTCCTTCTCTTTTTCCTCCTCTTTTTCTTGCCCCCTCCCCCAAGCAAACCCTCCCCTCACCTATATAAATACCCAAGCCCCCTCCTCTAAACCCCACATCAAACCCCAAGCCCCAAGCCGCGCCGCCCCTAGCGCCGCACCTTGCCCGCGCCGCCGCCCTTGTGCCGCCGCCGCCGCCCTGCGTCACCACCGCCGCCGCCGCCGTTCGCCGGAGCCCCTCGCCGAAGACCTCGCCGGAGGTAGCCCCGCGCCGCATCTCTTTTTCTTTTCCTTGGTTCGGTTTTTCTTCTAAACCATTCCGATTCTTTTCTTCTCTTCCGATTCGTTTTCTTTCCGGTTCTTCTCTAAACCGTTCCGGTTTTCTAGATCGGTTTTTCGTTCGGTTTTCTTTTCCGAAACCCTAGATCGGATTCGTTTTCTTTTCCAGTTTAGTTGCCTCGAGACCGTTCGCCGGACCGTTCGTCCTAACGAACGTGATCACCGGATTATTCTCGGCTAACGAACGTCCGTTTGTTTAACCGTTCTTTTTTTCTTTTCGTTCGATTTATTCCGCGATCGCGATCTTCTTTCTAGTCTATCTTCTCGCTCGTCTATCGGAATCAGGTGGTTCAAGCGCCTGGAGTTTCGTTTCGAAACCGCCGTTCCGACTAATCAACTTAAACCAGTTTTTGCTACGGTAAAATTTGACCTAGTTTCAACTTGCTAGAACCGAGTTGTTTTCTTCCGCCGTTTGTTTTCGATTTCTTTGTTCGGTTCGTTCTTTCTTTGCAACCGGAGTTCTTAAGTTGAACTATCTGGTTCAATCTTTTGTTCGAGTTTTACCTGTGCATTAGATGAGTACTTATTGTATGCTTGTTGTTTGTCTGTGATAGATTACCCGGATTGCGCCGCTTGTTACTTCGAATCTCTAGGACTCGCGGATCATCAGCAAGGCAAGTAACACTTTGATCATACCTTTTCTACAACCTAGTTTTATTGCATTAGATCCATCCTCACACATTGCATGATTAGGATCTAATTAAATTGCGGGATGGGAAGTAGATGATGTAGTACCTATTACCTGTTTATTATGAAACCTTTGGGAGTTACTTCTACGTTTGCTTATTATGCCATGCTATGCTAGTAGACGTGGATTGGGTGAGTGATATCCATGACAGATGTGAGATTGATAATTTTAATGGTTTATCTAAGGTGGCAACTTAAACACACATCTGGGTGGATTGAGGCACCTGATGTCTATCAGGACTTGCCTATTTTATTTTGGACCGCCACCCAGGCTCAAAGGGATCATAAGATCTTTCATGCTAAATACTTACGTGTGCAGCCACAAGCCAATATGGGCTCTGGCATAGTTGATTAAGTCGTGCGAACTCTTAGAGGGTAGACTAGCAGATGTAGGGGAAAGTAGGTGTACCGGTCTATCCATCGTAAGGTGCTAGCGCTTCTGAAAGACTGTGTCTCGGTCATCCGTTTCTCAAACACCAGTAGTGCAAGAAATCCAACGGAGGCGATCGAGTCTTGTGGGGAAAAGTGCGCAAACCTCCACAGAGTGTAACAAACTAATCATGATTAGCCATGTCCCCGGTTATGGACAATCTTGAGTATCTAGTACTTGAATATCATGTGAATCTCATCATGTTACTTCTAATTAATTTTGTTGGGTTTTAATTGTTCACTTAATTGGGATTGAGAATGCTGTCAACCATTCTCAATGTTTAACAACCACCATGATAGTTAAATAAATTTATTCCTTTGCAGTAGGGAAAAATTGGCTTTACGCAAAATAGTAACCATAGAGCTTTCCACCAGCCAAATATGCATATAGTATAGCTATTTCATTCCATTACTCTCTATGTGTTACCTTGCCAGCATATTCCATGTGCTGACCCGTTTTCAGGCTGCAACGTTAATGTTGCAGACTTTTCAGACGACGATTAAGGTGCTTTTAGGTCGTGGCTCTATACTCAGTGATGCCGTTGGAGTTGATGGACCCATTTATCTTCCAAGTCTTCCGCTATTATCTATATTAGATGGCCTTAAGCCATATTATTGTAATAATTTGTCTTTTGAGACACCGATGTAATAAGTGTGTGATTGCCACTCTGCTATAAATCCTTCGAAGTACTGTGTGGTGTCAGCATTACTGATCCAGGGATGACACCGGAGCACAGTAGACGTGATCCATTCAGGTCGGGTCGCTACAGAGATGGTATCAGAGCACACGCTGACTGTAGGACACGACCACTAAGTTAAAGCCATAGATCACTATTCTCTCCTCATTTTCTAACTCCTCATCTTTTCTACTCTTTAGGATGAAGGACGCGAAGATTAAGTACGCTCAACCGGATGAAGGCACACCT
Source organism: Triticum monococcum (assembly GCA_034509565.1). NCBI lineage: Eukaryota > Viridiplantae > Streptophyta > Magnoliopsida > Poales > Poaceae > Triticum > Triticum monococcum. The sequence goes on along the minus strand of CM067846.1, from coordinate 119,869,737 downwards.
TTTGGATTTCACTTGAAGGAAGTCACCAAGTACCTAAACATTGGATTACCAAGTTTCACGGGAACCTTCAACGCCACTCTACCTGAAGAGGAGCGCTGGAAGGTTCAAGCTCACGTTCCGGGAAGGACATTCGCGCCAATCACGAAGCCCATAGATAGTGTTTTCAATGCACCAACTTGGAGTCTAGGAAGGAGCATGGCAGCCCATATCACCATAGGACGCATTGGAGAAGTTTATCAAGAAGACCTCAAGGACACTATCTACCAGATTTGCGAATGCCGAGATGAACAATGGGAGTTGGTCACCACCAAGAAGGATAGATCCATTGCAGCTTTTATCCAGGAGTTAAACCAGCACACTCGACGCCACGAGAACCAGATGTGCAATGAGATGATAGAATTGAAGAATGCGAAGGCAAGGATCATCGAGCTAGAAGGAGAACTGAAGGCTACACGCAAGGACTACATGGACGAGATCGTAGCTTTAGCAAGACACAACTGCGATCTTAAGCAAGAGATTGAAGAACTCAAGATGGAGTTAGCATCCAGGAAGGAAGACATGTACGTTGCATGTCCGGACAACTACATCATCATTGACGACACCGATTCGGATCCAAGTGAACCCGACTTTGAAGACGAAGCTGGAGCGGACATCATGGAGTCTTCCATCGGTTCAAATTTCTAGATGACCACCAAATATTAGTAGTATTTCCCCCATGTAAACACTATAGTTCGAGCACTTTTGTGATAGTTAGATCGATTGTATGCCCTTGTTTGATTGAATGAAGTGATTTTGTGTGAATTTGCTCATGTGCATTGGGGTAGTGTTTTCTCTTTAGACCTCTCTCTATTCTTATTTCTCGTCTCCTCTAAACCCTCAGATGCCTCCGAGATGTGACACTGGATTTCCGCCGGAGCTCACTCAGTTGATCCAGCAACAGAATCAATTGATGCAGATGTTAGTTCAGAATCAGCAGAACAACAACAACAACCCACCACCACCACCACCACCTGTTGACCACTTGCCCCGTTTCCTTAGGCTAAATCCGCCGGTGTTCTCTAGTAGCATCGAGCCGATAGTAGCAGACGATTGGCTCCGCAAGATAGGAAGGGAGTTGACCACTGCAGGATGCACGGATGGTGAGAAAGTGAAGTTTGCCGCACATCAGTTAGAAGGACCCGCGGCAGCATGGTGGGAGAATTTCACAGCCACCTTCCCAGTTGACACCGTCACATGGGATCAGTTTCAGCAAGCTTTCCACACTGCACATGTTTCAGCAGGAGCTATGGCCATGAAGAAGCGTGAGTTTCGCAACTTACGCCAAGGAGGAAGGACAGTTGGCCAGTATGTTGACGACTTCAGCAAGCTAGCACGTTATGCCCCAGATGACGTTGCTACGGATGCAACTAAGCAGGAGAAGTTTCTGGAAGGATTGAATGATGAGTTAAGCATGCAGTTGATGGTAGCAAGTTTCAACAACTACCAGGAGTTGGTAGATCGTGCCATCATGATTGAAGGGAAGCAACAGCAGATTGAGAACCGCAAGAGGAAGTATGGACAGGGGAAGTATAACTCTGGAGCCCAGCAGAAGCCCCGTTTTACCCCTAAATCGGGATTTCAGTTTCAGCATACCCATGGAGGAGGTAGCTCGCACAAGCACAATGGCCACAAGAATGGTAATGGGAATGGAGGAAGCAACGGCCAGAATCGGACCACCCCAACAACCCCAGCCAAGAGAGATCTGAGTCAAGTCACCTGTTTCAAGTGTTCCAAGACCGGACATTATGCCAATGAATGTCCTGAAGGCCAGAATGGAAATGGCAATGGAAGCTCAGGGAAGAAGCGGAACCCTTTCAATAGGGGATAGGTGAACCACGTTAACGTGGAGGAGGTTGAAGATCAGCCTGATGCAGTAATCGGTAAGTTTTTGGTTAAGTCATTTACCGCACTCGTTCTTTTCGATACTGGTGCATCACATTCATACATATCAAAGGGATTTGTGGAAAAATATACCCTGCGCACTAGGATTCTTAAAACACCTATGCTAGTAAGTTCGCCAGGAGCAGAATACATGGCTAGTCAAGGATGTTTTCAAGTGCCATTAAGCATAGGAAGGCATGTTTTCCCAACAGATTTGATTATTCTGGAATCCCAAGGTCTGGATGTAATCCTCGGTATGGATTGGTTGTCGAAGTATGGAGGAAACATCGATTGTGCTAGTAAGTCAATTTTGCTAACAACGCCAGAAGGAAGAAGGATCAAGTATGTATCCCGGCATGTGCCAAATAGGACACAAGTAAATTCCCTAACAGGAGTAGTGCAGGAGGAAGTACCAGTGGTAAAGGATTTTCCTGATGTATTTCCTGAAGAGTTGCCAGGCATGCCACCGGATAGAGACATTGAGTTTTTGATTGAGTTATTGCCAGGTACAGGCCCAATATCAAAGAGACCGTACCGGATGCCAGCAAAGGATTTGGTAGAAATTAAGAATCAGATTAAGGAGTTATTGGAGAAAGGTTACATTCGCCCAAGTTCTTCGCCTTGGGGATCACCCGTACTTCTAGTGGAGAAGAAGGATGGATCATTGCGGATGGTTGTTGATTATCGTGGATTGAATGAAGTAACCATCAAGAACAAGTACCCACTGCCAATGATTAATGATCTGTTTGATCGTTTGCAAGGAGCTAAAGTGTTTTCCAAGATCGATTTGCGATCAGGGTACCACCAGTTGAAGATTCGAGAGCAGGACATACCTAAGACAGCATTCACCATAAGATATGGACTGTATGAGTATACCATTATGTCATTTGGATTGACTAACGCACCTGCCTATTTTATGAACCTGATGAACAAAGTGTTTATGGAGTTTTTGGATAAGTTCTTCGTAGTGTTCATTGATGATATCCTGGTTTATTCAAAGAATGAAGAAGAGCATAAGGAACATTTGCGTTTGGTTTTGGAGAAACTAAGGGAACATCAGTTATATGCCAAATTTAGCAAATGTGAGTTTTGGTTGAAAGAAGTAGGATTTCTTGGACACGTTATATCCGGAGAAGGGATAGCAGGTGACCCCACAAAGGTTGAGACCGTAACCAAATGGGACGCACCAACGACAGTTGGAGAGATCCGGAGTTTTCTTGGACTCGCAGGATACTACCGGAGATTCATTGAGAATTTTTCAAAGATTGCGAAGCCTATGACGGAGTTGTTGAAGAAGGATACCAAGTTCAATTGGACTGAGGAGTGTGAGGCTAGTTTCCAGGAGTTGAAGAAACGTTTGGTTACCTCACCAGTGTTGATTTTGCCAGATCAGACCAAGGATTATGAGGTGTATTGTGACGCTTCACGTCGAGGACTTGGAGCAGTGCTTATGCAGGAAGGTAGAGTTGTTTCGTATGCTTCACGACAACTGAAGCCTCATGAGTTGAATTAGGCCACACATGATTTGGAGTTAGCAGCCGTAGTGCATGCATTGAAGACATGGAGACATTTCCTCATTGGAAATCATTGTGAGGTGTACACGGATCACAAGAGTTTGAAGTACATTTTCACGCAGAAGGAGTTGAATCTCAGACAAAGGAGATGGTTGGAGCTCATCAAGGATTATGACATGAGATTGCATTACCATCCTGGTAAAACTAATGTAGTAGCTGACGCATTGAGCCGTAAGAGTCATGTCAATACGTTAATGACGGAAGAAATACCCAAGGAGTTAGCAGAAAACCTTCATGAACTAAGTTTGGAGATAGTTCCGAAAGGCTATGTAGCAGCATTGGAGATTCAGTCAACATTGATGGATAAAATCAGAGAAGCTCAGAAATCTGATAAGGAGATTGCTTCTATAAAGGAGAAACTAAGCAAAGGAAAAGCAAAGGGATTTCGTGAGGATGAGCAGGATATCCTATGGTTTGAGGACCGTGTTTATGTGCCGAATGACCCGGAGATCAGGAAGTTGATTTTGCAAGAGGCACATGATTCACCATATTCGATTCACCCAGGAAATACCAAGATGTATTTGGATTTGAAGGAGACATTCTAGTGGACCGGAATGAAGAAGGATATTGCAGCATATGTAGCAGTTTGTGACGTATGTCATAGAGTAAAGGCAGAGCATCAGAAGCCAGCCGGATTGTTGCAACCATTGCCGATACCCGAATGGAAGTGGGATAAGATAGGCATGGATTTTATCACAGGACTACCCAGGACGAAGGCAGGATATGACTCGATATGGGTAGTAGTTGATCGTTTGACGAAGGTAGCACATTTCATTCCAGTTAAGACCACTTACACCAGTGCTAAGTTGGCAAAGATATACATGACTAGGATCATTTGTTTGCATGGAGTTCCGAGGAGTATTGTATCAGACAGAGGAACCCAATTTACCTCAAAGTTTTGGAATCAGTTGCATGAAACTTTGAGAACTAGGCTAGAGTTCAGCACCGCTTTTCATCCACAGACAGATGGACAGACCGAGAGAGTCAATCAGATTTTGGAAGATATGCTGAGAGCTTGTGCACTAGATTATGGATCTAGTTGGGACGATAATTTGCCGTATGCGGAGTTTTCTTATAACAACAGTTACCAAACCAGTCTGAAGATGGCACCTTTCGAAGCTTTATACGGAAGGAGGTGCAGGACACCGTTGTCATGGGACGAAGTTGGAGACCGTCAGCTGTTTGGACCAGATTTGATTAAGGAGTCTGAACAGAAAGTTAAGTTGATTCACGATAGGCTCAAGGTAGCCCAGTCCAGGCAGAAGAGCTATGCAGATTCTAAACGCAAGGAGACAGTTTACGAAACTGGAGACAGAGTGTATCTCCGAGTATCCCCACTTCGAGGAGTTAAATGTTTTGGAGTTAAGGGAAAATTAGCACCGTGTTTCGTTGGACCATATAAGATCTTGCAACGTATGGGAGAAGTCGCGTATAAGTTGGAATTACCAGAGGGACTGTCAGGAGTTCATGATGTATTCCATGTTTCTCAGCTGAAGAAATGTCACGCCGAGATGGCGGAGGTACCGTTAAGAGATACAGTGCCGCTTGAAGCAATTCGGTTGAAGGACGACTTAACGTATGAAGAGAAACCAGTCAAAATTATCGAGTTTGCTAGCAGAGTTACCCGCAGCAAGGTTATCAGGTTTTGCAAAGTTCAGTGGAACCACCACTCAGAGGATGAAGCCACCTGGGAGAGAGAAGAAGATTTTCTCAAGGACCACCCTCACCTATTTTCTAGCCAACCCGAATCTCGAGGGCGAGATTCATCTTAAGGGGGGTAGGTTTGTAACATCCCAAATTTTCAATTTGGAATGTTATACATTAGATCATCATGCATATCATATTTTCTTGCATTTTGCCGATCCTAGAAATTTCACGCAACTCAAGGACCCTCGGAGAGAGTTGGAGATTTCGTCATTTTCATATTTGAGTTTTTCTCAAATTTTCAAAAGAGGATCATTGGATTTGTCGGAGTTTCATTTGCCTTTTTATTTGGATTAGGGAAAAATGCGTGTTTTCAAAAATTGCATTCTAGGTCCCGAGAAAAGTTCATTTTGTTCGACTCATTTTAGGAGTCGGGGAAAATTTACTTTAGAAGTTTTGGAGTTCGTTTAGTTCTCTTTTCTTTTGTTTTCTGCGCGCGAAACCGATTTTAAAAAAAATTCCAGCGCGCCTGGGCCAAGGCCCAAGCCGCCGGCCAGGCCGGCCCCTCCCCATCGCACGCGCAGCCGCGCAGGTGCCCAAGCCGCCGCCGCCTAGGAGTCCTAGTTGGACTCCGTTTGCCTTTTTTTTAGGACTCCCTCTCCTTCTCTTTTCCTCCTCTTTTTCTTGCCCCCTCCCCAAGCAAACCCTCCCCTCACCTATATAAATACCCAAGCAGCCCTCTAAACCCCACATCAAACCCCAAGCCCCAAGCCGCGCCGCCCCTAGCGCCGCACCTTGCCTGTGCCGCCGCCCTTGTGCCGCCGCCGCCGCCCTGCGTCACCACCGCCGCCACCGCCGTTCGCCGGAGCCCCTCGCCGGAGACCTCGCCGAAGGTAGCCCCGGGCCGCATCTCTTTTTCTTTTCCTCGGTTCGGTTTTTCTTCTAAACCGTTCCGATTCTTTTCTTCTCTTCCGATTCGTTTTCTTTCCGGTTCTTCTCTAAACCGTTCCGGTTTTCTAGATCGGATTTTCGTTCGGTTTTCTTTTCCGAAACCCTAGATCGGATTCGTTTTCTTTTCCGGTTTAGTTTCCTCGAGACCGTTCGCCGGACCATTCGTCCTAACGAACGTGATCACCGGATTATTCTCGGCTAACGAACGTCCGTTCGTTTAACCGTTCTTTCTTTTTCTTTTCGTCGGATTTATTCCGCGATCGCGATCTCAGATCCGATCTTCTTTCTAGTCTATCTTCTCGCTCGTCTATCGGAATCAGGTGATTCAAGCGCCTGGAGTTTCGTTTCGAAACCGCCGTTCCAACTAATCAACTTAAACCAGTTTTTGCTATGGTAAATTTTGACCTAGTTTCAACTTGCTAGAACCGAGTTGTTTTCTTCCGCCGTTTGTTTTCGGTTTCTTTGTTCGGTTCGTTCTTTCTTTGCAACCGGAGTTCTTAAGTTGAACTATCTGGTTCGATCTTTTGTTCGAGTTTTACCTGTGCATTAGATGAGTACTTATTGTATGCTTGTTGTTTGTCTGCGATAGATTATCCGGATTGTGCCGCTTGTTACTTCGAATCACTAGGACTCGCGGATCATCAGCAAGGCAAGTAACACTTTGATCATACCTTTTCTACAACCCAGTTTTATTGCATTAGATCCATCCTCACACATTGCATGATTAGGATCTAATTAAATTGTGGGATGGGAAGTAGATGAGGTAGTACCTATTACCTGTTTATTATGAAACCTTTGGGAGTTACTTCTACGTTTGCTTATTATGCCATGCTATGCTAGTAGACGTGGATTGGGTGAGTGATATCCATGACAGATGTGAGATTGATAATTTTAATGGTTTATCTAAGGTGGCAACTTAAACACACATCTGGGTGGATTGAGGCACCTGATGTCTATCAGGACTTGCTTGTTTTATTTTGGACCGCCACCCAGCCTCAAAGGGATCATAAGATCTTTCATGCTAAATACTTACGTGTGCAGCCACAAGCCAATATGGGCTCTGGCATAGTTGATTAAGTCGTGCGAACTCTTACAGGGTAGACTAGCAGATGTAGGGGAAAGTAGGTGTACCGGTCTAACCATCATAAGGTGCTAGCGCTTCTGAAAGACTGTGTCTCGGTCATCCATTTCTCAAACACCAGTAGTGCGAGAAATCCAACGGAGGCGATCGAGTCTTGTGGGGAAAAGTGTGCAAACCTCTGCAGAGTGTAACAAACTAATCATGATTAGCCGTGTCCCCGGTTATGGACAATCTTGAGTATCTAGTACTTGAATATCATGTGAATCTCATCATGTTACTTCTAATTAATTTTGTTGGGTTTTAATTGTTCACTTAATTGGGATTGAGAATGCTGTCAACCATTCTCAATGTTTAACAACCACCATGACAGTTAAATAAATTTATTCCTTTGCAGTAGGGAAAAATTGGCTTTACGCAAAACAGTAACCATAGAGCTTTCCACCGGCCAAATATGCATATAGTATAGCTGTCCATTACCCTCTATGTGTTACCTTGCCAGCATATTCCATGTGCTGACCCGTTTTCGGGCTGCAACGTTAATGTTGCAGACTTTTCAGACGACGATTAAGGTGCTTTTAGGTCATGGCTCTATACTCAGTGATGCCGTTGGAGTTGATGGACCCATTTATCTTCCAAGTCTTCCGTTGTTATCTATATTAGATGGCCTTAAACCATATTCTTGTAATAAGTTCTCTTTTGAGACACCGATGTAATAAGTGTGTGATTGCCACTCTGCTATAAATCCTTCGAAGTACTGTGTGGTGTCAGCATTATTGATCCAGGGATGACACCGGAGCACAGTAGACGTGATCCATTCGGGTCGGGTCGCTACATGGGAAATCCAACGCAAGCTCAAGAGGTAGCAAGAAGAATTTCTGGCGCCGTTGCCGGGGAGTCTACGCAAAAAGTCAACATACCAAGTACCCATCACAATCCCTATCTCTCGCATTACATTAGTTGCCATTTGCCTCTCCTTTTCCTCTCCCCCACTTCACCCTTGCCATTTTATTCGCCCTCTCTGTCCCAACCTACTCCTCCTTCTCTTTCTCCGCTTTCCCTTTTTGCTTGCCCGTGTGTTGGATTGCTTGTTTGTCGCGATGGCTCAAGATACTACCAAATTGTGTGATTTAACCAATACCAATAATAATGATTTCCTTAGCACTCCGATTGCTCCTCTTGCTAATACTGAATCTTGTGAAATCAATACTGCTTTGTTGAATCTTGTTATGAAAGATCAATTCGCCGGCCTTCCTAGTGAAGATGCCGCTACTCATCTAGATAGCTTCGTTGATTTATGTGATATGCAAAAGAAAAAAGATGTCAATAATGATGTCGTTAAATTAAAGCTATTTCCTTTTTCACTTAGAGATCGTGCTAAAGCTTGGTTTTTGTATTTGCCTAAAAATAGTATTGATTCTTGGAACAAGTGCAAAGATGCTTTTATCTCTAAGTATTTCCCTCCCGCTAAGATCATCTGTCTTAGAAACGATATTATGGATTTTAAGCAACTTGATCATCAACATGTTGCACAAGCTTGGGAGAGAATGAAATTAATGATACGTAATTTCCCTACTCATGGTTTGAATTTGTGGATGATTATACAAAATTTTTATGCCGGATTGAATTTTGCTTCTAGAAATCTTTTAGATTCGGCCACGGGAGGTACTTTTATGGAAATAACTTTAGTATTGGGGAGCGTAGCAGAATTTTAAAATTTTCTACGCATCACCAAGATCAATCTATGGAGTCATCTAGCAACGAGGGAGAGGGGAGTGCATCTACATACGCTTGTAGATCGCGAGCGGAAGCGTTCAAGAGAACGGGGTTGATGGAGTCGTACTCGTCGGATCCAAATCACCGATGACCTAGCGCCGAACGGACGGCACCTCCACATTCAACACACGTACGGTTGGGAAGACGTCTCCTCCTTCTCGATCCAGCAAGGGGAAGGAGAGGCTGATGGAGATCCAGCAGCATGACGGCATGGTGGTGGAAGCAGGGGTGATCTCGGCAGGGCTTTGCCAAGCTCCAACGAGAGAGAAAGAGAGAGGTGTTACGTGGGGAGAGGGAGGTGCCAGAGACTTGGTGCGGCTGCCCTCCCTCCCCCCACTATATATAGGGCCCCTAGGGGGGCGCCGGCCCTAGAAGATGGGATCTCCAAGGGGGGGCGGCGGCCAAGGGGGACTTGCCCCCCAAGCCAAGTGGGGCGCCCCCACCCCTAGGGTTTCCAACCCTAGGCGCAGGGGGGCATGGGGGGTGCACCAGCCCACCAGGGGCTGGTTCCCTTCCCACTTCAGCCCATGGGGCCCTCCGGGATAGGTGGCCCCACCCGATGGACCCCCGGGACCCTTTCAGTGGTCCCGGTACAATACCGATTACCCCCGAAACTTTCCCAATGGCCGAAACTGGACTTCCTATATATAAATCTTCACCTCCGGACCATTCCGGAACTCCCCGTGATGTCCGAGATCTCATCCGAGACTCCGAACAACTTTTAGGTTACTGCATACTAATATCTCTACAACCCTAGCGTCACCGAACCTTAAGTGTGTAGAACCTACGGGTTCAGGAGACATGTAAACATGACCGAGACGACTCTCCGGTCAATAACCAACAACGGGATCTGGATACCCATGTTGGCTCCCACATGTTCCACGATGATCTCATCGGATGAACCACGATGTCGAGGATTCAATCAATCCCGTATACAATTCCCTTTGTCAATCGGTACGTTACTTGCCCGAGATTCGATCGTCGGTATCCCAATACTTCGTTCAATCTCGTTACTGGCAAGTCACTTTACTCGTACCGTAATGCATGATCCCGTGACCAAACACTTGGTCACATTGAGCTCATTATGATGATGCATTACCGAGTGGGCCTAGAGATACCTCTCCGTCATACGGAGTGACAAATTCCAGTCTCGATCCGTGTCAACCCAACAGATACTTTCGGGGATACCTGTAGTATACCTTTATAGTCACCCAGTTACGTTGTGACGTTTGGTTCACCCAAAGCACTCCTACGGCATCCGGGAGTTACACGATCTCATGGTCTAAGGAAATGATACTTGACACTGGAAAAGCTCTAGCAAACGAACTACACGATCTTGTGCTATGCTTAGGATTGGGTCTTGTCCATCACAACATTCTCTTAATGATGTGATCCCTTTATCAATGACATCCAATGTCCATAGTCAGGAAACCGTGACTATCTATTGATCAACGAGCTAGTTAACTAGAGGCTTACTAGGGACATGTTATGGTCTATGTATTCACACATGTATTATGATTTCCGGATAACACAATTATAGCATGAACAATAGACAATTATCATGAACAAGGAAATATAATAATAATCATTTTATTATTGCCTCTAGGGCATATTTCCAACAGTCTCCCACATGCACTAGAGTCAATAATCTTGTTACATTGTGATGAATCGAACACCCATAGAGTTCTGGTGTTGATCATGTTTTGCTCGAGGAAGAGGTTTAGTCAATGGATCTGCGACATTCAGGTCCGTATGCACTTTGCTAATATCTATGTCTCCATTTTGAACATTTTCATGAATGGAGTTGAAGCAACACTTGATATGCCTAGTATTCCTGTGAAACCTGGGCTCCTTGGCAAGGGCAATAGCTCCAGTGTTGTCATAGAAGAGAGTCATCGGGCCCGACACATTGGGAATAACTCCTAGGTCGGTAATGAACTCCTTCACCCAGATTGGTTCTTGTGCTGCCTCCGAGGCTGCCATGTACTTCGCTTCACATGTAGATCCCGCCACGACGCTTTGCTTGCAACTGCACCAGCCGATTGCCCCACCATTCAAAATATACACATATCCGGTTTGTGACTTAGAGTCATCCAGATCTGTGTCGAAGCTAGCATCGACTTAACCCTTTACGACAAGCTCTTCGTCACCTCCATACACGAGAAACATATCCTTAGTCCTTTTCAAGTACTTCAGGATATTCTTGACCGCTGTCCAGTGTTCCATGCCGGGATTACTTTGGTACCTTCCTACCAAACTTACGGCAAGGTTTACATCAGGTCTGGTACACAACATGGCATACATGATAGACCCTATGGCCGAGGCATAGGGGACGACACTCATCTTTTCTCTATCTTCTACCGTGGTCGGGCATTGAGCTGTGCTCAATCTCACACCTTGCAATACAGGCAAGAACCCCTTCTTGGACTGATCCATATTGAACTTCTTCCATATCTTGTCAAGGTATGTACTTTGTGAAAGACCAATGAGGCGTCTCGATCTATCTCTATAGATCTTGATGCCTAATATATAAGCAGCTTCTCCAAGGTCCTTCATTGAAAAACACTTGTTCAAGTAGGCCTTTATGCTTTCCAAGAATTCTATATCATTTCCCATCAATAGTATGTCATCCACATACAATAAGAGAAATGCTACGGAGCTCCCACTCACTTTCTTGTAAACGCAGGCTTCTCCATAAGTCTGCGTAAACCCAAATGCTTTGATCATCTCATCAAAACGAATGTTCCAACTCCGAGGTGCTTGCACCAGCCCATAGATTGAGCATTGGAGCTTGCTCACCTTGTCAGCATTCTTAGGATCGACAAAACCTTCCGGCTGCATCATATACAATTCTTCCTTAAGGAAACCATTAAGGAATGTCGTTTTGACATCCATTTGCCAGATCTCACAATCATAGAATGTGGCAATTGCTAACATGATTCGGACGGACTTTAGCTTCGCTACGGGTGAGAAAGTCTCATCATAGTCAACCCCTTGAACTTGTCGATAACCCTTAGCGACAAGCCAAGCTTTATAGATGGTCACATTACCATCCGCGTCTGTCTTCTTCTTAAAGATCCATTTATTTTATATGGCTCGCCGATCAATGGGCAAGTCAGTCAAAGTCCATACTTCGTTTTCATACATGGATCCTATCTCGGATTTCATGGCTTCCAGCCATTTGTTGGAATCTGGGCCCGCCATCGCTTCTTCATAGTTCGAAGGTTCACCATTGTCCAACAACATGATTTCCAGGACAGGGTTGTCATACCACTCTGGTGCGGAACGCGTCCTTGTGGACCTTCGAAGTTCAGTAGCAACTTGATCTGAAGTTTCATGATCATCATCATTAACTTCCTCCCTAGTTGGTGCAGACACATCAGGAACAATTTCTTGAGCTGCGCCACTCTCCGATTCAAGAGGCAATACTTCATCAAGTTCTACTTTCCTCCCACTTACTTCTTTCGAGAGAAACTCTTTCTCTAGAAAGGATCCATTCTTGGCAACAAAGGTCTTGCCTTCAGATCTAAGATAGAAGGTATACCCAATAGTTTCTTTAGGGTATCCTATGAAGACGCATTTTTTCGATTTGGGTTCGAGCTTTTTAGGTTGAAGTTTCTTGACATAAGCATCCCATCCCCAAACTTTCAGAAACGACAGCTTAGGTTTCTTGCCAAACCACAATTCATACGGTGTCGTCTCAACAGATTTCGACGGAGCCCTATTTAAAGTGAATGAGGCAGTCTCTATAGCATAACCCAAAAATGATAGCGCTAGATCGGTAAGAGACATCATAGATCATACCATATCCAATAGGGTGCGATTACGACATTCGGACACACCATTACGCTGTGGTGTTCCAGGCGGCGTGAGTTGTGAAACTATTCCACATTTCCTTAAGTGCGTGCCAAATTCGTGACTCAAATATTCTCCCCCACGATCTGATCGTAAGAACTTGATTTTCCTGTCACGTTGATTCTCAACCTCACTCTGAAATTCCTTGAACTTTTCAATGGTCTTAGACTTGTGTTTCATTAAGTAGACATACCCATATCTACTTAAGTCATCAGTGAGGGTGAGGACATAATGATAGCCACTGCGAGCCTCAACGCTCATTGGACCGCACACATCAGTATGTATGATTTCCAATAAGTTGGTTGCTCGCTCCGTTGTTCCGAAGAACGGAGTCTTGGTCATTTTACCCATGAGTCATGGTTCGCACGTGTCAAATGATTCGTAATCAAGAGACTCCAAAAGTCCATCTACATGGAGTTTCTTCATGCGTTTGACACCAATGTGACCAAGGCGGTAGTGCCACAAGTATGTGGGACTATCATTATCAACCTTACATCTTTTGGCATTCACACTATGAATGTGTGTAACATCACGTTCGAGATTAAATAATAATAAACCATTAACCAGCGGGGCATGACCATAAAACAAGTCTCTCATATAAATAGAACAACCATTATTCTCAGATTTAAATGAGTAGCCATCTCACATTAAACGAGATCCAGATACAATGTTCATGCTCAAAGCTGGTACTAAATAACAATTATTGAGGTTTAAAACTAATCCCGTAGGTAAATGCAGAGGTAGCGCGCCGACGGCGATCACATCGACCTTGGAACCATTCCCGTCGCGCATCGTCACCTCGTCCTTCGCCAGTCTCCGTTTATTCCGCAGTTCCTGTTTTGAGTTACAAATATGAGCAACTGCACTGGTATCAAATACCCAGGAGCTACTACGAGCGCTGGTAAGGTACACATCAATAACATGTATATCACATATACCTTTGGTATTGCCGGCCTTCTTTTCCGCTAAGTACTTGGGGCAATTCCGCTTCCAGTGACCGTTTCCCTTGCAATAAAAGCACCCAGTCTCAGGCTTGGGTCCGTTCTTTGACTTCTTCCCGGCAGCTTGCTTACCGGGCACGGCAACTCCCTTGCCGTCCTTCTTGAAGTTCTTTTTACCCTTGCCTTTCTTGAACTTAGTGGTTTTATTCACCATCAACACTTGATGTTCCTTTTTGATTTCCACCTCCGCTAATTTCAGCATTGAATATACCTCGGGAATGATCTTTTCCATCCCCTGCATATTGAAGTTCATCACAAAGCTCTTGTAGCTAGGTGGGAGCGACTGAAGGATTTTGTCAACGATCGCATCATTCGGGAGATTAACTCCTAGCTGAGACAAGCGGTTACACAGCCCAGACATTTTGAGTATGTGCTCACTGACAGAACTGTTCTCCTCCATCTTACAACTGTAGAACTTGTCGGAGACTTCATATCTCTCGACCCGGGCGTGAGCTTGCAAAACCATTTTCAGCTCTTGGAACATCTCATATGCTCTGTGTTGCTCAAAACGCTTTTGGAGCCCCGGTTCTAAGCTGTAAAGCATGCCGCACTGAACCAGGGAGTAATCATCACTACGTGCCTGCAAAGCGTTCATAACGTCTTGTTCTGCAGGGAAAACTGGTGCTTCACCTAGCGGTGCATCAAGGACATATGCTTTCCTGGCAGCTATGAGGATAATCCTCAGGTTACAGACCCAGTCCGTGTAGTTGCTGCCATCGTCTTTCAGCTTGGTTTTCTCTAGGAACGCATTGAAGTTGAGGGCAACATTAGCATGGGCCATTTGATCTACAAGACATATTGCAAAGATTTTAGACTAAGTTCATGATAATTAAGTTCATCTAATCAAATTATTCAATGAACTCCCACTCAGATAGACATCCCTCTAGTCATCTAAGTGATACATGATCCGATTCAACTAGGCCATGTCCAATCATCACGTGAGACAGACTAGTCATCATCGGTGAACATCTTCATGTTGATCGTATCTTCTATACGACTCATGTTCGACCTTTCGGTCTTCCGTGTTCCGAGGCCATGTCTTTACATGATAGGCTCGTCAAGTCAACCTAAGTGTATTGCGTGTGTAAATCTGGCTTACACCCGTTGTATGCGAACGTTAGAACCTATCACACCCGATCATCACGTGGTTCTTCGGAACAACGGACCTTAGCAATGGTGCACAGTTAGGGGGAACACTTTCTTGAAATCATTGTGAGGGATCATCTTATTTACTACCACCGTTCTAAGCAAATAAGAAGCAAAAACATGATAAACATCACATGCAATCAAATAGTGACATGATATGGCCAATATCATTTGCTCCTTTTGATCTCCATCTTCGGGGCGCCATGATCATCATCGTCACCGGCATGACACCATGATCTCCATCATCGTGTCTTCATGAAGTTGTCTCATCATCTATTACTTCTACTACTATGGCTAACGGTTTAGCAATAAAGAAAAGTAATTACATGACGTTTATGTTGACACGCAGGTCATAAATAAATTAAGACAACTCCTATGGCTCCTGCCAGTTGTCATACTCATCGACATGCAAGTCGTGATTCCTATTACAAGAACATGATCAGTCTCATACATCACATAGATCATTCATCACATCCTTTTGGCCATATCACATCACATGGCACATGCTGCAAAAACAAGTTAGACGTCCTCTAATTGTTGTTACAAGTTTTTATGTGGCTGCTATAGGTTTCTAGCAAGAACGTTTCTTACCTACGCCAAAAACCACAACGTGATATGCCAATTTCTATTTACCCTTCATAAGGACCCTTTCATCGAATCCGATCCGACTAAAGTGGGAGAGACAGACACCCGCTAGCCACCTTATGCAACTAGTGCATGTCAGTCGGTGGAACTAGTCTCACGTAAGCGTACGTGTAAGGTCGGTCCGGGCTGCTTCATCCCGTGATGCCGCCGAATCAAGATAAGACTAGTAATGGCAAGTAAATTGACAAAATCAACGCCCACAACAACTTGTGTTCTACTCGTGCATAGAAACTACGCATAGACCTAGCTCATGATGCCACTGTTGGGGAACATAGCAAAAATTTAAAATTTTCTATGCATCACCAAGATTAATCTATGGAGTCATCTAGCAACGAGGGAGAGGGGAGTGCATCTACATACGCTTGTAGATCGCGAGCGGAAGCGTTCAAGAGAACGGGGTTGATGGAGTCGTACTCGTCGGATCCAAATCACCGATGACCTAGCGCCGAACGGACGACACCTCCACGTTCAACACACGTACGGTTGGGAAGACGTCTCCTCCTTCTCGATCCAGCAAGGGGAAGGAGAGGTTGATGGAGATCCAGCAGCATGACGGCGTGGTGGTGGAAGCAGGGGTGATCTCGGCAGGGCTTCGCCAAGCTCCAACGAGAGAGAGAGAGGTGTTACGTGGGGAGAGGGAGGCGCCAGAGACTTGGTGCGGCTGCCCTCCCTCCCCCCACTATATATAGGGCCCCTAGGGGGGACGCCGGCCCTAGGATATGGGATCTCCAAGGGGGGACGGCGACCAAGGGGGACTTGCCCCCCAAGCCAAGTGGGGCGCCCCACCCCTAGGGTTTCCAACCCTAGGCGCAGGAGGAGGCCCATGGGGGGCGCACCAGCCCACCAGGGGCTGGTTCCCTTCCCACTTCAGCCCATGGGGCCCTCCGGGATAGGTGGCCCCACCCGGTGGACCCCCGGGACCCTTCTGGTGGTCCCAGTACAATACCGATTACCCCCGAAACTTTCCCGATGGCCGAAACTGGACTTCCTATATATAAATATTCACCTCCGGACCATTCCGGAACTCCTTGTGACGTCTGGATCTCATCCGTGACTTCAAACAACTTTCGGGTTACCGCATACTAATATCTCTACAACCCTAGCATCACCGAACCTTAAGTGTGTAGACCCTACGGGTTCGGGAGACATGTAGACATGACCGAGATGACTCTCCGGTCAATAACCAACAGCGGGATCTGGATACCCATGTTGGCTCCCACATGTTCCACGATGATCTCATCGGATGAACCACGATGTCGACGATTCAATCAATCCCGTATACAATTCCCTTTGTCAATCGGTACGTTACTTGCCCGAGATTCGATCGTCGGTATCCCAATACCTCGTTCAATCTCGTTACTGGCAAGTCACTTTACTCGTACCGTAATGCATGATCCCGTGACCAAACACTTGGTCACATTGAGCTCATTATGATGATGCATTACCGAGTGGGCCCAGAGATACCTCTCCTTCATACGGAGTGACAAATTCCAGTCTCGATCCGTGTCAACCCAACAGATACTTTCGGGGATACCTGTAGTATACCTCTATAGTCACCCAGTTACGTTGTGACGTTTGGTACACCCAAAGCACTCCTACGGCATCCGGGAGTTACACAATCTCATGGTCTAAGGAAATGAAACTTGACACTGGAAAAGCTCTAGCAAATGAACTACACGATCTTGTGCTATGCTTAGGATTGGGTCTTGTCCATCACATCATTCTCCTAATGATGTGATCCCGTTATCAATGACATCCAATGTCCATAGTCAGGAAACCGTGACTATCTATTGATCAACGAGCTAGGTAACTAGAGGCTTACTAGGGACATGCTATGGTCTATGTATTCACACATGTATTATGATTTCCGGATAACACAATTATAGCATGAACGATAGACAATTATCATGAACAAGGAAATATAATAATAATCATTTTATTATTGCATCTAGGGCATATTTCCAACATTTAGGAGATTCTACTAAACTCCTAGATAATATTATGGTTAATTATTCTCAATGGCATACTGAAAGATCTTCTAATAAAAAAGTGCATGCGATAGAAGAAATCAATGTGTTAAGTGGAAAGATGGATGAACTTATGAAATTATTTGCTACTAAGAGTGTATCTTATGATCCTAATGATAAGCCCTTGTCTACTTTGATTGATAATAACAATGAATCCACAGATGTGAATTTTGTTGGTAGGAATAATTTTGGTAACATCACTTATAGAGGGAATTTTAATTCTAGGCCATATCCTAGTAATCCTTCTAATAATTATGGGAATTCCTACAATAACTCTTATGGAAATTATAATAAGATGCCCTCTGAATTTGAGAATAGTGTTAAAGAGTTTATGAATTCACAAAAGTATTTTAATGCTTTGCTTGAAGAGAAATTGCTTAAAGTTGATGATTTGGCTAGGAACGTTGATAGAATTTCTCTTGAGGTTGATTCTTTAAAGCTTAGATCTATTCCTCCTAAGCATGATATCAATGAGTCTCTCAAAGCCATGAGAATTTCCATTGATGAGTGCAAGGAAAGAACCGCTAGGATGCGTGCTTCCAAAGATGCCTTTATTAAAGCGTGTTCTTCCAATTCCTATGAAAATCAAGATGAAGATCTAAAAGTTATTGATGTGTCTCCTATTAAATCTTTGTTTTGCAATATGAATCTTGATGAAACTGAATATGATCTTCCTTTACCTAGAAGGCGTTCTAAAAATTCGGAGTATTTAGATATTTATGATGAAATTGATAAAAGTGGGATTGAAAGAAATAAAAATCTAGATGTTGCTAAACCCACTATATTGGATTTCAAGGAATTTAATTATGAAAGTTGCTCTTTAATTGATTGAATTTCCTTGTTACAATCCGTGCTAAATTCTCCACATGCTTATAGTCAAAATAAAGCCTTCACTGAACATATTGTTGATGCCTTGATGCAATCTTATGAAGAAAAACTTGAGTTGAAAGTCTCTATCCCTAGAAAAATCTATGATGAGTGGGAACCAACTATTAAAATTAAAATTAAAGCCCATGAGTTTTATGCTTTGTGTGATTTGGGTGCTAGCGTCTCCACCATCCCCAAAACTTTGTGTGATTTACTAGATTTCTGCGATTTTGATGATTGCTCTCTAAACTTGCATCTTGCGGATTCTACCATTAAGAAACCTATGGGAAGGATTAATGATGTTCTTATTGTTGCAAATAGGAATTATGTGCCCGTAGATTTCATTGTTCTTGATATATATTGCAATCCTTCTTGCCCTATTATTCTTGGTAGACCTTTCCTTAGAACGGTTGGTGCGATTATTGATATGAAGGAAGGGAATATTAGATTTCAATTCCCATTGAAAAAGGGCATGTAACACTTTCCAAGAAAGAAAATAAAATTGCCATATGAAACTATCATGAGAGCTACTTGTGGATTGCCTACCAAAGATGGCAACACCTAGATCTATCCTCGCTTTTATGCCTAGCTAGGGGCGTTAAACGATAGCGCTTGTAGGGAGGCAACCCAATTTTATTTTTATTCCTTACTTCTTGCTCCTTTTTAGTAATAAATAAATTATCTAGCCTCTGTTTTGGTTGTGTCTTTTGTGTTTAATTAGTGTTTGTGCTGAGTAGAACCGTTGGGAAGACTTGGGGAAAGTCTTGTTGAACTTGCTGTAAAAAACAGAAACTTTAGCGCTCACAAGAACTGCTGTAATTTTTATTTGGAAAGTGCTATTTAGTTAATTATTTTTGCAGATGATTAATAGATAAATTACTCACGTCCAGAAATTTATTTTAGAATTTTTGGGGTTCCAGAAGTTTGCGTTAGTTACAGATTACTACAGACTGTTCTGTTTTTGACAGATTCTGTTTTTCGTGTGTTGTTTGCTTATTTTGATGAATCTATGGTTGGTCAAATAGTTTATAATCCATAGAGAAGTTGGAATACAGTAGGTTTAACACCAATATAAATAAAGAATGAGTTCATTACAGAACCTTGAAGTGGTCTTTTGTTTTCTTTCTCTAACGGAGCTCACGAGATTTATATTGAGTTTTGTGTTGTGAAGTTTTCAAGTTTTGGGTGAATTCTTGTGATGGATTATGGAACAAGGAGTGGCAAGAGCCTAAGCTTGGGGATGCCCATGGCACCCCCAAGATAATCCAAGGACACCAAAAATTCAAAGCTTGGGGATGCCCCGGAAGGCATCCCCTCTTTCGTCCACTTCCATCGGTAATTTTACTAGGAGCTATATTTTTATTCACCAACATGATATGTGTTTTGCTTGGAGCGTCTTGCATTATTGTGTCTTTGGTTGTTAGTATGCCACAATCATCCTTAATGTACACACCTTTTGAGAGAGCCATGCATGAATTAGAATTTGATAGAATACTCTATGTGCTTCACTTATATCTTTTTGAGCTAAGTAGTTTTGCTCTATGTGCTTCACTTAGATCTTTTAGAGCACGGCGGTGGATTTGTTTTAAAGAAACTATTGATCTCTCATGCTTCACTTAAGTTATTTTTAGAGTCTTAATAGCATGGTAATTTGCTTAATAATAACATGCTTGGTATTCAAGATTTGTGAAACTTTCTTTTGAGTGTGTTGAATACTAAGAAACGTTGGATGCTTGATAATTGTTTTGAGATATGGAGGTAATAATATCAAAGTCATGCTAGTTGAGTAGTTGTGAATTTGAGAAGTGCTTGTGTTGAAGTTTGCAAGTCCCGTAGCATGCACGTATGGTAAACATTATGTAACAAATTTGAAACATGAGGTGTTATTTGATTTTCCTCCTTATGAGTGGCAGTCGGGGACGAGCGATGGTCTTTTCCTACCAATCTATCCCTCTAGGAGCATGCGCGTAATACTTTGGTTTTTGATGGCTTGTAGATTTTTTCAATAAGTATATGTGTTCTTTATGACTAATGTTGAGTCCATGGATTATACGCACTCTCACCCTTCCATCCTTGCTAGCCTCTTCGGTACCGTGCATTGCCCTTTCTCACATCGAGAGTTGGTGCAAACTTCGCCGGTGCATCCAAACCCCATGATATGATACGCTCATTCACACATAAACCTCCTTATATCTTCCTCAAAATAGCCACCATACCTACCTATTATGGCATTTCCATAGCCATTCCGAGATATATTGCCATGCAACTTTCCACCATCTAGTTTTTGATGGCTTGTAGATAGTATTTGTGGCAAAGCCACCGTTCATAATTTTTTCATACTTGTCACTCTTGATTCATTGCATATCCCGGTTGTAAGTGCATCTAGTGCCACCCCTAGTTGGTTTTGGAGTATTGACGACAAACCTAGTTGAGGGACTAATGTGTTTGTGAGAATTGCAGGATAACACAGGTAGAAGTCCCTCATTGATTCAGTTTAGCTACCAGAGATGACCCCCAAAAATGTACGAAGACATTGAAGACAATGCTGGTTCATGAAGACATTCATGTCGAAGATAATGACATATGAAGACTCCCCATGAAGCCTTTGAAGCTCGAAGACTTATATTCTTCGTAGTTTTACTTTATTCATGTTGTGTCATAGGAACCACCGTACTGTTAAGTGGGGTCCAAGAGAACCAGTCAGGATGACTGAAGTGATGCCTAATTCAAATCCTATGTCTTCGAATGAAGACAATGAGAGAAAATCTTGTCCAGAGTCAGACAAGTCAGCTTTACTTGCAGCCCAAGTAAAGTTGCCGTGAGAGTTCAAAATCCGACCGTTAGTACACGTGTCAGTTCCTTAGTGACCCAGGGTCATTTCGGACAAATCTGGTCAGGGTTGCCAAGTGGCTATAAATAGTCCACCCCCACAACCATAAACGGTTGGCTGCTCAGATTTTAGTGCACGGCTTTTGTCGTTTGAGAGCAACCCACCTCGAAGCCTTTGAGAGAAAATCCTTAGTGAGGAGAAAAGGCCTAACCACCCAGAGCCAGAGTAATTGGGCATCACTTAAGTCTGCTTGTCTGAGTGATCTGAAGACTTATTACACTTGAGGACTGTGCATCCTCCAGACGGTTAGGCGTCGCGTTCTGAGCATCCAAGAGGAATTGCGGATTGCCGGTGAACGAAGTCTGTGAAGGTTTGGGAGTCTACCTTGAAGACTTACCAGAGTGATTGGGCGGGGTCTGTTTGACCTTAGCTCAAGGAGAAAACGGTGAGGACTGGGTGTCCCGAGCTGCGTGTTCAGGACTGGGTGTCCGGGACTGTGTGTCCTTTGGTTTAAATACCTAGCCGCTCCAACCAGACGTACAGTTGTCACAGCAACTGGAACTGGTCCAACATATCATTGTCTTCAACGTGTCACTGGTTTCATCTTCACCTCCCTTTACTTACCAGTACACATTGTGAAGCTATTGCATGCTTGCTTTATCTTCTGTCTTCACAACTTGACTGTATGATCTGTTTGGCGTCATAACTTCTTCCAACCTGATCCTCATTACACTGAAGCTATTTGTCTCTGTGCTTTCACTGTATTGTATATTTGACTATGGCTTGCATTGTGTAATCTACCTTCCGCTGCATAGTGATAGACTTGTTATTCTGTTTGTCTTCATAACTTCCACGTTTTGAAGACTTTCATAAAAATCGCCTATTCACCCCCCTCTAGTCGATATAAAGCACTTTCAATTGGTATCAGAGCAAGGTGCTCCCTTGTTCTGTGTGATTCGGTTTAACCACCTGGAGTTTTAGCTATGTCGACTGCAGGGATAATTAAAGTCTCCGCTGCGTGCCCCGTCTTCGATGGAACTGAATATCCCTACTGGAAGAATAAGATGCGCATGCATCTTGAAGCCATTGACGTCGACCTATGGTATGTCGTCGAAAACGGCGTTCCCAAGGCTGGAGAAGGTGTCACTGCGGCTGATGTCAAGAAGTTCACTCAACTGGACTCCACTGCCAAGAATATTATCTGTGGTCATCTGACCAAGGGACAGTACGGCCGTGTGAGTGCCTTGAAGACATCCAAGCTGGTATGGGACTGGCTCTCCAAGGTCAATGAAGGCATCTCAACCCAGAGAGATCAGAGAATCAGTGTTCTTCGCAATCTCTTCAATCGCTTCAAGCAAAATGACAATGAGAATGTCCAGCACACATTTGACCGGCTCACTGACATCACGAATGAGCTTCAAGCCCTCGGCGCCACTGAGATCACCAAACATGAAATCGTCAAGACGCTGCTAAGATCACTTGACAGTTCATTTGACATCCTAGCCCTGATGATTCAAGAACGTCCAGACTTCAAGACGCTCGATCCGTCTGACATACTTGAGAGGCTTAACACACATGAGTTTCAGCTTTCTGAGAAAAGAGACATCTACGGTCCAAACTATGGGCGAACTCGTGCCTTGAAGGCAAAAGCTGTGTCATCATCTGAAGAAGAATCTGACAGCAGTTCTGATGATCCTGAAGACATTGGACGGGAACTTGCAATGCTAGTGAAGAAGTTCCAGAAATTCACCAAGAAGAAAGGCTTCAGAAAGTCTTCACGATCAAGCTCAAGGAATGATGAAGCTTCTGCGCATGACTACAAGAGGAAAACTTGTCACAAGTGCAAGAAAACTGGACACTTCATCTCTGAGTGTCCACAATGGGACAATGAGAACAGAAAGAAGAAGAAGAGCAAGGAATATGACTCTGACGATAAGAAGACGAAGAAATACTCAAAGTCTTCGTCCAAGTCTTCCTCAAAGTCTTCATCACACAAGAAGAGTTCATCTGGCAAGGCTCGTGCGTTTGTTGGCAAGGAAATGGATTCAGAGGAGGAGTCCGCTTCTGAGGAGGCAGAGGTGGAGTCTAAGGAGGAGTCTGATTCAGGCATTGCAAGTTTGGCTACAGCCTATGTCGCCAAGTCCATCTTCAACACTGAAGACAATGACTCCATCACCATCACCGATGCAAATGACAAGGACGACTCTACTCCCACCTACTGCTTCATGGCATGTGGTGCCAAGGTAAACACACGCGCTACTCACTATCGAACATCGAGTGACGATGACTCTGATTGTGATTCAAAACCCAGTTATAAAACACTTGCTAAAATTGCAACTGAACAACAAAAGGCCATGGAACATATTCAAAAACTGTTAGACAGAAGCGATGATCTGTTGGGTGCTGAAATGACTCATTCTGAATCCTTAATTGAAGACATAAAAAATCTTCATGTTAAGTATCAGGAACTCGAAGATCGTCTTGAGACTCTCTCAACTACTCATGAAAAGCTTTCCTATGATTATCTTCAGAAGAAGCAAGATCTTGAGAAGTTGAGAGCGGATCATGAAGATCTTCAAAAGGAAAACGAGTCACTTCGAGCCGAACAGATCAGTTCTGCTCAGGAAGGATTTGAACCACCATGCCTTAAATGCATTGAGCGTGATAATGCTATTTCTGTTGCTGAATGTTCCACTGCTACTGCTGTTGCAATATCTTCAACTGTTGAAGTGGTAACTAACCCCTCTGCTGAGGATACCACTGCTATTGCTGATGAAAATGCTAGGTTGAAGACATTGCTTGAAACAGGGATATACAAAAGTCTCAAAGGACATCAGACACTATGTGATGTCCTCAAGAAGCAGATTCTGAACCGAAACCCTAGCAAAGAGGGTGTTGGGTTCGTGAGGAAAATTAATGCAGATGGCTCTTACTGGAAACCTGAGCAGTACCCCAAAACCACATGGGTTGCTGCAAAGGAATCCTCATCAAATCCATCCAATCTATCTGGCTTCACTTGTGCTAATCCAATTATCACTGATGAATCCTTTGATGCAAACTATAAACTGTTTAGGAATCAGAATGGTGAAGTATTTGCCAGGTACATTGGTACTAACTGCAGGAATGGACCGCCTATGAAGAAGATCTGGGTTCCAAAAACGTGTCTTGAGAATCTTCCTGTGAATGTCCTCATGACACCTCACATGAAGAAGACAAACCTCAGACCAAAGGCTTCATATGGTCCAAAGGCTTCATACAGGCAGAGGACTCATCTGAGTCGCACTAACACAAATGTTTTGCAGGGAAACCATGCTCAGGCACATGAGAGCGGTTCTTCAAACCGTCATTCTCATATGACCAAAAACTATTCTGCCTATTCTTATGAGTACTATTGCCCACCTGCTAGACTGTTTGCCAGGGCTCCAAAGCCAAAATTCTCAGATGCTGCACTTAGACTTATTGCTTCTAAGCCACCCTTGAAGATGTGGGTGGTTAAGAAAGCTTAACTCTCTTTTGCAGGGAAAGGTCTCCAGCACAAAACCAAAATCTTCTAATGCTATTGCTGGGGACCTCAGAAATCTTGTGGGGCGCAAGATCAAATGCCCGAATGACATCACTATGTATTTCGTACCTGAATCGCATGCTACTCTCCCTACTTGTCCTAACCTGGATCTCCGTTTTCATAATCCACTGGTTCGTCAAATGTTTTTGCTTCACAACACTCTTGGTGAAGTCTATCCCCCTAACTGCACTGTAGGGTACGACACCAGTGACTTCAGAGTCTTCAGAATGGATTATTGACAGCGGGTGTACAAATCACATGACTGGCAAAAGAAGTCTCTTTATGGACTCAACCTTACATCCATCTGACAAGAGCCACATCACATTCGCTGACACTAGTAAAAGTAAGGTACTGGGTCTGGGTAGAGTTGCAATCTCAAAGGATCAACACATGGATAAAGTCATGTTTGTTGAATCCCTTGGCTTCAACTTAATGTCTGTCTCAATGCTTTGCGATTTAAACATGATTGTAATCTTTGGAAAATATCGCTGTCTGGTACTAATGGAATCTGACAAGTCTCTAGTGTTTGAAGGGTATCGAAAAGATGATTTGTACGTGGTAGATTTCTCAGCAGGGCCACAGCTTGCAGTTTGTCTTCTCGCAAAGGCTTCAGAATGCTGGCTTTGGCATCGAAGACTTGGGCATGCTGGCATGAGGAACCTCCACACCCTTGCGAAGAAGAAGCATGTCATAGGCATCGAGGGCGTCAAGTTGAAGAAAGATCACTTATGCGGTGCCTGTGAAGCTGGGAAGATGACAAGGGCAAAACATCCTTCGAAGACAATCATGACCACTACTCAACCCTTCGAAGTGCTTCACATGGATCTCTTCGGTCCTACCCACTACTCAACTTTCTCCACTACTGCTTGCCTCTATGGCTTCGTCATTGTTGATGATTACTCTAGATATACTTGGGTGCACATAATCCTTTACAAGACTGAAGTGCAGGATGTCTTCAGACGCTTCGCAAATCGGGTAATGAACAATTATGGCGCCAAGATAAAGCACATCAGAAGTGACAATGGCACAGAATTCAAGAACACCGGCCTTGACACATATCTTGATACATTGGGCATCACTCATGAATTCTCAGCTCCATACACGCCACAACAGAATGGCATCGTCGAACGGAAGAACAGAACACTCATTGAGATGGCCAGAACAATGTTAGATGAGTACAAGACACCAAGAAAATTCTGGACTGAAGCCATTGACACCGCATGCCATACTATCAACCGTGTATATCTTCACAAGCTGCTGAACAAGACATCTTATGAACTTCTGACTGGCAAGAAGCCAAATGTAAGTTACTTCAGAGTATTTGGATCAAGATGCTGGATCAAGGACCCTCACCACACCTCAAAATTTGCTCCAAAAGCACATGAGGGCTTCATGCTTGGATATGGAAAGCATTCGCACTCCTACAGAGTCTTCAATCTCTTTCACTACAAAGTGGTTGAAACAGTGGATGTGCGGTTTGATGAGACCAATGGGTCACAAAGAGAGCAACTACCAGATGTGCTAGATGAAGTTCCAGCTAGTGAATCAATCAAGCTAATGGGAACTGGAGATATTATACCTTCTGAAGCTCGTCCTGAAGAAGAACTTATCATCTCAGCACCTGATCCACATGAAGACAATGCTCAGCCTGAAGACATACCTCCCCATGATAACGTAGATCAGCAAGAGCAAAGTCTTCGACCCCTACATCCTCGTGTTGCCAATGAAGTACAGATTGACAGAATAATTGACAGCATCAATGCACCTGGTCCACTGACTCGTTCAAGGGCAACTCAACTGGCAAACTTTTGCGGACACTTCGCATTCATTTCAATCACTGAACCCAAGAAAATTGATGAAGCCTTTATGGAACCTGAATGGATTCAAGCTATGCAAGAAGAGCTTCAACAATTTGAGCTGAACAATGTATGGGAGTTGGTTAAGCGTCCTGATCCACGGAAGCATAACATAATAGGCACCAAATGGATATACCGCAACAAGCAAGATGAGCATGGCCAAGTAGTCAGAAACAAGGCTCGTCTCGTTGCTCAAGGATATACTCAAGTGGAAGGCATTGACTTCGATGAAACATTTGCTCCTATGGCCAGACTTGAAGCCATCCGTATACTGCTGGCCTATGCAAATCATCACAACATAATCCTGTATCTAATGGATGTAAAAAGTGCCTTCCTCAATGGCAAAATTGAAGAAGGAGTGTATGTTGCACAACCACCTGGGTTTGAAGATCCAAAACATCCTGACATGGTGTACAAGCTCAAAAAGGCACTATATGGCCTCAAACAAGCCCCTCCGGCCTGGTATGATACACTCAAATACTTCCTGAAGAGCAAAGGCTTCATACCTGGTTCCCTGGACCCCACTCTCTTCACGAAGACATATGATGGTGAACTGTTTGTGTGCCAAATATACGTGGATGACATTATCTTCGGCTGCACCAATCAGAAGTACAGTGAGGAGTTCGGATATATGATGCAAGAGCAATATCAGATGTCTATGATGGGGGAGCTGAAATTCTTCCTCGGTCTTCAGATACGGCAACAACGCAATGGCATCTTTATATCTCAAGAGAAATATCTCAAAGACTGCCTGAAGAAGTTCGGTATGCAAGACTGCAAAGGCTTCACAACACCAATGCCAGCCAAACATCATCTGGGTCCTGACGACAATGGTAAAGAGTTTGATCAAAAGGTATACCGCTCCATGATTGGTTCTTTGCTCTACTTATGTGCATCTAGGCCAGATATTATGCTTAGTGTTTGCATGTGTGCTCGGTTTCAAGCGGCACCAAAGGAGTCGCATCACTTAGCAGTGAAGCGAATTCTTCGATATTTGGCTCGCACACCAACTTTAGGGTTATGGTATCCAAAGGGCTCAGAGTTTGATCTGGTTGGATTTTCGGACGCTGATTACGCTGGTGACAAGGTTGATCGGATGTCCACATCAGGCACGTGTCACTTTCTGGGCCGATCTCTTGTCTATTGGTCTTCAAAGAAGCAGAACTGTGTATCTCTCTCCACTGCTGAATCTGAATACATTGCTGCTGGATCCTGCTGCGCTCAGCTTCTATGGATGAAGCAAACCCTCAAGGATTATGGCATTCATCTGAAGGAAGTGCCACTTTACTGCGACAACGAAAGCGCCATCAAGATCGCCAACAACCCAGTTCAGCACTCGAAGACAAAGCACATTGAAATTCGTCATCATTTTCTCAGAGATCATGTTACAAAGGAAGACATTGATATCATACATGTCAACACTGAAGAGCAATTGGCAGATATCTTCACCAAGCCCTTGGATGAGAAGAGATTTTGCAAGTTACGGTGTGAGCTAAATATCTTGGAATCCTCAAATGTCCTGTGATCAGGCACACATCCAAACACTTATGCATGATGATGACTCAGATGTGCAACACACAAAGTAACGTATATCTTCAATCAATGAAGACATACATTCTAAGTGTGAATACATTAACGTGGAATTTGACCTCGGAGCGCCACGATAATTGTGCGCCGTGTCTGGGTCCAATACTTCCTATACGGTGGGTAGCGCCACCACCAATTTTTTTTCTGCTTGAAGTGTTTTACTCATGGCATTACATTTGCTATGTCTTCAAATTTGGTTTGGCTTCAATCTCAACATGTCTTCATGATTATCTTCACTGTGTTGATTATATATGCACTGGTGTTCTGTCCTCTACAGCATTCACTTATAGCTATGTCTTCTTGTTTGAATCTTTTGAACTAAGTGAATGTGATCAGACCCTAACCTCTCCATGCTTCCTACCTCAAACTCTATCTCTCCAAGTCATATGCACTCTATTGAAACTGTCGAATGTCTTCACTGCATCCTTGTCAGAGGAAGACACAGAGACAAACTTTAAAACAGCTTTCAATGTTTTTTTCAATCAACTAGAATTCCGGAGAAGTAGGAACGACTCCCGACAAACCAGGCGTGCGTGGGGTGAAACTGCCCCCACAATTCCGCATGCTGGCCACGTACTGATCAGATGCGAATCGCCAGGGGCACCTGAGTAATAGCGCAGTGCCGCCCATATCCCTATAAATACATGTTTCACTGCGGTCATTATCTCTTCTTCCTCCCTCGCACAACCCTAGCGCCACCGCTAACTCTCAACGACGCCGGCGACGAAGTGCTTCACTGTCGCGACCTCTCCGACGCCGTTCTCACGCCGACTGCGGAGATCAGTCTCTCCGCCGTCGCCCTAGGTGTCTTCCGTCGCCAAGTTAGGGCACGGAGGATCGAACTGCTCGGCCTCACCACTCATCTCGTCTAGCAGTTCCAAGTCTGGTAAATAACAAGCCTTTTTACAGCCTCTCTTGATCCTATTGATCCATCGCTTTCTGCCAAAAGAGGTTTCTATTCCTTCAAGTTTCATTCCTCTTGTCTGAATCTCATAACTTGCCTAGCATATTCACTTGTTCTTCATGAAGTAGTTAGATTCCTCACTTGTACTGATCTATGGGTTCGTACAAATCTGGAACCAACTTCTTTTCTATAAAGTGAATGTCTTCGCATGATGAGGTCAATGTCTTCTAAACTGATTTATCTTCAAAATCTTCTGACAATGCATATGACCTCTTCCCCTTCCCTCGCACCTTAATGCTGTCACAGGTACATGTCCGTGGGAGAATCTTTTGGTTCTCATAGTCTGCATTCATTTGCAGAGTTCCTACAGCGTCACATCAATTCACCCGAAGCAAGTTCCTGTTGGTCAAGCAAAAGGAAGCCTTTGAAGCATTTGAATCCTTTGAAGCCTTTGAATCCTTTGAAGCCTTCCAAGTTAAGCTTCATGGCATCCGATAAACAATCAAGGAAGGGAGGCAGACAGAGACGTGGTGACACATCTAAAGATCTGCCTAAAGATTTGGCAGAAATGTATCAAACAGATCCCGAAGAGAGCTATGGTCAGCGCAAGACATGAATCCAATGGATTCGAAGATATTGGGCAGAGCAGTGGTTCCAATACCGCTTCGTCACCAAAGAATATGCAGAGAAGTGCGCCATCAAGAGGCCATGGGGAGATGCCTTGTACAAGAATCTCGTACCCCGAACCAGAGACGAAGCCATTGCTCAAGGCTTCTTTCCATGCATGGTCAGGGGACAACAGCCAGCTGACGCACATCCGTCATCCCTTCTCTGGTGTCGCGATGACACTCTGTTCAAGCGCAACTTCCAATTTGCCCAGAACTCTGCGAAGCAAAACAAGAAGGAGTTTGGGTTGGACTTCAACCCTGGTCCCTCCAAACCAAGGGCAGATGGCACACGCGACGCAAATCCCAATGTCATCGGCCCATTTGCCAATCTCGAAGGCCTCATCACTCACATTATAGTCCAAGGGACTGCCGTGAACGACCCTCCAGCAGACACTGAGTCTGATGATGCTCCTGCTGCTCCGGAGCCGAAGCAGATGAAGAAGAAGCCAAAAGCTTCCAAGCCAGCCGCTTCTCCCAAGACCTCCAGAGCGAAGCCATTGGCCACTGCACCTCCTGAAGCCAGTGTGCAGTCTGAAGGCTTATCAAGAGTCTCCAAGCCTCAAGAAGCAAAGAAATCACAACCACACTCCAGCAAAGAACTCACTGCCGCTGCCGTTCTGCGCTGCGAAGCAATTGATCTATCGAGTGACGACGATCTTGCCAACGACGCTCTTGAGCAGCTCATCAAAAGCAAGGAGGAGGCTGAAATCTTCAACAACCTAGCACTGTTTGATGCAGCAATCATCCACAACTTCATAGATGAGTGGTTTGACACACCCAACATCAGCTTTGATGATCTGCAGCTGCCCATTGGCCTCAGCGTAGCGTTCCAAGGAGCTATTGCTTCAGAACTCGCAATTGCCCAGCGCATCGTGGAACTGAAGCAAAAGATAGATTTTGAAAAGGCTCAGTTCAAGCAGAACATGACCACGCTCAGCGTCCAAGAAGTCAAAGACTTCAAAGTCATGCTGCACGAGTTGAAGGAAAGCTTTATGCAGAAACGTGCAGAGGCTCAGGGTTCACGCGAGCGCATGAAGAATTTGGCTGATATCTGCGTGCAGGCCTACAATGAGGCCGAGAAGCGAAAGGGACTTGGGCGTCCCGGCATCGACCCCAGGATGGCCGCCAAGAAAAAGAAGAAGCCCACTATGGCTGAAGAAGAGGCCCCACAACAAGAAGCTGTTCCGATTGTTTTCCCCACCGCCAAGCCTAGCTCGAAGCCAAAGCGCTCAACTGCTTCTGAGCTTAAGAAGACTAGGATAGCCGAAGCTAAAGCAAGGAAGAGGAAACACCCTGAAGCCTCTCCTTAAGACCCCACCATCAAGAAGCGCAAGACCAAGAAGTCTCGGGCTGCTCCCACAGAGCCCTTGATAGTCGAACCTCTTTCCGTTCGCTTTCCTCATGAAGATCGTCAGATGACCGTGCATGAGCCTGCTCTCACAGAGGCTCCGCATGCTGAAGACATACCAGCAGCCGACCCCACCGCTGCTGAAGACATTGGTCTCCAAGACAATGTACACTGTGATGCAGTCCTTCCTCAGCTCGAAACGAGCGAAATGATCAGCATTGGTCGTCCTTTGACGCCAATCACACAAGATGCATCGTGGGCAGATCGCCCGCAGGAGGAAGAGGATGAGCCCCAGCCCACTGCAACTCCACCTGCGTCGCCTGCATTCCGTAGGCTTCGCAAAGGACCAAGGGCTCAGACTGCTGACGACATTCCGACTGCATCAGCCGAAGAACATGCAGAAGAGCATGAAGAACCTCAAACTCCATCTCCCCCACACCAGCAAGAAGAAGTTCTCAAGGAGGCTGACACCACTGCGGCTGCCACACATAATACTGAAGCATTTGTGGAGCCCGACCACCCAACAGCTTCAAGAGATACTGAAGCCACTGCCTCTGACCCTTCTGTGCCTGTGTCTGCTGCCGGACCACAGTTCAATTATCATATTGCGCACAGGCCCCAGGTACAGAAGCCAATCCCACGACTGCCAAGGTTCCCAGGTCCAGTCACTGCTCCTGGCTCCTTCAATGTCAATAGCTTCAGGGCAGACAACACCTTCTTCAACCGCTCCAAGAACCCTTACTCAAGGGAAAAGATTGTGTCAGATAGGTTCTGGAGCTACCCACAGCGCAGCTACTACTCCTGCGTCCTCTACAACCAGAACCGCATCTTTCCACATCAGCGCCTTGAAGTTGAAGCTTTTACTGGTCTGCCTGGTCTGGAAGAAGCCCTGGACTGCTTCAAGCAAGTTGGCCTGCTGCCGTTTGTCACGGATGAAGAGCACTGGAACGAAGAGCTTCTGCTTCAGTTCTATGCCACATTGCACATCAAGGGCTACAACAGAGATCCGAAGACTTGGGTCCTGGAGTGGATGACCGGCAACGTCCATCATGAAGCCAATGCATTTGATATCATTGAGCTCACCGGCCTACCCTCTCCAGGCGAACTCTTCGAAGAAGGCTGTCAACTCCATGCTGAAGCTGTTGAGAGCATATTTCAGTGACCTGAGCCCAATATGAGTCAGATGCTCTCAATGATGAAGCCCCTGCCTTCTGACGCACCTTACCCGATGGAGTTCTTTGTTGAAGACTTAGAGTACCTGCCTAGAACTATCTATCACATCATCAGGCGGACTCTATGGCCCATTAAGGGGCACTCTCGATATGCCAAGGTTGAAGGTGCTATGAAGACTCTCATCTTCTGCATCCTGCACGGCAAATGCTTCAATGCCCAGGATCTCTTCATACGTCAACTTGCTGCGTCTGGCTCAGATCTCTTTGGTCTGAAGATTTATGCTCCATGGGTTATGAGGCTAATCAAGCTCCACTCTGCAATATCATATCAACCCTCGGCCCGCAACCACAGAATCTTCTTACCTGATGTGGACACCTCTGCTGAAGCTATTTATCCTGAGCCTGCCAAACAGCCACTAAGTCTTCAGAATGCAGAACACCAAAGCTTCACTCAACATGATGAAGGTGTTGAAGCCATTTCCAGAGTCTATCCAATGGCTGGCACCACACGTGCCCCTGCATCCACTGAAGCCACTGACAGCGAAGCTGCACAGAGACCCAAGAAACGCGCTCGTACACTCATTGATCGTGAACTTCTTGTGGCTCTGCATCAAAAGCAAGATAGGCATCACGACTGGCTCAAGAGGCAGATGCACAGTATCATGCAAGACGTCAATTGCATCAGAAATCTGGCCACCAAGAACGCCTTCGTCGCACATGAAACCTGTCGCCGCACTTGGAAAGGCCTCACCATGATGTGCACTGAAGCTGAATTGCAAGAGGATGGCTTCAAGGAACGATTCAAGTTTGACTCCACACCCCCCAGAAGAGCTGTGTTGCGTGGGACTCCGTCGCTTGAAGAATCCGAGTTCTCTTCCTCTGCTGCCACCGTGACAGGTAAAATCATTGAGGAAGAAGACGACGCCACATCACCACCAATGTCTTCAGCGCGCGTCGTCACTGCACCAAGCTCGCCTGCACCACCAAACGCCTCCACCGACCCTACTGCGCCTGGGAACGCATAGAAAACTCTATGTTTTCAAACCTTTTTGGTCATCACTGACAAAAGGGGGAGAAGCATATGATGTTTATAGTCTTCAAGCGGGTCAATAATATGGGCGGGTGCTTTATATTTTGCATTTTGCTCCGTGCTTACAACTCTCGTTTTGCTACATTTGGTGGTCGTCTGCTACTATGTTTGCCACTGTGTTTTTGCGAAGATAAATTCCACATGTACGACGATAATTTCCGCACTCTTATCATTTCACAGACGTCCATTTTTCATTATGCATATCATTATCTTCATATATCTTTACATGCATGATGGATTGTCATCATAAGTTGAAGTGGATTCCCACAAATACAACATGCTGTGTGCATTTGCATTCCAGAAGCAAATCACTTATATGCACATCTTCAGGGGGAGCCCTTGCA
Organism: Triticum monococcum; assembly: GCA_034509565.1. Taxonomy (NCBI): domain Eukaryota; kingdom Viridiplantae; phylum Streptophyta; class Magnoliopsida; order Poales; family Poaceae; genus Triticum; species Triticum monococcum. The sequence continues at coordinate 119,835,892 of CM067846.1, read as the reverse complement.
GCTTATGAAGACAATTCCTTTACAATTTCACAAATAATATTCCCCGTTGAAAACTTCAACTAGTTTGTCATCAATCACCAAAAAGGGGGATATTGTAAGTGCATCTAGTGCCACCCCTAGTTGGTTTTGGAGTATTGACGACAAACCTAGTTGAGGGACTAATGTGTTTGTGAGAATTGCAGGATAACACAGGTAGAAGTCCCTCATTGATTCACTTTAGCTACCAGAGATGACCCCCAAAAATGTACGAAGACATTGAAGACAATGGTGGTTCATGAAGACATTCATGTCGAAGACAATGACATATGAAGACTCCCCATGAAGCCTTTGAAGCTCGAAGACTTATATTCTTCGTAGTTTTACTTTATTCATGTTGTGTCATAGGAACCACCGTACTGTTAAGTGGGGTCCAAGAGAACCAGTCAGGATGACTGAAGTGATGCCTAATTCAAATCCTATGTCTTCGAATGAAGACAATGAGAGAAAATCTTGTCCAGAGTCAGACAAGTCAGCTTTACTTGCAGCCCAAGTAAAGTTGCCGTGAGAGTTCAAAATCCGACCGTTAGTACACGTGTCAGTTCCTTAGTGACCCAGGGTCATTTCGGACAAATCAGGTCAGGGTTTCCAAGTGGCTATAAATAGTCCACCCCCACAACCATAAACGGTTGGCTGCTCAGATTTCAGTGCACGGCTTTTGTCGTTTGAGAGCAACCCACCTCGAAGCCTTTGAGAGAAAATCCTTAGTGAGGAGAAAAGCCCTAACCACCCAGAGCCAGAGTAATTGGGCATCACTTAAGTGTTCTTGTCTGAGTGATCTGAAGACTTATTACACTTGAGGACTGTGCATCCTCCAGACGGTTAGGCGTCGCGTTCTGAGCATCCAAGAGGAATTGTGGATTGCCGGTGAACGAAGTCTGTGAAGGTTCGGGAGTCTACCTTGAAGACTTACCAGAGTGATTGGGCGGGGTCTGTGTGACCTTAGCTCAAGGAGAAAACGGTGAGGACTGGGTGTCCCGAGCTGCGTGTTCAGGACTGGGTGTCCGGGACTGTGTGTCCTTTGGTTTAAATACCTAGCCGCTCCAACCAGACGTACAGTTGTCACAGCAACTGGAACTGGTCCAACATATCATTGTCTTCAACGTGTCACTGGTTTCATCTTCACCTCCCTTTACTTACCAGTACACATTGTGAAGCTATTGCATGCTTGCTTTATCTTCTGTCTTCACAACTTGACTGTATGATCTGTTTGGCGTCATAACTTCTTCCAACCTGATCCTCATTACACTGAAGCTATTTGTCTCTGTGCTTTCACTATATTGTATATTTGACTATGGCTTGCATTGTGTAATCTACCTTCCGCTGCATAGTGATAGGCTTGTTATTCTGTTTGTCTTCATAACTTCCACGTTTTGAAGACTTTCACAAAAATCGCCTATTCACCCCCCTCTAGTCGATATAAAGCACTTTCACCGGTACACCACCGGAGGCATCCATATAGAGTCACACTTTGTTCTAGTATCGAGTTGTAATCATTGAGTTGTAATCATTGAAAGTAGCACCATGTTCTGCATATAGAGAGTCTCTTAAGTTATCACTTTCATGTACTAGTGGGAATTTTTCATTATAGAACTTGGCTTGTATATTCTAAGAATGGGCCTCCTCAAGTGCCCTAGGTCTTCGTGAGCAAGCAAGTTGGATGCACAACCACTTTGTTTCTTTTGTAGAGCTTTCATACATTTATAGACTCTAGTGCATCCGTTGCATGCCAATACCTACGAGTATAGGGGATCTATCGTAGTCCTTTCGATAAGTAAGTGTGTTGAACCCAACGAGGAGCAGAAGGAAATGATAAGCGGTTTTCAGCAAGGTATTCTCTGCAAGTACTGAAATAAGTGGTAACAGATAGTTTTGTGATAAGATAAATTGTAACGAGCAACAAGTAACAAAAGTAAATAAAGTGCAGCAAGGTGGCCCAATCCTTTTTGTAGCAAAGGACAAGCCGGAACAAACTCTTATATAAGGAAAAGCGCTCCCAAGGACACATGGGAATATCATCAAGCTAGTTTTCATCACGTTCATATGATTCGCGTTCGATACTTTGATAATTTGATATGTGGGTAGACCGGTGCTTGGGTGATGTTCTTACTTGAACAAGCATCCCACTTATGATTAACCTCTATTGCAAGCATCCGCAACTACAACAAAAGTATTAAGGTAAACCTAACCATAGCATGAAACATGTGGATCCAAATCAGCCCCTTACAAAGCAACGCATAAACTAGGGTTTAAGCTTCTGTCACTCTAGCAACCCATCATCTACTTATTACTTCTGATGCCTTCCTCTAGGCCCAAATAATGGTGAAGTGTTATGTAGTCGATGTTCACATAACACCACTAGAGGCTAGACAGCATACATCTTATCAAAATATCAAGCGAATACCAAATTCACATGACTACTCATAGCAAGACTTCTCCCTTGTCCTCAGGAACAAACGTAATTACTCACAAAGCATATTCATGTTCATAATCAGAGGGGTAATAATATGCATATAGGATCTGAACATGTGATCTTCCACCAAATAAACCAACTAGCATCAACTACAAGGAGTAATCAACACTACTAGCACCAATCCCAGACTTTGAGACAAGAATTGGATTCAAGAGATGAACTAGGGTTTGGAGATGAGATGGTGCTGGTGACGATGTTGATGGAGATTGCCCTCTCCCGATGAGAGGAGCGTTGGTGATGACGATGGTGATGATTTCCCCCTCCCGGAGGGAAGTATCCCCGGCAGAACAGCTCTGCCGGAGCTCTAGATTGGTTCCGCCTTGTGGCGGCGGAGTCTCGTCCTGAAAAGTTCCTTCTTGTTTTTTTTCTCATCAAAAGACTTCATATAGGAGAAGATGGACGTCGGAGAGCCACCAGGGGGCCCACGAGGTAGGGGGCGCCCCCACCCTCGTGAGAAGGGTGTGGGCCCCCTGGCCTTCATCTTTGGCGAGGATTTTTCTTTATTTATTTTAAGATGTTCTGTGAAGTTTCAGTACTTTTGGAGTTGCGCAGAATAGGTCTCTAATATTTGCTCCTTTTCCAGCCCAGAATTCCAGCTGCCGGCATTCTCCCTCCTTATGTAAACCTTGTAAAATAAGAGAGAATAGCCATAAATATTATGACATAAAGTGAAATAACAGTCCATAATGCAATAAATATCGATATAAAAGCATGATGCAAAATGGACGTATCAACTCCCCCAAGCTTAGACCTCGCTTGTCCTCAAGTTAAAAGCCGATAACAATAAATATGTCCTCATGTTGGGAGGTAGAGGCATTGATAAAAATAAAATACGGACATGAAGGCATCATGATTATTCTCATAACAGCAATATATATAGATTTTGTCATATGATTACTTATGTTCAAGTGATGATCTATTCACAATGCAAAAGTATAAATCATAAACCTTATTGGGCTCCGACAAACTATAATCTCAGTCATTAAATCAATTGCAATTTATCATAACATCGGAAAGAGTCTATGTCAGAGCTAAAAAGCAAGTCCACATACTCAACTATCATTTAGTCCTTCATAATTGCTAACACTCACGCATTACTTGTGGTTATGAAGTTTTAATCGGACACAGAGAAAGATAGGGGCTTATAGTTTTGCCCCACAACCTTTTACCTCAAGGGTAATGTCAACAATAATAATCCATGCCCCCCTACATCCAATTAGATATATATATCATGTTCTTTCCAACATGCTGAGCTTGGCAAAGGAAAAAATGAAAAAGAAAAGGTGAAGATCACCATGACTCTTGCATAAGGTAGAAGATAATAGTAGAAGATAGGCCCTTCGCAGAGGGAAGCAGAGGTTGCCATGCACTTTTATGGTTGGATGCATAAAATCTCAATGCGAAAGAATGTCACTTTATATTGCCCCTTGTGATATGAACCTTTATTATGCAGTTCATCGCTTTTATTACTTCCACATCACAAGATCGTATAAAGCTTATTTCTCCCACACCAATCAATCATACATATTTAGAGCAATTTTTATTGCTTTGCACCGATGACAACTTACTTGAAGGATCTTACTCAATCCATAGGTAGATATGGTGGACTCTCATGGCAAAACTGGTTTAAGGGTATTTGGAAGCACAAGTAGTATTTCTACTTGGTGCTGAGAATTTGGCTAGCATGAGGGGGAAAGGCAAGCTCAACAAGTTAGAGGATCCATGACAACATACTTTATCTCAGATATAAGAAAGACATAACTCATTACATTGTCTTCCTTGTCCAACATCAACTCTTTAGCATGTCATGTTTTAATGAGTGCTCCCAATCATAAAAGAGGTCAATGATAATATATCTATATGTGAAAACCTCTCTTCCCTTATTACTTCCTATTAATTGCAACAATGATCAAAGCTATGTCTGCCAACTCCCAACAACTTTTAATCATCATACTCTTTCTATGTGAAGTCATTACTCTCAATAAGATCAATATGAACTATTTCTTTTTATTCTTTTTCTCTCTTCTTTTATTCACCCAAGATCATGGTAAAATAATCAAGCCCTTGACTCAACACTAATCTTTATTATATATAGCTCACGGACTCGATTACATAGAGAGATCATAAAGCAAACTCAAAACTAGATCATGCCATAAACTTTATTCTACTAGATCAAGATACTTCTAATAGGATCGAACTAAGAAAAACGATAAAGATAGGAGTTGTGATGGTGATACGATACCGGGGCACCTCCCCCAAGCTTGGCAGTTGCCAAGGGGAGTGCCCATACCCATGTGATTATAACCCACAAGTATAGGGGATCGCAACAGCTATCAAGGGTAGAGTATTCAACCCAAATTTATTGATTCGACACAAGGAGAGCCAAAGAATATTCTCAAGTATTAGCAGCTGAGTTGTCAATTCAACCACACCTGGAAACTTAGTATCTACAGCAAAGTGTTTAGTAGCACAGTAATATGATAGTGGTGGTAACAGTAACAAAAGAGTAGTGCAAGCAAAAGTAAATATTTTCGGTATTTTGTAGTGATTATAACAGTAGTAGCGGGAAAGTAAATAAGCGAGAACCAGTATATGGGAAACTCATAGGCACCGGATCAGTGATGGATAATTATGCCGGATGCGGTTCATCATGTAACAATCATAACATAGGATGACACAGAACTAGCTCCAATTCATCAATGTCATGTAGGCATGTATTCCATATATAGTCATACGTGCTTATGGAAAAGAACTTGCATGACATCTTTCGTCCTACCCTCCCGTGGCTGTGGGGTCCTATTGGAAACTAAGGGATATTAAGGCCTCCTTTTAATAGAGAACCGGAACAAAGCATTAGCACATAGTGAATACATGAACTCCTCAAACTATGGTCATCATCGGGAGTGGTCCCGATTATTGTCACTTCGGGGTTGCCGGATCATAACATATAGTAGGTGACTATAGACTTGCAAGATAGGATCAAGAACTCACATATATTCATGAAAACAGAATAGGTTCAGATCTGAAATCATGGCACTCGGGCCCTAGTGACAAGCATTAAGCATAGCAAAGTCATAGCAACATCAATCTCAGAACATAATGGATACTAGGGATCAAACCCTAACAAAACTAACTCGATTACATGATAAATCTCATCCAACCCATCACCGTCCAGCAAGCCTACAATGGAATTACTCACGCACGGCGGCGAGCATCATGAAATTGGTGATGGAGGATGGTTGATGATGATGACGACGACGAATCCCCCTCTCCGGAGCCCCGAACGGACTCCAGATCAGCCCTCCTGAGAGGTTTTAGGGCTTGGCGGCGGCTCCGTATCGTAAAACATGATGATTTCTTCTCTCTGATTTTTTTCTCTTCGAAAGCAAATATATAGAGTTGGAGTTGGCGTCGGAGGGCATCCAGGGGGCCCACAAGGTAGGGGGCGCGCCCTAGGGGGTGTCCCCCACCCTCGTGAGAAGGGTGTGGGCCCCCTGGTCTTCATCTTTGGTGAGGATTTTTATTATTTTTTCTAAGATGTTCCGTGGAGTTTCAGGTCATTCCGAGAATATTTGTTTTCTGCACATAAAACAACACCATGGCAATTCTGCTGAAAACAGCGTCAGTCCGGGTTAGTTCCATTCAAATCATACAAGTTAGAGTCCAAAACAAGGGCAAAAGTGTTTGGAAAAGTAGATACGACGGAGACGTATCAACTCCCCCAAGCTTAAACCCTTGCTTGTCCTCAAGCAATTCAGTTGACAAACTGAAAGAAAGAAAAACTTTTACGAACTCTGTTTCCTCTTGTTGTTGTAACTATGTCAAGCCAGCATTCAAGTTTTCAACATAGATGATAACTAACCACATTTGCAATAATTCTCAGGTGGGGTACTTGTTTGAGATACTTGTTTTTTATACGAGCTAACTCAATCATCTTGAAAGCTTCGATCTCAGTTGGGGTAACAAGGTTGTGATCAAGTTGAAGGATGTCCTTTGCTGCCGGAGCTTGATCCTACGTGGCCTTCTTGATCCTTTCATCCTTATTGACCCTAGTGTGTTCTTCCCTCTTCAGATCTATCTTCATTAGCCAAGCATCATTGTCACCATTGTTGGAGGGAGACGACATGATGCCTAGCCTAGAAAACCCTGACAGAAAACAGCTCGAAACAAGAACAGAGGAGGTTTGCGTGATACAGGAGTCAAAACTTTCGGGAGAATATGTAATGAATTTTTACCGACCAAAATACGTATCGTGCAAGAAAACGAAGTCCGGAGGGCACACGAGGTGCTCACGAGGTAGTGGGGGCGCCCAGGGGGGTAGGGCGCACCCACCACCCTCGTGGGGCCCTCGCGTCCTTCCCGGACTGCTACTTATTTTTCTATTTTTCTAAATATCCCAAAACAGAGAGATATTGCCTTAAAAATTGTTTTGGAGTAAGTTTACTTACCGTACCACATACCTATTCCTTTTCGGAGTCTGAAATGTTCCGGAAAGTGTCCCTTATGTATTCCTCCGGGGTTACGGTTTCAATAATATTGGTTTCAACATTTATGGGATTACCTGAGATATAATGTTCGATTCTTTGACCGTTTACCACCTTCGGATTTGTGCCTTCGAAGTTGTTGAATTTTATGGCACCGGAACGATAGACCTCCTCGATAACGTAGGGGCCTTCCCATTTAGAGAGAAGTTTTCCTGCAAAAAATCTTAAACAGGAGTTGTATAGCAATACATAATCACCTACATTAAACTCACGCTTTTGTATCCTTTTGTCATGCCATCTTTTAACTTTTTCTTTAAACAACTTGGCATTTTCATAAGCTTGGGTTCTCCATTCATCAAGTGAGCTAATATCAAATAACGTCTTCTCACCGGCAAGTTTAAAATCATAGTTGAGCTCTTTAATAGCCCAATATGCCTTATGTTCTAGTTCGAGAGGTAAGTGACATGCTTTTCCATAAACCATTTTATACGGAGACATACCCATAGGATTTTTGTATGCAGTTCTATATGCCCATAATGCAACATCAAGTTTCTTAGACCAATTATTTCTAGACCTATTAACAGTCTTTTGCAAAACTAATTTGAGCTCTCTATTGCTCAATTCTACTTGACCACTATACTGTGGGTGATAAGGAGATGCAATTCTATGATTAACATCATATTTAGCAAGCATTTTACGGAAGGCACCATGAATAAAGTGTGAACCACCATCAGTCATTAAATATCTAGGGACTCCAAACCTCGGAAAAATAACTTCCTTAAGCATTTTAATAGAAGTGTTATGATCAGCACTACTAGTTGGAATAGCTTCTACCCACTTAGTAACGTAATCAACATCAACTAAAATATGTGTGTATCCATTAGAGGCAGGAAAAGGTCCCATATAATCAAAGCCCCAAACATCAAATGGTTCAATAACAAATGAATAATTCATAGGCATTTCTTGACGTCTACTAATATTACCAATTCTTTGACATTCATCACAAGACAAGACAAAATTACGGGCATCCTTGAAGAGAGTAGGCCAATAAAAACCAGATTGCAATACCTTATGTGCAGTTCTATCTCCAGCGTGGTGTCCTCCATAAGTCTCGGAATGACACTTGCGTAGGATCTGTTCCTGTTCATGCTCAGGTACACAATGTCTAATAACACCATCTACTCCTTCTTTATAAAGATGTGGGTCATCCCAAAAGTAATGCCTCAAGTCATAGAAAACCTTTTTCTTTTGCTGGTATGTGAAGCTAGGTGGTATAAACTTAGCAACAATATAATTAGCATAATCAGCATACCATGGAGTACTACGAGAAGTACTTATAACATTTAATTGTTCATCAGGAAAGTCATCATTAATAGGTAGTGGGTCATCAAGAACATTCTCTAACCTAGACAAGTTGTCTGCAACGGGGTTCTCAGCTCCCTTTCTATCAACAATATGCAAATCAAATTCTTGTAGCAAGAGAACCCATCTAATAAGTCTAGGTTTAGCATCTTTCTTTTCCATAAGGTATTTAATAGCAGCATGATCAGTGTGAATAGTTACTTTATAATCAATAATATAAGATCTGAACTTATCACAAGCAAATACAACTGCTAAAAGTTTCTTTTCAGTAGTAGCATAATTTCTTTGAGCATTGTCTAGAGTCTTACTAGCATAATGAATAACATTTAATTTCTTATCAACTCTTTGCCCTAGAACAGCACCTACAGCATAATCACTGGCATCACACATAATTTCAAAGGGTAAATTCCAATAAGGTGGCTGAACAACAAGTGCAAAGACTAATGCTTTCTTAAGTATTTCAAATGCTTCTACACAATCATCATCAAAGACAAATGGTATATCTTTTTGCAATAAATTAGTCAGAGGCCGAGAAATTTTTGAGAAGTCCTTAATGAACCTCCTGTAAAATCCGGCGTGACCAAGGAAACTTCTTATACCTTTAATGTCCTTGGGACTTGGCATCTTTTCAATAGCATCAACCTTGGCTTTATCAACTTCAATACCTCTTTCAGAAACTTTATGCCCCAAGACAATACCTTCATTAACCATAAAGTGGCACTTTTCCCAATTCAAGACAAGATTAGTTTCTTCACATCTCTGCAAAACTCGATCAAGATTGCTCAAGCAATCATCAAAAGCGGAACCATAGGCGGAAAAATCGTCCATGAAAACCTCACAAATCTTTTCACAAAAGTCAGAGAATATAGCCATCATGCATCTTTGAAAGGTAGCAGGTGCATTACATAAACCAAAAGGCATACGTCTATAAGCAAAAGTACCAAAAGGGCATGTAAAAGTAGTCTTTGATTGATCTCTAGCCGACACAGGTATTTGAGAGAAACCAGAATAACCATCTAGAAAGCAATAGTCTGTATGTTTGCATAATCTTTCTAGCATTTGATCAATAAAAGGTAAGGGGTAATGATCTTTCTTAGTAGCTTTATTTAATTTACGGAAATCAATTACCATCCTATAACCCGTGATAATTCTTTGTGGAATCAATTCATCTTTATCGTTAGGAACAACAGTAATACCTCCCTTCTTAGGGACACAATGGACAGGACTTACCCACTCACTATCAGCAACGGGATAAATTATACCTGCCTCCAGAAGCTTGAGTATTTCTTTTCTTACCACTTCTTTCATTTTAGGATTCAGACATCATTGAGGATCACAAACTAGTTTGGCATCTGCTTCCAAATTTATTTTATGTTGACATAGAGTGGGCTAATGCCCTTAAGATCATCAAGAGTATATCCAATAGCAGCACGATGCTTCTTCAGAGTTTTCAATAATCTTTCTTCTTCATGCTCTGAAAGGTTAGCACTAATAATAACAAGATATATCTTCTTTTCATCAAGATAAGCATATTTAAGATTATCAGGCAACGGTTTAAGCTCAAACACGGGATCACCCTTGGGTGGAGGAGGATCCCCTAAAATTTTGACAGGTAAGTTGTGTTGCAGAATAGGTTCCTATTTAAAGAATACTTCATCTATTTGCCTTCTTTCATTCATGAACATATCATTTTCATGGTCTAGCAAATAGTGTTCTAAAGGATCACTAGGAGGTACGGCAATAGAAGCAAGACCAATAATTTCATCCTTAGTAGGTAATTCTTCCTCATGATGTTGTTTACTAAATTTAGAGAAATTAAACTCATGAACCATATCATCCAAGCCTATAGTAACAACATTCTTTTCGCAATCTATCCTAGCATTAACAGTGTTCAAGAAGGGTCTACCAAATATAATGGGACAAACGCTATCTTGCGGAGAAGTAAGAACAAGAAAATCAGCAGGATATTTAGTTTTCCCACACAAGACTTCAACATCTCTAACAATTCCAATTGGTGAAATAGTATCTCTATTGGCAAGTTTAATTGTGACATCAATACTTTCTAACTCAGCAGGTGCAATTTCATTCTTAATTTCTTCGTATAAAGTATGCGGTATAACACTAGCACTCGCACCCATATCACATAAGCCATGATAACAATGATCTCCTATTTTAACGGAAATAACAGGCATGCCTACCACAGGTCTATGTTTATCTTTAGCACAAGGTTTAGCAATTCTACCAGTTTCACCTTCGAACTGAATAACATGCCCATCAATATTATCAGACAAGAGATCTTTAACAATGGCAATATTAGGTTCTAGTTTAACTTTCTCAGGAGGTGTATAAGTTCTAATATTGCTTTTATAAACAACAGTTGAAGCTTTAGCATGATCCTTTATTCTAATAGGGAAAGGTGGTTTCTCAACATAAGAAGTAGGAACAATAGGATCATTATAAGTGATAGTCTTTTCTTCAACTTTAATAGGTGCAGCTACTTTTACTTCTATGGGAGGATGATATTTAAACCACTTCTCCTTAGGGAGATCAACGTAAGTAGCAAAAGATTCACAGAAAGAAGCTACTATCTCAGAGTCAAGTCCATATTTAGTACTAAACTTACAGAAAATATCGGTATCCATAAAAGATTTAACACAATCAAACTTAGGTGTCATACCTGAATCCTTACCTTTGTCGAGGTCCCAATCTTCAGAGTTGCGTTTAATTCTATCCAATAAATTCCATCTGAATTCAATAGTCTTCATCATAAAAGAGCCAGCACAAGAAGTATCGAGCATGGTGCGATTGTTATCAAAAAGCCGAGCATATAAATTTTGAATAATCATTTCTCTTGAGAGCTCATGATTGGGGCATGAATATAACATTGATTTAAGCCTCCCCAAAGCTTGAGCGATGCTTTCTCCTTTGTGAGGCCAGAAATTATATATATAATTGCGATCACGATGAACAAGATGCATAGGGTAATACTTTTGATGAAATTCCAACTTCAATCTTTTATAGTCCCCTGATCTCATATCATCACATAGCCTATACCATATCAATGCGTCTCCCTTCAAAGATAAAGGGAAGACCTTCTTCTTAGCAACATCATCGGGTATACCTGCAAGCTTAGATAATCCACAAACTTCATCCACATATATTAAGTGCTCATCAGGATGCTTTGTTCCATCTCCTGTAAAAGGGTTAGCTAGCAGTTTTTCCATCATACCCAAAGGAAATTCAAAAGGAGTTTCATTTTCAATAGGTTCAGTAGGTTGAGGAGCAACTCTTTGCTCTACTGGATGGGGTGAAGATACCCCGAACAAGCCCCTCAGAGAATTACTTTCCATAGTAACAAGTGACAGTAAATTTCAGCACACTATATAAATTTTTCCTTACCAAAGGCGCTACACTCCCCGGCAACGACGCTAGAAAATAGTCTTGATGACCCACAGGTATAGGGGATCTATCATAGTCCTTTCGATAAGTAAGAGTGTCGAACCCGACAAGGAGCAGAAGGAAATGATAAGCGGTTTTCAGCAAGGTATTCTCTGCAAGTACTGAAATAAGTGGTAACAGATAGTTTTGTGATAAGATAAATTGTAACGAGCAACAAGTAACAAAAGTAAATAAAGTACAGCAAGGTGTCCCAATCCTTTTTGTAGCAAAGGACAAGCCGGAACAAACTCTTATATAAGGAAAAGCGCTCCTGGGGACACATAGGAATATCATCAAGCTAGTTTTCATCACGTTCATATGATTCGCGTTCGATACTTTGATAATTTGATATATGGGTGGACCGGTGCTTGGGTGCTGTTCTTACTTGAACAAGCATCCCACTTATGATTAACCTCTATTGCAAGCATCTACAACTACAACAAAAGTATTAAGGTAAACCTAACCATAGCATGAAACATGTGGATCCAAATCAGCCCCTTACGAAGCAACGCATAAACTAGGGTTTAAGCTTCTGTCACTCTAGCAATCCATCATCTACTTATTACTTCCCAATGCCTTCCTCTAGGCCCAAATAATGGTGAAGTGTTATGTAGTCGACGTTCACATAACACCACTAGAGGCTAGACAACATACATCTTATCAAAATATCAAACGAATACCAAATTCACATGACTACTCATAGCAAGACTTCTCCCTTGTCCTCAGGAACAAACGTAATTACTCACAAAGCATATTCATGTTCATAATCAGAGGGGTAATAATATGCATATAGGATCTGAACATATGATCTTCCACCAAATAAACCAACTAGCATCAACTACAAGGAGTAATCAACACTACTAGCAACCTACTAGCACCAATCCCGGACTTTGAGACAAGAATTGGATACAAGAGATGAACTAGGGTATGGAGATAAGATGGTGCTGGTGAAGATGTTGATGGAGATTACCCTCTCCCTATGAGAGGAGCGTTGGTGATGACGATGGTGATGATTTTCCCCTCCCGGAGGGAAGTATCCCCGACAGAACAGCTCTGCCGGAGCTCTAGATTGGTTCGGCCAAGGTTCCGCCTCGTGGCGGCGGAGTCTCATCCCGAAAAGTTCCTTATGGTTTTTTTCTCATCGAAAGACTTCACATAGGAGAAGATGGATGTCGGAGAGCCACCAGGGGGCCCACGAGGAAGGGGGCGCCCCCACCCTCGTGAGAAGGGTGTGGGCCCCCTGGCCTTCATCTTTGGCGAGGATTTTTCATTATTTATTTTAAGATGTTCTGTGAAGTTTCAGGACTTTTGGAGTTGCGCAGAATAGATCTCTAATATTTGCTCCTTTTCCAGCCCAGAATTCCAGCTGCCGGCATTCTCCCTCCTTATGTAAACCTTGTAAAATAAGAGAGAATAGCCATAAGTATTGTGACATAAAGTGAAATAACAGTACATAATGCAAGCGAAAAGCTTAGACCTCGCTTGTCCTCAAGCGAAAAGCCGATAACAATAAATATCTCCTCATGTTTAGAGGAAGAGGCGTCGATAAAAATAAAATATGGACATGAAGGCATCATGATTATTCTCATAACAGCAATATATATAGATTTTGTCATATGATTACTTATGTTCAAGTGATGATCTATTCACAATGCAAAAGTATAAATCATAAACCTTATTGGGCTCCGACAAACTATAATCTCAGTCATTGAAGCAATTGCAATTTATCATAACATTGGAAAGAGTCTATGTCAGAGCTAAAAAGCAAGTCCACATACTCAACTATCATTTAGTCCTTCATAATTGCTAACACTCACGCAATACTTGTGGTTATGAAGTTTTAATCGGACACAGAGAAAGATAGGGGCTTATAGTTTTGCCCCACAACCTTTTACCTCAAGGGTAATGTCAACAACAATAATTCATGCCCCCCTACATCCAATTAGATATATATATATATATATATATATATATATATATATATATATATATCATGTTCTTTCCAACATGCTGAGCTTGCCAAAGGAAAAAATGAAAAAGAAAAGGTGAAGATCACCATGACTCTTGCATAAGGTAGAAGATAATAATAGAAGATAGGCCCTTCATAGAGGGAAGCAGAGGTTGCCATGCGCTTTTATGGTTGGATGCATAAAATCTCAATGCAAAAGAATGTCACTTTATATTGCCCCTTGTGATATGAACCTTTATTATGCAGTCCGTCGCTTTTATTACTTCCACATCACAAGATCGTATAAAGCTTATTTCTCCCACACCAATCAATCATACATATTTAGAGCAATTTTTATTGCTTTGCACCCATGCCAACTTACTTGAAGGATCTTACTCAATCCATAGGTAGATATGGTGGACTCTCATGGCAAAACTGGTTTAAGGGTATTTGGAAGCACAAGTAGTATTTCTACTTGGTGTTGAGAATTTGGCTAGCATAAGGGGGAAAGGCAAGCTCAACAAGTTAGAGGATCCATGACAACATACTTTATCTCAGATATAAGAAAGACATAACTCATTATGTTGTCTTCCTTGTCCAACATCAACTCTTTAGCATGTCATATTTTAATGAGTGCTCCCAATCATAAAAGAGGTCAATGATAATATATCTATATGTGAAAACCTCTCTTTCCTTATTACTTCCTATTAATTGCAACAATGATCAATGCTATGTCTGCCAACTCCCAACAACTTTTAATCATCATACTCTTTCTATGTGAAGTCATTACTCTCAATAAGATCAATATGAACTTTTTTTCTTTTTCTCTCTTCTTTTATTCACCCAAGATCATGGCAAAATAATCAAGCCCTTGACTCAACACTAATCTTTATTATATATAGCTCACAGACTCGATTACATAGAGAGATCATAAAGCAAACTCAAAACTAGATCATGCCATAAACTTTATTCTACTAGATCAAGATACTTCTAATAGGATTGAACTAAGAAAAACGATAAAGATAGGAGTTGTGATGGTGATACGATACCGGGGCACCTCCCCCAAGCTTGGCAGGTGCCAAGGGGAGTACCCATACCCATGTGATTATAACCCACAAGTATAGGGGATCGCAACAGCTTTGGAGGGTAGAGTATTCAACCCAAATTTATTGATTCGACATAAGGGGAGCCAAAGAATATTCTCAAGTATTAGCAGCTGAGTTGTCAATTCAACCACACCTGGAAACTTAGTATCTGCAGCAAAGTGTTTAGTAGCACAGTAATATGATAGTGGTGGTAACAGTAACAAAAGAGTAGTGCAAGCAAAAGTAAATATTTTTAGTATTTTGTAGTGATTGTAATAGTAGTAGCGGGAAAGTAAATAAGCGAGAACCAGTATATGGGAAACTCGTAGGCACCGGATCAGTGATGGATAATTATGCCGGATGCGGTTCATCATGTAACAATCATAACATAGGGTGACACAGAACTAGCTCCAATTCATCAATGTAATGTAGGCATGTATTCCGTATATAGTCATCCGTGCTTATGGAAAAGAACTTGCATGACATCTTTCGTCCTACCCTCCCGTGGCAGCGGGGTCCTATTGGAAACTAAGGTATATTAAGGCCTCCTTTTAATAGAGAACCGGAACAAAGCATTAGCACATAGTGAATACATGAACTCCTCAAACTATGGTCATCATCGGGAGTGGTCCTGATTATTGTCACTTCGGGGTTGCCGGATCATAACACATAGTTGGTGAGTATAGACTTGCAAGATAGGATCAAGAACTCAAATATATTCATGAAAACATAATAGGTTCAGATCTGAAATCATGGCACTCGGGCCCTAGTGACAAGCATTAAGCATAGCAAAGTCATAGCAACATCAATCTCAGAACATAATGGATACTAGGGATCAAACCCTAACAAAACTAACTCGATCAGATGATAAATCTCATCCAACCCATCACCATCCAGCAAGCCTACAATGGAATTACTCACGCACGGCGGCGAGCATCATGAAATTGGTGATGGAGGATGGTTGATGATGACAACGGCGACGAATCCCCCTCTCCGGAGCCCCGAACGGACTCCAGATCAGCCCTCCCGAGAGGTTTTAGGGCTTGGCGGTGGCTCCGTATCGTAAAATGTGATGATTTCTTCTCTCTGATTTTTCTCTCTCCGAAAGCAAATATATAGAGTTGGAGTTGGTCTCGGAGGGCATCCAGGGGGCCCACGAGGTAGGGGGGCGCGCCCTAGGGGGGGCACCCTCGTGAGAAGGGTGTGGGCCCCCTGGTCTTCATCTTTGGCGAGGATTTTTTATTATTTTTTTTAAGATGTTCCGTGGAGTTTCAGGTTATTCCGAGAATATTTGTTTTCTGCACATAAAACAACACCAAGGCAATTCTGCTGAAAACAGCGTCAGTCCAGGTTAGTTCCATTCAAATCATACAAGTTAGAGTCCAAAACAAGGGCAAAAGTGTTTGGAAAAGTAGACACGACGGAGACGTATCAACTCCCCCAAGCTTAAACCCTTGCTTGTCCTCAAGCAATTCAGTTGACAAACTGAAAGAAAGAAAAACTTTTAGAAACTCTGTTTGCTCTTGCTGTTGTAACTATGTCAAGCCAGCATTCAAGTTTTCAGCATAGATCATAGCTAACCACATTTGCAATAATTCTCACGTCTCATAATTACTCATATCAATAGCATAATCAACTAGCAAGTCATAATAATAAATCTCGGATGACAACACTTTCTCTAAACAATCATAATATGATATAACAAGATGGTATCTCGCTAGCCCTTTATGAGAGCGCAAAACATTAATGCAGAGCACCTTTAAAGATCAAGGACTGACTAGACATTGTAATTCATGGTAAAGGAGATCCAATCATAGTCACACCCAACATAGATTAATAGTGACGAATGCAAATGACAGCTGTGCTCTCCAGCTAGTGCTTTTTAATAAGAGGGCAATGACTCAACATAAAAGTAAATGGATAGGCCCTTCGCAGAGGGAAGCATGGATTTGTAGAGGCGCCAGAGCTTGGTTTTGAAATAGAGATAAATTGTATTTTGAGCGGTATACTTTCATTGTCAACATAACAACCAAGAGATGGCAATATCTCCCATGCTACACACATTATAGGCGGTTCCCAAACAGAATGGTAAAGTTTATACTCCCCCTCCACCAACAAACATCAATCCATGGCTTGCTCGAAACAATGAGTGCCTCCAACATACATCAGGTCCCAGGGGGAGTTTTGTTTGCAATTAATTTTGATTTGGTTTGCATAAAGCATGGGACTGGGCATCCCAGCGACCAGCCATTTTCTCGTGAGTGAGGAGCGGAGTCCACTCCTCTTGAGAATAACCCACCTAACATGGAAGATAAGGACAGCCTTGGTTGATACATGAGCTATTCGAGCATACAAAACAGAATGTTTATTTGAAGGTTTAGAGTTTGGCACATAAAAATTTACTTGGAACGGCAGGTAGATACCGCATATAGGAAGGTATAGTGGACTCATCTGGAATAACTTTGGGGTTTAACGGATTGGATGCACAAGCAGTATCCCCGCTTAGTACAGGTGAAAGCTAGCAAAAGACTGGGAAGCGATCAACTAGAGAGCGACAACAACCATGTACACGCATTAAAATTAATAAACATTGGATGCAAGCATGAGTAGGATATAATCCACCATGAACATAAATATCGTGAAGGCTATGTTGATTTGTTTCAACTACATGCGTGAACATGTGCCAAGTCAAGTCACTTAAATCTTTCAAAGGAGGATACCAACCCCTCATACCACATCATAATCATCTCAATAGAATGTTGGCACACAAGGTAAACCATTATAACTCATAGCTAATCAAGCATGGCACAAACAAGTACGATCTCTAATTGTCATTGCAAACATGTTTATTCATAATAAGCTGAATCAAGAACGAGGGACTCATCATATTTACAAAAACAAAAGAGGTGGAGCTCATACCAGCTTTTCTCATCTCAGTCAGTCCATCATATATCATCATAATTGCCTTTCACTTGCACGACCGAACGGTGTGAATAATTATAAGAGTGCACGTGCATTGGACTAAGATGGAATCTGCGAGCATTCAATAAACAGGAGAAGACAAAGCAATATGGGCTCTTGGTTAAATCAACAATAATGCATATAAGAGCCACTTCAACAATTTAATTATGGTCTTCTCCTACTGACCCCCAAAGAAAGAAAAGAAATAAAACTATTTACACGGGAAAGCTCCCAACAAGCAAAAGAAGAAAGGGAAATATTTTTGGGTTTTCTTTTAAATTATTACTACTACAGCAGAAAAATAAACTACTACTATTTTTTTTGGTTTTTCTTAAGGTTTAACAAACACACAAGAAGAAAACAGGAAAAAGAAAATAAACTAGCATGGATATTACAGTGAAAGAGTATGAGCACCGACATCTAGTAATGAGTGTGTGTGAACATAAATGTAATGTCGGTGAGAAATACGTACTCCCCAAGCTTAGGCTTTTGGCCTAAGTTGGTCTATGGCCACGGTTGTCCTGGTGGATATCCATAATAATAGTTGTTGGGGGTCGTACTGTGATGAGGAAGAAGAAGGCTCCGATTGCCACTGGCTGGCAATCATCTCCGGATCCCACTGATAGTTAGACTGTCGTGAAGGATCAGATTGTGGTTCCGGTTCTGGCTCCTCGGCTGGTGCAGGGTTCCAGTAGGCGTGGATAGCCGTCAACGAAACAAGGTACGTGCCTATAGTCAAATCAAACAAAGAAGGAGCAGGCAGGATAATAGTCTTAGGGTGATGTTTGTTAAAGCACAATTGATATTTAAGCTCTCCTGCCCTATTCTTAACAATAAAATCATGTGCCACCATACTTTTATGATCTAGATAAACACGGGGCAGCACCTTTTCTTCCTTCTAAGCATGCCTAATAGGTATGTTAAAATGTGCAGCTAGGCGTGTAGCATAGATGCCTCCAAAGATGGGACCCTTAGTACGGGTTACTTAACCGTCTAGCAATAATACCGCCCATAATAAAAGTGTTATCACTGTATAAACCGTGGTGCAGAATAATTATATCAAGGATACTAAGGTTTCCACAGTTTCCATGTCCAATTAAACAACGACTAGCAAATAACGCAAAGTAACGTAAAACAGGAAAATGTATGCTAGTGATTCGTGCATCGGAAACCTTCCTAGTTTCTCCTACAGTAATAGTATCAATAAACCTAGCCACATCATCATAATGTGGTTCTTCTGTCTCGCCCTCAAAAGGAACTAAACAAATCCAACAGAAATCATAAAGTGACATCTTCTTATGCTCATCATATAAATGAAACTCCACCGTAGGTGGTGAGTTCCTAGAATGAAAATGAAAGTTTTGCACAAAGGTATTTGTGAGTAAGAGATACTGATCGCATGGTCGTGGAGGAAAGTGGTGAGGCCTGCATTATGAGCCAATTCATGAAAATCTTCATAAATCCCCGCTGCTCTCAAGAAATCCTCGGAAGGCCATTCACACGCCCGAGCCTCCGTGGTGCGCGGCAAATTATACTTAGGCTTCGGTGCCTTTTCCTTCGAGCTTTGGCTTGATGAGCCCCTCAATAATCTCCTCATCATTTTCTGAAAAATTCTGAAATTTTTAGTAACTTCAAACAAAAGTGAACCAACGTCAATAATATTGATAGCAACTACTCCTACAAGTGCCTAGAGCCTATATCAAGCATTAGAACTACTTGGAACCATATAAATTTGACATGCAAGCTCAAGAACATGGTCACCTATGCAGCACAAATTTGCAAATAATAAAGCACTAGAACAAAAACTAATTGGGCCAATGGAGGAGTCACATACCAAGGAACAATCTCCCCAAGCAGTTTTATGAGAGGTGCTTTGAGCAAGGAGATCGGAAATCACAGCAAAAGTGGCTGGAACTCGTGCTTGAGTTGGTTTTTCAGGTTTGTGTGAGATAGAGGAAGAAGATGGGTGCAGGCATAAGTGAAGGAGGGCCACCGTGGGCCCACGAGGCAGGGGGCGCGTCCACCACCCTCGTGACCAGGTGGCAGCTCCTCCCGCGGTAATTTTTGCACAGTAAATCCTCAAATATTCCCAAAAAATCATATTAAATTGACATGGCATTCTGAGGACTTCTATTTTCGGGATATTTTTATATTGCACGGATAAGTCAAGAAACAGACATAAAAATTCTATTTTTACTTTATTTCTACCAAATAACAAAAAGTATAGAGAGGGTACAGAAGTTTGTGCTTCTAGTTTCATCCATCTCATGCTCATCAAAAAGAATCCACTAACAAGGTTGATCAAGTCTTGTTAACAAACTCATTCCGATAATCATGAAACCCGAGAAATTTCGAATAACACTAAGTTACCTCAATGGGGATATGCACATCCCCTATAATAAGTATATCATATTTCTTTTTGACAGTAGGAAGAGGAAATTCAAAACCTCCAATTATAATCGATGGAATTTTTCCAATGGAATTGATACTATGAACTTGAGGTTGTTTCCTCGGAAAGTGTACCATATGCTCATTACCATTAACATGAAAAGTGACATTGCCTTTGTTGCAATCAATAACAGCCCCTGCAGTATTAAGAAAAGGTCTTCCAAGAATAATAGACATACTATCATCCTTGGGAATATCAAGTATAACAAAGTCCGTTAAAATAGTAACGTTTGCAACCACAACAGGCACATCCTCACAGATACCGATAGGTATAGAAGTTGATTTATCAGCCATTTGTAAAGATATTTCAGTAGGTATCAGCTTATTCAAGTCAAGTCTACAATATAAAGAGAGAGGCATAACACTAACACCGGCTCCAAGATCACATAAAGCACTTTTAATATAATTTGTTTTAATGGAGCAAGGTATAGTAGGTACTCCGGGATCTCCAAGTTTCTTTGGTATTCCACCCTTAAAAGTATAATTAGCAAGCATGGTGGAAATCTCAGCTTCCGGTATCTTTCTTTTATTAGTAATGATATCCTTCATATATTTAGCATAAGGATTTGTTTTAAGCACATCAGTTAATCGCATACGCAAAAAGATAGGCCTAATCATTTCAGCAAAGTGCTCAAAATCCTCATCATCCTTTTTCTTGGATGGTTTTGGAGGAAAATGCATGGGTTTCTAAACCCAAGGTTCCCTTTCTTTACCATGTTTCCTAGCAACAAAGTCTCATTTATCATAACGTTGATTCTTTGATTGTGGGTTATCAAGATCAACATCAGGTTCAATTTCTACATCATTGTCATTACTAGGTTGAGCATCATCATGAACATCATCATTAATATTTTCACTAGGTCCATGTTCATTACCAGATTGTGTTTCAGCATCAGACATAGAGATATCATTTGTATTATCAGGTGGTTCAGCAATAGTTTCACTAGAAGTTTGCACAGTTCTATCATTTTTCTTCTTCTTCTTTTTAGAAGAACTAGGAACATCAATATTATTTCTTTGAGAATCTTGCTCGATTCTCTTAGGGTGGCCTTCAGGATACAAAGGTTCCTGAGTCATTCTACCAGTTCTAGTAGCCACTCTAACAGCATAATCATTTTTCTTACTATTCATTTCATCAAGCACTTCTTTTGAGCTTTAAGTACTTGTTCTACCTGAGTGGTAACCATAGAAGCATGTTTGCTAACAAGTTTAAGTTCACCTTTAATATCAGCCATATAATCACCCAAGCGTCTAATCATAAAAGCATTTACTTTTAATTGTCTACCAAAATAAGCATTGAAGTCGTCTTGCTTAAACATAAAGTTATCAAACTCATCCAAGCACTGACTAGCAGTTTTAGCAGGAGGGACTTCAGCTTTATCATATCCATAGAGAGAATTTACCTTTACTACCTGTGTCGGGATATCGGGATCCGGAGGTTCTTCAGTAAATAAAGAATTGAGACCATATGTTTCTTCAACAGGCGGTATATTAAGACCATGTATTTCTTCAATAGGAGGTAAATTCTTAACATCTTCAGCTTTAATACCTTTTTCTTTCAGAGATTTCTTTGCCTCTTGCATATCTTCGGGACCGAGGAATAGAACACCTCTCTTCTTCGGAGTTGGTTTAAGAATAGGCTCAGTAATTGGAGCAGGAGCTGGCTCAGGAGGTGCCCAATTATTTTCATTTGTCAACATATTATTCAATAGAATTTCAGCTTCATCGGGTGTTCTTTCCCTGAAAAGAGAGCCAGGACAACTATCCAGGTAATCTCTGGAAGCATCGGTTAGTCCATTATAAAAGATATCAAGTATTTCAGGTTTCTTAAGAGGATGATCAGGAAAAGCATTAAGTAACTTGAGAAGCCTCCCCCAAGCTTGTGGGAGACTCTCTTCTTTAATTTGCACAAAGTTGTATATTTCCCTCAAAGCAGCTTGTTTCTTATGAGCAGGGAAATATTTAGCAGCGAAGTAATAAATCATATCCTGGGGACTACGCACACAACCAGGATCAAGAGAATTAAACCATATCTTAGCATCACCCTTTAATGAGAACGGAAATATTTTGAGTATATAAAAGTAACGCGATCTCTCATCATTAGTGAACAGGGCAGCTATATCATTTAACTTAGTAGGATGTGCCACAACAATTTCAGATTCATAGCCATAAAACGGATCAGATTCAACCAAAGTAATTATATCAGGATCAACAGAGAATTCATAATCCTTATCAGGAACACAAATAGGTGAAGTAGCAAAAGCAGGGTCGGGTTTCATTTTATCTCTAAGTGATTCTTTGTTCCATTTAATTAACAACCTCTTAAGCTCATATCTATCCTTGCAAGCTAAAATAGGGGCAGAAGATTCCATATCAAAAAGATAGCCCTCAGGAATAACAGGCATATTTTCATCATCGTATTCAGATTCAATAATTTCTTTTTCCCTAGCCCTAGCAATTTGTTCATCAAGAAATTCACCAAGGGGCATAGTAGTATCAGGCATAGAAGGAGTTTCATCATAAGTATCATGCATCGCAGAAGTGGCATCATCAATAACATGCGACATATCAGAACGAATAGCAGAAGCAGGTGTAGGTGTCGCAAACTTACTCATAACAGAAGGTGAGTCAAGTGCAGAGCTAGATGGCAGTTCCTTACCTCCCCTTGTAGTTGAGGGATAGATCTTGGTTTTTGGATCTCTCAAGTTCTTCATAATGTCCAGCAGATATAAATTCCAAGTGACTCAAAGAATAGAGCTATGATGCCCGGCAATGGCGCCAGAAATTAGTCTTGATAACCCACAAGCATAGGGGATCGCAACAGCTTTCGAGGGTAGAGTATTCAACCCAAATTTATTGATTCGACACAAGGGGAGCCAAAGAATATTCTCAAGTATTAGCAGGTGGAGTTGTCAATTCAACCACACCTGGAAACTTAGTATCTGCAGCAAAGTGTTTAGTAGCACAGTAATATGATAGTGGTGGTAACGGTAACAAAAGAGTAGTGCAAGCAAAAGTAAATATTTTTGATATTTTGTAGTGATTGTAACAGTAGCAGCGGGAAAGTAAATAAGCGAGAACCAGTATATGGAAAATTCGTAGGCACCGGATCAGTGATGGATAATTATGCCGGATGTGGTTCATCATGTAACAGTCATAACATAGGGTGACACAGAACTAGCTCCAATTCATCAATGTAATGTAGGCATGTATTTCATATATAGTCATACGTGCTTATGGAAAAGAACTTGCATGACATCTTTTGTCCTACCCTCCCGTGGCAGCGGGGTCCTATTGGAAACTAAGGGATATTAAGGTCTCTTTTTAATAGAGAACCGGAACAAAGCATTAGCACATAGTGAATACATGAACTCCTCAAACTATGGTCATTGTCGGTGTCAAAACCGGCGGATCTCGGGTAGGGGATCCCGAACTGTGCATCTAAGGCGGATGGTAACAGGAGGCAGGGGACACAATGTTTTACCCAGGTTCGGGCTCTCTTGATGGAGGTAAAACCCTACGTCCTGCTTGATTAATATTGATGATATGGGTAGTACAAGAGTAGATCTACCACGAGATCGGAGAGGCTAAACCCTAGAAGCTAGCCTATGGTATGATTGTATATGTTGTCCTACGGACTAAAACCCTCCGGTTTATATAGACGCCGGAGAGGTTAGGGTTACACAAGGTCGGTTACAAAGGAGGAGATACACATATCCGTATTGCCTAGCTTCCCTTCCACGCCAAGTAGAGTCCCATCCAGACACGAGACGAAGTCTTCAATCTTGTATCTTCATAGTCTAACAGTCCGGCCAATGGAGATAGTCCGGCTATCCGGGGACCCCCTAATCCAGGACTCCCATAGTAGCCCCTGAACCAGGCTTTCAATGACGATGAGTCCGACGCGCAGTATTGTCTTCGGCATTGCAAGGCGGGTTTGTAACACCCCGGATGTAATTTACCTAATATGTACTCCAACTCTTGCCGTTTCCGGCGCTAAGTTATTTTATTTCCTTGGGTTTGGGTTTTTGTCTCCATGTGTTGTTGTCGTTGTCATGCATCTCATATCATGTCATCATGTGCATTGCATTTGCATACGTGTTCGTCTCATGCATCCGAGCATTTTCCCCGTTGTCCGTTTTGCATTCCGGCGCTCCTATCTCCTCCGGTGGTCCTTTCTAGCTTCTTTTCGTGTGTGGGAATTAAACATTTCCGGATTGGACCGAGACTTTCCAAGCGGCCTTGGGTTACTACTGGTAGACCGCCTGTCAAGTTTCGTACCATTTGGACTTCGTTTGATGCTCCAACGGTTAACCGAGGGACCGAGAAGGCCTTGTGTGTGTTGCAGCCCAACACCCCTCCAATTTGGCCCAAACCCCACCAAAACCCTCTCCATCCTCTAGAGCGTTCGATCACGATCGCGTGGCCAAAAACCGCACCTCATTTGGACTCTCCTAGCTCCCTCTATGCCTATAAATAGATCCTCCTCCGAAATCCATGGGTTCTTCTCCCCCCGAAACCCTAGATCCATCTACCCCGCCGCCGCCGGACGAAACCGCATCGGACGGACATGTCCGCCCCCGCCACTGACTACTCCTAACGCGCCACGTCATCGCCACCAACCCGCGCGCCGCCGAGGCCCGCCGGGCCCAAGGCAGGCCCCGGAGGCCCGCGCTTGCCCGCCGCTCGCCTCCCGAGCGAGGGAGCCGCGCCGCCGCGCCGTCCTCCCATTCCGGCGAGCTCCGCCACCGGACGCCAGCCGTGCCGCCGCGCCGGCCTCCCGTTCCGGCGAGCTCCGCCACCGGTCGCCTCACCGCCGACCACCTCGCCTCGCCGCCTCTCCGTGTGCCGCCGCCACACCGTCGTCGTCTCGCCGGCGACCGCACCCCGGCGCGCCTCCGCCTCTCCGGCCTCTTCCCCGGCGAATTCCGGCCATCTCCGGCGAGTTCGTGCTACAGCACCCCGGCGAGCTACAGTACCACCTCAGATCCAGATCCGGATCTTAGGTTGACTTTTATCCCTCAAACCCTAATTATTTTACAATATTCATCATGCTATATCTCCGCATCCGTAGCTTCATTTTGGGCGTGTAGCATATCAAAATGTTCATCTCAGAGAGTACATCATTTCATATCATTGCATCATTTTCATTTGAGCTCATCTTGATGGCCGAAATGTTGTTGGAAGAGAGCTATTTGAGTTAATTGTCAGATCTGTTGCTCCAAATAGCTATTTGTCATTTTTTGCCATGATTAATGTGTGCATGATATGCCCCTGAGCTCTACATGTGTTTTGTTATATGCTTTGCCATATTTATAGAGGTGCTATCCATGTATTTTTGTGATGTGTGTGGTGACTAGCACAAGCTTGCAAAGTGGTGCATTCGTTAATGCTGATTTCAGGGACTTAGCAATTCCACTAAGTCCTTGGTCTGTTCTTATCAATATGCCATATGTTCATGTTGTTTCCTAGTGATCCGTGCCTCTTTTGAGGATGATCAGTAAGGATGTTTTGTTAATCTTGTAGTGCTATATCCATCCATGCCTTTGTTTGCAATTATGGAGCACCCTAACTTGAGTCAATCGAGCTCTACTTTTGCTATTTTGTGAATCTTGGCAGATTGTCTACTTGTTAGCGATTTTGCCAAGGATGTTGTTGTTGATCCGTGCATACTATATTGTTGTTCTTGCCATGTCTAGCTTATATAATCTGTATTCTTGATGGGTGTATGCTTATATTGTCATGACTTGCTCTGTAGCGAGTGCATCGAGCTCGTCAACAAGCCTACTCGCTAAGATATTTGCATGCCCCAGTTTTTCACCAAGTCTGTAATCTGATTATGTTTTTGCCATGTTCACATGCTTGCAATTGTATTTTCTGATCCCTTTTGGCCCAAGGACACTAAGGGACTTTTGTTAAGCTCTTTGAGTAGCTCCATGCCATGCCTTGCTTTGCCATGTTAAGTTCCTGTAGCATATAGTTTTCATGCTTGAAAGTGTGCTACCCGATCTGAAATTCCAGGCTTGTGTTAATTTCACTAAGTCTGAAACCTGTTTACCAATTGCACTTTTGCCATGCTTGTTTGAACCTGTTAATGGATGAATTGGCCGTAGCTCAGTGTTCATCTTTTGTTAAGCTTTATGAGTGGATCCCTGCCATATATTTTGTTGCCATGTTTGAGTGCTGTAGCATGTTTAACTTATTGCATTTAGATGGCTACTTGCTGTTTATTGCAGACCGGTGCAATATTTGTTTTGCTTGCCATTTCCAAACCGTGCATCCGATTCCAGCGATCTTTATATCGATTTCAACCGAAATCACCTCACCTTTCCAGTGGAACTCTTGGATTTCCAAGTTGAGGCCAGGTTATTTTTTCCTTGTCAAATCTTGCATATGCATCACATATCGCATCCCACATAGCATACCACGTTTGCATCATGTTGTTTGAGCTTTGCACGTGGTTGATTGTGTCCTTTTTGCTTGTTTGTCTTGTTTGGGTAGAGATGGGAGACGAGTTCGCTAACGAGGAGCCCATTGAGTTTTCTTTTGAGGATCCAGTCAACTCTGACAACTTTGCAGGCAAGATGATCATACCCTCGAAATCACTTCTATCTTTGCTTTGCTAGATGCTCGCTCTTTTGCTATGCCTATGCTACGATGCCTACCACTTGCTTATCATGCCTCCCAAATTGCCATGTCAAACCTCTAACCCACCATGTCCTAGCAAACCGTTGATTGGCTATGTTACCGCTTTGCTCAGACCCTCTTATAGCGTTGCTAGTTGCAGGTGAAGATTGGAGATCGTTCCTTGTCAGAACATTATTTTCTTGTTGGGATATCATTATATTACCTTGTTATCTTAATGCATCTATATACTTGGTAAAGGGTGGAAGGCTCGGCCTTTTGCCTAGTGTTTTCTTCCACTCTTGCCGCCCTAGTTTCCGTCATATCGGTGTTATGTTCCCGGATTTTGCGTTCCTTACGCGGTTGGGTAATAATGGGAACCCCTTGACAAATCGCCTTGAATAAAACTCCTCCAGCAATGCCCAACCTTGGTTTTACCATTTGCCACCTAGCCTCTTTTTCCCTTGGGTTTCCGGAGCCCGAGGGTCATCTTATTTAAACCCCCTGGGCCAGTGCTCCTCTGAGTGTTGGTCCGACCGAGCAGAATGCGGGGCCACCTCGGGGCAACTTGAGGTTTGGTTTTACTCATAGGATGTCTCATCCGAGTGTGCCCTGAGAACAAGATATGTGCAGATCCTATCGGGATTTGTCGGCACATTCGGGCGGTGTTGCTGGATTCGTTCTAACTTGTCGAAGTTGTCTTGTAGAACCGGGATACCGAGTCTGATCGGAATGTCTCGGGAGAAGGTATATCCTTCGTTGACCGTGAGAGCTTGTCATGGGCTAAGTTGGGACTCCCCTGCAGGGATTTGAACTTTCGAAAGCCGTGCCCGCGGTTATGGCCAGATGGGAATTTGTTAATGTCCGGTTGTAGATAACTTGAACCTTAACTTAATTAAAATGAATCAACTGTGTGGGTTACCGTGATGGTCTCTTCTCGGCGGAGTCCGGGAAGTGAACACGGTGTCGGAGTAATGTTTGCCATAGTTGGTTCTCTAGTTCTTCGTTCGTGCTTTGCCTTCTCTTCTCGCTCTCTTTTGCGAACAGGTTAGCCACCATATCTGCTAGTCGCTTGCTGCGGCTCCACATATTACCTTGCCTTTTCCTATAAGCTTAAATAGTCTTGATCGCGAGGGTGCGAGATTGCTGAGTCCCCATGGCTCACAGATTACTTCCAAACCAGATGCAGGGCCTGATGACTCCATTCTAGATGATGCGCTTGAGCTCAAGTGGGAGTTCGACGAAGACTCACGCCGTTACTATGTGTCTTTCCCTGATGATCAGTAGTGGTGCCCAGTTGGGGCGATCGGGACCATGTCGCATGTTGGGTTGATCTTTTATTTTGGTACGGTAGTCGGACCATGAGTGATTGGATGATGTAATGCTATTTATGTACTTTGTTTGACGTGGCGAGTGTAAGCCAACTATGTTCCTTCCCTTTTATTATCTATTTACATGGGATGTTGTGAAGATTACCTTACTTGCAACATTGCTTTCAATGCGGTTATGCCTCTAAGTCGTGCTTCGACACGTAGGAGATATAGCCGCATCGAGGGCGTTACAGGGTTCCTCCTCCGAATACACCACGGAAAAATTTGAACATAAGGATAGTGTCCGACCCTGCAAAATAAGTTCCACATACCACCGTAGAGAGAATAATATTTCCACAAATCCAATTTGCTGACTTATTTTGGCAACACTACATTATGTGGTGGCCCGGTGATTATTCGAACCGTTTCCTTTAACTAGCCCCGCACATAACGTGAGGCAGTTTTTTGACACATCTTGTCAAAGCAGAGATCGTGTCCCCTTATCACGGGATTCTCATCAATACGGGTGTGGGTAACCCAACCATGCCATCGATTACAGCTCTTGGGGAACAAGCGAGTTTTACCAGGCTAGTGGGGACGCATAGTTTCATCCGCCCATATAAAGGGATAAGGATTTACCTTTTCATCCACGCCTTCTTACTCCTTTGCTCATCCACCTTCGCATACTCTCATTAGAAGGTGGGCACGGGTGATCAATCCGCTTTTCCTCCTTTTGTTCGTCGCTCTCCTCCTCATCTTTGTCATCCAATGAGCTCACAGTGTCATCAACTTCTTCTTCCATAGATTCCTGCAAAATATTAGTCTCTTCTTGGACAGTGGAGACTTTCTTAATAAGTGCATTAATTTCATAATTGTATTCATAATTATCATAGCAATATTTGAGGATAACTAAATTTTCAGATCTATAACAAGCATCACCAATATCATCAAACTCTTTAAACATAGATTCAATTTCATAAGCACCCACAAAAGCAACAAATTCTTCTATTTGTTCCACATCATAGTAATCATATATACCTCTAGCATAAGAATCCAAGGTTTCATTATCATTAAATTTGCATGAAAAGGAAAGGTGTGGAGAATTCATCCTAGAGCAACAAGTATAATCATATTCCAAGCATAGTTGTCTATCATACCACTTCAATATATAAATTTGATCCCATAATAGTTTCCCTTTTTGTGTCAAGCGATAATCCCTAAAGTATTCACGTTGATCCAACGTTACTCCCATTACATAATTGAATGGGGTTTTCTCAGGATTATTAAAGTAGTACATAATATCTTTCACATAACCAGCATCGAGGGTTTTAGGAGGTTCCCCATCTCCATGAGCAGAAAGTACACCTAATTTTTTTGGTATTTCGTGTTCCATATCCATAACTAAAGATAAAGAACAACTAATAACAGCAAATAAAAATTACTTAGTGATAAAGCAAACAAGCACACACGATAATATTCACCCCACGCTATTGCTCCCCGGCAACGGCGCCAGAAAAAGGTCTTGATAACCCACAAGTATAGGGGATCGCAACCATTTTCGATAAGTAAGATTGTCGAACCCAACGAGGAGCTAAAGGTAGAACAAATATTCCCTCAAGTTCTATCGACCACCGATACAACTCTACACACGCTTGACGTTCGCTTTACCTAGAACAAGTATGAAGCTGGAAGTACTTTGTAGGTGTTGTTGGATAGGTTTGCAAGATAATAAAGAGCACGAAAATAAAACTAGGGGCTGTTAAGGTAAAGAAGCAATAAAGTAAATATAGCGAGTGTGGAAAAGTGGTGGTAGGAGTTGCAAAATTGCCCCTAAAGCAATTGACTACTTTACTAGACCGATAGCAAGTATTATGTGGGAGAGGCCACTACTAGCATGGCATCCCTGACTTGGAATTCTATGCACTTATGATTGGAACTATTAGCAAGCATCAGCAACTACTAATGTTCATTAAGCTAAAACCCAACCATAGCATTAAGATATATTGGTGCCCCTTTAATCCCGTATGCATCAATTTCTATGCTAGGTTGAAGCTTCTATCACTCTTGCCCTCCAATACATAGTCATATCAACATACAACTAACCCTAGGGTGTGATCCACGCGCGCAATCATATGATGGGCACCAAAGGACAGCAACATAACCACAACCAAATTAAATCAATCATAGCAATTCATCAACCACCGATAGGACAACGAAAATCTACTCAGGCATCATAGGATGGCAACACATCATTGGATAATAATAATATGGAGCATAAAGCACCATGTTCAAGTAGAGGGTACAGGGGGTTGCGGGAGAGTGGACCACTGTAGATAGAGGGGGGAAGGTGATGGAGATGTTGGTGAAGATGGCGGAGGTGTTGGTGTAGATCACGGTGATGATGATGGCCCCCGGCGGCACTCCGGTGCCACCGGAAGCGAGCGGGGGGGAGAGCCCCCCTCCATCTTCTTCTTCCTTGACCTCCTCCCTAGATGGGAGAAGGGTTTCCCCTATGGTCCATGGCCTCCATGGCAAGGGAGGGGCGAGAGCCCCTCCGAGATTGGATATGTCTATCTGTCTCTCTCTGTTTCTGCGTTCTGGGATTCTTCCCTTTCACCGTTTCTTATATTCCTAGAGATCCGTAACTCCGATTGGGCTGAAATTTTAACATGATCTCTATCCGGATATTAGCTTTCTTGCGGCGAAAGAAGGGCTCCAACCTCCTTATGGGGTGGCCATGAGGGTCAGGGGCGTGCCTGACACCCTGGGGCGCGCCCCCCTACCTCGTGCCCCCCTCGGGCACCGTCTCGCGATGATTCCACTTCCCAAAATTCATAAATATTCCAAAATAAATCTCCATCAATTTTTATTCCATTTGGACTCCGTTTGGTATTAGTTTTCTGTGAAACAAAAAACATGCAACTAACAGGAACTGGCACTGGGCACTTTAGTCCCAAAAATAGTATAAAAAGTTGCCAAAAGTATATGAAAGTTATAGAATATTGGCATGGAACAATAAAAAATTATAGATACGACGGAGACGTATCAGCATCCCCAAGCTTAATTCCTGCTCGTCCTCGAGTAGGTAAATGATAAAAAAGATAATTTTTGATGTGGAATGCTACCTAGCATAATCTTGATCACATATCTAATCATGGCATGAATATTAAGATACGAGTGATTCAAAGAAATAGTCCATCATTTGACATAAAAAACAATAATACTTCAGGCCCACTAATAAAGCAATCATGTCTTTTCAAAATAACAAGGCCAAAGAAAGTTATCCCTACAAAATCATATAGTCAGGCTATGCTCCATCTTCACCACACAAAATATTCACATCATGCACAACCCCGATGACAAGCCAAGCAATTGTTTCATACTTTTGATGTTCTCAAACCTTTTCCACTTTCATGCAATACATGAGCGTGAGCCATGGACATAGCACTATAGGTGGAATAGAATATGATGGTGGAGAAGGCAAAAAGGAGAAGATAGTCTCACATCAACTAGGCGTATCAACGGGCTATGGAGAAGCCCATCAATAGATATCAATGTGAGTGAGTAGGGATTGTCATGCAATGGATGCACTAGAGCTATAAGTGTATGAAAGCTCCAACTGAAACTAAGTGGGTGTGCATCCAACTTGCTTGCTCATGATGATCTCGGGCATTTGAGGAAGCCCATCATCGGAATATACAAGCCAAGTTCTATAATGAAAATTCCCACTAGTATATGAAAGTGATAACTCAAGAGACTCTCTATATGAAGAACATGGTGCTACTTTGAAGCACAAGTGTGGAAAAAGGATAGTAGCACTGCCCCTTCTCTCTTTTCCTCTCATTTTTTGTTTGTTTTTTTATTTTTTGGTGGGCTTCTTTGGCCTCTCTTTTTTATTTGGGCTTCTTTGGCCTCTTTTATTTTTTTGTAAAGTCCGGAGTCTCATCCCGACTTATGGGGGAATCATAGTCTCCATCATCCTTTCCTCACTGGGGCTATGCTCTAATAATGATGATCATCACACTTTTATTTACTTACAACTCAATATTACAACTCAATGACTATAACAAAGTATGACTCTATATGGATGCCTCCAGCGGTGTACCAGGATGTGCAATGATCTAGCGTAGCAATGACATAAAAACGGACAAGCCATGAAAACATCATGCTAGCTATCTTACGATCATGCAAAGCAATATGACAATGAATGCTCAAGTCATGAATATGATGCTGATGGAAGTTGCATGGCAATATATCTCGGAATGGCTATGGAAATGCCATGATAGGTAGGTATGGTGGCTGTTTTGAGGAAGGTATATGGTGGGTTTATGGTACCGGCGAAAGTTGCGCGGTACTAGAGAGGCTAGCAACGGTGGAAGGGTGAGAGTGCGTATAATCCATGGACTCAACATTAGTCATAAAGAACTCACATACTTATTGCAAAAATCTATTAGTCATCGAAACAAAGTACTACGCGCATGCTCCTAGGGGGATAGATTGGTAGGAAAAGACCATCGCTCGTCCCCGACCCCACTCATAAGGAAGACAATCAATAAATAAATCATGCTCCGACTTCATCACATAACGGTTCACCATACGTGCATGCTACGGGAATCACAAACTTCAACACAAGTATTTCTACAATCCACAACTACTCACTAGCATGTCTCTAATATCACCATCTTTATATCGCAAAACTATTGCAAGGAATCAAACATATCATATTTAGTGATCTACAAGTTTTATGTAGGATTTTATGACTAACCATGTGAATGACCAATTCTTGTCATCTCTCTAAATAGATATAAGTGAAGCAAGAGAGTTCAATTCTTTCTGCAGAAGATATGCCCATGCTCTAACAAATATAAGTGAAGCAAAAGAGCATTCTACAAATGGCGGTTGTCTATGTAAAGAGAAACAGGCAATCCAAACTTCAAATGATATAAGTGAAGCACATGAAGCATTCTATAAAGCCATACTCAAAGAATATAAGTGAAGTGCAAAGATCATTCTATAAATCAACCAAGGACTATCTCATACCAGCATGGTGCAAAAAAGAAACATGAAAACTAAAGCAAAGACGGTCCAAGATTGCACATATCGCATGAACGAAATGAATCCGAAAACATACCGATACTTGTTGAAGAAAGAGGGGATGCCTCCCCAGCATCCCCAAGCTTAGACGCTTGAGTCTCCTTGAATATTTACTTGGGTTGCCTCGGGCATCCCCAAGCTTGAGCTCTTGCCTCTCTTCCTTCTTCTCACATGGAGACCTTCTCGATCATCGAACACTTCATCCACACAAAACTTCAACAAAAAACTCGGTAAGATCCGTTAGTACAATAAAGCAAATCACCACTATAAGTACTGTTGCAAACCAATTCATATTTTGTTTTTGCATTGTGTCTACTGTAAGATAACTTTTTCATGGCTTAATGCACTAATATAAATTGATAGTTTCATCAAAATAAGCAAACTATGCATCAAAAACAGAATCTGTCTAAAACAGAACAGTCTGTAATAATCTTAACATTCACCATACTTATGATACTTGAAAAATTCTACCATAATTAGGAAAAATAAACAATTTGTATAGGAAGACAGTGCAAAAATAATCAGAACCATTTGACGTTCCAGATAAAAATTCAAAATCGTGCACTACAGCAAAAGTTTCTGTCCTGCACCATACAAACCATCAAGCAAATGTAAACATCCTAAAGGCAAACCTTGGCACATAATTTTTGTAATACAATGGAATTGTACAAGGGGATAATTATTTTTGTTGAAAAGTTTTTGTAATCAAGATTCACAAAGTTGCTGTGAGCATGAACAAAGTTCAAGGAGCTCTCCCACTTCAACAGTGCTTGTCTTTCTCACTTTCACTTTCCTTTTTGAAAAGTTTTGGGTTCCCCTCTTTATTTTTGCTGTTTTTAAACTATATAAAAGCACTCAACATAAATAAATGACTCTCTAAAACTTCCGGGTTGTCTCCCTGGCAGCGCTTTCTTTAAAGCCGTTAAGCTAGGCATATAGTGCTCAAGTAGTGAATCCACCCGGATCCCATGGTATATCAAAGCCAATTTTAATTAGCAATGATTTGGCAGTGAGCACAAAGCAACATATATCAAGCAATGGCGAAGTCAAACTCTCTTTCTATGCATCGGCATGTCATAAAAGAACAATTCATGCACACCTAGTAAAGGCCAATGCATAGTATAAACAGTTTCTTCCAATTTTATCGTATTGGAAACATAGAGAGGTGGAGATATAGTTGCTCTCATAATAATTGCAAGTAGGAGCAGCAATCACATGCATATTATATCTATCAAAACCATCATGTGCAACGGTAAAAGGCAAGCCATCAATATAATCCTTAATAAGTGCAAACTTCTCCGATATATTATAATCGAGAGAATTCAAAAAGATAATAGGACTATCATGCGTGGGTGCAATAGCAACAATTTCATGTTTAACATACGGAACTATAGCAAGTTCATCTCCATAAGCATAGTTCATATTGGCATCTTGGCCATAAGCATAGCAAGCATCATCAAAAATGGATATTTCAAAAGAATCATAGGGATCATAATAGTCATCATAGCAATCATCCTTCGGTAAGCACGAAGGGGAATTAAACAATGTATGAGTTGAAGAGTTACTCTCATTAGAAGGTGGGCACGGGTGATCAATCCGCTCTTCCTCCTTTCGTTCTTCGCTCTCCTCCTCATCTTTGTCATCCAATGAGCTCATAGTGTCATCAACTTCTTCTTCCATAGATTCCTGCAAAATATTAGTCTCTTCTTGGACAACGGAGACTTTCTTAATAAGTGCATTAATTTCATAATTGTATTCATAATTCTCATAGCAATATTTGAGGGTAACTAAATTTT
The DNA here is from genome assembly GCA_034509565.1 of Triticum monococcum. NCBI lineage: Eukaryota > Viridiplantae > Streptophyta > Magnoliopsida > Poales > Poaceae > Triticum > Triticum monococcum. Next base: position 119,800,833 of record CM067846.1, on the reverse strand, counting down.
CAGATCTATAACAAGCATCATCAATATCATCAAACTCTTTAAACATAGATTCAATTTCATAAGCACCCATAAAAGCAACAAATTCTTCTATTTGTTCCACATCATAGTAATCATATATACCTCTAGCATAAGAAGCTAGGGTTTCATTATCATTAAATTTGCATGAAAAGGAAAGGTGTGGAGAATTCATCCTAGAGCAACAAGTATAATCATATTCCAAGCATAGTTGTCTAGCATACCACTTCAATATATAAATTTGATCCCATAATAGTTTCCCTTTTTGTGTCAAGCGATAATCCCTAAAGTATTCACGTTGATCCAACGTTACTCCCATTACATAATTGAATGGGGTTTTCTCAGGATTATTAAAGTAGTACATAATATCTTTCACATAACCAGCATCGAGGGTTTTAGGAGGTTCCCCATCTCCATGAGCAGAAAGTACACCTAATTTTTTTGGTATTTCGTTTTCCATATCCATAACTAAAGATAAAGAACAACTGAGAACTGAAAATAAAAATTACTTAGTGATAAAGCAAACAAGCACGCACGATAATATTCACCCCACGCTATTGCTCCCCGGCAACGGCGGCAGAAAAAGGTCTTGATAACCCACAAGTATAGGGGATCACAACAGTTTTCAATAAGTAAGAGTGTCGAACCCAACGAGGAGCTAAAGGTAGAACAAATATTCCCTCAAGTTCTATAGACCACCGATACAACTCTATGCACGCTTGACGTTCGCTTTACCTAGAACAAGTATGAAACTAGAAGTACTTTGTAGGTGTTGTTGGATAGGTTTGCAAGATAATAAAGAGCACGAAAATAAAACTAGGGGCCGTTAAGGTAAAGAAGCAATAAAGTAAATATAGCGAGTGTGGAAAAGTGGTGGTAGGAGTTGCGAAATTGCCCCTAAAGCAATTGACTACTTTACTAGACCGATAGCAAGTATTATATGGGAGAGGCCACTGCTAGCATGTCATCCCTGACTTGGAATTCTATGCACTTATGATTGGAACTATTAGCAAGCATCCGCAACTACTAATGTTCATTAAGGTAAAACCCAACCATAGCATTAAGATATATTGGTCCCCCTTCAATCCCGTATGCATCAATTTCTATGCTAGGTTGAAGCTTCTGTCACTCTTGCCCTCCAATACATAGTGCTATCAACATATAACTAACCCTAGGGTGTGATCCATGCGCGCAATCATATGATGCGCGCAATCATATGATGCGCACCAAAGGACAGCAACATAACCACAAGCAAATTAAATCAATCATAGCAATTCATCAACCATCGATAGGACAATGAAAATCTACTCAGACATCATAGGATGGCAACACATCATTAGATAATAATAATAATAATATGAAGCATAAAGCACCATGTTCAAGTAGAGGGTACAGCAGGTTGCGGGAGAGTGGACCGCTGTAGATAGAGGGGGGAAGGTGATGGAGATATTGGTGAAGATGGCGGAGGTGTTGGTGTAGATCGCGGTGATGACGATGGCCCCCGGCGGCACTCCGGTGCCACCGGAAGCGAGGGGGAGAGAGCCCCCTCCTTCTTCTTATTCTTCCTTGACCTCCTCCCTAGATGGGAGAAGGGTTTCCCCTCTAGTCATGGCCTCCATGGCAAGGGAGGGGCGAGAGCCCCTCCGAGATTGGCTCTGTCTATCTGTCTCTCTCTGTTTCCGCGTTCTGGGATTCTTTCCTTTCACCGTTTCTTATATTCCCGGAGATCCGTAACTCCGATTGGGCTGAAATTTTAACACGATCTCTATCCGGATATTAGCTTTCTTGCACCGAAAGAAGGGCTCCAACCGCCTTACGGGGTGGCCACGAGGGTCAGGGGCGCGCCTGACACCCTAGGGCACCCCCCCTACCTCGTGCCCCCCTCGGGCACCGTCTCGCGATGATTCCACTTCCCAAAATTCATAAATATTCCAAAATAATTCTCCTTCAGTTTTTATTCCATTTGGACTCCGTTTGGTATGGGTTTTCTGCAAAACAAAAAACATGCAACAAACAGGAACTGGCACTGGGCACTGGATCAATATGTTAGTCCCAAAAATAGTATAAAAAGTTGCCAAAAGTATATGAAAGTTGTAGAATATTGGCATGGAACAATAAAAAATTATAGATACGATGGAGGCGTATCAGTAAGCTGCTTTACCTTTTATAGGATACTTATTTTTCATAGATTGACTCCATGCGGGATCTAAACTTCAGTACCTTTGACAGGACTGGCAGGAGACGGCCGGACAGATCGACTGTCCGGCTCCTTTGCCCGAAGGCCCAGCAAACGCTATTCTGGCGAAGATGCTGACTCCTGCTCCTTATACGGTGCCGGAGAAGACCAAGAAGGCCAAGGGAACCTGAAAGAGTTCCCGACGCCAGGCGTCATCGGACTCCCCGTCCGAGGACTCTACGGCGCAATCCTCCCCCGAAGACGAGGAGGCAGAAGAAGATGCTCCCCCTCCAGACAAGGGAGACAAGAAAAGGAAGGCCGCTCCAACTGAGGAGGCCGAAGGGTCCAAGAAGGGGAGAACTCTCCTTCCGGACTGCTCTACCACCGCCGCTGACGGCGAAGACGAGTGGCTGCCCAGGGCCAAGCCCCAGGGGAAGTCGTAAGTATTCGGATACCAGAGTAAGTCATAGTATTCCTTTGTCGCACTACTTCACCTAACGCCGAAATATGATTATGTAGGCCGCCCCGAGCCCGTATCGATGTATCATCGGATGGCTCCTTGGGTTCGTCGGATATGGATAGCGATCCAGTCCCGACCGCCACCTCCTCTCATCCTGCGGACGACGCTGATGTGCTATCTCACGAGGCACCGGGTCGAGGGGAGACAGTCCCGGAGGCGCCTCAAGGCAGCCTCCCAGACTCCGGGAGCCGAGGGGACAAGGCCCCTGAGGGCTCCGAGTTCGGCCCTCAGCCGAACACCGCGCCGGAACCCCAGTGGTTCCGGACTCGGGCAGGAGGCCTCCTTCTAAGAGGGGCAAGACGCTTGTACCGGTGACCTCTGTCCATCAAGAGGCTCCAGACAATCTGCTGGAAGCGCTTCGCAGCGCTTCCATCGACGAGGAGCACCGCACTATCATGAGTGCGGTGATCCAGAAGGTTCAGTCCGCCAAGAGCGGATTGACTGAAGCCTGTGCCAGCCTTCTAACAGGCTTTGAGATAAGTGTTTAAAATATAGGAAAATATTACCGCATAGACAGTAGCCCCTGATGCTCTATTCGGTGTTCACAAAGAAAAGCCAAACAAAGGATCAAACAATATCGCAGGAGTCTAATATGAGTATGTCAATATGCATGTGTAGGCTTCGCTGCTGGCGTCCGCCGCACTGACTGCGGAGGTCGCCGTACTGAAGCAGGACCTTAAAGGGACCCAAGACGAGCTCAGCCTTGCCAAGCGGCAGCTCGAGGACAACAAAGGTAAGTAGTACCTAGTCTGTGGATATGTATAAAAAGAGTGTGATTGCAAAATGACAGGATCATCATGAATTTGCCAGGGGCCATGACCAAAGTGGCGACCCTAAAGCAAGCGATGTCCGAGGCCGAAGATAAAGCGGCCAAGGAGCACACCGAGTGAGAAAAGCAAGAGGCTCGGGTGGGCGAGGTGCAGCAAGAGCTCCAGGCTCTCGTGACGAAGCATGAGGCGTTGGAGCTTGACTTGAAGACGTGAGAGTTTGAGCTTGCCGCGGCCCTCGAGAGCACAAAAAGTGCCAAGGCCGAAGCCCAAAAGGCCCTCCAGGAGATCGACACAATGAAGAAGATAGCGGCGGGTAAGGTATTCTATATGCAGAGCAAGCATGTAAAAGTAAATTACCGATTACTTACCCGAATTCGGAGCGATCCAGGAGCATTCGCAGATTTGCCCCGCAGCGTGTCGGATGCCGCATAGTTTTACCAAGCTGAGGAGGGAAGCTCAACGGAGAAGCTGTTTTGGTCTCAGTATACTGGGACCGGACACCCGATGCCTCTGTGCGACCAGCTGAAGCAATTGGTCGAGCTGCACAAGGTGGCCGAACAGGCCATGAAGGGCCTTATAGTCCGGCTGTGGCCTGGCGATGCCCTTATGAACAGCTACTTCGGCCTGGTGAGGCGGCTTGTGGATGCCTGCCCACGGCTGGAGGTCGTCAAGCGGTCCATCTGCAGCGAAGGGGCACGCCGGGCTTTCACCCGTGTGAAGGTGCAGTGGGCCAAGCTAGACGCCGTGAAGCTGATCGAGGAAGGGCCGCCGCAGGGCAAGGAGCATCGCACCCCCGAAATTTATTGTGAGGGTGTCCTGAAGGGTGCCCGTATTGTGGCGGACGAATGTTCCAAGGATGTAATATTTGAGTAAACTTGCTCGTGTGATCCTGTATGATGAAAACTTGTTTCATATGCGCTATGCAACGCTTGTGTGAATTTAAAATATTACCTTCTGTTTGGCTGTTTATCCAATCTGAGAGATGGCTAGTCCTCGGCTTCTGCCCCCATGCCACGAGTGCTGGGGTGTTCGGGATAAACCTAAGCACTCTTGTTCCCATGTTTGGGTCTTTCGAGGGAGGTGCTCAGCACAACGAACAAGGCAACCGGACTAATAATGCTTTATCACTCTCACTTAGCCATAGAATTCTATAATTTTAAATTTCGGCGAATCCCCTGGTATTCGAAAGGCCAAATTTGGGGCGCGATACACGCCTTTAAGCCGGATAGGGCCGGCCCCTCGCTCTAAGCGGCATAAATCTTTAGGGACTCGAAAACCTCGCCGAACAGCGACCAATCTCTCGCCTTATCATGACAGTCAGTTTTAGCTTTCTCTACTGAGGTGCTAAGCCCGGCAGAACCGGGGCACAATCATAGTAGTTCTCCTAGCGCTACCTTAGCCGATAGAGCGGAACGTAAGGTACCAAAACATAGGAGCCGGGCAAACCCAACATTTGACCAAAGACATGATTCGGAGCCGATGCATATAGTGCTATAAGTTCGGGGTGCCGCACTTGTGAAAGTGTTCGGACTTTTCACACCATATTGTGGGGTACGTAAGCCCCTGGTGTATTGGCCGTACCAAAGTTTACGGTTGCAAGGCGTCATTAATGAACATATATATATATATAACAAGAATGCAATAATAGTCGTAGTGTTATGCATTGTTTATTCAAAAAGGTGCGTTAAAGCAGAATGATACAGAAGGTGCGATAAGCAAAGAGTAGGACTATGTCCCTTCCAAGGGCAAGCTGAGGAATAGTATTAGAACAAATATTTCGCTCATTACTGTAATCCACCTGGGAATTCCATGGTGTGACGTAGCTTTCTGCCTCCTTGGTTGCTGCATCATGTGTTCGGCAATAGTGCTGCCGGACAGTGTTTCCAGAGATTAAGGTCCTGAAAAAAGAGAAGAATAACCAAACGGGAAGCCCCTAATGCGGTTTAAGCCATGTCCAGGGCGTGCCGCTGTTATGCCCCCCTCCCCACCTATGCCCATGGTATTTTCAATGCGTAATTATGTATGCGTGGCACGAGTTTCGCCGTTTGGCTGGGACTGGGGTGGGGGGCGCATTGCTACATGAGCTCAGATCGCGTCAGGCGATCTATTTGCCGATTGCTGTGAGCGCGCTTGAAGGTGTCCGGGTCTTGAAACGCCGAACTGGTTGATTGCCTTGAGAGGCTGCTTTGCGCTTCTGCTGCGAGGGCCGCAGTGTGCTCATCTGTTCGGAGAGAGCGCTCTGTGTTTCCATTGACTGTAATAACCCCGCGAGGTCCTTGCATCTTGAGCTTGAGGTATGCATAATGCGGTACCGCATTGAATCTCGCAAATGCGGTTCGCTCGAGCAGTGCATGATAACCACTGCGAAACGGGACTATATCGAAGATTAACTCTTCGCTTCGGAAGTTATCCGGGGATCCGAAGACCACTTCCAGTGTACTTGAGCCTATGCAATGGGCCTTTATGCCTGGAATGATGCCTTTAAAGGCCGTTTTTGTGGGTTTGATCCTTGAGGGTCTATACCCATTTTGTGCAATGTGTCCTGATAAAGCAGGTTCAGGCTGCTGCCGCCATCCATAAGGACTCGAGTGAGGTGAAATCCGTCGATGATTGGGTCCAGAACCATTGCGGCGAATCCGCCATGATGGATACTAATGGGATGGTCCCTGCGATCGAAAGTGATCGGATAGGAGGACCATGGGTTTAACTTTGGGGCGACTGGCTCCAACGCATATACGTCCCTGAGCGCACGCTTCCCCTCCCTCTTGGGGATGTGGGTTGCGTATATCATGTTCACCGTCCGCACTTGTGGGGGAAACCTCTTCTGTCCTCCAGTGTGTGGCTGCCGGGGCTCCTCCACATCATCGTTGCCGGGGTGATTGGCTGGCTTGTCCGGGGTGCCGTGTATTTGACACGAGCGATCGAGTATACGGTCCAGACTAGACGGGCCCGGCGTACTTTGTTTGAATGGCTTTTTCCGCTGACCGGGTTTAGAGCCTTTGAATCCGGCATTGACTGTCGTATCCTCGGTATTATCGCTGTTAATGCGGCGCTTATGTTTGTTGCGACGTGACCTGCTATTGCCGTCCTTGGTATTCGAAGTACCATGGTTTTTTGATATGTTATTACTATGAGCCAGTCAGCTGTCTTCTCCTGCACAAAAGTGGGTCATGAGTGTCGTGAGGGCTACCATAGATTTCAGCTTTTCCTCACCAAGGTGCCGGGCTAGCCATTCATCACGGATGTTGTGTTTGAAAGCCGCTAGGGCCTCTGCATCCCGACAGTCGACGATTTGATTTTTCTTTGTTAGGAACCGACTCCAGAATTGCCTGGCCGATTCTTCTGGCTACTGAATTATGTGGCTCAAGTCATCGGCATCTGGTGGCCGCACATAAGTGCCCTGAAAGTTGTCGAGGAATGCAGCTTCCAGATCTTCCGAACAGCTAACGGACTCTGCTGGCAAGCTGTTAAGCCAATGCTGCGCTGGTCCCTTGAGCTTTAGTGGGAGGTATTTGATGGCGTGTAAGTCATCACCGCGGGCCATGTGGATGTGGAGGAGGAAATCCTCGATCCATACCGCGGGATCTGTTGTGCCGTCGTATGATTCAATATTTACAGGTTTGAAACCTTCTGGGATTTGATGATCCATTACTTCATCTGTGAAGCATAAGGGGTGTGCGGCGCCTCTGTATTGGGCTATATCACGACGCAGCTCGAATGGGTCTTGCCCGCTGTGTTCGGCCCGGCCGGATTTACTTTTACTGTATCCGGCGTGATGTTTATCGTCTCGCATAGTGGCGCGCCCTCTTGATCCGTAGATTGATCTTGCATGCTTTGCTTTGTCCTCCAATATGTCTTGCAGGTCTGGCGTATCTCCCCATGCCTTTTTATTTGAATGGCGTCGGGGTGCAGGTGAGTTTTTGGCTGGAATGCCTCTCTATCGCGGCCACGAGGTGGCCGATCAGCCGCGTCATATGCTTCTTCCTCAAGTCGGGGTAGCAACCTGCATTTTGGGTAACTCTTGGAGGGGTGCTCGAGTTTATATTCCTCGGCTGCGAGGACTTCGGTCCATCTGTCAGCTAGCAGATCTTGATCAGCTTGAAGCTGCTGCTGCTTTTTCTTAAGGCTATTTTCCATGGGTATAAGCCGGCATTTGAAGCGCTCTTGTTCGACGGGATCCTCTGGCACGGCGAATTCATCGTCGCCGAGGCTTGCCTCGTCTTTGGAGGGGGCATGTAATTATCATCCTCCGCCTCTCCATCTGTCGCTCTCTCACGAGGGCTGGCTCCTCCATCCTCCTGCTCTGAATCTTGTTGGAGGGGGTTGTTGTTGTCTTCGGCACTATCCGGAGTTTTATTATCTCATGTGCCGGTATCACCACTTTTGCTTTGGTGGGACTTACAGCGGCGCCGCTGACGTCGGCGCTTGGGTTGCTTCTTGGAGGGGTCATCCTCCGCTATCTCGTCGCCATTGCCTTCTTTGGGTGTATCCACCATGTATATATCGTATGATGAGGTGGCTATCTAGTGCCCTATGGGCAGTGGTTCCTCTTCGTCTCCCGCATCGTCGTCCATACCGTCGATGTCTTCGGAGTCGAAGTCGAGCATGTCGGTTAAGTCATCGACAGTGGCTAGTAAGTGGGTGGTGGGTGGGCCGCGAATTTCTTCGTCGTCCGCATCCCAGTCCTACCGGACATAGTTCGGCCAGGATCCTCTTGACAAGGAGAGAGACCTTAATGAGTTCTGTATGTCACCAAAGGGCGAGTGCTGAAAAATATCCGCGTAGGTAAAATCCATGATCGGCGCCCAATCGGATTCGATAGGAACGGGTGCAGGCAGTTCGGAGTCCGTGGCCGGAGAAGGATCCAGCAGTCTAACAACACGGCTCTCGTGCAGGGTAAGGTCAATGATTGGCTCAATCGCCGCTGAGGGTAAGGCCTCCGTGGCGGGGTCTATCCACCCGTCCATGGACAGCGCAACTGGCTCTGAATTGAGGGTCGGAGCGGCTGCCTGTGCGATCTCCTGAACACTGTCCGATGGTAGAGCTAAATCGTACTCATCGTGACTGCGTGACGCACAAGGCAGAGGCTCGAATCCATCAAAGATCAAGTCTCCATGGATATCGGCTGTGTAGTTTAAGCTTCCAAACCTGACCTGGTGGCCAGGGGCGTAACTTTCAATCTGCTCCAGATGGCCAAGCGAATTGGCCCGCAGTGCAAAGCCGCCGAATACAAAGATCTGTCCGGGGAGAAAAGTCTCACCCTGGACTGCATCGCTATCGATGATAGTAGGAGCCATCAAGACTAATGGCGACGACACAGAGGAACTCTCAATGAAAGCACCAATGTCGGTGTCAAAACCGGCGGATCTCGGGTAGGGGGTCCCGAACTATGCGTCTAAGGCGGATGGTAACAGGAGACAGGGGACACAATGTTTTACCCAGGTTCGGGCCCTCTTGATGGAGGTAAAACCCTACGTCCTGCTTGATTAATATTGATGATATGGGTAGTACAAGAGTAGATCTACCACGAGATCGGAGAGGCTAAACCCTAGAAGCTAGCCAATGGTATGATTGTATATCTTGTCCTACGGACTAAAACCCTCCGGTTTATATAGACGCCGGAGAGGTTAGGGTTACACAAGGTCGGTTACAAAGGAGGAGATACACATATCCGTATTGCCTAGCTTGCCTTCCACGCCAAGTAGAGTCCCATCCGGACACGAGACGAAGTCTTCAATCTTGTATCTTCATAGTCTAACAGTCCGGCCAATGGAGATAGTCCGGCTGTCCGGAGACCCCCTAATCCAGGACTCCCACAGTCATCACCGGGAGTTGTCCCGATTATTGTCACTTCGGGGTTGCCGGATCATAACACATAGTAGGTGACTATAGACTTGCAAGATAGGATCAAGAACTCACATATATTCATGAAAACATAATAGGTTCAGATCTGAAATCATGGCACTCGGGCCCTAGTGACAAGCATTAAGAATAGCAAAGTCATGCCAACATCAATCTCAGAACATAATGGATACTAGGGATCAAACCCTAACAAAACTAACTCGATTACATGATAAATCTCATCCAACCCGAAATTAGTCTTGAGTACCCACAAGTATAGGGGATCGCAACAGCTTTCGAGGGTAGAGTATTCAACCCAAATTTATTAATTCGACACAAGGGGAGCCAAAGAATATTCTCAAATATTAGCAGCTGAGTTGTCAATTCAACCACACCTGGAAACTTAGTATCTGCAGCAAAGTGTTTAGTAGCACAGTAATATGATAGTGGTGGTAATGGTAACAAAAGAGTAGTGCAAGCAAAAGTAAATGTTTTTGATATTTTGTAGTGATTGTAACAGTAGCAGCGAGAAAGTAAATAAGCGAGAACCAGTATATGGAAAACCCGTAGGCACCGGATCAGTGATGGATAATTGTGCCGGATGCGGTTCATCATGTAACAGTCATAAAATAGGGTGACACAGAACTAGGTCCAATTCATCAATGTAATGTAGGCATGTATTCCGCATATAGTCATACGTGCTTATGGAAAAGAACTTGCATGACATATTTTTTCCTACCCTCCCGTTGCAGCGGGGTCCTATTGGAAACTAAGGGATATTAAGGCCTCCTTTTAATAGAGAACCGGAACAAAGCATTAGCACATAGTGAATACATGAACTCCTCAAACTATGGTCATCACCGGGAGTGGTCCCGATTATTGTCACTTCGGGGTTGCCGGATCATAACACATAGTAGGTGACTATAGACTTGCAAGATAGGATCAAGAACTCACATATATTCATGAAAACATAATAGGTTCAGATCTGAAATCATGGCACTCGGGCCCTAGTGACAAGCATTAACCATAACAAAGTCATAGCAACATCAATCTCAGAACATAATCGATACTAGGGATCAAACCCTAACAAAACTAACTCGATTACATGATAAATCTCATCCAACCCATCACCGTCCAGCAAGCCTATGATGGAATTACTCACGCACGGCGGTGAGCATCATGAAATTGGTGATGGAGGATGGTTGATGATGACAACGGCGACGAATCCCCTTCTCCGGAGCCCCGAACGGACTCCAGATCAACCCTCCCGAGAGGTTTTAGGGCTTGGCAGCAGCTCCGTATCATAAAACACGATGATTTCTTCTATTTGATTTTTTTCTCTCCGAAAGCAAATATATAGAGTTGGAGTTGGCGTCAGAGGGCATCCAGGGGGGCTATGATGTAGGGGGCGCTCCCTAGGGGGGGCGCGCCCCCCACCCTCGTGAGAAGGGTGTGGGCCCCCTGGTCTTCATCTTTGACGAGGATTTTTTATTATTTTTTCTAAGATGTTCCGTGGAGTTTTAGGTCATTCCGAGAATATTTGTGTTCTGCACATAAAACAACACCAGGGCAATTCTGCTGAAAACAGTGTCAGTCCGGGTTAGTTCCATTCAAATCATACAAGTTAGAGTCCAAAACAAGGGCAAAAGTGTTTGGAAAAGTAGATACGACGGAGACATATCAACTCCCCCAAGCTTAAACCCTTGCTTGTCCTCAAGCAGTTCAGTTGACAAACTGAAAGAAAGAAAGAAAAACTCTTACAAACTCTGTTTGCTCTTGTTGTTGTAAATATGTCAAGCCAGCATTCAAGTTTTCAGCATAGATCATAACTAACCACATTTGCAATAATTCTCAGGTCTCATAATTACTCATATCAATAGCATAATCAACTAGCAAGTCATAATAATAAATCTCAGATGACAACACTTTCTCAAAACAATCATAATATGATATAACAAGATGGTATCTCGCTAGCCCTTTCTGAGACCGCAAAACATAAATGCAGAGCACCTTTAAAGATCAAGGACTAACTAGACATTGTGATACATGGTAAAAGAGATCCAATCATAGAGACACCCAACATAGATTAATAGTGACGAATGCAAATGACAGCTGTGCTCTCCAGCTAGTGCTTTTTAATAAGAGGGTGATGACTCAACATAAAAGTAAATGGATAGGCCCTTCGTAGAGGGAAGCAGGGATTTGTAGAGGTGCCAGAGCTCGGTTTTGAAATGGAGATAAATTGTATTTTGAGCGGTATACTTTCATTGTCAACATAACAACCAAGAGATGGCGATATCTCCCATGCTACACACATTATAGGCGGTTCCAAACAGAATGGTAAAGTTTATATTCCCCCTCCACCAACAAACATCAATCCATGGCTTGCTCGAAACAACGTGTGCCTCCAACATACATCAGGTCCTAGGGGGAGTTTTGTTTGCAATTAATTTTGATTTGGTTTGCATAAAGCATGGGACTGGGCATCCCGGTGACCAGCCATTTTCTCGTGAGTGAGGAGCGGAGTCCACTCCTCTTGAGAATAACCCGCCTAACACGCAAGATAAGGACAACCTTGGTTGATACATGAGCTATTCGAGCATACAAAACAGAATGTTTATTTGAAGGTTTAGAGTTTAGAGCATACATGAGCTATTCAAACAAAGAAGGAGCAGGCAGGATAATAGTCTCAGGGAGATGTTTGTTAAAGAACAATTGATATTTAAGCTCTCCTGCGCTATTCTTAAAAATAAAATCATGTGCCACCATACTTTTATGATCTAGATAAACACGGGGAAGCAACTTTTCTTCCTTCTAAGCATGCCTAATAGGTATGTTAAAATGTGCAGCTAGGCGTGTAGCATAGATGCCTCCAAAGATCGGACCCTTAGTATGGTTTATACTTAACCGTCTAGCAATAATACCGCCCATACTAAAAGTGTTATCACTATATAAACCGTGGTGCAGAATAATTATATCAGGGATACTAAGGTTTCCACAGTTTCCGCGTCCAATTAAACAATGACTAGCAAATAACGCAAAGTAACGTAAAACAGGAAAATGTATGCTAGTGATTCATGCATCGGAAACCTTCCTTGTTTCTCCTACAGTGATAGTATCAATAAACCCAGCCACATCATCATAATGTGGTTCTTCTGTCTTGCCCTCAAAAGGGACTAAACAAATCTGACAGAAATCATAAAGTGACATCTCCTTATGCTCATCATATAAATGAAACTCCACCGTAGGTGGTGAGTTCCTAGAATGAAAATGAAAGTTTTGCACAAAGGTATTTGTGAGTAAGAGATACTGATCGCATTGGCCATGGAGGAAAGCGGTGAGGCCTGCATTATGAGCCAATTCATGAAAATCTTCATAAATCCCGGCTGCTCTCAAGAAATCCTCGGAAGGCCATTCACACGCCCGAACCTCCGTGGTGCGCGGCAAATTATACTTAGGCTTCAGTGCCTTTTCCTTCAAGCTTTGGCTCGATGAGCCCCTCAATAATCTCCTCATCATTTTCTGACTAATTCTGAAATTTTTAGTAACTTCAAACAAAAGTGAACCAACTTCAATAATATTGATAGCAACTACTCCTACAAGTTCCTAGAGCCTATATCAAGCATTAGAACTACTTGGAACCATATAAATTTGACATGCAAGCTCAAGAACATGGTCACCTATGCAGCACAAGTTTGCAAAGAATAAAGCACTAGAACAAAAACTAATTGGACCAATGGAGGAGTCACATACCAAGGAACAATCTCCTCAAGCAGTTTTGCGAGAGGTGCTTTGAGAAAGGAGACCGAAAATCATAGCAAAAGTGACTGGAACTCATGCTTGAGTTGGTTTTTCGGGTTTGTGTGAGACAGAGGAAGAAGATGGGTGCTGGGATAAGTGGAGGAGGGCCACCGTGGGCCCACGAGGCAGGGGGCGCGCCCTAGAGGGGGGGGCGTCCACCACCCTCGTGGCTAGGTGGCAGGTCCTCCCACGGTAATTTTTGTACAGTAAATATTAAAATATTCCTGAAAAAATCATATTAAATTGCCATGGCATTCTGAGGACTTTTATTTTCGGGATATTTTTATATTGCACGGATAAGTCAGGAAACAGACAGAAAAATACTATTTTTACTTTATTTCTACTAAATAACAGAAAGTATAAAGAGGGTACAGAAGTTTGTGCTTCTAGTTTCATCCATCTCATGCTCATCAAAAAGAATCCACTAACAAGGTTGATCAAGTCTTGTTAACAAACTCATTCCGATAATCATGAAACCGGAGAAATTTCGAATAACACTAGGTTACCTCAACGGGGATATGCACATCCCCAATAATAAGTATATCATATTTCTTCTTGACAATAGTAAGAGGAAATTCAAAACCTCTAATTATAATCGATGGAATTTTTCCAATGGAGTTGATACAATGAACTTGAGGTTGTTTCCTCGAAAAGTGTACCGTATGCTCATTACCATTAACATGAAAAGTGACATTGCCTTTGTTGCAATCAATAACAGCCCCTGCAGTATTAAGAAAAGGTCTTCCAAGAATAATAGACATACTATCATCCTCGGGAATATCAAGTATAACAAAGTCCGTTAAAATAGTAATGTTTGCAACCATAACAGGCACATCCTCACAAATACCGACAGGTATAGCAGTTGATTTATCAGCCATTTGCAAAGATATTTCAGTAGGTGTCAGCTTATTCAAGTCAAGCCTATGATATAAAGAGAGAGAGGCATAACACTAACACCGGCTCCAAGATCACATAAAGCAGTTTTAATATAAATTGTTTTAATGGAGCAAGGTATAGTAGGTACTCCGAGATCTCCAAGTTTCTTTGGTATTCCACCCTTAAAAGTATAATTAGCAAGCATGGTGGAAATCTCAGCTTCTGGTATCTTTCTTTTATTAGTAATGATATCCTTCATATATTTAGCATAAGGATTTGTTTTAAGCACATCAGTTAAACGCATACGCAAAAAGATAGGCCTAATCATTTCAGCAAAGTGCTCAAAATCGTCATCATCCTTTTTCTTGGATGGTTTTGGAGGAAAAGGCATGGGTTTCTGAACCCAAGGTTCCCTTTCTTTACCATGTTTCCTAGCAACAGAGTCTCTTTTATCATAACATTTATTCTTTGATTGTGGGTTATCAAGATCAACAGCGGGTTCAATTTCTACATAATTGTCATTACTAGGTTGAGCATCATCATGAACATCATCATTAATATTTGCACTAGGTTCATGTTCATTACCAGATTGTGTTTCAGCATCAAACATAGAGATATCATTTGGATTATCAGGTGGTTCAGCAATAGGCTCACTAGAAGTTTGCACAATTCTATCATTTTTCATTTTCTTCTTTTTAGAAGAACTAGGAACATCAATATTATCTCTTTGAGAATCTTGCTCGATTCTCTTAGGGTGGCCTTCATGATACAAAGGTTCCTGAGTCATTCTACCAGTTCTAGTAGCCACTCTAACAGCATAATCATTTTTCTTACTATTCATGTCATCAAGCACTTCTTTTTGAGCTTTAAGTACTTGTTCTACTTGAGTGGTAACCATAGAAGCATGTTTTCTAACAAGTTTAAGTTCACCTTTAATATCAGCCATATAATCACCGAAGCATCTAATCATATAAGCATTTTCTTTTAATTGTCTACCAAAATAAGCATTGAAGTCGTCTTTCTTAAACATAAAGTTATCAAACTCATCCAAGCACTGACTAGCAATTGTAGCAGGAGGGACTTCAGCTTTATCATATCTATAGAGAGAATTTACCTTTACTACCTGTGTCGGGATATCGGGATGAGGAGGTTCTTCAGTAAATAAAGAATTGAGATCATATGTTTCTTCAACAGGCGGTATATTAAGACCATGTATTTCTTCAATAGGAGGTAAATTGTTAACATCTTCAGCTTTAATACCTTTCTCTTTCATAGATTTATTTGCCTCTTGCATATCTTCGGGACTGAGGAATAGAACTCCTCTCTTCTTCGGAGTTGGTTTAAGAATAGGCTCAGTAATTGGAGCAGGAGCTGGCTCAGGAGGTGGCTCAGGAGGTGCCCAATTATTTTCATTTGTCAACATATTATTCAATAGAATTTCAGCTTCATCCGGTGTTCTTTCCCTAAAAAGAGAGCCAGCACAACTATCCAGGTAATCTCTGGAAGCATCGGTTAGTGCATTATAAAAGATATCAAGTATTTCAGGTTTCTTGATCAGGCAAAGCATTAAGTAACTTGAGAAGCCTCCCCCAAGCTTGTGGGAGACTCTCTTCTTTAATTTGCACAAAGTTGTATATTTCCCTCAAAGCAGCTTGTTTCTTATGAGTAGGGAAATATTTAGCAGAGAAGTAATAAATCATATCCTGGGGACTACGCACACAACCAGGATCAAGAGAATTAAACCATATCTTAGCATCACCCTTTAATGAGAACGGAAATATTTTGAGTATATAAAAGTAACATGATCTCTCATCATTAGTGAACAGGGCAGCTATATCATTTAACTTAGTAAGATGTGCCACAACAATTTCAGATTCATAGCCATAAAATGAATCAAATTCAACCAAGGTAATTATATCAGAATCAACAGAGAATTCATAATCCTTATCAGGAACACATATAGGTGAAGTAGCAAAAGCAGGGTCGGGTTTCATTTTATCGCTAAGTGATTCTTTGTTCCATTTAATTAATAAGCTCTTAAGCTCATATCTATCTCTGCAAGCTAAAATAGCGGTAGAAGATTCCATATCAAAAAGATAACCCTCAGGAATAACAGGCATATTTTCATCATCACTATCATCATCGTATTCAGATTCAATAATTTCTTTTTCTCTAGCCCTAGCAATTTGTTCATCAAGAAATTCACCAAGGGGCACAATAGTATCAGGCATAGAAGCAGTTTCATCATAAGTATCATGCATAGCAGAAGTGGCATCATCAATAACATGCGACATATCAGAACGAATAGCAGAAGCAGGTGTAGGTGTCGCAAACTTACTCATAACAGAAGGTGAATCAAGTGCAGAGCTAGATGGCAGTTCCTTACCTCCCCTCGTAGTTGAGGGATAGATCTTGGTTTTTGGATCTCTCAAGTTCTTCATAGTGTCCAATACATATAAATCCCAAGTGACTCAAAGAATAGATGTAGCGACCAGACCTCAAACGGTCCAATCTCCGTGCTCCAGTGTCATCCCTGGATCAGTAATGCTGACACCACACAGTACTTGAAGGATTTATAATAGAGTAGCAATCACACACTTATTACATCAGGTGTCTCAATAGAGAACTTATTACAATAAATATGGCTTAAGGCCATCTAATAACGATAACAGCGGAAGGCTTGGAAGATAAGTGAGTCCATCAACTCCAACGGCATCACTAAGTGTAGAACCACGACCTAAAACTCCTTAATCGTCGTCTGAAAAGTCTGCAACATTAACATTGCAGCCCGAAAACGGGTCAGCACATGGAATATGCTGGCAAGGTAACACATAGAGAGTAATGGAATGAAACAACTATACTATATGCATATTTGGCTGGTGGAAAGCTCTATGGTTACAGTTTTGCGAAAAGCCAATTTTTCCCTACTACAAAGGAATAAATTTATTTAACTATCATGGTGGTTGTTAAACATTGAGAATGGTTGAGAGCATTCTCAATCCCAATTAAACATCATTAAACAAACCCGTCAAACTTAATTTTATAGTAACATGTTGAGATTCACATGATAATTGTCGGGTGGTAGGATCGACATATGCCAACGGGTGGCTTATCATTGCGGGGGCCAATAGAACGTCGCCGGTGCCTGGAAACGGGATGAGGCATAGACATGCACGCCGGTGAATCTTACCCAGCTTCAGGGCTCTCCGGGGAGATAACACCCCTACTGCTGCTCTGCGGGGTCTCCGCATGGTTACTAAGTTCACAGGTGGCTACAATGCTCCTTGAGCTGTTTGGGGGCGGAAGGAGGAAGAAGGGCTTAGCTCAGCCTGCTTCTTCCCCTTGTAAGTGTCTATGTCTAGAAAGAGAGTCCAACCCTTTGCATGGGTGCACCGGGGGGTTTATATAGGCCTACCCCCCGGGGGTACAATGGTAATCCGACTGGGCGCGGGGCCCAGCTGTCTGTGACTATGCTCGCCGGCTTCTCCGCCGGTTTCTGGGGCCCACCGGCTGGTGGGTCCCGCCGACTGCCGGCTCCTGGGTCGACAGGCCGGCCCCACCGGCCAGGGCCTTGTCGGCGGCCGGTTACTGTTGCTCCGTGTTTGTTGGCGCAGGCTTGGTCGGGGTAAGCGTGGCTACAGTAACGCCGCCCTAGCGGGCGATTACTGTAGCCCCGCCGCACCTTGTCTCCTTAATGGGCGTCTCCTTCGAGGAAGGCGGCGGGCCGGCTACGCGAAGCCGGCCCTCTGTCTCGCCGGCTTGAGAGGGGGTGTGGCCGCCTTCGGCATCTCTCTGCCCGAAGGGGCCCACCACCTCGGTGGCCACGCTGGCGGCCCGTCGTGGAAGGCGTCAGAGCCGCCGTGGCTACAGTGCCGCGCCGGGCGGGCCGCGGCTGCCCGCACGACGCGCTGTACCAGGCGTGCTCCGGGTTTTGGGGGTGGCAGGCCCCACTGTAGCCACGCCCCGCTTCATCATCACAGGGTGGACGTGTACATCGCGGGTACGGCGTTGACTGCTTTATCGGAGCCGGCCCAGCGGTAGCCGGCCGTGCCATAGCCGGCCCTGCCATAGCCGGCCCTGCCGCAGCCGGCCATGCCGTAGCCGGCCCTCCACAGTTTTCTTCATGGGGGTAAAAAGGGTGGGCCGCCCCCCAAGCCGGCAAAGATGGCAGTCGGCTAGGGGGGAGGCGGCCCAGGTCTTGAGTCTCCTTATGAGCCGGATGGGCTCATAATTTTTTCTGAGGGGCCAGGGGAAGCCGGCTGGGCTACCCATGGCTATTTACCCCGACAGTAGTCCCCGAAGGCGGGCGAGCTTCATGGCGGACGGAAGGACGGGAAGCTTGGCCGGCTTCATACCGTGAGGGGCCGACTGCGTCGTTGCAGCCGACTTCAGAGCGCTTTTCTTTATTAGGGCGACCGTGGTTGACCCACGAACCGGCCGCGGGCCCCACGACGAGCCACGTGGCGGGGAAGTCCTGCCGTCGCACGCGCGCGACGGGACGCCGCCGCAGGCCCGGGCCCGCCACTCCCTGGCCTCGGCCCGGGCGCAGATCTTCTGTGGCCCGAGGGGGCCGCTCGTCTCCCCGCGGCCGTTACCTCGCGTCATCAAGGCGCGTAATTAACGCGGGCGTGGGGGAGATGGGCACGATCGATCCCCACGATCCCCCACGCCGCGCCTCCTCGTCTCTGGTGCACGCGCCTACAAGTAGGGGGGGAGGGGGAGAGGCACGGGCCTGTTCGCTCCCCCGCTCCCCGTCCCTCCTGCTCTTCTTCTTCTTGCTCTTCTTCTTCTTCCTCGCACCCGACGCAGTTTCGCGCCATAGCCCACCCACGCCGCCATGTCGCTGGCTTTGTCGAGCTCATGGGACGGGTCCAATGTCCACGATGAGCACATCGAGTTCCTTCGCCAGACCCGGCGTCTGCCCGCCGCCGACCTCGTGCAGGTGCGCCTGGCGCCCGCGAAGGAGGTCTCGCCGGCGCCGGAGGAAGGCGAGCGCGTCGTCTTCCGCACGCACTTCCTCCGGGGCTTCGGCTTCCCGGCGAGCAGCTTCATGCGTTCCTTTCTCGAGTTATACAACCTCCAACCGCACCACGTCACGCCCAACGCAGTGCTGCAACTCTCGGCCTTCGTCACGCTCTGTGAAGGGTACTTGGGGGTGCTGCCCACGCTGGAGCTCTGGGCGGAACTGTTCCAGAACAAGCTCGGCACCGTCTCCGCCGGCGTGCCGGCTCCCTGCGGCGCCTTCATCGCGATGAAGAGGGCAAGCGGCGACAACCCCTTCCCCCACATTCCTCTGATCCAGTCTGTCAAGCTATGGAAGAAATCTTACTTCTACGTCAAGAACGTCGCCCGGCACGGCGACTACGTCAACCTGCCGGCTTACGTAGCCGGCCCGCCGGCTGGGAGGCGGCGGACCTGGGGCTACCGGTCGAAATCCCTGTCTCCAGCGGGGAACGCTTCCATCTCCCGGCTTCGGGTGATGATCCAGTCGGAAGGTCTGTGCGCGTCCGACTTGGTAACCGCCTTCGTCGAGCCCCGGATCTTGCCTCTTCAAAGCCGGCCGCACATGATGTGCCAAATGAGTGGCCGGTTCGATCCTTGCCGGCTGAGCACATGGGAGATGCCCCATGCCAAGGTGGCTCTGATGGCGAACTACGTTGCCAACTTGAAGCTCACCGACGAGTGGCAATTCGGCAAGGTGCCGTACTCCCGCGCCCAGCCTCCGCATGTGGTAAGTTTTTCTTCTCATCGTCTGCCGGCTTGGGTTAGCCGACCTCTGACCAGGCGGCTATTTTTTCTTTTTTCTCTTCATCAGAATCCTCTCCTCCCGCCGCCAGCCGGGGCAGCCGGAATCGACCGAGAGTACGCCCCGGACCGCACGGTGGACGACCCCGACGACCCGGATCTCTCCGCCGTCGCCATGGAAGACGCCGCCACGGGGGACGTCGCCGAGCCCGGCGGCACCGGGTTCTCGGCCAGTTTCGACGACTGGCCGGACGATTTTGAAGCCGAAGAACTCCCGCGCCGCCAGCCGGCAACCGACCGCCGCGGCGCGAGCTCGTCTGCCGCGCCGACTGCCGGTGGCGGGAAGGGGAAGCGCCGGGCCACGCTCCCGCTCTTCGGAAGCCGACCAAAGAAGCCGAAGGCCTCCGCCGCGGCCACAAAGCGCGAGGAGGCGGCGGCGAAGGCGGCCCGCTTCCGGAAGGCGGTGAAGAAGCCCCCGTCAGTTTCCGCGTAATTCTAGTAGCCGCCTGCATGCTTGTTATTCTGAAGTCTTCTTTTCTTGAATGCTTTTCTGATTTCCTGAGCAGGGCGCCGCTCTCCCTCGAGCGAGGCCCGGCCGGCTCCGTGGTCGGGCCGAGTGCCGGATCCTCAGGGTCCCGCCGAGTCGACCCCCGCGCCGAACTTGACGCAGCCACGGAGCGCAACGCTCGCGAGGCGCGCCGAGAGAGGGAGGCGGCGGAGCGGGAGGCGGCGGAGCGGGAGGCCGCCCAGACGGCGCCAGGGCGAGCGAGCGGGGCGGCCGAGACTCCGTCGGAGCGGGCGGCCGTGGAGACGGAGGTGGAAGGCGCGCGCAGCCAGACTCCGCTGCTCGCCATCCCCCTCCAGACCTTGGATCCGGACATCCCTCTGCCCACGGCGGAGGAGATTATCCCCGAGCAGCCGCCGGTGCAGAGGGACGAGGTGTTCAAGGGATCCGTTGAGAGGACGTCGCCAGCAGCGCCAGCCGGAGCAGGCGAAGGCGGCCGATCGTCGGCGGTGCCGGAGGAGCCGGCCCGGGCCGCACCCGAGGCCGGAGCCGGCCTTGAGATCGAGCCGGCGGCGAGCCGGCCCGCCGGAGGGGGCACGGCCCCGTCGGACACGCGCCGAGCCGCGGGGGCCGAGCGGACGGCAGACGCCTTGGAGGCGGCCAGCTCCGCTACGTCCGGCTGGACTCCTAGCGGAGGGAGCGGCGAGCTGAATATCGCGGCTCAAGAGGTTCGGAACCGGCTGGAGGCACAGGCCGGCCTCCTGAGGCAATTTACTCAGGAGTTTCTGTCGATGCGGTCTGCAATCCGGGTAAGTCCTCACTCCTTGACCGTTCTGGTCCTTTGAATTTTTTCTGTGGGGGCGCGCTAGCGCACCCACTGGGTGTAGTCCCCGAGATCCGGGCCGACTGTAGCGTAGTCGGGTCGGATCTTACTTGACGGCTATCTTGACTGTTTTTTTTGATCTCCAGGATTATCACAATTCTCGCGCTGCCGCCTTCAACTCCCAGGCTCGGGAGCTAAGCCGGAGGACCGAAGACCTCGCTAGCAGCCGGCGTAAGTGCTTTGTCCTTATTTATTTCTCGTGGGGGCGCGACAGCGCACCCACTGGGTGTAGTCCCCGAGATCCGGGCCGACTGCAGCGCAGTCGGGTCGGATCTTACTTGACGACTTTTCCTTTGCTGATTTTTCTCTTTATTTCTTGCTCGTGCAGAGGCCAACGCCGACCTGCGGAGGGAACTCGGCGTGGTGCAGGCCGCTCTTCGTGCCAAGGACGCCGAGTACGCTGACCTGGCTCAAGAGCGCGACCGCCTGGCGATGAAACTGGCAGACCAAGAGGAGAGCCACAAGGCGGCCCTGCAAAAGGCGCAGGACGGCGAGGCTACCCTGAGGGCGGAGTTCGAGGCTAGGGAGGCGAGCTGGGCCGAGACGCGCCGGGCGCTGGAAGAAGGCTTCGGCCGGGTCGAGGATCTCATTGATGGTAGGCTGTGTTTCTTGCTCTTCTTCCATTCGCCGGCCGCCTATGGTTTTGTTTTGACTTGTGTTTGTTGTCTTGCGCAGAGTACTTCCCCGGCCAGTCCGTCCTTGCCGCCCAAGCCATCGAAGCCTACCGCGAGGAGCGCCGTCAGGCCGGGGTTGTGATTCCGCCGGATGCGAACCGGACGTTGTCGGAGCAGCTTATCGCCGTCCAGGCGCGGCTGCAGCCGGCCCACCGGTTGCTCCGCCGGCTCCAACGCGCCGGGGCGACGATGCTGGCCGCGCTCTGGCCCGGCCAGAAAATTCCCCGGACCCCAAGCCGGACGGCCGACTGGCTCAAAGTTGCAGTCGGCCGCTTCGAGGCCTGGAAGGCGTCCGCGGCCCGTCTTGGAGCCGGGCGCGTGCTGGAGTTCGTCCGCGCGTGGTACCCAGGGCTAAGCCTGGACCAGCTGCGGACGTGGCGGTCGGAAGCCGACGCCGAGCTGGAGGAGGTGCGGCCGGCAATCGCGCAGCGCGCCTCGACGATCGCCGAGTGTAACGACACCAGCGTCTTCGCGCCGGAGCTAACGACGATGGCGCTGCCCAGCCGGAGGAATGGTTCGGGCTGAACCCGGCGGACGGCGAGGACTCGGCGGAAGAGATCGCCTCCAGCGACAAGGGCGAGGACGACGAGGAGGAGGACAGCGAAGATGCCGAGCCGACTGGTGGGGCGGCCGACCGTCCCCCAGCCGATCGTGCCTCTAGCAACGAGCCACGCGGGAGCGCGCCCTCTGCCGGAGACGACGATCAAGCCGAGGTTGGCCAGCCGGCCGCTCCTCCAGCCGGCGCGACTACTTCCGTCGCCTAATCCAGCTCGTCTGCGGCCCCGACGGCTTGATCTGCCGTTCTTTTTGTCCCTGTCTTTATTTTTGGACAAATTTAAGTTTCTGCAATTCCACCCACTGGGGGTGTATCGAACAATGCTGGATGTCGACCTCTCTGGAGGCTTTTTGTGTAATATATTAATATATGCATGTGTTGGCGTTCATCCGAGTGTACTTTTTGTCCTTAGGCTCTTTCCTTTGCCGCCTTCCCTCTTTGGGAAGGCAAGTACTTGAGTTTTCTTGGATTTGAAGTAGACTGAATGTAAGCCGGCCGGCCGGCTACTCTGGTAGTCGGTCGGCGTGAGGCAGTCAGCCGGCTTTTGTTATATATGCGAGCCTGTTTGGTCCCTAGCCGTTTTTCATGTGGGTACCCTTTCTGGCTAGTGGCTCTTGCCAGCCGGGCAGTCGGTTCTTCGAGCTGCGGTTTCGACAAGAGCCAAGCCTGGGTGTCGGCACATTACTTGTCTGACTGCGGGTAGGGCTCCTAATATAACTCTAGTCGGCCAGTCCCCGGGCCGACTCGTCGGACCCGGTACCGGACAAAATAAATGAAAAGGTAATATCATACGCATGATAACTTTCATTCATAAAACAACGGGTGGCAGTCCCCGAGTCTTTCTCGGGGAGCCTACTGTATCATACTAAATACAAAAGTGGGCATGACACATACTGCGCTTTAACTGTAAAACTTCCGAAGGAGATTTGCGTTCCACGGTCGCTCCGACTCCTTGCCGGAGTCGTCTCTCTTGCATGCCTTCGGCTTCTGCGCGTCGATGAGGTAGTAGGCATCATTACCCAAGGCTCTGCTGATGATGAAGGGGCCTTCCCAGGGGGCTGCGAGCTTGTGCTGGCCGGCTGTTCGCTGGATCAGCCGGAGCACAAGGTCGCCCTCCTGGAAGGATCTTGGGCGGACCCTCCGGCTATGGTAGCGGCGCAGACCCTGCTGGTAGATGGCGGACCGGCTGAGGGCTAACAGCCGGGCCTCTTCCAGCAGGTCGACGCTGTCTTCTCGTGCTTCTTTGGCTTCCGCTTCCGTGTACATGGTTACCCGAGGCGAGTCGAACTCGATGTCTGTTGGGATGACCGCCTCGGCACCATATACAAGGAAGAAGGGAGTGAAGCCGGTTGATCTGTTGGGAGTAATGCGCAGACTCCATAGGACAGCCGGCAGCTCATCGAGCCAGCAGCCGGCTGAACGCTCCAGGGGTACGACCAGTCGAGGCTTGATGCCGGACAGAATGAGGCCATTTGCACGCTCCACTTGGCCGTTCGACTGCGGGTGGGCGACTGACGCAAGGTCCAGCCGGATACCTTGCGCAGCGCAGAACCGTGCCAGGGCACCTTTGGCAAAGTTCGTGCCGTTGTCGGTGATGATGCTGTGCGGTACGCCGTACCGGGTTGTTATATCTACAATGAAGGTCACTGCAGTCGGCCCATTCAGCTTCTTGATCAGCTTCGCCTCGATCCACTTGGTGAATTTGTCAACGGCGACGAGCAAATGTGTCATGCCGCCGCGCGCCGTCTTGAATGGGCCCACCATATCCAATCCCCAGACGGCAAAGGGCCAGGTGATGGGAATGGTCTTGAGTGCTGAAGCCGGCATGTGTTGCTGCGAGCTGAAAAGCTGGCAGCCTTTGCAGTGTTTGACTAGCTCTTTGGCGTCGTCCAAAGCAGTCGGCCAGAAGAAACCGTGGCGGAAGGCTTTGGCGACCAGTGATCTTGATGCGGCGTGGTGGCCGCATTCTCCTTGGTGTATATCCCTGAGGATCGCGATGCCTTTCTCCTGCTCGACGCATCGCTGCAAGACTCTGGTGGCGCTGCGCTTGACAAGCTCTCTGTTGACGATTGTGTATGCTCCAGCCCGGCGCTGAACTTGTCTTGCTTCGTTTTTGTCAGCCGGCAGGTCATGGTTCACCAGAAAGTTGCGGATGGCTTGGGCCCATGATGGGGCGGCGACCTCCTCAGCCACCAATGTGGCCAGAGCCACCAGGGTGGGTGGGTTGGGCAGTGCAGCGCTGGAGTCGGCCGCCGCTTCCTGTGCTGAAGAAGTCCCCGGGCCGGCTACTGCAGTCCCCGGGCCGGGTGCGGCAGTCCCCGAGCCGAATATTGAAGTCCCCGGGCCGGCTGCTTGATTCTTCGAGCCGGACCCGGCCCCCTCGGGGTTAGGCGGCACGAAAATGGAGTCGAATTCCGGAGACGGCTTGATTGAAGGCTTGAGGAGGCGCTGCAGGGCGACGTCGGCTGGTATTGCTTGCCGCGTGGAGCCTATTCGGGCCAGGGCATCTGCTGGCTCGTTGTCGGCTCGCGGCACGTGAAGGAACTCACACCCGTCGAAGTATCCGCTGATTTGCTGTACTAGGAAACGGTAGCTCGCCATGTTCGCGTCCTTGGCGTCCCAGTCGCCAGAAGACTGCTGCACCACCAAATCCGAGTCGCCATAGCACAGGATCCGGCGAATACCAAGCTCCTTGGCAAGCCGGAGCCCGTGTATGAGCGCCTCGTACTCGGCTACGTTGTTGGAGGCGGCGAAGTGGATCTGCAGCGTGTATCTGAGCTTTTCGCCCTTTGGAGAAGTAAGGACGACGCCGGCTCCCAAGCCGGTGCGCATCTTTGATCCGTCAAAGTGCATGCGCCAATGGGTGGAGTCGGGTGCTGGTGGTAAGTACTGGGTCTCGGCCCAGTCGACGAGGAAGTCGGCCAGCGCTTGCGTCTTGATGGCGGTGCGGGGTTGGTAGAAGATCGTGTAGGGGGCCAGCTCGATGGCCCATTTGGCCACCCGGCCGGATGCATCCCGGCTGCCTATGATGTCGGCTAGCGGGGCAGTGCATACGACTGTGATGGGGTGCTCTTGAAAGTACGGCTTCAGCTTCTTGGCGGCGAAGTACACGCCATAGCACATCTTCTGATAGTGCGGGTAATTTTGTTTCGAGGTGGACAGCACCTCGCTCAGGTAATAAACCGGCCTCTGGACCGGCTGGGCTCGGCCTTCTTCGGGGCGTTCGACCACAATGACGGTGCTAACCACCCGGCTAGTGGCGGCAATATATAGGAGCATGGGCTCCTTCTCAGTCGGTGCCGCCAAGACAGGCGGCGTGGACAGCATTTTCTTCAGCTCGTGGAAAGCTTGGTCGGCCTGGTTGTTCCACTCAAAGTGAGTGCTCTTCTTCATGAGGCGGTAGAGGGGGAGAGCTTTTTCTCCAAGCCGGCTGATGAAGCGGTTAAGAGAGGCCAGGCACCCGGTGAACTTCTGAATCTCTCTGAGCTTGGTTGGGACCGCCATCCTCTTGATGGCCTTGATCTTCACAGGGTTGCACTCTATGCCGCGTTCAGAGACCAGAAAGCCTAGGAGCTGGCCGGCTGGCACTCCGAACACGCATTTCTCCAGGTTGAGCTTGATCCGGAACCGGCGCAGGTTCTCGAATGTCTCCTTCAAGTCTTCCAGCAGAGTGCCACGCTTCTCCGTCTTCACCACAACATCATCCACGTAAACGTGGGCGTTCTTGCCGAGCTGCGTGAGGAGGCACTTCTGCATGCAACGCTGAAAAGTGGCGCCGGCATTCCTCAAGCCGAACGTCATAGTTAGGTAGCAAAAGGCTCCAAACGGCGTGATGAAGGCGGTCTTCGGTTGGTCATCCGGGTTCAGCTTGATCTGGTGGTATCCCGAGTAGGCATCCAAAAAGCTCAACATCTCGCATCCGGCTGTGGAGTCTATCACTTGATCAATCCGGGGCAGAGCGAAGGGATCTTTTGGGCAGGCTTTGTTGAGGCTCGTGTAATCTATACACATGCGCCACTTGTTATTCTTTTTCAGCACGAGAACCGGGTTCGCGAGCCATTCGGGGAAGAAAACTTCCATGATGAAGCCGGCTGCAAGGAGCCGGGCTATCTCCTCCCCTACGATCCTTCTCTTCTCTTATGACAGTCGGCGGAGGGGCTGCTTGACTGGTTTAGCATCCTCCCACACGTGCAATTTGTGCTCGGCAAAATCCTTCGGAACACCCGGCATGTCCTTGGGGGACCATGCAAAGATATCCCGATTCTCACGGAGGAAATCGGCGAGCTCGCCTTCCTATTTGCTATCCAGGCTCGCCCCAATGACGGCAAACCTCTTGGGGTGCTCGGGGTCGAGCTGTATCTTCTTGGTCTCCTTGGCCGGCTGGAAAGATCCTTGGGCATCATACTCCTTGGAGTCGGCGGGTTGGTTTAGCTACTTGCTGGCCAGGGCCACGACCCGGTCCAGCGTCTTCCTCTCGGCTGCGATCACGAGGGATTCGGCCAGCCGGCTGCTGGCCGCGGCGCAGTCGGCGGACTTCTTGTAGTCGCCGGCGATGGTGATGACACCCTTTGAGCTCGGTATCTTCATCTTGAGCTAAGCATAGTGGGGGACCGCCATGAACTTGGCCAAGGCGGGTCGGCCAAGCAAGGCATGATAAGGGCTCTCCAGGTCCACCACCTCGAACCAGATTGCTTCCCGGCGGAAATGATCCTTGCCCCCAAAGAGTACATCGATCTTGAGCTTGCCGATGGGGGCACAGGACAATCCGGGTACGATGCCGTGGAACACCGTTCGAGTCGGCGCAAGTTGCTTGACCTTGACGCCCAGCTTCTCCATGGTGTCGCGGTACATGATGTTGATGCTGCTTCCGCCGTCGATCAGCACGCGGGAGAAGCGTGCGGCGCGCGTATCCGTTGCGAGGGTGGCCTCCAGGACCAATGCGTAGGAACCGGGGGATGGCATCACCTCTGGGTGGTCGGCCCGGCTCCAGCTGATGGGTTTCTCCGACCAGTGCATGTGGCCGGCTGGGCTGGTGGCGGCCATGTTGACCTCCTGTTGCTCTCGGCGCTTGCTGCGCTGGTCTTCGGGCTGGCTCGTGAAGACGACATAAGACGCTTGCTCGTCGGGGAACTCGTCCTGCACGGCGTCGACCGCGGGCCAGGCGGCTTTGGGCGGCGGAGCTGGCGGCGGCGGGCCGGCAGGCGGAGTCGGCGTGAGCCCCTCGCCCTTCGAGATTCGGGCGAGCCAGTTGCATTTGCGGGTCGTGTGGTTGGACGGCTTCGCGCGGCTGTGGAACTTGCACGGGGCATCAAGGGTTTGCTCGTAGGAGAAGGCCAGCTGCCAAGCCGGCCGACTGCCCTTGGGCTCCTTGGGTGCGGGCCGCCCTTCAGGCGGCGCGTCTTCGACCGTGGCCACCTGCCGACTGGCGGGAGGCGGCGCAGGGCCCTTGCGTTTTTGATCGTTCTAGTGTTGGCATCGGCCGCCGTCTCCAGCCGGCGCTTTGGGCGCCGGATTGAGCACCTTTCCGGATGCGTCCACCCGGAGCTCGGTCTTCATCGAGGAGTCGGCGGTGGCGTACTTGTCGGCGATGTTTAGGAGCTCGTCGAGGGTAGTCGGCTCATCGCAGAGAAGCTTGTGCTTTAGGAGGGTGCCCTCTCGGCACCCGGCTGTGAAGTATTCGATGGCTTACACCTCGTGCACCCCCTCACAGGAGTTGCGGAGCTCGGCCCAACGCGTCAGGTAGTCGCGAGTGGACTCGGCTGGGCCCTGTACACACGGGGAGAGCTGTCTGGGCTTGGGAGCCCGCTTGTAGGTGCTGGTGAAGTTGCGAACGAAGGCTTCAGTGAAGTCCACCCAGCTGTTGATGCTGAGCGGCATAAGGCTGTTAAGCCAAGTCCGCGCCGTGCCTTGCAGCATGAGGGGCACGTACTTTACGGCAACGCGCCGGTTGCCATTGGCGATGCTGACGGCTGTGGAGTAGTCGGTCAGCCAGTCTTCCGGCTTCACCGAGCCGTTATACTTGGGTGTGTCTCTTGGGAGCGAGAACCCTTTGGGGAAGGGCTCGTCGCGGATGCGGGGGCCGAAGCAAGGCGGGCCGACATCGTCTTCTTCTTCTAGCGCCAGGGATCGAGCCAGGCGGCCGATCCGGTGGCGGGCGTTGTTTTCGCCGATTCCCTCCCGGCGACCAAGCCGGCCGCTGAGAGTCGGGTGAGCCACTGGAGGCGGGGTAGGATATCTTTCTCCGCGAGCTCGAGGCGGAGGCGGCGGCTAGGGTTAGGGTTAGGGCGCGGGTAGGCTGGTGGGCTGCGGCGGGGCTCAGGTGGCGCTATTTAAAGCCTGCCCCGGGCGGAGTGCCGCTCGGGTACGGCCCAGAGTCGGTTCGCGTTTTTTTTAAAAAAATAATTCTGTGCAGAAAAACAAATAAAAGAAATACTAAACGGACTCCAAAAATCCAGAAATAAATTTTCCCCGGCTTCTAAAATCAAGCCGCACAGGATGAACATTTATTTGCAGCCTAAATGCAATTTTGAAAAACACACATTTTTCCTAAATTCAAATAAAATAGCAACTAAAACCAAATAAAATCTTATTTGATTTTTTATTAAATCCTCAATATTTCTTTATTTTGGGAAAGTCATTTTATTCCCTCTCTCATATTTTTGTAATAGAAACTATTGAAGATAAAATAAATAAAATCAAATGATCCTATTTTCAAAATTAGAGAAACCTCAAATATGAAAATAACGAAATCCCCAACTCTCTCCGAGGGTCCTTGAGTTGCCAAAAATTTCTAGGATCAACCAAAATGCAATAAATATGATATGCAATGATGATCTAGTGTATAACATTCCAAATTGAAAATTTGGGGTGTTACAAACCTACCCCCCTTAAGATGAATCTCGCCCTCGAGATTCGGGTTGGCTAGAAAATAGGTGAGGGTGGTCCTTCAACAAATCTTCCTCTCGTTCCCAAGTGGCTTCATCCTCCCTGTGGTGGCTCCACTGAACTTTGCAAAACTTAATAACCTTGCTACGGGTGACTCGACTGGCATACTCTAGAATCTTAACTGGTTTCTCCTCATAGGTGAAATCACTGTCCAACTGAATTGCTTCCAGTGGTACCGTATCCCTCAGCGGTATGTCAGCCATCTCTGCGTGGCACTTCTTCAACTGGGATACATGAAACACAACGTGAACTCCTGACAGTCCTTCGGGTAATTCCAACTTCTAGGCTACTTCTCCCATACGTTCCAACACTTTGTATGGGCCTACGAAACGTGGCACTAGTTTTCCCTTAACACCAAAGCGCTTCACTCCTCGAAGTGGTGATACTCGAAGATAAACTCGGTCTCCGACTTCATAAACTGTCTCCTTGCGTTTAGAATCTGCATAACTCTTCTGCCTGGATTGAGCTACCTTTAGTCTGTCACAAATTAATTTCACTTTCTGTTCAGATTCCTTTATTAGATCCAGTCCAAACAACTGGCGATCTCCAACTTCATCCCAGGACAATGGGGTCCTGCACCTCCTTCCGTACAAGGCTTCAAAAGTGGCCATCTTCAAACTGGATTGGTAGCTGTTGTTGTAAGAGAACTCTGCATATGGCAAATTCTCATCCCAACTAGATCCGTAATCTAGCGCACAAGCTCTTAGCATATCCTCCAAGATCTGGTTGACTCTCTCAGTCTGTCCATCTGTCTGCGGGTGGAAAGCTGTGCTAAACTCTAGTCTGGTTCCCAAAGTCTCATGCAACTGATTCCAGAACTTTGACGTAAACTGGGTTCCTCTATCCGATACAATGCTCCTTGGAACTCCATGCAGACATACAATCCTGGTCATGTATATCTTTGCCAACTTCGCATTGGTATAGATAGTCTTCACTGGAATGAAATGAGCTACCTTTGTCAAATGATCGACTACAACCCATATCGAGTCATAGCCTGAACGTGTTCTGGGCAATCCTGTAATAAAATCCATGCCTAGCTTATCCCACTTCAATTCGGGTATCGGCAATGGTTGTAGCAATCATGGTGGCTTCTGATGCTCTGCCTTCACTCTCTGACATACATCACAAACTGCCACGTACTCCGCAATATCCTTCTTCATTCCGGTCCACCAGAAAATATCCTTCAAATCCAAATACATTTTGGTATTTCCTGGGTGAATCGAATATGGTGAATCATGGGCCTCTTCAAGAATTAGCTTTCTAATCTCCGGATCATTTGGTACATAGACATGGTCTTCAAACCATAAGGTATCATGCTCATCCTCACGAAATCCCTTAGCTTTTCCTTTGCTAATTTTCTCCTTAATAGAAGCAATCTCCTTGTCAGTCCTTTGGGCTTCTCTGATTTTATCCACCAATGTAGACTGAATCTCCAATGCTGCTACATAGCCTCTCAGGACTATTTCTAAACATAACTCTCGAAGATTTTCGGCTAACTCCCTTGGTAATTCTCCCGTCATTAGGGTGTTGACATGGCTCTTACGGCTTAATGCGTCAGCTACTACATTAGCCTTTCCGGGGTGATAATGCAATTTCATATCATAATCCTTGATGAGCTCCAACCATGTCCTTTGTCTGAGATTAAACTCCTTCTGTGTGAAAATATACTTCAAACTCTTATGATCCGTATACACCTCGCAATGGTTTCCAATCAGAAAATGTCTCCAAGTCTTCAGTGCATGCACTACGGCTGCTAACTCCTAATCATGCGTAGCATAATTCAACTCGTGAGGCTTAAGCTATCGTGAGGCATACGAAACAACTCTCCCTTCCTGCATAAGCACTGCTCCAACTCCTCGACGTGAAGCGTCGCAATACAACTCATAATCCTTGGTCTGGTCTGGCAAAATCAACACTGGTGAAGTAACCAAGCGTTTCTTCAACTCCTGAAAACTAGCCTCACATTCCTCCGTCCATATGACTTGGCATCCTTCTTCAACAACTCCGTCATAGGCTTCGCAATCTTTGAGAAATTCTCAATAAACCTCCGGTAGTATCCTGCAAGTCCAAGAAAACTCCAGATCTCTCCCACGGTGGTTGGTGCTTCCCACTTGGTCACGGTATCAACTTTAGTGGGATCTACTGCTATACCTTCTCCGGATATAACGTGTCCGATAAATCCAACTTCCTTCAACCAAAACTCACATTTGCTAAACTTGGCATATAATTGGTGTTCTCTGAGCTTTCCAAGAACCAAATGCAATTGTTCCTTATGCTCCTCTTCATTCTTTGAGTAAACCAGGATATCATCAATGAACACTACGACAAACTTATCCAAGAACTACATAAACACCTTGTTCATCATGTTCATAAAATATGCAGGTGCGTTAGTCAGACCAAATGACATAACAGTATACTCATACAACCAATACCTGGTGGTAAAAGCCGTCTTGGGTATATCCTGTTCCCGAATCTTCAACTGGTGGTATCCTGATCACAGATCGATCTTGGAAAATACCTTAGCTCCTTGCAATTGATCAAACAGATCATTGATCATCGGTAGTGGGTACTTGTTCTTGATTGTTACTTCATTCAATCCTCGATAATCGACAACCATCCTTAACGATCCATCCTTCTTCTCCACTAGAAGTACTGGCGATCCCCAAGGTGAAGAACTTGGGCGAATATAACCTTTATCCAGTAACTCCTTAATTTGCTTCTTAATTTCCACCAAATCCTTTGCAGGCATCCTATATGGTCTCTTTGATATTGGCCCTGTGCCTGGCAATAGCTCAATCAAAAACTCAATATCTCTATTCGGTGGCATGCCGGGCAACTCTTCTGGAAATACTTCGGGTAAATCCTTTACTACTGGTACTTCCTCCTGCACAACTCCTGTTAAGCAATTTACTCGAGTCCTCTTTGGCACATGTCGGGATACATACTTGATCCTTCTCCCTTCTGGGGTGGTAAGCAAAATGGACTTACTAGCACATTCAATATTCCCTTCATACTTTGATAACCAATCCATGCCTAATATCACATCCAATCCTTGGGATTCCAATACTATTAGGTCTGAGGGGAAAACATAGTTACCAATCCTTAATGGTAACCGATCACACCATAGACTAGCCATATATTCTGCTCCAGGCGAGGTTACTAACATGGGTGACCTAAGGGCTTGGGTTGGCAGTTTATACTTATCCACAAATCCCCTGGATATGTATGAATGCGATGCACCAGTATCAAAAAGAACGAGTGTAGTAAATGACTTAACCAAAAACTTACCGATTACTGCATCCGGCTGTTCTTCAACCTCCTCCAGACTAACATGGTTCACCTGTCCCTTGTTGAAAGGGTTCGGCTTCTTCCCAGAGCTTCCATTGCTATTTACATTTTGTGATTCAAGACATTCATTGGCATAATGTCCGGTCTTCTGGCACTTAAAGCAAGTGACTTGGCTCAGGTCTTTCTTGGCTGGGGTTGATCGGTTGGTACGGTTCTGGCCGTTGCTTCCTCCATTACCATTACCATTACCATTCCTGGGGCCATTGTGATTGTGCGAGCTACCTCCCATGGATTGTGCTGAAAATGTCCTCCCGGTCTAGGGGTAAATCGTGGCTTCTGCTGAGCTCCTGAATTGTACTTTCCTTGTGCATACTTCCTCTTGCGATTTTCAATTTGCTGTTGCTTCCCTTCAATCATAAGAGCACGATCTACCAACTCCTAGTAGTTGTTGAAGGTTGCTACCATCAACTACATGCTCAGCTCATCATTCAGTCCTTCCAAAAACTTCTCCTGCTTAGCTGCATCCGTAGTAACGTCATCTGGGGCATAACGTGCTAATTTACTAAAGTCCTCCACAAACTGGCCAACTGTCCATCCTCCTTGGTGCAAGTTGCAAAACTCTTGCTTCTTCAAGGCCATAGCTCCTGCGGAAACATGGGTAGTTCGAAAAGTCTGCTGAAACTGGTCCCATGTGATAGTATCGACAAGGAAAGTGGCTATGAAATTCTCCCACCATGATGCTGTGGGTCCTTCAAGCTGATGTGCGGCAAACTTCACCTTCTCCGCATCTGTGCATCATGCTGTGGTCAACTCTCTAGCTGTCTTGCGGAGCCAATCATCTGCTACTATTGGCTCGGTGCTACTGGAAAACACCGGCGGATTCAGCCTAAGAAAACGGGCTAAGTGATCAACAGGTGGTGGTGGTGGTGGTGGTGGTGGGTTGTTGTTGTTCCCCTTATTCTGATTCTAGACTAGCAACTGCATCAATGTGTTCTGCTGCTGGATCAACTGAGTGAGCTCCGGTGGAAAGGTAAATCCGGGGTCACGTCTCGGAGGCATCTGAGGGTTTAGAAAAGATGAGATTTAAGAATAGAGGGGGTCTAAAGAGAAAACACTACCCATATGCACATGAGGCAAAAGCAAACAATTCACTTCGTTCAATCAAACAAGGGCATACAATCGATCTAACTATCGCAATAGTGCTCGGACTACTGTATTTACATGGTGGACTACTACTACTGATGAGGTGGTCTACTAGAAATATTCTTCGGTTGCAGACTCCATGATATCTGCTCCGGCTTCATCAACATAGTCATTATCTCTATCATCTGGATCCGAGTCGGTGTCGTCGATGATGATGTAGTCTTCCGGGCGAATCTCCTTGGGTTCTTCGTCTTCATCTACTGGTGTACGGCCTCCCATAAATATCCCGATCTTCATTGTTAGGTCGGCATTCTTATCCACTAATACTTCAACAACTTCTTCATAATCTTCACGTGTAGCCTTGAGTTCTTCCTCCAGTTCCTTGATTCTTGTCCTTGTCTTCTTCAGGTCTATCATGTCGGCGCACATCTGGTTCTCCTGACGTCGAATGTGCTGGCTTAACTCCTGGATAAAAGCTGCAATTGATCTATCCATTCTGGTGCTGATCATCTCCCAGTGCTCATCTCGGCGCCCACAAATCTGGTAGAGAGTATCCTTGAGATCATTGCGGTAGACTTCTCCAATGCGTCCCATGGCGATGTGAGTTGCCATGCTCTTTCCTAGACTCCAAGTTGGTGCATCAAAAGAAAACTCTATGGGCTCAGTGACTGGCATGAACGTCCTTCCTGGAACTTGAACTTGAATCATCCAGCGCTCTTCTTCAGGTAAAGTGGCGTTGTAGGTTCCGATGAAGCTTGGTACTCCTATGTTCACGTATCTAGTGACTTCCTTCAAGTGACGTCCAAAGGGTGTATCTTCATCAGGTTGCGTGAACTTGTTCCTTGCATCCGCCATCCTGAAGAGTAGAAAAGATGAGAGGTCAGAAGAGAAGAGAGTGAGTAGTGATCTAGGTCTTTAGCTTAGTGGTCGTGTCCTACAGTCAGCGTGTGTTCTGATACCATCTTGTAGTGACCAGACCTCAAATGGTCCAATCTCTGTGCTCCGGTGTCATCCCTGGATCAGTAATGCTGACACCACACAGTACTTGAAGGATTTATAACAGAGTAGCAATCACACACTTATTACATCAAGTGTCTCAATAGAGAACTTATTACAATAAATATGGCTTAAGGCCATCTAATAACTATAACAGCGGAAGGCTTGGAAGATAAGTGAGTCCATCAACTCCAACGGCATCACTGAGTATAGAACCACGACCTAGAACTCCTTAATCGTCGTCTGAAAACTCTACAACATTAACATTGCAGCCCGAAAACGGGTCAGCACATGGAATATGCTGGCAAGGTAACACATAGAGAGTAATGGAATGAAACAGCTATACTATATGCATATTTGGCTGGTGGAAAGCTCTATGGTTACAGTTTTGCGAAAAGCCAATTTTTCCCTACTGCAAAGGAATAAATTTATTTAACTATCATGGTGGTTGTTAAACATTGAGAATGGTTGACAGCATTCTCGATCCCAATTAAACATCATTAAACAAACCCATCAAACTTAATTTTATAGTAACATGTTGAGATTCACATGATAATCCAAGTACTAGATACTCAAGATGTCCATAACCGGGGACACGGCTAACCATGATTAGTTTATACACTCTGCAGAGGTTTGCGCACTTTTCCCCACAAGACTCGATCTCCTCCGTTGAATTTCTCGCACTACATGGTGTTTGAGAAACGGATGACCGAGACATAGTCTTTCCAAAGCGCTAGCACCTTACGATGGGTAGACCGTACCACCTACATCCCCTACATCTGCTAGTCTACCACTGTAAGAGTTCACACGACTTAATCAACTATGCTAGAGCCCATAATAGCTTGTGGCTGCACACGAAAGTTTCTAGCATGAAAAAATCTCATGATCCCTTTGAGCCTGGGTGGCGGTCCAAAAGAAAACAGGCAATCCTGGAATACCCAGGTACCTCAATCCACCCAGATGTGTATTTAAGTTGCCACCTTAGATAAACCATTGATTTAAAAGAAATCTCACATCTGTCATGGATATCACTCACCCAATCCACGTCTACTAGCATAGCATAGCAATAATAAGCAAACGTAGAAGTAACTCCCAAAGGTTTGATAATAAACAGGTAATAGGTACTACCTCAACTACTTCCCAAACCCACAATTTAATTTGATCCTAATCATGCAATGTGTAGGGATTGATCTAATGCAATAAAGCTGGGTAGTAGAAGGTATGATCAAAGTGTTACTTGCCTTGCTGATGATCCGGGAAACCTAGTGATTCGAAGTAACAAGCGGCGCACTCCGAGTACTCTATCGCAAACAAACAAGCATACAATAAGTACTCGACCAATGCACAGGTAAAACTCAAATAAGAGATCTAGCTAGAAAGTTCAACTTAAGAACTCCGGTTGACCAAAAGAATCAAATCGAACGAAGCAACGAAAGACAAACGGCAAAAGAAATAGGCTTCGATTACTATTCTGGATCTAGGGCAATTTTTACAGAAACAAAAACTTGTTTAAGTTGGTTAAACCGAAAGAGGGTTTCGAGACAAAACTCTAAGCGCTCGAATCGCCTGATTCCGATAAACGAGCGAGAAGTTATACTAAAACGAAAATCGGATCAGAAATCACGATCAGAAAAATCGCGGATTTAATCCGAGAAAAAAACAACGAACAATTTAACTAACGAACGTTCGTTAACTGGATCTAAACGACGAACACGTTCGTTAAAATGAACAAACCGAACGAACATTCACTAAATAGACTAAACCGAAAAAAACCGTTCTAAAAAACGAATCTAAAAAAAATAAACCGCGGCTTTTAAAAAATGGGCGGTTTTCTAAAGAAAACCGCCGGCGACGGCGGCTACCTCGGGCGGCGTGTCCGGCGAGCGGCGGGCGGCGGCGGCTAGGGTTAGGGTTAGGGCGCGGGTGGGCTGGTGGGCTGCGGCGGGGCTCGGGCGGCGCTATTTAAAGGCTGCCCCGGGCGGAGTCCCGCTCGAGTATGGCCCGGAGTCGGTTCGTGTTTTTTTTAAATAATTCTGTCGGCGTTCTGGGAATGGGGGTCCCCAGACTTGCCTGCCTGCGGCCTGCGGCGTGGCTCAAGTGGGGGCCCAGCGCGGCTCATCTTCATCAACACGAGGCTCAAGACCCTCGCGAGGGGCCAAGCCTCGCGAGGCGGACGACACGGCGCATCCTCAGGCGCAGCCTCCTCAAGCTGGCTCGCGAGGAGACGGAGATATCAAGGCGGGGTGCCTCATGAGGTGCCCGTGACGTAAGCCATGACGATCGAGGGCGCCAGGCGAGTGCCAGCGCGCGCAGCGTCCTTCTTTCCTCTTGGGTGCAAAGGGGACAAGCATATCCGCGGAGTACCGAGGCATCAGGCAAAGGTTGCCACTTCGGTGCAATGAGACCAAGACCAAGCGGACTACGAGACGGAGGTCACCATGGAGCCCAGCCCGGCGTCACCACAAGAGCCTTTGGCGGGCGAAGACTGCTTTAGTCAGGATAGACGTACTCGCTGTCCCCCTCCAAATTAGCCCGCCGTTGTTGGATCCCTTCCCGCTCAATATTTGGGAAGAGGACCAGGGCCTCTATAAATAGGACTAGCCACCCACATAGCAAGGGGTTCGGGTGGTCAGTTCGGATCTGGAAGAGAGGAAGAGAGAAAGAGAGAGATAGAGAGACGTGGCTGAACTCCCCATAGCAGTTCATCACCCCTGCCAAGAACAGACCCTCGCGAGGCTGTTCTTCCTTTTATTGTTCATCCTCACCAGCCCCAGGGGGCAATCCATCCACCGCACACTGGAGTAGGGTATTACACCACATCGGTGGCCCGAACCAGTATAAACCTTGTGTCTCTTGTGTGATTCCCTTAGTAGTTTAGATCTTTGCGAGACGGGGAGGTTGAGGACGTGATTTACGCGCGCACCCCAGTGTTCGAACCTTAAGGGTCTGCCAGAACCCGAAATCCGACATTTGGCGCGCCAGGTAGGGGTGCGCCGGAATCTGTCTTCCACCACTCCGTTCTCCTCCGACCGTCGCATCCATGTCCGATGCTCGTCGGGCCCGCGCCAAGCGCCGGGCCGCCATCGCTTCTCGCGTCGCCCAGACGGCCCCTGTCAGTGGGCGTCCTCGTCGTTCCCCGTCGCCCGCCATCAACACCGCCACCGGCCCGGCGGGGGGCGAGCAGCAGGCATCGTCTCAGCACGCGTCCGTGCGGCAAGACGGCCGCACCGCCACTCCATCACTCGCTCCAGCTGGCTCTTCGTCCCGCACGCTCCGCGCACCCTTGGAGGCTCGGGCTGCGCTCCTCGCGGCAAACGAGCTCCTGCGGTACCGTCCCGTTGACGACGTCTATGAAGAATGGCTCGACCGCGTCGCCGAGCTTGTCCGCGCCACAGGGGGCTCTTCCGCGCCGTCCGTCCCTCTGCGCCGCACTCCGCCCCGCGCGGGCAACGATGCTCCAGAGGCGCACCAGCCGCCTCCCCTCCAAGAAGATGCCATGGCTCCAAGGCGCTTGGTCCCTGGGCGGAACCCGCTCCGTCAGGCGCCAGCGCAGCAAGAGCGAAGCTGCCAAGAAGTTCCTCGCCTGCAAGGGGCTGCCAGGGCGCTCCCTGCTCCGGCACGCCGCAACCCTGCTCCAGCTCCGACGCGCCAAGACCCCGCCTTGCTCCTAGCTGCAGCGCGTGGGGACCCTCAAGACCAAGCTCTCCACCAACCGAGGCCTTTCGTGGCCACCGCGGGCTGCCACGCGTACACCACTGAGTTGCGCAGCGTCGCGTGGCCCGGCAAGTTCAAGCCTGACCTGCCTCCTCGCTATGACGGCACAACCGATCCTGCAGAGTTCCTCCAGCTCTATGATCTGGGCATCGAGGCTGCCGGCGGGGATGAAAGGGTCATGGCGAACTGGCTCCCCATGGCGCTCAAGGAAGGAGCTCGAACCTGGCTCCTGAATCTGGCTCCAGGCACGATCTCCTCCTGGGACCAGATGCGCGCCCGCTTCATCGCCAACTTCCAAGGTACTCGCAACCGGCCGCCCGCCATGAGAGACATGCGCCGCATCAAGCAACAACCCGGAGAGACCCTGCAAAAGTACATCCAGCGCTTCAATAGCGCGCGCCTCAAGATCCCCAAGGTGTCCGAGGAGGACATCATCTCTGCCTTCTCTGACGGCGTGCGTGACATCAAGATGAAGGAGGAGCTAGTGATGCACGAAGACCTTTGCACCTCCCTGGAGCTGTTCAACTTGGCGAACAAAGTTCGCCAGGGCTGAGGAGGGACGTCTCTCCCTCCTCGAGCTGCCTGCCGCAGACCCAGAAGAGAAGAAGCCCAAAGCCAAGGACGCGAAGCGCAAGGGGGCTGCCGTACTTGCGGCAGAACCAGACACCAAGTGGGGCAAGGATCTGCCCGAACCCTCCAGAGGCAGCCGGTACTGTGTGTACCATGACCTCCACACCCACAACACCAACGAATGTCAAGAGCTCCGCGCCGTGCGAGAAGGAAGGATCGGCCGTCGCCCTGACCGTGCTGACCGGGGCTACGGCCGTGGAGGAGGAAGAAACTCAGGACGCTGGGAAGATCGCGGCCCGCGCCCGGGGTGGCGCGACCAGCCTCGCGAGGACCGCTGGCGGGACCTGCCTCGCGAGGGGGACTGGAGAGACCAGCCTCGTGAGGACCGCCCTCATGGCAACGCAGGCCTGCCTCCTCTGCCGCCTCCACCAAGAAGGAACGAAGACCGCCATCAAGATGAGGGGGCTGGGGGCTTCCAGGAGCCGTGCGCGATCGCCTGCATCCTGGGTGGAGCTCAAGCCCCGGCCTCCCAACGCATCTTCAAGCAGTTTTCCCGCGAAGTGAATGTAGTTCTCCCCAAGCTCGAAGCAACGCGCCCCCTCAGGTGGTCGGCGTGCGCCATCACGTTCAGCTCAGCAGATCAGCTCAAGTGCTCAGCCACCGCCAGAGTCCTCCCGATGCTTTGCTCCCCAGTCATCAGCAATGTGCTGGTCACCAAGACCCTCATCGACGGAGGGGCAGGGCTCAACATCCTGTCCGTGGAAACATTCAACAACCTCCAAGTGCCCTACGACCAGCTTCAGCCAACGAGGCCTTTCTCCGGGATCACCGACGGTTCCACAGTCCCGATCGGGCAGGTCCGCCTCCCTGTCACCTTCGGGGCTCGCAGCAACTACCGCACCGAGCTCATCGACTTCGACGTTGCCCACATCCGCCTGCCGTACAACGCCATCCTCAGGTACCCAGCACTGGCCAAGTTCATGGCCGTGACCCACCATGGCTACAACATCCTCAAGATGCCAGGAAGTGGCGGCGTCATCACGGTGCCCTGTGAGGAGAGAGATGCAGTGTGTTCCCAGGAGCGAGCCTTTCAGGCCGCGTCGCTAGAAGACCCAGATCGCGGAAGCAGGAGGCTTCCTGAGACCACCCCCAAGAAGAAGAAGACGTCGCCAGGCTCAGCCCCCTAGGAGGCAGGCCCCTGAGGGCCCGTGCCTGCTCGGGAGGACCCTCCTTCCATTGCATAGGAAAGCGCGCTCGGCGCCCTCCTCAGGCAGGGCTCGGGGGCTCCCACCTGGAGGGCCACTGACCTAGCCAGGGTCACGAGGGAGGCGCTTGGGCACCATGTGGAGGCGTTCTTCGCAGCACGTTTCCCTCGAGAGGGAGCCAGGCGAGGAAGATCAGACCAGCAAGAGTTCGTTGACGAGGCCATTCAAGAGCTACAGGAGACAAGGATCATGAGAGGTTGTCGCTGCTTGCCAGCCGTGGCCCAACATCCAGGCGAGGGTGGTGGGCTGTGCGTCTGCGTCGACGTACCAGGGCTTAATCAGATTGCCACAACGGAGCGCCTCTGGCCCTCGCAAGTGGGGCGCTGCGGAGGTCCACCCCACAGCTAT
Organism: Triticum monococcum; assembly: GCA_034509565.1. Classification (NCBI taxonomy): domain Eukaryota; kingdom Viridiplantae; phylum Streptophyta; class Magnoliopsida; order Poales; family Poaceae; genus Triticum; species Triticum monococcum. The sequence goes on along the minus strand of CM067846.1, from coordinate 119,760,202 downwards.
GTTCGCATGCCTTACGGCCTGCCGAGCATGGCTGTGGCGTACCAGCACCTCATGAGGGGCATCGTGGAGGCTCAGGAAGACAGGCATTCTGCGGCCTTGGCGGAGATGGAGGCAGCTCGCGAGGAGTCACCAGCGCCTCCGGAGCCTCCCGAGGCCCCGGGGCCTGGGGGCTCGTGAGGACCGGCTTCTGCAGCCCGTCAAGTCTGCTGCACCAACGCCACTACGCCGACGACATCCTCAGGTGACATCTTTCAAGTTCCGTTCTCAGCTAGGAGCACCCTCCCAGGGTTGCATCACTCCCAGGCCGCGTGGGTCCGTCCCCGCGGCATGTATCTGCATTTACCTTTTCGTCATTACTTTGCCTTGTTGGGGGCGCCCCTCTGGCTGCATCATCCCCAAGCCGTTCGGGCCAGACCCAGCGGCGTGTATCCCCCTAGCATTTATTTCCAACTATGCATTGCCTATCACGCTTAGCTGCATGGTGCCCGTCCGCGGCATCTTTTCTTCCCGTGTCGGCCACTTGCACGTTAAAGGGGGGGGTGCCTGAGCATCACGACTCAGGGCTCTTACTGGCTCTCCAGCCCTCACCCTCTGGCCTTGTCCATGGCATCGCGACCTGGCATACCAGCGACGGCTGAGACAAGCTCGAGGGCCGGGACCCGAGGACGTAGAGTACCGGCATCTAACCAAATTTCGCAGGGACACATTCCAAGATACGGCCCAGTGCTGGGCGCAACCTGCCCAGAGGTAGGGCCTCGTGAGTCCCGCGCTGGCTCACGGGTGCCTAGATACACCTCGCCTACTCCAACCAGCAAGCTCTTGAGTGACTAACGACAGACTAACGGCCGCCATGGCAACACCATCTTCTTTCTGTGATGAACCTGCAGGATCCCTGGAGGGAACCGCGCAAGCCGAGGCCCTCACGAGATTTCCTTCACCCTCGCCCGCGCGAACCGCTTGCACGTTAAAGGGTGAGTGCCTGAGCATCACGACTCAGGGCTCTTACTAGCTCTCCAGCCCTCACCCTCTGGCATTGTCCACGGCATCGCGACCTGGCATACCAGCGACGGCTGAGACAAGCTCGAGGGCCGGGACCCGAGGACGTAGAGCAGAAAGGGGAGCAGAGGCGGGGAAGAGGAGGCCTCGCGAGGACCTTGCCGAGCGATTCCGCTCCTGCCTACGCACGGACCCAACGGCACACCTGGAACGGCCCCTGATCCTCAAGATAAGTTACCACCCATGGCACTGGCTGCTGCAGCACTAATCCCGCACCTAAAGCAACTCTGTACTAGCGATGTTGCTTCCCTTTCTCACTAAGCGACGGCTGCTTGGGCGCCAAAGGGGACCTCCTGAGCATCGCGACTCAGGGGCTCTTACCGGACCTCGGGTCGCTCACCTCCTGGCCTTGACCACGGCATCGCGACCTGGCATACCAGCGACGGCTGACGCCGCCTTGGGACTGGGACCTGTCGGCGTAGAGCACCAAGCCCTTGTGAGGTGCGAAAGGGAAGGCTGAACTATAACGGAGTTGGCAACTCGCACGGGTCCACGTCAAAAGGTTATACATATTAACAAACAGGACTACACACACCTTACAAGCCCCCACGGGGCGCATTCTGATTCCTCGCAGGGAACGAATCCTAAGGGATGCTAACTACATGAGCTACTGCGGGAGACGCCATCATCAACAGTGGGCCATCAGGCACCGGCGCCAACTCCATCCAGATCAGGGTTGGCGACGGCCTGACGCGTCCGCCCTACTCCTAGAGCGGCGACGACTCTGGGGCTCGTAGCTATCGTCGCTCGTCTCCGGAGTCGCGAAGCCTTCGCTGGAATCGCTGGACCCTCGGGCGCCTCTGCCCAGGGGGCGGTCGACGGGCCTAGCCCTCACCAGGGCGAGGTCCTGGTCACCTCTCCCATGGCAGCACTCCAGCCGGCGCCCGATCGCATCGAAGACCTTGAAGAACATCACCGCCACGCCGTCGTACTCCAGGTGGACCGCGAAGACACCTCTTTCCCTGCAGACCAGGGCGATCTCCCTCCAGCCGCGGGACATGTAGACCGCGCCCGGGGCAGCGACGACGACCTTGGCCTCGGTCGCGGGGGCACTGCAGTCGGCGTGCTGCAGCTGGAGCTCCAGGGGCCCTCCTGGAGGAACGATGGAGGCGAAGAAGGGAGGAAGACGGATCCAGGACTGAAGGGGAGTGACGACATGGAGCACGAACTCATGGGAGGAGCCCTCGGCTTGGACTCCAGGAGGAACCACCCACGCCTTCGTAACCCGACGGCGCCGACGACGGCGCCGACCGCGGGGATCAGCATCAACACCTCCGGGGCCCTCGACGTGGGTGTACAAGGGCAGCGGGAACCCCGGCGGAGCCCGCTCGCCTCAGGGCCTCGCCGCCGCCGGATGGTCCTCTTTGTCTCGGCTGCAATGGGCGAGTCGCTTCTTCGGCGGGAGAGGGTCTGGCCCTTCTCGAGGAGCCTTTCCCTTCTCCACTGCAGAGAACCGGCGAATCGGAGACATCACACCAAGACGGAGCGAGAACTGAGGCGAAGGAGAGAGCAAGAAGAGATGGACTGGACGGGCACGCGCGGTGCCGTACTTATAGCCGGCGAAGGCCAACCGCCGGTCTCCACGATCACAGGTAATCATAACACGTTCTGCATGCAGGGACTTGTCTGACTCCCACGATCACCAAGGCGTCGTGGGGAAGCGGAGACGCCACGTCCAATCAACCGCCATGCGGCGTCCAAGGCCGCAGGCTGTTAGGGCCCGCGGCGCTTCGCCCTTGCCCTTTCGCCTCTCGGCACGGCCAAGCCCATGCGCGCCATGGGCCCGGGGGCTACTGTCGGTGTTTTGGGAACGGGGGTCCCCAGACTTGCCTGCCTGCGGCCTGCGACGTGGCTCAAGTGGGGGCCCAGCGCGGCCCATCTTCATCAACACGAGGCTCAAGACCCTCGCGAGGGGCCAAGCCTCACGAGGCGGATGACACGGCGCATCCTCAGGCGCAGCCTCCTCAGGCTGGCTCGCGAGGAGACGGAGATATCAAGGCGGGGTGCCTCGTGAGGTGCCCGTGACGTAAGCCATGACGATCGAGGGCGCCAGGCGGGTGCCAGCGCGCGCAGCGTCCTTCTTTCCTCTTTGGTGCAAGGGGGACAAGCATATCCGCGGAGTATCGAGGCATCAGGCAAAGGTTGCCACTTCAGTGCAACGAGACCAAGACCAAGCGGACTACGAGACGGAGGTCACCATGGAGCCCAGCCCGGCGTCACCACCAGAGCCTTTGGCAGGCGAAGACTGCTTTTGTCAGGATAGACGTACTCGCTGTCCCCCTTCAAATTAGCCCGCCGTTGTTGGATCCCTTCCCGCTCAATATTTGGGAAGAGGACCAGGGCCTCTATAAATAGGACTAGCCACCCACATAGCAAGGGGTTCGGTTGGTCAGTTGGGATCTGGAAGAGAGGAAGAGAGAAAGAGCGAGATAGAGAGAGGTGGCTGAACTCCCCATAGCAGTTCATCACCCCCGCCAAGAACAGACCCTCGCGAGGCTGTTCTTCCTTGTATTGTTCATCCTCGCCAGCCCCAGGGGGCAATCCATCCACCACACACTGGAGTAGGGTATTACACCACATCGGTGGCCCGAACCAGTATAAACCTTGTGTGTCTTGTTTGATTCCCTTAGTAGTTTAGATCTTTGCGAGACGGGGAGGTTGAGGACGTGATTTCCGTGCGCACCCCAGTGTTCGAACCTTAAGGGTCTGCCGGAACCCGAAATCCAACAAATTCCGCGCAAAAAATAAATAAAAGAAAATACTAAACTGACTACCGAAATCCCGAAATAAATTCTCCCCGGCTTCTAAAATCAAGCCGCACAGGATGAACATTTATTTGGGGCCTAAATGCAATTTTGAAAAACGCGCATTTTTCCTAAATTCAAATAAAATAGCAAATAAAACCAAATAAAATCTTATTTGATTTCTTTATTAAATCCTCAATATTTCTTTATTTTGGTAAAGTCATTTTATTCCCTCTCTCATATTTTTGTAATATAAACTATTGAAGATAAAATAAATAAAATCAAATGATCCTATTTTCAAAATTTGAGACAACTCAAATATGAAAATAATGAAATTCCCAACTCTCTCCGAGGGTCCTTGAGTTGCGAAAAATTTCTATGATCAACCAAAATGCAATAAATATGATATGCAATGATGATCTAGTGTATAACATTCCAAATTGAAAATTTGGGATGTTACAATAGAGCTATGCTCCCCGGCAACGGCGCCAGAAATTCTTCTTGCTACCTCTTGAGCTTGCGTTGGATTTCCCCGAAGAGGAAGGGATGATGCAGCAGAGTAGCGTAAGTATTTCCCTCAGTTTTTGAGAACCAAGGTATCAATCCAGTAGGAGGCCACGCTCAAGTCCCTCGTACGTGCACAAAACGATAGCTACTCGCAACCAACGCGATTAGGGGTTGGCAATCCCTTCACGGTCACTTACGAGAGTGAGATCTGATAGATACAATATTTTTGGTATTTAGGGTATAAAGATGCAAAGTGAAAAATAAAAAGCAAAGTAAAAAAGTAAAGCAAGATTAAAGTGATGGAGATTGATATGATGAGAATAGACCCGGGGGCCATAGGTTTCACTAGTGGCTTCTCTCAAGAGCATAAGTATTCTACGGTGGGTGAACAAATTACTGTTGAGCAATTGACAGAATTGAGCATAGTTATGAGAATATCTAGGCATGATCATGTATATAGGCATCACGTCCGTGACAAGTAGTCCGAAACGATTCTGCATCTACTACTATTACTCCACTCATCGACCGCTATCCAGCATGCATCTAGAGTATTAAGTTAAAAACATAGTAACGCTTTAAGCAAGATGACATGATGTAGAGATATAAATTCATGCAATATGAAATAAACCCCATCTTGTTATCCTCGATGGCAACGATGCGATATGTGCCTTGCTGCCCCTTCTGTCACTGGGAAAGGACACCGCAAGATCGAACCCAAAGCTAAGCACTTCTCCCATGGCAAGAACTACCAATCTAGTTGGCCAAACCAAATGGATAATTTGAAGAGACTTGCAAAATAACTAATCAAACATAAAAGAATTCAGAGAAGATTCAAATATTATTCATAGATAGACTTGATCATAAACCCACAATTCATCGGTCTCAACAAACACACCGCAAAAAGAAGATTACATCGAATATATCTCCACAGGAGAGGGGGAGAACTTTGTATTGAGATCCAAAAAGAGAGAAGAAGCCATCTAGATACTAACTATGGACCCGAAGGTCTGGTAAACTACTCACACTTCATCGGAGAGGCTATGATGATGTAGAAGCCCTCCATGATGACGGCCCTCTCCGGTGGAGCTCCGGAACAGGCCCCAAGATGGGATCTCGTGGATACCGAAAGTTGTGGCGGTGGAATTAGGTTTTTTTGCTCCGTCCCTGTTCGTTTGGGGGTATGTAGGTATATATAGGAGGAAGAAGTACGTCGGTGGGCGTGAGCCATGGATATAGCACTATCGGTGGAATAGAATATAATGCTGGGGGTTATGTGGGGAAGACAAAAAAGGAGAAAGTCTCACATCAACGAGGCTAATCAATGGGCTATGGAGATGCCCATCGATTGATGTTAATGCAAGGAGTAGGGATCGTCATGCAATGGATGCACTAGTGCTATAAATGTATGAAAGCTCAACAAAAGAAACTAAGTGGGTGTGCATCCAACTTGCTTGCTCATGAAGACCTAGGGCACTTGAGGAGGCCCCTTGTTGGAATATACAAGCCAAGTTCTATAATGAAAAATTCCCACTAGTATATGAAAGTGATAACTTAAGAGACTCTCTATATGAAGAACATGGTGCTACTTTGAAGCACAAGTGTGGAAAAAAAGATAGTAGCATTGCCCCTTTTTATTTATTTTCTTTTTTTGGGGCCTTCTTTTTTTCTTTGGCCTTTCTCCCTTTTTTTGGGCAATGCTCTATTGAATGATGATCATCACACTTCTATTTATTTACAACTCGATACTAGAACAATGTATGACTCTATATGGATGCCTCCGGTGGTGTACCGGGATATGCAATGAATCAAGAGTGACAAGTATGAAAAAATTATGAACGGTGGCTTTGCCACAAATACTATGTCAACTACATGATCATGCTAAGCAATATGACAATGATGAATGTGTCATGATAAACTGGATGGTGGAAAGTTGCATGGCAATATATCTGGGAATGGCTATGGAAATGCCATAATAGGTAGGTATGGTGGCTATTTTGAGGAAGATATAAGGAGGTTTATGTGTGAAAGAGCGTATCATATCACGGGGTTTGGATGCACCGGCGAAGTTTGCACCAACTCTCGATGTGAGAAAGGGCAATGCACGGTACCGAAGAGGCTAGCAAGGATGGAAGGGTGAGAGCGCGTATAATCCATGGACTCACCATTAGTCATAAAGAACTCATATACTTATTGCAAAAATCTACAAGCCATCAAAAACCAAAGTATTACACGCATGCTCCTAGGGGGGTAGATTGGTAGGAAAAGACCATCGCTCATCCCCGGCCGCCACTCGTAAGGAGGAGAATCAAATAACACCTCATGTTTCAAATTTGTTACATAACGTTTACCATACGTGCATACTACGGGACTTGCAAACTTCAACAGAAGCACTTCTAAAATTCACAACTACTCAACTAGCATGACTTTGATATTATTACCTCCATATCTCAAAACAATTATCAAGCATCCAACTTTTCTTAGTATTCAACACACTCAAAAGAAAGTTTCACAAATCTTGAATACCAAGCATGTTATTATTAAGCAAATTACCATGCTATTAAGACTCTCAAAATAATTTAAGTGAAGCATGAGAGATCAATAGTTTCTTTAAAACAAATCCACCACCATGCTCTAAAAGATCTAAGTGAAGCACATAGAGCAAAATTACAACGCTCAAAAGATATAAGTGAAGCACATAGAGCAAAACTACTTAGCTCAAAAAGATATAAGTGAAGCACATAGAGTATTCTATCAAATTCTAATTCATGTATGGCTCTCTCAAAAGGTGTTGTCGGTGTACTAGAGTAGGGGTACCCTAGTATCCCGAACTTGTGCACGGGCAGTCGCAGCATCCCGCGGCAAGGCTTGCCGGGTGACCGCCAAGGTCCTCCGTGGTTCCTTTGGAGCCATTCAAGGACAAAGTATCCAAGCCAAGGAGACAAGACCCCGGCAAGAGGAGCTTGCCGGGAAGGCCAACCAAGGCATCTCAAGGAACTTGCTGCGACACGCCACGCGTCCCGGCAAGGCCCGGTGAGCGACAAGCTCCCGGACGCGACAAGACAACGATCGCGACAAGGCGCTTGCCGTGGCAAGCCACCACTCTGTACCCGCGCTCCAGCACATCCACCAATGTGTCGCTCTGGGACCCTTCCAGGCGTACATGACGGGAGGCTGTGCAGCCAGCGGTGCGCGGTGGCAAGCGGCGCTGACAAGATTGCCATCGTGGCGAGCGGTGGCGTCCCTGACGGTCCCTTTTGTACTATTTGGGCGACGCAGAGGGGCATTTAATGCCCTTGTCCCCTGCCGTCAGGGTTAGGTATGATACGCTGTAGCAGGTAGCTGTACCAACCGCAACACCTTTCCATTTTTGCCCTTGTCTATGTTGCCACCTGTCGATGACCCCTTGAGCATATAAAAGGAGGCCCATGCGCAACGTAGAGGGGAGTTGGAAGGGGAGAACACTCACGCTCGGTCTCGTTAGCTGCTGGCGTGTACTGTAGCACTCAGCGCTCCCGAGCAAGAACTCAATACAAACCACAAAGCAGGAGTAGGGTTTTACGCATCCGTGCGGCCCGAACCTGGGTAAACTGCTCGTGTGTTTTGCCTCGATCTGCTCTACGTGCGATCTCCCCCCCCCCCCCCGCTGAACCGAAAGGGGCTTGGTCCGCCGGTCCCATAGGTTCTCGTGGATTAGTTCCCCGACATCTTTGGCGCGCCAGGTAGGGGGTGCGTCGAGGTTGTGTGAACCTGATCCGGCATTCACACGAGCTAAATCTTCATCGTCTTCATCGACATGCCGCCGAAGAAGAAGGCTTCGGAGGCGGCTGCTCCATCCGCGCCGAACCCACCACCGATAGAGCAAACGGCTGGTGGGGTAGACGCCGGCGGAAGAACGGGCATCGACGAGGGGGCTCACAGTGCTGCCAGGTCCAAGGACAAGGCTGCGCTGCCCATCGGCGGCGCAGTTGGCTCCCACAACGACCGGGCGCACTCCAAGACCTCGGCGTCCGTACATGCACCGCGCCCATCCCAGGAGGCGCGGGACCGGCAGCGTCATGGTACTCACAGTACCATACGTTTGCTGGACCAAGATCGAGCTGGTGGATCTCGGAGTGCTCAAGACCAGCATGCACGCCAACATGCTAGCACGAGCGGGGCACGGTCGCCTGGACGAGATACTGCTCCTTCTAACTTAGTTAGAAGTCCGAGCATATCCCGTTCCTCACACCGTTCGCCGCCGCCACCCGCCACTTCAGCAGAAGCTTTGGCGCGAGCTCAACTGCTCCAAGACTATCCTCAAGCGACAGACAAGATCGACGACTGGAGGGCCACCATTCAGAGTCTCATCGGCTTCGCCAACGGCGACACTCCACGGCAGCCGAGTACATCGCAGCCGCGGCAAGTCAGCCAGGCACGAGCCGGTGGTGACAAGACCGGTGGGGGTGCAACCACCATGCACTCTCCGCCCCGAAGGCCAAGATCGCCGACTCGCTGGATCCACCTCGACAGCGACTCCACCGCATCATCAGATCCACGAGCTCGTCGCGATCAGCGCCAAGTTCTTCACAAACGACAGCAAGAAGACGCTCGTACTCGCATCGAGCGCCGAAGCGAAGCGTGGCGTCAATTAGACCAGCGCACTGGGCCCTCTGTCGACATGCATGCGCCAGGGGAACCAGGCGACTTGCCGTACGCGGTAGGTTGCCCTGCGTTTACTCATGAGCTGCGGCAAGTCCAGTGGCCCGGCAAGAAGAATTTCAAGCCAGACGTACCAGAGAAGTACGACGGCAAGTCGCATCCATCGGAGTTCCTCAACATCTATACCATCGCGGTGCAAGCTGCCGGGGGGCAGGACGACAAGATCCTTGCCAACTACTTCCCGCTGGTGCTCAAGCCCAACGTCAGGTCCTGGCTCATGCATTTGCCGGACAACTCCATATCCTCCTGGGCAGACCTATGCCATCAGTTTGTCGGCGCCTTTACAGGCGGCCACAAACCTCATGGCCAAGAGAGTGACCTTCACCTGCTCGCCCAGAAGGAAGGAGAGCCCCTGCGCAAGTACATTCAGAGATTCAGCCGTGTACAGCACAACAAACCAGATGTCCACCCTGCCGCGGTCATCAGCGCGTTCCATCAGAACGTGCGTAACCGCAGGATGCGGGAGGAGATGGTGATGTGCAAGATCAGAGACGTCAGTGAGTTGTATGCCCTGGCCGACAAGTGTGCACGTGTTGAGGAAGGGAGGAAACTCCCCGGAGAGAATATAGGAGCAGGAGGATCTGACAGCGAGGATGCTGCCCCGGCAAAGAAAAACCGGCGGCGGAACAACAGGAAGAAGAAAGGCAAAGATGTGCTAGTCATTGAGCAGTCCGGCAACAAAGGTGGCGCCAAGAAAGCCAAAGCTGGTAGCTCCGGCAAGGAGATTGCCGCATGCACCAACTGCCAGGCTGTGGCGGTCGCCGACAAGCAGGACGGCACCGACATGCAGTACTGCAAGATCCACCGCACCAAGGGCCATGACCTCCAGAGCTGCAAGAAGGTCGAACAGCTTTTCCAGCAACAAAAGGCTGAATACGAGCGACGCGACAAGGAGAGGGCCCAAGGAGGCGCTGGAGAATCCGGCAAGAAGCGCGCCGGCCGGGGAGGACGCCGCGGCAAGGCCAAGCAGCGGCAAGGAGACAGACCTCCCCGCGGCCGCGACAAGGATGAAGATGACGACGATGACGAAGACATGGATGATGTCGAGACTAGTGAGCAGGAGTTCTAGAAAGCCACAGAGGCTTGTGCGTTGACGGCGGTGCTTCTCTGCATACTTCGCACCGCCAACTCAAGCAGTGGGTGCGGGAAGTCAATGCGGCGGAACCACCTATCGAGTCACGCAAGCTTCTGAAATGGTCCAGCACGCCTATCATCTTTGATATTGAGGACCACCCTAATCACACAACTGTGGTCAGGTGCTTGCCGATGTTGGTTTCACCAACTATCCGCAACCTCAAGGTCACTAAGATGCTAGTTGACGGCGGGGCCGGCTTGAACCTGATCTCCTCCGCTGTACTCCAGAAACTCCAGATCCCTGACATCGAGCTTGAAGAGACCGGCACATTCCAAGGAATCAACCCGGGAAGGAGCAAGCCGAAGGGGAAGGTCACATTGCTAGTAACATTTCGCAGCGAGTTGAACTTCAGGACTGAGAGGGTCACTTTTGACGTTGAAGATTTTCCATTGCCTTACAATGGGATACTCGGCCGTCCAGCACTCGCCAAGTTCATGGCAGCCTCTCACTACGCATACAACATGCTGAAGATGCCAGGCCCGATAAGCGTCATCTCCGTCCCTGGCGACAAGAAGGATGCTCTTATCTGCGCCGACAAGATCTACCGGGAAGCGGCAGCCGCGACAGATCGCAAGTCACCTGCCGTTGAAGCTCCCGGGGGGAAGAAGAAGACCAAGTCCGGCAAGAGCTCGGATGCCCACTCCGGCAAGCGCACCTCTTCGGAGTGCTGCGCTACCGTCGAGGACGCACCATCGAGCTCCACCGGCAAGTGTAAGAAGACAATGGCAGCTCCGCCAGAGACCAAGAACGTGTCCGCCAAGGAGGACGGCACTGGTGGTACCTTCACCATCAGTGCCACTCTTGACCCTAAATAGGAAAGCGCGCTCATTGCTTTCCTGCGGGCGAACATCGACGTGTTTGCGTGGCAACCGTCTGACATCCCCGGTGTTCCCAAGCAAGTAATTGAGCACAATCTTGCCGCTTGTCCTCATGTGCGGCCCGTCAAGCAGAAGGTCAGGAAGCAAGCACTGGAGCGCCAAGAATTCATCGCAGAAGAGATCAAGAAATTGGAAGCCGCAGGCCTTGTCAGAGGAGTGCTCCATCCTACGTGGTTGGCCAATCCTGTAGTCGTGCGCAAGGCAAACGGGAAATGGAGACTTTGCATCGACTTTACCGATGTTAATAAAGCTTGTCCCAAAGACCCAATTCCCTTGCCGCGCATTGACCAGATTGTTGACTCCACGGCCGGATGTGACTTGCTTTCATTTCTTGACGCATACTCAGGATACCATCAAATCTTCATGGCAGAAGAGGATGAGGAGAAGACCGCATTCATCACTCCATGTGGCACGTACTGTTTCATACGGATGCCTTTCGGTTTAAAAAATGCTGGTTCAACATTTGCAAGGGTAGCCCATGTCGCTCTTGAGCCACAAATACACAGAAATGTGGAAGCCTACATGGATGACATAGTGGTCAAGAGCAAGGACAAGGCAACTTTGATTCAAGATTTAGACGAGACCTTTGCAAATCTGTGCAAGATCAACCTCAAGCTCAACCCCGAGAAGTGTGTGTTTGGAGTCCCCTCCGGCAAGCTTCTCGGGTTCTTCGTGTCTCAGCGGGGAGTTGAAGCCAATCCCGACAAGATCAAGGCCATTGAGCAGATTGAAGCACCAAAGCGCGTCAAGGATGTACGAAGACTTGCCGGTTGTGTGGCTGCTCTCAGCAGGTTTATCTCTAGGTCTGCTGAGCGCGCCCTGCCGTTTTTCAAAATATTGAAAAAGGTAGGTCCAATGAAATGGACTCCGGAAGCGGAGGCTGCGCTGCAAGACTTGAAGAGATACATGTCCTCCACTCCAACACTTGTCGCACCTAAGCCACAAGAGAAGTTGCTGCTGTATATAGCGGCAACCAATCAAGTGGTTAGTGCTGCGTTAGTAGCAGAGAGGGAGGCAGATGACGAGCCAGCAACCATGGTAGACGCATCCAGCGACAAGCAGGGGGCTTCCCCGACAAGCTTTGGTCCCGACAAAGATGGATCTGCGCAGGTGCGCGAGGAGATACAGAAAAGAATGGTACAGCGCCCAGTTTACTATGTCAGTTCCCTTCTACAGGGGGCTAGGTCAAGGTACTTTGATGTGCAGAAATTGCTTTTCGGCCTTCTCATGGCCTTGAGAAAGCTGCGCCATTATTTCCAAGCACATGAGATCACAGTTGTCACTCGTTTTCCGCTGAAGAGGATACTACAGAATCCCGAAGCAACAAGCAGGATTGTTGAGTGGGCACTGGAACTGTCAAGCTTTGGCCTCAAGTTTGAGAGTACTTCAACTATCCAAAGCAGAGCATTGGCAGAATTCATAGCAGAGTGGACGCCAACACCAGATGAAGAAATTCCAGAAATGAGCATCCCCGTTGAGGAAGCAAGCAAAGAGTGGCTGATGTACTTTGATGGTGCCTTCTCACTGCAAGGCGTCGGCGCTGGCGTGCTGCTTGTCGCACCCACCGGAGAGCACCTCAAGTACGTAGTCCAGATGCACTTTCCCAAGGAGCAAGCAACAAACAATACTGCAGAGTATGAAGGCTTGCTTGCCGGTCTCAGGATCGCGGCAGACCTTGGGATCAAGAAGCTCATTGTCAGGGGTGACTCGCAGCTTGTCGTCCGCCAAGTGAACAAGAGTTATCAGAGTCCATTGATGGAAGCCTACGTTGACGAAGTGAGAAAGCTAGAAGAGCACTTTGACGGCCTACAGATGGAGCATGTTCCAAGAGCTCAGAACGACATTGCCGATGGCCTATCAAAGTGCGTCGCACTTAAGTTACCTGTGGAACCAGGGATCTTTGTGCTCAAGCTGACTCGACCGTCCGTAATGCCATCAACTGGACAGAGCAAGAAGAGGAAGTTGATTTCTGGTGACAATTTTCCGGCAGAGCTTCCCGAAGCCGCCGCCAAGAAGGTCCCCAAGATCAACACCAAGAGTGCTGAGGAGCAGTCTGCTCCGGCAAGCCCTAGGGTTTGTTCCATTGAAGCAGAGGCTCCCGACAAGTTTTGCTCCGGTAAGCTTGCCGGGGAACGTCAAGCTCCGGCTGAGCCGCAGGTTCTTGCCGTAGAAGCGGATGTTCCCGCAGCAGCAGATGCGCCTTTAGTCCTTGTTGTCGAGCCACAAGCTCCAGCATGGGCACAGCAGATTGTACGTTTCCTTCAGACAGGAGAACTTCCCGAAGAGAAAGAAGAAGCGGAAAGAGTAGCCCGGCACTCAAGTATGTACCAGTTTGTCGACAACACATTATACAGAAGAAGACCCAACGGTGTGAAATTGAAGTGTATTCACCGGGAAGATGGACAAAAGCTGTTGGCAGAGATACATGGAGGCATATGTGGTCACCACATTGGCGCCAGAGCACTTGCCGGCGAAGCATTCAGGCAAGGTTTCTTTTGGCTGACAGCCCTCCAGGATGCAACTGCACAAGTAACCAAGTGTGAAGCATGACAATTCCATTCGAAGCAGATACACCAGCCAGCTCAAGCTCTCCAGACGATCCCTTTATCCTGGCCATTTTCGGTCTGGGGGCTCGACATCCTCGGCCCCTTTCCCCGAGCAGTCAGGGGCTTTGTACGTTGCAATCGACAAGTTCACAAAGTGGCCGGAAGTGGAAGCAGTGAGGAAGGTGACAGCACAGTCAGCAGTCAAGTTCTTCAGGTCGATTGTTTGCCGCTTCGGGATCCCTAACAGGATAATCACCGACAACGGTACGCAATTCACGAGCCTCACCTTCATGCAGCACGTCCAAGATCTTGGCGCCAAGGTCTGCTTCGCTTCTGTTGCCCACCCGAGAAGCGACGGTCAAGCGGAGAGGGCAAATGCTGAAGTGCAGCGTGGGCTCAAGACCAGGACTTTCGACAGGCTGCACAAGTGCGGAAGAAACTGGATTGAGGAGCTGCCGATGGTTCTTTGGTCGATCAGGACGACGCCAAATCGAGCCACTGGCCAGACACCTTTCGCTCTAGTCTATGGAGCAGAGGCAGTTCTCCCCACGGAACTCGTATACGGGTCACCTCGAGTGCTCGCTTATGATGAGCTTGAGCAAGAGCAGCTGCGACAAGATGACGCGCTGCTCCTTGAGGAAGACCGTCTTCAGGCTGCTGTATGAGCTGCTCGCTACCAGCAAGCTTTGCGCCGCTACCATAGCCGCAAAGTTAACGCCAGAAGTCTTGAGGAAGGTGACCTTGTTCTTCGGCGTGTTCAGTCCGTCAAGAATTCCAACAAGTTGACGCCGAAGTGGGAAGGCCCTTACCGGGTGAAACGAGTCACTAGGCCCGGAGATGTCCGCCTTGAGACCGAAGATGGCATTCCGGTGAGCAACTCCTGGAACATCAAGCATCTTCGTAAGTTTTACCCGTAAGGCGCGGTTGCCGGAACCCGTTCCAGCAACCACCTTTTGTACAAGTCTTGCCGCTGTTGCATGTAATCCTTTGTACAAAGCCGGGCGCAAACCCCGTGCATAAAGCTCATGTGCTCCGCACATCTTGTCAATTTCATGATTTCTATTTTTTGCATGTGTTATCTGACACTTTGTGCAGCACCTACCCCCGGTAAGCAACAACGAGCCATAAGGCTCCATATCTTTATTTTCTCCTCTTTCTTCTTTCTCAAGGAAAGGAAGGTTCCCTCGCCCACAAGTTTGCCGGGGGGAAGGAAAGATAATGGTATGGACCAGGCGTCGTTCAAGAGAGTTCCGCCTTACCGGGAAGCAAACAATAGAAAAGCTAAGTTGCCAGAGTTTGAGCAATCAGATTTTTTTTAAATTCTTAAGTTATCTTCCTTGAACGGCCGTGCTTTGTATGGAAAACCTGTGCGCGGAGGAACCAACTCGTAGCTAGTTGCGCCCTTACTTTGTTTCGAGTCCGCTCAACAACTTAAGTGTGATGCGACTAGTTGCGACAAGGTTTCTTGTCGGTAGCGGCACCGCCAGCAGGCTACTGACGTCCCGCACTCATCGCTCGCGGCTAAGGTGCCTGCGCCGGCAAGTTCCCTAAAAGCGTAGGGCAAAAACATACAAAGGAAGGAATCAAGTAAAGGAAATAACATTGCAATCATTACTCGGAATAGAGTTATATTACAAGGTAGCTTGTCGCGGCTCTAACAGATTGTTCTTATAACATGACCAGCAGCGACAAGAAAAGAAGAAAACGGGCGGCCTAGTCTACGCGATCGCCCTCACCCCTCTTGATCCCGCTCACCTTGTCCACAATGGGTGCGACAAGGGTCTTGAGCGCCTCCAGATCAGCATCCGGCGGCAGGGTCTTGAGGACGTTGGTTAGGCTGAGGCCCGGGTTGCGGAAGGCTACCTTCACCAACACCTTTTGAAGAGCTCCCGCGCAGATCTTGCGCGACTCGTCGGCCAGCTGCTTTGGGATCCTCTCCCGGAGTCGCTGGAGGACCGTCGCCACGCCTTTGAAGAACAAGGTGAGCTTGGCGCTGGGTTGGAGGTTCTCGTCAGAGGGATACCCGAGATCCTCCATCCCCAGCTGCGCCAGCTCCCTATCAATGTCTGTGGAAACATTCACGAGACCCCCCATCCAGTGCTCCACATTCTCCCTAAAAGTGTTCTGGGCGGCAGCAGCACTCGCCAGCAGCGCCTTGTCGGCCTTGACCTCCTCCTTCAAGGCCGCCTCCTGCTCCTTGGCACCGTCCAGCGTCTTAGTCAAAGTAGTCAGCTTCAACTCAAGATCTGCGTTGGAGTCCTTGGCGGCGCTAAGCTCCTTGCCCTTCTCGGCAAGACGAGCCTGCAGCTCTGAGTGGTTGTAGGCGTCCTTCTCCCGCTCACGCTTAAGCACGGCAAGCTCTTTATCGCTCGCCTTGAGATCGGCCTCCAGCTGCGCCACCTTCGTCTCCAGCTCCTTCTTGGCGGCCTCGGCAGCTGCGGCAGCATCCTCTGCTTGCTTGAGGGCTCCGCCAAAATTTCGCTCACGCGCGGCAAGCTCCTCCTCGTGGCTGTCAAGGTTGACCTTCCGCTGCACTAGCTCACCCTCCTGCGCAGACAGCTTTTCAGCGGCAAGCCGCTGTTGCTCTTCGACTTCAGCCCTCTCGAGGAGGAAGGCCTTCTGCTCCTCGGCGAGTTGTGCCCGCTCCTCTGCCAGGGACCGGAGAGCTTCCTGGTTGAGACCCCGGAGCTCCTCCGCGCGCTTTTTGATGTCCACTCCCGCCTTCACAACAAGCGCCTCGCGGGATTCCAGCTTCGCTTGCCGAGCACGGTAGAGCGACACCAGCTTCCGCAGCAGCCGCTCCTCCTCAGGCTCGCTGCTGCTGCTGCTCGGCGCGTCAACCAGCGCCAGCCCAACGGAGGCGAGCACCTCTCCGTCGAAGCTCTCTCCTTCGACCGACGCCCTGGAGCTTGACGCCCAGGGGAGGTTGATGAAGACACCATCACCGGCCTTCAAGTAGATGCCTGGCTGGGGCTCTTCGGAGCCTGACGCTGCGGCAGCGGCGGAGGGATCGGCGGTCGGTGTAGCGCCTGGCGCTCCTGCGGCCTCAGGGCCGTCAGTGCGACCGCCAGACCCCCCGCCTGCTTCTGCGGTGGCAGCTTTGGCGGCCTCTGCGCCAGTGGGATCGTCAGCGCCGGCTGCTTCTTCAGTGGCAGCGGCGTCGTCGGTGGCAACCTCGGTCTCCATCGGCTCCGCAGCAGATGGGTCTGGCGGCCGGAAAAGGGAGAAGAGTCAAGAAAATATCCAAAAAAGAAGATCAAAAGAAGAAGAACCCAAGGGAAGTTTTGAAGCGAGAGGATTACCTGTACCGGGTTCTGCAGTCGTGGTCTCCGCCGCCGGGGGGCTGCTGGTGCTGTCCCTTGCTGGAGAACTCTCCCTTGCCGGAGACTTCTCCCTTGCTGGAGAACTCTCCCTTGCCGGAGACTTCTCCCTTGCCGGAGGACTCGCCCTTTGTCGGGGGTGCTGATCCCACGGACACCTATGGGACCACGGCGGACCGGGGCCCCTTTCGGTTCGGCAGGGGGGTGGAGAGTGCACGAAGAGCAGATCGAGGCGAACGCACGAGCGACACGATCATTTTACCCAGGTTCGGGCCGCACGGATGCGTAAAACCCTACTCCTGCTTTTGTTTGTATTAGTGTTCTCGCTCGGGAGCGATGAATGCTACAGTACACTTGGATGGCTAGCGAGACCGAGCGTGAGAATGATCGTCCCCCCCCCCTCTCTCTGTTGCGCATGGGCCTCCTTTTATATGTCAAAGGGGTCACCGATAGGTGGCAACAGAGATGGGGGTAAAAAGGTAAAAGAAGTGGTGGTTGGCGCCACCGCTTACTACAGTTGTATCATACCTAACCCTGACGGCAGGGGACAAAGGCATTAAATGCCTGTCTGTGTCGCCTAGACGGTGCAGAAAGGGACCGCTAGGGACGCCATTGCTTGCCACGATGGCTACCTTGTCAGCGCCACTTGCCATCGTGTACCTCTAGCTGCACGGCCTTCCACCACGTACGCCTGGAAGGGTCCCAGAGCGACACGTTGGCGGATGTGCTGGAGCGCAGGTACAGGATGGATGCTTGCCGCGGCAAGTGCCTTGCCGTGGTTGTTATCTTGTTGCGTCCAGGAGCTTGTCGCTCGCTGGGCCTTGCCGTGACACGTGGTGTGCTGCGGCAAGTTCCTTGATATGCCTTGGTTGGCCTCCCCGGCAAGCTCCTCTTGCCGGGGTCTTGTCTCCTTCCCGGCAAGCTCCTCTTGCCGGGGTCTTGGATACTTTGTTCTTGAATGGCTCCAAAGGAACCACGGAGGATCTTGGCGGTCGCCCGGCAAGCCTTGCCGCGGGACGCTGCGACTGCCCGTGCACAAGTTCGGGATACTAAGGTACCCCTACTTTAGTACACCGACAGGAGCCCCCGGGCCTGGGCCACACACGGTGCTGAGCGCTGTTGGGCCAGGCCCAAAACAGGGCACGGGCACGCGCGGCCTAGGTTACGCCGTAACTTACTCCGCATCCACCGCGCCCTCCCCGCACGGCACGCGTTGAACATGGCATCATGGGAGAGATCATGGGCGGTTTCTTTATTAGGAAAGGCGGAACGTCCGCCACCTCCCCCTTTATAAGCAAAGGGAAGCAGGGGTAGTGCGCCCACTCGCCCCCATTCCGCTCCAATCTTGAAAAACTCCGCCCCGCCTCCGTCTTCCCAAAGCACACAGAGCACAGTGCCCTCCCCCCCTCCCGCATTGCCACCAGCACCACCAACGCTGTCGACCTCCTCCACTGCTTCCACCATGGCTTCGAAAGCCGACAAGGCGAAGACCGTGAAGTCGACCGAGGCACAGCGGCTCGCGGCGATGCGGAGGGAGCGAGCCATCTTCCCCCCCCCCCCCAAGCTCGGCGCCAAGGAGCTGCGGGAGTACTATTACCTCTTTTGGGCGACGGAGACGCGAGCTCACCCACGGACCAAGGTGCTCCCAGCCGCTGCTCACGCGACGGCTCCGGACGGGTACCCTTTCTTCGCTGTCTTCTTCTACTGCGGGCTCTGCCCGCCCTTTTCCGAGTTCTTTTGTGACATCATGAACACATACAATCTCTGCCTCCTTGATTTCACTCCCAACACCGTCCTCACCATGGCCGTTTTCGCCCACCTTTGCGAGAGCTTTGTCGTAGTTCACCCTAGCGTAGCTCTTTTCCGCCATTTCTTCATTCCCCGGGTAGAGAGAGGAGAGCCCTTGTCCGGTGGAATTGCCTGGGTCCCTAGGACCGGCAAGAAGGATTCCTATTTGGAGGGCGAATTCCGCAGCAAGTGGGAGGAGTGGAGAGCGGATTGGTGTTGGATTGTCGAGGAGAGCCCACAGCCATTCACCACCCGGCGCCAAGTAGCAGCAGTACGCGGCAGCGACTGGAGTGACGTGGCCCCGGAGGACAGCAGGCTAAGGATTGCCGTCACCAGGATCCAGTGCCTCAGGCTTGCCGGACTCACCGTAGGCGCCGTTGGCGCAGACTTCCTTCGCCGCCGCATCGCCCCCCTGCAAGAGCGGAGAAGGCCTGCTTGGGAGTTCAAGAACGCGGCAGACATCATGAGGCTGCGCCCGGGCCTTAACTATAACTTCACTATCCTTGAGCTCAACGGAATACTGCAGGAGCTCTTCAAGTACGATTCAGACCACCCCAAAGTCTTCAGGTTGCCGCAGGGCGTTGTCCCTTTGTGCAACAATTCAGCGCTTGACCGCATCAGGGCGATGATGCCACTGTGCGATTCGCACGGAATCATGCCAACTTGGCAAGAGCCAGAAGACGAGGTTGTGCAGCAATTCTTTGAAGACTTGGTGGAGGTGCCAATCCGCGCCGACGCGAAGGACGGCCTCATCCGCGACACTACCGAGGCGGAGTTGGCGTACATCGCCACCAGGTTGGAAGAGGCGGCGGCAGCTGCCGCGGCGGGCGAGTTTGGCTTCACTTTGGAGGAGGCAGCGGCAGCAGAAGCGGCAAACCGTGCCGAGCGGGAAGAAATCTCCGGCAAGAAAGAGCTTGCCCGGCAAGAGGAGTTTGCCGGCAAAGAACATCTTGTCGGGCGTGATGCCGAGCCGAGCGAGCCCACCGAGGATGCGAGCGGCTCGTTGGAGATTGATTCTTCCTCCACTTCGTCCTCAGACAGCACGCCGCCAGCAGCGCCTCCGTCCCCACCAAGAAGGCGTCTCCGCAAGGCCGGGGATGTGGCGAGGCGGCAGGCGGGCCGACAGCTGCAGCGCCGCACGACGCGCTCCACCGCGGCAAGCACCGTTGCCGCGGGAGCGCCCCATGCTGCTGCTTCGACTGGAGCGGAGTCTTCCCGGACTGCTGCTTCTGCTCCTGCCAAGCGACCAAGGGAGCCTACTCCTCCACCTCCCCGTGCCGGGCGTGGGCCGGATTTTGACTTCTCCGCGTTCAGCTCCGACGAGGAAGAAGAAGAAGAGTAAGTTTCTCTTATTGTTCTTGCTATTCTTTGATTTTTGTTGTTTTCGTCTTGTCTTGTTTCTCACTTGCCTTTCCCTGTATCTGTTCCTTTTTAGGACTTTGGCGCATAGAGCGGCAAAGAGAGCCAAGGCTCCGGTGATCATCATCGAGGATGAACCCACTACATCAACAGGGGACGTGCCTGAGACAAACTTGTCGGATCCGGCGGCCGATCTTCAGAGCAGCCCCCAGCGTAAGTGTCTTGCTTACTTCCCGCTGTCGGGCGCACATGAAGAGCTTTGCTTTGCTGATATTTGCTGACTTGTGCAGGAGTGGAGCAACCTCAACAGGAGCGCCCGGAAGCCGCCCCCGAAGCGCCAAGGGAGAGCCCCCGGCGAGGGAGAGGTCTCCGGCAAGGGAGGAGACTCCGACAAGGGAGGAGCCCCCGGCAAGGGGGGAGGCTCCGGCAAGGGAGGAGCCCCCGGCAAGGGACTGCGTCAGTGATCCCCCGGCGACGGAGACCACAGCTGCAGACCCTGGCACAGGTAACTTCCTTGCTTTCAAACTCCCCTTGGCTTCTTCGTCTTCTTGATCTTTCTCTTGGATTTTGCTCGAATTTTGCTTGAATTTTCTTCCCTCTTCTGGCCGTCAGATCCATCTGCTGCAGAGCCGATGGAGACTGAAGTCACCACCGAGGACGCAGCCGGCGCCGGCGAGGAGGCCGCCAGGGCTGCCGCCGCAGAGGCGGGCGGGGAGTCTGGCGGTCATACTGACGACCCGGAGGCCGCAGGAGCGCCAGGCGCTGCTCCGACCACCGACTCCTCCGCCGCTGCCGCCGCACCAGGCTCTGATGAGCCCCAGCCTGGCGTCTACCTGAAGGCCGGCGAGGACATCTTCATTAACCTCCCCTGGGCGTCAAGCTCCAAGGCGCCGATCGAGGGGGAGATGCTGGATGGAGAGGTGCTTGCCTCCGCCGGGCTGAAGCTGGTCGACGCGCCAAGCAGCAGCAGCGGTGAACCTGAAGAGCAGCGCCTGCTGTGGAAGCTAGTGGCGCTCTACCGCGCTCGGCAGGCCAAGCTGGAGTCCTGCGAAGCGCTCATCACGAAGGCCGGCGCTGATATCGAGAAGCGCGCAGAAGAGCTCCGGGGCGCCAACCAGGAAGCTCTCCGCTCCCTGGCAAAGGAGCGGGAAGATCTTGCCGAAGCGCAGCAGGCCTTCCTCCTCGAGAAGGCCGACGTCGAAGAGCGCCAACGCCTTGCCGCGGAGAAGTTGTCTTCGCAGGAGGGTGACTTGACGCAGCGGAAGGTCCACCTCGACAGCTACGAGGAGGAACTTGCCGCGCACGAGCGAGCAGTTGGCGGAGCCCTCAAGCAGGCCGAAGACGCCGCCGCAGCTGCCGAGGCCGCCAAGACTGAGCTGGTGCTGAAGGTGGCGCAGCTGGAGGCGAGCCTCAAGACGAGCGGCGACGAGCTTGCCGTGCTCAAGCTTGAGCGGGAGAAGGACGCCAACACCTACTCGGAGCTGCAGGCCCTTTTCGCCGAGAAGGGCAAGGAACTGGACGCCGCCAAGAACTCCAACGCTGATCTCGAAGCGAAGCTGGCGGCTCTGACGCAATCTCTGGATAGCGCCAAGGAGCAGGAGACGGCCTTGAAGGAGGAAGTCGAGGCTGGCAAGGTGCTGCTGGCGAATGCTGCTGCCGCCCAGAAGACCTTGTCGGAGAACGTGGAGCACTGGACGGAGGGTCTGGTGAACATCGCCGCGGATGTCGACAAGGAGCTGGCGCAATTGGGGATGGTGGATCTCGGGTACTCCTCCAACGAGAACCTCCAACCCAGCGCCAAGCTTACTCTATTCTTCAAGGGCGTGGCGACGGCGCTCCAGCGACTCCGGGAGCAGATCCCAAATCAGCTTGCCGATGAGTCGCGCAAGATTTGCGCGGGAGCTCTCCAGAAGGTGCTGATGAAGGTGGCCTTCCGCAACCCAGGTCTCCGCCTCACCAACGTCCTCCGAAGCTTGCCGCCAGATGCTGATCTTGAGGAGCTCAAGGCCCTTGTCGCACCTATTGTGGACAGGGTGAGCGGAATCAGGAGGGTCGAAGGCGACCGTGTAGATTAGGCCATCTATCTTCTTCTTTTCCTTGTCGTTGTTAATCATGTTATGAAAAACAGTCTGTTAGAGCTGCGACAAGTTATTTTGTAATATACTCTATCCTTGGTAGTAATTGCTATGTTATTTCCTTTACTTGACTCTTTTCTATGTATGTTTTTACCCTACGCTTTTAGGGAACTTGCCGGCGCAGGCACCTTTGCCGCAAGTGCTGAGTGCGGAACGTTAGCAACCTGCTGGCGGTGCCGCAGCCGGCAAGAAACCTTGTCGCGGCTAGTCGCAGCTCACTTAAGTTGTTGAGCGGACTCGAAACAACAGTAAGGGCGCAACTAGCTACGAGTTGGTTCCTCCGCGCACAGGTTTTCCATACAAAGCACGGTCGTTCAAGGAAAATAACTTAAAAATTTAATGGAAATTCGATTGCTCAGACTTTGGCAACTTATCTTTTCTGTTATTTGCTCCCGGCAAGGCAAAACCTTCTTGAACGACGCCTGGTCCATACCGTATCTTCTCCCTTCCCCCCGGCAAACTTGTGCGCGAGGGAACCTCTTTTTCCTTGCGAAAAAGAAAGAAGACGAGGTAACAGTATGGAGCCTTATGGCTCGTTATTGCTTACCGGGAGTAAGTGCTACACAAAATGTCAGATAATACATGCAAACTTTAAAAAGCATGAAATAGACAAGATGTGCTGAGCACATAATCTTTATGCACGGGATCTGGGCCCGGCTTTGTACAAAGGATTACATGCAACAGCGGCAAGACTTGTACAAAAGGTGGTTGCCGGAACGGATTCCGGCAACCGCGCCCTATGGGTAAAACTTGCGAAGATGCTCAATATTCCAGGAGTTGCTCACTGGTACGCCATCTTCGGTCTCCAGGCGGACAGCACCAGGCCTAGTGACTCGTTTCACCCGGTAAGGGCCTTCCCACTTTGGCGTCAACTTGTTGGAATTCTTGGCAGACTGAATGCGCCGAAGAACAAGGTCGCCCTCCTCGAGACTTCTGGCGTTAACTTTGCGGCTATGGTAGCGGCGCAAAGCTTGCTGGTAGTGAGCGGCTCGCACAGCAGCCTGAAGACGGTCTTCCTCAAGGAGCAGCGCGTCATCTTGCCGCAGCTGCTCTTGCTCAAGCTCATCGTAAGCGAGCACTTGAGGCGACCCGTATACGAGTTCTGTGGGGAGAACTGCCTCCGCTCCATAGACTAGAGCGAAGGGTGTCTGGCCAGTGGCTCGATTTGGCGTCGTCCTGATCGACCAAAGAACCACCGGCAGCTCCTCGATCCAGTTTATTCCGCACTTGTGCAGCCTGTCGAAAGTTCTGGTCTTGAGCCCGCGCAGCACTTCAGCATTTTCCCTCTCCGCTTGACCGTTGCTTCTCGGGTGAGCAACAGAAGCAAAGCAGACCTTGGCGCCAAGATCTTGGACGTACTGCATGAAGGTGCGGCTCGTAAATTGCGTACCATTGTCGGTGATTATCCTGTTAGGGATCCCGAAATGGCAAACAATCGACCTGAAGAACTTGACTGCTGACTGTGTTGTCACCTTCCTGACTGGTTCCACTTCCGGCCACTTTGTGAACTTGTTGATTGCAACATAAAAGTACTCAAAGCCCCCGACAGCTCGGGGAAAGGGGCCGAGGATATCGAGCCCCCAGACCGAAAATGGCCAGGATAAAGGGATCGTCTGGAGAACTTGAGCTGGCTGGTGTATCTGCTTGGAATGGAACTGGCACGCTTCACACTTGGTTACTTGTGCAGTTGCATCCTGGAGGGATGTCGGCCAGAAGAAGCCTTGCCGGAATGCTTTTCCGATAAGAGCTCTTGCGCCAATGTGGTGACCACATATGCCTCCATGTATCTCTGCCAACAGCTTTTGTCCATCTTCCCGGTGAATACACTTCAATTTCACACCATTGAGCCTTCTTCTGCACAGCGTGTCGTCGACAAACTGGTACATACTAGACTGCCGGGCTACTCTTTCCGCTTCTTCTTGCTCTTCGGGAAGTTCTCCTGTCTAAAGGAAATGGACGATCTGCTGGGCCCATGCTGGAGCTTGTGGCTCGACAACAAGGATTAAAGGCATGTCTGCTGCTGCGGGAATGTTCGCTTCTATGGCAAGAGCCTGCGGCTCCGCCGGAGCTTGACATTCCCCGGCAAGCTTGCCGGAGCAAAACTTGTCGGGAGCGTCTGCTTCAACGGAACAAACCCTGGGGCTTGCCGGAGCAGGCTGCTCCTCAGCATTCTTGGTGTTGATCTTGGGGACTTTCTTGGTGCAGCTTCGGGAAGCTCTGCCGGAAAATAGTCGCCAGAAACCAACTTCCTCTTCTTGCTCTGTCCAGTTGGTGGTGTTACGGACGGCTGAGTCAGCTTGAGCACAAAAATCCCTGGTTCCACAGGTAATTTAAGTGCGGCGCACTTTGACAGGCCATCGGTAATATCATTCTGAGCTCTTGGGATGTGCTCCATTTGCAGGCCGTCAAAGTGCTCTTCTAGCTTTCTCACTTCATCGACGTAAGCTTCCATTAATGGACTCTGATAATTCTTGTTCACTTGGCGGACGACAAGCTGTGAGTCACCCCTGACTATGAGCTTCTTAATCCCAAGTTCTGCCGAGATCCTGAGATCGGCAAGCAAGCCTTCATACTCTGCAGTGTTGTTTATCGCTTGCTCCTTGGGAAAGTGCATCTGGACTATGTACTTGAGGTGCTCTCCGGTGGGTGCGACAAGCAGCACTCCAGCACCGGCGCCTTGCAGCGAGAAGGCACCATCAAAGTACATAAGCCACTCTTTGTTTGTTTCCTTGGCGGGGATGCTTGTCTCCAGAATTTCTTCATCTGGAGTTGGTGTCCACTCTGCTATGAACTCTGCCAATGCTCTGCTTTGGACTGTTGATGTACTCTCAAATTTGAGGCCAAAGCTTGACAGTTCCAGTGCCCACTCGACAATCCTGCCTGTTGCTTCTGGGTTTTGCAATATCCTCTTCAGCGGAAAGCGAGTGACAACTGTGATTTCATGTGCCTGGAAGTAATGGCGCAGCTTTCTCGAGGCCATGAGAAGGCCGAAAAGCAACTTCTGCACACCAGAGTACCTTGACCTAGCCCCCTGCAAAAGGGAACTGACAAAGTAAACTGGGCGCTGCACCATCTTCTTCTGTACCTCTTCTTGCATCTGCGCAGATCCTTGCTTGTCGGGACCAGAGCTTGTCGGGGAAGCCCCCTGCTTGTCGCTGGATGTGCTTGCCGCGGTTGCTGGGTCGTCATCTGCCTCCCTCTCCGCTACTAACGCAGCACTAACCACTTGATTGGTTGCCGCTATGTATAGCAGCAACTTCTCTTGCGTCTTAGGTGCAACAAGTGTTGGAGTGGAGGACAGGTATCTCTTCAAGCCCTGCAGCGCAGCCTCCGCTTCCGGAGTCCATTTCATTGGACCTGCCTTTTTCAAAATTTTGAAAAACGGCAGGGCGCGCTCAGCAGACCGAGAGATAAACCTGCTGAGAGCAGCCACGCAACCGGCAAGCTTCCGTACATCCTTGACACGTTTTGGTGCTTCAATCTGCTCAATGGCCTTGATCTTGTCGGGATTGGCTTCGATTCCCCGCTGAGACACAAAGAACCCGATAAGCTTGCCGGAAGGGACTCCAAACACACACTTCTTGGGGTTGAGCTTAATGTTGATCTTGCGCAGATTTGCAAAAGTCTCTTCTAAATCTTGGATCAGAGTTGCCCTGTCCTTGCTTTTGACCACTATATCATCCATGTAAGCTTCTACATTTCTGTGTATCTGTGGCTTCAAAGCGACATGTACTACTCTGGCAAATGTTGAACCAGCATTCTTTAAACCAAAAGGCATCCGTACGAAACAGTACGTGCCACATGGAGTAATGAATGCGGTTTTCTCCTCATCCTCTTCTGCCATGAAGATCTGATGGTATCCTGAATATGCGTCAAGAAATGAAAGCAAATCACATCCGGCTGTGGAGTCAACAATCTAGTCAATGCGCAGCAAGGGAAATGGATCTTTGGGACAAGCTTTATTAACATCAGTAAAGTCAATACAAAGCCTCCATTTTCCATTTGCCTTGCGCACTACAACAGGATTGGCCAACCACGTGGGATGGAGCACTCCTCTGACAAGGCCTGCTGCTTCCAATTTCTTGATTTCTTCTGCTATGAACTCTTGGCGCTCCACTGCCTGTTTTCTGACCTTCTGCTTGACGGGCCGCACATGAGGACAAACGGCAAGATGGTGCTCAATTACTTTCCTGGGAACACCGGGGATATCAGACGGTTGCCATGCAAACACGTCGACATTCGCCCGCAGGACAGTAACAAGCGCGCTTTCCTATTTAGGGTCAAGCGTGGCACTGATGGTGAAGGTACCACCAGTGCCGTCCTCCTTGGCGGACACCTTCTTGGTATGTGGTGGAGCTGCCATGGCCTTCTTACACTTGCCGGTGGAGCTCGATGCTGCGTCCTCGACGGCAGCGCAGCACTCTGAAGAGGTGCGCTTGCCGGAGTGTGCATCAGAGCTCTTGCCGGACTTGGTCTTCTTCTTCCCCCCGGGAGCTTCAGCGGCAAGTGTATTGCAATCTGTCGCAGCTGCTGCTTCCCGGTAGATCTTGTCGGCGCAGATAAGGGCATCCTTCTTGTCGCCAGGGACAGAGATGACACTTATCGGGCCTGGCATCTTGAGCATGTTGTATGCATAGTGAGAGGCTGCCATGAACTTGGCAAGCGCTGGACGGCCAAGTATCCCATTGTAAGGCAATGGGAAATCGGCAACGTCAAAAGTGACCCTCTCAGTCCTGAAGTTCATTTCGCTGCCAAATGTCACCGGCAACGTGACCTTCCCTTTCGGCTTGCTCCTTCCCGGGTTAATTCCTTGGAATGTACCGGTCTCTTCGAGCTCGCTGTCCGGGATCTGGAGTTTCTGGAGCACAGCGGAGGAGATCAGATTTAAGCCGGCCCCGCCATCAACTAACATCTTGGTGACCTTGAAGTTGCGTATAGTTGGTGAATCCAACAGCAGCAAGCACCCGACCGCAGTTATGCGGTCAGGGTGGTCCTCAATGTCAAAGATGATAGGCGTGCTGGACCATTTCAGAAGTTTGCGCGATTCGACAAGTGGTTCTGCCGCATTGACTTCCCGTGCCCATTGTTTGAGCTGGCGGTGAGAAGTGTGCAGAGAAGCACCGCCGTCAATACACAAGACTTCTGTAGCTTTCTGAAACTCCTGCTCACTGTTCTCAACATCATCCATGTCTTTGTCGTCGTCTTCGTCTTCATCCTTGTCGCGGCCGCGGGGAGGTCTGTCTCCTTGCCGCTGCTTGGCCTTGCTGCGGCGTCCTCCCCGGCCAGGGCGCTTCTTGCCGGCCTCTCCACCGCCTCCTTGGGCTCTCTCCTTGTCGCGCCGCTCGTACTCAGCTTTTTGTTGCTGGACAAGCTGCTCGACCTTCTTGCAACTCTGGAGATCATGGCCCTTGGTGCGATGGATCTTGCAGTACTGCTTGTCGGAGCCGTCCTGCTTGTCGGCGGCCGCCATAGCTTGGCAGTTGGTGCACGCGGCAACCTCCTTGCCGGAGCTGCCAACTTTGGCTTGCTTGGCGCCACCGTCGTTGTCGGACTGCTCAACGACTAGTACCTCTTTGCCTTTCTTCTTCCTGTTGTGCCTCCGGTTTTCTTTGTCGGGGCGGCATCTTCGCTGTCAGATCCCCCTGCTCCAGTATTCTCTCTGGGGAGTTTCCTCCCTTCTTCAGCACGCGCACACTTGTCGGCCAGGGCGTACAGCTCGCTGGCGTCTCTAATTCTGCTCATCGCCATCTCCTCCCGCATCCTGCGATTACGCACGTTCTAGTGGAACGCGCTGATAACCGCGGCAGGGTGGATGTCTGGGATGTTGCGCTGTACACGGCTGAATCTTTGGATATACTTGTGCAGGGGCTCTCCTTCCTTCTGGGCAAGCAGGTGGAGGTCACTCTCTTGGCCATGTGGTTTGTGGCCGCCCGTAAAGGCGCCGACAAACTGATGGCACAAGTCCGCCCAAGAGGATATGGAATTGTCCGGCAAGTGCATGAGCCAGGACCTGACTTCAGGCTTGAGTACCAGTGGGAAGTAGTTGGCAAGGACCTTGTCGTCTCGCCCCCCGGCAGCTTGCACCGCAATGGTGTAGATGCTGAGGAACTCTGACAGGTGCGACTTGCCGTCATACTTCTCCGATACGTCTGGCTTGAAATGCTTCTGGCTGGGCCACTGGACTTGCCGCAGCTCACGGGTGAACGCAGGGCAACCTACCGCGTACGGCAAGTCATCTGCTTCCCCGGGCGCATGCATGTCAACAGAAGGCCCAGCGCGCAGGTCTGATTGACGCCGCGCTTCTCTTCGGTGCTCGATGCATGTTCGAGCGTCTTCTTGCTGTCTTTCATGAAGAACTTGGCGCTGATCGCGACGAGCTCGCAGATCTGATGACGCGGTGGAGTCGCTGTCGAGGTGGATCCGGCGAGTCGGTGATCTTGGCCTTCTAGGCGGAGAGTGCACAGTGGTTGCACCCTCGCCGGTCTTGTCGCCACCGGCTCGCGCCTGGCTGGCTTGCCGCGGCAGCGATGCGCTCGGCTGCCGTGGGTTGTCACAGTTGGCGAAGCCGATGAGGCTCTGGATAGTGGCCCTCCAGTCATCGATCTTCTCTGGCACTGGAGGGTAATCTAGTAGCAGTTGGGCCCGTGCCAACGCTTCTACCGGAGTGGCAGGCGGCGGCGGCGAACGGTGCGAGGAGCGAGATATGCTCGGACTTCTAACTGCGTTAGAAGGAGCAGTACCTCGTCCAAGTGACCGTGCCCTGCTCGTGCCAGCATGTTGGCGCGCATGCTGGTCTTGAGCGCTCCGGGATCCGCCAGCTTGATCTTGGCCCAGCAAACGTATGATACCGTGGGTACCATGACGCTGCTGGTCCCGCGCCTCCTGAGATGGGCGCGGTGCGTGTACGGACGCCGAGGTCTTGGAGTGCGCCCGGTCGTTGTGGGAGCCGACTGCGCCGCCGATGTGCAGCGCAGCCTTGTCCTTGGACCTGGCAGCACCACGAGCTCCCTCGTTGACGCCCGCTCTTCCGCCGACGTCTTCTCCACCAGCCGTTCGCTCCGGCGATGGTGGGCTCGGCGCAGACGGAGCAGCTGCCTCCGAAATCTTCTTCTTCGGTGGCATGTTGATGAGGATGATGAAGATTCGGCTCGTGCGAACGTCGGATCGGGTTCACACAGCCTCGACGCACCCCCTACCTGGCGCGCCAAAGATGTCGGGGGTGCTGATCCCACGGACACCTATGGGACCACGGCGGACCGGGGCTCCTTTCGGTTCGGTAGGGGGGCGGAGAGTGCACGAAGAGCAGATCGAGGCGAACGCACGAGCGACGCGATCAGTTTACCCAGGTTCGGGCCACACGGATGTGTAAAACCCTACTCCTGCTTTGGTTTGTATTAGTGTTCTCCCTGGGGAGCGATGAATGCTACATTACACTTGGATGGCTAGCGAGACCGAGCGTGAGAATGATCGTCCCCCCCCCTCTCTGTTGCGCATGGGCCTCCTTTTATATGTCAAAGGGGTCACCGACAGGTGGCAACAGAGATGGGGGTAAAAAGGTAAAAGAAGTGGTGGTTGGCGCCACCGCTTACTATAGTTGTATGATACCTAACCCTGACGGCAGGGGACAAAGGCATTAAATGCCTGTCTGTGTCGCCTAGACGGTGCAGAAAGGGACCGCTAGGGACGCCATTGCTTGCCACGATGGCTACCTTGTCAGCGCCGCTTGCCACCGTGTACCTCTAGCTGCACAGCCTTCCGCCACGTACGCCTGGAAGGGTCCCAGAGCGACACATTGGCGGATGTGCTGGAGCGCAGGTACAGGATGGATGCTTGCCGCGGCAAGTGCCTTGCCGTGGTTGTTATCTTGTTGCGTCCAGGAGCTTGTCGCTCACTGGGCCTTGCCGTGACACGTGGTGTGCTACGGCAAGTTCCTTGATATGCCTTGGTTGGCCTCCCCGGCAAGCTCCTCTTGCCGGGGTCTTGTCTCCTTCCCGGCAAGCTCCTCTTGCCGGGGTCTTGGATACTTTGTTCTTGAATGGCTCCAAAGGAACCACGGAGGATCTTGGCGGTCGCCCGGCAAGCCTTGCCGCGGGACGCTGTGACTGCCCGTGCACAAGTTCGGGATACTAAGGTACCCCTACTTTAGTACACCGACACCCTTGGCATTTCGGGGGCGGCCTCTGGGCGCTCCTAGTGGGGCTACTCTGCTCCTACACAAACCAACAGTCAGATGCCAGCAAAGAAAGAGTATCCATGCGCGCCCAACAGCGGAAAGCGAACCATATACTTACGCTAGGGGCTGCTCTGGAGAACAGTTGCCGGGTCCGGCAAGGTTGTCTCGGACGCACCCCCTGATGTCGCGGTGGGTTCGTCCTCGATGATAATCACCGGGACCTTGGCTCTCTTCGCTGCTCTCTGGGCCAGAGTCCTAAGAAGGAATAAGTTCAGAGTAAAGCAAATGAGATACAAGACAAAACAGCAAGAATTGAAGAACTACAAGTACAACAAGAGAATCTTACTCTTCCTCTTCCTCGTCGGAGCTGAACGCGGAGAAGTCGAAGTCCAGCTCACGTCCGGCGCGAGGAGGTGGAGGAGTAGGTTCCCTTGGCCGCTTGGCGGGAACAGTGGCGGTGGTCTGAGGCGACCCCGCTCCGGCTGCCGCCGCGGCGTGAGAAGCGGCAGGAGCAGAAGCGGTGGTCCGGGTGGACCCTGCTCCAGTTGCCGCAGCAGCGTGAGGTGCTCCCACGGCGACTGTCGACTCGCCCGCCGCCCCGCTATGTCCCCGGCCTTGCGGAGACGCCTTCTTGGTGGAGCTAGGGGCTTTGCTTGCGGCGAGCTGTTTGAGGATGAAGAGGAAGAGGAGTTGATCTCCAACAAGCCGCTCATATCCTCGGCGGGCTCGCTCGACTCGACGTCGTGCCCGGCAAGCTCTTCCTTGCCGGCAAGCTCCTCTCACTCGGCACGGCTTGCCGCCTCTGCTGCCTCTGCCTCCTCCACGGTGAATCCAAACTCGCCCGCGGCTGCGGCTGCCGCCGCCTCTTCCAGCCTGGTGGCGATGCGTTTCATCTCCGCATCGGTGGTGTCGCAAGTGAGGCCTTTCTTTTCGTCGGAGCAGACCGGCACTTCTACCAAGCCGTCAAAGAACTCCTGCACGACGTCGTCTGCATGCTCTTGCCAAGTTGGGACAATTCCATGCGAATCGCACAGCGGCATCATTGCACGGATGCGGTCGAGCGCGGAGTTGTTGCACAGCGGAACGACACCCTTCGGCAACCTGAACACTTCGGGATGTTCAGGGTCGTACTTGAACAGCTCCTGGAGCATCGCGTTAAGCCCCAGAACAGTGAAGTTGAAATTGAGGCCCGGACACAGCCTCATGATATCTGCCGCATTCTTGAATTCCCAGGCGGGTCTCCTCCGTTCCTGCAGGGGGGCGATGCGGCGGCGAAGAAAATCTGCGCCAACAGCGCCTACAGTGAGCCCGGCAAGCCTGAGGTGTTGGATCCGGGTGACGGCAATCTTCAGCCTATCGTCTTCCAGGGCCACGTTGCTCCAATCGCTGCCGCGTGCTACTGGGGCTTGGCGCCGGGCGGTAAACGGCTGCGGGTTCTCCTCGACAATCCAGCACCAGTCTGCTCTCCATTCCTCCCACTTGCCGCGGAACTCTCCCTCCAGATAAGCGTCCTTCTTGCCGGCCCTCGAGATCCAGGCGACTCCGCCGGATAAAGGCTCTCCTTTCTCTACTCGGGGCATAAAGAAGTGGTGAAAAAGGGCTACATTTGGATAGACTCCGACAAAGTTTTCGCAAAGATGTGCGAAAACTGCCATGGTCAGAACAGCATTGGGGGTGAAGTCAAGGAGGCGGAACCCGTAGGTGTTCATAATATCGCAGAAAAACTCAGAGAAAGGCGGGCAGAGCCCGCAGTAGAAGAACAAGGCGAAGAAAGGATATCCAATTGGAGCCATTTTCCAAGCGACGGCTGGAAGTACCTTCATGCACAGATGCGCTCGCGTCTCCATCGACCAGAAGAGGTAGTAATACTCCCTCAGCTCCCTCGCGGCGAGCTTGGGGGAGAAGATTGCCCGCTCCTTTCGCAGCGCCGCAAGCCGCTGCGCCTCGGTCGACTTCACAACCTTCCCCTTGTCGGCTTTTGGAGCCATGGCAGAAGTGGTGGAGGAGGTTGACGGCGTTGGTGGTGCTGGTGGCGATGGGGGGCAGGGCGCCGCTCTCTTTCAGCTTTGGGAAGATGGGGGAGCGGCAGAAGTTTCCGAGATTGGAGTAGCAACCAGCGAATGGGCAAACTACCCCTGTTTCCCTTACTTATAAAGAGGGAGGGGGCGGACGTTCCGCCTTTTCGAATAAAGAAACCACCCACGATCTCTCCCACGACGCCGCATTCAACACGTGCCGTTCGGGGAGGGCGCGGTGGATACGGGGAGAGATACGGCGTAACCCAGGCCACGCGTGCCCGTGCCCTGTTTTGGGCCTGGCCCAACAGCGCTCGGCACCGTGTATGGCCCAGGCCCAGGGGCTCCTGTCGGTGTACTAGAGTAGGGGTACCCTAGTATCCCGAACTTGTGCACGGGCAGTCGCAGCATCCCGCGGCAAGGCTTGCCGGGTGACCGCCAAGGTCCTCCGTGGTTCCTTTGGAGCCATTCAAGGACAAAGTATCCAAGCCAAGGAGACAAGACCCCGGCAAGAGGAGCTTGCCGGGAAGGCCAACCAAGGCATCTCAAGGAACTTGCCGCGACGCGCCGCGCGTCCCGGCAAGGCCCGGTGAGCGACAAGCTCCCGGACGCGACAAGACAACGATCAGGGCAAGGCGCTTGCCGCGGCAAGCCACCACTCTGTACCCGCGCTCCAGCACATCCACCAACGTGTCGCTCTGGGACCCTTCCAGGCGTACGTGGCGAGAGGCTGTGCAGCCAGCGGTGCGCGATGGCAAGTGGCGCTGACAAGATTGCCATCGTGGCGAGCGGTGGCGTCCCTGGCGGTCCCTTCTGTACTATTTGGGCGACGCAGATGGGCATTTAATGCCCTTGTCCCCTGCCGACAGGGTTAGGTATGATACACTGTAGCAGGTAGCTGTACCAACCGCAACACCATTCCATTTTTGCCCTTGTCTACGTTGCCACCTGTCGGTGACCCCTTGAGCATATAAAAGGAGGCCCATGCGCAACGTAGAGGGGAGTTGGAAGGGGAGAACACTCACGCTCGGTCTCGTTAGCTGCTGGCATGTACTGTAGCACTCGGCGCTCCCGAGCAAGAACTCAATACAAACCACAAAGCAGGAGTAGGGTTTTACGCATCCGTGCGGCCCGAACCTGGGTAAACTGCTCGTGTGTTTCGCCTCGATCTGCTCTTCGTGCGATCTCCGCCCCCCCCCCCCCCCCCCGCCGAACCGAAAGGGGCTCGGTCCGCCAGTCCCATAGGTGCTCGTGGATTAGTTCCCCGATAGGTGTGTAAAGCAAAGATGATTGTGGCACACTAACAACCAAAGACACAAATAATGCAAGACGCTCCAAGCAAAACACATATCATGTTGGTGAATAAAAATATAGCTCCAAGTAAAATTACCGATGGAAGTGGACGAAAGAGGGGATGCCTTCCGGGGCATCCCCAAGCTTTGACTTTTGGTGTCCTTGGATTATCTTGGGGGTGCCATGGGCATCCCCAAGCTTAGGCTCTTACCACTCCTTGTTCCATAATCCATCACAAGAATTCACCCAAAACTTGAAAACTTCACAACACAAAACTCAATATAAATCTCGTGAGCTCCGTTAGAGAAAGAAAACAAAAGACCACTTCAAGGTACTGTAATGAACTCATTCTTTATTTATATTGGTGTTAAACCTACTGTATTCCAACTTCTCTATGGATTATAAACTATTTGACCAACCATAGATTCATCAAAATAAGCAAACAACACACGAAAAACAGAATCTGTCAAAAACAGAACAGTCTGTAGTAATCTGTAACTAACGCAAACTTCTGGAACCCCAAAAATTCTAAAATAAATTGCTGAACGTGAGGAATTTATCTATTAATCATCTTCAAAAATAATTAACTAAATATCACTTTCCAAATGAAAATGACAGCAGTTCTCGTGAGCGCTAAAGTTTTCTGATTTTTACAGCAAGTTCAACAAGACTTTCCCCAAGTCTTCCCAACGGTTCTACTTGGCACAAACACTAATTAAACACAAAAAACACAACCAAAACAGAGGCTAGATAATTTATTTATTACTATACAGGAGCAATAAGTAAGGAATAAAAAATAAAATTGGGTTTCCTCCCGACAAGCGCTATCGTTTAACGCTCCTAGCTAGGCATAAAAGTGAGGATAGATCTAGGTGTTGCCATCTTTGGTAGGCAATCCACAAGTGGTTCTCATGATAATTTCATATGGAAATTTTATTTTCTTTCTTGGAAAGTGTTCCATGCCCTTTTTTAATGGAAATTGAAATCTAATATTCTCTTCCTTCATATCAATAATCGCACCAACCGTTCTAATGAAAGGTCTACCAAGAATAATAGGGCAAGAAGGATTGCAATCTATATCAAGAACAATGAAATCTACGGGCACATAATTCATATTTGCAACAATAAGAACATCACTAATCCTTCCCATAGGTTTCTTAATGGTAGAATCCGCAAGATGCAAGTTTAGAGTCTACGCAAAAAGTCAACATACCAAGTACCCATCACAATCCCAATCTCTCGCATTACATTAGTTGCCATTTGCCTCTCGTTTTCCTCTCCCCCACTTCACGCTTGCCGTTTTATTCGCCCTCTCTTTCCCAATCTCCTTCTCCTTCTCTTTCTCCGCTTGCCCTTTTTGCTTGCCCGTGTGTTGGATTGCTTGTTTGTCGCGATGGCTCAAGATACTACCAAATTGTGTGATTTCACCAATACCAATAATAATGATTTCCTTAGCACTCCGATTGCTCCTCTTTCTAATACTGAATCTTATGAAATCAATACTACTTTGTTGAATCTTGTTATGAAAGATCAATTCGCCGGCCTTCCTAGTGAAGATGTCGCTACTCATCTGAATAGCTTCGTTGATTTATGTGATATGCAAAAGAAAAAAGATGTCGATAATGATGTCGTTAAATTAAAGCTATTTCCTTTTTCGCTTAGAGATCGTGCTAAAGCTTGGTTTTCGTCTTTGCCTAAAAATAGTATTGATTCTTGGAACAAGTGCAAAGATGCTTTTATCTCTAAGTATGTCCCTCCCGCTAAGATCTTCTCTCTTAGAAACGATATTATGAATTTTAAGCAACTTGATCATGAACATGTTGCACAAGCTTGGGAGAGAATGAAATTAATGATACGTAATTGCCCTACTCATGGTTTGAATTTATGGATGATTATACAAAAAATTTATGCCGGATTGAATTTTGCTTCTAGAAATCTTTTAGATTCGGCCGCAGGAGGTACTTTTATGGAAATCACTTTAGGAGATGCTACTAAACTCCTAGATAATATTATGGTTAATTATTCTCAATGGCATACTGAAAGATCTTCTAATAAAAAAGTGCATGCGATAGAAGAAATCAATGTGTTGAGTGGAAAGATGGATGAACTTATGAAATTATTTGCTACTAAGAGTGTTTCTTATGATCCTAACGATATGCCCTTGTCTACTTTGATTGAGAATAACAATGAATCTACGGATGTGAATTTTGTTGGTAGGAATAATTTTGGTAACAACGCTTATAGAGGGAATTTTAATCCTAGGCCATATCCTAGTAATCCTTCTAATAATTATGAGAATTCCTACAATAACTCTTATGGAAATTATAATAAGATGCCCTCTGAATTTGAGAATAGTGTTAAAGAGTTTATGAATTCACAAAAGAATTTTAATGCTTTGCTTGAAGAGAAATTGCTTAAAGTTGATGATTTTGATAGGAACGTTGATAGAATTTCTCTTGAGGATGATTCTTTAAAGCTTAGATCTATTCCTCCTAAGCATTATATCAATGAGTCTCTCAAAGCCATGAGAATTTCCATTGATTAGTGCAAGGAAAGAACCGCTAGGATGCGTGCTTCCAAAGATGCATTTATTAAAGCGTGTTCTTCCAATTCCTATGAAAATCAAGATGAAGATCTAAAAGTTATTGATGTGTCTCCTATTAAATCTTTGTTTTGCAATATGAATCTTCACGAAACTGAATATGATCTTCCTTTACCTAGAAGGCGTTCTAAAAATTCAGAGTATTTAGATCTTTATGATGAAATTGATAAAAGTGGGATTGAAATAAATAAAAATCTAGATGTTGCTAAACCCACTATATTTGATTTCAAGGAATTTAATTATGAAACTTTCTCTTTAATTGATTGTATTTCCTTGTTGCAATCCGTGCTAAATTCTCCACATGCTTATAGTCAAAATAAAGCCTTCACTGAACATATTGTTGATGCCTTGATGCAATCTTATGAAGAAAAACTTGAGTTGAAAGTCTCTACCCCTAGTAAACTCCATGATGAGTGCGAACCAACTATTAAAATTAAAATTAAATACCATGAGTTTTATGCTTTGTGTGATTTGGGTGCCAGTGTCTCCACCATCTCCAAAACTTTGTGTGATTTACTAGATTTCCGCGATTTTGATGATTGCTCTCTAAACTTGCATCTTGTGGATTCTACCATTAAGAAACCTATGGGAAGGATTAATGATGTTCTTATTGTTGCAAATAGGAATTATGTGCCCGTAGATTTCATTGTTCTTGATATAGATTGCAATCCTTCTTGCCCTATTATTCTTGGTAGACCTTTCCTTAGAACGGTTGGTGCGATTATTGATATGAAGGAAGGGAATATTAGATTTCAATTTCCATTAAAAAAGGGCATGGAACACTTTCCAAGAAAGAAAATAAAATTGCCATATGAAACTATCATGAGAGCCACTTATGGATTGCCTACCAAAGACGGCACAACCTAGATCTATCCTCGCTTTTATGCCTAGCTAGGGGAGTTAAACGATAGCGCTTGTTGGGAGGCAACCCAATTTTATTTTTATTACTTGAGTTTTGCTCCTGTTTAGTAATAAATAAATTATCTAGCCTCTGTTTTGGTTGTGTTTTTTGTGTTTAATTAGTGTTTGTGCCAAGTAGAACCATTGGGAAGACTTGGGGAAAGTCTTGTTGAACTTGCTGTAAAAAACAGAAACTTTAGCGCTCACGAGAACTGCTGTCATTTTTATTTGGAAAGTTCTATTTAGTTAATTCTTTTTGCAGATGATTAATAGATAAATTCCTCACGTCCAGAATATTATTTTAGAATTTTTGGGGTTCCATAAGTTTGCGTTAGTTACAGATTACTACAGACTGTTCTGTTTTTGACAGATTCTGTTTTTCGTGTGTTGTTTGCTTATTTTGATCAATATATGGTTGGTAAAATAGTTTATAATCCATAGAGAAGTTGGAATACAGTAGGTTTAACACCAATATAAATAGATAATGAGTTCATTACAGTATCTTGAAGTGGTATTTTGTTTTCTTTCTCTAACGGAGCTCACGAGATTTCTATTGAGTTTTGTGTTGTGAAGTTTTCAAGTTTTGGGTGAATTCTTGTGATGGATTATGGAACAAGGAGTGGCAAGAGCCTAAGCTTGGGGATGCCCATGGAACCCCCAAGATAATCCAAGGACAACAAAAAGTCAAATCTTGGGGATGCCCCGGAAGGCATCCCCTCTTTCGTCCACTTCCATCGGTAATTTTACTTGGAGCTATATTTTTATTCACCAACATGATATGTGTTTTGCTTGGAGCGTCTTGCATTATTTGTGTATTTGGTTGTTAGTATGCCACAATCATCCTTGCTGTACACACCTTTTGAGAGAGCCATACATGAACTAGAATTTGATAGAATACTCTATGTGCTTCACTTATATCTTTTTGAGCTAAGTAGTTTTGCTCTGTGTGCTTCACTTATATCTTTTGAGCGTTATAATTTTGCTCTATGTGCTTCACTTAGATCTTTTAGAGCACGGTGGTGGATTTGTTTTAAAGAAACTATTGATCTCTCATGCTTCACTTAAATTATTTTGAGAGTCTTAATAGCATCGTAATTTGCTTAATAATAAGATGCTTGGTATTCAAGATTTGTGAAACTTTCTTTTGAGTGTGTTGAATACTAAGAAAAGTTGGATGCTTGATAATTGTTTTGAGATATGGAGGTAATAATATCAAAGTCATGCTAGTTGAGTAGTTGTGAATTTGAGAAGTGCTTGTGTTGAAGTTTGCAAGTCACGTAGCATGCACGTATGGTAAACGTTATGTAAAATTTTTGAAACATGAGGTGTTATTTGATTGTCCTCCTTATGAGTGGCGGTCGGGGATGAGCGATGGTCTTTTCCTACCAATCTATCCCTCTAGGAGCATGCGCGTAATACTTTGGTTTTTGATGGCTTGTAGATTTTTGCAATAAGTATATGAGTTCTTTATGACTAATGTTGAGTCCATGGATTATACGCACTCTCACCCTTCCATCCTTGCTAGCCTCTTTGGTACCGTGCATTGCCCTTTCTCACATCGAGAGCTGGTGCAAACTTCGTCGGTGCATCCAAACCCCATGATATGATACGCTCTTTCACACATAAACCTCCTTATATCTTCCTCAAAACAGCCACCATACCTACCTATTATGGCATTTCCATAGCCATTCCGAGATATATTGCCATGCAACTTTCCACCATCCAGTTTATCATGACACATTCATCATTGTCATATTGCTTAGCATGATCATGTAGTTGACATAGTATTTGTGGCAAAGCCACCGTTCATACTTTTTTCATACTTGTCACTCTTGATTCATTGCATATCCCGGTACACCGCCGGAGGCATCCATATAGAGTCATACTTTGTTCTAGTATCGAGTTGTAATCATTGAGTTGTAAATAAATAGAAGTGTGATGATCATCATTCAATAGAGCATTTCCCAAAAAAAGAGAAAGGCCAAAGAAAAAAATGCCAAAAAAGAAAATAAATAAAAAGGGGCAATGCTACTATCTTTTTTTCCACACTTGTGCTTCAAAGTAGCACCATGTTCTTCATATAGAGAGTCTCTTAAGTTATCACTTTCATATACTAGTGGGAATTTTTCATTATAGAACTTGGCTTGTATATTCCAACAATGGGCCTCCTCAAGTGCCCTAGGTCTTCGTGAGCAAGCAAGTTGGATGCACAGCCACTTAGTTTCTTTTGTTGAGCTTTCATACATTTATAGCTCTAGTGCATCCGTTGCATGGCAATCCCTACTCCTTGCATTAACATCAATCGATGGGCATCTCCATAGCCCATTGATTAGCCTCGTTGATGTGAGACTTTATCCTTTTTTATCTTCTCCACATAACCCCCATCATTATATTCTATTCCATCCATAGTGCTATATCCATGGCTCATGCTCATGTATTGCGTGAAAGTTTATGAGTTTGAAATTATTGAGGCATGAAACAATTGCTTGGCTTGTCATCGGGGTTGTGCATGATGAGAGCATTCTTGTGTGACGAAAATGGAGCATGACTAAACTATATGATTTTGTAGGGATGAACTTTCTTTGGCCATGTTACTTTAAGAAAACATAATTGCTTTGCTAGTTTGCTTGAAGTATTATTATTCTCTATGTCAATATTAACTTTTGTCTTGAATCTTCCTAATCTAAATATTCATACCACAATTAAGAAGATTTGCATTGAAATTATGCCAGGTAGCACTCCGCATCAAAAATTATCTTTTTTATCATTTACCTACTCGAGGACGATCAGGAATTAAGCTTGGGGATGCCTGATACGTCTCCAACGTATCTATAATTTTTGATTGCTCCATGCTATATTATCTACTGTTTTGGACTATATTGGGCTTTATTTTCCACTTTTATATTATTTTTGGGACTAACCTATTAACCGGAGGCCCAGCCCAGAATTGCTGTTTTTTGCCTATTTCAGTGTTTAGAAGAAACGGAATATCAAACGGAATGAAACCTTAGGGAACGTGATTTTCTCACCGAACATGATCCAGGAGACTTGGACCCTACGCCAAGGCATCAGAGAGGTGGTCACGAGGGTGGGCCCCCCTAGGGCGCGCCCCCTACCTCATGGGCCCCTCAGAGCTCCACCTACGTACTTGTTCCTCCTATATATACCTACGTACCCCCAAACAAACAGGGACGAAGCCAAAAACCTAATTCCACCGCCGCAACTTTCCGTATCCATGAGATCCCATCTTGGGACCTGTTCCGGAGCTCCGCCAGAGAGGGCCGTCATCACGGAGGGCTTCTACATCATCATAGCCTCTCTGATGAAGTGTGAGTAGTTTACCTCAGACCTTTGGGTCCATAGTTTGTATCTAGATGGCTTCTTCTCTCTTTTTGGACCTCAATACAAAGTTCTCCCCCTCTCTTGTGGAGATCTATTTGATGTAATCTTCTTTTTGCGGTGTGTTTGTAGAGACCGATGAATTGTGGGTTTATGATCAAGTCTATCTATGAATAATATTTGAATCTTCTCTGAATTCTTTTATGTATGATTAGTTATCTTTGAAAGTCTCTTTGAATTATCCGTTTCGTTTGGCCAACTAGATTGGTAGTTCTTGCCATGGGAGAAGTGCTTAGCTTTGGGTTCGATCTTGCGGTGTCCTTTCCCAGTGACAGAAGGGGCAGCAAGGCACGTATTGCATCGTTGCCATCGAGGATAACAAGATGGGGTTTATTTCATATTGCATGAATTCATATCTCTACATCATGTCATCTTGCTTAAAGCATTACCCTGTTTTTAACTTAATACTCTAGATGGATGCTGGATAGCGGTCAATGAGTGGAGTAATAGTAGTAGATGCAGAATCGTTTCGGTCTACTTGTCACGGACGTGATGCCTATATACATGATCATGCCTAGATATTCTCATAACTATGCTCAATTCTGTCAATTGCTCAACAGTAATTTGTTCACCCACCGTAGAATACTTATGCTCTTGAGAGAAGCCACTAGTGAAACCTATGGCCCTCGGGTCTATTCTCAGCATATCAATCTCCATCACTTTAATCTTGCTTTACTTTTTAATTTTCTTTTTATTGTTCACTTTGCATCTTTATACCAAAAATATTATATCTATCAGATCTCACTCTCGTAAGTGACCGTGAAGGGATTGACAACCCCTTATCGCGTTGGTTGCGAGTAGCTATCGTTTTGTGCAGGTACGAGGGACTTGAGCGTGGCCTCCTACTGGATTGATACCTTGGTTCTCAAAAACTGAGGTAAATACTTACGCTACTCTGCTGCATCATCCCTTCCTCTTCGGGGAAATCCAACGCAAGCTCAAGAGGTAGCAAGAAGAATTTCTGGCGCCGTTGCCGGGGATTCTACGCACCCATCACAATCCCTATCTCTCCTATTACATTAGTTGCCATTTGCCTCTCGTTTTCCTCTCCCCCACTTCACCCTTGCCGTTTTATTCACCCTCTCTTTCCCAATCTCCTTCTCCTTCTCTTTCTCCGGTTCCCCTTTTTGCTTGCCCGTGTGTTGGATTGCTTGTTTGTCGCGATGGCTCAAGATACTACCAAATTGTGTGACTTCACCAATACCAATAATAATGATTTCCTTAGCACTCCGATTGCTCCTCTTGCTAATACTGAATCTTGTGAAATGAATACTGCTTTGTTGAATCTTGTTATGAAAGATCAATTCGCCGGCCTTCCTAGTGAAGATGCCGCTACTCATCTGAATAGCTTCGTTGATTTATGTCATATGCAAAAGAAAAACGATGTTGATAATGATGTCGTTAAATTGAAGCTATTTCCTTTTTCGCTTAGAGATCGTGCTAAAGCTTGGTTTTCGTCTTTGCCTAAAAATAGTATTGATTCTTGGAACAAGTGCAAAGATGTTTTTATCTCTAAGTATTTCCCTCCCGCTAAGATCTTCTCTCTTAGAAACGATATTATGAATTTTAAGCAACTTGATCATGAACATGTTGCACAAGCTTGGGAGAGAATGAAATTAATGATACATAATTGCCCTACTCATGGTTTGAAGTTTTCGATGATTGTACAAAATTTTTATGCCGGATTGAATTTTGCTCCTAGAAATCTTTTAGATTCGGCCGCAGGAGGTACTTTTATGGAAATCACTTTAGGAGATGCTACTAAACTCCTAGATAATATTATGGTTAATTATTCTCAATGGCATACTGAAAGATCTTTTAATAAAAAGTGCATGCGATAGAAGAAATCAATGTGTTGAGTGGAAAGATGGATGAACTTATGAAATTATTTGCTACTAAGAGTGTTTCTTATGATCCTAATGATATTCCCTTGTCTACTTCGATTGAGAATAACAATGAATATACGGATGTGAATTTTGTTGGTAGGAATTATTTTGGTAACAACGCTTATAGAGGGAATTTTAATCCTAGGCCATATCCTAGTAATACTTCTAATAATTATGGGAATTCCTACAATAACTCTTATGGAAATTATAATAAGATGCCCTCTGAATTTGAGAATAGTGTTAAAGAGTTTATGAATTCACAAAATAATTTTAATGCTTTGCTTGAAGAGAAATTGCTTAAAGTTGATGATTTGGCTAGGAACGTTGATAGAATTTCTCTTGAGGTTGATTCTTTAAAGCTTAGATCTATTCCTCCTAAGCATGGTATCAATGAGTCTCTCAAAGCCATGAGAATTTCCATTGATGAGTGCAAAGAAAGAACCGCTAGGATGCATGCTTCCAAAGATGCCTTTATTAAAGCGTGTTCTTCCAATTCCTATGAAAATCAAGATGAAGATCTAAAAGTTATTGATGTGTCTCCTATTAAATCTTTGTTTTGCAATATGAATCTTTATGAAACTGAATATGATCTTCGTTTACCTAGAAGGCGTTCTAAAAATTCGGAGTATTTAGATCTTTATGATGAAATTGATAAAAGTGGGATTGAAAGAAATAAAAATCTAGATGTTGCTAAACCCACTATA
The DNA here is from genome assembly GCA_034509565.1 of Triticum monococcum. Lineage (NCBI taxonomy): Eukaryota > Viridiplantae > Streptophyta > Magnoliopsida > Poales > Poaceae > Triticum > Triticum monococcum. The sequence goes on along the minus strand of CM067846.1, from coordinate 119,717,064 downwards.
TTTGATTTCAAGGAATTTAATTATGTAACTTGCTCTTTAATTGATTGTATTTCCTTATTGCAATCCATGCTAAATTCTCCACATGCTTATAGTCAAAATAAAGCCTTCACTGAACATATTGTTGATGCCTTGATGCAATCTTATGAAGAAAAACTTGAGTTGAAAGTCTCTATCCCTAGAAAACTCTAGGATGAGTGGGAACCAACTATTAAAATTAAAATTAAAGACCATGAGTTTTATGCTTTGTGTGATTTGGGTGCTAGTGTCTCCACCATCCCCAAAACTTTGTGTGATTTACTAGATTTCCGCGATTTTGATGATTGCTCTCTAAACTTGCATCTTGCGGATTCTACCATTAAGAAACCTATGGGAAGGATTAATGATGTTCTTATTGTTGCAAATAGGAATTATGTGCCCGTAGATTTCATTGTTCTTGATATAGATTGCAATCCTTCTTGCCCTATTATTCTTGGTAGACCTTTCCTTAGAACGGTTGGTGCGATTATTGATATGAACGAAGGGAATGTTAGATTTCAATTTCCATTAAAAAAGGGCATGGAACACTTTCCAAGAAAGAAAATAAAATTTCCATATGAAACTATCATGATAGCCACTTATGGATTGCCTACCAAAGATGGCAACACCTAGATCTATCCTCGCTTTTATGCCTAGCTAGTGGCGTTAAACGATAGCGCTTGTTGGGAGGCAACCAAATTTTATATTTATTACTTACTTCTTGATCATGTTTAGTAATAAATAAATTATCTATCCTATATTTTGGTTGTGTTTTTTGTGTTTGAATAGTGTTTGTGCCAAGTAGAACCGTTGGGAAGACTTGGGGAAAGTCTTGTTGAACTTGCTATAAAAACAGAAACTATAGCGCTCACGAGAACTGCTGTCATTTTTATTTGGAAAGTGCTATTTAGTTAATTATTTTTGAAGACGATTAATAGGTAAATTCCTCACGTCCAGAAATTTATTTTAGAAATATTGGGGTTCCATAAGTTTGCGTTAGTTACAGGTTACTACAGACTGTTCTGTTTTTGGCAGATTCTGTTTTTCGTGTGTTGTTTGCTTATTTTGATGAATCTATGGTTGGTAAAATAGTTTATAATCCATAGAGAAGTTGGAATGCAGTAGGTTTAACACCAATATAAATAAAGAATGAGTTCATTATAGTATCTTGAAGTGGTCTTTTGTTTTCTTTCTCTAATGGAGCTCGCGAGATTTTATTGAGTTTTGTGTTGTGAAGTTTTCAAGTTTTGTGTGAATTCTTGTGATGGATTATGGAACAAGGAGTGGCAAGAGCCTAAGCTTGGGGATGCCCATGGCACCCCCAAAATAATCCAAGGACACCAAAAATTCAAAGCTTGGGGATGCCCCGGAAGGCATCCCCTCTTTCGTCGACTTCCATCGGTAATTTTACTTGGAGCTATATTTTTATTCACCAACATGATATGTGTTTTGCTTGGAGCGTCTTGCATTATTTGTGTCTTTGGTTGTTAGTATGCCACAATCATCTTTGCTGTACACACCTTTTGAGAGAGCCATACATGAATTAGAATTTGATAGAATACTCTATGTGCTTCACTTATATCTTTTTGAGCTAAGTAGTTTTGCTCTATGTGCTTCACTTATATCTTTTGAGCGTTGTAATTTTGCTCTATGTGCTTCACTTAGATCTTTTAGAGCACGGTGGTGGATTTGTTTTAAAGAAACTATTGATCTCTCGTGCTTCACTTAAATTATTTTGAGAGTCTTAATAGCATGGTAATTTGCTTAATAATAACATGCTTGGTATTCAAGATTTGTGAAACTTTCTTTTGAGTGTGTTGAATACTAAGAAAAGTTGGATGCTTGATAATTGTTTTGAGATATGGAGGTAATAATATCAAAGTCATGCTAGTTGAGTAGTTGTGAATTTGAGACATGCTTGTGTTGAAGTCTGCAAGTCCCGTAGTATGCACGTATGGTAAACGTTATGTAACAAATTTGAAACATGAGGTGTTATTTGATTTTCCTCCTTATGAGTGGCGGTCGGGGATGAGCGATGGTCTTTTCCTACCAATCTATCCCCCTAGGAGCATGCGCGTAATACTTTGGTTTTTGATGGCTTGTAGATTTTTGCAATAAGTATATGAGTTCTTTATGACTAATCTTGAGTCCACGGATTATACGCACTCTCACCCTTCCATCCTTGCTAGCCTCTTCGGTACTGTGCATTGCCCTTTCTCACATCGAGAGTTGGTGCAAACTTCGCCGGTGCATCCAAACCCTGTGATATGATACGCTCTTTCACACATAAACCTCCTTATATCTTCCTCAAAACAGCCACCATACCTACCTATTATGGCATTTCCATAGCCATTCCGAGATATATTGCCATGCAACTTTCCACCATCCAGTTTATCATGACACATTCATCATTGTCATATTGCTTAGCATGATCATGTAGTTGACATAGTATTGTGGCAAAGCCACCGTTCATAATTTTTTTATACTTGTCACTCTTGATTCATGGCATATCCCGGTACACCGCCGGAGGCATCCATATAGAGTCATACTTTGTTCTAGTATCGAGTTGTAATCATTGAGTTGTAAATAAATAGAAGTGTGATGATCATCATTCAATAGAGCACTGCCCAAAAAAAGAGAAAGGCCAAAGAAAAAAAGAAGGCCCAAAAAAAGAAAATAAATAAAAAGGGGCACTGCTACTATCTTTTTTTCCACACTTGTGCTTCAAAGTAGCACCATGTTCTTCATATAGAGAATCTCTTAAGTTATCAGATTCATATACTAGTGGGAATTTTTCATTATAGAACTTGGCTTGTATATTCCAACAATGGGCCTCCTCAAGTGCCCTAGGTCTTCGTGAGCAAGCAAGTTGGATGCACACCCACTTAGTTTCTTTTGTTGAGCTTTCATACATTTATAGCTCTAGTGCATCCGTTGCATGGCAATCCCTACTCCTTGGATTAACATCAATCGATGGGCATCTCCATAGCCCATTGATTAGCCTCGTTGATGTGAGACTTTCTCATGTTTGTCTTCTCCACATAACCCCCATCATTATATTCTATTCCACGCATAGTGCTATATCCATGGCTCACGCTCATGTGTTGCATGAAAGTTTATGAGTTTGAAATTATTAAGGCATGAAACAATTTCTTGGCTTGTCATCGGGGTTGTGCATGATGAGAGCATTCTTGTGTGATGAAAATGGAGCATGAATAAACTATATGATTTTGTAGGGATGTACTTTCTTTGGCCATGTTACTTTAAGAAAACATAATTGCTTTGTTAGTTTGCTTGAAGTATTATTATTCTCTATGTCAATATGAACTTTTGTCTTGAATCTTCCTAATCTAAATATTGATACCACAATTAAGAAGATTTGCATTGAAATTATGCCAAGTAGCACTCCGCATCAAAAATTCTCTTTTTTATCATTTACCTACTCGAGGACGTGCAGGAATTAAGCTTGGGGATGCCTGATACGTCTCCAACGTATCTATAATTTTTGATTACTCCATGCTATATTATCTACTGTTTTGGACTATATTGGGCTTTATTTTCCACTTTTATATTATTTTTGGGACTAACCTATTAGCCGGAGGCCCAGCCCAGAATTGTTGTTTTTTGCCTATTTCGGTGTTTCGAAGAAACGGAATATCAAACGGAATGAAACCTTCGGGAACGTGATTTTCTCACCGAACGTGATCTAGGAGACTTGGACCCTACGCCAAGGCATCAGAGAGGCGGTCACGAGGGTGGGGGCGCCCCCTAGGGCGCGCCCCCCTGCCTCGTGGGCCCCTTGGAGCTCTACCGGCGTACTTCTTCCTCCTATATATACCTACGTACCCCCAAATGAATAGGGACGGAGCCAAAAACCTAATTCCACCGCCGCAACTTTCCGTATCCACGAGATCCCATCTTGGGGCCTGTTCCGGAGCTCCGCCGAAGAGGGTCGTCATCACGGAGGGCTTCTACATCATCATAGCCTCTCCGATGAAGTGTGAGTAGTTTACCTCAGACCTTCGGGTCCATAGTTAGTAGCTAGATGGCTTCTTCTCTCTTTTTGGATCTCAATACAAAGTTCTCCCCCTCTCTTGTGGAGATCTATTCGATGTAATCTTCTTTTTGCGGTGTGTTTGCTGAGATCGATGAATTGTGGGTTTATGATCATGTCTATCTATGAATAATATTTGAATCTTCTCTGAATTCTTTTATGTATGATTTGTTATCTTTGCAAGTCTCTTCGAATTATCCATTTGGTTTGGCCAACTAGATTGGTAGTTCTTGCCATGGGAGAAGTGCTTAGCTTTGGGTTCGATCTTGCAGTGTCCTTTCCCAGTGACAGAAGGGGCAGCAAGGCACGTATTGCATTGTTGCCATCGAGGATAACAAGATGGGGTTTATTTCATATTGCATGAATTTATCTCTCTACATCATGTCATCTTGCTTAAAGCGTTACTCTGTTTTTAACTTAATACTCTAGATGCATGCTGGATAGCGGTCGATGAGTGGAGTAATAGTAGTAGATGCAGAATCGTTTCGGTCTACTTGTCACGGACGTGATGCCTATATACATGATCATGCCTAGATATTCTCATAACTATGCTCAATTCTGTCAATTGCTCAACAGTAATTTGTTCACCCATCGTAGAATACTTATGCTCTTGAGAGAATCCACTAGTGAAACCTATGGCCCCCGGGTCTATTCTCATCATATCAATCTCCATCACTTTAATCTTGCTTTACTTTTTACTTTGCTTTTTATTTTTCACTTTGCATCTTTATACCAAAAATACCAAAAATATTATATCTATCAGATCTCACTCTCGTAAGTGACCGTGAAGGGATTGACAACCCCTAATCGCATTGGTTGCGAGTAGCTATCGTTTTGTGCAGGTACGAGGGACTTGAGCGTGGCCTCCTACTGGATTGATACCTTGGTTCTCAAAAACTGAGGGAAATTCTTCTTGCTACCTCTTGAGCTTGCGTTGGATTTCCCTGAAGAGGAAGGGATGATGCAGCAGAGTAGCGTAAGTATTTCCCTCAGTTTTTGGGAACCAAGGTATATCAATCCAGTAGGAGGCCACGCTCAAGTCCCTCGTACCTGCACAAAACGATAGCTACTCGCAACCAACGCGATTAGGGGTTGTCAATCCCTTCACGGTCACTTACGAGAGTGAGATCTGATAGATATAATATTTTTGGTATTTTTGGTATAAAGATGCAAAGTGAAAAATAAAAAGCAAAGTAAAAAAGTAAAGCAAGATTAAAGTGATGGAGATTGATATGATGAGAATAGACCCGGAGGCCATAGGTTTCACTAGTGGCTTCTCTCAAGAGCATAAGTATTTTACGGCGGGTGAACAAATTACTGTTGAGCAATTGACAGAATTGAGCATAGTTATGAGAATATCTAGGCATGATCATGTATATAGGCATCATGTATGTGACAAGTAGACTGAAACGATTCTGCATCTACTACTATTACTCCACTCATCGACCGCTATCCAGCATGCATCTAGAGTATTAAGTTAAAAACAGAGTAACGCTTTAAGCAAGATGACATGATGTACAGAGATAAATTCATGCAATATGAAATAACCCCATCTTGTTATCCTCGATGGCAACGATGCAATATGTGCCTTGCTGCCCCTTCTGTCACTGGGAAAGGACACCGCAAGATCGAACCCAAAGCTAAGCACTTCTCCCATGGCAAGAACTACCAATCTAGTTGGCCAAACCAAATGGATAACTCGAAGAGACTTGCAAAGATAACTAATCATACATAAAAGAATTTAGAGAAGATTCAAATATTATTCATAGATAGACTTGATCATAAACCCACAATTCATCGGTCTCAACAAACACACCGCGAAAAGAAGATTATATCGAATAGATCTCCACAAGAGAGGGGGAGAACTTTGTATTGAGATCCAAAAAGAGAGAAGAAGCCATCTAGCTACTAACTATGGACCCGAAGGTCTGAGGTAAACTACTCACACTTCATCGGAGAGGCTATGATGATGTAGAAGCTCTCCGTGATGACGGCCCTCTCCGGCGGAGCTCCGGAACAGGCCCCAAGATGGGATCTCGTGGATACAGAAAGTTGCGGCGGTGGAATTAGGTTTTTGGCTCCATCCCTATTCGTTTGGGGGTACGTTGGTATATATAGGAGGAAGAAGTACGTCGGTGGAGCTCCGAGGGGCCCATGAGGCAGGGGGCGCACCCTAGGGGGGGCCCACCCTCGTGACCGCCTCTTTGATGCCTTGGCGTAGGGTCCAAGTCTCCTGGATCATGTTCGGTGAGAAAATCACGTTCCCGAATGTTTCATTCCGTTTGGACTCCGTTTGATATTCTGTTTCTTCGAAACACTGAAATAGGCAAAAAAACAGCAATTCTGGGCTGGGCCTCCGGTTAATAGGTTAGTCCCAAAAATAATATAAAAGTGGAAAATAAAGCCCAATATAGTCCAAAACAGTAGATAATATAGCATGGAGCAATAAAAAATTATAGATACGTTGGAGACGTATCATTCACCTCCACGATCAGATCATAGAAACTTAATTTTCTTGTTATGATGATTTTCCACTTCACTCTGAAATTCTTTGAACTTTTTGAATGTTTCAGACTTATGTTTCATCAAGTAGATATACCCATATCTGCTCAAATCATTTGTGAAGGTTAGAAAATAACAATACCCGCCATGAGCATCAACACTCATCGGACCGCATACATCTGTATGTATTATTTCCAATAAGTCTGTTGCTCACTCCATTGTACCGGAGAACGGAGTCTTAGACATCTTCCCATGACGCTTGGTTCGCAAGTATCAAGTGATTCCAAAAGCCCATCAGCATGGAGTTTCTTCATGCACTTTACACCAATATGACCAAAACGGCAGTGCCACAAATAAGTTGCACTATCATTATTAAACTTATATATTTTGGCTTCAATACTATGAATATGTGTATCACTACTATCGAGATTCAATAAAAACAGACCACTCATCAAGGGGGCATGACCATAAAAGATATTACTCATATAAATAGAAGAACCATTATTCTCTGATTTAAATGAATAATCGTCTCGCATCAAACAAGATCCAGACATAATGTTCATGCTTAACGCTGGCACCAAATAACAATTATTCAGGTCTATAATCCCGAAGGAAGATGTAGAGGTAGCATGCCGACCGCGATCACATCGACTTTGGAACCATTTCCCACGCGCATCATCACCTCGTCCTTAGCAAATCTTCGCTTAATCCGTAGCCCCTATTTTGAGTTGCAAATGTGAGCAAGAGAACCAGTATCAAATACGCAGGCGCTACTACGAGAATTAGTAAGGTACACATCAATAACATGTATATCAAATATACCTTTCACTTTGCCATCATTCTTATCCGCCAAATACTTGGGGCAGTTCTACTTCCAGTGACCAGTCCCTTTGCAGTAGAAGCACTCAGTCTCAGGTCTAGGTCCAGACTTGGGCTTCTTCACTTGAGCAGCAACTTTCTTGATGTTCTTCTTGAAGTAACCCTTCTTCCCTTCGCCCTTTTCTTGAAACTAGTGGTCTTGTTAAGCATCAACACTTGATGCTCCTTCTTGATTTCTACATCCGCAACTTTTAGCATCGCGAAGTGCTCGGGAATTGTCTTATCCATCCCTTGCATATTATAGTTCATCACGAAGCTTTTGTACCTTGGTGGCAGTGATTGAAGAACTCTGTCAATGACAGGAAGATAAACTCCCAGTTGAGTCAAGTGGTGGTGGTACCCAGACATTCTGAGTATATGTTCACTTACAGAACTATTCTCCTCCATCTTGCAGCTGTAGAACTTATTGGAGACTTCAATCCAGACATTTGCTTGAAATATTAACTTCAACTCCTGGAACATCTCATATGCTCCATGACGTTCAAAACGTCGTTGAAGTCCCGGTTCTAAGACGTAAAGCATGGCACCCTGAACTATCGAGTGGTCATCAGTTTTACTTTGCCAGACGTTCTTAACGTCATCAACAACATCTGCAGCAGGCCTAGCACCTAGCGGTGCTTCCAGGACGTAATTCTTCTTGTGCAGCAATGAGGATAATCCTCAAGTTACGGACCCAATCCGTGTAGTTGCTACCATCATCTTTCAACTTAGCTTTCTCTAGGAACGCATTAAAATTCAAAGGAACAGTAGCACGGGCCATTTATCTACAACAACATAGACATGCAAAATACTATCAGGTACTAACTTCATGATAAATTAAAGTTCAATTAATCATATTACTTAAGAACTCCCACTTAGATAGACATCCCTCTAATCATCTAAGTGATCACTTATCCATATCAACTAAATCATGTCCCATAATCACGTGAGATGGAGAAGTTTTCAATGGTGAACATCACTATGTTGATCATATCTACTATATGATTCACGCTCGACCTTTCGGTCTTAGTGTTCCGAGGCCATATCTGCATATGCTAGGCTCGTCAAGTTTAACCCGAGTATTCTGCGTGTGCAAAACTAGCTTGCACCCGTTGTATGTGAACATAGAGCATATCACACCCTATCATCACGTGGTGTCTCGGCACGACGAACTATAGCAACGGTGCATACTCAGGGAGAACACTTGTACCTAGAAATTTAGTGAGAGATCATCTTATAATGCTACCGCCGTACTAAGCAAAAATAAGATGCATAAAGGATAAACATCACATGCAATCAAAATAAGTGATATGATATGGCCATCATCATCTTGTGCCTTTGATCTCCATCTCCAAAGCACCATCATGATCACTATCGTCACCGGCTTGACAACTTGATCTCCATCGTAGCATTGTTGTCGTCTCGCCAACTATTGCTTCTACGACTATTGCTACCGCTTAGTGATAAAGTAAAGCAATTACATGGCGATTGCATTTCATACAATAAAGCGACAACCATATGGCTCTTGCCAGTTGCCGATAACTGTTACAAAACATGATCATCTAATACAACAATTTATATCATCACGTCTTGACCATATCACATCACAACATGCCCTGCAAAAACAAGTTAGACGTCCTCTACTTTGTTGTTGCGAGTTTTTACGTGGCTGCTACGGGCTTCTAGCAAGAACCGTTCTTACCTATGCATCAAAAACTACAATGATTTTTCGTCAAGTGTGTTGTTTTAACATTCAACAAGGACCGGGCGTAGTCACACTTGATTCAACTAAAGCTGGAGAAAGATACACCCACTAGCCACCAGTGTGCGAAGCACGTCGACAGAACCAGTCTCATGAACGCAGCCATGTAATGTCGGTCTGGGCCGCTTCATCCAACAATACCGCCGATTCAAAGTATGACATGCTGGTAAGCAGTATGACTATTACCGCCCACAACTCTTTGTGTTCTACCCGTGCATATAACATCTACGCATAGACCTGGCTCGGATGCCACTATTGGTGAATGCAGTATTTTGAAAAAAATTCTACGATCACGCAAGATCTATCTAGGAGATGCATAACAACGAGAGGGGAGAGTGTGTCTACGTACCCTCCTAGACTGAAAGCGGAAGCGTTTAGTAACATAGTTGATGTAGTCGAACGTCTTCGCGATCCAACCGATCAAGTACCGAACGCACGACACCTCCGTGATTTGCACACGTTCAGCTTGGTGACGTCCCTCATACTCTTGGTCCAGCTGAGGCCGAGGGTGAGTTCCGTCAGCACGACGATGTGTTGATGGTGATGATGAAGTTACCGACGTAGGGCTTCGCCTAAGCACTACGACAATATGACTGAGGTGTAAAACTGTGGAGGGGGGCACCGCACACGGCTAAAGATCAACTTGTGTGTCTATGGGGTGCCCCCTCCCCCGTATATAAAGGAGGGGAGGAGGAGGGCCGGCCTCAAGGGGCGCGCACAAGGGGGGATTCCTACTCCTAGTAGGACTAGGTTTCCCCCTTTCCTAGTCCAAGTAGGAGAAGAAGGAAGGAGAGGACGAAGAGAAGGAAATGGGGGGCTAGCCCTAGTCCTATTCGGTTTGGGCAAGGGGGGCGCACGCCACCTCTTGGCCTGCCTCATCTCTTCCACTACTAGGCACATGAGGCCCAATAACTTCCCCGGGGGTTCCGGTAACCCTCGGTACTCCGAAACTTATCCAAAATGACCCGAACCATTCCGGTGTCTGAATGTAGCCTTCCAATATATGAATCTTTATGTCTCGACCATTTCGAGACTCCTCATCATGTCTGTGATCACATTCGGGACTCCTAACAACCTTCGGTACATCAAATCACATAACTCATAATACATATCGTCATCGAACGTTAAGCGTGCGGACCCTACGGGTTCGAGAACTATGTAGACATGACCGAGACACATCTCCGATCAATAACCAATAGCGGAACTTGGATGCTCATATTGGTTCCTACATATTCTACGAAGATCTTTATCGGTCAAACCGCATAACAACATACGTTGTTCCCTTTGTCATCTGTATGTTACTTGCCCAAGATTCGATCGCCGGTATCATCCTACCTAGTTCAATCTCGTTACCGGCAAGTCTCTTTACTCGTTCCGTAATGCATCATCCCATGACTAACTCATTAGTCACATTGCTTGCAAGGCTCATAGTGATGTGCATTACCGAGAGGGCCTAGAGATACCTCTCCGATACACAGAGTGACAAATCCTAATCTCGATCTATGCCAACTCAAAAAACACCATCATAGACACCTATAGAGCATCTTTATAATCACCCAGTTACGCTGTGATGTTTGATAGCACACAAGTGTTCCTCCGGTATTCGGGAGTTGCATAATCTCATGGTCATAGGAACATGTATAAGTCATGAAGAAAGCAATAGCAATAAACTAAACGATCATAGTGCTAAGCTAACGGATGGGTCTAGTCCATCACATCATTCTCTAATGATGTGATCCCGTTTATCAAATGACAACACATGTCCATGGCTAGGAAACTTAACCATCTTTGATTAACGAGCTAGTCAAGTAGAGGCATACTAGGGACACTCTGTGTTAGGGAACGTAGTAATTTCAAAAAAATTCCTACGCACACGCAAGATCATGGTGATGCATAGCAACGAGAGGGGAGAGTGTTGTCCACGTACCCTCTAGACCGAAAGCGGAAGCGTTAGCACAACGCGGTAGATGTAGTCGCACGTCTTCACGATCCGATCGATCAAGTACCGAATGTACAACACCTCCGAGTTCAGCACACGTTCAGCCCGATGATGTCCCTCGAACTCCGATCCAGCCGAGTGTTGAGGGAGAGTTTCGTCAGCACGACGGCGTGGTGACGATATTGATGTTCTACCAACGCACGGCTTCACCTAAGCACCGCTAGAGTATTATCGAGGTGGACTGTGGTGGAGGGGGGCACCACACACGGCTAAGAGATCAATGATCAATTGTTGTGTCTCTAGGGTGCCCCCTGCCCCCATATATAAAGGAGCAAGGGGGTGCGACCGGCTAGGGGAGAAGGCGCGCCGGAGGAGTCCTACTCCCACCGAGAGTAGGACTCCCCTCCTTTTTCCTAGTTGGATTAGGACTTGGGGGGAAGGAGGAGAGAGGGGAAAGGAAAGGGGGGGCGTCGCCCCCCCCCCCCCCCCCTCCTTGTCCAATTTGGACTTGGGGGAAGGGGCGCGCGGCTGCCCCTTGGCCGCCTCTCCTCTTCCTCCACTTGGGCCCATAAGGCCCAATAGCCTCCGGGGTGTTTCGGTAATCCCTCCGGTACTCCGGTAAAATCACTATTTCACCCGGAACACTTCCGATATCCAAATATAGGCTTCCAATATATCAATCTTCATGTCTCGACCATTTCGAGACTCCTCGTCATGTCCGTGATCACATACGGGACTCCGAAAAACCTTCGGTACATCAAAACATATAAACTCATAATATAACTGTCATCATAACGTTAAGCGTGCGGACCCTGCGGGTTCGAGAACTGTGTAGACATGACCGAGACATGTCTCCGGTCAATAACCAATAGCGGAACCTGGATGCTTATCGGTCAGACCGCATAACAACATACGTTGTTCCCTTTGTCATTGATGTGTTACTTGCCCGAGATTCGATCGTCGGTATCTCAATACCTAGTTCAATCTCGTTACCGGCAAGTCTCTTTACTCGTTCCACAATACATCATCCCGCAACTAACTCATTAGTTGCAATGCTTGCAAGGCTTAAGTGATGTGCATTACCGAGAGGGCCCAGAGATACCTCTCCGACAATCGGAGTGACAAATCCTAATCTCGAAATACGCCAACCCAACAAGTACCTTCGGAGACACCTGTAGAGCACCTTTATAATCACCCAGTTACGTTGTGACGTTTGGTAGCACACAAAGTGTTCCTCCGGTAAATGGGATTTGCATAATCTCATAGTCATAGGAACATGTATAAGTCATGAAAAAAGCAATAGCAACATACTAAATGATCGTGTGCTAAGCTAACAGAATGGGTCATGTCAATCACATCATTCTCCCAATGATGTGATCTTGTTAATCAAATGACAACTCATGTCAATGGCTAGGAAACTTAACCATCTTTGATCAACGAGCTAGTCAAGTAGAGACATACTAGTGACACTATGTTTGTCTATGTATTCACACATGTATTATGTTTCCAGTTAATACAATTCTAGCATGAATAATAAACATTTATCATGATATAAGGAAATAAATAATAACTTTATTATTGCCTCTAGGGCATATTTCCTTCAGTCTCCCACTTGCACTAGAGTCAATAATCTAGATTACACAGTAATGATTCTAACACCCATGGAGCCTTGGTGCTGATCATGTTTTGCTCGTGGAAAAGGCTTAGTCAATGGGTCTGCAACATTCAGATCCATACGTATCTTGCAAATTTCTATGTCTCCCACCTGGACTAGATCCCTGATGGAATTGAAGCGTCTCTTGATGTGCTTGGTTCTCTTGTGAAATCTGGATTCCTTCGCCAAGGCAATTGCACCAGTATTGTCACAAAAGATTTTCATTGGACCCGATACACTAGGTATGACACCTAGATCGGATATGAACTCCTTCATCCAGACTCCTTCATTTGCTGCTTCTGAAGCAGCTATGTACTCCGCTTCACATGTAGATCCCGCCACGATGCTTTGTTTAGAACTGCACCAACTGACAGCTCCTCCGTTCAATGTAAACATGTATCCGGTTTGCGATTTAGAATCGTCCAGATCAGTGTCCAAGCTTGCATCAACGTAACCATTTATGATGAGCTCTTTGTCACCTCCATAAACGAGAAACCAATCCTTAGTCCTTTTCAGGTACTTCAGGATGTTCTTGACCGTTGTCCAGTGATCCACTCCTGGATTACTTTGGTACCTCCCTGCTAGACTTATAGCAAGGCACACAATAGGTCTGGTACACAGCATTGCATACATGATCAAGCCTATGGCTGAAGCATAGGGTGTTGGAAATATGCCCTAGAGGCAATAATAAATAAGTTATATTTCCTTGTTCATGATAATCGTTTATTATCCATGCTATAATTGTATTGATAGGGAACTCAGATACATGTGTGGATACATAGACAACACCGTGTCCCTAGTAAGCCTCTAGTTGACTAGCTCGTTAATCAACAGATGGTTACGGTTTCCTAACCATGGACATTGGATGTCGTTGATAATGGGATCACATCATTAGGAGAATGATGTGATGGACAAGACCCAATCCTAAGCATAGCACTAGATCGTGTAGTTCGTATGCTAAAGCTTTGCTAATGTCAAGTATCATTTCCTTAGACCATGAGATTGTGCAACTCCCGGATACCGTAGGAGTGCTTTGGGTGTGCCAAACATCACAACGTAACTGGGTGGCTATAAAGGTACATTACAGGTATCTCCGAAAGTGTCTGTTGGGTTGGCACGAATCGAGACTGGGATTTGTCACTCCGTGTGACGGAGAGGTATCTCTGGGCCCACTCGGTAGGACATCATCATAATGTGCACGATGTGATCAAGGAGTTGATCACGGGATGATGTGTTACAGAACGAGTAAAGAGACTTGCCGGTAACGAGATTGAACAAGGTATCGGGATACCGACAATCGAATCTCGGGCAAGTATCGTACCGATAGACAAAGGGAATTGTATACGGGATTGATTAAGTCCTTGACATCGTGGTTCATCCGATGAGATCATCATGGAACATGTGGGAGCCAACATGGGTATCCAGATCCCGCTGTTGGTTATTGACCGGAGAACGTCTCGGTCATGTCTGCATGTCTCCCGAACCCGTAGGGTCTACACACTTAAGGTTCGATGACGCTAGGGTTATAAAGGAAGTTTGTATGTGGTTACCGAATGTTGTTCGGAGTCCCGGATGAGATCCCGGACGTCACGAGGAGTTCCGGAATGGTCCGGAGGTAAAGATTTATATATGGGAAGTCCTGTTTTGGTCACCGGAAAAGTTTCGGGGTTTATCGGTAACGTACCGGGACCACCGGGAGGGTCCCGGGGGTCCACCAAGTGGGGCCACCAACCCCAGAAGGCTGCGTGGGCCAAGTGTGGGAGGGGACCAGCCCCTAGGAGGGCTGGTGCGCCCCCCACAAGGGGCCCAAGGCGCAAGAAAGAGTGGGAGGGGCAAACCCTAGTCCAGTTGGGCCTTAAGGCCCACCTAGTGGGCTCCTTCCCCTCTCCCCCCTCTTGGCCGCCACCCTTGGCCCCATCTAGGGCTGCCGCCCCCCCTAGGGGTGGGAACCCTAGAGGGGGCGCAGCCCTCCCCTTCCCCTATATATATGAGGCCATAGGGCTGCCCACAATAGGCGATTAGATCTCTCTTGGTGCAGCCCTGCGTCTCTCTCTCCCTCCTCTTCTGTGGTGCTTGGCGAAGCCCTGCAGGATAGCCACGCTCCTCCATCACCACCACGCCGTTGTGCTGCTGCTGGAAGGAGTCTTCCTCATCCTCTCCCTCTCTCCTTGCTGGATCAAGGCGTGGGAGACGTCACCGGGCTGTACGTGTGTTGAACGCGGAGGTGTCGTGCGTTCGGCACTTGGTCATCGGTGATTTGAATCACGACGAGTACGACTCCATCAACCCTGTTCACTTGAACGCTTCCGCTTAGCGATCTACAAGGGTATGTAGATGCACTCTCCTTCCCCTCGTTGCTAGTCTCTCCATAGATAGATCTTGGTGACACGTAGGAAAATTTTGAATTTCTGCTACGTTCCCCAACAGTGGCATCATGAGCTAGGTCTATTGCGTAGATTCTATGCACGAGTAGAACACAAAGTAGTTGTGGGCGTTGATTTTGTTCAATATGCTTGCCGTTACTAGTCTTATCTTGATTCGGCGGCATCGTGGGATGAAGCGGCCCGGACCGACCTTACACGTACTCTTACGTGAGACTGGTTCCACCGACTGACATGCACTAGTTGCATAAGGTGGCTAGCGGGTGTCTGTCTCTCCCACTTTAGTCGGATCGGATTTGATGAAAAGGGTCCTTATGAAGGGTAAATAGCAATTGGCATATCACGTTGTGGTCTTTGCGTAGGTAAGAAACGTTCTTGCTAGAAACCCATAGCAGCCACGTAAAACATGCAAACAACAATTAGAGGACGTCTAACTTGTTTTTGCAGGGTATGCCATGTGATGTGATATGGCCAAAGGATGTGATGAATGATATATGTGATGTATGAGATTGATCATGTTCTTGTAATAGGAATCACGACTTGCATGTCGATGAATATGACAACCGGCAGGGCCATAGGAGTTGTCTTTATTTATTTATGACCTGCGTGTCAACTTAAACGTCATGTAATTACTTTACTTTATTGCTAACCGTTAGCCATAGTAGTAGAAGTAATAGATGGCGAGGCAACTTCATGAAGACACGATGATGGAAATCATGATGATGGAGATCATGGTGTCATGCCGGTGACGATGATGATCATGGAGCCCCGAAGATGGAGATCAAAAGGAGCAAAGTGATGATGGCCATATCATGTCACTATTTGATTGCATGTGATGTTTATCATGTTTATACATCTTATTTGCTTAGAACGACGGTAGTAAATAAGATGATCCCTTATTAAAATTTCAAGAAGTGTTCTCCCCTAACTGTGCACCGTTGCGACAGTTCGTGTTTCGAAGCACCACGTGATGATCGGGTGTTAGATTCTAACGTTCACATACAACGGGTGTAAGACAGATTTACACACGCAAAACACTTAGGGTTAACTTGACGAGCCTAGCATGTACAGACATGGCCTCGGAACACAGAAGACCGAAAGGTCGAGCATGAGTCGTATAGAAGATACGATCAACATGAAGATGTTCACCGACGTTGACTAGTCCGTCTCACGTGATGATCGGACACGGCCTAGTTGACTCGGATCATGTAATCACTTAGATACTGGAGGGATGTCTATCTAAGTGGGAGTTCATAAGATGAACTTAATTATCCTGAACATAGTCAAAAGGATTTTGCAAATTATGTCGTAGCTTACGCTATAGTTCTACTGTTTAGATATGTTCCTAGAGGAAAATTAGTTGAAAGTTGATAGTAGCAAGTATGCGGACTAGGTCCGTAAACTGAGGATTGTCCTCATTGCTTCTTAGAAGGCTTATGTCCTTAATGCACCGCTCAGTGTGCTGAACCTCGAACGTCGTCTGTAGATGTTGCGAACATCTGACATACACGTTTTGATAACTACATGATAGTTCAGTTAAACGGTTTAGAGTTGAGGCACCGAAGACGTTTTGAAACATCGCGAAACATATGAGATGTTTTGAGGGCTGAAATTGGGATTTCAGGCTCGTGCCCATGTCAAGAGGTATAAGACCTCCGACGATTTTCTTAGCCTACAAACTAAGGAGAAAAGCTCAATTGTTGAGCTTGTGCTCAGATTGTCTGAGTACAACAATCATTTGAATCGAGTGGGAGTTGATCTTCCAGATGAGATAGTGATGTTTATCCGAAGTCATTACCACCAAGCTGCTAGAGCTTCGTGATGAACTATAATATATCAGGGACATATATGATGATCCTTGAGATATTCGCGATGGTTGACACCACAAAGTAGAAATCAAGAAGGAGCATCAATTGTTGATGGTTGGTGAAACCACTAGTTTCAAGAAGGGCAAGGGAAAGAAGGGATACTTCATGAAACAGCAATTCAGCTGCTGCTCTAGTGAAGAAACCCAAGGTTGAACCCAAACCCGAGACTAAGTGCTTCTGTAATAAGAGGAACAGCCACTGGAGCAGAATTACCCTAGATACTTGGTAGATAAGAAGGCTGGCAAGGTCGATAGAAGTATATTGGATATACATTATGTTAATGTGTACTTTACTAGTACTCCTAGTAGCACCAGGGTATTAGATACCGGTTCGATTGCTAAGTGTTAGTAACTCGAAATAAAAGCTACGGACTAAACGGAGACTAGCTAAAGGTGAGCTGATGATATGTGTTGGAAGTATTTCCAATGTTGATATGATCAAACATCGCACGCTCCCTCTACCATCGAGATTGGTGTTTGCGTTGAGCATAGACATGATTGGATTATGTCTATCGCAATACGGTTATTCATTTAAGAAGAATAATGGTTACTCTGTTTATTTGAATAATATCTTCAATGGTCTTACACCTAAAATGAATGGTTTATTGAATCTCGATCGTAGTGATACACATGTTCATGCCAAAAGATAGTAATGATAGTACCACCTACTTGTGGCACTGCCACGTAAGTCATATCGGTATAAAACGCATGAGGAAGCTCCATGTTGATGGATCTTTGGGCTCACTCATTTTTGAAAAGTTTGAGACATGCGAACCATGTCTATTGGTGTATATGCATGAGGAAACTCCATGCAAATGGACCGTTTGTACTCAATTGATTTTGAATCACTTGAGACATGCAAATCATACCACATGGGCAAGATGACTAAAAGCCTCGGTTTCAGTAAAATGGAACTAGAAAGCAACTTGCTGGAAGTAATACATTTTGATGTGTGCAGTCCAATGAGTGCTGAGGCGTGTAGTGGATATCGTTATGTTCTTACTTCACAGATGATTTGAGTAGATATTGAGTATATTTACTTGATGAATCACGAGTCTGAATTATTGAAAGGTTCAAGTAATTTCAGGGTGAAGTTGAAAGATCGTCGTGACAAGAGGATAAAGTATCTATGATATGATCATAGAGATGAATATCTGAATTACGAGTTTGGCACAGAATTAAGACATTGTGGAAATTGT
The DNA here is from genome assembly GCA_034509565.1 of Triticum monococcum. Classification (NCBI taxonomy): domain Eukaryota; kingdom Viridiplantae; phylum Streptophyta; class Magnoliopsida; order Poales; family Poaceae; genus Triticum; species Triticum monococcum. Next base: position 119,698,833 of record CM067846.1, on the reverse strand, counting down.
TTCACAACTGATACAGCCTGGAACACCATAGTGTGATGGTGTGTCCGAACATCATAACTGCACCCTATTGGATATGATGCATACCATGATGTCTCTTATCGAATTACCACAATAGTTTATGGGTTAGGCGTTAGAGACAACCACATTCACTTTAAAAGGGGGCACCACGTAATTCCGATGAGATGACACCGTATGAACTATGGTTTAGAGAAACCTAAGCTGTCATTTCTTAAAAGTTTGGGCTGCGACGCTTATATGGAAAAGTTTCAGGCTGATAAGCTCGAACCCAAAGCGGATAAATGCATCTTCATAGGACACCCAAAACTGTTGGGTATACCTCCTGTCTCAGATTCGAAAGCAATAAGGGATTGTTTCTAGAATCGGGTCCTTTCTTGAGGAAAAGTTTCTCTCGAAAGAATTGAGTGGGAGGATGGTGGAGACTTGATGAGGTTATTAAACCGTTACTTCAACTAGTGTATAGCAGGGCACAAAGAGTTGTTCCTGTGGCACCTACACCAATTGAAGTGGAAGCTTATGATATTGATCACGAGACTTCGGATCAAGTCACTCCCAAACCTCGTAGAATGACAAGGATGCGCACTACTTCTGAGTGGTACGTAATCCTGTCTTGGAAGTCATGGTGCGAGACAACAATGAACCTACGAGCTATGGAGAAACGATGGTGGGCCTGGATTCCGATAGATGGCTCGAGGCCATAAAATCCGAGAGAGGATCCATGTATGAAAGCAAAGTGTAGACTTTGGCAGAACGACTCGATGGTCATAAGGCTGTTGAGTACAGGTGGATTTTAAAAGGAAGACAGACAATGATGGTAAGTGTCACCATTGAGAAAGCTCGACTTGTCGTTAAGATGTTTCCCGACAAGTTCAAGGAGTTGACTACGATGAGACTTTCTCACACGTAGCGATGCTAAGAGTCTGTTGGAATTATATTAGCGATTACTGCATTATTTATGAAATCTTGCAGATAGGATGTCAAAACATTGTTTCCTCGACGATTTTCTTGAGGAAAGGTTGTATGTGATACAACTGGAAGGTTTTGTCAATACTTAAAGATGCTAATAAGTATGCAAAGCTCCAGCAATCCTTCTAAGGACTGGAGTAAGCATCTCGGAGTTGGAATGTATGCTTTGATGAGATGGTCAAAGATTTTGGTGTATACAAAGTTTATGAGAAACTTGTATTTCCAAAGAAGTGAGTGGGAGCACTATGACATTTCTGATAAGTATATGTGGATGACATATTGTTGATCAGAAGTGACATAGAATTTCTGGAAAGCATATAGGGTTATTTGAAAAGTGTTTTTCAATGAAAGCCTGGATTAAGCTACTTGAGCATTGAGCATCAAGATCTATAAGGATAGATCAAAACGCTTAATGGTACTTTCAAATGAGCACATACCTTGACATGATCTTGAAGGTGTTCAAGATGGATCAGTCAAAGAAGGAGTTCTTGCCTGAGTTGTAAGGTATGAAGTTAAAGCTCGACCACGGCAGAATAGAGAGAAAGGAACGAAGGTCGTCCCCTATGCTTAAGACATAGGCTCTACAGTATGCTATGCTGTGTACCGCACCTGAAGTGTGCCTTGCCATGAGTCAGCCAAGGGGTACAAGAGTGATCCAAGAATGGATCACAGGACAGCGGTCAAAGTTATCCTTAGTAACTAGTGGACTAAGGAATTTTCTCGATTATGGAGGTGGTAAAAGAGTTCGTCGTAAAGGGTTACGTCGATGCAAGCTTAACACCTATCCGGATAGCTCTGAGTAGAGATACCGGATACATATAATGGAGCAACAATTTAGAATAGCTCCAAGTAGAACAGTTATTTGGAATAGCTCCAAATAGAACGTGGTAGCTACATCTAGGAGATGACATAGAGATTTGTAAAGCACACATGGATCTGGAAGGTTCAGACCCATTGACTATAACCTCTCTCACAAGCAACATGATCAAACCTAGAACTCATTGAGTGTTAATCACATAAGTGATGTGAACTAGACTACTGACTCTAGTAAACTCTTGGGTGTTAGTCACATGGCGATGTGACCTGTGAGTGTTAATCACATGGCGATGTGAACTAGATTATTGACTCTAGTGCAAGTGGGAGACTGTTGGAAATATGCCCTAGAGGCAATAATAAATAAGTTATATTTCCTTGTTCATGATAATCGTTTATTATCCATGCTATAATTGTATTGATAGGGAACTCAGATACATGTGTGGATACATAGACAACACCGTGTCCCTAGTAAGCCTCTAGTTGACTAGTTCGTTAATCAACAGATGGTTACGGTTTCCTAACCATGGACATTGGATGTCGTTGATAACGGGATCACATCATTAGGAGAATGATGTGATGGACAAGACCCAATCCTAAGCATAGCACTAGATCGTGTAGTTCGTATGCTAAAGCTTTGCTAATGTCAAGTATCATTTCCTTAGACCATGAGATTGTGCAACTCCCGGATACCGTAGGAGTGCTTTGGGTGTGCCAAACGTCACAACGTAACTGGGTGGCTATAAAGGTACATTACAGGTATCTCCGAAAGTGTCTGTTGGGTTGGCACGAATCGAGACTGGGATTTGTCACTCCGTGTGACGGAGAGGTATCTCTGGGCCCACTCGGTAGGACATCATCATAATGTGCACGATGTGATCAAGGATTTGATCACGGGATGATGTGTTACAGAACGAGTAAAGAGACTTGCCGGTAACGAGATTGAACAAGGTATCGGCATACCGACGATCGAATCTCGGGCAAGTATCGTACCGATAGACAAAGGGAATTGTATACGGGATTGATTAAGTCCTTGACATCGTGGTTCATCCGATGAGATCATCGTGGAACATGTGGGAGCCAACATGGGTATCCAGATCCCGCTGTTGGTTATTGACCGGAGAACGTCTCGGTCATGTCTGCATGTCTCCCGAACCCGTAGGGTCTACACACTTAAGGTTCGATGACGCTAGGGTTATAAAGGAAGTTTGTATGTGGTTACCGAATGTTGTTCGGAGTCCCGGATGAGATCCCGGACGTCACGAGGAGTTCCGGAATGGTCCGGAGGTAAAGATTTATATATGGGAAGTCCTGTTTTGGTCACCGGAAAAGTTTCGGGGTTTATCGGTAACGTACCGGGACCACCGGGAGGGTCCCGGGGGTCCACCAAGTGGGGCCACCAACCCCAGAAGGCTGCGTGGGCCAAGTGTGGGAGGGGACCAGCCCCTAGGAGGGCTGGTGCGCCCCCCACAAGGGGCCCAAGGCGCAAGAAAGAGTGGGAGGGGCAAACCCTAGTCCAGTTGGGCCTTAAGGCCCACCTAGTGGGCTCCTTCCCCTCTCCCCCCTCTTGGCCGCCACCCTTGGCCCCATCTAGGGCTGCCGCCCCCCCTAGGGGTGGGAACCCTAGAGGGGGCGCAGCCCTCCCCTTCCCCTATATATATGAGGCCATAGGGCTGCCCACAATAGGCGATTAGATCTCTCTTGGTGCAGCCCTGCGTCTCTCTCTCCCTCCTCTTCTGTGGTGCTTGGCGAAGCCCTGCAGGATAGCCACGCTCCTCCATCACCACCACGCCGTTGTGCTGCTGCTGGAAGGAGTCTTCCTCATCCTCTCCCTCTCTCCTTGCTGGATCAAGGCGTGGGAGACGTCACCGGGCTGTACGTGTGTTGAACGCGGAGGTGTCGTGCGTTCGGCACTTGGTCATCGGTGATTTGAATCACGACGAGTACGACTCCATCAACCCTGTTCACTTGAACGCTTCCGCTTAGCGATCTACAAGGGTATGTAGATGCACTCTCCTTCCCCTCGTTGCTAGTCTCTCCATAGATAGATCTTGGTGACACGTAGGAAAATTTTGAATTTCTGCTACGTTCCCCAACATAGGGAACATCTTTCATTTTCTCTCTATCTTCTGTAGTGGTCGGGCATTGAGTCTTACTCAACTTTACACCTTGTAACACAAGCAAGAACCCTTTCTTTGCTTGATCCATTTTGAACTTCTTCAAAACTTTGTCAAGGTATGTGCTTTGTGAAAGTACAATTAAACGTCTTGATCTATCTCTATAGATCTTAATGCCCAATATGTAAGCAGCTTCACCGAGGTCTTTCATTGAAGAACTCTTATTCAAGTATCCCTTTATGCTATCCAGAAATTCTCTATCATTTCCAATCAGTAATATGTCATCCACATATAATATCAGAAATGTTACAGAGCTCCCACTCACTTTCTTGTAAATACAGGCTTCTCCAAAAGTCTGTACAAAACCAAATGCTTTGATCACACTATCAAAGCGTTTATTCCAACTCCGAGAGGCTTGCACCAGTCCATAAATGGATCGCTGGAGCTTGCACACTTTGTTAGCTCCCTTTGGATCGACAAAACCTTCCGGTTGCATCATATACAACTCTTCTTCCAAAAATCCATTCAGGAATGCAGTTTTGACATCCATCTGCCAAATTTCATAATCATAAAATGCAACAATCGCTAACATGATTCGGACAGACTTAAGCATCGCTACGGGTGAGAAGGTCTCATCGTAGTCAATCCCTTGAACTTGTCAAAAACCTTTTGCAACAAGTCGAGCTTTGTAGATAGTAACATTATCGTCAGCGTCAGTCTTCTTCTTGAAGATCCATTTATTCTCAATTGCTTGCCGATCATCGGGCAAGTCAACCAAAGTCCACACTTTGTTCTCATACATGGATCCCATCTCAGATTTCATGGCTTCTAGCCATTTTGCGGAATCTGGGATCACCATCGCTTCTTCATAGTTCGTAGGTTCATCATGATCTAGTAGCATGACTTCCAGAACAGGATTACCGTACCACTCTGGTGCGGATTGTACTCTGGTTGATCTACGAGGTTCAGTAGCAACTTGATCTGAAGTTCCATGATCATCATCATTAACTTCCTCACTAATTGGTGTAGGTGTCACAGAAACCGGTTTCTGTGATGTACTACTTTCCAATAAGGGAGCAGGTATAGTTACCTCATCAAGTTGTACTTTCCTCCCACTCACTTCTTTCGAGAGAAACTCCTTCTCTAGAAAGGATCCATTCTTAGCAACGAATGTCTTGCCTTCGGATCTGTGATAGAAGGTGTACCCAATAGTCTCCTTTGGGTATCCTATGAAGACATATTTCTCCGATTTGGGTTCGAGCTTATCAGGTTGAAGCTTTTTCACATAAGCATCGCAGCCCCAAACTTTCAGAAATGACAACTTTGGTTTCTTGCCAAACCACAGTTCATAAGGCGTCATCTCAACGGATTTCGATGGTGCCCTATTTAACGTGAATGCGGCCGTCTCTAAAGCATAACCCCAAAACGATAGCGGTAAACCTGTAAGAGACATCATAGATCGCACCATATCTAGTAAAGTACGATTACGACGTTCGGACACACCATTACGCTGTGGTGTTCCGGGTGGCGTGAGTTGCAAAACTATTCCGCAATTTTTCAAGTGTAGACCAAACTCGTAACTCAAATATTATCCTCCACGATCATATCGTAGAAACTTTATTTTCTTGTTACGATGATTTTCAACTTCACTCTGAAATTCTTTGAACTTTTCAAATGTTTCAGACTTATGCTTCATTAAGTAGATATACCCATATCTGCTTAAATCATCTGTGAAGGTGAGAAAATAACGATATCCGCCATGAGCCTCAACATTCATCGAACCACATACATCTGTATGTATGATTTCCAACAAATCTGTTGCTCTCTCCATAGTTCCGGAGAACAGCGTTTTAGTCATCTTGCCCATGAGGCACAGTTCGCAAGTACCAATTGATTCATAATCAAGTGGTTCCAAAAGTCCATCAGTATGGAGTTTCTTCATGCGCTTTACACCGATACGACCTAAACGGCAGTGCCACAAATAAGTTGCACTATCATTATCAACTCTGCATCTTTTGGCTTCAACATTATGAAAATGTGTATCACTACTATCGAGATTCATCAAAAATAGACCACTCTTCAAGGGTGCATGACGATAAAAGATATTACTCATATAAATAGAACAACCATTGTTCTCTGATTTAAATGAATAACCGTCTTGCATCAAACAAGATCCAGATATAATGTTCATGCTCAACGCTGGCACCAAATAACAATTATTTAGGTCTAATACTAATCCCGAAGGTAGATGCAGAGGTAGTGTGCCGACCGCGATCACATCGACTTTGGAACCATTTCCCACACGCATCGTCACCTCGTCCTTTGCTAGTGTTCACTTAATCCGTAGTCCCTATTTCGAGTTGCAAATATTAGCAACAGAGCCAGTATCAAATACCCAGGTGCTACTGCGAGCTCTAGTAAGGTACACATCAATAACATGTATATCACATATACCTTTGTTCACCTTGCCATCCTTCTTATCCGCCAAATACTTGGGGCAGTTCCGCTTCCAGTGACCAGTCTGCTTGCAGTAGAAGCACTCAGTTTCAGGCTTAGGTCCAGACTTGGGTTTCTTCTCTTGAGTAGCAACTTGCTTGCTATTCTTCTTGAAGTTCCCCTTCTTCTTCCCTTTGCCCTTCTTCTTGAAACTAGTGGTCTTACTGACCATCAACACTTGATGCTCCTTCTTGATTTCTACCTCCGCAGCCTTTAGCATTGCGAAGAGCTCGGGAATTGTCTTATCCATCCCTTGCATATTATAGTTCATCACGAAGCTCTTGTAGCTTGGTGGAAGTGATTGGAGAATTCTGTCAATGACGCTATCATCCAGAAGATTTACTCCCAGTTGAATCAAGTGATTGCAATACCCAGACATCTTGAGTATATGCTCACTGACAGAACTATTCTCCTCCATCTTGCAGCTATAGAACTTATTGGAGACTTCATATCTCTCAATCCAGGCATTCTTCTGGAATATTAACTTCAACTCCCGGAACATCTCATATGCTCCATGATGTTCAAAACATCGTTGAAGTCCCGGTTCTAAGCCGTAAATCATGGCACACTGAACTATCGAGTAGTCATCAACACGTGACTGCCAGGCATTCACAATGTCTGCAGTTGCTGGCGCGGGAGGTACACCTAGCGGTGCTTCTAGGACGTAACTCTTCTGTGCAGCAATGAGGATAATCCTCAAGTTACGGACCCAGTCCGTGTAATTGCTACCATCATCTTTCAACTTTGCTTTCTCAAGAAACGCATTAAAATTCAACGGAACAACAACACGGGCCATCTATCTACAATCAAACATAGACAAGCAAGATACTATCAGGTACTAAGTTCATGATAAATTTAAGTTCAATTAATCATATTATTTAAGAACTCCCACTTAGAAAGACATCCCTCTAATCCTCTAAGTGATCACGTGATCCAAATCAACTAAACCATAACCGATCATCACGTGAAATGGAGTAGCTTTCAATGTTGAACATCACTATGTTGATCATATCTACTATATGATTCACACTTGACCTTTCGGTCTCAGTGTTCCAAGACCATATCTGCATATGCTAGGCTCGTCAAGTTTAACCTGAGTATTCTGCGTGTGCAAAACTGGCTTGCACCCGTTGTAGATGGACGTAGAGCTTATCACACCCGATCATCACGTGGTGTCTGGGCACGACGAACTTTGGCAACGGTGCATACTCAGGGAGAACACTTTATCTTGAAATTTAGTGAGAGATCATCTTATAATGCTACCGTCAATCAAAGCAAGATAAGATGCATAAAAGATAAACATCACATGCAATCAATATAAGTGATATGATATGGCCATCATCATCTTGTGCTTGTGATCTCCATCTCTGAATCACCTCCATGATCACCATCGTCACCGGCGCGATACCTTGATCTCCATCATAGCACCGTTGTCGTCTCGCCAATCTTATGCTTCTACGACTATCGCTGCCGCTTAGTGATAAAGTAAAGCATTACAGGGCGATTGCATTGCATACAATAAAGCGACAACCATATGGCTCCTGCCAGTTGCCGATACCTCGGTTACAAAACATGATCATCTCATACAATAAAATATAGCATCACGTCTTGACCATATCACATCACAACATGCCCTGCAAAAACAAGTCAGACGTCCTCTACTTTGTTGTTGCAAGTTTTACTTGGCTACTACGGGCTTAGCAAGAACCGTTCTTACCTACGCATCAAAACCACAATGATAGTTTGTCAAGTTGGTGTTGTTTTAACCTTCGCAAGGACCGGATGTAGCCACACTCGGTTAAACTAAAGTTGGAGAAACTGACACTCGCCAGCCACCTGTGTGCAAAGCACGTCGGTAGAACCAGTCTCGCGTAAGCGTACGCGTAATGTCGGTTCGGGCCGCTTCATCCAACAATACCACCGAACCAAAGTATGACATGCTGCTAAGCAGTATGACTTATATCGCCCACAACTCACTTGTGTTCTACTCGTACATATAACATCAACGCATAAAACCTGGCTCGGATGCCACTATTGGGGAACGTAGTAATTTAGAAAACTTTCCTACGCACACGCAAGATCATGGTGATGCATAGCAACGAGAGGGGAGAGTGTTTTCCACGTACCCTCGTAGACCGAAAGCGGAAGCGTTAGCACAACGCGGTTGATGTAGTCGCACGTCTTCATGATCCGACCGATCAAGTACCGAACGTACGACACCTCCGAGTTGAGCACACGTTCAGCCCGATGACGTCCCTCGAATTCCGATCCAGCCGAGTGTTGAGGGAGAGTTTCGTCAGCACGGTGGCGTGGTGATGATGTTGATGTTCTACCGACGCAGGGCTTCGCCTAAGCACCGCTACAGTATTATCGAGGTGGACTATGGTGGAGGGGGCACCGCACACGGTTAAGAGATCAATGATCAATTGTTGTGTCTCTAGGGTGCCCCCCTGCCCCCGTATATAAAGGAGCAAGGGGGGGTACGGCGAGCCAGGGGAGAGGGCGCGCCGGAGGAGTCCTACTCCCAACGGGAGTAGGACTCCCCTCCTTTTTCCTAGTTGGATTAGGACTTGGGGGAAGGAGGAGAGAGGGGAAAGGAAAGGGGGGGCGCCCCCCCCCCTCCTTGTCCAATTCGGACTTGGGGGGTACGGGCGCGCGGCTGCCCCTTGGCCGCCTCTCCTCTTCCTCCACTTAGGCCCATAAGGCCCAATAGCCTCCGGGGGGTTCCGGTACTCTGGTAAAATCACTATTTCACCCGGAACACTTCCGATATCCAAACATAGGCTTCCAATATATCAATCTTCATGTCTCGACCATTTCGAGACTACTCGTCATGTCCGTGATCACATCCGGGACTCCAAACAATGTTCGGTACATCAAAACATATAAACTCATAATATAATTGTCATCGTAACGTTAAGCGTGCGGACCCTGCGGGTTCGAGAACTATGTATACATGACAGAGACACGTCTCCGGTCAATAACCAATAGCGGAACCTGGATGTTCATATTGGCTCCTACATATTCTACGAAGATCTTTATCGGTCAGACCGCATAACAACATACGTTGTTCCCTTTGTCATCGGTATGTTACTTGTCCGAGATTTGATCGTTGGTATCTCAATACCTAGTTCAATCTCGTTACCGGCAAGTCTATTTACTTGTTCCGTAATACATCATCCCACAACTAACTCATTAGTTGTAATGCTTGCAAGGCTTAAGTGATGTGCATTACCGAGAGGGCCCAGAGATACCTCTCCGACAATCGGAGTGACAAATCCTAATCTCGAAATACGCCAACCCAACAAGTACCTTCGGAGACACCTGTAGAGCACCTTTATAATCACCCAGTTATGTTGTGACGTTTGGTAGGACACAAAGTGTTCCTCCGGTAAACGGGAGTTGCATAATCTCATAGTCATGAAGAAAGCAATAGCAACATACTAAACGATCGTGTGCTAAGCTAACGGAATGGGTCATGTCAATCACAACATTCTCCCAATGATGTGATCCCGTTAATCAAATGACAACCCATGTCAATGGCTAGGAAACTTAACCATCTTTGATCGACAAGCTAGTCAAGTAGAGGCATACTAGTGACACTTTGTTTGTCTATGTATTCACACATGTATTATGTTTCCGGTTAATACAATTATAGCATGAATAATAAACATTTATCATGATATAAGCAAATAAATAATAACTTTATTATTGCCTCTAGGGCATATTTCCTTCACTCTGTTTGTCTATGTATTCACACATGTACTAAGTTTCGGTTAATACAATTCTAGTATGAATAATAAACATTTATCATGGTATAAGGAAGTATAAGTAACAACTTTATTATTGCCTCTAGGGCATATTTCCTTCAAGTATGTATGTTGTGATTCCCTTAGTGGTGTCATGTGAATGTGACTACATGACACATCACCATATTTGGGCCTAAGGGAATGCATTGTGGAGTAGTAATTACATGATGGGTTGTGAGAGTGATAGAAGCTTAAACCCTAGTTTATGTGCTATTCCGTAAGGGACCGATTGGATCCAAAAGTTAAATGCTATGGTTAGAATTTATTCTCGATACTTTTCTCGTAGTTGCGGATTCTTGCGAGGGGGTTAATCATAAGTAGGAGGTTTGTTCAAGTAAGAAAAGCACCTAAGCACCAGTCTATTTGTTGGGATCCAATGAATTTTGGGTTTATGCTCATATTATTCTTTGAAACTAATTGCTTATTTTCTAAACTTTATTATGTGTGATTGTTATAGCTATGTAATGCTTTCGGATCTATCCGTTTAGTTTGGGCAACTACATTGATTTATCTTTAGTGGAAGTGGTGCATAGTAGTAGGTTCATGAAGGAAATATGCCCTAGAGGCAATAATAAAGTTATTATTTATTTTCTTATATCATGATAAAAGTTTATTATTCATGCTAGAATTGTATTAACCAGAAATATAATACATGTGTGAATACATAGACAAACAGAGTGTCACTAGTATGCCTCTACTTAACTAGCTTGTTAATCAAAGATGGTTATGTTTCCTAACCATGGACAAAGAGTTGTCATTTGATTAACGGGATCACATCATTAGTTGAATGATCTGATTGACATGACCCATTCCATTAGCTTAGCACCCGATCGTTTAGTATGTTGCTATTGCTTTCTTCATGACTTATACATGTTCCTATGACTATGAGATTATGTAACTCCCGTGTGCCGGAGGAACACTTTGTGTGCAACCAAACGTCACAACGTAACTGGGTGATTATAAAGGTGCTCTACAGGTGTCTCCAAAGGTACATGTTGGGTTGACGTATTTCGAGATTAGGATTTGTCACTCCGATCGTCGGAGAGGTATCTCAGGGCCCTCTCGGTAATGCACATCACTTAAGCCTTGCAAGCATTGCAACTAATGAGTTAGTTGCGGGATGATGTATTACGGAACGAGTAAAGAGACTTGCCGGTAACGAGATTGAACTAGGTATTGGATACCGACGATCGAATCTCGGGCAAGTCACATACCGATGACAAAGGGAACAACGTATGTTGTTATGCGGTCTGACCGATAAATATCTTCGTAGAATATGTAGGAGCCAATATGGGCATCCAGGTACCACCATTGGTTATTGACCGGAGACGTGTCTCGGTCATGTCTACATTGTTCTCGAACCCGTAGGGTCCGCACGCGTAAGGTTTCGATGACAGTTATATTATGAGTTTATACGTTTCGATGTACCAAAGGTTTTTTGGAGTCCCGGATGAGACCACGGACATGACGAGGAGTCTCTAAATGGTCGAGACATAAAGATTGATATATTGGAAGCCTATGTTTGGATATCGGAAGTGTTCCGGGTGAAATCGGGATTTTACCGGAGTACCGGGAGGTTACCGGAACCCCCCGGGAGCTATATGGGCCTTAGTGGGCCTTAGTGGAAGAAGAGGAGAGGCGGCCAGGGCTGGGCCACACGCCCCTCCCCCCTAGTCCGAATAGGACAAGGAGAGAGGGGGCCGGCGCCCCCCTCCTTCTCTCTCTCTCTTTTCCACCTCGTGAATCCTATTCCAACTAGGATTGGGGGAGCAGTCCTACTCCCGGAGGGAGTAGGACTCCTCCTGGCGCGCCCTATGATGGCCGGCCGGCCTCCCCCTCTTGAACCTTTATATACGGAGGCAGGGGCACCCCAGAGACACAAAAGTTGATCCACGTGATCATATTCTTAGCCGTGTGCGGCGCCCCCTTCCACAATAGTCCTCGATAATATTGTAGCGGTGCTTAGGCGAAGCCCTGCGACGGTAGTACATCAAGATTGTCACCATGCCGTCGTGCTGATGGAACTCTTCTCCAACACTTTGCTGGATCGGAGTCCGGGGATCGTCATCGAGCTGAACGTGTGCTAGAACTCGGAGGTGCCGTAGTTTCGGTGCTTGATCGGTCGGGCCGTGGAGACGTACGACTACATCAACCAAACGCTTCCGTTGTCAATCTACAAGGGTACATAGATCACACTCTCCCCTCTCGTTGCTATGCATCACCATGATCTTGCGTGTGCGTAGGAAATTTTTTGAAATTACTACGTTCCCCAACAGTGGCATCCGAGCCAGGTTTTATGTGTTGATGTTATATGCACGAGTAGAACACAAGTGAGTTGTGGGCGATATAAGTCATACTGCTTACTAAAGGAAATATGCCCTAGAGGCAATAATAAAGTTATTATTTATTTCCTTATATCATGATAAATGTTTATTATTCATGCTAGAATTGTATTAACCGAAAACATAATACATGTGTGAATACATAGACAAACAGAGTGTCACTAGTATGCCTCTACTTAACTAGCTCCTTAATCAAAGATGGTTATGTTTCCTAACCATGAACAAAGAGTTGTTATTTGATCAACGAGGTCACATCATTAGTTGAATGCTCTGATTGACATGACCCATTCCATTAGCTTAGCACCCGATCGTTTAGTATGTTGCCATTGCTTTCTTCATGACTTATACATGTTCCTATGACTATGAGATTATGCAACTCCCGTTTGCCGGAGGAACACTTTGTGTGCTACCAAACGTCACAATGTAACTGGGTGATTATAAAGGAGCTCTACAGGTGTCTCCATTGGTAGATGTTGGGTTGGCGTATTTCAAGATTAGGATTTGTCACTCCGATTGTCGGAGAGGTATCTCTGGGCCCTCTCGGTAATGCACATCACTTAAGCCTTGCAAGCATTGCAACTAATGAGTTAGTTGCGGGATGATGTATTACGGAACGAGTAAAGAGACTTGTCGGTAACGAGATTGAACTAGGTATTGGATACTGACGATCGAATCTCGGGCAAGTAACATACCGATGACAAAGGGAACAACTATGTTGTTATGCGGTCTGACCGATAAAGATCTTCGTAGAATATGTAGGAGCCAATATGGGCATCCAGGTCCCGCTATTGGTTATTGACCGGAGACGTGTCTCGGTCATGTCTACATTGTTCTCGAACCGTAGGGTCCGCACGCTTAAGGTTTCGATGACAGTTATATTATGAGTTTATGAGTTTTGATGTACCGAAGGAGTTCAGAGTCCCGGATGAGATCGGGGACATGACGAGGAGTCTCGAAATGGTCGAGACGTAAAGATCGATATATTGGACGACTATATTCGGACATCGGAAAGGTTCCGAGTGATTCGGGTATTTTCGGAGGTACCGGGGAGTTACGGGAATACGGGGAAGAGTATTGGGTCTTAATGGGCTTTAGTGGGAAGGAGCCAGGAGGTTGCGTGCGCCCCTCCCAAGCCCAGTCCGAATTGGACAAGGGATTTGGGGCGCGGCCCCCCTCTCCCTTCCTTCTCCACTTCCCTCCTTTCCCCCCTTCTCCTAGTTGGACTAGGAAAGAAGGAGTCCTACTCCCGGTGGGAGTAGGACTCCCCTTGGCGCACCCACTCCTAGGCCGGCCGCCCCTCCTCCCTTGCTCCTTTATATACGGGGGCAGGGGGCACCCCATGACACACAAGTTGATCCACGTGATCGTTCCTTAGCCGTGTGCGGTGCCCCCTGCCACCATATTCCACCTTGATCATATCGTTGTAGTGCTTAGGCGAAGCCCTGCGTCGGTAGAACATCAAGACCGTCACCACGTCGTCGTGCTAGCGGAACTCCTCCCCGAAGCTTTGCTGGATCGGAGCCCGGAGATCGTCATCGAGCTGTACGTGTGCTAAGAACTCGGAGGTGCCGGAGTAACGGTGCTTGGATCGGTCGGATCGGGAAGAAGACGTACGACTACTTCCTCTATGTTGTGTCAACGCTTCCGTTGTGATCTACAAGGGTACGTAGATCATACTCTCCCCCTCGTTGCTATGCATCACCATGATCTTGCGTGTGCGTAGGAAATTTTTTGAAATTACTACGTTCCCCAACAGTGTCATCCGAGCCTAGGTTTTATGGTTTGATGTTATATGCACGAGTAGAACACAAGTGAGTTGTGGGCGATACAAGTCATACTGCCTACCAGCATGTCATACTTTGGTTCGGCGGTATTGTTGGACGAGACGACCCGGACCAACCTTACGCGTACGCTTATGCGAGACCGGTTCCCCTGACGTGCTTTGCACACAGGTGGCTTGCGGGCGACTGTCTCTCCAACTTTAGTTGAACCGAGTGTGGCTACGCCCGGTCCTTGCGAAGGTTAAAACGGAGTCTATTTGACAAACTATTGTTGTGGTTTTGATGCGTAGGTGAGATTGATTCTTGCTTAAGCCCGTAGCAGCCACGTAAAACATGCAACGACAAAGTAGAGGACGTCTAACTTGTTTTTGCAGGGCATGTTGTGATGTGATATGGTCAAGACATGATGCTAAATTTTATTGTATGAGATGATCATGTTTTGTAACCGAGTTATCGGCAACTGGCAGGAGCCATATGGTTGTCGCTTTATTGTATGCAATGCAATCGTGATGTAATGCTTTACTTTATCACTAAGCGGTAGCGATAGTCGTGGAAGCATAAGATTGGCGAGACGACAACGACGCTACGATGGAGATCAAGGTGTCGTACCGGTGAAGATGGTGATCATGACGGTGCTTCGGAGATGGAGATCACAAGCACGAGATGATGACGGCCATATCATATCACTTATATTGATTGCATGTGATGTTTATCTTTTTTATGCATCTTATCTTGTTTTGATTGACGGTAGCATTATAAGATGATCTCTCACTAAATTATCAAGAAGTGTTCTCCCTGAGTATGCACCGTTGCCAAAGTTCGTCGTGCCCAGACACCACGTGATGATCGGGTGTGATAAGCTCTACGTCCATCTACAACGGGTGCAAGCAAGTTTTGCACGCGCAGAATACTCAGGTTAAACTTGACGAGCCTAGCATATGCAGATATGGCCTCGGAACACAGAGACCGAAAGGTTGAGCATGAATCATATAGTAGATATGATCAACATAACGATGTTCACCATTGAAAACTACTCCATCTCACGTGATGATCGGTTATGGTTTAGTTGATTTGGATCACGTGATCACTTAGAGGATTAGAGGGATGTCTATCTAAGTGGGAGTTCTTAAGTAATTTGATTAATTGAACTTAAACTTATCATGAACTTAGTCCTGGTAGTATTAGCATATCTATGTTGTAGATCAATAGCTCATGTTGTTGCTTCCCTATGTTTGTTTTGATATGTTCCTAGAGAAAAACTATGTTGAAAGATGTTAGTAGCAATGATGCGGATTGGATCCGTGATATGAGGTTTATCCTTATTGTTGCACAGAAAAATTATGTCCTTGATGCACCGCTAGGTGACAGACCTATTGCAGGAGCAGATGCAGACGTTATGAACGTTTGGCTAGCTTAATATGATGACTACTTGATAGTTTAGTGCACCATGCTTAACGGCTTAGAATCGGGACTTCAAAAATGTTTTGAACGTCATGGACCATATGAGATGTTCCAGGAGTTGAAGTTAATATTTCAAGCAAATACCCGAGTTGGGAGATATGAAGTCTCCAACAAGTTCTATAGCTACAAGATGGAGGAGAATCGCTCAAGCAGTGAGCATGTACTCAGATTGTCTGGGTACTACAATCGCTTGAATCAAGTGGGAGTTAATCTTCCAGATAAAATAGTGATTGACAGAATTCTCTAGTCACCATCACCAAGTTAGTAGAACTTCCTGATGAACTATAATATGCAAGGGATGACGAAAGTAATTCCCAAGCTCTTCGTGATGTTGAAATCAATGAAGGTAGAAATCAAGAAAAACATCAAGTGTTGATGGTTAACAAGACCACTAGTTTCAAGTAAAGGGCAAAGGGAAGAAGGGGAACTTCAAGAAGAACGGCAAGCAAGTTGCTGCTCAAGTGAAGAAGCCCAAGTCTGGACCTAAGCCTGAGACTGAGTGCTTCTACTGCAAAGGGACTAGTCACTGGAAGCAGAACTACCCCAAGTGATTGGCGGATAAGAAGGATGGCAAAGTAAACATAAGTATATTTGATATACATGATTATTAATGTGTACTTTACTAGTGTTTATGGCAACCCCTCAGTATTTGATACTAGTTCAGTTGCTATGATTAGTAACTCGAAACGGGAGTTGCAGACTGAACAGAGACTAGTTAAGGGTGAAGTGACGATGTGTGTTGGAAGTGGTTCCAAGATTGATATGATCATCATCGCACACTCCCTTTACTTTCGGGATTAGTGTTGAACCTAAATAAGTGTTATTTGGTGTTTGCGTTGAGCATGAATATGATTTGATCATGTTTATTGTAATACGGTTATTCATTTAAGTAAGAGAATAAATTGTTGTTCTGTTTACATGAATATAACCTTATATGGTTACACGCCCAATGAAAATAGTTCGTTGGATCTCGATCGTAGTGATACACATAATCATAATATTGAAACCAAAAGATGCAAAGTTAATAATGATAGTGCAACTTATTTGTGGCACTGTAGTTTAGGTCATATTGGTGTAAAGCGCATGAAGAAACTCCATGCTGATGGGCTTTTGGAATCACTTGATTATGAATCAGTTGATGCTTGCGAACCATGCCTCATGGGCAAGATGACTAAAACTCCGTTCCTCAGAACAATGAAGGAAGCAACAGATTTGTTGGAAATCATACATACTGATGTATGTGGTCCGATGAATATTAAGGCTTGCAGCAGGTATCATTATTTTCTGACCTTCACGGATGATTTGAGCAGATATGGGGATATCTACTTGATGAAACATAAGTCTGAAATATTTGAACAGTTCAAAGAATTTCAGAGCGAAGTGGAAAATCATCGTGACAAGAAAATAAAAGTTTCTACGATATGATCGCAGAGGTAAAATATTTGAGTTAAGAGTTTGGCCTTCAATTAAAACAATGTGAAATAGTTTCACTACTCACGCCAACTGGAACACCATAGTGTAATGGTGTGTCCGAACGTCATAACCGTACTTTATTAGATATAGTGCGATCTATGATGTCTCTTACCGATCTACCACTATCGTTTTGGGGTTATGCATTAGAGACAGCTGCATTCACGTTAAATAGGGCACCATCTAAATCCGTTGAGACGACACCGCGTGAACTATGGTTTGGCAAGAAACCTAAGCTGTCGTTTCTTAAAATTTGAGGTTGCAATGCTTATGTGAAAAAAGTTTCAACCTGATAAGCTCAAACCCAAATCGGAGAAATGTGTCTTCATAGGATATCCAAAGGAAACTATTGGATACACCTTCTATCACAGATCCGAAGGCAAGACATTCGTTGCTAAGAATGGATCCTTTCTAGAGAAGGAGTTTCTCTCGAAAGAACTGAGTAGGAGGAAAGTAGAACTTGATGAGGTAACTGTACCTGCTCCATAATTGGAAAGTAGTTCATCACAGAAATCTGTTCCTGTGACTCCTGCACCAATTAGTGAGGAAGATAATGATGATGATCATGTAACTTCGGATCAAATTACTACCAAACCTCGTAGGTCAACCAGAGTGAGATCCGCACCAGAGTGGTACGGTAATCCTATTCTGGAGGTCATGTTACTTGACCATGACGAACCTACGAACTATGAGGAAGCGATGATGAGCCCAGATTCCGTGAAATGGCTTGAGGCCATAAAATCTGAGATATGATCCATGTATGAGAACAAAGTATGGACTTTGGTTGACTTGCCCGATGATCGGCAAGCAATTGAGAATAAATGGATCTTCAAGAGGAAGACGGACGCTGATAGTAGTGTTACTATCTACAAAGCTATAATTGTCGCAAAAGGTTTTCGACAAGTTCAAGGTGTTGACTACGATGAGAGTTTCTCACTCGTATCTATGCTTAAGTCTGTCCGAATCATGTTAGTAATTGCCGCATTTTATGAAATCTGGCAAATGGATAAACAAAACTACATTCCTTAATGGATTTATTAAAGAAGAGTTGTATATGATGCAACCAGAAGGTTTTGTCAATCCGAAAGGTGCTAACAAAATGTGCAAACTCCAGCGATCCATCTGTGGACTGGTGCAAGCATCTCGGAGTTGGAATATACGCTTTGATGAGTTGATCAAAGCATATAGTTTTATACAGACTTGCGGTGAAGCCTGTATTTACAAGAAAGTGAGTGGCAGCACTACATCATTTCTGATAAGTATATGTGTATGACATATTGTTGATCGGAAATAATGTAGAATTATTCTGTAAAGCATAAAGGAGTGTTTGAAAGGAGTTTTTCAAAGAAAGACTTCGGTGAAGCTGCTTACATATTGAGCTTCAAGATCTATAGAGATAGATCAAGACACTTGATAAGTTTTTTTTCAATGAGTACATACCTTGACAAGATTTTGAAGTAGTTCAAAATGGAACAGTCAAAGAAAGAGTTCTTGCCTGTATTACAAGGTGTGAAGTTGAGTAAGACTCAAAGCCCGACCACGGCAGAAGATAGAAAGAGAATGAAAGTCATTCCCTATGCCTTGGCCATAGGTTCTATAAAGTATGTCATGCTGCATACCAGATCTATTGTATACCCTGCACTGATTTGGCAAGAGAGTACAATAGTGATCTAGAAGTAGATCACTGGACAGCGGTCAGAATTGTCCTTAGTGAAATAAGGATATGTTTCTCGATTATGGATGTGACAAAAAAGGTTCGTCGTAAAGGGTTACGTCGATGCAAGTTTTTGACACTGGTCCAGATGATTCTAAGTCTCAATCTGGATACATATTGAAAGTGGGAGTAATTAGCTAGAGTAGCTCCGTGCAGAGCATTGTAGACATAGAATTTTGCAAAATACATACGGATCTGAATTTGGCAGGCTCGTTGACTAAATTTCTCTCACAAGCAAAACATGATCACTCTTTGGGTGTTAATCACATAGCGATGTGAACTAGATTATTGAATCTAGTAAACCTTTTGGGTGTTAGTCACATGGAGATGTGAACCAATCACATAAAGATGTGAACTATTGGTGTTAATCACATAGCGATGTGAACTAGATTATTGACTCTAGTGCAAGTGGGAGACTGAAGGAAATATGCCCTAGAGGCAATAATAAAGTTATTATTTATTTCCTTATATCATGATAAATGTTTATTATTCATGCTAGAATTGTATTAACCGGAAACATAATACATGTGTGAATACATAGACAAACAGAGTGTCACTAGTATGCCTCTACTTAACTAGCTCGTTAATCAAAGATGGTTATGTTTCCTAACCATGAACAAAGAGTTGTTATTTGATCAACGAGGTCACATCATTAGTTGAATGATCTGATTGACATGACCCATTCCATTAGCTTAGCACCCGATCGTTTAGTATGTTGCTATTGCTTTCTTCATGACTTATACATGTTCCTATGACTATGAGATTATGCAACTCCCGTTTGCTGGAGGAACACTTTGTGTGATACCAAACGTCACAACGTAACTGGGTGATTATAAAGGAGCTCTACAGGTGTCTCCAGTGGTAGATGTTGGGTTGGCGTATTTCGAGATTAGGATTTGTCACTCCGATTGTCGGAGAGGTATCTCTGGGCCCTCTCGGTAATGCACATTACATAAGTCTTGCAAGCATTGCAACTAATGAGTTAGTTGCGGAATGATGTATTACAGAACGAGTAAAGAGACTTGCCGGTAACGAGATTGAACTAGGTATTGGATACCGACGATCGAATCTCGGGCAAGTAACATACCGATGACAAAGGGAACAACGTATGTTGTTATGCGGTCTGACCGATAAAGATTTTCGTAGAATATGTAGGAGCCAATATGGGCATCCAGGTCCCGCTATTGGTTATTGACCGGAGACGTGTCTCGGTCATGTCTACATTGTTCTCGAACCGTAGGGTCCGCACGCTTAAGGTTTCGATGACAGTTATATTATGAGTTTATGAGTTTTGATGTACCGAAGGAGTTCAGAGTCTCAGATGAGATCGGGGACATGACAAGGAGTCTCGAAATGGTCGAGACGTAAAGATCGATATATTGGACGACTATATTCGGACATCGGAAAGGTTCCGAGTGATTCGGGTATTTTCGGAGGTACCGGGGAGTTACGGGAATACGGGGAAGAGTATTGGATCTTAATGGGCTTTAGTGGGAAGGAGCCAGGAGGTTGCGCGCGCCCCTCCCAAGCCCAGTCCGAATTGGACAAGGGATTTGGGGCGCGGCCCCCCTCTCCCTTCCTTCTCCACTTCCCTCCTTTCCCCCCTTCTCCTAGTTGGACTAGGAAAGAAGGAGTCCTACTCCCGGTGGGAGTAGGACTCCCCTTGGCGCGCCCACTCCTAGGCCGGCCGCCCCTCCTTCCTTGCTCCTTTATATACGGGGGCAGGGGGGCACCCCATGACACACAAGTTGACCCACGTGATCGTTCCTTAGCCGTGTGCGGTGCCCCCTGCCACCATATTCCACCTCGATCATATCGTTGTAGTGCTTAGGCGAAGCCCTGCGTCGGTAGAACATCAAGATCGTTAGCACGCCGTCGTGCTGACGGAACTCCTCCCCGAAGCTTTGCTGGATCGGAGCCCGGAGATCGTCATCGAGCTGTACGTGTGCTAAGAACTCGGAGGTGCCAGAGTAACGGTGCTAGGATCGGTCAGATCGGGAAGAAGACATACGACTACTTCCTCTACGTTGTGTCAACGCTTCCGTTGCGATCTACAAGGGTACATAGATCATACTCTCCCCCTCGTTGCTATGCATCACCATGATCTTGTGTGTGCGTAGGAAATTTTTTGAAATTACTACGTTCCCCAACACTTACCAGCATGTCATACTTTGGTTCGGCGATATTGTTGGACGAAGCGGCCCGGACCGACATTACGCGTACGCTTACGCGAGACCGGTTCTCCCGACGTGCTTTGCACATAGGTGGCTTGCGGGTGACAGTTTCTCCAACTTTAGTTGAACCAAGTGTGGCTACGCCCGGTCCTTGCGAAGGTTAAAATAGCATCAACTTGACAAACTATCGTTGTGGTTTTGATGTGTAGGTAAGATTGTGTTTTGCTTAAGCCCGTAGCAGCCACGTAAAACTTGCAACAACAAAGTAGAGGACGTCTAACTTGTTTTTGCAGGGCATGTTGTGATGTGATATGGTCAAGACATGATGCTAAATTTTATTGTATGAGATGATCAAGTTTTGTAACCGAGTTATCGGCAACTGGCAGGAGCCATATGGTTGTCGCTTTATTGTATGCAATGCAATCGCGCTGTAATGCTTTACTTTATCACTAAGCGGTAGCGATAGTCGTGGAAGCATAAGATTGGCGAGACGACAACGATGCTACGATGGAGATCAAGGTGTCGCGCCGGTGACGATGGTGATCATGATGGTGCTTCGGAGATGGAGATCACAGGCACAAGATGATGATGGCCATATCATATCACTTATATTGATTGCATGTGATGTTTATCTTTTATGCATCTTATCTTGCTTTGATTGACGGTAGCATTATAAGATGATCTCTCACTAAAATTATCAAGAAGTGTTCTCCCTAAGTATGCACCGTTGCGAAAGTTCTTCGTGCTGAGACACCACATGATGATCGAGCGTGATAGGCTCTACGTTCAAATACAATGGGTGCAAAACAGTTGCACACGCGGAATACTCAGGTTATACATGACGAGCCAAGCATATGCAGATATAGCCTCGGAACACGGAGACCGAAAGGTCGAGCGTGAATCATATAGTAGATATGATCAACATAGTGATGTTCACCAATGAAACTACTCCATCTCACGTGATGATCGGACATGGTTTAGTTGATTTGGATCACGTGATCACTTAGAGGATTAGAGGGATGTCTATCTAAGTGGGAGTTCTTTAAGTAATTTGATTAATTGAACTTAAATTTATCATGAACTTAGTACCTGATAGTATCTTGCTTATGTATGTTTGATTGTAGATAGATGGCCCGTGCTGTTGTTTCGTTCAATTTTAATGCGTTCCTTGAGAAAGCAAAGTTGAAAGATGATGGTAGCAATTACACGGACTGGGTCCGTAACTTGAGGATTATCCTCATTGCTGCACAGAAGAATTACGTCCTGGAAGCACCGCTGGGTGCCAGGCCTGCTGCTAGAGCAACACCAGATGTTATGAACGTCTGGCAGAGCAAAGCTGATGACTACTCGATAGTTCAGTGTGCCATGCTTTACGGCTTAGAATCGAGACTTCAACGATGTTTTGAATGTCATGGAGCATATGAGATGTTCCAGGAGTTGAAGTTAATATTTCAAGCAAATGCCCGGATTGAGAGATATGAAGTCTCCAATAAGTTCTATAGCTGCAAGATGGAGGAGAACAGTTCTGTCAGTGAGCATATACTCAAAATGTCTGGGTATAATAATCACTTGATTCAGATGGGAGTTAATCTTCCAGATGATTGCGTCATTGACAGAATTCTCCAATCACTGCCACCAAGCTACAAGAGCTTCGTGATGAACTATAATATGCAAGGGATGAATAAGACTATTCCCGAGCTCTTCGCAATGCTGAAAGCTGCGGAGGTAGAAATCAAAAAAGGAGCATCAAGTGTTGATGGATAACAAGACCACTAGTTTCGAGAAAAAGGGCAAAGGGAAGAAGAAGGGGAACTTCAAGAAGAACAGCAAGCAAGTTGCTGCTCAAGAGAAGAAACCCAAGTCTGGACCTAAGCCTGAAACTGAGTGCTTCTACTGCAAGCAGACTGGTCACTGGAAGCGGAACTGCCCCAAGTATTTGGCGGGTAAGAAGGATGGCAAGGTGAACAAAGGTATATGTGATATACATGTTATTGATGTGTACCTTACTAATGCTCGTAGTAGCACCTGGGTATTTGATACTGGTTCTGTTGCTAATATTTGCAACTCGAAACAGGGACTACGGATTAAGCGAAGATTGGCTAAGGACGAGGTGACGATGCGCGTGGGAAACGGTTCCAAAGTCGATGTGATCGCGGTCGGCACGCTACCTCTACATCTACTTTCGGGATTAGTATTAGACCTAAATAATTGTTATTTGGTGCCAGCGTTGAGCATGAACATTATATCTGGATCTTGTTTAATGCCAGACGGTTATTCATTTAAATCAGAGAATAATGGTTGTTCTATTTATATGAGTAATATCTTTTATGGTCATGCACCCTTGAAGAGTGGTCTATTCTTATTGAATCTCGATAGTAGTGACACACATATTCATAATGTTGAAGCCAAAAGATGCAGAGTTAATAATGATGGTGCAACTTATTTGTGGCACTGCCGTTTAGGTCATATCGGTGTAAAGCGCATGAAGAAACTCCATACTGATGGACTTTTGGAACCACTTGATTATGAATCACTTGGTACTTGCGAACCGTGCCTCATGGGCAAGATGACTAAAACACCGTTCTCCGGTACTATGGAGAGAGCAACAGATTTGTTGGAAATCATACATACAGATGTATGTGGTCCGATGAATATTGAGGCTCATGGCGGATATCGTTATTTTCTCACCTTCACAGATGACTTAAGCAGATATGGGTATATCTACTTAATGAAACATAAGTCTGAAACATTTGAAAATTTCAAACAATTTCAGAGTGAAGTTGAAAACCATCGTAACAAGAAAATAAAGTTTCTACAATCTGATCGTGGAGGAGAATATTTGAGTTACGAGTTTGGTGTACATTTGAAACAATATGGAATAGTTTCGCAACTCATGCCACCCGGAACACCACAGCGTAATGGTGTGTCCGAACGTCGTAATCGTACTTTACTAGATATGGTGCGATCTATGATGTCTCTTACTGATTTACCACTATCGTTTTGGGGATATGCTTTAGAGACGGCCGCATTCACGTTAAATAGGACACCATCAAAATCCGTTGAGACGACGCCTTATGAACTATGGTTTGGCAAGAAACCAAAGTTGTCGTTTCTGAAAGTTTGGGGCTGCGATGCTTACGTGAAAAAGCTTCAACCTGATAAGCTCGAACCCAAATCGAAGAAATGTGTCTTCATAGGATATCCAAAGGAAACTATTGGATACACCTTCTATCACAGATCCGAAGGCAAGACTTTTGTTGCTAAGTTCGGAAACTTTTTGGAGAAGGAGTTTCTCTCGAAATATGTGAGTGGGAGGAAAGAAGAACTTGACGAGGTAACTGTACCTGCTCCCTTATTGGAAAGTAGTACATCACAGAAACCTGTTTCTGCGACACCTACACCAATTAGTGAGGAAGCTAATGATAATGATCATGAAACTTCAGGACAAGATACTACTGAACCTCGTAGATCAACCAGAGTGAGATCCGCGCCAGAGTGGTACGGTAATCCTGTTCTGGAAGTCATGCTGCTAGATCATGATGAACCTACGAACTATGAAGAAGCGATGGTGAGCCCAGATTCCGCAAAATGGCTTGAAGCCATGAAATCTGAGATGGGATCCATGTATGAGAACAAAGTATGGACTTTGGTTGACTTGCCCGATGATCGGCAAGCAATTGAGAATAAATGGATCTTCAAGAAGAAGACTGACGCTGACGGTAATATTACTATCTACAAAGCTCGACTTGTCGCAAAACGGTTTCGGCAAGTTCAAGGGGTTGACTACGATGAGACCTTCTCACCCGTAGCGATGCTTAAGTCTGTCCGAATCATGTTAGCAATTGCCGCATTTTATGATTATGAAATTTGGCAGATGGATGTCAAAACTGCATTCCTGAATGGATTTCTGGAAGAAGAGTTGTATATGATGCAACCGGAAGGTTTTGTCGATCCAAAGGGAGCTAATAAAGTGTGCAAGCTCCAGCGATCCATTTATGGACTGGTGCAAGCCTCTCGGAGTTGGAATAAACGCTTTGATAGTGTGATCAAAGCATTTGGTTTTATACAGACTTTCGGAGAAGCCTGTATTTACAAGAAAGTGAGTGGGAGCTCTGTAGCATTTCTGATATTATATGTGGATGACATATTACTGACTGGAAATAATATAGAATTTCTGGATAGCATAAAAGGATACTTGAATAATAGTTTTTGAATGAAAGACCTCGGTGAAGCTGCTTACATATTAGGCATAAAGATCTATAGAGATAGATCAAGACGCTTAATTGGACTTTCACAAAGCACATACCTTGACAAGATTTTGAAGAAGTTCAAAATGGATCAAGCGAAGAAAGGGTTCTTGCCTATGTTACAAGGTGTGAAGTTGAGTCAGACTCAATGCCCGACCACTGCAGAAGATAGAGAGAAAATAAAAGATGTTCCCTATGCTTCAGCCATAGGCTCTATCATGTATGCAATGCTGTGTACTAGACCTGATGTGTGCCTTGCTATAAGTTTAGCAGGGAGGTACCAAAGTAATCCAGGAGTGGATCACTGGACAGCGGTCAAGAACATCCTGAAGTACCTGAAAAGGACTAAGGATATGTTTCTCGTATATGGAGGTGACAAAGAGCTCATCGTAAACGGTTACGTTGATGCAAGCTTTGACACTGATCCGGACGATTCTAAATCGCAAACCGGATACGTGTTTACATTAAACGGTGGAGCTGTCAGTTGGTGCAGTTCTAAACAAAGCGTTGTGGCGAGATCTACATGTGAAGCGGAGTACATAGCTGCTTCGGAAGCAGCAAACGAAGGAGTCTGGACGAAGGAGTTCATATCCGATCTAGGTGTCATACCTAGTGCATCGGGTCCAATGAAAATCTTTTGTGACAATACTGGTGCAATTGCGTTGGCGAAGGAATCCAGGTTTCACAAAAGAACCAAGCACATCAAAAGACGCTTCAATTCCATCCGGGATCTAGTCCAGGTGGGAGACATAGAGATTTGCAAGATACATACGGAGCTGAATGTAGCAGACCCGTTGAATAAGCCTCTTCCACGGGCAAAACATGATCAACATCAAAGCTCCATGGGTGTTAGAATCATTACTGTGTAATCTAGATTATTGACTCTAGTGCAAGTGGGAGACTGAAGGAAATATGCCCTAGAGGCAATAATAAAGTTATTATTTATTTCCTTATATCATGATAAAAGTTTATTATTCATGCTAGAATTGTATTAACCGGAAACATAATACATGTGTGAATACATAGACAAACAGAGTGTCATTAGTATGCCTCTACTTGACAAATAGAGTGTCACTAGTATGACTCTAGTGCAAGATGGTTATGTTTCCTAACCATGGACAAAGAGTTGTCATTTGATTAACGGGATCACATCATTAGTTGAATGATCTGATTGACATGACCCATTCCATTAGCTTAGCACCCAATCGTTTAGTATGTTGCTATTGCTTTCTTCATGACTTATACATGTTCCTATGACTATGAGATTATGTAACTCCCGTGTGCCGGAGGAACACTTTGTGTGCAACCAAACGTCACAACGTAACTGGGTGATTATAAAGGTGCTCTACAGGTGTCTCCAAAGGTACATGTTGGGTTGACGTATTTCGAGATTAGGATTTGTCACTCCGATCGTTGGAGAGGTATCTCAGGGCCCTCTTGGTAATGCACATCACTTAAGCCTTGCAAGCATTGCAGCTAATGAGTTAGTTGCGGGATGATGTATTACGGAACGAGTAAAGAGACTTGCCGGTAACGAGATTGAACTAGGTATTGGATACCGACGATCGAATCTCGGGCAAGTAACATACCGATGACAAAGGGAACAACGTATGTTGTTATGCGGTCTGACCGATAAAGATCTTCGTAGAATATGTAGGAGCCAATATGGGCATCCAGGTCCCGCTATTGGTTATTGACCGGAGACGTGTCTCGGTCATGTCTATATTGTTCTCGAACCCGTAGGGTCCGCACGCTTAAGGTTTCGATGACAGTTATATTATGAGTTTATATGTTTTGATCTACCGAAGGTTGTTCGGGGTCCCGGACGAGATCACGGACATGACGAGGAGTCTCAAAATGGTCGAGACATAAAGATTGATATATTGGAAGCCTATGTTTGGATATCGAAAGTGTTCCGGGTGAAATCGGGATTTTACCGGAGTACCGGGAGGTTACCGGAACCCCCCGGGAGCTATATGGGCCTTAGTGGGCCTTAGTGGAAGAAGAGGAGAGGCGGCCAGGGCTGGGCCGCGCGCCCTTCCCCCCTAGTCCGAATAGGACAAGGAGAGAGGGGGCCGGCGCCCCCCTCCTTCTCTCTCTCTCTCTCTCTCTCTCTCTCTTTTCCACCTCGCGAATCCTATTCCAACTAGGATTGGGGGAGAAGTCCTACTCCCGGAGGGAGTAGGACTCTTCCTGGCGCGCCCTATGATGGCCGGCCGGCCTCCCCCTCTTGAACCTTTATATACGGAGGCAAGGGCACCCCAGAGACACACAAGTTGATCCACGTGATCATATTCTTAGCCGTGTGCGGTGCCCCCTTCCACGATAGTCCTTGATAATATTGTAGCGGTGCTTAGGCGAAGCCCTGCGACGGTAGTACATCAAGATCGTCACCACGCCGTCGTGCTGACGGAACTCTTCCCCGACACTTTGCTGGATCGGAGTCCGGGGATCGTCATCGAGCTGAACGTGTGCTAGAACTCGGAGGTGCCGTAGTTTCGGTGCTTGATCGGTCGGGCCGTGGAGACGTACGACTACATCAACCAAACGCTTCCGTTGTCAATCTACAAGGGTACGTAGATCACACTCTCCCCTCTCGTTGCTATGCATCACCATGATCTTGCGTGTGCGTATGAATTTTTTTTGAAATTACTACGTTCCCCAACAGTTCAATCTTACGGTGTCCTCACCTCATGGCAGAAGGGGTAGCGAGGCACGTATTTGTATACATATTGATTGGTCTTACTTTGTCTACATTATGTCATCATGCTTGAAGCATTACTCTGTTTGTTATGAATTTAATACCTAGAGTCAAGCATAGAAGCGCTCTCAAAGTGGAGTAATAGTAGTAGGCGTCAGTAAGTTTAACAGTCTACTTGTCATGGACGTAATGCCTATGTACTGATCATGCCATTAATAATATCACAACTATGTGTTTTTCTATCAATTGCCCAACAGTAATTTGTGTACCCACCGTTGCTATGTTCTTGAGAGATATGCTCTAGTGAAAGCTATGGTCGCGGGTCCATTCACTTCATATTGCTAAAACCCTAAATACCTTGATGCAATTTATCTACTTTTATTTAGTTTTGCAATTTATCTATCTACCACTATCAAAATTAATCCTTGCAATTAACAAGTACAAGGGGATCGACAACCATCTTGCTTGCGTTGGGTGCAAGTATTTGTTTGTGTGTGTGCAGCTACTGTTGACAGTTGTTTGCGTGAATCTTCTACTGGTTTGATAAAGCTTGATTCTCTACGAAGGGAAATACTTCCTCTTCGGGGAAATCTCAACGCCTATCACAAGTAGGCAAGTAGCATAGAGTAGGCCAATTTGTGAACCGCCGGTGCTCTTGGAATATCCGGACACCGTTTCCTAGTGTCTTTCCCCTTCGGTTGTTTTCTCTGTCGCCTCGGCATACTAAGCTCTGTGCCGCCGACTGACTATTACTTTCGTTATGGAAGAAGCACCCTTGACCCTGAAGATCAAAATTTTTGTTTGCAATTGTTGAGGGACTGGCTCACATCTGGGACATAGGTGATTAAGAGACACGACCCGGGGAATGGGTTGTGCCCTCTTTGTGGAGTCCCTAAGAAAGGGACCCAAATCCTCTACTCTTGCACGATGGCAAGAGTTCTTTGGAGGTTTGTCTATGAGGCTCTAGGACTTGATCGGGAGGCCTTGGACCTGACTGAGTTCCTTCAAACCAGAGTCAACCAGACCAGGAGGAGGAGACGTCTCTTCTGGCTTGTGTTTGCGGCGTTAGCTTGGACACTATGAACGACGCACAATAAGATGATGATTAAGAGGGTCTTTCCGAGACGGGCTTCTGACTCAATTTTCAAATTCCTTGCAGTTTTGCAGCACTGCACCCGTTGTCTAGGCAACGCGACCGTGAGCGTCTGTGACTTATGATGGACGTGATGCATGTTGCTGCTTACCGTATGTCCTCGCAGCAAGCCCCTTAGTCTGTGGCCACTTGGTGTTTTTTTTTTCTTCTACTTCTCTCATACTTTTTTTGGGCGTGTTTGTGTTGATGACCCAGTAGACTATTTTTTATTTCGTTACACTTGAACTTGATGTATGGATATGATGACGGCTCTATTTGTAAAGTGGGTGAAAATCTATTTTGAGTTTTTCTTGGGAAAACAAGCAAACATATTTCATCTAAATTTTCACTCGTGTATTTTTTTCCGAAATAATAATTTATCACTCGTATGTGAAATATTGCAAGGTCGATATAAGTTGGATCCCACGTAGACAATATAGACCATATAGAGGAAGAAAGATTACAATGCAAGAACACATGCTTAAGACAAAATCAACACTTTTTATATACTACCTTCGTTCTCAAATATAAATCTTTTTAGAGATTTCACTACGAACTACATACAAAGTAAAATGAGTGAAACTACACTCTAAAATATGTTTATGTACATCTGTATATAGTCTGTAGTGCTATCTCTAAAAAGACTTATATTTAGGAACCGGTGGAGTACTTTTGTAGGGAGTATAATACAAAACAGGCATTTCCTATCAAGATCCAGCAGTGGTGGTTTTTGTATCAATTCTCTGTATGGTGAAGCTATGAACGGTAATTTCAGATCCAAACCAAACCAGTCGCCTAGCTCGTACTCAAGGTCTCTAGCCCGTTCACCCTGACAGGATCGCGTGCTTGATCTCACCGGGAAACCAAGCGCATCCAACGGCGAGACCCGTGCAACGTACTTTGCACGTTAAGTGGTACCGGTACACCCGTCGGTTTACTACCACGTACGTGTCCATCGCATTCGGTTTGCATGCGCACGCGACGTCTGATGCTACACCTACGTGCCACGAGAGAAAGCACCGCCCAATCCGGCCCCGCTCCGACGGCCCCGGCCGCAGTGTCGCCGGCGAGGCGACCGACCGTTGGCCAGAAATTCGATTTCTCGTCGTAAACATGGATACTCCGCCGCGACAACCTGATCATCCAACCCAGCATTCTCTACTGATTGACAGATCAGTCAGAAAAATCTCACGATCTGTGCCTCGGTCAATCAATCACAATGTCGTCGGGATCCTTCTTTTCTGGTGAAAATCATTCCTTTCTTTCCCTGGCCTCCTACCTCCTATATATACGTGGGGGCGTCCTCTGCATTGCACGTGCCACGTAGACCGACGGCTCTGCCTCCCTCCATACACGCGAACGCGCCCTCGCCATCGACCGATCGCTCCGGCGTGCGTCGTGGAGAATGGTCAGGGCGGCGGAGAGGGGCGGCGGGGACGAAGGGGGGATGAAGAAGCTGACGCAGGGGCGCAAGAAGATCCCGATGGAGCGCATCGAGGACGCGAACCGGCTGCAGGTCTGCTTCTCCAAGCGCCGCAAGGGCCTCGTCAAGAAGGCCTTCGAGCTCTCCGTGCTCTGCGGCGCGCAGGTGGCGCTCATCGTCTTCTCCCCCGCCGGCAAGCCCTACACCTACGGCCACACCTCCGTCGACGCCGTCCTCGACCGCTTCCTCCTCTCGTCCTCCGGCGACGCGGAGGCGGAGGCGGTGAGCCAGCAGACGGATCTGAGCGAGCTCCTCCGCCAGGAGGAGGAGCTGATCAAGGCCCGGGACGCGGAGGCGCGCAGGGGCAAGGAGCTTCAGGCGGAGGTGCGCGCCGCCGGCGTCTGGATCGACGGCGACATGCGGCGCTGGGAGCTGCCGGAGCTCGAGGCCGCGCTCGCCGCGCTCGAGAGGGTCCAAGCGGAGGCCGCGATGCGCGCGCACGAGATCTTCGCCCAGGACGCCATGATGCAGCAGTGCACGGCCGGCCCCGCCGGCCTCCTCGGCTACCTTGGCCCCGGCTCGTCGTACACGGGGGACCCGTCCGCCGGCGGTCATGAAGAGGTGGCCATGGACACCACGATGAAGCTGACGGGCGGCGGCTACAGCAATAACCTGTTCGACTACCATGGCTCCGGCACCTTCCCCGCCGACGGCACCCGCAGCCAAGAGGTGGCCATGGACGCGACGACGATGAGGCTGACGGGCAGCGACGCCAGCAGCCTCTTCCACTACCTCGGCGGCTCCGGCCCGTTCACTGGTGACGGCACTGCCGGCGGCGGCAATGACGTCTCCGTAGACACGACGATGACGTTGATGGGCGGTAACGTCAGCTATGCGCTTACACCGACGATGCCGCCACCGCCGCCACCTCTATCTCTGCCTTTCAATCATGGCTACGGCTACAATAACCTTGGCACGGGCTATGGCTACAATAACCTTAGCGCTGGCTATGGCTACAACCAAACCGATCAAGGCGTTGGCCATGGCCATGGCGCCTTCTATGAAATGGAAGGGGTTTATGGGACAACGTGCAACTTCTTTGCATAGATTACTATAAGGTGTCTTACTTTACGTTCAATGATTTTAATCAAGTTTATGTCGAAATGTTAATTAGAGTTAGTGTTTCACTTGATGGTGAATAATAATTTGATTGAGCCTTAGGTCTATCATGGCAACTATGTGTACATACATCATAATAATGATACACCATCAATATGTTCAGATGACTTATGAAGTGTTCATTATGTTTAGGTTTGTCACGGTTGGATGCTCATCAAACTCTAAAAGAGAAGTTGGATGCTAACCAGATGGAAGGGGAGGCCACTCATCAAAACGAAATCATATTGTTTTTTGACGATAAAATTGCCTTGGAAATTTATATGTGACTCCAAAAAACTTGATGCTTGATAACTGTAAAATAACATTGTCACTGTTAATGGTGTCAAAATATGCATGGACAAAGTATGTATGAGTCCAAAAGAACGCCTCATGTGTGGATTGAATGGAAGGATATCAAAGAGGCGGGAAGGTGGAAGAGTACCTAACAATTGATAGGGTAGGCGGATGCTATCATAAGGTTTCTAATGATAAAATTGCCTTGAAAACGCTTTATTTATGAGGTTGTAAAAAACATGATAACTTGTAATTGTAATTAATATTATCACTATTTTATATTTTTGATAACATTTTTATCCTTCTCTTGCAATAAAATCAAGAGGACACATGGCACATCCTTGCACGTTGTCAGAATAAACACCAATCAAGAAGGCACATCCTTGCATACTAAGGCATAGCCTAGTGGTGGAAAGGGGTTGATGCCTTTCCACCCACTCAGGTTCAAGGCATGGCACTTGCAATTTAGGTTTGTTGCACCAATTACGTATACTGTAAGGGGTTTTCTTACAGTCTTTCTGTCAAAAAAAAAACACCAATCAAGAAGGTGAATGTGTTTATAAAAACACTAGGCGACCATATTTGGTCAAACAAACATGGGGGCAAGAGTTTGAGGCGAAAGATGAGTGAGTTGAAACAGAGACAGAGCTGGCGGGGGCGAGCAGGGGCCATGTCTCCCATGTGGTCAGATTTTTTTCCTCACACTTCTACTAGATATTGTGTGGAGTGATCTTTACATTTGTATATATGCCCGGTCCATTGATATAACAATGCAGAAAACTCGTGTATGTAAGGCAAATAAATCATGTATGTAAGCATAGAAGATTATTCTATTCTTGATGAAGCATGGGGCATCAGAAAACCTTTTGGTTTTGGTGTCCATATCCTGTTCTCACGCATCACCTCTTCCCAAACGGAACTGCTCCATGCACGACAAACTCTAGACGATTTGTGCACGACTAAAGAATCCAGTGGTTGTTGTTCGGCTTTGGACAAGATTCCGCCGCTGGATGTAATCATCGTCGGCAAAACGTCCAAATATTTGTCGTCCACATAGCACTGCTCCTTCCCGAAAACAAAAATGCCAGAGTCCCACTCTTCAGTCTTCACATGAGCTAGTCACTTTCTTCTCCTGCGGTCTTGCCTTTTCCTCTCCCTCTCCGCCTCCCCCAAATCCCTGTGAATCTCCATGATCCCCGACAAGCCAGCACAACGATGCTTAGAATATTGCAAGATTCAGACAATGATTCGCGAAGTACTTGTACAGTCTAATTCCCAAGATGTACTAGAATTGATCTTGGCCAATCCAATTCCCATTGCCCATCCAGAAAAATACAGCACAACCTGGGTGAGTTTTTGTTGCTGAGGAATTACCACATTGTCCATTAAACAAACAAATTATAATTAGTACATATGTGGTCACGCCATGAGACAAACAGAGTGCCTAGTGTCCTAGAGATTTGCACAAAGGACTTAAAAAATACAACTTTAGGAGATCCATATGCCCAACCTAATCATCACCCGACGTTGATCACCACCGTCACCATGGTGCTGTCAGAGAAAAACACAAGTAGCTGAAGGAAATATGCCCTAGAGGTAATAATAAAGTTGTTATTTATATTTCCTTATATCATGACAAATGTTTATTATTCATGCTAGAATTGTATTAACCGGAAGCTTAGTACATGTGTGAATACATAGACAACCAGAGTGTCACTAGTATGCCTCTACTTGACCAGCTCGTCGATCAATGATGGTAATGTTTCCTAACCATAGACATGAGTTGTTATTTGATTAACGGGATCACATCATTAGAGAATGTTGTGATTGACTTGACCCATCCGTTAGCTTAGCACGATGATCGTTTAGTTTACTGCTATTGCTTTCTCCATAACTTATACCGAGAAGACTCCTTAGCGCTCGACCGCTCCAACGAGCGAAGCCAATCCAAGGCAAGTCATCAGCCGACCAGAATTTCCATAAGGGCCCACCATGTGAGGCCTTTGTACGAAGGCTGGGAAGGCATGAGGAGTCAGCCCCATCTGATATCAACACTAATTGCCTCCCTGATTTTCAAGAGGGGGGGGGCGCCTAATTAATCCGCCCCTAACGAATCACGTATTTAAACCACTTTCCAAATCGAGCCTATCCGAAAACGAGCACTGCAACGCGCACGCGCCAGATAGCCATAACCAACTTATACATGTTCCTATGACTATGAGATCATGCAACTCCCGAATACCGGAGGAACACTTAGTGTGCTATCAAACGTCACAACATAACTGGGTGACTATAAAGATGCTCTACAGGTGTCTTCGATGGTGTTTGTTGAGTTGGCATAGATAAAGATTAGGATTTGTCACTCCGAGTATCGTAGAGGTATCTCTGGGCCCTCTCGGTAATGCACATCACTATAATCCTTGCAAGAAATATGACTAATGAGTTAGTTACGGGATGATGCATTACGGAACGAGTAAAGAGACTTGCCAGTAACGAGATTGAACTAGGTATTGAGATACCGACGATCGAATCTCGGGTAAGTAAGAAAGGGAACAACGTATATTGTTATGCGGTTTGACCGATAAAGATCTTCGTAGAATATGTGGGAGCCAATATGAACATCCAGGTTCCGCTATTGGTTATTGACCGGAGATGTGTCTCGGTCATGTTAGGGTCCGCACGCTTAACGTTCGGTGACGATCGATATTATGAGTTTATGTGTTTCGATGTACCGAAGGTAGTTCGGAGTTCCGGATATGATCACGGACATGACAAGGAGTCTTGAAATGGTCGATACATAAAGATTGATATATTGGACGGCTATATTCGGACACAGGAAGTGTTTCGAGTGATTTCAGAAAAAACCAGAGTGCCGGAGGGTTACCGGAACCACCCCCCCCCCCCCCCGCGGGAAAGTTGGGCCTTCATGGACCATAGGGAAGAGGGGAGGCAGCCCACAAGGGGCAACCGCGCCCCCTCCGTATAGGGAGTCCGAATTGGACTAGGGAGGGGGGCGCGTCCCCCTTTCCTTCTCCTCTTCCTCTCCCTTCCTTCCTTCCCCTTCCCCTCCTAGTTGGACTAGAAAAAGGGGAGTCCTACTCGTACTAGGAAGAGGATACCTCCCCTCCTTGGCGCGTCCTAGGGCCGACCGTCCTCCCCCTTGCTCCTTTATATACAGGGGCAGGGGGCACCCTAGAACACACAAGTTGATTGTTTCCAGCTGTGTGCGGTGCCCCCCTCCACCATAATCTACCTCGGTCATATCGTTGTAGTGCTTAGGCGAAGCCCTGCGCCGGTAGCTTCATCATCACCGTCATCACGCCGTCGTGCTGACGAAGATCTTCGTCGACACTCAGCTGGATCGAGAGTTCGTGGGACGTCACTGAACCGAATGTGTGCGGATCGCGGAGGTGCCATACTTTCGGTACTAGGATCGGTCGGATCGTGAAGACGCACGACTACATCAATCGCGTTGTCATAACGCTTCCGCTTACGGTCTACGAGGGTATGTGGACAACACTCTTCCCCTCTCGTTGCTATGCATCACCATGATAGATCTTGCGTGTGCTTAGGATTTTTTTTGAAATTACTGCGCTTCACTACAGTAGCCTCCACATCCAAATATGGAAGAATTTCATTGCAGACCACACTGCATTGGGAACCGATTAAACGGTCCGTCAAAGACGAGGGAAGCGAGTCTTTGTGGCATGTCGGTCGGGGATCATCCCCAAGTCTGCCAGATCTTGATGACGTCGTCTTCATCCAACGTGATCGGAGAAGAAGAGCGCCGCCGCAAGCCGCCATTCGCACACCACACTCCAAGACACTCGCATACTCTGGACCAGCCGACGATGTCGTCCAAGAAGACGCCAAGCACCATCCACCACAACCTAACATCGTCAAAACCAAAAATCCAACGAGACAAAGGCTACCTGCTTCCGGGCGTTGCTGATCGAGGCATCACCAGGGTGGGAAAGAATTAGAGCCATCTTATTCCGACGCGGCTTTGATTCCACCACAAATGCAACACCTCCGAGAAAAACTAAGTCTATCCTATCTTGTCATCGAAGCGAAGTCGCGGAGAGGGGGGAGGGGGTCCCGGCCCCTCGGGCCATAGGAGCGGTAGCCGAAGGGGTCGAGGGACCCGCAACCACACAGGCGAAGGAAGGAGGCAGAGAAGATCGCCTCACGATCGCCTGTGCAGAACGGCCGGTGAGAGGAAAGTTGAAACCGTTTCGTGATAACCTGGGTGAGTTAAAATGTTGAAGGAGAAGGGCGAGTACTAGGAGGAAGATGGGATAGCGGGATGGTACTATTTTTTTTTCTCTTGTGTGCATATACGCTTTCCCCTCAAGAATACGTAACAAAGGATATGCCTTCCGGACTGTCGTTTACATGGCCCCACCGTCGTCTTCTCCTCCCCTTCCGGCATGGGCGGCGGCGAACGCCCTCTTCCGACGCCACCGCCGCCTTCTCCCGCTCCTCCTTCCTCCGTCCTCCCTCTGCGCCCTCCTTCCCGTCCTCTCCCACTGCCTCGTTTCCGGCCTCGCCGGCAACCCCTTCGTCGCCTCCCGCCTCATCCTCGCCTCCTCGCGCCTCTCCCTCACATTCTCCCTCCTCCTCCTCTCCCACCTTCCAGCCTCCTCCCTCTCGCCCTTCTCCTTCAACTCGCTCATACGCGCGTCGCCTCCAAGCCTCGCCCTCCGCCTGTTCGAACAAATGCGCCGCCGGGGTGTTCCCACGGATAACTACACCCTCCCCTTCTTGATCCATGCCTGTTCCGGCAGTGACACGGCACTGGGACAGTCCCTGCACGGGAAGAGCGTCCGTCTTGGCTACAGCTCCCACGTCTTCACGCAGACGGCGCTGATGAACATGTACTTTGGGTGTGGCCTGGCTGTTCCCGCTGGCAGGGTGTTCGATGAAATGCAGGCGAGGGATTTGGTTGCATGGACCGGCATGGTCTCTGGTTATGTGGACTCTGGAATGCACCTTCGAGCTGCTGAGGTCTTTAAGGAAATGAGAGGTAGTGAGGAGGTTGCAAGGCCTAACGTGGCAACGTTGGTCTCGGTTGCTTCTGCGTATGCCGGTCTTGGCTCCCTGGGGTATGCTAAGGGGCTGCACGGCTATGTGGAGAAGGTGGGGCTGCGAGGCGATTTGATTGTGACGAATGCACTGATGGATATGTATGGAAAGTGTGGTAGCATAGAGTCAGCTCGTGCTCTGTTTGATTTCATGCATGAGAAGGACCTACTTTCATGGACAACCATGATTTCAGGGTTGGCTTCTCATGGACATGGCAACGAAGCAGTTGCTTTGTTTTCAAGAATGCGAGAGGTGGGAGTACTGCCGGACTCAACCAC
Source organism: Triticum monococcum (assembly GCA_034509565.1). Classification (NCBI taxonomy): domain Eukaryota; kingdom Viridiplantae; phylum Streptophyta; class Magnoliopsida; order Poales; family Poaceae; genus Triticum; species Triticum monococcum. Next base: position 119,661,354 of record CM067846.1, on the reverse strand, counting down.
CTTCATCGTGGTTCTGTCTGCTTGTAGCCATGCTGGACTGGTGGATGAGGGGATATCAATCTTCAATTCCATGGCGAGTGAGTACAAGGTCACCCTAGATATTAAGCACTATGGTTGCATGGTGGATCTTTTCAGCAGGGCAGGACTTCTTTCACGTGCTTATGAGCTTATTGATAGCATGCCTTTTGAGCCTAACTTGGCAATTCTTGGAGCATTGCTGAGTGCATGCAGTGTCAATAATGAACTGGAGATTGGGGAACTAGTTCTCCAGAAGATTGATTCTGTTTGCTCCTATAAAGGAGGTGCTGGTGTGCTTCTGTCCAACATCTACGCTAACCAGAACTTGTGGCATGAAGTTGATTCCATTAGAAGGAAGATAAGAAATGGTACCATACCCAGAAACCCACCTGGTCAGAGTTCGGTGGCATCAGAAGTTCCTTTCATGAGTTTGTGATTTGGAGGTGAGCGTACCCATTTTCAATTGAGTTGCTCTTGTCATTGTATGGATTAGGAATTCGTCGCATAAATGCATAGTAATCTTATCAAACGTTGCTTGTTTCAAGTTGAGACACTTATTTTGGGATGGAGGGAGTACATGCCACTACTCTTCTAGAAACTAGATTTTGAGCATGTTGATTGCTGGATAGAGATCAATATCTGTATAGGCAATAAGAATGACAATATCGTTTTTTTGACAGAGTAAGTTTGAATGACACATTTGCCTATACTTCTGTTATGTAGCAAGACATACATTCTTGTGCTCCAAAACTTGACTTATGTGCATACTCTCCTTTCTTGATGAGCATCAGTTAGGGCTAGTAGGACCTTGTAAATCCTATATTCCACTAAATACAATGTCCTCATATGGGGTTTGATTTTCACATGTTTTCACTTGTACTTTAGAGTTAATATTATTTAGTCTATCAAATATTTCATATTCTCTGCTTTAGATTCCCATGAGATTTTTTTATTATCATGCCAGTCATTATTGATTTTCGAATCTTGGTTAGCTGATCTTTCGTTTTTGTATTCTTCTCAAATGCAGCTTTTAGAGAGAAATCCACTTTGTTGTCACTGTTAACCGTGACTGGCAAAATGGCTGATTTTCATGCGAACTGGTAAGAAAGTCTCATCAATTACTTTTACGACAAGGCAGCTTATGAAGTACTCCCTCCGTTCCTAAATATTTGTCTTTTTAGAGATTTTAAATGGACTACCACATACGGATGTATATAGACATATTTTAGAGTGTAGATTCTCTCATTTTGCTCCGTATGTAGTCACTTGTTGAAATCTCTAAAAAGACAAATATTTAGGAACGGAGGGAGTAGATATCAGTGTATTATGTCAAAAAAAAGTACTCCCTCCGAGATACCAGCGTGTCACCCATTTTGTTACTGTGTTGAAATTGTTGTGGCTTTTACTATTGAGTATATTAAGTAGCGAGCATATTATACCTGTGGAATCATAAGCACGTTGACTGACTGAACTTCTGTTTGCTTTATCTAACAGGAGATGAGGTCTCTCGGCACCATATTTCGCAGATTAGCTTTCCATAGCGCGCACAGAAACACTAAACTTCATACGCAAACTTCTTCCCTTCTAATGAAACGGCACGGTAAGCACACCAACTCCCCTTATCATTTAGGAGATAAGACAAAGTATACCATCTTATTCACCGTTTCCATCCGAACAAATACACACCATGCACTCATACACGCAGGCGTGATGCCTTCTTGCAGCATTTTCACGGAGAAAGCCTGAGGCTGAACCAGTCAAATGCATTGTACTTAAAACTGCCTTACAAATCGCCTGGCTGGGAATCGAAATGTGTGGCCAGGGCCAGGGCTCATGCGTGTGGTGTAACTTTGAGCTTCTTCGTTAACAACACAAGGACGCCCAGAACTTGTCCTTCCGGTAAAGGAATTCATGTTCCTGAACTGAGCTGGAGAAGTATGCCATCAGAGGCCCGTGAGCATGTTACTCCCTCCTTTCCGGTTTAAACCCACACGCATCCCTTAGATCGGCAATTCGGCCAGTATAATACAAATTGTATATTACGAAAGTTATATCATTAGAAAAATGTCACATGTGAAGTCGCTAACGGTATATTTTTTGTGATATATAAACATTGCTCAAATGTTTATCAAGCCGGATGGATGAAGTGGCGCCAAGCTTCTGGCATTCTCTGTAACAAGAGAGTGCCACAAAAGCTAAAAGGCAAGTTCTACAGGACGGCGGTTCGACCCGCAATGTTGTATGGCGCGGAGTGTTGGCCGACTAAAAGGCGACATGTTCAACAGTTAGGTGTGGCGGAGATGCGTATGTTGAGATGGATGTGTGGCCACACGAGAAATGATCGAGTCCGGAATGATGATATACGAGATAGAGTTGGGGTAGCACCAATTGAGGAGAAGCTTGTCCAACATCGTCTGAGATGGTTTGGGCATATTCAGCGCAGGCCTCCAGAAGCTCCAGTGCATAGCGGACGGCTAAAGCGTGCGGAGAATGTTAAGAGAGGGCGGGGTAGACCGAATTTGACATGGGAGGAGTCCGTTAAGAGAGACCTGAAGGATTGGAGTATCACCAAAGAGCTAGCTATGGACAGGGGTGCGTGGAAGCTTGCTATCCATGTGCCAGAGCCATAAGTTGGTTGCGAGATCTTATGGGTTTCACCTCTAGCCTACCCCAACTTGTTTGGGACTAAAGGCTTTGTTGTTGTTGTTTAAACATTGCTCAAATCGTTGATCTAGGCATATGCATGAGCCTTTTAAACCAGGAAGAAGGTACTTCCTCTTTTTCATAATGTAGTGCATATAGATATTTTAAGAAATCAAACTTTATTAACTTTGATCAAGTTTATAGAGAAAATAATGTACATCTAAAATATCAAATACATATCATTAGATACTCTCTCCGTCCTAAAATTCTTGTCTTAAATTTGTCTAGATACGGATGTATCGAGTCACGTTTTAGTATTAAATACTTCCGTATCTACACAAATCTAAGACAAGAATTTTGGGATGGAGGGAGTACATCACAAGACGTACTTTCGTAGTGTATATATTTGGTGTTGTAGATATAAATAGTTTTTTTATTTAAACTTGATCAAAGTTTGTAAAGTTTGACTTTGTGGAAAATCTATATGGACCAAGTCAAACTAGTGTGTGTGAACTCTGGCACCGCCCACTTGAATGCTACTGCTACTGTGCTCCGGTGGCAACTTGTGGGCATCTTGCTTGGACACCATAACATACTAAATATTTTGACGAAATGATGGATGCTGAGTTATCCTTTTCTTGCGTGGTGGTGTTATATCCATTGCCGAAATGTGGATTAGATCTTCAGTTTATTCGCATCAGCCATATCCATGTGCGTGCATACTAAGCTGCAGGCAAGTTGTTGGGGGTAGGGACAAGGAATAGAGAAACAACCGGATAAAGGTGCCATCAGCTGCCTGCTCTGGCGGCGGTGGGCAAAAGCAATGGGCTCTGTCCATCCTGTTCCTGTATTTTTTTTATGGGACCTGTTCCTGTATTCAAACAGTAGTGCAATGGTGGCTCTTGGGCTGGCTAGGAGGCATGTTCCTTTTTGGAGACTCTTTCTGTCTTTGGCAAAATACCGAGGATGCGTTTGGTTCACATCTTTGTTTTAGAGCATCTTACATACTTGTCTCGGTTTGGTCTGGTTTGGTAAATACTCCTTCTGTTCCGAATTACTTGTCGCAGATATAGATGTATCTAGATGTATTTTAGTTCTAGATATATCCATTTCTGTGACAAGTAATTTGGAGCGGAGAGAGTACATGCTAAAAATCAACATCTGCATGTAGTTTAGTTGTCTGCATTAGGTTTCATGTATGGGAGGAACAATTAGTTAGCACGTTGTTTGGTTGTAAACGGCTAAGCCAACACATATGTGAACTTCAGATCAAAGTCGCACATTCTGATTTGTGTCGTGCTTCCTTCCTCTATATGATGTTGCTTGTGACTTCGGCAGTAAAATGAGTACCATCTATTGCTCCAATGCAATCCTAGAATGGCATTACAAGATGTTGTTATGGCCACAACAGAACAATAACAACATATCAAGGCATGAACTGCATACTGTAAGTGCTCATCTTGAAGTATGAATATCATTTTAGACTAGTGCGAATCTTGGTAGGAGTTCGACCGGTTGGTGGTCTAATCATCTCTCCTCTGAGCTCCCCAACAGCATACAACACTTGCTTGAAGTATCTGGAGATGGTCTCCATTGATCTTCCGAAGGTGTTGTGTACAATCCTGAACCTCTGGTTATGATCAGCAACATGGAGGAACATGGCTACTTGCTCTTCCATAGTGGTGTAGATGCTATCTTCTAGTAGCCCCCCTGCTCCTGAACGTCTGGACAAGCCTGGCGAAAGGTGCTATTTTCATTCGAAGCATTCATAGAGCCTCTGTGTCGTTGCAATCATAGATGCAGTTTAGATTCACTATCCTCTCTTAATTTCGGATTAACATCGGACCATACCAGATGAGAGGTTTGTCATTCCGACGAACAACTTTCCTATGACCAAACAAGATTCAAGCCTGAACCATAACTATCAGCGCTGCTGCTTGAACTAGAAGCTTCGTCCGTTCATCCACAACCTAAGCGACATTCATGGTGCGGTCAGCAATGGTGCAATCGACCCTAAATGCTCCTACCGAACGACCTAACAGAGAAGGGGGGGGGGGGTAGCTCACCAGCTTCGGGGTTGGGGGAGGCATGGCCGAGACGAGGATGGCCGGACGGAGTCAAAGAAGAAGGGGAGAAGCGGCTGCTGCTGTCGGGGACTGTTGCTCTCGCCATCAACGCTGCCGTCGTCGCAGCCGTATATCTGATTCGGCGACGCCGTCGGTGCCAATAACAGAGGAGGACTTGCCATGGGTGAGCGAGTAAAAGGGGTGGTAAGGGTATATTTCACGCCATCCCGCCTTCGCCGATTCCCCCCTCCTGCCATCTCTGACTGGATCCTCCCTGCACCGCGCTTTACGCCGCGTCTTCCTTTTGCGCCCGACTTAGCATGGCTCGCTGGAAACGGCCGATTCAAGCGTTTCCAGTGAACCAGGCTCTGGGCTGCTTTAAGTTCCGTGTCGATGCAAGTTAGGTCTGCTTGCATGGAACCATACGACCCAAATTCATCTTGCTTGGGCCTGATTGGGCTGTATGCAGCCTACCAAACGCGTATTGAGAGCTCGAAGCTGTTCTGAAGAAGAAGAAAAAGAAGAAGAAGAAAAAGAAGAAGAAGAAAAATCTTGCTCAAAGAGTGTCACTCCTATCTGTAGAGTCTAGCGTTGTCTGGCTTTTGCAGTCACCTGATACGGGTATGGTACCTACTCCATGTGGCAACTGGTTGGTTAATCAAGCTCGCCACGCTTCCTAAACGAAGTTCCCCCATTAGCGAAACGCATGGCTGGAGGATGACGTTTTTCTCCCGGTGGGCCAGTTTCTCAAGTCCCTTGCACCCGATTCTCTCTCTCTCCTAAAAAAGAAGTGCCTTGCAGCCGATAACATTTCAGGCAAAGTAGGCCGCCTGGAGCCAGGCAGGACACCTGGACCGGGGAGCTCTGCTCGGCCACCGCAGCCAAGCCCCAGGAGCGAAAGCCAAAACCGAAAGCAGAGGCGTGCCAGATCCGCCCAACTTGCCTCCCGCTCCCTCCCTCCAGATCAGGTTCCTTGCTTCCTCCCGTCGCCTTCTTTCTCTTTCCCATTCCGCCCCTCGCCCGTTTTCATACATCTCCCTCCCCTGCACCTGCATCCCCATCCCCCGCGCTCCTCTTCTCTTACCCCTCCCCCAATTCAGAGCTCTCCGTCGATTCCGACGCAGCCGCCGCCGACTCCTCCTCCTCCTCCTCCACCACCTCACCGGAAGGCCGCCCGGCCACGCGCCTGAGCGGAATCCCTCGCCCTGCCTCCCGGTACGTACATGTTCGTCTCCCGCCAGCGCTCCTCGCGAGGTTTGTGTGCGTGTGTGTGTGTGCGCGCGCGCGCGTGATTCCGCCTGCTTGCTTCTCCTTTGCCGTAGCTCGCGAGCGCCCGAATCCCTTGACGCCTCTTGCCTGCCATGCCACCTGATAGTGCGGGATTGGTTCGAATTGGCCGTTTCTTGGTGGTAGTTGGCGAGTGGGTGGATTGCCTGGTTATGGTGTACCGTCTCGTTTGCCTCGTTATAGCGCCGCCGAGCCGGTAGGAGGTGCCGTTCGGGCGTGGTACCTCGCCATTAGGCGGGGTTCGAATTAGCAGATCACGCGTCCGCGGTACCTGCTGTCGTTACTTGTTACGTCACGATGTCAACCTGGGCATCTTCTCCCTGTTCCAAGTGAAAATGCACACTGTCTCCAGTAGTAATGTGTATTACTATGTATTCGCTGTTATTTTTCCGTTATTTTTCAATCTGACGTCTAATTCCAAGTGGAAAATGTCGATTGGGATGTGTGCAGTACCAGTCCTATTTGTGCGCAGTTCTGAATCTTTGTTCACCGTTTCAGTGATTCAGACGTGTTTCCTGGCTGCGTGGAAATGGATGGCGTTGTTGTGAGGAGAGTGATCCCTTCGGACAACAGTTGCCTCTTCAATGCCGTCGGGTATGATTCTGCACCTGTATATGCTGCACTAGTAAGGAAACGATTTCGCAGATGATGCCGTCGCTGACTGTGCTTCTCAACACCTCTCTTGGTGCAGTTATGTGATGGAGCATAACAAAAATAAGGCTTCTGAGCTCAGACAGGTAATTGATTCTGATGTCTGTTTGGCAATTTGGCACAACTGCTGTGTTGTCAGAGCCAACTGAACATTATCGCATCAGTTGATCAAAATATGTCATTATATAAGTTCTAGAAGAATTTTATCTTATATCAGTTCAATTAACATCCAGCAACTCATATATGACTCTTAAGATATTTCGGTATTGTCGTCAAAACGGCATGAGACCATCTCATCCAGAAAAGCTGTTCCAATCAATGCAGTTGCAAGTCATCACACTACTGGTTTTTGACAGAAAATTGAGACCACAACACATTTAATGTACAGTAGAAAGAGCATAGCATGCTTATCAAGTACCCTAAATCGATTTTAGAATGATAAGCTTCAGTCCTCCAATGCGGAAGTAATTGTGTATCATTCACATACCAGCAGCTTCAAAACATCAAAGTCCTTGAAATACTTCCACGATATTCTGTCCTTCAAATCATGTGTGTAAATAACCTAGACGTGTTCTGCCTGTACAATCTATCTGTAGAAAACAAAAACTAACACGATTGAAGATGACATTAGCGTAGGTCAGATAAATGAAGCAATAAAACATTATTTTGTACACCATGATGTTCCTTTTAGCTAGAAACTGTTATTTACAAATTGTTGGACTGTACGTGTCATCTCATTTTTGCTTACCTTTCTAAACTTACAGTGCTGACTTTGCTACTTTTTATTCCCCGTTTGCTTGAAGGTCATAGCAGCAGCGGTTGCAAGTGATCCTGAAAAGTACAACGAAGCATTTCTTGGGAAACCAAATGAAGCGTATTGTGCTTGGATTATGGACCCTGAGAAGTGGGGAGGTGAGTTTCAGTGCTATGATTCATGTGCAGCAATATCGATGATGAAACTACTTAGTTTGAAATGCTCATGTACAATTTTGTTTGAAGACTGGTAGCGATGCAGTCATATCATGTCCCAGAATTTGCATTAGACATCCTCTTTGCCCCAAGAGAAAAACATAATATCGGGACCTTATCCTAAGAAAATTGCCATGACTCAAGAACTCAGTATTCCTCGTTAGGCATCTCTACCATAAAACTATAAGCCTCCATTAGTAATATACTACTACCCCCGTAACTAAATATAAGATGTTTTTGCAGTTCAGTCATTTAGTTATGGAGGTAGTAGTATTAGTTCATATTTCATATGTTCTTGTTCTTGTGGTGCAAAGCAACCACTTGCAACATGACGCACTCCAGTTGGTCAGTGGAGGTGTATCTGTTCTACATCTGTTACAGGCATAAACACTAATTTTCATATAAGTTTTTCTTTGATGGCGGTTTTCATTAGATGTCAGTGTGTGCTGCTGCTTAGTTCACTAATTCACTTTTTTTTCGTTGTAAAGGTGCCATAGAACTTTCAATTCTGTCAGAATATTATGGGCGTGAAATTGCTGCATATGACATCCAGACAACACGATGTGATCTGTATGGTCAGGTTGGTGGCTCTATATGTTTACTTCTGTTTGTTCAGAATCTTTTGCTAGTTCTTAGCTTTACATCCGCTGATACAGGGGAAGAACTACAATGAGAGGGCAATGCTCATTTATGATGGGTTGCATTATGATGCTTTAGCAGTAAGTTTTTGTGATAGCAACTCACACGATTGAAAACGACACAATGCGGTATTAACTAATTTTATCTGTTTTTATCAACAAAAATTCAGACGTCTCCAGCTGAAGGGGCACCAGAAGAATTTGATCAGACCATCTACGTTGTTGACCAGAACCGTTCAATTGGTCCAGTAGAAGGCCTTGCTCTGAACTTAGCGAAGGAGGCACATAGGTATGTATTTGTCTATTATCACTTAAGTGTTCCGAACCATAATGCTTATTTCAGCATGTAACCTTTATATTTTTAACTCTTCAAACATTGATTGTGGCTAATGGTCAATGGTCAGCAATTGAACTGAACATTCTAATGAGTAATGCATATGGAAGGTGTTGTAACACGATGTAAAATTTTCACTGATAATAATTAAAAATAAATGCTCGTGACCTGTTCTGTAATTAATGTGGTGCTAAATAGCTTTCGTCCTTTTTTAAATCTGTCAGCATGATCACGAGTAGTCGTTTTAGCTTACCCTTCTGGTCTCGAGATTGTCAGAAAGCAGCTGTAATCTGTCAGCTGACTATAAACCAAGATAATATTTTGGTAGAAATGTTACTGACTTTGGTTGGGCATGCAATTTGTAGGAAGAGGAGCTACACAGACACCGCAAACTTTACATTGCGCTGCGGCGTGTGCCAAATTGGTGTCATTGGTCAAAAGGTGAGACTCTCAATGCCTTAACCGCACAATATTTCTACCAATCTGTGGGGAAACCTATTTTATAGGGATACTGAAAGCCCTTACACGTTGCAGGAAGCTGTGGAACACGCACAAGCCACCGGCCATGTCAATTTCCAAGAATACAAATGACCGTAGAAGATATACTAGTTCTTCTTCCGCTGTTGTTGTACACTCATTTGTTGCAATTGTTTTCTTCTTCGGCCTGATATGGTACTATTGCAAAATATTAATTTGTTACAGAGTAAATTTCATAAGCTCCAGTTTGGATATTGATTTTGATGTTCATATTGACTGCTAACTTGAAGAATTGAAGATCCAGTGATCAATGTATCTAGTAATCTGTTGTGATCTTGTTCTTTTTTTTTGGGTCGTTCAAGTGGCTCCACATGATAAGGCCTTCTTTGATTTATAGGGTAGGAATATCATAGGAATAGAAAAATTATAGGAAGTGAGGTGGCATGCATCTCACTTCCTATAGGAAAAGAGATGTCACTTAATTCATAGAATAGGATTTTTTCCATTGAGGCCTTCTTTGGTTTATAGGGTAGGAATATCATAGGAATAGGATAGGAAAATCATAGGAAGTGAGGTGGCATGCATCTCACTTTCTATAGGAAAAGAGATGTCACTTGATTCATAGGATAGGATTTTTTCCATTGAGTCTAGGCTAATGTTTTTTTTCTTTTAAAATGTCAAGGATTGACTCTTATCCTATATAGAAATAGGAATCCATTCCTACAAACCAAAGGGCTTCATAGGAATTTTTTCTATAAAAATCCTATCCTCTAGAAATCCTACAAAATTCCTCCAAACCAAAGGAGGCAATAGAAGGATTTTTCCTCTGAAATTCGTTTTGGCATGGACTATCTCATACTCCCTCTGTAAACTAATATAAGAGCGTTTAGATCACTAAAATAGTGTTCTAAATGCCTTATATTAGTTTACGGAGGGAGTACATTTCTTGTGCGATACTGAAATGCTACTTCTCAAGTTTGCTGCTCTTCTGTTGCTTTGAGATGCCTTCGGGGAGCCCAGCGGGCACTTTTCCCTGGGCTGGGAGCGCACCACTTGGTGCGCCCAGCCACCACCATATGTCGCATGCAAGATGCACCCTCGAGATTTTGTTTTTCTTTCTGCATGTGTTTTTTGTTTTATTTTTTGGGGGGTTTGGTTTTTGCTTGATTTTCCCTACATTTTGATGAGAAAAACACTTCTTTTTGTGCTTTCCAGAAAAAAAGAAAAGCACAGCTACGCTTTCTTGAAAAAGAAAAAAAAACACAGCCTATGGTTCCACGAGATGTATGGCCGTGCTTTCTGAAAATGAAAAAATGCAGCCGCCTGTGCTTTTGTGAGAAGTACAACTGTGCTTTTTGAAAAAAAAGGCATAGCTACGCTTTCAAGGAAAAAGAAAAGAAAAAAAACACAGTTGGGTTTCATTTTATTCGGTTTGATCTTTTTGGTTCAGTTCTTTATTCCCAGTTTTTTGGTGGAAAAAAAAATCGTGGAAACTTATTAACATGCAATCTAGTTTTGAAGATCTTGTTGGGAAACGTAGTAGAAAACAAAAAAATTCGCCCTACGATCACCCAGAAACAATATGAAGGTACATAACGGGTTGTCATCAACGATCATTACCGACTTCGGGAGTGCAGCGGAAGTAGACGAGTTGATGTAGATCGTATTTGAAGCCCCTCGAACGTTGATGATGATCCCGTGAATCGCCCACGAATGATCCCTTAAACGGAAGACCGAAAGTATGGCCTCTCTACTTGGTTGCAAGCATACGGTCTTCACGATCCGGCAGCGCTTCGTTGTCTAGAGCTAATCGTCGCCGGAGAATTAGAGGGAAAAGATTAGAACTACACGGGACTTCTAATTATGAGGATTAGTGATGGCTAGGGCTCGCTCTAATTAGTCAACTAGGACCAACTAGAACGTGCACTAGATCAACTAGAGGAGGCTCCAATACTTGTGTATTCATAGAGTGAAAATCTTCTAGTATATATATGTTAGAGGGGAGGGAGAGGGCAGCTACCAAAAGTGAAGGAGCCCTCTTGGTGCGCCAGCATTGTGGGGGGGGGGGGGGGGGGTCCTACTCCCTCCCTAAGTAGGATTCGCCCCCCTCCCACTAGGAAGGGGAAGGGGAGGGGGGGCACTTCCACTTGGGCCCTTGTGGCCTAAGTTGTCTTCCACCTTTTGGCCTTTTTAGGCCCGTTGATATTTTAATTAAATATAAATTTTTCTAAAAAATTTCAGACCATTATATATATAATTTAATATCTCCAGAAACATTTTCCACATATATATAATAAATCGATAATACCCGGTATTACCCGATATTCACCGAAACCCTTCTGGTGACCCCAAAACGCTTTCGGAACCTCTCGGAACTATTCCGGATATTAATGAAACAATTCCACAAATATATTCTCATCACTCCTGTCCTACTAACACTCAGCAAATCGTGATTACCTTAAGCTTGTGACCCCGTAGGTTCGGTAAATCTTAGACATGAACGAAACCCCTTAGTTCAATGACCGATAGCGGAACCGCGGACATCCATATCGGTCCCTATGATTATCCGAATGATATTCGAGTGAACTTTTGGTTATCATATGTTGCTCCCTTTGCTTCGCGATACTTTGCAAGTCCCGGCGAGACCAGGAACCTATTGTTTTACCGTTTATCATTTCACATGTGCATATGAGTTTTTTCACTAAATCGCATATTCCAGGATTATAGAAGTTATAGCATAAAATATAAACTCTTAATTATGAATAACGGAAATATAATTATACAATATTATTGCCTCTATGGCATATTTCTAATAGTCTCCCACTTGCACTAGAGTCAATAATTTAGCTGTATTGTTTTACAAACACCTACGGGTATTTTGGTGTTGCTCATGCTTTGCTTGTGGTAGAGGGCTAGAGGCTTTGTCATTTGTTTTGACATATTCAAAACTAAGTAATATTTGTGTCAGTCTTGTCTGTTTACAGGATCTCCATCCATCTTGCTTTGAGCTATAACATTTTATTCAAAATAAAATATCATTCAGACTCATTGCACTTACAATCATATTTTGGATTCACCTATTTATATCAAGGTTTTTCTTGACTGGCCATCTTCATAATGCTTATGGGCTTATTAAAACTTTTGTAATACCCAATTATATCAAGACATTTCTTGATTATTGGATCTACCCTTTTATATCAAGACTCTTCTTGATTGTCAATTATTCATAATGTTTATGGGTTTCTTACAACTCTTGTAATATCCAATTATATCAAGACATTTCTTGATTATTGGATCTACCCATTTATATCAAGACTCTTCTTGTTTGGCCATATTCTCAATATATTGTTAATGGGGTTCTTTACAACTTTTTGTAACATCCAATTATAACAATACATTTCTTGATTATTGGATCTTCCCTTTTATATCAAGACTCTTTTTGATTCAGACAACATTAAAACATCTAATGTTTTCAAAACATAAATTATCGTTTTATAGAATCAACAATATTGTTCATAAAATAGTTTGATCATAGCCCTAATTATATCAATCATGAAGTTGATATTCATATATTCTTTTGAGATCCTTGATATCTGTTACTAACACTTAGTAAAACTCTTGGCCCATTGTAACGCCCGGATAATTAGGCTACAGTAAAACTCCGCTAATGATGCCACGACACCTCCGTAACCGTTGATATACTCTCGTTATTTCAAAACCAGTTCAAAATTCTAATTCAAAATTATGGCAAACAACAGAAGTTTTCAAACGTTAAAATAAAAATATTCGGAGTGTGCAGTTAAATTCCTAGGTAATTATAGTGCAGAATACACATTTTTCGAAAATGCCTAAATACGCTGGAATGAAATAAAACAGTAAAAGACAAACAAAAAACAGAATAAAAGCCCCCCCCCCCCCCCCCCTGAGCCTTTTGGCCAACCTGGCCATCCACGTGGACCCAGGCCGCCCGAATGGGCCGGCCCACCCCGCGCCCCCCACTCCCCAGGGTACCGAAACCCTAACCCCCCACTCACCCCACTCACCCCCACTCCTCCCTCGTCTGGATCTGGATCGGGAGGCGCCCGATCCCATCGCCCCCCTCTCGTTGCCCGTCCGGATCGCCCCGTCACTGCACCAACGCCTCCCTGACGTCGCCGATCTCGTCCCCGCCTCCACCTCGCGCCCCGTTGCCCCTGACCCTACGAACCCCGGTGAGACCCCGGCCCGCGCCCCCGAACCGCTCCGCCTCGCGCTCGTCGCCACGGTCACCGCCGTCCCCGCCCGCGGTCGACGCACTTCGGCCGCGCAAGTTGCGCGCTCACCGCGCCCCTCTCTCTGTCGCTGCGCGCCGACCATGTCACCTGCCGCGCCCCGTCTCTCCCGCTCACCACGCCGCGCCACCCACCGCACGCGCCCGCACGCGGCGACCGCGCCACCGCGCGCGCGCTCGCGCTGACCGCGGCCTCGTACCCTGTTGCTGCTCGCGCTCCGCACCGCCTCTGTTGCTACTCCCCGTCGCCCCGGCCATCCAACGCCCCTGCCGCTCTGCTTCCGCCCAGCCGCTCGTCACTGGCCCCGCCCTCCGCTGCATCGCCGCCCTGCACGGCCGTCGCCTCCGCACCTCTCGCCGTGGCCTCGCGCGACGGTCGTCCGCCTCCGGCCGCCCTTCTGCGTGTCGACAGCCGCGGCCCTCCCCGGCTTCGCCCGGCAACAGCTCGCCGGAGCTCCACGGCGGCGCGCCGGCGCCAGCTCCCACCAGATGGCCGCAGCGCCCATTCGGGCAGTGCCCGACGCCCGACCCGCTATGGTCTCCTATGGGCCTATGACAGAGGGGCCCCGCCACAGAACGTTTTTTTAATTAATTAAATAAAAAATTAACCAAAAGAATTAAATACTTCAATAATTAATTAATTAACTTAATTAACACTGTTTAGTTAACTAATTAACTTTGATTAAACTTGCTAATTAAATGTTAACAAATAATTAGTCTTCAGCCTATGACATGTGGGACCCAAATGTCACTTTGAATAGTCAACACCCCTGTTGACTGCCGACATCATGCTGACGTCAGCAAATACTGTTCTGGATAATTTTGATTTTAAATAATTAAATAAATCCTAAAAATATTATTTTTTAAAAAAAATTAATATAAATTAAACCGTAGCTTGGATGGAAAAACTTTGCACATGAAAGTTGCTCAGAACGACGAGACGAATCCGGATACGCAGCCCGTTCGTCCGCCACACATCCCTAGCATAGCGAACACGAAACTTTTCCCCTCCGGTTCATCTGTCCGAAAACGCGAAACACCGGGGATATTTTCCCGGATGTTTCCCCCCTTCACCGGTATCACCTCATACTGCGTTAGGGCACACCTAGCACCGTTATCTGTCATGTCATGCATCGATATGCATCTTTTTGCATTGTATTCATTGTTTCTTCCCCCTCTTCTCTTTGGTAGACTACGAGACTGACGCCGCTGCTGGTGCCCCGTTCGACTACGTTGTTGACGACCCTTCCTTCTTGCCAGAGCAACCAGGCAATCCCCCCTTGATCACCAGATATCGCCTATTCTTCTCTCTATTGCTTGCATTAGAGTAGTATAGCAAGTTATTGCTTTCCGTTAATCCTATCCTGATGCATAGCTTGTCATTGTTGCTACAGTTATTGATACCTTACCTGCAATCCTAAATGCTTAGTATATGATGCTAGTTTGTTATCAATGGCACTACATTCTTGTCCGTCTGCCATGCTATACTATCAGGTCGTGATCACTCGGGAGGTGATCACGGGTATATACTTATACATAATATATGATACTTGTGGTGACTAAAGATGGGTCGGCTCGAAGAGTACCCGCGAGTGATTCACGGATTCGGTCCGAAAGGACGTTTGTCCCGACGGCCCTCTGAGTGGATCTTTGTGGCGGAGCGACAAGATAGGTTGAGACCACCTAGGAGAGAGGTGGGCCTGGCCCTGGTCGGCGTCCGCGGTTATTTCAAAATAACACGCTTAACGAGATCTGGGTATTTGATCTGAGTCTGGCCACTGGCCTATACGCACTAACCAACTACGCGGGAACATTTATGGGCACTCGACGTCGTGGTATCAGCCGAAGCCTTCTTGCCGTCAGCGACTGAGCGGCACACGCCGGGTTGGACTGGAACACCTGCTCTTGTATAAGGGAGGCTAGGTCTGCTCGCCGGCCGCGTTCGCAACGTGCAGGTGTGCAATGGGCGATGGGCCCAGACCCCTGCGACATAGGATTTAGACCGGCGTGCTGACCTCTTTGTTGTGACTAGGTGAGGCTGCGACGTGTTGATCTTCCGAGGCCGGACATGACCCAGAAAAGTGTGTCCGGCCAAAGGGGATCGAGCGTGTTGGGAAATGTGGTGCACCCTTGCAGGGAAGTTTATCTATTCGAATAGCCATGTCCCTCGGTAAAAGGATGACCCAGAGTTGTACCTTGACCTTATGATAGCTAGAACCAGATACTTCATAAAATACACCCTTCCAAGTGCCAGATACAAACCGGTGATCGCTCTCTCATAGGGCGACGAGGGGAGGATCGTCGGGTAGGATTATGCTATGCGATGATACTTGGTGAACTTACCATCTACTCTCTTCTTCTGCTGCAAGATGGAGGCTGCCAGAAGCATAGTATTCGATAGGACTGGCTATCCCCCTCTTATTCTGGCTTTCTACAGTTCAGTCCACATATACTACCCTTTTCCATTTGATACCATTGCATACATATGTAGTGTAGCTCCTTGCTTGCGAGTACTTTGAATGAGTACTCATGGTTGCTTTGCTCCCCCTTTCCCCCCTTTCTATACCTGATTGTTGCAACCAGACGATGGAGTCCAGGAGCCAGATGCCACCGTCGATGACGGCTCCTACTACACTAGAGGTGCCTATTACTACGTGCAGGCCGCTGACGACAACCAGGAGTAGTTTAGGAAGATCCCAGGCAGGAGGCCTGCGCCTCTTTCGATATGTATCCCAATTTGCGCTAGCATCTTATGGCAACTTGTTTAACTTATGTCTGTACTCAGATATTGTTTCTTTCGCTGACTCGTCTATAATCGAGCTCTTGTATTCGAGCCCTCGAGGCCCCTGTCTTGTAATATGATGCTTGTATGACTTATTTTATTTGTAGAGTTGTGTTGTGATATCTTCCCGTGAGTCCTTAATCTTGATCGTACACATTTGCGTGTATGATTAGTGTACGATTGAATCGGGGGCGTCACACCCATTAATATATATTATAACTATTAAGATGAACTTCTTTCATCTACTCATGGTCATTAATAGATAAGCATCTAGTTATATGACACTGAGAGAAAGAATTTCTCTATTTAAACATTTTAAACCTTTGTCAAAAATATATAAACCTTTAAGCTCAATCAGACATATTGATCTATCTTTATAGATTCTTTTATGCCCAATATTTTGGCTTGCTATTTGATGAAAACATGTTTCAATAATATTTTATTTTCGCTAAGAAGCTATATTATTTTCCATTTCATAATATGTCATAAATATATGAAATCAGAAATACTATATAGCTCCCACTAAGTTATGTATATACACAAGTTTCCTTTGATAAGATCAAAATCTCAATATCAGCTCACTCGTTATAATCTTCAAAAACTCTTTTGAACTTTGCACTTTTATCCAGTGTCCTGAGGATTTTAAAACCTTTCTGGTTGTATCATTCATACATCCTTTCTTTTAGGAAACTTAGTTTTAATATCCACTTTCCTCAAAACTCTTTGAAGTATCAACTAAGTTCCAAACTTGTTAATTATAATAAAGTTCTAAACTTAATTATATTTTTATTCTGGTGTGCATGGCTATAAACAATTCCTTTGAGCTGGGCGCCACTATTGTTTCCTTGTAGTGTGCTAGTTCATCTTCTTTCAAAGAAGAATATCTCATTGTAAAATTTCAGAAATTTAACAATATTCCTGATTTGTGTAAACCAGTTACAAGCTTTAGAATTTCTACATCCAATGTAGTAACTTACAGTTTATTTTGCAGACACTTTGTCGGAAAAATTTCCGGTTTTGTTAATTCTGCTTATTACCGTCAGGGAGTCAATAATCCTTTCTAAGCTGTAATATCCTCCCACTTATTTCTTTGACAAGAAAAAGTTTTCTTGAAAAAGTGTCCATCTGTGTCAAACATTTTGCCTTTTGTACATTTCAATGGAAGGAACCCAAATCATTTCTTTGAGATATCCTACAACTTCTATTTGGTTTATAGTTTCCATAACTCTTATGGTTTCATTAACCAGACTAATACGCAGTGCTCTGTTTAGTGTATATCCTGTCATTTGAATTTATATCCCAAAACAAACCGGTAATAAATAATTCCATAATTATTTGAGTGCTTTGCTAAACTTATGACTCAGATAATTTTATTCATTCTTGAAGAATTATTTTACCTTTTGTCTAATGATCCTTATCTTCATTAAAATAGTTGAACTCTTCAAATATATTCTGAAATTTCTTTGAACTATTCAAATATTTTAGATTTTATAAGTAAATTATTTTCACCTTATTTTTAATGAAGCATTGTTATCCATCATGCTTTGGCTTTGTTTATCGGACTTCATACATCATTATGTATTCTTTAATTTGATTTATCAATCAAGAGATTTCAATACTTCATCTATATGAAGATTATTTTCCTGATAAAGCCAAGCAGTGATATATCAGTCTTCTCAAGATGTTTAGCATTCATGTTAAAAATTTCAAATCAAGATTCATTGAATAAACCATCAAAAAATTGTGGTAAATCCAAACATATTCTTGTATCCACTTTAACAACTATTGTTCAAAATATTATAAGAACATCCGTCACATAATCGAAAACATAATGTCTTATACAACTCCGGAATGCAATAACTATTATTCGATCCTAAGATGAATCTTGAAGATTAACTAAAGCCATGATTCCATCGGTCTTGAGTAGCGATCCTATCACCATCCTTGACTTGCATCACGTCTTTTATTTCTTCTCAACTTGTGAGCTTTCTGCAGTCCCTGAATTAGATTGCAAACAAGAGCAATCGATAAGTATCAAATACTTGTGACTTACAGAAACAAGATGAATAACATTAACTTTGTATAACATTTATACCTTTACCGGAAGAACCATTCTTCTTGTCTACCAGGTATTTCTTGCAATTCCGCTTCCACTGACCCTTCTGTTTGTAGTATAAACATGCAGTCTGTTTAGAGGCTCCGCCCTTGTTCATATTCTGAGAAACGGTCTTACCGGCACTAGTAGATTTCTTCTTGGACTTGCCCTTCTTTTTGAAACTGGTAGTTTTGTTGACCATGAACACTTCTTTGTTCTTCTGCATTCCAGCTTTTGCAGTTTTGAGCATAGAACTCGCTTGCACTTTTCTCCACCCCGTTCATGTTGTAATTCATGATAAAACCATCGTAAGATGAGGGGAGTGAATCAAGCACAATATCTGTACCGAGTGTTGGTGGAATAATAAATTCTAATGAAGCAAGCCTATCAACATAGCTAGCAAGCTTCACTATATGCTCACCCATTGAGGAACCATCTTTCATCTTGCATTCAATCAGGGCCTTGGTTAATTCAAATCGTTTGGTCCTTGCTTGTTTCTTGTACAGAACTTCTAGTGACCTAATCATAAATTGAGTGGCATATCGTTCAAAACGCTTCTGTAGTTTAGGATCCATGCAAGTTAACATGAGACACTGGACTTCCTCATCGTCATCACTACGGGCAGTATAAGCAGCAACTTCTTCCGGTGATGCATCTTTTGAGGGAGCATCACCTAGGGGTTGATCCCGCACATACTCCTTCTTAGCACTCCTGAGAACAAATCTCAGGTTGTGGATCCAATCTGCATAGTTTCCACCATTTGCAACCAAATTTTCTTTCTCAAGCATAGGGGCTATGTTGAACATATTGCGAGCCATATAATCTACAACGATAAACACAAACAATATTAGACATAATTAATAATTAATATTGTACTATTTTATTAAAACAAATTTAATATTATAGTGCACTCCCACTCAGATTGATATCTCTGATAATTAATTGTGAGTGATTCAAGATCCAAGTCTAGTTCTCAGTCATTGATGTGGACATCACTGATGACTAGAATTTTTGACCGGTGGGCAAACTTATGTCGATCATATCTCCATATGACTCTTATTCATCTTTCGATGCTTTGTGCTCCAAGCTCAGAACAATTCTGCTAGAACTTCAAGACAACCATGTGTCATCTGCATATATGGTCTGACCATCCCCATCTTACACTTCATGCCCCGTTTGTACTCACCTAGACATGACGCACTTCGGAATGCTACGTGTTATAGACAGTTGCAACACTGGGAAGAGCACCTTTTATGTTGATTTTTATTGTGAGAGATCACCCTAATAATTGATTACTGCGCAATCAAAGGGTGAAAACAATAAAGGGATAAACATCTCAGGTAATTCATAAAAGCATGACATGGTATAGCCCTGGGTGCCGGGAGTTCTCCATGATCGTCTTCAATCTTCAGTTGAAGCAACGTGACGACCAATATTTCATTTACGTGGCAATCATTTCAAAAAACGTCACCGTGCTGGCAATCTCAAAAACTATTGTCATGGCGACCATTTCAAAAACGTTGTCGTGACACCAAAATATGAAATTCCGCTGTGGCACAAAATTATAGATCCTCGTCCCGCGCCTAGGTACACCTTCTCCTTGACAGGGTTTTCCATATGTATGTCTTGCCACCATCACCAGTAACCTATCTCTATGATATTTACATTAAGGTGGCAATCTCGTGGCTCCAGCCATCATGTCGTGACGCGCAGGCCACTTAACATTATATCATATAACCATCTCATACATAAACTCATTATCATGACGAAGGCTATACCACATCATATGCAAACCCTGCAAAACCAAGTTAGACATCCTCTAATCAGTTTTAGCAAAAAATAAATACGTTGTTAACCATTTTTATCAATTGAGACTAGCTACCTACGCAAACACAACAAGGCGATGTTCTTGATGCTAGATTAAGTTTCGGGGTGTGTGAAAGAGAGACTTAAGTAAAAGTCTCATCCCCCACACTAAACTTCGTCAATATGCGTGCCCCCCTAGAAGATTATCCATCTTCAGCACCCTCTTGTGTATGCGACGGTTCATTATTCTAGACTATGATGTAGCCCAAGGAACTGTTAGCAGATCGTCGACAGCCAGAGCCGATCGATTGTCAGAACCTTGTAGGAAAAATACATCATTCTGCCGATGAACTGAACCGAAACAACACTCATGGGAAGCATAGCAAGAACATCCACCCTCACATATAAGATGTGATCTAGATCGCAACCTGCATCTACTCATTAACATGCTCTTGATGCTACTGTTGGAAAACATAGTAGAAAACAAAAAAATTCACCCTATGATCACCCAGGAACAATATGAAGATACATAACGGGTTGTGATCAACGATCATTACCGACTCCAAGAGTGCAGTGGAAGTAGACAAGTCGGTGTAGATTGATGTCTACTATGCAACTTTATCCTTGTAGACATTGTTGGACCTCCAAGTGCAGAGTTTTGTAGGACAATAGCAAATTTCCCTCAAGTGGATGACCTAAGGTTTATAAATTCGTGGGAGGCGTAGGATGAGATAGTCTCTCTCAACAACCCTGTAACCAAATAACAAAGAGTCTCTTGTGTACCCAACACACCCAATACAATGATAAATTGTATAGGTGCACTAGTTCGGCGAAGAGATGGTGATACAAGTGCAATATGGATGGTAGATATAGGTTTTTGTAATCTAAAAATATAAAAAAGCAAGGTAACTAGTAACAAAAGTGAGCGAAAACGGTATTACAATGCTTGGAAACAAGGCCTAGGGTTCATACTTTTCGCTAGTGCAAGTTCTCTCAACAATGATAACATAATTAGATCATATAACAATCCCTCAACATGCAACAAAGAGTCACTCCAAAGTCACTAATAGCGGAGAACAAACGAAGAGATTATTGTAGGGTACGAAACCACCTCAAAGTTATTCTTTCTGATCGATCTATTGGGCTATTCCTATAAGTGTCACAAACAGCCCTAGAGTTCGTACTGAAATAACACCTTAAGACACACATCAACCAAAACCCTAATGTCACCTAGATACTCCGATGTCACCACAAGTATCTGCGGGTTTGATTATATGATATGCATCAGACAATCTCAGATTCATCTATTCAAACCAACACAAAGAACTTCAAAGAGTGCCCCAAAGTTTCTACCAGAGAGTCAATAAGAAAACGTGTGCCAACCCCTATGCATAAGTTCACAAGGTCACAGAACCCGCAAGTTGATCACCAAAACATACATCAAGCGGATCACGTGAATATCCCATTGTCACCATAGATAAGCACATGCAAGACATACATCAAGTGTTCTAAAATCCTTAAAGACTCAATCCGATAAGAAAACTTCAAAGGGAAAACTAAATCCATTACAAGAGGGTAGAGGGGGAGAAACATCATAAGATCCAACTATAATACCAAAGCTCACTGTACATCAAGATCGTGCAAATCAAGAACATGAGAGAGAGAGGGAGAGATCAAACACATAGCTACTGGTACATACCCTCAGCCTCGAGGGTGAACTACTCCCTCCTTGTCATGAAGAGCATCGGGATGATGAAGATGGCCACCGGTGATGATTTCCCCCTCCGACAGGGTGCCGAAACAGGTCCCGATTGTTTTTTGGTGGCTACAAAGGCTTGCAGCAGCGGAACTCACGATCTTGGTTTATTTCAGGGGGGTTTCTATATTTATAGGAATTTTTGGCGTCAAGAACAAGTCAGGGGAGTCCACGAGGGGCCCACAAGGTCGGAGGGCACGCCCTAGGGGGGTGGGGGCGCCCTCCACCCTTGTGGTGGCCTCAGGACTCTTCTGGTGCATCTCTGGTACTCCGTGGGCTTCTTTTGGTCCAAAAACAATCGTCGTAAAGTTTCAGGTCAATTGTACTCCATTTGATATTCCTTTCCCGCGAAACTCAAAAACAAGGAAAAAACAGAAACTAGCACTGGGCTCTAGGTTAATAGGTTAGTCCCAAAAATCATATAAAATAGCATATAAATGCATATAAAACATCCAAGGTTGATAATATAATAGCATGGAACAATAAAAAAATTATAGATACGTTGGACACGTATCAAGCATCCCCAAGCTTAATTCCTGCTCATCCTCGAGTAGGTAAATGATAAACACAGAATTTTTGATGTGGAATGTGCTACCTCTTGAGCACTGCGTTGGTTTTCCCTTGAAGAGGAAAGGGTGATGCAGCAAAGTAGCATAAGTATTTCCCTCAGTTTTTGAGAACCAAGGTATCAATCCAGTAGGAGGCCATGCACGAGTCCCTTGCACCTACACAAACAAATAAATCCTCGCAACCAACGCGATAAGGGGTTGTCAATCCCTACATGGTCATTTACGAGAGTGAGATTTGATAGATATGTTAAGATAATATTTTTGGTATTTTCTATGATAAAGATGCAAAGTAAAATAAAAGGCAATAAAAATAACTAAGTGTTGGAAGATTAATATGATGGAAAATAGACCCGGCGGCCATAGGTTTCACTAGTGGCTTCTCTCAAGAGCATAAGTATTTACAGTGGGTGAACAAATTACTGTTGAGAAATTGACAGAATTGAGCATAGTTATGAGAATATCTAGGTATGATCATGTATATAGGCATCACGTCCAAGACAAGTAGACCGACTCCTGCCTGCATCTACTACTATTACTCCACACATCGACCGCTATCTAGCATGCATCTAGAGTATTAAGTTCATAAGAACAGAGTAACTCTTTAAGCAAGATGACATGATGTAGAGGGATAAACTCATGCAATATGATATAAACCCCATCTTGTTATCCTCGATGGCAACAATACAATACGTGCCTTGCTGCCCCTGCTGTCACTGGGAAAGGACACCGCAATATTGAATCCAAAGCTAAGCACTTCTCCCATTGCAAAAAAGATCAATCTAGTAGGCCAAACCAAACTGATAATTCAAAGAGACTGGCAAAGATAACCAATCATACATAAAAGAATTCAGAGAAGATTCAAATATTGTTCATAGATAAACTTGATCATAAACCCACAATTCACCGATCTCAACAAACACACCGCAAAATAAGATTACATCGAATAGATCTCCACGAGAGAGGGGGAGAACATTGTATTGAGATCCAAAAAGAGAGAAGAAGCCATCTAGCTAATAACTATGGACCCGAAGGTCTGAGGTAAACTACTCACACTTCATCGGAGGGGCTATGGTGTTGATGTAGAAGCCCTTCGTGATCGATGCCCCCTCCGGCG
This sequence comes from Triticum monococcum, assembly GCA_034509565.1. Classification (NCBI taxonomy): domain Eukaryota; kingdom Viridiplantae; phylum Streptophyta; class Magnoliopsida; order Poales; family Poaceae; genus Triticum; species Triticum monococcum. The sequence continues at coordinate 119,637,879 of CM067846.1, read as the reverse complement.
GAGCTCCGGAAAAGGCCCCAAGATGGGATCTCATGGATACAGAAAGTTACGGCGGTGGAATTAGGGTTTTGGCTCTGTATCTGGTAGTTTGGGGGTACGTAGGTATATATAGGAGGAAGGAGAACGTCAGTGGAGCAACAGGGGCCCCATGAGGGTGGAGGGCGCGCCCCCTACCTCGTGGCCTCCTGGTTGATGTCTTGACGTAGGGTCCAAGTCCTCTGGATCACGTTCGTTCCGAAAATCACGTTCCCGAAGGTTTCATTCCGTTTGGACTCCGTTTGATATTCTTTTCCTATGAAACTCTGAAATAGGCAAAAAACATCAATTCTAGGCTGGGCCTCCGGTTAATAGGTTAGTCCCAAAAATAATATAAAAGTGTATAATAAAGCCCAATAATGTCCAAAACAGAATATAATATAGCATGGAACAATAAAAAATTATAGATACGTTGCATATGTATCAAGCATCCCCAAGCTTAATTCCCGCTCGTCCTCGAGTAGGTAAATGATAAAAACATAATTTTGATGTGGAATGCTACTTGGCATAATTTCAATGTAATTCTTCTTAATTGTGGTATGAATATTCAGATCCGGAAGATTCAAGATAAAAGTTCAATATTAACATAAAAATAGTAATACTTCAAGCATACTAACTAAGCAATTATGTCCTCTCAAAATAACATGGCCAAAGAAAGTTCATCCCTACAAAATCATATAGTTTAGTCATGCTCCATTTTCGTCACACAAGAATGCTCTCATCATGCACAACCCCGATGACAAGCCAAGCAATTGTTTCATACTTTAGTAATCTCAAACTTTTTCAATCTTCACGCAATACATGAGCGTGAGCCATGGATATAGCACTATGGGTGGAATAGAATATAATGATGGGGGTTATGTGGAGAAGACAAAAAGGGAGAAATTCTCACATCAACGAGGCTAATCGATGAGCTATGGAGATGCCCATCAATTGATGTTAATGCAAGGAGTAGGGATTGCCATGCAACGGATGCACTAGAGCTATAAATATATGAAAGCTCATCAAAAGAAACTAAGTGGGTGTGCATCCAACTTGCTTGCTCACGAAGACTTAGGGCATTTGAGGAATCCCATTGTTGGAATATACAAGCCAAGTTCTATAATGAAAAGTTCCCACTACTATATGAAAGTGACAAAACAAAAGACTCTCTATCATGAAGATTATGGTGCTACTTTGAAGCACAAGTGTGGTAAAAAGGATAGTAACATTGTCCCTTCTCACTTTTTCTCTCATTTTTTTGGGCCTTCTCTTTTTTATGGACTTTCTCTCTTTTTTTCTTTTTTCCTCACTTGGGACAATGCCCAAGAAAATGATGATCATCACACTTCTATTTATTTACAACTCAATGATTACAACTCGATACTAGAACAAAGTATGACTCTATATGAATGCCTCCGGCAGTGTACCGGGATATGCAATGAACCAAGAGTGACATGTATGAAAGGATTATGAATGGCGGCTTTGCCACAAATACTATGTCAACTACATGATCATGCAAAGCAATATGACAATGATCAACGCGTCATGATAAATGGAACGGTGGAAAGTTGCATGGCAATATATCTCGGAATGGCTATGGGAAAGCCATAATAGGTAGGTATGGTGGCTGTTTTGTGGAAGATATAAGGAGGTTTATGTGTGAAAGAGCGTATCATATCACGGGGTTTGGATGCACCGGCGAAGTTTGCACCAACTCTCAATGTGAGAAAGGGAAATGCACGGTACCGAAGATGCTAGCAATGATGGAAATGTGAGAGTGCGTATAATCCATGGAATCAACATTAGTCATAAAGAACTCACATACTTATTGCAAAAATCTACAAGTCATCAAAAACCAAGCACTACACGCATGCTCCTAGGGGGATAGATTGGTAGGAAAAGACCATCGCTCGTCCCTGACCGCCACTCATAAGGAGGACAATCAAAGAACACCTCATGTTTCAAATTTGTTACATAATATTTACCATACGTGCATGCTACGGGACTTGCAAACTTCAACACAAGTATTTTTCAAATTCACAACTACTCAACTAGCACAACTTTGATATCACTACCACCATGTCTCAAAACAATCATCAAGCATCAAACTTCTCTTAGTATTCAGCACACTCATAAGAAAGTTTTTACTAGTCTTGAATACCTAGTATATTAGGATTATTTAAGTAAATTACCATGCTATTTAAGACTCTCAGAATAATCTAAGTGAAGCATGAGAGAATAATAGTTTCTATAAAACAAAACCACCACCGTGCTCTAAAAGATATAAGTGAAGTACTAGAGCAAAAACTATATAACTCAAAAGATATAAGTGAAGCACATAGAGTATTCTAATAATTTCCGAATCATGTGTGTCTCTCTCAAAAGGTGTGTACAGTAAGGATGATTGTGGTAAACTAAAAATCAAAGACTCAAATCATACAAGACGCTCCGAGCAAAACACATATCATGTGGTGAATAAAAATATAGCTGCAAGTAAAGTTACCGATGGAAGTAGACGAAAGAGGGGATGCCTTCCGGGGCACCCCCAAGCTTTGGATTTTAGGTGTCCTTAGATTATATTGGGGTGCCATGGGAATCCCCAAGCTTAGGCTCTTGCCACTCCTTGTTCCATAATCCATCAAATCTTTCACCCAAAACTTGAAAACTTCACAACACAAAACTTAACAAAAAATCCCGTGAGCTCCATTAGCAAAAGAAAAGAAAACACCACTTCAAGGTACTGTAATGAACTAATTGTTTATTTATGTTGGTGTTAAACCTACTATATTCCAACTTCTCTATGGTTTATAAACTATTTTACTAGCCATAGATTCATCAAAATAAGCAAACAACACACGAAAAACAGAATCTGACAAAAACAGAACAGTCTGTAGTAATCTGTAACTAACGCAAGATATGGAACCCCAAAAATTCTAAAATAAATTTCTGGACGTGAGGAATTTATCTATTAATCATCTTAAAAAATAATTAACTAAATATCACTTTAATAAAAATGGCAGCAATTCTTGTGAGCGCTAAAGTTTCTGTTTTTTACAGCAAGATTAAAAAGACTTTCCCCAAGTCTTCCCAACGGTTCTACTTGGCACAAACACTAATTAAACACAAAAAACACAACAAAAACAGAGGCTAGATAAATTATTTATTACTAAACATTAGAAAAAAATCAAGGAATAAAAATAAAATTCGGTTGCCTCCCAACAAGCGCTATCGTTTAACGCCCCTAGCTACGCATAAAAAGCAAGGATAGATCTAGGTATTGCCATCTTTGGTAGGCAATCCATAAGTGGCTCTCATAATAGATTCATAAGGTAATTTAATTTTCTTTCTAGGGAAGTGTTCCATGCCTTTCCTTAACGGAAATTGGAATCTAATATTCCCTTCCTTCATATCAATAATTGCACCAATCGTTCTAAGGAAAGGTCTACCAAAAATAATAGGGCATGAAGGATTGCAATCTATGTCAAGAACAATAAAATCTACGGGCACATAATTCCTATTTGCAACAATTAGAACATCATTAATTCTTCCCATAGGTTTCTTAATAGTGGAATCTGCAAGGTGCAAGTTTAAAGAGCAATCATCAAAATCACAGAAACCTAGCAAATCACACAAAGTCTTTGGAATCGTCGAAACACTAGCACCCAAATCACACAAAGCATAGCATTCATGATCTTTAATTTTAATTTTAATTGTAGGTTCCCACTCATCATAAAGTTTTCTAGGGATAGAAACTTCCAACTCAAGTTTTTCTTCATAAGATTGCATCAAAGCATCAACAATATGTTTAGTAAAAGCTTTATTTTGACTATAAGCATGAGGAGAATTTAGCACGGATTGCAACAAGGAAATACAATCTATCAAAGAGCAATTATCATAATTAAATTCCTTGAAATCCAAAATAGTGGGTTCATTAGTATCTAAAGTTTTGATCTCTTCAATCCCACTTTTACTAATTTTTGCATTAAGATCCAAAAACTCCGAATTTTTGGAATGCCTTCTAGGTAAAGGTGGATCATATTCAGTCCCATCATTATCAAGATTCATATTGCAAAATAAAGATTTAATAGGGGACACATCAATAACTTTTAGATCTTCATCTTTATTATCATGGAAACTAGAGGAACACGCTTTTATAAAGCAATCTTTCTTAGCACGCATCCTAGCGGTTCTTTCTTTGCACTCATCAATGGAAATTCTCATGGATTTGAGAGACCCATTGATATCATGCTTAGGTGGAATAGATCTAAGTTTCAAATAATCAACATCAAGAGAAATTCTATCAACGTTCCTAGCCAACTCATCAATATTAAGCATTTTTTCTTCAATCAAAGCATTGAAATTCTTTTGCGAAGTAATAAATTCTTTAATATTAGATTAAAAATCAGAGGGCATCTTATTATAATTTCCATAAGAATTGTTGTAGGAATTACCACAATTATTAGATTAATTACTAGGATACGGCCTAGGATTAAAGTTTCCTCTATACGCGTTGTTACCAAAATTATTCCTACCAACAAAATTAACATCCATAGATTCATTATTATTCTCAATCAAAGTAGACAAAGGCATATCATTAGGATCAGAAGAAACACTTTTATTAGCAAATAATTTCATAAGTTCATCCATCTTTCCACCCAAAATATTAATTTCTTCTATCGCATGCACTTTCTTATTAGTAGATCTTTCAGTGTGCCATTGAGAATAATTAACCATAATATTATCTAGGAGTTTAGTAGCTTCTCCTAAAGTGATTTCCATAAAAGTGCCTCCCACGGACGAATCTAAAAGATTTCTAGAAGCAAAATTCAATCCGGCATAAAAATTTTGTATAATCATCCACAAATTCAAACCATGCGTAGGGCAATTACGTATCATTAATTTCATCCTCTCCCAAGCTTGTGCAACATGTTCATGATCAAGTTGCTTAAAATTCATAATATTGTTTCTAAGAGAGATAATCTTAGCAGGAGGAAAATACTTAGAGATAAAAGCATGTTTGCAATTATTCCAAGAATCAATACTATTTTTAGGCAAAGACGAAAACCAAGCTTTAGCATGATCTCTAAGCGAGAAAGGAAATAGCTTCAATTTAACAATATCATTATCCACATCTTTCTTCTTTTGCATATCACACAAATCAACGAAGCTATTTAGATGGGTAGTGGCATCTTCACTAGGAAGGCTGGCGAATTGATCTTTCATGACAACATTTAACAAAGCAGCATTGATTTCGCAAGATTCAGTATCGGTAAGAGGAGCAATCGGAGTGCTATGGAAATCATTGTTTTTGGTATTGGTGAAGTCACACAATTTAGTATTATCTTGAGCCATCATGACAAGCAAGCAATCCAACACACGAGCAAACAAGAGACGGGCAAAAAGAGGCAAATAGAAAAAGAGAGGGAGGATGGTGAGAGAGAGGGCGAATAAAATGGCAAGGGTGAAGTGGGGGAAAGGAAAACGAGAGGCAAATGGCAAATAATGTAATGTGGGAGATATGTAGCGACCAGACCTCAAACGGTCCAATCTCTGTTCTCCTGTGTCATCCTTGGATCAGTAATGCTGACACCGCACAGTACTTGAAGGATTTATAATAGAGTAGCAATCACACACTTATTACAACGAGTGTCTCAAAAGAGAACTTATTACATTTAATATGGCTTAAGGCCATCTAATAACAATAACAGCGGAAGGCTTGGAAGATAAGTGAGCCCATCAACTCCAACGACATCACTGAGTATAGAACCACGACCTAAAAGGCTCCTTACTCGTCGTCTGAAAAGTCTGCAACATGAACGTTGCAGCCCGAAAAGGGTCGGCACATGGAATATGCTGGCAAAGTAACACATAGAGAGGAATGAAAGAATAAGGCTATACTACATGCATATTTGGCTGGTGGAAAGCTCTTTGGTTACAGTTTTGCGTAAAGCCAATTTTCCCCTACAACAAAGGAATAAATTTTATTTAACTGTCATGGTAGTTGTTAAACATTGAGAGTGTAGACACCCTCTCAATCCCAATTAAGCATCATCATTAAAACCCAACAAAATTAATTAGAGTAACATGATGAGATTCACATGATAATCCAAGTACTAGATACTCAAATTGTCCATAACCGGGGACACGGCTAACCATGATTAGTTTATACACTCTGTAGAGGTTTGCGCACTTTTCCCCGCAAGACTCGATCTCCTCTGTTGGGATTCTCGCACTACATGGTGTTTGAGAAACGGATGACCGATGTTGACACACGAACACGTCACGTGTACCCTCGACGCCAGGGGTGATGCACCGCAGCTCACGTCGAAGGAGACCCGACCGACAGCGCGATACGCAAGACAGTCAGCGGGCGCTTTTGAAGACCCGAAACCCCACACGCTCGGGAGGGACCTCGTCAGGGAGTGCGACGGCTATGGGCTGCCCTAGGTCGATTCGCTCGCTCCTAGAGCCTCGTGGATCACTGCCCTCCAATGCGAAGAACGAACGAATAATGAGAAAGAAAGATACAAGGGTAGGGGATAAAGATAGATGAACACAAAAGTGTAATAGATTGATTGGTTCGATTGGTGTTGTTCAATCGGCCGTCACCCCCAACATATATAAGAGGCGGCTGGACTTCCCGTACAAGCAAAGAATTTATCTAGGCTTTCCTTACAAGAAAATTACATCAATTCACGTCCAAAACCCTAGTCAAATTCGGACTGGTTTATCCGAACTTTCCAAAACTGTTCGGTTTAAACTGGCTGCACCTTGCGGGTCTTTTTTGCGGTGGTAAACGATCTCGGATGAAAACAAGCCCAAAAGCAATCTTGACCGTTTCGACGAGACGAACAACTTTCATGTTGAAGGTTTTTTGATGAGAGATCATCTTGAGGGTCAGATCGGTCTCGCAACACAGGCTATTTCCTCGCGCTACCCGTCAGACATGTGTCTGGTGGGGCGCGCCACATCTCGCCTCGTGACAGGGATGCACTCCGATTGCTCTAACTTTTGCATACGAACTCGGATTTGAACAATTTTTATATCAAAATCAATCGTTTCGACGAGACGAAGACAACCCGTGTAGATCATTTTTCCATCCGAGATCATATGAATAACCTTTTGAGCCCATCTTCAACTTCTCGTTCGATTGACTATCACAGCTTCCAACCCGACAAGTTTTCCATCCGAGTAAGCTTTCCACACCGGCAAGGTTTGTACTCCAGCAAGGGTTCCTCCCTGACAAGGTTTCTCCCCCGGCAAGATTTCACACCGGCAAGCTTCCACACCGGCGATCTTTCTGTGCCGGCGAGCTTTCCACGCCGGCAAGCTTTCACACCGGCAAGATTTTACCCCGACAAGGTTTTCGCCCCGGCATGCTGCTTTATGATCGTGCCACTTTTGAGCGTCAACACATGCCCCCCTGTTTTTCGGTAAAGCTAGCATGCCGAAAAATACTTGTACCAAGTTTGTTCTAAGGACGATGTCAACACTCCATCGGCCATTTATATGTTCTTAGGACGATAAGTATATATCGGCCATGTCTTGTGTGAACTTTCTAATGCAAACTTGGGTGAAACCTTCTCAGCTTCATTAACAATCCGGTGATAAAGTTCCATAGATATGTATCTCAATGTCATCCTCCGAACCATATTGTTCACCCTTTTGCTAGGATTTTGTAGACAATCCACAATAAACTTTCTCCAATCCTTACTTTTGCCTGCATAAAAATTTCATTAGTGGCCGAAGTTGTGGACTTCGGTTCGGCCTTACCTATGTTGACGAGACTAAGCATCGGCTATTGAGAGACATGCAATACAACATGATGGACATGGTAGCCGGATGCTTGCTATGCCAACTCTCTCCAATTGTCATGTCTAAATATATGAACAATTTTAATGCAACCCAAGGTAAATCTAGACATAACCCAAGATAAACTATAAGTGATTCGTCAAAACACATAACCCTTGGATATTTGTTGCACTACTCATAACGAATCACCAAAAGCCTCAATATGTATAGCACCTATAGAAAGTAAAAGAGTCAATCCGAATAACAATGCATATTCGACCTTGATTAATCGTGCATAAAAATATTCTAAATGGCACGAGGCTTCAAAAAATAGTACCATAAAGAAATATATAAACTTGTTTGAGTTGGTTAAACGGAAAGAGGGTTTCGAGACGAAACTGCAGGCGCTTGAATCGCCTGATTCCGACAAACGAGTGAAAAGTTATACTAGAACGAAAGCCGGATAAGAAAAAATCGCGGAAAAAATCCGAGAAAAAGAAAAACGACGAACAGATTAACGAACGAACGTTCATTATCTGGATCTAAACGATGAACGTGTTCGTTAAAACGAACGAACGAGCGAACGCTCGCTAATTAACCTAAACCGAAAAAACCGATCTAATATAAAACGGATCTAAAAAACCGACGAAAAACCGGCGGAAAAACCGAGCGGTTTTTCTAAAAAAAAACGGCGGCGGGTCAACCTCGGCGGGCAGGTCCGGCGGCGGCGGCGGCGGCTCTGGCGGCTGCGGCGCGGGGCGGCGGCGGCGGAGCCGTAGGCTTGGGGCGCGGGCTAGGGTCTCCTGGGGCGGCGGCTTGGGCTAAAGCGGCCCGGGGTGGCGCTATTTAAAGGGCCCCGGCCAGAGGAGTCCTGGCCGATCCCGGCCCGTAGTCGGTTCGTTTTTTTTAATAATTATGCGTAGAAAAACAAATAAAATAAATACTAAATGGACTCCAAAAATCTCGAAATAATTTTTCCCCGGCTTCTAAAATCAAGCCGCACAGGATGAACATTTATTTGGGGCCTAAATGCAATTTTGAAAAACGCACATTTTTTCTAAATTCAAATAAAATAGCAAATAAAACCAAAATAAAATCTTATTATTAAATCTTCAATATTTCTTTATTTTTGGGAAAGCCATTTTATTCCCTCTCTCATACTTTTATGATAGAAATAAATGAAGATAAAATAAATAAAATCAAATGATCCTATTTTCAAAATTTGAGAAAACTCAAATATGAAAATAACCAAATCCCCAACTCTCTCCGAGGGTCCTTGAGTTGCGTAGCATTTCTAAGATCAACCAAAATGCAATAAAATATGATATGCAATGATGATCTAATGTATAACATTCCAAATTGAAAATTTGGGATGTTACAAACCTACCCCCCTTAAGATGAATCTCGCCCTCGAGATTTGGGTTGGCTTGAAAATATGTGAGAGTGGTCCTTCAGCAGATCTTCCTCTCGCTCCCAGGTGGCTTCATCCTCCGTGTGGTGGCTCCACTGGACTTTGCAGAACTTGATGACCTTGCTGTGGGTGACTCGGCTGGCATACTCAAGAATCTTGACTGGTTTCTCCTCATAGGTCAAATCACTATCCAACTGAATCGCTTCCAGCGGCACTGTATCTCTCAGCGGTATATCAGCCATCTCTGCGTGGCACTTCTTCAACTGGGAAACATGGAATACATCATGAACTCCTGACAATCCTTCGGGCAATTCCAACTTGTAGGCTACTTCTCCCATACGCTCCAAAACCTTGCATGGTCCTACAAAATGTGGCGCTAACTTTCCCTTAACTCCAAAGCGTTTAACTCCTCGAAGTGGAGATACTCGAAGATAAACTCGGTCTCCGACCTCGTAAACTGTCTCCTTGCGTTTAGAATCTGTGTAGCTCTTCTGCCTAGACTGAGCTACATTGAGCCTATCGCGAATCAATTTCACCTTCTGTTCAGACTCCTTAATCAGGTCCGGTCCTAACAACTGGCGGTCTCCAACTTCATCCCACGACAATGGGGTCCTGCACCTCCTTCTGTACTAGGGTTCGAAAGGGGCCATCTTCAAACTGAATTGATAGCTGTTGTTGTAAGAGAACTCTGCGTACGGCAAATTGTCGTCCCAGCTAGATCCATAATCTAGCGCACAAGCTCTTAGCATATCCTCCAAAATCTGATTGACTCTCTCGATCTGTCCATCTGTCTGCGGATGAAAAGCTGAACTGAACTCTAGCCTGGTACCCAAAGTTTCATGCAACTGATTCCAGAACTTTGAGGTAAACTGGGTTCCTCTGTCTGATACAATGCTCCTTGGAACTCCATGCAGACATACGATCCTGGTCATGTATATGTTTGCCAACTTAGCACTAGTGTAAGTAGTCTTCACTGGGATGAAATGTGCTACCTTTGTCAAATGATCGACTACTACCCAAATCGAATCATAGCCTGAACGTGTTCTGGGCAATCCCGTAATAAAATCCATGCCTAGCTTATCCCACTTCCATTCGGGTATTGGCAATGGCTGTAGCAATCCTGCTGGCTTCTGATGCTCTGCTTTTACTCTCTGACATACATCACAAACTGCTACATACTCCGCAATATCCTTCTTCATTCCGGTCCACCAGAAAGTATCTTTCAAATCCAAATACATCTTGGTATTTCCTGGGTGAATCGAATATGGTGAATCATGGGCCTCTTGCAGAATTAACTTCCTGATTTCCGGGTTATTAGGTACATAAACACGGTCTTCAAACCATAAGGTATCGTGCTCATCCTCACGAAATCCTTTAGCTTTTCCTTTGCTCATTTTCTCCTTTATAGAAACAATCTCCTTGTCAATCCTTTGAGCTTCTCTGATCTTATCCAACAAAGTAGATTGAATCCCCAATGCTGCTACATAGACTCTCGGAACTATCTCCAAACATAGATCATGAAGATCCTCGGCTAACTCCCTTGGTAAATCTCCCGTCATTAGGGTGTTGACATGGCTTTTACGGCTCAATGCGTCGGCTACTACGTTAGCCTTCCCGGGATGATAATGCAATCTCATATCATAATCCTTGATGAGCTCCAACCATCTCCTTTGCCTGAGATTCAACTCCTTCTGCGTGAAAATGTACTTCAAACTCTTGTGATCCGTGTACACCTCGCAGTGGTTTCCAATGAGAAAATGTCTCCAAGTTTTCTATGCATGCACTATGGCTGCTAACTCCAAATCATGCGTGGCATAATTCAACTCATGAGGCTTAAGCTGTCGTGAGGCATATGAAACAACTCTTCCCTCCTGCATAAGTACTGCTCCAAGTCCTCGACGTGAAGCATCGCAATATACCTCATAATCCTTGTTCTGATCCGGCAAAATAAATACTGGTGATGTAACCAAATGTTTCTTCAACTCCTGAAAACTGGCCTCACATTCCTCAGTCCATTTGAACTTGGTATCCTTCTTCAACAACTCCGTCATAGGTTTTGCAATCTTCGAGAAATTTTCAATGAATCTCCGGTAGTATCCTATGAGTCCAAGAAAACTCCGGATCTCTCCAACTGTTGTTGGGGCTTCCCAATTCGTCACAGTGTCAACCTTGGTGGGATCTACTGTTATACCTCTCCGGATATAACGTGTCCTAGGAATCCAACTTCCTTCAACCAAAATTCACATTTGCTAAACTTGGCATATAACTGATGTTTTCTGAGCTTCTCAAGTACCAAACGCAAATGCTCCTTATGCTCCTCTTCATTCTTCGAGTAAACTAAAATATCATCAATGAACACTACGACGAAGTTATCCAAAAACTCCATAAACACTTTGTTCATCATGTTCATAAAATAGGCCGGGGCGTTAGTCAGACCAAATGACATAACGGTATACTCATACAGCCCATACCTGGTGGTAAAAGTCGTCTTAGGTATATCCTGTTCTCGAATTTTCAACTGATGGTATCCTGATCGCAGATCGATCTTGGAAAATACCTTAGCTCCTTGCAATCGATCAAATAGATCATTGATCATCGGTAGTGGGTACTTGTTCTTGATGGTTACTTCATTCAATCCTAGATAATCAACAACCATCCTTAACGATCCATCCTTTTTCTCCACTAGAAGTACTGGCGATCCCCAAGGCGAAGAGCTTGGGCGAATATAACCTTTATCCAATAACTCTTTAATCTGCTTCTTAATCTCCTCCAAATCCTTTGCGAGCATCCTGTATGGTCTCTTAGATATTGGCCCTGTGCCTGGCAAAAGCTCAATCAAAAACTCAATATCTCTATCCGGTGGCATGCCTGGCAACTCCTCTGGAAACACGTCAGGGAAATCCTTCACTACTGGTACTTCCTCCTGTACAACTCATGTTAAGGAATTTACCTGAGTCCTTTTCGACACATGCCGGGATACATACTTGATCCTTCTTCCTTCTGGCGTTGTAAGCAAAATTGACTTACTGGTGCATTCAATGTTCCCTTCATACTTCGATAACCAATCCATGCCTAATATCACGTCCAATCCTTGAGATTCCAATACTATTAGGTCCGAGGGAAATACATAGTTACCGATCCTTAGTGGGAACCGATCACACCATAGACTAGCCATATACTCTGCTCCAGGTGAGGTTACTAACATGGGTGACCTAAGGGCTTGTGTTGGCAGTTTATACCTATCCACAAACCCCCTTGATATGTATGAATGCGATGCATCAGTATAAAAAAGAACGAGTGCAGTAAATGACTTAACCAAAAACTTACCTATTACTGCATCTGGCTGAGCTTCAACCTCCTCCACGTTAACGTGGTTCACCTATCCTCTGTTGAAAGGGTCCGGCTTCTTCCCAGAGCTTCCATTGCCACTTCCATTCTGGGCTTCAGGACATTCATTAGCATAATGTCCGGTCTTCTGGCACTTAAAGCAAGTGACTTGGCTCAGGTCTCTCTTGGATGGGGTTGATGGGTTGGTACGGTTCTGGCCGTTGCTTCCTCCATTCCCATTACCATTCTTGGGGCCATTATGATTATGCGAACTTCCTCCCTCATGGGTATGCGGAAAAGGTCCTCCCGGTTTAGGGGTAAAACGCGGCTTTTGTTGAGCTCTAGAATTGTACTTCCCTTGTCCATACTTCCTCTTACGGTTCTCAATTTGCTGCTGCTTCCCTTCAATCATAAGAGCACGATCTACCAACTCCTGGTAGTTGTTGAAGGTTGCTACCATCAACTGCATGCTCAACTCATCATTCAGTCCTTCCAGGTACTTCTCCTGCTTAGCTGCATCCGTAGCAACGTCATCTGGGGCATAATGGGCTATCTTACTAAAGTCATCCACATACTGGCCAACTGTCCGTCCTCCTTGGCGCAAGTTGCGAAACTCACGCTTCTTCATGGCCATAGCTCCTGCTGAAACATGGGCAGTACGGAAAGCCTGCTGAAACTGGTCCCATGTGACAGTGTCGATAGGGAAAGTGGCTGTGAAATTCTCCCACCATGATGCTATGGGTCCGTCAAGCTGATGTGCGGCAAACTTCACCTTTTCCGCATCTATGCATCCTGTCGTGGTCAACTCCCTTGCTGTCTTGCGGAGCCAATCATCTGCTACTATAGGCTCGGTGCTACTGGAAAACACCGGCGGATTCAGCCTAAGAAAACGGGCTAAGTGATCAATAGGTGGTGGTGGTGGTGGTGGGTTGTTGTTGTTGTTCCCCTGATTCTGATTCTGGACTAGCAACTGCATCAACATATTCTGCTGCTGGATCAGCTGAGTGACCTCCAGCGGGAAGGTAAATCCGGGGTCACGTCTCGGAGGCATCTGATGGGTTTAGAAAAGATGAGATTTAAGAATAGAGAGGGGTCTAAAGAGAAAACAGTACCCATATGCACATGAGGCAAAAGCCAACAATTCACTTCATTCAATCAAACAAGGGCATACAATCGGTCTAACTATCGCAAAAGTGCTCGAACTACTATATTTACATGGTGGACTACTACTACTGATGGGGTGGTCTACTAGAAATTTTCTTCGGTTGCAGACTCCATGATATCTGCTCCAGCTTCATCAACATAGTCATCATCGCTATCATCTGGATCCGAGTCGGTGTCGTCGATGATGGTGTAGTCTTCCGGGGAATCTCCTTAGGTTCTTCATCTTCTTCTACTGGTGTAGGGCCTCCCATAAATATTCCGATCTTCATTGTTAGGTCGGCATTCTTATCCACTAGTACTTTGATTTCCTCCTCATAATCTTCACGTGTAGCCTTGAGTTCTTCCTCCAGTTCCGTGATTCTTGTCCTCGCCTTCTTCAGATCTATCATGTCCGCGCACATCTGGTTCTCCTGACGTCGAATGTGCTGGTTTAACTCCTGGATACAAGCTGTGATTGATCTATCCTTCTTGGTGCTGATCATCTCCCAATGCTCATCCCGACGCCCACAAATCTGGTAGATTGTATCCTTAAGATCATTGCGGTAAACTTCTCCAATACGTCCCATGATGATGTGAGCTGCCATGCTCTTTCCTAGACTCCAGGTTGGTGCATGAAAGGAAAACTCTATGGGCTCAGTGACTGGCATGAACGTCCTTCCTGGAACTTGAACTTGAATCATCTAGCGCTCCTCTTCAGGTAAAGTGGCATTGTAGGTTCCGGTGAAGCTTGGTACTCCGATGTTCAGATATCTAGTGACTTCCTTCAAGTGACGTTCAAAGGGTGTATCTTCATCTGGTTGTGTAAACTTGTTCCTTGCATCTGCCATCCTAAAAGAGTAGAAAAGATGAGGAGTCAGAATGAGAAGAGTGAGTAGTGATCTAGGGCTTTAGCTTAGTAATCGTGTCCTACAGTCAGCGTGTGCTCTGATACCATCTTGTAGCGAGCAGACCTCAAACGGTCCAATCTTTGTGCTCCAGTGTCATCCCTGGATCAGTAATGCTGACACCGCACAGTACTTGAAGGATTTATAACAGAGTAGCAATCACACACTTATTACAATGAGTGTCTCAAAAGAGAACTTATTACATTTAATATGGCTTAAGGCCATCTAATAACGATAACAGCGGAAGGCTTGGAAGATAAGTGAATCCATCAACTCCAACGGCATCACTGAGTATAGAACCACGACCTAAAAGGTTCCTTACTCGTCGTCTGGAAAGTCCGCAACATGAATGTTGCAGCCCGAAACGGGTCAGCACATGGAATATGCTGGCAAAGTAACACATAGAGAGCAATGAAAGAATAAGGCTATACTACATGCATATTTGGCTGGTGGAAAGTTCTATGGTTATAGTTTTGCGTAAAGCCAATTTTTCCCTACTACAAAGGAATAAATTTTATTTAACTATCATGGTAGTTGTTAAACATTGAGAGTGTAGACACCCTCTCAATCCCAATTAAGCATCATCATTAAAACCCAACAAAATTAATTAGAGTAACATGATGAGATTCACATGATAATCTAAGTACTAGATACTCAAATTGCCCATAATCGGGGACACGGCTAACCATGATTAGTTTATACACTCTGCAGAGGTTTGCGCACTTTTCCCCACAAGACTCGATCTCCTCCGTTGGGATTCTCGCACTACATGGTGTTTGAGAAACGGATGACCGAGACATAGTCTTTCAGAAGCGCTTGCACCTTACGAACGGGTAGACCGTACCAACCTACATCCCCTACATCTGCTGGTCTACCACTGTAAGAGTTCGCACGACTTAGTCAACTATGCTAGAGCCCATAGTAGCTTGTGGCTGCACACGGAAGTTTCTAGTATGAATAATCTCATGATCCCTTTGAGCCTGGGTGGCGGTCCAAAAGAAAAACAGGCAATCGCTGGAATACCCAGGTGCCTCAATCCACACAAATGTGTGTTTAAGTTGCCACCTTAGATAAACCATTAATTTAACAATCTCACATCTGTCATGGATACACTCACCCAATCCACGTCTACTAGCATAGCATGACAATAAGCAAACGTAGAAATAACTCCCAAAGGTTTGATAATAATCATGCATTGTTTGAGGATTGATCTAATGCAATAAAAACTGGGTAGTAGGAGGTATGATCAAAGTGTTACTTGCCTTGCTGATGATCCGCAAAACCTAGCGATTCGAAGTAGCAAGCGGCGCACTCCGGATACTCTATCACAATCAAACAAGCATATAATAAGTACTCATCTAATGCACTTGTAAAACTCAAATAAGAGATCTAACCAGAAAGTTCAACTTAAGAACTCTGGTTTGCAAAAAGAATCAAATCGAACGAAGCAACGAAAAACAAGTGGCAAAAGAAACAAGCTTTGTTTACTAATCTGGATCTAGGTCAAATTTTACAGAGGCAAAAACTTGTTTGAGTTGGTTAAACGGAAAGAGGGTTTCGAGACGAAACTCCAGGCGCTTGAATCGCCTGATTCCGACAAACGAGCGAAAAGTTATACTGGAACGAAAATCGGATCAGAAAAAATCGCGGGAAAAATCCGAGAAAAAGAAAAACGACGAACAGATTAACGAACGAATGTTCGTTATCTAGATCTAAACGATGAACGTGTTCATTAAAACGAACGAACGAGCGAACACTCGCTAATAAACCTAAACCGGAAAAAGACCGATCTAATAAATAAAAAATGGATCTAAAAAAACTGATGAAAAACCGGCGGAAAAACCGAACGGTTTTTCTATAAAAAACGGCGGCGGGGTCAACCTCGGCTGGCGGGTCCGGCGTCGGCGGGCGGCGGCGACGGCAGCGGAGGCGGCGGCTTGGGGCGCGGGCTAGGGTTCCCTGGGGCGGCGGCTTGGGCTAAAGCGGCCCGGGGTGGCGCTATTTAAAGGGCCCCCGTCCAGAGGAGTCCTGGCCGATCCCGGCCCGTAGTCGGTTCATTTTTTTAAATAATTACACGCAGAAAAACAAATAAAAGAAATACTAAACGGACTCCAATAATTCTGAAATAAATTTTCCCCGGCTTCTAAAATCAAGCCGCACAGGATGAACATTTGTTTGGGGCCTAAATGCAATACTAAAAAACGCACATTTTTCCTAAATTCAAATAAAATAGCAAATAAAACCAAAATAAAATATTATTTGATTTTATTATTAAATACTCAATATTTCTTTATTTTTGGGAAAGTCATTTTATTCGCTCTCTCATATTTTTATGATGGAAATAAATGAAGATAAAATAAGTAATATCAAATGATCCTATTTTCAAAATTTGAGAAAACTCAAATATGAAAATGACGAAATCCCCAACTCTCTCCAAGGGTCCTTGAGTTGCGTAGAATTTCTAGGATCAACCAAAATGCAATAAAATATGATATGCAATGATGATCTAATATATAACATTCCAAATTGAAAATTTGGGATGTTACAAGATAAGGGTTTGTGATGGGTACTTGGTGTGTTGAGTTTTGCATAGACCTCCCGGCAACGGCGCCAGAAATCCTTCTTGCTACCTCTTGAGCACTACGTTGGTTTTCCATTGAAGAGGAAAGGGTGATGCAGCAAAGTAGCGTAAGTATTTCCCTCAGTTTTTGAGAACCAAGGTATCAATCGAGTAGGAGGCCACGCACGAGTCCCTCGCACCTACACAAACAAATAAATCCTCGCAACCAACGCGATAAGGGGTTGTCAATCCCTACACGGTCACTTACGAGAGTGAGATCTAATAGATATGTTAAGATAATATTTTTGGTATTTTCTATGATAAAGATTCAAAGTACAATAAAAGGCAATAAAAATAACTAAGTGTTGGAAGATTAATATGATGGAAAATAGACCCGGGGGCCGTAGGCTTCACTAGTGGCTTCTCTCAAGAGTATAAGTATTTACGGTGGGTGAACAAATTATTGTTGAGCAATTGACAGAATTGAGCATAGTTATGAGAATATCTAGGTATGATCATGTATATAGGCATCACGTCCAAGACAAGTAGACCGACTCCTTCCTGCATTTACTACTATTACTCCACACCTCGACCGCTATCCAGCATGCATGTAGAGTATTAAGTTCATAAGAACAGAGTAACGCTTTAAGCAAGATGACATGATGTAGAGGGATAAACTCATGCAATATGATATAAACCCCATCTTGTTATCCTCGATGGCAACAATACAATACGTGCCTTGCTGCCCCTGCTGTCACTGGGAAAGGACACCACAATATTGAACCCAAAGCTAAGCACTTTTCCCATTGCAAGAAAGATCAATCTAGTAGGCCAAACCAAACTGATAATTCGAAGAGACTTGCAAAGATAACCAATCATACATAAAATAATTCAGAGAAGATTCAAATATTGTTCATAGATAAACTTGATCATAAACCCACAATTCATCGGTCTCAACAAACACACCGCAAAAGAAGATTACATCGAATAGATCTCCACGAGAGAGGGGGAGAACATTGTATTGAGATCCAAAAAGAGAGAAGAAGCCATCTAGCTAATAACTATGGACCCGAAGGTCTGAGGTAAACTACTCACACTTCATCGGAGGGGCTATGGTGTTGATGTAGAAGCCTTCCATGATCGATGCCCCCTCCGGCGGAGCTCCGGAAAAGGCCCCAAGA
The DNA here is from genome assembly GCA_034509565.1 of Triticum monococcum. Lineage (NCBI taxonomy): Eukaryota > Viridiplantae > Streptophyta > Magnoliopsida > Poales > Poaceae > Triticum > Triticum monococcum. The sequence goes on along the minus strand of CM067846.1, from coordinate 119,619,543 downwards.
TGGGATCTCGTGGATACAGAAAGTTATGGCGGTGGAATTAGGGTTTTTGCTCCATATCTGGTAGTTTGGTGGTACGTAGGTATATATAGGAGGAAGGAGTATGTCGGTGGAGCAACGTGGGCCCCATGAGGGTGGAGGGCGCGCCTAGGGAGGGGGTAGGCGCGCCCCCGTACCTCATGCCTTCCTGGTTGATTGCTTGATGTAGGGTCCAAGTCCTCTGGATCACGTTCGTTTCGAAAATCACGTTCCCAAAGGTTTCATTCCGTTTGGACTCCGTTTGATATTCTTTTTCTGCGAAACTCTGAAATAGGCAAAAAACAACAATTCTGGGCTGGGCCTCCGGTTAATAGGTTAGTCCCCAAACTAATATAAAAGTGTATAATAAAGCCCAATAATGTCCAAAACAGAATATCATATAGCATGGAACAATAAAAAATTATAGATACGTTGGAGACGTATCAGAATGCTACCTAACATATTTATCAATGTAATCTTCTCTATTGTTGCAAGAATGTTCAGATCCATAAGACTCAAAACAAAAGTTTAATATTGACATAAAAACAATAATATTTGAAGCATACTAACAAGGCAATTATGCCTTCTCAAAATAATATGGCCAAAGAAAGCTTATCCCTACAAAATCATATAGTCTGGCTATGCTCCATCTTCATCACACAAAATATTTAAATCATGCACAACCCCGATGACAAGCCAAGCAATTGTTTCATACTTTTGATGTTCTCAAACTTTTTCAAATTTCATGCAATACATGAGCATGAGCCATGGACATAGCACTATAGGTGGAATAGAAGGTAGTTGTGGAGAAGACAAAAAGAAGGAGATACTCTCACATCAAATAGGCGTATCAACGGGCTATGGAGATGCCCATCAATAGATATCAATGTGAGTGAGTAGGGATTGCCATCCAACGGATGCGCTAGAGCTATAATGTTTATGAAAGCTCAAAAGAAACTAAGTGGCGGTGCATCCAACTTGCTTGCTCACGAAGACATAGGGAAATTGGAGGAAGCCCATCATTGGAATATACAAGCCAAGTTCTATAATCAAAATTTCCCACTGGTATATGAAAGTGACAACATAGGAGACTCTCTATCATGAAGATCATGGTGCTACTTTGAAGCACAAGTGTGGTAAAAGGATAGTAGCATTGCCCCTTCTCTCTTGTCTCTCATTTTTTTTTGTTTTTTTGTTTTTTTGTTTGGGCCTTCTCCTTTTTTTGGCCTCTTTTTTTATTTTCCGTCCGGAGTCTCATCCCGACTTGTGGGGGAATCATAGTCTCCATCATCCTTTCCTCACATGGGACAATGCTCTAATAATGGAGATCATCACACTTTTATTTACTTACAACTCAAGAATTACAACTCGATACTTAGAACAAAATATGACTCTATATGAATACCTCCGACGGTGTACCGGGATGTGCAATGAATCAAGAGTGACATGTATGAAAGAATTATGAACAGTGGCATTGCCACAAATATGATGTCAACTACATGATCATGCATAGCAATATGACAATGATGGAGCGTGTCATAATAAACGGAACGATGGAAAGTTGCATGGAAAATATCTCAGAGTGGCTATGGAAATGCCATCATAGGTAGGTATGGTGGCTGTTTTGAGGAAGATATATGGTGGGTGTATGGTAATGACGAAGGTTGCACGACACTAGAGAGGCTAGCAATGGTGGAAGGGTGAGAGTGCGTATAATCCATGGACTCAACATTAGTCATAAAGAACTCACATACTTATTGCAAAAATCTATTAGTTATCGAAACAAAGTACTACGTGCATGCTCCTAGGGAGATAGATTGGTAAGAAAAGACCATTGCTCGTCCCCGACCGCCACTCATAAGGTAGACAATCAGAAAATATCTCATGCTCCAACTTTGTTACATAACGGTTCACCATACGTGCATGCTACGAGACTCACAAACCTTAACACAAGTATTTCTCAAATTCATAACTACTCACTAGCATGACTCTAATATCACCATCTTCATATCTCAAAACAATCATAAGGAATCAAACTTCTCATAGTATTCAATGCACTTTATATGAAAGTTTTTATTATATCCCTCTTGGTTTCCTATCATATTAGGACTAAATTTATAACCAAAGCAAATTACCATGCTGTTTATAGACTCTCAAAATAATATAAGTGAAGCATAAGAGTTCAACAATTTCTTCAAAATAAAACTACCGCCATGTCTAAAATGATATAAGTGAAGCACTAGAGCAAATGACAACCTACTCCAAAAGATATAAGTGAAGATCAATGAGTAGTCGAATAATTATGTAACTATGTGAAGACTCCTTCTCATAATAAAATTTCAGATCTTAAGTACTTTATTCAAATAGCAAGCAAAAAAATGACATTGCAAGGATAGCACATTGATGACCCACAAGTATAGGGGATTAATTGTAGCTCTTTTCGATAAGTAAGAGTGTCGAGCCCAACGAGGAGCAGAAGGAAATGACAAGTGGTTTTCAGCAAGGTAATGTCTGCAAGTGCTGAAATTGTAAGTAACAGAGTAGTTTAATAGCAAGATTATTTGTAAATAGCAAGTAACGATAGTAGTAACAAAAGTGCAGTAAGGTAGCCCAATCCTTTTGAGGCAAAGGACAGGCCAAAACGCTCTCTTATGATAAGCAAAACGTTCTTGAGGGTACACGGGATTTTCATCTAGTCACTTTCATCACGCTGGCTTAATTCATGTTCGGTACTTTGATAATTTGATATGTGGGTGGACCGGTGCTTAGGTGCTGTTCTTACTTGAACAAACCTCCTACTTATGATTAACCCTCCCGCAAGCATCCGCAACTACGAGAAAAGTATTAAGAATAAATTCTGACCATAGCATTAAACTTTTGGATCCAATCGGCCCCTTACGGAATAGCGCATAAACTAGGGTTTAAGCTTCTGTCACTCTCGCAACCCATCATCTAATTTCTACTCCACAATGCATTCCCTTAGGCCCAAATATGGTGAAGTTTCATGTAGTCGATGTTCACATGACACCACTAAAGGAATCACAACATACATACTATCAAAATATCGAACACATATCAAGTTCACATGATTACTTGCAACATGATTTCTCTCGCGACCTCAAGAACAAAAGTAACTACTCACAAATGATAAACATGCTCATGATCAGAGGAGTATTAAATAGCATATTGGATCTGAACATATAATCTTCCACCAAATAAAACATATAGTAATCAACTACAAGATGTAATCAACACTAGTAGTCACCCACAAGCACCAATCTATAGTTCTGGTAACAAGATTGAACACAAGAGATGAACTAGGGTTTGATAGGAGATGGTGCTTTTGAAGATGTTGATGGAGATTTCCCTCCCCAAGATGGGAGAGTTGTTGGTGATGATGATGACGATGATTTCCCCCTCCGTGAGGGAAGTTTCCCCGGCGGAATCGCTCCGCCGGAGGGAAAAAGTGCTCCTGCCCAAGTTCCGCCTCGAGGCGGCGGTGCTCCATCCCGAAAGTCCTCCCCTTATTTTTTTCTAGGTCAAAGTGACATATACCAGAAGATGGGCACCAGAGGTGGGCCTGGGTGAGCACAACCCACCAGGGTGCGCCCAGGTGGGTTGTGCCCATCTGGTGGGCCCCCTCTGGTAGTTATTTGCTCCAATAATTCTTAAATATTCCATAAAAATCCTCGTGAAGTTTCAGCTCTTTTGGAGTTGTGCAGAATAGGTAGCCTGACGTAGCTTTTTCAGGTCCAGATTTCCAGCTGCCGAAATTCTCCCTCTTTGTGTATATCATGCATATTATGAGAGAAAAGGCATTAGAATTACTCCAAAAAGCACTATTATGGATGAAAACATTATAAATAACAGTAAGAAAACATGATGCAAAATGGATGTATCAACTCCCCCAAGCTTAGACCTCGCTTGTCCTCAAGCGAAAACCGAAATCGAAAATCATGTCCACATGCTTTGAGAGAGAGGTGTCGATAAAAACAAAATACGGACATAGAAGCATCATGTTGATTATTATAACAACAACAGGATTAAACATAAGACTTTTATCATAGAACTTTTATCATATAATTCTCATGAATAAGTAACAATTCATCACACAATGGAAGTATGAAGAAAAACTCTATTAAAAACCAATAAACTATGTTCTCAGTCAACTTTGCAACTACAGTTCATCATCTTTTCAGGAAGGGTCACGTATCGGAGCCTTTGGGCATGTCCACATACTCAACCATATAGTCTTCTATGATTGCTAACACTCACAGCGTACACATGAGCAAAACGTTTCAAGTGGACACATAGAAAGATAGGGGCTTATAATTTCGCCTCCCAACATATTCACCTCAAGGGTGATGTCAACAATAATAATGCATGCTATCTATATTCAGCTGGACATATGTGCCTAGATCTTTCCTCACCACATGATGCTTGCCAAAGGAGAAAAATAAAAAGGAATAGAAGGAAAACTTTGACTCTTTGCATAAAAGTAAATACATAAATGTAAAAGATAGGTCCTTCGCAGAGGGTAGCAGAGGTTGCTATGCGCTTATTTGTTTGTATGCTCAACTCCTTAGTGCAAAAGAACGTCACGTTGCATTGCCCCTTGTGATAATGACCTTTATTATGCAGTCTGTCGCTTTTATTCTTCACCATCACAAGTTCGTGCAATGCTCAATTTTCTCTTACACTAAATGATCTCACACTTTTAGAAGCAATTTTTATTGCCTTTTTGCACCGATGACAACTTACTTGAGGGATCTTACTCAATCCCTAGGTAGGTATGGTGGACACTTGAAATAAGATTTGGGTTTAATGGTTTTTGGATGCACAAGTAGTATCTCTACTTAGTGCGGAATTTTTGGCTAGCAAAGATAGGGGCAAGCACCACATGTTAAAGGATCTATGACAATATGTGTTCTATGTGAATATAAACAAATATAAACCATTAAGTTGTCTTCCTTGTCCAACGTCAACAATTTTGGCATATAATATTTTGATGAGGGCTCACAATCACAAAAGATTTCTAGGATAGTGTATTTATATGTGAATCTTCTCTTCCCTTATTAATTATTTCATGAGTTGCATAATTGACTAATGCTATGTTTGTCAATCTCTAATAAAGTTTTCTACTTATACTTTTCCTTATGTGGTGTCATCACCTACCATAGGATTAGTATATGATATTTCCTTTATTTCTTTACTTTCTCTTTTTATTTCTTTATTTCTTTTCTTTTATTTGCAATATGAAAGTAAAGAAAGCAAAAACTCAAACTAAACTTTTATTATATAACTTGCACACGATTACAAGGATAGAGCACTAAGAAAACTCTCAAATAAGAAAGGATTGAACTAGACTTTTATTCATCTAAAGCAAAAGATCGAACTAAAATAAGTAAAGGCAAAAAGATAGTGGGATGATACGATACCGGGGCACCTCCCTCAATCTTGGTGGAAGCCAAGGGGAGTGCCCATACCCGATACTCAGTTCTCTTTTGGTGGTGAAGATGAAGGTGGTGGTGATGAAGAAGAGATATTTCCTTTCTTTTCCTCCAACTTACGCCGAAGGATAAAGTTATCTATCCTCAACTCATCATTTGCAATCTCAAGCTTTATTATCCTGTTGCATAATGCCTCCATACTCTCGTTCTTGAAACGAGGAGGGACTGATCCATCTTCATCTTCCTCTGAAGTCCAGCCATAGTGCTCCACATCCCCTTAGGACTTGGAGTTTGTGACAAAGTCAACAACATAGCTATCACCTTCAGAGTCTTGAGATGACATATTTTTAGATCTGACAGGAAAGCAACAAGAAAAGAGAATAGGGGATTTCTCCGCGATACGGTGATCAACAGGTTCGGGAAGTATATATAGATTTTTCTATCTTGGGGGACAAGCATAAGGTAGAAAAATGAAGTACGAAAGGTTTCCCAGGTGGGCACAACCCACCTGGGCGCGCCAGGCAAGCCTGACACGCCCTGGTGTCTTGTGCCCATCAGGGGATGCTTCCTAGAAGTTTCTTTATTTCCAAAAATTTCTAAATATTCCAAAGCTGATAAAAATATTTTTGCAGATTTTTTGGAGTTCGTTTACTTACCATATAACGTACCTCCTTATTTACACGATTCTGGAGTGTTCCGGAAGGACTCTTTTATGTGTTCTTCCGGTGTCAAAGTTTGGATAACATTACTTTCAACATTAATAGGCGTACCTGAGATGTAATGCTTTATTCATTGCCCATTGACGACCTTTAGGTTAGTACCTTCAGAATTATTTATTTTGATGGCTCTAGACCGGTAAACCTCCTCGATAACATAGGGGCCTTCCCATTTTGAGAGGAGTTTTCCTGCAAAGAATATGAAACGAGAGTTGTACAAAAGAACATATTCTCCGACTTTAAACTCACTCTTTTGGATTCTTTTGTCATGCCATATTTTTTCTTTTTTTTTGAATAATTTTGCATTTTCATAAGCTTGGGTTCTCCACTCATCTAGAGAGCTAATATCAAATAACCTCTTTTCACCAGCAAGTTTGAAATCATAGTTGAGTTCTTTGACTACCCAAAATGCTTCATGTTCTAACTCAAGAGGCAAATGACATGCTTTTCCACAAACCATTTTATAAGGAGACATACCCATAGGATTTTTATATGTTATTCTATAAGCCCAAAGTGTATCATCTAATTTCTTACATCAATTCTTCCTAGACCTGTTAACAGTCTTTTGCAAAATTAATTTTATTTCTCTATTGCTAAGTTCAACTTGACCACTAGACCGAGGATGATAGGGTGATGCAATTCTATGGTTAACATCATACTTGGCAAGCATTTTACGGAAAGCACCATGAATAAAGTGTGAACCACCATCAGTCATTAAATATCTAGGGACTCCAAACCTTGGGAAAATAACTTCCTTAAGCATTTTAATAGAGGTGTTGTGATCAGCACTACTGGTTGGAATAGCTTCTACCCATTTAGTAACATAATCAAAAGCAACCAAAATATGTGTATACCCATTAGAGGAAGGAAAAGGTCCCATGTAATCAAATCCCCAAACATCAACTGGTTCAACAGCAAGTGAATAATTCATAGGCATTTATTGACGCTTACCAATATTACCTATTCTTTGACATTCATCACAAGATAAGACGAACTTACGGGCATCCTTGAGGAGAGTAGGCCAATAAAATCCAGACTGCAATACAACGCAGTTTTATCTCCAGCATGACGCCCTCCATAAGCTTCGGAGTGACATTTCCGTAGGATTTGTCCCTGTTCATGCTCAGGTACACAATGTCTAATAATACCATCTACTCCTTCTTTATAAAGATGTGGGTCATCCCAAAAGTAATGTCTTAAATCATAGAAGAATTGTTTCTTTTGTTGGTATGTAAAGCTAGGTGGTAAATATTTAGTAACATTGTAATTAGCATAGTCAGCATACGAAGGAGTATTATGAGCAACATTTATTGCAGCTCACTGCTCATCAGGAAAACTATCATCAAAAGGTAGTGGGTCATCAAGCACATTTTCAAGCCTAGATAAATTATCAGCTACTGGGTTCTCAGCTCCTTTTCTATCAACGATATGTAAATCAAATTCTTGTAACAAGAGAACCCATCGAATAAGACTAGGTTTAGCATCTTTCTTTTCCATAAGATATTTATTAGTAGCATGGTCTGTGTGAACAGTTACTTTGGAATCAACAATATAAGGTCTAAACTTATCACAAGCAAACACCACTGCCAAGAATTCCTTTTCAGTAGTAGCATACTTTCTTTGAGCACTGTCTAGAGTTTTACTAGCATAATGAATTACATTAAGTTTCTTATGAACTCTTTGTCCTAGAACAACACCAACATCATAATCACTAGCATCACACATAATTTCAAAAGGCAAGTTCCAATCAGGTGGTTGAACAATAGGTGCAGAAATTAAGGCTTTCTAGAGAGTTCCAAAGGCTTATAAACAATCATCATCAAAAACAAAGGGAATATCCTTTTGCAAGAGACTAGTGGGAGGCCTAGAAATTTTAGAAAAGTCTTTGATAAATCTCACTACCCATTTAGTAACATAATCAACAGCAACCAAAATATGTGTATACCCATTAGAGGAAGGAAAAGGTCCCATGTAATCAAATCCCCAAACATCAAATGGTTCAACAACAAGTGAATAATTCATACGCATTTCTTGATGCTTACCGATATTACCTATTTTGTGACATTCATCACAAGATAAGACGAACTTACGGGCATCCTTGAAGAGAGTGGCCAATAAAATCCAGACTGCAATACAGTCCAACATGATGCCCTCCATAAGCTTAGGAGTGACATTTCCGTAGGATTTGTCCCTGTTCATGCTCAGGTACACAACGTCTAATAATACCATCTACTCCTTCTTTATAAAGATGTGGGTCATCCCAAAAGTAATGTCTTAAATCATAGAAGCATTTTTTTCTTTTGTTGGTATGTAAAGCTAGGTGGTAAATATTTAGTAACAATTTAATTAGCATAGTCAGCATACAAAGGAGTATTATGAGCAACATTTATTGTAGCTAACTGCTCATCAGGAAAACTATCATCAATAGGTAGTTGGTCATCAAGCACATTTTCAAGCCTAGAAAAATTATCAGCTACTAGGTTCTCAACTCCTTTTCTATCAGTGATATGTAAATCAAATTCTTGTAACAAGAGAACCCATCGAATAAGTCTAGGTTTAGCATCTTTATTTTCCATAAGATATTTAATAGCAACATGGTCTGTGTGAACAGTTACTTTGGAATCAACAATATAAGGTCTAAACTTATCACAAGCAAACACCGCTGCTAAGAATTCCTTTTTTAGTAGTAGCATACTTTCTTTAAGCATTGTCTAGTGTTTTACTAGCATAATGAATTACATTAAGTTTCTTATCAACTCTTTGTCCTAGAACAGCGCCAACAGCATAATCACTAGCATCACACATAATTTCAAAAGGCAAGTTCCAATCAGGTGGTTGAACAATAGGTGCAGAAATAAAGGCTTTCTTGAGTGTTTCAAAGGCTTCTAAACAATCATCATCAAAAACAAAGAGAATATGCTTTTGCAAGAGACTAGTGAGAGTCCTAGAAATTTTAGAAAAGCCTTTGATAAATCTCACTAGCCATTTAGTAACATAATCAACAGCAACCAAAATATGTGTATACCCATTAGAGGAAGGAAAAGGTCCCGTGTAATCAAATCCCCAAACATCAAATGGTTCAACAACAAGTGAATAATTCATAGGCATTTCTTGACGCTTACCGATATTACCTATTCATTGACATTCATCATAAGATAAGATGAACTTACAGGAATCCTTGAAGAGAGTAGGCCAATAAAACCCAGACTGCAATGCAGAGCAGTTCTATCTCCAGCATGATGCCCTCCATAAGCTTCGAAATGACATTTCTGTAGGATTTGTGCCTGTTCATGCTCAGGTACACAATGTCTAATAATACAATCTATTAGTTCTTTATAAAGATGTGGGTCATCCCAAAAGTAATGTCTTAAATCATAGAAGAATTTTTTCTTTTGTTGGTATGTAAAGCTAGGTGGTAAATATTTAGTAACAATGTAATTAGCATAGCCAGCATACCAAGGAGTATTACGAGCAACATTTATTGCAGCTAACTACTCATCAGGAAAACTATCATCAATAGGTAGTGGGTCATCAAGCACATTTTCAAGCCTAGATAAATTATCAGCTACTGGGTTCTCAGCTCCTTTTCTATCAATGATATTTAAATCAAATTCTCGTAACAAGAGAACCCATCGAATAAGTATAGTTTTAGCATCTTTCTTTTCCATAACATATTTAATAGCAGCATGGTCTGTGTGAACAGTCACTTCGGAATCAACAATATAAGGTCTAAACTTATCGCTAGCAAACACCACTACTAAGAATTCCTTTTTAGTAGTAGCATACTTACTTTGAGCACTGTCTAGAGTTTTACTAGCATAATGAATTACATTAAGTTTCTTATCAACTCTTTGTCCTAGAACAACACCAACAACATAATCACTAGCATCACACATAATTTCAAAAGGCAAGTTCCAATCAGGTGGTTGAAAAATAGGTGCAAAAATCAAGGCTTTCTTGAGTGTTTCAAAGGCTTCTAAACAATCATCATAAAAAACAAAGGGAATATCCTTTTGCAAGAGACTAGTGAGAGGCCTAGAAATTTTAGAAAAGTCTTTGATAAATCTCCTATAGAAACCAGCATGACCTAGGAAACTATGAATACCTTTTATATATTTGGGACATGGCATTTTCTCAATTGCATCAACCATAGCTTGGTCCACTTCAATACCTCTTTCAAAAAATTTATGACCCAAGACAATGCCTCCATTAACCATAAAGTGGCACTTCTCCCAATTCAAGACAAGATTTGTTTGTTCACATCTCTGCAAAACTCGATCAAGATTGCTTAAACAATCATCAAAAGGGTTCCCATAAACAGAAAAGTCATCCATGAAAACCTCAACAATCTTTTCACAAAAGTCAGAGAATATAACAGTCATACATCTTTGAAAGGTATCAAGTGCATTACATAAACCAAAAGGCATACGTCTATAAGCATAGGTTCCAAAAGGACAAGTAAAAGTGGTCTTTTCTTGATCAGGTTGAGAAACAGGTAATTATGAAAAACCATAATATCGATCAAGGAAGCAAAAGTGTATGTGCTTAGATAATCTTTCAAGCATTTGATCAATAAAAGGCAAAGGATAATGATCTTTTCTAGTTGCTTTGTTTAATTTTCTAAAATCTATTACCATTCTATAGCCTGTAACAATTCTTTGTGGAATAAGTTCATTCTTATCATTAGGAACAACAATTATACCTCATTTCTTAGGAACACAATGAACATGACTTACCCATCTACTATCAGCTATAGGATAGATTATACCCGCTTCTAGAAGTTCTAATATTTCCATTCTTACAACTTCTTTCATCTTCGGATTAAACCGACATTGGTGATCAACAACGGGTTTAGCATCAGGTTCCATATTAATTTTGTGCTGAGATAGAGTGGGACTAATTCCCTTTAAATCATCAAGAGTATATCCCATAGCAGCTTGGTGCTTCCTCAGAACTTTCAATAATCTTTCTTCTTCATGTTCTGAAAGGTTAGCGCTAATAATAATAGGATATATCTTCTTTTCATCAAGATAAGAATATTTCAAAGTGTCTGGCAATTGTTTTAATTCAAACACAGGATCACCTTTAGGTGGAGGAGGACTTCCTAGAATTTCAATAGGCAAGTTGTGTTTAAGTAGAGGACGTTGTTCAAAGAAAATCTTATCTATTTCATTTCTTTCATGCATATGTAAATCATTTTCATGGTCTAGCAAATATTGTTCTAAAGCATCAGTAGGAGGTACAACAATAAAAGCAAGACCAATTAATTCATCCTTACTAGGCAATCCTTTTCCATGAAGCTTTCTACTAAACTTGGAAAAAAATAAACTCATGAGACTCATCACTAAAACTAACACAGACAGTTTGTTTCTCGCAATCTATCTTAGCATTAACGGTGTTCAAGAAAGGTCTACCAAAGATAATGGGACAAAAGTCATCTTGTGGGGAACCAAGAACAAGAAAATTAGTAGGGTATTTTATTTTCCCACACAAGACTTCAACATCTCTAACAATCCAATATGTGATATAGTGTCTCTATTAGCAAGTTTAATAGTAACATTTATGTCTTCTATTTCTGCGGGTGCTATGTCATTCATAATTTCTTGATATAATGTGTAAGGAATAGCACTCACACTAGCACCTATTGTTGGCGTCCTGGGAACGGGGGTCCCAAGACTTGCCTGCCTGCGGCCCGCGACGTGATTGATCCAGCAGGCCGTACGACCCATCATCACCAACAAAGCACCCAAGACCCTCGCGAGGGTCCAGGCCTCGCGAGGCGAACGCCACAAGGCCTCCTCGAGAGTGGCCTATACAAAAGGCTCATGAGGAGTGGAGATATCAAGGCAGGGAAAGCCTCACAAGACCCTTGTGACGTGAGCCATGACGCACGACACCAGGTGGGCGCCAGGCGGGCGCCAGTGCGCGCAGCGTCCTTGTTTCCTCTTTGGTGCTAAGGAGGCCAACGCAGGCGAAGAGTACCGAGGCATCAGGCAAAGGTTGCTATATTGTTGCAACAAAACCAAGACCAGGAGGACGGCAAGACGGAGGTCATCGTGGAGCCCAAGACGGCGTCAGCACCAAAGCTTTTTGCAGGCGAAGACCACCTTTGTCAGGATAGCTTGTACTAGTTGTCCCCTTCAAATTGGCCCGCCATTGTTGGCTCCCTTCCAGCTCGATATTTGGGAAGAGGACCAGGGCCTATATAAGTATAGCTAGCCACCATAGTAGAAAGGGGATCGGATCATCATCTCATCTCACCTTAGGTTGATCCAACCCGATCGAGAGCCTACACACAAGAACACCTCAACCTCAGGAGGCCGCTCTTCCCTTGTACTGTTCATCATCAGCCCTAGAGGCAATCCACCACCACCACACTGGAGTAGGGTATTACACCATAATGGTGGCCCAAACCAGTATAAACCTCGTGTCTTTCTGTGTTGCGAGTTCGTCGAGTTCGTCCGCGAGGTCTTAGTGAGCTAGGGCGTAGATTGGTAGGAAGGAAAGACTTCGCGCGCACCCCAGTGTCCGAACCTTAAGGGTTTGCCGAAATCCCACATCCGACATTTGGCGCGCCATGTAGGGGTGCGTCGTAGCTTCCCTTCCATCAGTTCGTCGCTCCGTCGTCTCCATGGTGGATGCTCGCCGTGCTCGAGCTGAGTGTCAGGCTGCCCTCACCCCCCGTGTCGCTCAGACGGCTCCCGTCGGCTGGCCACATCGTCGTTCTCCGTCCCCTTCCGCCAACGCCGCCATCGGCCTGGCGGGGAACGAGCAACAGGCGTCCTCGCTGCATCCTTCGGTGCGGCAGGACGGCCTCACCGCCACTCCATCGCCGACCCCTGCCGGTTCTTCGTCTCACATGCACCGCGCTCCCATGGAGGCACGGGCCGCGCTCCTCGCAGCGAACGAGCTCCTGTGCTACCACCCCATCGACGACCTCTACGAGGAGTGGCTCGAATGCGTCGCCGAGCTCGTCCGCGCCGCGGGGGGCTCTCCGGTGCCGTCCCACTCTCTGCCTCCCCCTCAACCAGCCGCGGGCGATGGGGCTCATGGCGCGCCTCCACAACCTCGGCCCCAAGACGTCGCCTTGGCACCAAGGCGCGCGGCTCCGCGACGTGATCCACCGCGCCCGGCGCCCGCGCGCGAAGAGAGAAGCTGCCAAGAAATTCTGCGGCCGCAAGAAGCTGCATCTGCGCTCCCCGCGCCACCTCATCAAGACTGCACACCACCCGCAGCGGCGTAGCGCGGACCTCGTCAAGACCAAGCTCCACCTCCGAAGCGGGCCACGGCTACCATGGCTGGCTGCCGCGCCTTCACCCCCGAGCTGCGTAGCGTCGCCTGGCCGGGCAAGTTCAAACCGGATCTGCCTCCTCGCTATGACAGTACCGCCGACCCCGCGGAGTTCCTGCAGCTCTATGAGCTGAGCATCGAAGCGGCCAACGGCAACGAAAAGGTCATGGCGAACTGGTTTCCCATGGCTCTCATGGATGGAGCACGCTCTTGGCTCCGGAATCTGCAGCACGACTCGATCTCCTCCTAGGACGAGATGCGCGACCGCTTCGTCGCCAACTTCCAGGGCACTCGCGACCGCCCTCCAGCCGCGGGTGATCTACACCGCATCAGGAAGCAACCAGGAGAGACCCTCCAGAAGTACATCCAGCGCTTCAACAACACCCGCCTCAAGATCCCCAAGGTCACGGATGAGGCCATCATCTCCGTGTTTTCCGACAGCATCCGGGACGTCAAGATGAAGGAAGAGCTCGCCATCCACGAGGAGCTCTGCACATCTCAGGAGCTGTTCAACCTGGTGACCAAGTGCGCAAGAGCTGAGGAGGGGCGCCTCTCTCTCCTTGAGCTGCCAGCCGTGGGCGCGGAGGAGAACAAGGCCAAGGCCAAGGACGTGCAGCGCAATGAGGTAGCTGTGCTCGCAGCGGAGCCTGACATCAAACGGGGCAGAGATCAGCCCGAGTCATCCAAGAACGGCTGACCGTTCTGCGCCTTCCACAACCAAAACACCCATAATTTGTTAGAATACTCTATGTGCCTCGCTTATATCTTTTGAGTTATATAATTTTGCTCTAGTGCTTCACTTATATCTTTTAGAGCACGGTGGTGGATTTGTTTTATAGAAACTATTGATCTCTCATGCTTCACTTAGATTATTTTGAGAGTCTTAAATAGCATGGTAATTTTCTTAAAATCCTAATATGCTTGGTATACAATATTAATAATAAAACTTTCTTATGAGTGTGCTGAATACTATGATAAGTTTGATACTTGATAATTGTTTCGAGATATAGAGATGGTGATATTAAAGTCATGCTAGTTGAGTAGTTGTGAATTTGAGAAATACTTGTGTTGAAGTTTGTGATCCCCATAGCATGCACGTATGGCGAACCGTTATGTGATGAAGTCGGAGCATGATTTATTTTTTGATTGCCTTCCTTATGAGTGGCGGTCGGGGAAGAGCGATGATCTTTTCCTAGCAATCTATCCCCCTAGGAGCATGCACGTAATACTTTGCTTTGATAACTTGTAGATTTTTGCAATAAGTATATGAGTTCTTTATGACTAATGTTGAGTCCATGGATTATACGCACTCTCAACCTCCCACCTTTGCTAGCCTCTTTAATACCGCGTACCTTTCGCCGGTATCATACACCCACCATATACCTTTCTCAAAACAGCCACCATACCTACCTACTATGGCATTTCCATAGCCATTCCGAGATATATTGCCATGCAACTTTCCACCGTTCCGTTTATTATGACACACTCCATCATTGTCATATTGCTTAGCATGATCATGTAGTTGACATCGTATTTGTGGCAAAGCCACCATTCATAATTCTTTCATACATGTCACTCATGAATCATTGCATATCCCGCTACACCGCCGGAGGCATTCATATAGAGTCATATTTTGTTCTAAGTATCGGGTTGTAATTGTTGAGTTGTAAGAAAAATAAAAGTGTGATGATCATCATTATTAGAGCATTGTCCCAGTGAGGAAAGGATGATGGAGACTATGATTCCCCCACAAGTTGGGATGAGACTCCGGACGAAAAATAAAAAAAGAAAGAAAAAGAAAAGAGGCCATAAAAAAGAGAGAGAAATGGCCCAAAATAAAAAAAGGAAAAAAATGAGAGAAAAAGAGAGAAGGGACAATGCTACTATCCTTTTTCCACACTTGTGCTTCAAAGTAGCACCATGATCTTCATAGTAGAGAGTCTCTCATGTTATGACTTTCATATACTAGTGGGAATTTTTCATTATAGAACTTGGCTTGTATATTCCAATGATGGGCTTCCTCAAATTGCACTAGGTCTTCATGAGCAAGCAAGTTGGATGCACACCCACTTAGTTTCTTTTTGATCTTTCATATACTTATAGCTCTAGTGCATCCGTTGCATGGCAATCCCTACTCACTCACATTGATATCTATTGATGGGCATCTCCATAGCCCGTTGATATGCCTAGTTGATGTGAGACTATCTTCTCCCTTTTTTGTCTTCTCCACAACCACCACTCTATTCCACCTATAGTGCTATATCCATGGCTCACGCTCATGTATTGCGTGAAAATTGAAAAAGTTTTGAGAATGTCAAAAGTATGAAACAATTGCTTGGCTTGTCATCGGGGTTGTGCATGATTTAAATATTTTGTGTGGTGAAGATGGAGCATAGCCAGACTATATGATTTTGTAGGGATAACTTTCTTTAGCCATGTTATTTTGAGAAGACATAATTACTTTGTTAGTATGCTTGAAGTATTATCATTTTTATGTCAATATGAACCTTTGTCTTGAATCTTTCGGATCTGAATATTCATACCACAATTAAGAAGAATTACATTAAAATTATGCCAAGTAGCACTCCGCATCAAAAATTTTGTTTTTATCATTTACCTACTCGAGGACGAGCAGGAATTAAGCTTGGGGATGCTTGATACGTCTCCAATGTATCTATACTTTTTGATTGCTCCATGCTATACAATCTACTGTTTTGGACATTATTGGGCTTTATTATCCACTTTTATACTATTTTTGGGACTAACCTATTAACCGGAGGCCCAGCCCAGAATTGTTGTTTTTGCCTGTTTTAGGGTTTCGAAGAAAAGGAATATCAAATGGAGTCCAAACGGAATGAAACCTTCGGGAACGTGATTTTCTCAACAGATAAGACCCGAGAGACTTGGACCCTACGTGAAGAAAGAAAACAGGAGGCCACAAGGTAGGGGCGCGCCCTACCCTACCAGGTGCCCCCCACCCTCGTGGGCCCCCTGTTGCTCCACCGACGCACCCCCAAATGAATAGATACGGAGCCAAAACGCTAATTCCACCGCCGTAACTTTCTATATCCACGTGATCCCATCTTGGGGCCTGTTCCGAAGCTCCGCCGGAGGGGGCATCGATCACGGAGGGCTTCTACATCAACACCATAGCCTCTCCGATGAAGTGTGAGTAGTTTACCTCAGACCTACGGGTCCATAGTTATTAGCTAGATGGCTTCTTCTCTCTTTTTGGATCTCAATACAATTTTCTCCCCCTCTCGTGTGGAGAACTATTCGAAGGAATCTTCTTTTTGCGGTGTGTTTGTTGAGACCGATGAATTGTGGGTTTATGATCAAGTCTATCTATGAATAATATTTGAATCTTCTCTGAATTCTTTTATGTATGATTGGTTATCTTTGCAAGTCTCTTCGAATTATCAGTTTGGGTTGGCCTACTAGATTGATCTTTCTTGCAATGGGAGAAGTGCTTAGCTTTGGGTTCAATCTTGCGGTGTCCTTTCCCGGTGACAGTGAGGGCAGCAAGGCATGTATTGTATTGTTGCCATCGAGGATAACAAGATGGGGTTTTCTTCATATTGCATGAGTCTATCCCTCTACATCATGTCATCTTGCTTAAGGCGTTACTCTGTTTTTAACTTAATACTCTAGATGCATGCAGGATAGCGATCGATGAGTGGAGTAATAGTAGTAGATGCAGGCAGGAGTCGGTCTACTTGTCTCAGACGTGATGCCTATATACATGATCATAACTAGATATTCTCATAACTATGCTCAATTCTGTCAATTGCTCAACAGTAATTTGTTCACCCACCGTAGAATACTTATGCTCCCGAGAGAAGCCACTAGTGAAACCTATGGCCCCCGGGTCTATCTTTATCATATTGATCTCCTACTACTTAGTTATTTCCTTTGCTATTTACTTTGACTTTATTTTACTTTGCATCTTTATTACAAAAATACCAAAAATATTATCTTTATCATATCTATCAGATCTCACTCTCGTAAGTGGCCTTATAGGGATTGACAACCCCTATATGCGTTGGTTGCGAGGATTTATTTGTTTTGTTTAGGTACGAGGGACTTGCGTGTAGCCTCCTACTGGATTGATACCTTGGTTCTCAAAAATTGAGGGAAATACTTACGCTACTTTGTTGCATCATCCCTTCCTCTTCGGGCAAAACCAACACAGTGCTCAAGAGGTAGCAAGAAGGATTTCTGGCGCCGTTGCCGGGGAGGTCTACTCAAAAGTCAACATACCAAGTACCCATCACATACCCTTATCTCCCGCATTACATTATTTGCCATTTGCCTCTCGTTTTCCTCTCCCCCACTTCACCCTTGCTATTTTATCCTCCCTCTCCCTCTCTATTTGCCTCTTTTTGCCTGCTTGCCTTCCTTCCGCTATGTTTGAATCAAAAAGGGTTGGGGGTTCTCTCCAGAGTTTTAGTACTTTGGACAACCCCTCTATCCTCGCTAAACATATAAATAAGGATACTATGGAAAAACCTACTGGAGTTCTCAATGAGAGTCTTAATAATTTTGATGAAGATGATTCTGGAATTTTTTGTTATTTACTTGATGAATCTTTGAAATATGCTTGGTATAGACTATTAAGGATCAGGGCTAGCTATGTTCCTCAATATCAAATTGAAGTTTACCTAAAAAGCTTTTATATTGCCCTTCCTTATTATTTTAAGCATGTCTTAGATTCTATATTTGAAGAAGGTTTCCTTGAAGGGGATGTCGTAGACACTTATAAGAAAAAATGAAAACTATATTTGGGCCCCCCATGAATGAGAAAGTTGAATCTACATCTCTTTTGCTCTCTTACCAAAATGAATCTATTAAAGAGATGAAGGCTAGCCTAGATACAAACTTTCATAACATACTTAATCTGTATTCTACCATTAATAGCCATGTGCTTTATCAAAATAGAAGGATTAATTCTATAGATAGCAAGTTTTCTCTTTTCTTTCCTAATACCAAAGATGGCAATACCTAGATCTATTCTTGCTTGTTATGCCTAGCTAGGGGCGTTAAACGATAACGCTTGTTGGGAGGCAACCCAATTTTATTTTTATTCCTTGCTTTTTTGCTCCTGTTTAGTAATAAATAATTTATCTAGCCTCTGTTTTGATTATGTTTTTTGTTTAATTAGTGTTTGTGCCAAGTAGAACCGTTGGGAAGACTTGGGGAAAGTCTTGTTGAACTTGCTGTAAAAAACAGAAACTTTAGCGCTCACAAGAACTACTGCCATTTTTATTTGGAAAGTGCTATTTAGTTAATTCTTTTTGTAGATGATTAACAGATAAATTCCTCACGTCCAGAAATTTATTTTAGAATTTTTGGGGTTCCAGACCTTGCGCTAGCTACAGATTACTACAGACTGTTCTGTTTTTGACAGATTATGTTTTTCGTGTGTTGTTTGCTTATTTTGATGAATCTATGGCTAGTAAAATAGTTTATAAACCATAGAGAAGTTGGAATACAGTAGGTATAACACCAATATAAATAAAGAATGAGTTCATTACAGTACCTTGAACTGGTCGTTTATTTTCTTTCGCTAACGGAGCTCACGAGATTTTCTACTTTAAGTTTTGTGTTGTGAAGTTTTCAAGTTTTGGGTAAAGATTTGATGGATTATGGAACAAGGAGTGGCAAGAGCCTAAGCTTGGGGATGCCCATGGCACCCCCAAGATAATCTAAGGACACCTAAAAGCCAAAGCTTGGGGATGCTTCGGAAGGCATCCCCTCTTTTGTCTACTTCTATCGGTAACTTTACTTGGAGCTATATTTTTATTTGCCACATGATATGTGTTTTGCTTGGAGCGTCTTGTATGATTTGAGTCTTTATTTGTTAGTTTACCAAAATAATCCTTGCTGTACACACCTTTTGAGAGAGCCATACATGATTTGGAATTTGTTAGAATACTCTATGTGCCTCGGTTATATCTTTTGAGTTATATAATTTTGCTCTAGTGCTTCACTTATATCTTTTAGAGCACGGTGGTGGATTTGTTTTATAGAAACTATTGATCTCTCATGCTTCACTTAGATTATTTTGAAAGTCTTAAATAGCATGGTAATTTGCTTAAAATCCTAATATGCTTGGTATACAAGATTAATAATAAAACTTTCTTATGAGTGTGTTGAATACTATGATAGGTTTGATACTTGATA
Organism: Triticum monococcum; assembly: GCA_034509565.1. Taxonomy (NCBI): domain Eukaryota; kingdom Viridiplantae; phylum Streptophyta; class Magnoliopsida; order Poales; family Poaceae; genus Triticum; species Triticum monococcum. The sequence continues at coordinate 119,599,889 of CM067846.1, read as the reverse complement.
ATTGTTTTGAGATATAGAGATGGTGATATTAAAGTCATGCTAGTTGAGTAGTTGTGAATTTGAGAAATACTTGTGTTGAAGTTTGTGATTCCCGTAGCATGCACGTATGGTGAACCGTTATGTGATGAAGCTGGAGCATGATTTATTTTTTGATTGCCTTCCTTATGAGTGGCGGTCCGGGACGAGCGATGGTCTTTTCCTACCAATCTATCCCCCTAGGAGCATGCGCATAATACTTTTCTTTGATCACTTGTAGATTTTTGCAATAAGTATATGAGTTCTTTATGAATAATGTTGAGTCCATGGATTATACGCACTCTCACCCTTCCACCTTTACTAGCCTCTCTAATACCGCGCACCTTTCGCCGGTATCATACACCCACCATGTACCTTCCTCAAAACAGCCACCATACCTACCTATTATGGCATTTCCATAGCTGTTCCGAGATATATTGCCATGCAACTTTCCACTGTTCCGGTTATTATGACACACTCCATCATTGTCATATTGCTTAGCATGATCATGTAGTTGACATCGTATTTGTGGCGAAGCCACTATTCATAATTCTTTCATACATGTCACTCATGAATCATTGCATATCCCAGTACACTGCCGGAGGCATTCATATAGAGTCATATTTTGTTCTAAGTATCGAGTTGTAATTGTTGAGTTGTAAGAAAAATAAAAGTGTGATGATCATCATTATTAGAGCATTGTCCCAGTGAGGAAAGGATGATGGAGACTATGATTCCCCCACAAGTCGGGATGAGACTCCGAACGGAAAAAAGAGGCCATAAAAAAGAGAGAGAAAAGGCCCAAAAGAAAAAAAAGGGAAAAATGAGAGAAAAAGAGAGAAGGGACAATGCTATTATCCTTTTTCCACACTTGTGCTTCAAAGTAGCACCATGATCTTCATAGTAGAGAGTCTCTCATGTTATCACTTTCATATACTAGTGGGAATTTTTCATTATAGAACTTGGCTTGTATATTCCAATGATGGGCTTCCTCAAATTTCCCTAGGTCTTCATGAGCAAGCAAGTTGGATGCACACCCACTTAGTTTCTTTTTGAGCTTTCATATACTTATAGCTCTAGTGCATCCATTGCATGGCAATCCCTACTCACTCACATTGATATCTATTGATGGGCATCTCCATAGCCCGTTGATACGCCTAGTTGATGTGAGACTATCTTCTCCCTTTTTTGTCTTCTCCACAACCACCACTCTATTCCACCTATAGTGCTATATCCATGGCTCACGCTCATGTATTGCGTGAAAATTGAAAAAGTTTTGAGAATGTCAAAAGTATGAAACAATTGCTTGGCTTGTCATCGGGGTTGTGCATGATTTAAATATTTTGTGTGGTGAAGATGGAGCATAGCCATACTATATGATTTTGTAGGGATAACTTTCTTTAGCCATGTTATTTTGAGAAGACATAATTGCTTTGTTAGTATGCTTGAAGTATTATTATTTTTATGTCAATATGAACCTTTGTCTTGAATCTTTCGGATCTGAATATTCATACCACAATTAAGAAGAATTACATTAAAATTATGCCAAGTAGCACTCCGCATCAAAAATTTTGTTTTTATCATTTACCTACTCGAGGACGAGCATGAATTAAGCTTGGGGATGCTTGATACGTCTCCAACGTATCTATAATTTTTGATTGCTCCATGCTATACTATCTACTGTTTTGGACATTATTGGGCTTTATTATCCACTTTTATACTATTTTTGGGACTAACCTATTAACCGGAGGCCCAGCCCAGAATTGCTGTTTTTTGCCTGTTTTAGGGTTTCGAAGAAAAGGAATATCAAACGGAGTCCAAACGGAATGAAACCTTCGGGAATGTGATTTTCTCAATAGATAAGACCCGCGAGACTTGGACCCTACGTCAAGAAAGAAAACAGGAGGCCATGAGGTAGGGGGGCGCGCCCTACCCTACCAGGCGCCCCCCACCCTCGTGGGCCCCCTGTTGCTCCACCAACGTACTTCTTCCTCCTATATATATATATATATGTATATATATATATATACCCACATACCCCCAAACGAACAGATACGGAGCCAAAACCCTAATTCCACCACCGTAACTTTCTGTATCCACGAGATCCCATCTTGGGGCATGTTCCGGAGCTCCGCCGGAGGGGGCATCGATCACGGAGGGCTTCTACATCAACACCATAGCCTCTCCGATGAAGTGTGAGTAGTTTACCTCAGACCTACGGGTCCATAGTTATTAGCTAGATGGCTTCTTCTCTCTTTTTGGATCTGAATACAATGTTCTCCCCCTCTCTTGTGGAGAACTATTCGATGTAATCTTCTTTTTGCAGTGTGTTTATTGAGAACAATGAATTGTGGGTTTATGATCAAGTCTATCTATGAATAATATTTGAATCTTCTCTGAATTATTTTATGTATGATTGGTTATCTTTGCAAGTCTCTTTGAATTATCAGTTTGGTTTGGCCTACTAGATTTATCTTTCTTGCAATGGGAGAAGCGCTTAGCTTTGGGTTCAATCTTGCAGTGTCCTTTCCCGGTGACAGTAAGGGCAGCAAGGCACGTATTGTATTGTTGCCATCGAGGATAACAAGATGGGGTTTTCTTCATATTGCATGAGTCTATCCCTCTACATCAGGTCATCTTGCTTAAGGCGTTACTCTGTTTTTAACTTAATACTCTAGATGCATGCTGGATAGCGGTCGATGAGTGGAGTAACAGTAGTAGATGCAGGCAGGAGTCAGTCTACTTGTCTCGGACGTGATGCCTATATACATGATCATACCTAGATATTCTCATAACTATGCTCAATTCTGTCAATTGCTCAACAGTAATTTGTTCACCCACCGAAGAATACTTATGCTCTCGAGAGAAGCCACTAGTGAAACCTATGGCCCCCGGGTCTATCTTTATCATATTGATCTCCTACTACTTAGTTATTTCCTTTGACTTTATTTTATTTTGCATCTTTATCACAAAAATACCAAAAATATTATCTTTATCATATCTAACAGATCTCACTCTCGTAAGTGGCCTTATAGGGATTGAGAACCCCTATTTGCGTTGGTTACAAGGATTTATTTGTTTTGTGCAGGTACGAGGGACTTGCGCGTAGCCTCCTACCGGATTGATACCTTGGTTCTCAAAAACTGAGGGAAATGCTTACGCTACTTTGTTGCATCATCCCTTCCTCTTCGGGGAAAACCAACGCAGTGCTCAAGAGGTAGCAGAGCGCCCCTCGGGCTGCATTATTCCCAGGACGCGTGGGTCCGTCCCTGCGGCATGTATCCCTTTTTGTTTATGTCTTCAGCTTACCTTGTTGGGGGCGCCCCTTGGGCCGCATCATCCCCAAGCCGCTCGTGCCAGACCCGGTGGCATGTATCTTCCTACATTTATCCAAGTTGACCTGCTCTCCATGCTCAACCTGCCAAGTGGTGTCACCTGCTCGATTGCTGCCCACCACGGGTCTGTTCATCCTATGCAATTCGCTTGCACGTTAAAAGGGGGGTTCCGGAGCATCGCGACTCAGGAGCTCTTACTGGCTCTCCAGCCCTCACCCCTGGACTTGACCACGAAATCGCGACCTGGCATATCAGCAGCGGCTGAGCTTGCTCGAGGGCCGGGACCTGAGGACGTAGAGTGCTTGCATCTAACCGCCGTGCAGGGACATACAGTCACCAAGACTCAAGACCAGGCGCAACCCGCCTTGAGGTAGGGCCTCGTGAGTCCCGTGCTGGCTCACGAGTGCCCGGATACACCTCGCAGCCCTGCCGTGCAAGCCACGTGTCAGGGCGGGGATGTACACGCCCCGGGGGCTCCTCCCGGAGGCCCCCCACCCCACGCCCAAGTGGAAGCACCATGCTCCGCGCTGGCTAACGACACTGCCGAGGAGCGGCTATGCCCGTGCACAAGCGGAAGCACAATGTGATACGTCCATTTTGCATCATTCTTTTTATATCGATATTTATTGCATTATGGGCTATTATTTTACATTATGTCACAATACTTATGGCTATTCTCTCTTATTTTACAAGGTTTACATAAGGAGGGAGAATGCCGGCGGCTGGAATTCTGGGCTGGAAAAGGAGCAATTATTAGAGACCTATTCTGCACAGCTCCAAAAGTCCTGAAACTCCACGGAACACCTTATAATAAATAAAGAAAAATCCTCGCCAAAGATGAAGACCAGGGGGCCCACACCCTTCTCACGAGGGTGGGGGGCGCCCCCCCCTAGGGCGCGCCCCCTGCCTCATGGGCCCCTTGGTGGCTCTCTGATGACCATCTTCTCCTATATGGAGTCTTTCGTCGAGAAAAAAGAAGAAGCAACCTTTCGGGATGAAACTCCGCCACCACGAGGCGGAACCTTGGCGGATCCAATCTAGAGCTCCGGCAGAGCTATTCTGCCAGGGAAACTTCCCTCCCGGAGGGGGAAATCATCGCCATCGTCATCACCAACGCTCCTCTCATCGGGAGAGGGAAATCTCCATTAACATCTTCAGCAGCAGCATCTCATCTCAAAACCCTAGTTCATCTCTTGTATCTGATTCTTGTCTTCAAGTCCGGGATTGGTGCTAGTAGGTTGCTAGTAGTGTTAATTACTCCTTGTAGTTGATGCTAGTTGGTTTAATTGGTGGAAGATCATATGTTCAGATCCTTTATGCATATTAATACCCCTCTGATTATGAACATGTTTATGCTTTGTGAGTAGTTATGTTTGTTCCTGGGGACAAGGGAGAAGTCTTGCTATTAGTAGTCATGTGAATTTGGTATTCGTTCGATATTTTGATGAGATGTATGTTGTCTAGCCTCTAGTGGTGTTATGTGAACGTCGACTACATAACACTTCACCATTATTTGGGCCTAGAGGAAGGCATTGAGAAGTAATAAGTAGATGATGGGTTGCTAGAGTGACAGAAGCTTAAACCCTAGTTTATGCGTTGCTTCGTAAGGGGCTGATTTGGATCCATATGTTTCATGCTATGGTTAGGTTTACCTTAATACTTTTGTTGTAGTTGCGTATGCTTGCAATAGAGGTTAATCATAAGTGGGATGCTTGTTCAAGTAAGAGCAACACCCAAGCACCGGTCCACCCACATGTCAAATTATCAAAGTACCGAACGCGAATCATATGAACGTGATGAAAACTAGCTTGACGATATTCCCATGTGTCCTCGGGAGCGCTTTTCCTTATATAAGAGTTTGTCCAGGCTTGTCCTTTGATACAAAAAGGATTGGGCCACCTTGCTGCACTTTATTTACTTTTGTTACTTGTTGCTCGTTACAAATTATCTCATTACAAAACTATCTGTTACCACTTATTTCAGTACTTGCAGAGAATACCTTGCTGAAAACCGTTTATCATTTCCTTCTGCTCCTCTTTGAGTTCGACACTCTTACTTATCGAAAGGACTGCGATAGATCCCCTATACTTGTGGGTCATCAAGACTCCTTTCTGGTGCTGTTGCCGGGGAGTGAAGCGCCTTTGGTAGGTGGAATTTGGTAAGGAAAAATTTATATAGTGTGCTAAAATTTACTGTCACTTGTTACTATGGAAAGTAATCCTCTGAGGGGCTTGTTCGGGGTATCTTCACCCTGACCAGTAGAGCAAAGAGTTGCTCCTAAACCTACTGAACCTATTGAAAATAAAATTCCTTATGAGTATCCTTCGAGTATAATAGAAAAACTGCTAGCTAATCCTTTTACAGGAGATGGAACAAAGCATCCTGATGAACACCTACTATATGTGGATGAAGTTTGTGGATTATTTAAGCTTGCGGGTATTTCCGATGATGTTGCTAAGAATAAGGTCTTCCCTTTATCTTTGAAGGGAGACGCATTGACATGGTATAGGCTATGTGATGATATGGGATCATGGAACTATAGAAGATTGAAATTGGAATTTCATCAAAAGTATTACCCTATGCATCTTGTTCATCGTGATCGCAATTATATATATAATTTTTGGCCTCGCGAAGGATAAAGCATCACTTAAGCTTGGGGGAGGCTTAAATCAATGTTATATTCATGCCCCAATCATGAGCTTCCAAGAGAAACTATTCTTCAAAAAAATTATGCTCGGCTTTCTGATAACAATCGCACCATGCTTGATACTTCTTGTGCTGGCTCTTTTATGATGAAGAATATTGAATTCAAATGGGATTTATTGGATAGAATTAACTCCAACTCTGAAGATTGGGACCTCGGCAATGGTAAGGAGTCAGGTATGACACCTAAGTTTGATTGTGTTAAATCTTTCATGGATACCGATGTTTTCTGTAAGTTTAGCACTAAATATGGACTTGATTCTGAGATAGTAGCTTCTTTCTGTGAATCTTTTGCTACTTATGTTGATCTCCCTAAGGAGAAGTGGTTTAGATATCATCCTCCCATATAAGTAAAAGTAGTTGCACCTATTAAAGTTGAAGGAAAGACTGTCACTTATAATGATCCTATTGTTCCTACTTCTTATGTTAGAATAAAGGATCATGCTAAAGCTTCAACCATGGTTCGTAAAGGAAAATTAAAACATATACACCTCCTGAGCAAGTTAAAGTTGAACCTAATATTGCTATTGTTAAAGAGCTCTTGTCTGATAATATTGATGGGCATGTTATTCAGTTCTGCGGTGAAACTGCTAGAATTGCTAAACCTTGTGCTAAAGATAAACATAGACCTGTGGTAGGCATGCCTGTTATTTCTGTTAAAATAGGAGATCATTGTTATCATGGCATATGTGATATGGGTGCTAGTGCTAGTGTTATACCTTATGACTTGTATAAAGAAATCAAGCATGAAATTGCACCTGCTGAGTTAGAATATATTGATGTCACAATTAAACTTGCTAATAGAGATACTATTTCAGCAATGGGAATTGTTAGAGATGTTGAAGTCTTGTGCAGGAAAACTAAATATCCTGCTGATTTTCTTGTTCTTAGTTCTCCACAAGATAGCTTTTGTCCCATTATATTTGGTAGACCCTTCTTGAATACAATTAATGCTAGGATAGACTGCGAAAAGAATGTTGTTACTATTGGCTTGGATGATATGACTCATGAGTTTAATTTCTCTAAATTTAGTAAACAAGACCGTGAAGAAGAATTGCCTTCTAAGGATGAAATTATTGGTCTTGCTTCTATTGCCGTACCTCCTAATGATCCTTTAGAACAATATTTGCTAGACCATGAGAATGATATGTTTATGAATGAAAGAAGGGAAATAGATGAAGTATTCTTTAAACAAGAACCTATGCTAAAACACAATTTGCTTGTTGAAATCCTAGGGGATCCTCCTCCACCTAAGGGTGATCCTGTGTTTGAGCTTAAACCGTTGCCTGATAATCTTAAATATGCTTATCTTGATGAAAAGAAGATATATCCTGTTATTATTAGTGCTAACCTTTCAGAGCATGAAGAAGAAAGATTATTGAAAACTCTAAAGAAGCACCGTGCTGCTATTGGATATACTCTTGATGATCTTAAGGGCATTAGTCCCACTCTATGTCAACATAAAATAAATTTGGAAGCAGATGCCAAACCAGTTCGTGATCCTCAACGACGTCTGAATCCTAAAATGAAAGAAGTGGTAAGAAAAGAAATACTAAAGCTTCTAGAGGCAGGTATAATTTATCCCGTTGCTGATAGTCATTGGGTAAGTCATGTTCATTGTGTCCCTAAGAAGGGAGGTATTATTGTTGTTCCTAATGATAAAGATGAACTGATTCCACAAAGAATTATTACCGGTTATAGGATGGTAATTGATTTCCGCAAATGAAATAAGGCTACTAAGAAAGATCATTACCCCTTACCTTTTATCGATCAAATGCTAGAAATATTATGCAAACATACACATTACTGCTTACTAGATGGTTATTCTGGTTTCTCTCAAATACCTATGTCGGCTAAAGATCAATCAAAGACTACTTTTACATGCCCTTTTGGTACTTTTGCTTATAGATGTATGCCTTTTGGTTTATGTAATGCATCTGCTACCTTTCAAAGATGCATGATGGCTATATTCTCTGACTTTGTGAAAAGATTTGTGAGGTTTTCATGGACGACTTTTCCGTCTATGGATCTTCTTTTGATGATTGCTTAAGCAATCTTGATCGAGTTTTGCAGAGATGTGAAGAAACTAATCTTGTCTTAAATTGGGAAAAGTGCCACTTTATGGTTAATGAAGGTATTGTCTTGGGGCATAAAGTTTCTGAAAGAGGTATTGAAGTTGATAAAGCCAAGGTTGATGCTATTGAAAAGATGCCATGTCCCAACGACATCAAAGGTATAAGAAGTTTCCTTGGTCACGCCGGATTTTATAGGAGGTTCATCAAGGACTTCTCAAAAATTTCTCAGCCTCTGACTAATTTATTACGAAAAGATATACCATTTGTCTTTGATGATGATTGTGTAGAAGCATTTGAAATACTTAAGAAAGCATTAGTCTCTGCACCTATTGTTCAGCCACCTGATTGGAATTTACCCTTTGAAATTAAGTGTGATGCTAGTGATTATGCTGTAGGTGTTGTTCTAGGGCAAAGAGTTGATAAGAAACTAAATGTTATCCATTATGCTAGTAAGACTCTAGACAATGCTCAAAGAAATTATGCTACTACTGAAAAAGAACTTTTAGCAGTTGTATTTGCTTGTGATAAGTTCAGACCTTATATTGTTGATTCTAAAGTAACTATCCACACTGATCATGCTGCTATTAAATATCTTATGGAAAAGAAAGATGCTAAACCTAGACTTATTAGATGAGTTATCTTGCTACAAGAATTTGATTTGCATATTGTTGATAGAAAAGGAGCTGAGAACCCCGTTGCAGACAACTTATCTAGGTTAGAGAATATTCTTGATGACCCACTACCTATTGATGATAGTTTTCCTGATGAACAATTAAATGTCATAAGTACTTCTCGTAGTACCCCTTTGGTATGCTGATTATGCTAATTACATAGTTGCCAAATTTATACCTAGCTTCACAGACCAACAAAAGAAAAATTTCTTCTATGATTTGAGACATTACTTTTGGGATGACCCACATCTTTATAAAGGAGTAGATGGTGTTATTAGACCCTGTGTACCTGAGCATGAATAGGAACAGATCCTACGCAAGTGCCACTCCGAAACTTATGGAGGACACCACCCGGGAGATAGAACTGCACATAAAGTATTGCAATCCAGTTTTTATTGGCCTACTCTCTTCAAGGATGCCCGTAAGTTTGTCCTATCTTGTGATGAATGTCAAAGAATTGGTAATATTAGTAGACGTCAATAAATGCCTATGAATTATTCACTTGTTATTGATGTTTGGGGCTTTGATTATATGGGACCTTTTCCTGCCTCTAATGGATACACACATATTTTAGTTGTTGTCGATTACGTTACTAAGTGGGTAGAAGCTATTCCAACTAGTAGTGTTGATCATAACACTTCTATTAAAATGCTTAAAGAAGTTATTTTTCCGAGGTTTGGAGTCCCTAGATATTTAATGACTGATGGTGGTTCACATTTTATTCATGGTGCTTTCCGTAAAATGCTTGCTAAATATGATGTCAATCATAGAATTGCATCTCCATATCACCCACAGTCTAGTGGTCAAGTAGAATTGAGTAATAGAGAACTCAAATTAATTTTGCAAAAGATTGTGAATTGGTCTAGAAAGAATTGGTCCAAGAAACTTGCTGATGCATTATGGGCCTATAGAACTGCATATAAAAATCCTATGGGTATGTCTCCGTATAAAATGGTATATGGAAAAGCATGTCACTTACCTCTTGAACTAGAACATAAGACATATTGGGCTATTAAAGAGCTCAACTATGATTTCAAACTTGCCGGTGAAAAGAGGTTATTTGATATTAGCTGACTTGATGAATGGAGAACCCAAGCTTATTAAAATGCCAAGTTGTTTAAAGAAAAGGTTAAAAGATGGCATGACAAAAGGATACAAAAGCGTGAGTTTAATGTAGGTGATTATGTATTGCTATACAACTCTCGTTTAAGATTTTTTGCAGGGAAACTTCTCTCTAAATGGGAAGGCCCCTATGTTATCGAGGAGGTCTGTCATTCTGGTGCCATAAAAATCAACAACTTCGAAGGCACGAATCCGAAGGTGGTAAACGGTCAAAGAATCAAACATTATATCTCAGGTGATCCCATAAATGTTGAAACCAATATTATTGAAACCGTAACCCCGGAGGAATACATAAGGGACACTTTCCAGAATGTTTCAGACTCCGAAAAGGAATAGGTATGAGGTACGATAAGTAAACCGACTCCAAAACATTTTTAAGGCAATATTTATCCGTTTTGGAATATTTAGAAAAATAGAAAATTAAGTAGCAGTCCGGGGAGGACACGAGGGCCTCACGAGGGTGGAGGGCGCGCCCCCTACCTTGTGAGCTCCTCGTGTGCCTTCCGGACTCCGTTTTCTTGCACGATACGTATTTTGGTCGGTAAAAATTCATTATATAATCTTTCGGGGGTTTTGACTCCCGTATCACGCAAAAATCTCCTGTCTTTGTTTTGAGCTATTTTCTGTCAGGGTTTTCAAGACCAGGCACTATGTCGTCTCCCTCCTCCTCCAACCATGAGGGCAATGATGCTTGGCTAACGAAGATAGAGCTGAAGAGAGAAGAACCTATGGAGATCAATAAGGATGAAGGGATCAAGAAGGCCGTGGAGGACCAAGTTCCAGCAACAGAAGACACCCTTCAACTGGATCATAATCTTCTTACCCCTACAGAAATCGAAGCTTTCAAGATGATTGAGTTGGCTGGTATTCAAAATAAATATCTCACACGTGAAAATATTTTGTTGAAGGAGCATATCCTCGCACTCAAGGGCATTATCCGCAACTTAGAAGACCTCCTACGCTTGATGTGCGACTATCCATCATCAACAACACCTCCACCTTCTTCACCAACCAAGGAGATATAATCACATGGGCATGGGCACTCCCCTTGGCAACCGCCAAGCTTGGGGGAGGTGCCCAGGTATCGTATCACCATCACTTTTGTCTTTACCATTTTCCTTAGTTCGATCTTATTAGTAGTATTTTGATCTAGTAGAATAAAGTTTATGGCATGATCTAGTTGTGAGTTTTGCTTTACTATCCTTCTATGTAATCGAGTCCGTGAGCTATATAATAAAGATTAGTGTTGAGTCAAGGGCTTGATTGTTTTGCCATGATCCTAAGTGAATAAAAGAAAAGAGAAAGAAATAAAAAGAAACAAAGAGATCATATGGATCTCATGGAGAGTAATGAGCTCACATAGAAAAAGTATGATGAATAAAAGTTGTTGAGAGTTGACAAGCATAGTTTTGGTCATCGTTGCAATTAATAGGAAGTAATAAAGAAAGAGAGGTCTTCACATATAGATATACTATCTTGGACATCTTTTATGATTGTGAGCACTCATTAAAATATGACATGCTTAAGAGTTGACATTGGACAAGGAAGACAACGTAATGGGTGATGTATTCTTACATCTGAGATAAATTATATTGTCTTGGATCTTCCAACATGTTGAGCTTGCCTTTCCCCCTCATGCTAGCCAAATTCATTGCACCAAGTAGAGATACTACTTGTGCTTCCAAATACCCTTGAACCAGTTTTGCCATGAGAGTCCACCATATCTACCTATGGATTGAATAAGATCCTTCAAGTAAGTTGTCATCGGTGCAAAGCAATAAAAATTGCTCTCTAAATATGTATGATTGATTGTTGTGGGAGAAATAAGCCTTATACGATCTTGTGATGTGGAAGTAATAAAAGCAACGGACTGCATAATAAAGGTTCATATCACAAGGGGCAATATAAAGTGACGTTCTTTCGCATTAAGATTTTGTGCATCCAACCATAAAAGCGCATGGCAACCTCTGCTTCCCTCTGCGAAGGGCCTATCTTTTATCATTATCTTCTACCTTATGCAAGAGTCATGGTGATTTTCACCCTTCCATTTTACACTTTATCCTTTGGTAGGCATGGTATGTTGTAAAGATCCTGGTATATATGGCTAATTGGATGTGAGTTTTCATGAAATATTACTCTTGACATTACCCTTGAGGTAAAACGTTGGGAGGCAAGACTATAAGCCCCTATCTTTCTCTGTGTCCGATTAAAACTCCATACCCATAAGTATTGCGCGAGTGTCAGCAATTGTGAAAGATTATATGATAGTTGAGTATGTGGACTTGCTGAAAAGCTCTTATACATTAACTCTTTCCTATGTTATGATAAATTGCAATTGCTTCAATGAGCGAGATTGTAGTTTGTTAGTTTTCAATGAAGTTTACGATTCATACCTGATATTGTGATTGAATTATTACTCTAGCATTAGAGATCATATGACAAATATTATATAAGTGTTGTTATAAGAATGATCATGATGCCCTCATGTCCCTATTTTATTTTTATCGACACCTTCATCTCTAAACATGTGGACATATTTTTCGATTTCGGCTTTTCGCTTGAGGTCAAGCGAGGTCTAAGCTTGGGGAAGTTGATACGTCCATTTTGCATCATGCTTTTATATCAATATTTATTGCATTATGGGCTGTTATTTTACATTATGTCACAATACTTATGGCTATTCTCTCTTATTTTACAAGGTTTACATAAGGAGGGAGAATGCCGGCAGCTGGAATTATGGGCTGGAAAAGGAGCAATTATTAGAGACCTATTCTGCACAACTCCAAAAGTCATGAAACTCCACGGAACACCTTATAATAAATAATGAAAAATCCTCGTCAAAGATGAAGACCAGGGGGCCCACACCCTTCTCACGAGTGTGGGCCCCCCCTAGGGCGCGCCCCTGCCTCGTGGGCCCCCTGGTGGCTCTCCGATGACCATCTTCTCCTATATGGAGTCTTTTGTCGAGAAAAAAGAAGAAGCAACCTTTTGGGACGAAACTCCGCCGCCACGAGGCGGAACCTTGGTGGATCCAATCTAGAGCTCCGGCAGAGCTGTTCTGCCGGGGAAACTTCCCTCCGGGAGGGGGAAATCATCGCCATCGTCATCACCAACGCTCCTCTCATCGAGAGAGGGCAATCTCCATCAACATCTTCATCAGCACCATCTCATCTCAAAACCCTAGTTCATCTCTTTTATCCGATTCTTGTCTTCAAGTCCGGGATTGGTGCTAGTAGGTTGCTAGTAGTGTTAATTAATCCTTGTAGTTGATGCTAGTTGGTTTAATTGGTGGAAGATCATATGTTCAGATCCTTTATGCATATTAATACCCCTATGATTATGAACATGTTTATGCTTTGTGAGTAGTTACGTTTGTTCCTGAGGACAAGGGAGAAGTCTTGCTATTAGTAGTCATGTGAATTTGGTATTCGTTCGATATTTTGATGAGATGTATGTTGTCTAGCCTCTAGTGGTGTTATGTGAACGTCGACTACATAACACTTCGCCATTATTTGGGCCTAGAGGAAGGCATTGGGAAGTAATAAGTAGATGGTGGGTTGCTAGAGTGACAGAAGCTTAAACCCTAGTTTATGCGTTGCTTCGTAAGGGGCTGATTTGGATCCATATGTTTCATGCTATGGTTAGGTTTACCTTAATACTTTTGTTGTAGTTGCGGATGCTTGCAATAGAGGTTAATCATAAGTGGGATGCTTGTTCAAGTAAGAACAACACCCAAGCACCGGTCCACCCACATGTCAAATTATCAAAGTACCGAACGCGAATCATATGAACGTGATGAAAACTAGCTTGACGATATTCCCATGTGTCCTCGGGAGCGCTTTTCCTTATATAAGAGTTTGTCCAGGCTTGTCCTTTGCTACAAAAAGGATTGGGCCACCTTGCTGCACTTTATTTACTTTTGTTACTTGTTGCTCGATACAAATTATCTCATTACAAAACTATCTGTTACCACTTATTTCAGTACTTGCAGAGAATACCTTGCTGAAAACCGTTTATCATTTCCTTCTGGTCCTCGTTGAGTTCGACACTCTTACTTATCGAAAGGACTACGATAGATCCCCTATACTAGTGGGTCATCACTATGCTCCGCGCTGGTGATAAACAACTTAGGGTGGCCCCACGATCGTACCAACCTTAGGGAGCCCAGAGCTCAGCGCCCAGCCTCGCCACAATGCCTCCCCTCGGGAGAGCCGCACGAGGGGTCTGGGCACGGGGGCTGCGCTCGGGTCACGCCCAAGCGCACGCCAACCAACCAAGTCACCCGGACCTGGGCGTCGCGCGCCCCTCCCAAGGCCTCGGTGAGGGAAGGTATGGAAATTGTTTGCACGTCAAGGGGGACTCCTGAGCATCGCAACTCAGGAGCCTAACTGGTCACATAGTCCCTCACTCCTTGGTCCGTCTCGGTCTTCGGTCGGCCCAATGGCGGTTGAGGTATGCGCGTGGCTGGGCTCTGCCGACGTAGAACATTAATCTATCCTCATGAACTCTCCCTATATGATATTTGCGCGTCAAGGGGGACTCTTGAGCATCGCGACTTAAGAGCCTAACTGGTCACGTAGCCCCTCACTTCTTGGTCCGTCCTGGTCTCCGGTCGGCCCAATGGCGGTTGAGGTATGCGCGGGTCCGGGCTCTGCCGACGCAGAACGCAAAGCAAATAGGAAGAAAATCACCAAATCTCGAAGCAAATATTACAAGCATATTGTTCTCACAATACCAAATGAAAAGTCTAAATGCCTCCACGAGGCCTGATACATGTCGTAGGAACGAAACGGGAAGAGTAGCCGCAGGTCACCCCTGGATATCGCCATCGCCCGCGGAAGGAGCTCCCTCGTGGGCAACGATGTTCTCACCTTCACCACCAGCGGCAGGCTGACAGCTGTAACGGCAAACCGTGTTTCTTCTTGTGCCTGTTCATAGGGACCCCATGGGAAGGATAGCAGGCGGCACCGTGAGTCTCCTTTTCTCTCGTGCAATTCGCTTGTGCGTTAAAAGGGGGGCTCCTAAGCATCACGACTCAGGAGCTCTTACTGGCTCTCCAGCCCTCACCCCCTGGCCTTGACTACGGCATCGCGATCTGGCATACCAGCGGCGACGGCTGAGCTCGCTCGAGGGCCGGGACCTGAGGACATAGAGCACTAAGGAGAGCATGAGGGGAGGGAAACTCATATGGGCCAGCCTAGCTATGCCGCACGAGTAGGCACGCAGCCCTAGCGCAACGTCAGGAGTCGCCACGAGATCAACAAGATAATTCCCGCACTTGGATCGGCTAAATGTTTGGGCCTAATGGTCACTCACGCCTTGTCGCAACCCCGTTTCCGCCATGTCAACTCCCTTTGTCGCCTTACCATGGTTGCTTGAGCGCTAAGGGGGACCTCCTGAGCATCGCTCCTCAGGGGCTCTTACTGGACCTAGGGCCGCACACCTCCTCGCCTTGACCACGGCACGCGACCTGGCATACCAGTGACGGTTGTAGCCTACTTGGGGACCGGGACCTGTCGGCGTAGAGCAACAAGCTATCGCAAGGAAAGAAAGGGGGGACCGAGCCTTAACGGGACATGCGTTCATCAAATTCTCATAACAGGGAAGATAAGCACAAAAGACATTACGGACCCTTACATGCCCCCACGGGGTAATTCATGATTCATTGCAGGAAACAAAAGCCGATACTAAGGGGAATCCTACCCACGTCCTTCCGTGGTGGACACCATCATCAACAGTGGGCCACGGGAGGCCGGCGCCAACCCCATCCAGATCAGCGGCGGCGACGGCCGGATGCCGCAGCTCTGCTCCGAGCACGGCGAGAGCTCGGGGGCACGTAGCTGTCGTCGCTCATCTCCGGAGTCTTATAGAGCTCAGGAGAGCTGCTGGACTCAAAAGGGCTGTTGCTGCTGGAGTAGCCACGAGCGGGACGCGCGTCAGCCTCACATTCCTCTCCAGAGCAGCACTCTGAGCGGCGACCCTCAGCATCGAAGACCTTGAAGAAGAGCGTGGAGACGCCGACATACTCAAAAGTGGATTGCGAGGGCGCCCCTTGCACGGCAGACCCGCGCGATCTCGCCCTAGCAGCGCATCATGAAGATCTTGCCGGTGGGGACCGCTTCGATCTCCGCTCTGGTCGCCGGAGCGCTGCAGTCGGCGTGTTGCAGCCAAAGCTCGAGAGGCCCCGGATCATCGCGGGGAGCCTTTCCTTTCTCTTCAGTAGAAAACTTTCTGATGGGCGCCATTGTTGTCAGCAGTGGAGCAAGGAGGAAGAAGCAAGCAAGCAAGGAAGAGATGGGCAACGGGGGCTCCGCCCCCCTCCCCATTTATAGCAAGGGAAGGCCAACCGGCGTCTCCCACGATCGCAGGTAATGATGGTTTTCCTTGCATGTCACAGGGACTTGACAAGTCGAGCAGTTTCCAAGGCACCATGGGGAAGCGGAGACGCCCACGTCCAATCAACTGCCACACGTCAATCGAGGCTGCAGGCTTTTGGGGCCCGCGGCGCTCTGTACTTGGCCCTTGGCTTCACCGTGAAGCCAAGCCCGAGCACACCTTGGGCCCGGGGACTACTGTCGGCGTCCTGGGAACGGGGGTCCCCAGACTTGCCTGCCTGCGGCCCGCGGCGTGACTGAGCCAGCAGGCCGTACGACCCATCATCACCAACAAAGCACCCAAGACCCTCGCGAGGGTCTAGGCCTCGCGAGGTGGACGACGCAAGGCCTTCTCGGGAGTGGCCTAGCCAGGCAGGCTCACGAGGAGCGGAGATATCAAGGCAGGGCGAACCTCACGAGACCCTCGTGACGTGAGCCATGACGCACGACACCAGGCGGGCGCCAGCGCGCGCAACGTCCTTGCTTCCTCTTTGGTGCTAAGGAGGCCAGCGCAGGCAAAGAGTACCGAGGCATCAGGCAAAGGTTGCTATATTGGTGCAATGAGACCAAGACCGGGAGGACGGCGAGACAGAGGTCATCGTGGAGCCCAAGATGGCGTCACCACCAGAGCTTTTCGCAGGCGAAGACCACTTTTGTCAGGATAGCTTGTACTAGCTATCCCCCTTCAAATTGGCCCGCCATTGTTGGCTCCCTTCCCGCTCGATATTTGGGAATAGGACCAGGGCCTATATAAGTAGAGCTCGCCACCATAGTAGAGAGGGGATCGGATCATCATCTCATCTCACCTTAGCTTGATCCAACCCGATCGAGAGCCTACACACAAGAACACCTCAACCTCAGGAGGCCGCTCTTCCCTTGTACTGTTCATCATCAGCCCTAGAGGCAATCCACCACCACCACACTCGAGTAGGTGTAACAACCCGGATTTGGCAAAATCCAAGTCTCTGTGCTTACTGTGCTATCCCTGGATCATAGCTAGCACACACAGTAACAAGAATGAATATCAGTAAAACATACATCATGTTACAATGATACATCCAGAATAAAACAAATACATACCATTGGCACAGCTCAATGCTGGCACATAATACAGCGGAATTTTACGTAGTCGCTAATTCAGGGCTCCATCAACGCCACTGGGCTCGTTGAGTGTAGACCGTAACCTAATGTCTCTTAATCTGTAGAGATCTGCACATGACAGGTGCAGGTGCGTACGTGGAATGTACTCGCAAGTTGCAAAGAAAAGTTTAACAAGATATATATGTAGGGTAAGTATTGGTGGAGGTTTCATTTGCATAAAGCCAATTTTCTCCCATACTAAATTTTGTAAACTTCTTTTGAAATAGAAATAGTTTTTAGTAAAAATAAATAAATAAGAGTGAGACACTTGGATATACGCACCAGTACTCATTCTCCAAAATAGTTTAAATCACACATAGGTTTGAAGTGAAACACATTCCGTGTGCTCAATCCTCAACCTATTCCCTTAAATCAGAGTTTTAGAAAAGAGAGGGGAGATTCTTCTTCAGTCCAAGTCTTTAGTTGCTCAAAATTGCCCGTAACCGGGGGCACGGCTAATCGATTAGGTTTAACCCTCTGCAGAGGTCGTACACATTCCCCACATGACACAACCAACCCCGTCTATCGTTACACACTTGGTGCACGACTAGGAGGAGATTGTGACGAAGCCTTTCCGTAACAGCCCCCTATACCACCAAGCCGCCCGCAACTTCGGCACGAAGGCCTCTCTCCGATGGCGGTCCTGGGGTAGGGTTTCCCGTTAGTACTAAGGTAAGCCAGAGCCCATAGTAGCATGTGGTTATACTAGAAGCTACATCAAACTGTACTTGGAAGATCTCAGTCCCCTGGACGGCGGTCCCCACCAAAAACCTGTGTGCAAGACCCCAGTCGGGCGCATTCACTGCAAGACCTCGATGGGTGCAATCACTTGTAGACACTCCCGTCAATACCATTCCGCCCAGGGAGTAGAAGTAAAATAGTATAGTTTTTCTTTCAAAAGTTTTCCCAAAACGTTGCCCCAAAGGAGGGCAGGTTTAGTCGATTAAAACTTGTTTGATTCCCAACCCTTTTCTTTGTAAGCATGGCTAAGCATAGCTAAAGTTCCTATGACTTTAACTAGCAACAATACTTTGCAAAACTTTTTAAATAAAACATGCATAATAATAAAATTTAAAGAGATATGCATAATATAAAAATATAGGTGAAAGCATGATCAATTTTGCAACTTGCGTGTGTCTTGAAGTTGATTCTCTATTCGTTACCGTCACTCCTTCACTTTACGATATATCTATCGATAAAACAAAATACTTCGACGCACACAATCCAAATGAAGATCCAAATGAAAGATTCAAATTGACAATAAATACATTCGTAGGATAATTAGCATGACGTGGCTATGGTTTGAGGTAGAATCAAGTTTGGTCTTAACCGAGACATGACATAGTCATATTCTATGGTTGGATTCAAGTGATACTAAGTGAAGATCATGGTTCGATATAAAAGATGGGTCGTGAGACAATTCCTACAACAAATTCTATCACGAGACTATTCGGAATACTTGACTTGGTTAAACAAAAGTGCGTATGGCATACGTTTCAAGATAAAGAATTAAATTCTTAATCTTGTAACTCCAATTTTTTGTGGTGATATCAAATGATCAGAGAGGTTCCCTAGGGATCCATCTAAGAGATTTAACCTATAGTCAAATTCTAATTTAACAAAGTTATTAAATGATTATCAAAGAAGGTCAAACTTAGATGTTGATGTTAAAACTTCAACTAAACATTGCTAAAAATTCATGCAATGAGTTCTAACATAAAGGTCAGGTCCTAAGGTCCAACTTTCATATATAAAACATTTTTATATGAATTACAGAATAAAAGATACAGTAAAAATACTCATCTTAACATTTAAATCAAAACTAAATTTTAATTTGCCCAAAAATGAGATTTTATAATTTCATAAAAATGTACGGGTTTCAACGAATCCGGGGATATCTTATTTGTCAAAATCGGACATACGGTTTGGGAGATATGAATTTCCGAAGTTTGATATTTTTCTGAAAAGAAAGAATTACGGGATTTAGAGAGAGCTCACCGGAGTTGGTCGCCGGAGTTGGGGAAGAAGGTCGCCGGAGTTGTGGAAGAAACTCCCTGACGTCAAGTAGAAGGAGGACGGCGAAGATGTCGACGAGGTAAGTCCGTTGGGCAATGTCCCAGGCTCGGTCTAGTCCCGTCGCGGCGTGGGGCGGCCGCTGGAGCTACTGAACTCCGATGAGCAATTGATCGGGATGGGGAGGGAGATAGCTCCCGAAAGAAGAGGGCTTCGGACGAGGGCTGAGAGGGGCTCGCGGGGTGCTTTTCATAGGGCTCGCGGATGTCCGAATTCGAGCAGATGAAGGGCCATAATGGTGGCGGTTCAGTTTCTCTGTAATGGCCACTACACCTTGATTGATGGCGCACTAAGGGATGGGAGGGGTCGAGGGAGGAGAAGGGAACCGATTCTAGGGGTTACTGGGTGCGGGGGAAGGGAGATGAGGAGAGGAAGAGGTGGACGCGTCCATGGTTGCAGCTCGTTGTTCATGTTCATGTAAGGAACGATGGGAGGAGGAAGATCGGTTGTGCTGAAAAGATATGGGCCTTAGTGGAAGAAATTGGCCCAAAGGAAAAAGGCAAAGAAAAAAAACAAGGTGGGCTGTACTGTGCTGCTGTCTCGCGCATGTCCGAAATTTTGAGAGAGAAATATACTGGGTCAAGCTAGATAGTTTAGGAATTAGGATTGAAATATAATTACGTACATAAGTATGTGCACAAAAAGTTACTTAAAACAAACAATAAAAATGTTTACATTAGTGCCAATATTATTTAGAGTCCAAGAAAATTAGTCTCCGAATTTAATAAAATTAAGTTTGTTCACAAACTACCCTTCACACTTTATGGACATAATTGAAATAATCAAAAATTCAGTTTAGAGTTCTGCAAATTCACGAAATGATAATTATGCAGTACTAAATATTTCCAAATATATTTTGGAGAAGTCACATTATCTCCTCTCATTAAATTTGTTGGAAATATTTAAATGGCATTAAAATTTCAAATGAGATCCAATTTTTAATGGAACTCCAAAATTCAAGGAACTTCAAATGATTTTTTTATCCACCACATTTGAGAAAATCATTTTATTCTCACTCCATTTTTATTTGCGGTTTCAAAACATTTCGTAGGTGTCCAAAAGAAAAGCAATTGGGTGAAATATTTGAAACAAGAATCAAAATGTTTTAATTTCCCATGAAAATCATAGCAATTCACTCAATAATATCTTATTATTAACATTTCAAAATTTGGAAAATTTTGGGATGTTACAGTATTACACCACAACGGTGGCCCGAATTATTATAAACCTCGTGTCTTTCTGTGTTGCGAGTTCGTCGAGTTCGTTCGCGAGATCTTAGTGAATTATGGCGTAGATTGGTAGGAAGGAAAGACTTCGCGCGCACCCAGTGTCCGAACCTTAAGGGTTTTCCGGAACCCCACATCCGACACCTATGTCACATGAACCATGATAACATTGATCTCCTATTTTAACTGAGATGATAGGCATGCCAACAGCAGGTCTATGTTTGTCCTTTTTATCAGGTTTGGCAATTCTAGCAGCTTCTTCACAGAAGTAAATAACATGCCCATCCATATCTTTTTCCAAGAGATCTTTAACCATAGCAATACTAGGTTCTACTTTAATTTGTTCATCAGGCTTAGGTGTTCTAATATAGCTTTTGTTAACCACAGTTGAAACTTTAGCATGTTCCTTTATCCTAACAGGAAAAGGTGGTTTCTCAATATAAGCAGAAGGAACAACTGGATCAACATTATAAAGTATAGTTTCTTCTTTAACTGGTACTGGTTCTTTGGTTTCTTCTTTAATAGGTGGGTGATATTTAAACCACTTCTCTTTAGTGAGTTCAACATGAGTAGCAAATGATCCACAAAAGGAGGCTACTATCTCAGAGTCAAGTCCATGTTTAGTGCTAAACTTTTGAAAAGCATCGGTATCCATAAAATATTAACACAATCATACTTAAGTTTAATACCTGACTCTTTACCTTCGTCGAGTTCCCAATCTTCAGAGTTGCATTTAATTCTTTCCAAAAGATCACACCGGAATTCAATAGTCTTCTTTATAAAAGAACCATCACTAGAAGTATCAAGCATGGTTTGATCATTACAAGAAAGCCGGGCATAAAAGTTCTAGATAATAATTTCTCTTGAGAGCTCATAATTGGGGCATGAATATAACATTGACTTAAGACTCCCCCAAGCTAGAGCGATACTTTCGCCTTCACGAGGCCAAAAATTATATATATAATTCCGATCACAATGAACTAGATGCATAGGATAAATTTTTTGGTGGAACTCCAATTTCAATCGATTCCAATTCCATGATCCAATGTCATCACATAGCATATACCATGCCAATACTTTTCCCTTCAAGAATAAATGGAAAATCTTTTTCATAACTTCATCCCTGGGTAAACCTGCAAGCTTAAACAATCCACAAATTTGTTCTACATATATCAAGTGCATATCATGATGTTCGGTCCCATCTCCTGCATAAGGATTAGCTAGTAGTTGTTCTATCCTACCCGAAGGAATTTCATATTCAATATTTTCAGTAGGTGCAGTAGGTTGAGGGGTAGCTAATTGTGGTTTTGTACGAGGTGAAGATACCCCGAACAAACCCCTCAAAGGATTGTTTTCCATAGTAACAAGTGACAATAAATTTCAGCACACTATATAAATGTTTCCTTACTAAATTCCACTTACCAAAGGCACTTCACTCCCCGGCAACGGTGCCAGAAAATAGCCTTGATGACCCAAAAGTATAGGGGATCAATTGTAGCTCTTCTCGATAAGTAAGAGTGTCGAACCCAATGAGGAGCAGAAGGAAATGACAAGTGGTTTTAGCAAGGTAATGTCTGCAAGTGCTGAAATTGTAAGTAACAGAGTAGTTTGATAGCAAGATAATTTGTAATGAGAACGTAACGATAGTAGTAACAAAAGTGCAGTAAGGTAGCCTAATTCTTTTGAGGCAAAGGACAGGCCAAAACGGTCTCTTATGATAAGCAAAGCGTTCTTGAGGGTACATGGGATTTTCATCTAGTAACTTTCATCATGTTGGCTTAATTCGTGTTTGGTACTTTGATAATTTGATATGTGGGTGGACCGGTGCTTAGGTGCTGTTCTTACTTGAACAAACCTCCTACTTATGATTAACACTCCCGCAAGCATCCACAACTACGAGAAAAGTATTAAGAATAAATTCTGACCATAGCATTAAACTTTTGGATCCAATTGGTCCCTTACGGAATAACGCATAAACTGGGGTTTAAGCTTCTGTCACTCTCGCAACCCATCATCTAATTGCTACTCCACAATGCATTCCCTTAGGCCCAAATATGGTGAAGTGTCATGTAGTCGACGTTCACATGACACCACTAAGGAAATCACAACATACATACTATCAAAATATAGAACACATATTAAGTTCACATGATTACTTGCAACATGATTTCTCCCGCGACCTCAAGAACAAAAGTAACTACTCACAAATGATAAACATGCTCATGATTGGAGGAGTATTGAATAGCATATTGGATCTGAACATATAATCTTCCACCAAATAAATCATATAGTAATCAACTACAAGATTAAATCAACAGTACTAGTCACCCATAAGCACCAATCTATAGTTCCGGTAACAAGATTGAGCACAAGAGATGAACTAGGGTTTGAGAGGAGATGGTGCTGTTGAATATCTTGATGGAGATTTCCCTCCCCAAGAGGGGAGAGTTGTTGGTGGTGATGATGATGATGATTTGCCCCTCCGGGAGGGAAGTTCCCCGGGCGGAATTGCTCTACCAGAGGGCAAAAGTGCTCCTGCCCAAGTTCCCGCTCGAGGCGGCGACGCTCCATCCCGAAAGTCCTCCCCTTATTTTTTCTAGGTGAAAATGACTTATATACCAGAAGATGGGCACCCGAGGTGGGCCTGGGTGAGCACAACCCACCAGGGCGCGCCCAGGTGGGTTGTGCCCACCTGGTGGGCCCCCTCTGGTAGTTATTTGTTCCAATAATTCTTAAATATTCTATAAAAAATCCTCGTGAAGTTTTGATACGTCTCCAACGTATCTATAATTTATGAAGTATTCATGCCAAGTTTACAATAGTTTTATATGATTTTGGTATGATTTGATTAGAACTAACCCGGATTGACGCTGTTTTCAGGAGAACTACCGTGGTGTTGTTTTTGTGCAGAAATAAAAGTTCTCAGAATGCGATGAAAATCAACGGAGAATTTTTCTGGAAAATATAAAAAATAGAACAAAAATCTACCGGAGGGGAGTCCCGTGGGCCCCACGAGGGTGGGGGGCGCGCCCACCCCCCTGGGGTGCGCCCCTGTGCCTCGTAGACTTCCCGTGGGCCCATGACTTGTTCTCAATGCCAACCTCTCCTACAAATGCCCAAACCTCCAGAAAATAACCTAGATCGGAAGTTCCGCCGCCGCAAGCCTCTGTAGCCACGAGAAATCAATCTAGGCCCTCTCTAGCACCCTGCCGGAGAGGGCTGTCATCACCGGACGCTATGGAGGAGGATCTCGGAGGGGTCATCATCACCATGAAGGCCAAGGACCAGTGGGAGAACCTCTCCCCATCCAGGGGGGAGGCCATGGTGGAGGAAGCACAAGGGGGAGAACTTCTCCTCCTCTCTCTCGATGGCACCAGAGTGCCATCGGGAGGGGAATCATCGCCGCGGTGATCGTCTTCATCAACATCACCATCCCCATCTCTTTTATGCGGTCCTCTATCCCGCACCCTGCTGTAATCCCTACTTGAACATGGTGCTTTATGCCACATATTATGATCCAATGATGTGTTTCCATCCTATGATGTTTTGAGTAGATATCCTTTGTCTTTGGGTTGATTGATGATCTAGATTGGTATGAGTTCTATGTTTTATTTTGGTGTTGTCTTATTGTGCCCTCCGTGTCGCACAAGCGTGAGGGATTCCCGATGTAGGGTGTTGCAATACATTCATGATTCGCTTATGGTGGGTTGCTTGAGTGGCAGAAGCATAAACCCGAGTAAGGGGTTGTTGCGTATGGGATAGGGGACTTGATGCATTAATGCTATGGTTGGGTCTTACCTTAATGATCTTTAGTAGTTGCGGATGCTTGCTAGAGTTCCAATCATAAGTGCATATGACCCAAGAAGATAAAATATGTTAGCCTATGCCTCTCCCTCATATGAAATTGCAATGACGACCACCGGCCTTGTTAACAATTGCCTAGGATAATTCCGCACACCGACCCATCATTATTCCACACTCGCTATTTATAATATTTAGTAATATATTCTAACTTTATGATAACAGCACCTACTTTTATATTTTAGCTCTCCGATATCATGCAAAGTTATCCTCTTCATACCCACAACATAGTTTTATTTCTTGTTTCTAGTTGGAAGCAAACATTCGGTGTACGTAGAGTCGTATCAGTGGCAGATATGACTTGAGATAATATTGATCTTACCTTTAGCTCCTTGTGGGTTCGACACTCCATACTTATCACTTCCACCTTTGGGAATTGCTACGATGATTCCCTGCACTTGGGGATTATCAAGCTCTTTTCTGGCGCCGTTGCCGGGGAGCAACAGCTTGGGGTTGATATTCTTGTGTATGCTTGTTTGCTTTCTTCACTGAGTAGATTTTGTTTTTCCTTTTTTGTTTCTGTTTAGTTGTGGGTGAAACATACAATTTTTTTTAAATAATGAAAATACAAAAAAATTACTTGCCTCTCATACCTAAAAAGTTTTTCAATAAGAGAAGTGATTGGAAGGTTATGCATTGGAGAAATGAGGGTCGACCTTGAGCACTTGTGTTCATGCTCATGGAAACAATGTAAAAAATTCATGGAAGCTTATCTAAAAATAATTATCCCCTTGTATATATCCATTGTATTATAAAAATAATGTGCCAAGCCTTGGTTTTAGGATGATTAGATTACTTGTTTACTTTGTGCAGTACAAAAACAGAAACTTTGGCTGTAGCGCGTGATTTTACATTTTTTACTGGAAAGTAAAATGGGTCTGAAACTTTTTGCACATTATTTCTGTACAAAGTTTTTATATTTTCATATTTTTTTTAGAATTTTTTGGAGTTACAGAAGTTTACTAAACTTCCAGATTACTACAGACTGTCCTAGTTTTGACAAATTCTGTTTTCTATGAGTTGTTCGCTTATTTTGATGAATCTATGGGTAGTATCAGGGGGTATGAACCATGGTGAAGTTGGAATATAGTAGATATAGTTCCAATATGAAATTGGAATAAGTTTGCAACAGTACCTAAAGGTAGTGATTTGCTTTATTACACTAACAGATCTCACAAAGTTTTTTTTAAGTTTTGTGTGGATGAAGTGTTCGGAGATCGAGGAGCTATCAATATGAGAAGAATAAAGAGAGGCAAGAGCTAAATCTTGGGGATGACCAAGGCACCCAAGCAAATATTTCAAGTATACTCAAGCATCTAAGCTTGGGGATGCCCCGGTTGGCATCCCATCTTTCTTCTTCAACAATTATCGGTATACCTCGGTTTTTGTTTTGTTCACATAATTTGTGTCCTTTGTGTTTTTGTTTTTCCTTTAAGAACCATGCTAGTATGAGATATCCCTTTATTGATTTATAAAATACTTCATGTGCTTCACTTATATATTTTAAGTATGATCTTATAGAATTACTCTTTGTGCTTCACTTAAATCTTTTGAGTATGGTTTTATAGAATGCTTCATGTGCTTCACTTATATATTTTGAGCTTGGATATTGGTTAGTCTATATTAATTGCAGAATGCTCCATGAAATTCACTTATATCTTTTGGAGTATGAATAATACTATCATCTAAAGTCGATTTAGAAGAAGTTTGCGACCACTATTCCGAATGAGAAGAATTTTGCTTATGTGAAGACTAGTAAAATTTGTATGCTTGTAGATCATGAACAGAATGCTTTATGTGCTGGTTATATTGTTGAAATCATTCATGATGCTACTGAAAATTATTATGAGGGAGGAATACATGCTTGTAGGAGTTGCAATAATATCAAGTTTCCTCTCTATGTGCTTAAAGTTTTGAAGTTATACTTGGTTTGCCTTCCTATGCTAGTTGATTCTTGTTCCCATAAATTGTGTGCTCACAAAATCCCTAGGCATAGGAAGTGGGTTAGGTTCAAATGTGGTAGTCATATTCTTCATGATGCTCTCTTTATGTTTCAATTCTTATCTTTTATGTGACCATCATTGAAATCGTCGTGCCTAGCTAAAAGACATTAAGGAAAAGCGCTTATTGGGAGACAACCCAATATTTAACCTTACTGTTTTTGTGTGTTCTCATGATTAAGCTACTGTAGTAATCATGTATTATAGCTTTTTTCAATAAATTGCCAATTAAGACCTTTGGGAAGACTTGGGTGAAAATTAATGTGATCTTGCCGTAAAAATAGAAACTTTGCGCTCACGAGATTAGCTGTCATTTTTTACAGAAGAGTGAGATTGAGTTGATTATTTTCTCAGAAGATTATTAGACAAATTCCTCTCGTCCTCCAATTTATTTCATAATTTTTGGAGTAGCATAAGTATGGTTGGTGTTCAGATCATTACAGGCTGTTCTGTTTCTGACAGATTCTGTTTTCATTGCATAGTTTGCTTGTTTTCTAGTTTCTATGGCTTATATTTCTCAATATAAATTGTAGAAATGATATGGTACAGTAGGCATTGTGTGAGAGTAATTATGAACCTTGTCTTTGACAGTACCAAAGTGAATGGTTTACTCTTTATCATATTAACCTATCTCACAAAGTTCCGTTAAGTTTTGTGTGATTGAAGTTTTCAAGCTTCGTGTGAGATATCGATATAAGGAGAATAAGGAGTGGAAAGACCCTAAGCTTGGGGAACCCCAAGGTAATACTCAAGGAAGACTCAAGCGCCTAAGCTTGGGGATGCCGCGGAAGACATCCCCTCTTTCGTCTTCAAAACTACCAGTATACCTTACTCAGAGCTATATTTTTATTCGTCACATGATATATGTTTTGCTTGGAGCGTATTTTCAATTTTACTTGTTGTTTGAATAAAATCATTGAATCTGAAATATTGAATGAAAAAGAATCCTCCCATAGCTAGTTAATTATTTGACTACTCAGTGTTCTTCACTTATATCTTTTTGGAGTAGTTTGTCATTGTGACGCCCTCGATTCAATCGTACACTCATCATACACGCAAATGTATACGATCAAGATCAAGGACTCACGGGAAGATATCACAACACAACTCTAGACACAAATGAAATAATACAAGCTTGATATTATAAGCTAGGGGCCTCGAGGGCTCGAATACATAAGCTCGAAAACACAAGAGTCAGCGGAAGCAACAATATCTGAGTACAGATATAAGTTAAACAAGTTTTGCCTTAAGAAGGCTAGCACAAAAGAAACATTGATCGAAAAGGCAAGGCCTCCTGCCTGGGAGCCTCCTAACTACTCCAAGTCGTCAGCGGCCGTCACGTAGTAGTAGGCACCCTCGGGGTAGCAGTAGTCATCAGTGGTGTTGTCTGGCTCCTGGGATCCGTCATCTGGTCGCAACAATCGGGTATGGGGGAAAAGAAGTAGCAAAGCAACCGTGAGTACTCATCCAAAGTACTCGCAAGACTTACATCAGATGTAAACTAAGTATGGATCTGTATCAAAGGAAAAGGGGTGTATCTGTGGACTAAACTGTAGAATGCCAGAAAGAAGGGGAAAGGCTGGCCTATCGAAGACTAGCATCTTCAAGCATCTTGCAGCATATAGAAGAGTACAGACCAACATAATGTAAAGTAGTAGTGTTATCAACCTCGGCCAGAGATCCTTTCTCAACTCCCTGTGAGAAAGCAATCCCAGAGCCATACTATCCAGTTATCATCTCATATCCAAGTCTCATCTCCAAGTCTCATCACAAGTATCCAGTTCCAGTTGTATCGATCGGGATACAACTCCAAGTGTCCGTTACCATAGTTCAGGCTATCGATAGATGTTTTCTTCCCTGCAGGGGTGCACCAACTTACCCACCACGCTCGATTAACTCCGGCCAGACACACTTTCCTGGGTCATGCCCGGCCTCGGCCAAACAATACGCCGCAACCCGACCTAGGCTTAATAGAGAGGTCAGCACGCCGGACTAAACCTATGCCCCCAGGGGTCATGGGCCATCTCCCCGGGAACTCCTACACGTTGCGAACGCGGCCGGTGAGCAGACCTAGCTACCTCCTTCAACAAGGCAGGAGCTTACGCAGTCCAACCCGCGCACGCCGCTCAGTCGCTGGCGTCTATTAAGCTTCGGCTGATGTATACGGCGCAGAACGCCCATACTATGCCCACGTGATGGTTAGTGCTATCAGGCCAGAGGCCCCTCGGATCAAATATCCAAATCGTAGTGGATTAGGAACGCGCGGTAACGAGCAGAGACTCACGATCGATGTGACCCTGTCGCCCCGTCTCTAGTACTTGCGGCAAGGGCTAAGAATGCCCAGACATGCCTCGTAAGTATCTCGCGGGCACCTTCCAGGTCAACCCGACTCCACATCGCTCGCTATTAAGCTCGCGCGGGTACCCCTCAGGGTCAACCCGTCTTCAGTAACATGGTTCAGTGTAAAGTCATAGTAACCATAGTAACTGTGTGTCTAACACCAAAGGGAAAACCCGAGGAATCACCCCCAGTGAATTCCACTCGATGTTGTCATCAAGGTGAACGTAAGAGGATCCACCCTCAAGGTTCACGTTTGATGGGTTGCACGACAGAGCCGTAACGGAAGTGGTTAAGGAGGAGATCACCCTCGATTACCTCGACCGTATAGCTACACTGCGGAGATCTCATCAGGAGTGATGTAAGAGGTTCCACCCTCGGCACTCGATGGTAACTCTGCAGAGTAATACAACTAGGGGGTGATGTGTGGTGTCGGGGCCTGGACGTCGATCACGTTGATTGAGTCATCGAACATAAGCGAGGCAACTGGGACATGGTGGGGTCACTGATGGATCTCCAACCAACCTATACTAAGCAGTTTAGGATAAGCAGGTAAGGTATAAAAACAAGTAACAACAACAGGCTATGCATCAGAGTAGGATCATACAGAAGCAGTAGCAGTTCTAATGCAAGCATGAGAGGGAAAGAAATGGGCGATATCGGAATGCTCAAGGGGGGTTTGCTTGCCTGGTTGTTCTGGCAAGGAGGGGTCGTCGTCGATGTAGTCGATCACAGGGGCAACATCGGTCTCGGGGTCTGCCGGAGAAAAGAGGGGGAAGAAACAGTAAATATAAAGCAACATAGCACCACAAAGCATAACATAGCAATAAGATGTGCCGGGTGTGACCTAACGCGGTAGGAGGTGGTACCGGTAAAGGGGGGAAACATCCGGAAAAGTATTCGCGGTGTTTCGCATATTCGGACAAACGAACCGGAGAGGAAAAGTTGTGTGTTCGCTATGCTAGGGATGTGTGGCGGACGAATGGGCTACGTATTCGGATTCGTCTCGTCGTTCTAAGCAACTTTCATGTAGAAAACATTTTCATCCGAGTTACGGTTTATTTTTTATTAATTTTTAAAGTTTTAATTTATTTGTTTCATTAATAGTATTAATTCAAATCAAAAATACATTTACTGCATCAGCATGATGTCAGCGGTCAACATTGACCATTGACTGGGTCAAATGACGCGTGGGGTCTGTTAGTCATTGACTGTTATCCTAATTAACAATTTTAATTTAGTTTAGTTAGCTAATTAGATTAACTAACACTGGTTAATTAAGTTAATTAACTGTCCTAATTAATTAATTAATTATCATTTTAGAATTCATTTTTTGTTTCTGGGGCTGGGGCCCGTTTGTCATTGGCATAGAGGCCAAAGCGGGCATGCGGGTGCGGGCGAAGCCGCAGCCCGCCCGGTAGCAAGACGAGGCCGGAGCAGGGTCCGCTCGGCGTGGCCGGTGCAGTCGGCCGGCGCTGGCGCGGCCGGGCCGTGGTCAGCGGCAGGAGGCAGGGGGAGGCCGGTGCAGGGGGCGCGGCGAGGGAATGGTGGGTCGGCGGCGCGAGGCGGGCATCTGCGGGGCCGGTGAGGGGAGGAGGAGCAGCAGGGGAACCGGGGGCGACGACGCGAGGAGCAAGGGCGTCGGGGCAGGCACGCGCGAGCAGGGCAGGGAGTCGCGGGGACGATTAAGGCCGCCAGCGAGAGAGGGGAGGAGCGCGGTGCGGGGGCCAGGGTTGTCGGCGGGCGCGACAGGGGGGGCGGCGTGTTGGGCGTTGCGGAGCAGGCCAGAGCGGGGGCGCGGTGGCCGGGCGTAGCAACAGCGGTGCGAGGTCCGCGGCGAGGTGAGCATGGTGGCGCGGGCACGGCCGGCGCGTGATGAAGGACCGCAGGGGGCTTGGTTTTGCTTTTCTCTCTTTTGCTTTATTTACTTTCTGCTTTACATTTATCCTTTTCGTTTTGCACTTTCTTTTAGCTAGCAATGTATTTTGTAAAAAGTGGGGCTTGGCCACTTAAATACCTTGCATTAGCTAGTGTTGCCATAAAATGTTTGTGAGGCTTTTGAGTTTGTTTGAATTTTTCATAAATGGAAAGGCATTTAACTATGTTGTTCTAGCCACCGTTTTAATTATTAGCGTGCATTTGATATATCATAAAAGTGTGGGTTTCAACATGAAAATCTCCCAATGATTATTTGCAACACATTGAACATTTTAGTTTTGTCACTAGAAAACTTTTACCGTTTGACTTAAATTCAAATTTGAATTTGAATCGGTTTTGAACTAACATGAGGTTAACAACAGTAATCATGGTGACGTGGCCTCATTAGCAGGGAATTACTGTAGCTTGATTATCCGGGCGTTACAAACCTCCTCCACTACAAGAAATCTCGTCCTGAGATTTAAGAGGTGGAGTAAGAAGGAAGCTATAGGGACAATTGTTTGGAAGGATCAGCATCCGGTAGTTATCTCAAAGAAGGAGATTGTAGAAGCACCAGGACGTATCGAGAGTGCTATACGGAGATTCAACAAGTTTTAACCAAGTAGGCATCCAGCTGATGCCTAAAATAGGCGATGAAGGGATTCAGAGCAAGGAAGAATAATGTCGCCTCTAATACCGAAATGAAACATGGTGAGGAAGTTAGCTCGTGTATTACATACGAAGTTGAGTGCCAAGAATATTTCGGAACCAAGGTTGTACAGGAGAGTCGGGTTCCGATCCTGTGGAACTGTGGGTTATGGGCCCACCATGTGGTTCAAAAATAGGAAGGACGTCGGCATATTGGACGGTCATGGTAGCAAAGCATGGCAGAGGATAGTCTGTCGGTTATGTTGGCAACAACGTTGGTACTAAGGGCGAGGGACGAAGAGAACCATTTTCCTGCTCGTTGAACGGGGCGGACCAATAGGCAAAGTTCTCGTCCATCGGGGGTTACTGGAATGTCATCAACAATAGTAACATGATCTTACTGATAGAGTTGTACACCGAGGTGTTTACATAAGCAGGGAAATATTACCGCTTATATAATATAGATCACAATAAGGTTCAAACGAACCAATGGAAAGGAAAATTTAATTGTCAGATTAAACAGAAAAATGGAAATGAAAATGTGTTTAACACATATTTTAGGGGCATATCCTTCCCAAGGACAAGCAGAGCATGATATCCATGACATGATAGAAGTATAAAACCATTTAGGTAAGGGGAAAGAAATTTCATGACATTACCCATACAACGGTGTTTGGATAAATGATCAAGAAACATTTAGTATTATGCTTCCAATGTTCTTGTTGATGTTTGAGTACCACTATCATGCTTCGGGATAGCATTGACATGGTCATCGGTTAAAGGTCGGACCTTGGATTCACAACGGATCCATCGGGAATTTTCTACAACATCTTAGGAAATTTTTAACAGGAAATAGATGGGGATGTGGCCGATGGGTTCAGCTGCAATCCATCGACATGTCAAACAGGATGTAATTCCAAAATTATATGAACAAGATTGTGTTGGGGAAAAGACAAGAATTTTGTCGATGATAACACAAATCATTGAGGGGCAAGGATTGTATTTCTCGTCATGAATTCGATTGATATCCTAGAAAAGCTCAGAATGTTGATGATGATCACGACACATTTGTCGAGAGATTTCATGAAGATGTAATCGATCGGCGATGACATCCAGTCAAAGGAATGATGAAGCGAAAGGTTAGTGGAACCATGGGTACGACACAAACTCGAAATTAAGCTTGATATTCAAGGCGAAATGATAAGATGAGGAAGATCGACATAAGCTTAGCTCATCGTCGGAAGTTGCTCCGGGCATAAGGACCAGGTAGCACAGTTAAAAAGTTGTCATGATAAAATATAGCCGATCAGGCTAGGAATGATGTGATGGGGTATAAAGCTTCCCAGTATCAAGTACTAGGTGTAATGCCAGAAGGTAAATCGGAGTAGAGGTTGGACAGGGGAAATGATTTGCAGAGGATAAGTAATTTTAACTTACCCAGTAAATGGGATCAAGGAGGAAATATGGTCGGGACCATAACTGCAAGGGATCCAATTTATGATACCGGAAGAATTACCCAAATGATTAAATATCCTTGCAAGAAGCTTTCATGATAAGTCCCACACCGTGTCCGTGGGCATGAACACAAGGTTCAAGGTTGACTCCCACTTCTACAATGCATAACCTTTCATTTTACTTCTCGCTCTTGATGAAGTTGTAGTATTGAAATTTTACCTGACAAAAAGCCAGTAGAGTATAACCCGCATAACTTTCGAGTTCACACATATTAGGGAAGGCATAGGTTCAACCCATCGGGGGATCTTAGGAACATATATCATAAATTTCAAGAATAAATAACACAAGCTCGGTAGTAGAGCATGCTTGAGAAAGCGGGGGATACAATTTACCAATAGCATTATTTATCCGAGGAAAGGCTCACAAGCTTATTGAATATGAAGGACGTTGTCAGATAAAATCCGGAAAAGGGGGTCTGGTCATCCACAAGGGATTTGATGTGAGCATCAGTATTCAACCAGAGGAAGAAGGAATGCAACAAGATCAGATTATAGAAACAACTGACTAACTCAAGGCTCGAATGCAAAGGAATTATAATTTCCAAGTCAACAGATCAGAAGCGAACGCTCTGATAAAGGACGAGTAAGTTGTATAGACTTAGGGGTGCACTCGTCAATTTGATTGGTCGAGAACCAGTTCATGTTGAAAATGACGTCTGAGCCAGAAGGAGGAATTCTATGATCTGATTGAGGATTGCATGCATTCGCAACACATTGAATCAAGGGAATCAAAATGATAACGACAAAGGATGACAATAAGATTACCAGACTTATGGTATTAACCATAATGCAAGCAAGCAAGAAATCCAAGAACAATAGGTTGATGAGGAATTTCACAAGAACGAATGGTATTACGAAGACTTTTTTGAAGTACAAGAATCTGTTGGAAATATGCCCTAGAGGCAATAATAAATTAGTTATTATTATATTTCCTTGTTCATGATAATCGTTTATTATCCATGCTATAATTGTATTGATAGGAAACTCAGATACATGTGTGGATACATAGACAACACCATGTCCCTAGTAAGCCTCTAGTTGACTAGCTCGTTGATCAATAGATGGTTACGGTTTCCTGACCATGGACATTGAATGTCGTTGATAACGGGATCACATCATTAGGAGAATGATGTGATGGACAAGACCCAATCCTAAGCCTAGCACAAAGATCGTGTAGTTCGTATGCTAAAGCTTTTCTAATGTCAAGTATCATTTCCTTAGACCATGAGATTGTGCAACTCCCGGATACCGTAGGAATGCTTTGGGTGTACCAAACGTCACAGCGTAACTGGGTGACTATAAAGGTGCATTACAGGTATCTCCGAAAGTGTCTGTTGGGTTGGCACGAATCGAGACTGGGATTTTTCACTCCGTGTAAGCGGAGAGGTATCTCTGGGCCCACTCGGTAGGACATCATCATATGCGCAATGTGACCAAGGAGTTGATCATGAGATGATGTGTTACAGAACGAGTAAAGAGACTTGCCGGTAACGAGATTGAACAAGGTATCGAGATACCGACGATCGAATCTCGGGCAAGTATCGTACCGATAGACAAAGGGAATTGTATACGGGATTGATTAAGTCCTTGACATCGTGGTTCATCCGATGAGATCATCGTGGAACATGTGGGAGCCAACATGGGTATCCAGATCCCGCTGTTGGTTATTGACCGGAGAACGTCTCGGTCATGTCTGCATGTCTCCCGAACCCGTAGGGTCTACACACTTAAGGTTCGATGACGCTAGGGTTATAAAGGAAGTTTGTATGTGGTTACCGAATGTTGTCCGGAGTCCCGGATGAGATCCCGGACGTCACGAGGAGTTCCGGAATGGTCCGGAGGTAAAGATTTATATATGGGAAGTCCTGTTTTGGTCACCGGAAGAGTTTCGGGGTTTATCGGTAACGTACCGGGACCACTGGGAGGGTCCCGGGGGTCCACCAAGTGGGGCCACCAACCCCAGAAGGTAGCGTGGGCCAAGAGTGGTGAGGGACCAGCCCCTTAGTGGGCTGGTGCGCCTCCCACAAGGCCCAAGGGCAGCTAGGAGGAAAAAAGGAGGAAACCCTAGGCTTAGATGGGCCTTAAGGCCCACCCTAGGGGCGCCACCCCTTCTCCCCCTCTTGGCCGCCACCCTTGTTCCCCATCTAGGGCTGCCGCCCACCCTAGGGGTGGGAACCCTAGAGGGGGCGCAGCCTCTCCCCTTCCCCTATATATATGAGGCCTAGGGGCTGCCCATAACACGCGATTCAATCTCTCGTTGGTGCAGCCCTGCGTCTCTTCTCCCTCCTCTTCTGTGGTGCTTGGCGAAGCCCTGCAGGATTGCCACGCTCCTCCATCACCACCACGCCGTTGTGCTGCTGCTGGATGGAGTCTTCCTCAACCTCTCCCTCTCTCCTTGCTGGATCAAGGCATGGGAGACGTCACCGGGCTGTACGTGTGTTGAACGCGGAGGTGCCGTGCATTCGGCACTTGGTCATCGGTGATTTGAATCACGACGAGTACGACTCCATCAACCCCGTTCACTTGAACGCTTCCGCTTAGCGATCTACAAGGGTATGTAGATGCAACTCTCCTTCCCTTCATTGCTGGTCTCTCCATAGATAGATCTTGGTGACACGTAGGAAAATTTTGAATTTCTGCTACGTTCCCCAACAGTGGCATCATGAGCTAGGTCTATTGCGTAGATTCTATGCACGAGTAGAACACAAAGTAGTTGTGGGCGTTGATTTTGTTCAATATGCTTGCCGTTACTAGTCTTATCTTGATTCGGCGGCATTGTGGGATGAAGCGGCCCGGACCGACCTTACACGTACTCTTACGTGAGACTGGTTCCACCGACTGACATGCACTAGTTGCATAAGGTGGCTAGCGGGCGTCTGTCTCTCCCACTTTAGTCGGATCGGATTCGATGAAAAGGGTCCTTATGAAGGGTAAATAGAAATTGGCATATCACGTTGTGGTCTTTGCGTAGGTAAGAAACGTTCTTGCTAGTAACCCATAG
Source organism: Triticum monococcum (assembly GCA_034509565.1). Taxonomy (NCBI): domain Eukaryota; kingdom Viridiplantae; phylum Streptophyta; class Magnoliopsida; order Poales; family Poaceae; genus Triticum; species Triticum monococcum. The sequence continues at coordinate 119,563,877 of CM067846.1, read as the reverse complement.
TAGCCACGTAAAACATGCAAACAACAATTAGAGGACGTCTAACTTGTTTTTGCAGGGTATGCCATGTGATGTGATATGGCCAAAGGATGTGATGAATGATATACGTGATGTATGAGATTGATCATGTTCTTGTAATAGGAATCACGACTTGCATGTCGATGAATATGACAACCGGCAGGAGCCATAGGAGTTGTCTTTATTTATTTATGACCTGCGTGTCAACTTAAATGTCATGTAATTACTTTACTTTATTGCTAACCGTTAGCTGTAGTAGTAGAAGTAATAGATGACGTGACAACTTCAAGAAGACACGATGATGGAGATCATGATGATGGAGATCATGGTGTCATGCCGGTGACAATGATGATCATGGAGCCTGTAAGTGCATCTAGTGCCACCCCTAGTTGGTTTTGGAGTATTGACGACAAACCTAGTTGAGGGACTAATGTGTTTGTGAGAATTGCAGGATAACACAGGTAGAAGTCCCTCATTGATTCGGTTTAGCTACCAGAGATGACCCCCAAAAATGTACGAAGACATTGAAGACAATGGTGGTTCATGAAGACATTCATGTCGAAGACAATGACATATGAAGACTCCCCATGAAGCCTATGGAACTCGAAGACTTAGATCCTTTGTAGTTTTACTTCATTCATGTTATGTCATAGGAACCACCGTACTGTTAAGTGGGGTCCAAGAGAACCAGTCTGGATGACTGAAGTGATGCCTAATTCAAATCCTATGTCTTCGAGTGAAGACAATAAGAGAAAATCTTGTCCAGAGTCAGACAAGTCAGCTTTACTTGCAGCCCAAGTAAAGTTGCCGTGAGAGTTCGAAATCCGACCGTTAGTACACGTGTCAGTTCCTTAGTGACCCAGGGTCATTTCGGACAAATCAGGTCAGGGTTGCCAAGTGGCTATAAATAGTCCACCCCTACAACCATAAACGGTTGGCTGCTTAGATTTCAGTGCACGGCTTTTGTCGTTTGAGAGCAACCCACCTCGAAGCCTTTGAGAGAAAATCCCTAGCGAGGAGAAAAGCCCTAACCACCCAGAGCCAGAGTAATTGGGCATCACTTAAGTCTTCTTGTCTGAGTGATCTGAAGACTTATTACACTTGAGGACTGTGCATCCTCCCGACGGTTAGGCGTCGCGTTCTGAGCATCCAAGAGAAATTGTGGATTGCCGGTGAACGAAGTCTGTGAAGGTTTGGGAGTCTACCTTGAAGACTTACCAGAGTGATTGGGCGAGGTTTGTGTGACCTTAGCTCAAGGAGAAAACGGTGAGGACTGGGTGTCCTGAGCTGCATGTTCAGGACTGGGTGTCCGGGACTGTGTGTCCGTTGGTTTAAATACCTAGCCGCTCCAACCAGACGTACAGTTGTCACAGCAACTGGAACCGGTCCAACATATCATTGTCTTCAACGTGTCACTGGTTTCATCTTCACCTCCCTTTACTTACCAGTACACATTGTGAAGCTATTGCATGCTTGCTTTATCTTCTGTCTTCACAACTTGACTATATGATCTGTTTGGCTTCATAACTTCTTCCAACCTGATCCTCATTACACTGAAGCTGTTTGTCACTGTGCTTTCACTATATTGTATACTTGACTATGGCTTGCGCTGTGTAATCTAACTTCCGCTGCATAGTGATAGGCTTGTCCACTCTGTTTGTCTTCATAACTTCCACGTTTTGAAGACTTTCATAAAAATCGCCTATTCACCCCCCCTCTAGTCGATATAACGCACTTTCAATTGGTATCAGAGCAAGGTGCTCCCTTGTTTTGTGTGATTCGGTTTAACCACCTGGAGTTTTAGCTATGTCGACTGCAGGGATAATTAAAGTCTCCGCTGCGTGCCCCGTCTTCGATGGAACTGAATATCCCTACTGGAAGAATAAGATGCGCATGCATCTTGAAGCCATTGACGTCGACCTATGGTATGTCGTCGAAAACGGCGTTCCCAAGGCTGGAGAAGGTCTCACTGCTGCTGATGTCAAGAAGTTCACTCAACTGGACTCCACTGCCAAGAATATTATTTGTGGTCATCTGACCAAGGGACAGTACGGCCGTGTGAGTGCCTTGAAGACATCCAAACTGGTTTGGGACTGGCTCTCCAAGGTCAATGAAGGCATCTCAACCCAGAGAGATCAGAGAATCAGTGTTCTTCGCAACCTCTTCAACCGCTTCAAACGAAATGACAATGAGAATGTCCAGCACACATTTGACCGGCTCACTGACATCACAAATGAGCTTCAAGCCCTCGGCGCCACTGAGATCACCAAGCATGAAATCGTCAAGACGCTACTGAGATCACTTGACAGTTCATTTGACATCCTAGCCCTGATGATTCAAGAACGTCCAGACTTCAAGACACTCGATCCGTCTGACATACTTGAGAGGCTCAACACACATGAGTTTCAGCTTTTTGAGAAAAGAGATATCTACGGTCCAAACTATGGGCGAACTCGTGCCTTGAAGGCAAAAGCTGTGTCCTCATCTGAAGAAGAATCTGACAGCAGTTCTGATGATCCTGAAGACATTGGAAGGGAACTTGCAATGCTAGTGAAGAAGTTCCAGAAATTCACCAAGAAGAAAGGCTTCAGAAAGTCTTCACGATCAAGCTCAAGGAGTGATGAAGCTTCTGCTCATGACTACAAGAAGAAAACATGTCACAAGTGCAAGAAAACTGGACACTTCATCTCTGAGTGTCCACAGTGGGACAATGAGAACAGAAAGAAGAAGAAGAGCAAGGAATATGACTCTGACGATAAGAAGACGAAGAAATACTCAAAGTCTTCGTCCAAGTCTTCCTCAAAGTCTTCATCACACAAGAAGAGTTCATCTGGCAAGGCTCGTGCGTTTGTTGGGAAGGAAATGGATTCAGAGGAGGAGTCCGCTTCTGAGGAGGCAGAGGTGGAGTCTGAGGAGGAGTCTGATTCAGGCATTGCGAGTCTGGCTACAGCCTACATCGCCAAGTCCATCTTCAACACTGAAGACAATGACTCCATCACCAACACCGATGCAAATGACAAGGACGACTCTACTCCTACCTACTGCTTCATTGCACGTGGTGCCAAGGTAAACCCACGCACTACTCACTATCAAACATCCAGTGACGATGACTCTAATTGTGATTCAAAACCCAGCTACAAAACACTTGCTAAAATTGCAACTGAACAACAAAAGGCCATGGAACATATTCAAAAACTATTAGACAGAAGCGATGATCTGTTGGGTGCTGAAATGACTCGTTCTGAATCCTTAATTGAAGACATAAAAAATCTTCATGTTAAGTATCAGGAACTCGAAGATCGTCTTGAGACTCTCTCAACTACTCATGAAAAGCTTTCCTATGATTATCTTCAAAAGAAGCAAGATCTTGAGAAGTTGAGAGCGGATCATGAAGATCTTCAAAAGGAAAACGAGTCACTTTGAGCCGAACAGATCAGTTCTGCTCAGGAAGGATTTGAACCACCATGCCTTAAATGCATTGAGCGTGATAATGCTACTTCTGTTGCTGAATGTTCCACTGCTACTGCTGTTGCAATATCTTCAACTGTTGAAGTGGTAACTAACCCCTCTGCTGAGGATACCACTGCTATTGCTGATGAGAATGCTAGGTTGAAGACATTGCTTGAAACAGGGGTGTACAAAAGTCTCAAAGGACATCAGACATTATGTGATGTCCTCAAGAAGCAGATTCTGAACCGAAACCCTAGGAAAGAGGGTATTGGGTTCGTGAGGAAAATTAATGCAGATGGCTCTTACTGGAAACCTGAGCAGTACCCCAAAACCACATGGGTTGCTGCAAAGGAATCCTCAGCAGATCCATCCAATCTATCTGGCTTCACTTGTGCTAATCCTATTATCATTGATGAATCCTTTGATGCAAACTATAAACTGTTTAAGAATCAGAATGGTGAAGTATTTGCCAGGTACATTGGTACTAACTGCAAGAATGGACCGCCTATGAAGAAGATCTGGGTTCCAAAAACGTGTCTTGAGAATCTTCCTGTGAATGTCTTCATGACACCTCACATGAAGAAGACAAACCTCAGACCAAAGGCTTCATATGGTCCAAAGGCTTCATACAGGCAGAGGACTCACTTGAGTCGCACTAACACAAATGTTTTGCAGGGAAACCATGCTCAGGCATATGAGAGCGGTTCTTCAAACCGTCATTCTCATATGACCAAGAACTATTCTGCCTATTCTTATGAGTACTATTGCCCACCTGCTAGACTGTTTGCTAGGGCTCCAAAGCCAAAATTCTCAGATGCTGCACTTAGACTTATTGCTTCTAAGCCACCCTTGAAGATGTGGGTGGTTAAGAAAGCTTAACTCTCTTTTGCAGGGAAAGGTCTCCAGCAGAAAACCAAAATATTCTGACGCTATTGCTGGGGACCTTAAAAATCTTGTGGGGTGCAAGATCAAATGCCCGAATGGCATCACTATGTATTTCATACCTGAATCGCATGCTACTCTCCCTACTTACCCTAACCTGGATTTAAGTTTTCATAACCCACTGGTTCGTCAAATGTTTTTGCTTCACAATACTCTTGGTGAAGCCTATCCCCCTAACTGCACTGTAGGGTACGACACCAGCGACTTCAGAGACTTCAGAATGGATTATTGACAGTGGGTGTACAAATCACATGACTGGCAAAAGAAGTCTCTTTATGGACTCAACCTTACGTCCATCTGACAAGAGCCACATCACATTCGCTGACACTGGTAAAAGTAAGGTACTGGGTTTAGGTAGAGTTGCAATCTCAAAGGATCAACACATGGACAAAGTCATGTTTGTTGAATCCCTTGGCTTCAACTTAATGTCTGTCTCAATGCTTTGCGATTTGAACATGATTGTAATTTTTGGAAAATATCGTTGCCTGGTACTAATGGAATCTGACAAGTCTCTAGTGTTTGAAGGGTATCGGAAAGATGATTTGTACGTGGTAGATTTCTCAGCAGGGCCACAGCTTGCAGTATGTCTTCTTGCAAAGGCTTCAGAATGCTGGCTTTGGCATCGAAGACTTGGGCATGCTGGCATGAGGAACCTCCACACCCTTGCAAAGAAGAAGCATGTCATAGGCATCGAGGGCGTCAAGTTCAAGAAAGATCACTTATGCGGTGCCTGCGAAGCTGGGAAGATGACAAGGGCAAAAGATCCTTCGAAGACAATCATGACCACTACTCAACCCTTCGAACTGCTTCACATGGATCTCTTTGGTCCCACTCACTACTCGACTTTTTCAACTACTGCTTGCCTCTATGGCTTCGTCATTGTTGATGATTACTCTAGATATACTTGGGTGCACATAATCCTTTACAAGACTGAAGTGCAGGATGTCTTCAGACGCTTCGCAAATCGGGCTATGAACAATTATGGCGCCAAGATAAAGCACATCAGAAGTGACAATGGCACAGAATTCAAGAACACTGGCCTTGACACATATCTTGATACATTGGGCATCACTCATGAATTCTCAGCTCCATACACGCCACAACAGAATGGCATCGTCGAACGCAAGAACAGAACACTCATTGAGATGGCCAGAACAATGTTAGATGAGTACAAGACACCAAGAAAATTCTGGACTGAAGCCATTGACACTACATGCCATACTATCAACCGTGTATATCTTCACAAGCTGCTGAACAAGACATCTTATGAACTTCTGACTGGCAAGAAGCCAAATGTCAGTTACTTTAGAGTATTTGGATCAAGATGCTGGATCAAGGACCCTCACCACACCTCAAAATTTGCTCCAAAAGCACATGAGGGCTTCATGCTTGGATATGGAAAGGATTCGCACTCCTACAGAGTCTTCAATCTCTTTCACTACAAAGTGGTTGAAACAGTGGATGTGCGCTTCGATGAGACCAATGGGTCACAAAGAGAGCAACTACCAGATGTGCTAGATGAAGTTCCAGCCAGTGAATCAATCAAGCTAATGGGAACTGGAGAAATTATACCTTCTGAAGCTCATCCTGAAGAAGAACTTATCATCTCAGCACCTGATCCACATGAAGACAATGCTCAGCCTGAAGACATTCCTCCCCATGACAACGTAGATCAGCAAGAGCAAAGTCTTCGACCCCTACATCCTCGTGTTGCTAATGAAGTGCAGATTGACAGAATAATTGATAGCATCAATGCACCTGGTCCACTGACTCGTTCGAGGGCAACTCAACTGGCAAATTTCTGCGGACACTTCGCATTCGTTTCAATCATTGAACCCAAGAAAATTGATGAAGCCTTTATGGAACCTGAATGGATTCAAGCTATGCAGGAAGAGCTTCAACAGTTTGAGCTGAACAATGTATGGGAGTTGGTTAAGCGTCCTGATCCACGGAAGCATAACATAATAGGCACCAAATGGAAATACCGCAACAAGCAAGATGAACATGGCCAAGTCGTCCGAAACAAGGCTCGTCTTGTTGCTCAAGGATATACTCAAGTGGAAGGCATTGACTTCGATGAAACATTTGCTCCTGTTGCCAGACTTGAAGCCATCCGTATACTGCTGGCCTATGCAAATCATCACAACATCATTCTATATCAAATGGATGTAAAGAGTGCCTTCCTCAATGGCAAAATTGAAGAAGAAGTGTATGTTGCACAACCACCTGGGTTTGAAGATCCAAAACATCCTGACATGGTTTACAAGCTCAATAAGGCACTATATGGCCTCAAACAAGCCCCTCGGGCCTGGTATGATACACTCAAATACTTCCTGAAGAGCAAAGGCTTCATACCTGGTTCCCTAGATCCCACTCTCTTCACGAAGACATATGATGGTGAACTGTTTGTGTGCCAAATATATGTGGATGACATCATCTTCGGCTGCACCAATCAGAAGTACAGTGAGGAGTTCGGATATATGATGCAAGAGCAATATCAGATGTCTATGATGGGGGAGCTGAAATTCTTCCTCGGTCTTCAGATACGGCAACAACGCAATGGCATCTTCATATCTCAAGAGAAATATCTCAAAGATTGCCTGAAGAAGTTCGGTATGCAAGACTGCAAAGGCTTCACAACACCAATGCCAGCCAAACATCATCTGGGTCCTGACGACAATGGTAAAGAGTTCGATCAAAAGGTATACCACTCCATGATTGGTTCTTTGCTTTATTTATGTGCATCTAGTCCAGATATTATGCTTAGTGTTTGCATGTGTGCTCGGTTCCAAGCGGCACCAAAGGAGTCGCATCACTTAGCTGTGAAGCGAATTCTTCGATATTTGGCTCACACCCCAACTCTAGGATTATGGTATCCAAAGGGCTCAGAGTTTGATCTGGTTGGATTTTCGGATGCTGATTACGCTGGTGACAAGGTTGATCGGAAGTCCACATCAGGCACATGTCACTTTCTGGGCCGATCACTTGTCTGTTGGTCTTCAAAGAAGCAGAACTGTGTATCTCTCTACACTGCTGAATCTGAATACATTGCTGCTGGATCCTGCTGCGCTCAGCTTCTATGGATGAAGCAAACCCTCAAGGATTATGGCATTCATCTAAAGCAAGTGCCACTCTACTGCGACAACGAAAGCGCCGTCAAGATCGCCAACAACCCAGTTTAGCACTCGAAGACAAAGCACATTGAAATTCGTCATCATTTTCTCAGAGATCATGTTGCAAAGGAAGACATTGATATCATACACGTCAACACTGAAGAGCAATTGGCAGATATCTTCACCAAGCCCTTGGATGAGAAGAGATTTTGCAAGTTACGGTGTGAGCTAAATATCTTGGAATCCTCAAATGTCCTGTGATCAGGCACACATCCTAACACTTATGCATGATGATGACTTAGATGTGCAACACACGAAGTAACGTATATCTTCAATCAATGAAGACATACATTCTAAGTGTGAATACATTAACGTGGAATTTGACTTCGGAGCGCCACGATAATTGTGCGCCGTGTCTGGGTCTAATACTTCCTATACGGTGGGTAGCGCCACCACCAAATTTTTCTGCTTGAAGTGTTTCACTCATGGCATTACATTTGCTATGTCTTCACATTTGGTTTGGCTTCAATCTCAACATGTCTTCATGATTATCTTCACTATGTTGATTATATATGTACTGGTGTTCTGTCCTCTACAGCATTCACTTATAGCTATGTCTTCTTGCTTGAATCTTTTGAACTAAGTGAATGTGATTGGACCCTAACCTCTCCATGCTTCCTAGCTCAAACTCTATCTCTCCAAGTCATATGCATTCTATTGAAACTGTCGAATGTCTTCACTGCATCCTTGTCAGAAGAAGACACAGAGACAAACTTTAAAACAGCTTTCAATGTTTTTCCATCAACAAGAAATCCGGAGAAGTAGGAACGGCTCCTGACAATCAAGGCGTGCGTGGGGTGAAACTGCCCCCACAATTCCGCATGCTGGCCACGTACTGATCAGATGTGAATCGCCAGGGGCACCTGAGTAATAGCGCAGTGCCGCCCATATCCCTATAAATACACGTTTCACTGCGGTCATTATCTCTTCTTCCACCCTCGCACGAACCCTAGCGCCACCGCTAACTCTCAACGACGCCGGCGATGAAGTGCTTCACTGCCGCAACCTCTCCGACGCCGTTCTCACACCGACAGCGGACATCAGTCTCTCCGCTGTCGCCGTAGGTGTCTTCCGTCGCCAAGTTAGGGCACGGAGGATCGAACTGCTCGGCCTCAACTCTCACCTCGTCTAGCAGTTCCAAGTCTGGTAAATAACAAGTCTTTTTACAGCCTCTTTTGATCCTATAGCTCCATCACTTTCTGCCAAAAGAGGTTTCCATTCACACAAGTTTCATCCCTCTCATCTGCATCTCATAACTTGCCTAGTATATTCACTTGTTCTTCATGAAGTAGTTAGATTCCTCACTGGAACCAACTTCTTTTCTATAAAGTGAATGTCTTCGCATGATGAGGTCAATATCTTCTAAACTGATTTATCTTCAAAATCTTCTGAGAATGCATATGACCTCTTCCCCTTCCCTCGCACCTTAATGCTGTCACAGGTACATGTCCGTGGGAGAATCTTTTGGTTCTCATAGTCTGCATTCATTTGCAGAGTTCCTACAGCGTCACATCAATTCACCCGAAGCAAGTTCCTGTTGGTCAAGCAAAAGGAAGCCTTTGAAGACTTTGAATCTCTTGAAGCCTTCCAAGTTAAGCTTCATGGCAACAGAAAAACCAGCAAGGAAGGGAGGCAGACAGAGACGTGGTGAAACGTCTAAAGATCTGCCTGAAGATTTGGCAGAAATGTACCAAACTGATCCTGAAGAGAGCTATGGTCAGCGCAAGACACGAATCCAATGGATTCGAAGATATTGGGCAGAGCAGTGGTTCCAATACCGCTTCGTCACCAAGGAATATGCAGAGAAGTGTGCCATCAAGAGGCCATGGGGAGATGTCTTGTACAAAAATCTCGTACCCCGGTCCAGAGACGAAGCCATTGCTCAAGGCTTCTATCCATGCATGGTCAGAGGACCACAGCCAGCTGAAGCACATCCATCATCACTTCTATGGTGTCGTGATGACAATCTCTTCAAGCGCAACTTCCAATTTGCTCAGAACTCTGCGAAGCAAAACAAGAAGGAGTTTGGACTGGACTTCAACCCTGGTCCCTCTAAGCCAAGGGCGGATGGCACACGCGACGCAAATCCCAATGTCATCGGGCCGTATGCCAATCTCGAAGGCCTCATCACTCGCATTCTAGTCCAAGGGACTGCCGTGAACGACCCTCCAGCAGACACTGAGTCTGATGACGCTCCTGCTGCCCCGGAGCCGAAGTAGATGAAGAAGAAGCCAAAAGCTTCCAAGCCAGCCGCTTCTCCCAAGATCTCCAGAGCGAAGCCATTGGCCACTGCACCTCCTGAAGCAAGTGTGCAGTCTGAAGACTTATCACGAGTCTCCAAGCCTCAAGAAGCTAAGATGCCTCAGCCACATACTGGCAAAGAGCTCACTGCCGCTGCCGTTCTGCGCTGCGAGGCCATTGATCTGTCAAGTGACGACGATCTTGCCGATGACGCTCTTGAGCAGCTAACCAAGAGCAAGGAGGAGGCTGAAATCTTCAACAATCTGCCTCTGTTCAATGCAGCAATCATCCACAACTTCATTGATGAGTGGTTTGATACACCCAACATCAGCTTCGATGATCTGCAGCTGCCCATTGGCCTCAGCATAGCCTTCCAAGGAGCTATTGCTTCAGAACTCGCAATTGCCCAGCGCATAGTGGAACTGAAGCAGAAGATAGATTTTGAAAAGGCTCAGTTCAAGCAGAACATGGCCACGCTCAGCGTCCAAGAAGTCAAAGACTTCAAAGTCATGCTGCATGAGTTGAAGGAAAACTTTATGCAGAAACGTGCAGAGGCTCAGGGTTCACGTGAGCGCATGAAGAATTTTGCTGATCTCTGTGTGCAGGCCTACAATGAGGCCGAGAAGCGAAAGGCACTTGGGCGTCCCGGCATCGACCCCAGGATGGCCGCGAAGAAAAAGAAGAAGCCCACTGTGGCTGAACAAGAGGCCCCACGGCAAGAAGCTGTTCCGATTGTCTTCCCCACTGCCAAGCCTGGCTCGAAGCCAAAGCACCGCTCAACCGCTTCAGAGCTTAAGAAGACAAGGACAGCCGAAGCTGAAGCAAGGAAGAGGAAACACCCTGAAGCCTCTCCTTCAGACCCCACCATCAAGAAGTGCAAGACCAAGAAGTCTCGGGCTGCTCCCACAGAGCCCTTGATAGTCGAACCCCTCTCCGTTCGCTTTCCTCACGAAGATCGTCAGCTGACCGTGCATGAGCCTGCTTTCACAGAGGCTCCGCACACTGAAGACATTCCAGCAGCCGACCCCAACGCTGCTGAAGACATTGGTCTCCAAGACAATGTGCAAGGTGATGCAGTCCTTCCTCAGCTCGAAACGAGCGAAATGATCAGCATTGGTCGTCCCTTGACGCCAATCACCCAAGATGCATCATGGGCAGATCGCCGGCAGGAGGAAGAGGATGAGCCCCGGCCCACTACAACTCCAACGGCATCGCCTGCATTCCGTAGGCTTCGCAAAGGGCCAAGGGCTCAGACTGCTGACGACATTCCGGCTGCATCAGCCGAAGACCATGAAGAAGAGCATGAAGAACCTCAAGCTCCATCTCCCCCGCACCAACAAGAAGAAGTTCTCAAGGAGAACGTACCTGAATCCATCCCTCTCACTACACGTGATGAGGCTGACACCATTGCGGCTACCACACCCAATACTGAAGCATTTGTGGAGCCCGACCAACCAACAGCTTCAAGAGATACTGAAGCTACTGCCTCTGACCCTTCTATGCCTGAGTCTGCTGCCGGTCCACAGTTCAACTATCATGTTGCGCACAGGCCCCAGGTCCAGAAGCCAATCCCACGACTGCCAAGGTTCCCAGGTCCTGCAATAGCTCCTGGCACCTTCAATGTCAATAGCTGTTGGGGAACGTAGTAATTTCAAAAAAATTCCTACGCACACGCAAGATCATGGTGATGCATAGCAACGAGGGGGAGAGTCTGATCTACATACCCTTGTAGATCGCAACGGAAGCGTTGACACAACGTAGAGGAAGTAGTCGTACGTCTTCTTCCCGATCCGACCGATCCAAGCACCGTTACTCCGGCACCTCTGAGTTCTTAGCACACATTCAGCTTGATGACGTTCCTCGGGCTCCGATCCAGCAAAGCGTCGAGGAAGAGTTCCGTCAGCACGACGGCGTGGTGACGATCTTGATGTTTCACCGATGCAGGGCTTTGCCTAAGCTCTACAACGATATGACCGAGGTGGAATTTAGTGGCAGGGGGCACCGCACACGGCTAAGGGACGATCAACAATGATCAATTGTGTGTCAAGAGGTGCCCCCTGCCCCCGTATATAAAGGAGCAAGGGGGAGGGGTTCGGCCGGCCAAGGGAGAGGGGCGCAGGAGGAGTCCTACTCCCACCGGGAGTAGGACTCCCCCCAATCCTATTCCTAATAGGAATCCTCAAGAGGGAAAGAGAGAAGGGGTGGCCGGCCACCTTCCCTAGTCCTAATAGGACTAGGGAAAGGGGGGAGGTGCGCAGCCCTCTATGGCAGCCCCTTTCACTTTTCCACCAAGGCCCAATAGGCCCATTTGCCTCCCGGGGGGTTCCGGTAACCCTCCCGGTATTCCGGTAAAATCCCGATTTCACCCGGAACACTTCCGATGTCCAAACATAGTCGTCCAATATATCGATCTTTACGTATCGACCATTTCGAGACTCCTCGTCATGTCCCCGATCTCATCCGGGACTCCGAACTCCTTCGGTACATCAATACTCATAAACTCATAATATACTGTCATCGAAACCTTAAGCGTGCGGACCCTACGGTTCGAGAACAATGTAGACATGACCGAGACACGTCTCCGGTCAATAACCAATAGTGGGACCTGGATGCCCATATTGGCTCCTACATATTCTACGAAGATCTTTATCGGTCAGACCGCATAACAACATATGTTGTTCCCTTTGTCATCGGTATGTTACTTGCCCGAGATTCATTCGTCGATATCCAATACCTAGTTCAATCTCGTTACCGGCAAGTCTCTTTACTCGTTCCGTAATACATCATCTCACAACTAACATATTAGTTGCAGTGCTTGCAAGGCTTATGTGATGTGCATTACCGAGAGGGCCCAGAGATACCTCTCCGACATTCGGAGTGACAAATCCTAATCTCGAAATACGCCAACCCAACATCTACCTTTGGAGACACCTATGGTACTCCTTTATAATCACCCAGTTACGTTGTGACGTTTGGTAGCACCCAAAGTGTTCCTCCGGTAAACGGGAGTTGCATAATCTCATAGTCATAGGAACATGTATAAGTCATGAAGAATAGCAACAGCAACATACTAAACGATCGGGTGCTAAGCTAATGAAATGGGTCATGTCAATCAGATCATTCAACTAATGATGTGACCTCGTTAATCAAATAACAACTCTTTGTTCATGGTTAGGAAACATAACCATCTTTGATTAACGAGCTAGTCAAGTAGAGGCATACTAGTGACACTCTGTTTGTCTATGTATTCACACATGTATTATGTTTCCGGTTAATACAATTCTAGCATGAATAATAAACATTTATCATGATATAAGGAAATAAATAATAACTTTATTATTGCCTCTAGGGCATATTTCCTTCAGTCTCCCACTTGCACTAGAGTCAATAATCTAGTTCACATCGCCATGTGATTTAGCAGCAATAGTTCACATCACCATGTGATTAACACCCATAGTTCACATCGTCATGTGACCAACACTCAAAGGGTTTACTAGAGTCAGTAATCTAGTTCACATCTCTATGTGATTAACACCCAAAGAGTACTAAGGTGTGATCATGTTTTGCTTGTGAGATAATTTTAGTCAACGGGTCTGTCACATTCAGATCCGTAAGTATTTTGCAAAATTCTATGTCTATAATGCTCTGCATGGAGCTACTCTAGCTAATTGCTCCCACTTTCAATATGTATCCAGATTGAGACTTTAGATTCATCTGGATCACTGTCAAAAACTTGCATCGACGTAACCCTTTACGATGAACCTTTTTGTCACGTCCATAATCGAGAAACATATCCTTATTTCACTAAGGATAATTCTGACCGCTGTCCAGTGATCTACTCCTAGATCACTTATTGTACTCCCTTGCCAAATCAGTGCAGGGTATACAATAGATCTGGTACACAGCATGGCATACTTTATAGAACCTATGAATGAGGCATAGGGAATGACTTTCATTCTCTTTCTATCTTCTGCCGTGGTCGGGCTTTGAGTCTTTACTCAACTTCACACCTTGTAACACAGGCAAGAAAATTTTTCTTTGACTGTTCCATTTTGAACTACTTCAAAATCTTGTCAAGGTATGTACTTATTGAAAAACTTATCAAGCGTCTTGATCTATCTCTATAGATCTTGAAGCTCAATATGTAAGCAGCTTTACCGAAGTCTTTCTTTGAAAAACTCCTTTCAAACACTCCTTTTATGCTTTACAGAATAATTCTACATTATTTCCGATCAACAATATGTCATTCACATATACTTATCAGAAATGCTGTTGTGCTCCCACTCACTTTCTCGTAAATACAGGCTTCACCGCAAGTCTGTATAAAACTATATGCTTTGATCAACTCATCAAAGCGTATATTCCAACTCCGAGATGCTTGCACCAGTCCACAGATAGATCGCTGGAGCTTTGCATATTTAGTTAACACCTTTAGGATCGACAAAACCTTCTAGTTGCATCGTATACAACTCTTCTTTAGCAAATCCATTAAGGAATGCAGTTTTGTTTATCCATTTGCCAGATTTCATAAAATGCGGCAATTGCTAACATGATTCGGACAGACTTAAGCATAGATACGAGTGAGAAAATCTCATCGTAGTCAACACCTTGAACTTGTCGAAAACCTTTTGCGACAATTCTAGCTTTGTAGATAGTAACACTACTATCAGCGTCCGTCTTCCTCTTGAAGATCCATTTTTCTATGGCTTGCCGATCATCGGGCAAGTCAACCAAAGTCCAAACTTTGTTCTCATACATGGATCATATCTCAGATTTCATGGCTTCAAGCCACTTTGCGGAATCTGGGCTCACCATCGCTTCTTCATAGTTCGTAGGTTCATCATGATCTAATATCATGACCTCCAGAACAGGATTACCGTACCACTCTGGCGCGGATCTTACTCTGGTTGATCTACGAGGTTCAGTAGTGTCTTGTTCTGAAGTTTCATGATCATCATCATTAGCTTCCTCACTAACTGGTGTAGGTGTCACAGAAACATTTTTCTGTGATGTACTACTTTCCAATAAGGGAGCAGGTACAGTTACCTCGTCAAGTTCTACTTTCCTCCTACTCACTTCTTTCGAGAGAAACTCCTTCTCCAGAAAGTTTCCAAATTTAGCAACAAAAGTCTTGCCTTCGGATCTGTGATAGTAGGTGTATCCAATAGTTTCTTTTGGATATCCTATGAAGATTCACTTCTCCGATTTGAGTTTTGAGCTTATCAGGACGAAACTTTTCATATAAGCATCGCAACCCCAAACTTTAAGAAACGGCAACTTTGGTTTCTTGCCAAACCATAGTTCATAAGGCGTCGTCTCGACGGATATAGATGGTGCCCCTTTTTTAACGTGAATGCAGCTGTCTCTAATGCATGACCCCAAAAACAATAGTGGTAAATCGGTAAGAGACATCATAGATTGCACTATATCCAATAAAGTACGGTTATGACGTTCGGACACACCATTATGATGTGGTGTTCCAGGTGGCGTGAGTAGTGAAACTATTTCACATTGTTTTAACTGAAAACCAAACTCGTAACTCAAATATTTGTCTCCGCGATCAGATCGTAGAAACTTTATTTTCTTGTCACAATGTTTTTTACTTCACTCTGAAATTCTTTGAACTTTTCAAATGTTTCAGACTTATGTTTCATCAAGTAGATATACTCATATCTGCCCAAATCATTTGTGAAGATCAGAAAATAATGATACCTGTCGCGAGCCTCAATATTCATCGGACCACATACATCAGTATGTATGATTTCCAATAAATCTTTTCTCGCTCCATTGTTCCGGAGAACGGCGTTTTAGTCATCTTGCCCAAAAGGCATGGTTCGCAAGCATCAAGTGATTCATAATCAAGTGATTCCGAAAGCCCATCTGCATGGAGTTTCTTCATGCACTTTATACCAATATGACCTAAACAGCAGTGCCACAAATAAGTTGCACTATCATTATTATCTTTGCATCTTTTGGTTTCAATATTATGAATATGTGTATTATTAAGATCGAGATCCAATGAACTATTTTCATTGGGTGTGTAACCATATAAGGTTTTATTCATGTAAACAGAACAACAATTTATTCTTTTACTTAAATGAATAACCGTATTACAATAAACATGATCAAATCATATTCATGCTCAACACAAACACCAAATAACACTTATTTAGGTTCAACACTAATCCCGAAAGTATGGGGAAGTGTGCGATGATGATCATATCAATCTTGGAACTACTTCCAACACACATCATCACTTCACCCTTAACTAGTCTCTGTTTATTCTGCAACTCCCGTTTCGAGTTACTACTCTTAGCAACTGAACTAGCGTCAAATACTAAGGGGTTACTATAAGCACTAGTAAAGTACACATCAATAACATGTATATCAAATATACTTATGTTTACTTTGCCATCCTTCTTATCCGCCAATCATTTGGGGTAGTTCCGCTTCCAGTGATCAGTCCCTTTGCAGTATAAGCACTTAGTCTCAGGCTTAGGATCAGACTTGGGCTTCTTCACTTGAGCAGCAACTTGCTTGCCGTTCTTCTTGAAGTTCCCCTTCTTCCCTTTGCCCTTTTCTTGAAACTAGTGGTCTTGTCAACCATCAACACTTGATGTTTTTCTTGATTTCTACCTTCGTTGATTTCAGCATCACGAAGAGCTTAGGAATTACTTTTGTCATCCCTTGCATATTATAGTTCATCACAAAGTTCTACTAACTTGGTGATGGTGACTAGAGAATTCTGTCAATCACTATCTTATCTGGAAGATTAACTCCCACTTGATTCAAGCGATTGTAGTACTCAGACAATCTGGGCACATGCTCACTAGTTGAGCGATTCTCCTCCATCTTTTAGCTATAGAACTTGTTGGAGACTTCATATCTCTCAACTCGGGTATTTGCTTGAAATATTAACTTCAACTCCTGGAACATCTCATATGTTCCATGACGTTCAAAACGTCTTTGAAGTCCCGATTCTAAGCTATTAAGCATGGTGCACTAAACTATCAAGTAGTCATCATATTGAGCTAGCCAAACGTTCATAACGTCTGCATCTGCTCCTGCAATAGGTCTGTCACCTAGCGGTGCATCAAGGACATAATTCCTCTGTGCAGCAATGAGGATAAACCTCAGATCACGGATCCAATCTGCATCATTGCTACTAACATCTTTCAACACAATTTTCTCTAGGAACATATCAAAATAAACACAGGGAAGCAACAACGCGAGCTATTGATCTACAACATAATTTGCAAAATACTACCAGGACTAAGTTCATGATAAATTTAAGTTCAGTTTAATCATATTACTTAAGAACTCCCACTTAGATAGACATCCCTCTAATCCTCTAAGTGATCACGTGATCCAAATCAACTAAACCATGACCGATCATCACGTGAGATGGAGTAGTTTTCAATGGTGAACATCGTTATGTTGATCATATCTACTATATGATTCACGCTCGACCTTTCGGTCTCCGTGTTCCGAGGCCATATCTGTATATGCTTGGCTCGTCAAGTATAACCTGAGTATTCCGCGTGTGCAACTATTTTGCACCCGTTGTATTTGAACGTAGAGCCTATCACACCCGATCATCACGTGGTGTCTCGGCGAAGAACTTTCGCAACGGTGCATACTCAGGGAGAACACTTCTTGATAATTTAGTGAGAGATCATCTTATAATGCTACCGTCAATCAAAGCAAGATAAGATGCATAAAAGGATAAACATCACATGCAATCAATATAAGTGATATGATATGGCCATCATCTTGTGCTTGTGATCTCCATCTCCGAAGCACCGTCATGATCACCATCGTCACCGGCGTGACACCTTGATCTCCATCGTAGCATCGTTGTCATCTCGCCAATCTTATGCTTCCATGACTATCACTACCGCTTAGTAATAAAGTAAAGCATTACATCGCGATTGCATTGCATACAATAAAGCGACAACCATATGGCTCCTGCCAGTTGCCGATAACTCGGTTACAAAACATGATCATCTCATACAATAAAATTTGGCATCATGCCTTGACCATATCACATCACAACATGCCCTGCAAAAACAAGTTAGACGTACTCTACTTTGTTGTTGCAAGTTTTACGTGGCTGCTACGGGCTTAAGTAAGAACTCATCTCACCTACGCATCAAAACCACAACGATAGTTTGTCAAATAGACTCCGTTTTAACCTTCTCAAGGACCGGGCGTAGCCACACTTGGTTCAACTAAAGTTGGAGAGACAGTCTTCCGCAAGCCATCTATGTGCAAAGCACGTCGAGGGAACCGGTCTCGCGTAAGAGTACGCGTAAGGTTGGTCCGGATCGTCTCGTCCAACAATACCGCCAAACCAAAGTATCACATGCTGGTAGGCAGTATGACTGTATCGCCCACAACTCACTTGTGTTCTACTCGTGCAAATAACATCAAACCATAAAAACCTAGGCTCGGATGCCACTGTTGGGGAACGTAGTAATTTCAAAAAATTTCCTACGCACACGCAAGATCATGGTGATGCATAGCAACGAGGGGGAGAGTCTGATCTACATACCCTTGTAGATCGCAACGGAAGCGTTGACACAACGTACAGGAAGTAGTCGTACGTCTTCTTCCCGATCCGACTGATCCAAGCACTGTTACTCCGGCACCTCCGAGTTCTTAGCACACGTTTAGCTCGATGACGTTCCTCGGGCTCCGATCTAGCAAAGCGTCGAGGAAGAGTTCCGTCAGCACGACGGCGTGGTGACGATCTTGATGTTTCACCGACGCAGGGCTTTGCCTAAGCTCTACAACGATATGACCGAGGTGGAATTTAGTGGCAGGGGGCACCGCACACGGCTAAGGGACGATCAACAATGATCAATTGTGTGTCAAGAGGTGCCCCCTGTGAAAGGATCGATATGGTTGACTAGAGGGGGGGGGGGTGAATAGGCAACTACCAATTTTTAGCTTTTCTTTACCAAATTAATCTTTGCATCAAAGTAGGTTGTCTAGATGTGCAACTAGGTGAGCAACCTATGTGATGCAACAACAACAAGCACACAAGCAAGTAAGGGAATAATCACTAAAGAGCTTGCACAAGTAAAGGTAAGAGATAACCAAGAGTGGATCCGGTGAAGACGAGGATGTGTTACCGAAGTTCCTTCCTTTTGAGGGGAAGTACGTCTCCGTTGGAGCGGTGTGGAGGCACGATGCTCCCCAAGAAGCCACTAGGGCCACCGTATTCTCCTCACGCCCTCACACGATGCGAGATGCCGTGATTCCACTATTGGTGCCCTTGAAGGCGGCGACCGAACCTTTACTAACAAGGTTGGGGCAAACTCCACAACTTAATCGGAGGCTCCCAACAAGACCACGAAGCTTCACCACAATGGAATATGGCTCTGAGGTGACCTCAACCGTCTAGGGTGCTCGAACACCCAAGAGTAACAAGATCCGCTAAGGATGAATGGGGGAATCAAAAATCCCTTGGTGGAAGTGTGGATCGGAGCCTTCTCAACCACTCCCGAGCAAATCAACGAGTTTGATTGGCTAGGGAGATAGATCGGGCAAGAGGAAGCTTGGGGTATGCAATGGAGCTTGAGCAATAAATGGTGCTTGGGCAATAATGAGGGTTGGTGGAAGAGGTGAAGCAAAGAGGGAGAAGAAGGAGCCCTTATATAGTGGGGGAAGCAAGTGAACCGTTACCCCCCCCCCCACTCAGCCCCGCAGAGGGCGGTACTGCCGCTGAGCCGGAGCGGTACTGCCGCCCAAGAGCGGTACTACCGCTCCCCCTCAGCGGTACTACCGCGCCAAAAGAAAAGGCCTAGGGCAGGGGCCCAGGGCGGTACTGCCGCCCTCGAGCGGTACTACCGCTCCCCCCCAGCGGTACTACCGCGGAGGTAGAGCGGTACTACCGCTCTCGAGCAGTACTACCGCCACTACTGCCGCGCCTAGTACCGCAAAACCCGACACGGGAAAATGTGCGCAAGAATCGAAGCGGAAGGAGCACCATGCCACCAGGTACTGCGGCTGAGCCCCAGCAAGCGGTACTACCGCTCCGAGGAGCGGTACTACCGCTGCTGACGCAGTGGCAGGGCGGCAGTAGCACGGTACCGCAGAGGTGCTGCCGCTGAGGCCACCCAGCGGTACTACCGCTCGGGGAGCGGTACTACCGCTTAGGAGGTCTCAGCCGCACTACCGCTATGGACCGCGGTACTACCGCTGGGTCCAGGACAAACAGAGGAAGGAGGGAAAGAAAGGCCCCAAGGTGCGGAAAAGATTGGAGGGAGAGAAGAGAACGTGTACGTGTTGATTCCACCCAAGTCATACCGAAACGGACCCCCTCTTGATAGTACGGTGACTACTACGAAACCTAGTCCACCAACAAGGTCACGGAATAGACTACACCGTCTTGAGTAGAGCGCCAAAGGGAAGTAATCATTCCGTGCCGAAGGATGAATATCTGAAAGCACTCAAAGCACATGATTAGTCCGCAAAATGCATTGTCATCAATCACCAAAACACCGTAGGGATAAATAAGCCCTTACAATCTCCCCCTTTTTGGTGGATTGATGACAATACGGGATTTGCACAAAAAGAGTAATGACAAAGAATACAAGAGTGCTCACGCCTCTCAAATATAGATAGGCTCCCCCTGGATGTGTGCAAACTAGATGAATACTAGGGACTGAAAGGCACACACACTAGGATCACAGCTCCCGCTATATTTTAGAGACCAAATAACCTAAGAAAGATACATGCAAACAATATATATGATAGGATAAGCAAGCTATAAGATACCGAGGTGCATGAACATAGATAAGATAGCTAAGGTAGCATATGTCTTACACCATATGACGGGAACTTAAGTCTCACAACAAACCAAACCAAGGGAAACGCACAAGACTTAAAAGCAAAGCACGACACAAGAAGCGAAAACGAGCAAATCAAATCCCTACACTCTCTCCCCCTTTGGCAGCGAGACACCAAAAAGGTCAAGAGAGACACTACGACTCCAGGTGATCATCACATCTCTGCATCTGCATCGTGGGGAGAGAACTGCTCGGCATCGGAGTCGGTCCAGTGGCAGTTCTGATGTATCCAGTCTTCCTCTTCAGTGATCTGTCCCTCGGATCCACTGACAACTGTGGCGCCCAGCTGGCACATGAGCTCCTTGTGGCGCGACCTGGCATTCTTCTCCGCCACATTAGTCATATACTGACCATGGGACTCCAGACAGAAGAGCTTCTTCATCTTGCGCTTGAGTTTCTGGGCCCATGATGGTTCGGTACTGGAGTGGCCAAGGTCCGCATCATGGCCAGGAGGAGCATCCCCACCCTCAGTGTCCATGGCAGTAGCAGCGGCAGACGGGCCCCCGGTGGCAGCAGTAGAAGGACCCCCTGTGTGAGGTGCAGACCAGTTGTCCTTCTTCCTCAGACGCTTGACCTCATGGGAAACTAAATCTCCAGTCTCAAGCAACACTCTGGGGTAGGTCTGTGCCCAGGCCCGCTCAATGAGCCTCATGATGAAGGGGCCATAGATAGGACACTTGCGCTCAGACACGGCGGAGACAAGTTCAGACCACATGACATGAGAGATATCCAGGCTCTCTCCAGTGTTGGCATCCTTCTCATGCTGACAGAAAAGAAGCATGTCCACGAGATAAGAGTGGACCATATCCAGATTCCCAATGCGAGGGAAGAGAGTCTCACGGAAGATACGATGAAGAATGTCCAGATACGGAGACAGCTCGTAGGTCTTCTTCTCAGTGACAGGGTGGGTCTTGACAGTGCAGTAGGGCCAAAGGGCTTGCTTATGGGTGGAGGTATCATGGCGGTGAGGACGAAAACCGACTGGAGTCTCAAGCCCGTCATCCACCACATCAAGCAACTCCATGAACGCCCGCCACTTGACAGAAAGCAGCTTGCCATTGGTCATCCAGGTCAGGGTCCGGTCACTATCTGTTCCAAGGTGAACGGTGGCAAAGAACTGAGCCAACAGATCCGCATCGAAATCCTTGTTGAACTGCATGATGTTGAGAATGTTCAGCTGGGTGCACATCTGAAGGGCTTCCCCAAAGTACTCTGGATCCTTCTCCATGGCATCAACGTCAATAGAGCGAACATCAACAAACAGATTCTTCTTGGCCTTGATCACATCAAAGAAGATGGCAAACTGAAAACGGTTCCAGAACGGGCGGTTGACCAAAGAGGAATCTTGATCCTCGGTATAGGGGTTGCGACGACGCTTCTCCCAGAACTCCTTGTTGGTCATCTCAGTCACAGTCTTCCCTTTTGGCTTGTTGGCGGGTCGCTTCTGGTGCTGAGGAGGAGGAGGAACACTTGCTGAAGCCCGCGCTGGAGGCGGCTGAGTGCTGGAAGAAACACCGGCAGGCTCTGAGGTCCGGTAACGCTTGGAGGTGGCACGTCCAGGGTTGATACGGCGACCATGCTGCTCAGTAGTGTCATCACCTGGAGCCAAAACACACAAAGGATGCAAAACAAACAGAGGAGACGAGCATAAGCCAACAAACAAATCAAATGCAATGTAGGAGAATGATGGAAGTGGGCATGCTGCGGTAGTACCGTGCCCTAACCGCGGTAGTACCGCCCCGAGCGGTAGTACCGCCCCAGAGGGAGCGGTAGTACCGCACGAGGTCAAGTGGTAGTACCGCTCCAGGGGAGCGATAGTACCGCTTGAGGCAGATGCACAGCAGTTTCAAAGCATGGGGCGGAACCTCCACCATGAAACAGTGGCCTGCTACTACCGTGGACAGATCCGGCACTACCGGCCTACCAAATTCAAACATAATCCTACCAAACAACAATCTCAATGATCTAGTTGCTTACTCCAACTAACTCAAGCCTAGATTTAGCCAAAAATGTAGAGATGCAACCAACATTGCCCCTAAAGCACAAGATCTAAACACAAGACCAAAAGAGAGAAGGAACGGGGGCAATACCGGCATCCATTGCAAGAGGACGAGGTGGGGATCGACTCCACCGAAGGAAATGGAGAGGGATGCCCCGGAGGAGGAGATCCACCGGAGCCCTTCCGCGCCGGAACAGTGCTGGAGAGAGAGAGAGAGAGGCACGAGGGGGTAATGGGTATGGGGAGGAAGAAACCTCCCCTGCCCCTATACATACCCCGGACCCCCGCCCCACCGCGATAGTACCGCTCGCCAGCAGCGGCAGTACCGCCCCAGCACACAGCGACAACTAAATCACAAGGCCTTGCTCAAAAAAAAAGACACCGCAACGAAGAAGAAAAAGAAAGAAGCACCCCAGCAAGAGGCCAAGAGAGGGCGGTGGCCGAAGCCACCTATGTTTGAGTCAAGAGGTATGGCGCCGCGAAGATTTTAACCTTGGGCCCATGACCAAAACTCGTCTTTTAAGCACACGTGCCATCAACAATGGCAAAAAGTGAAAGACTTAATCAATTTATGCATAATGGGGGAAGGGAGAGTTCATTGAGAGAACAACACTCCCCCTATGTCCATGCCTACACCTAAACTAGACAACAAATTGAATGAGGTAGGGTGTGCACGGGTTCAAGCAACATTGCTCGAATCAATGATATTTAGCTCATGCCTTAACTCGCGAAATCTTGCTTCATCCAAGGGCTTCATGAAAATATCTGCAAGGTTGTCATGAGTGTTGACATAGTTGAGCTCGATTTCTCCTCGCCTGATGTGATCTCGGATGAAGTGATACCGAATCTCAATATGCTTCGTCTTGAAGTGTTGCACCGGGTTGAGAGAAATCTTGATGGCACTTTCGTTGTCACACCAAAGAGGCACTTTGTCACAAGTGACACCGTAATCCTTCAAAGTTTGCCTCATCCACAAGAGTTGTGCACAACAACTACCAGCCGCAACATACTCCGCTTCGGTGGACGAGAGAGACACACAACTTTGCTTTTTGGAAGACCAACTTACCAGAGAGCAACCAAGGAATTGGCATCCTCTGGAGGTGGACTTCCTATCCACTTTGTCTCCCGCCCAATCGGAATCCGAGAACCCTACAAGCTTGAAGTTTGATCCTCTTGGGTACCATAAGCCAAAGTTTGGGGTATGAGCCAAATATCGAAAGATTCGTTTGACCGCCACATAGTGACTTTCCTTAGGTGCGGCTTGAAACCGTGCACAAATACCCACACTCAACATGATGTCCGGTCTAGATGCACAAAGGTAAAGCAAGGAACCAATCATGGAACGATATACCTTTTGATCCACCACTTTACCATTTGGATCAAGGTCGAGTTGGCACTTGGTGGGCATTGGGGTGGAAGCCGGCTTGACGTCACTTAGCTTGAATCTCTTGAGCATGTCTTGAGTGTATTTGGATTGATTGATGAAGGTTCCTTCTCTTCTTTGCTTCACTCCGAACCCTAGAAAGAACTTCAACTCCCCCATGGAGGACATCTCGAACTTTGAGGTCATGAGAGCGGCAAATTCCTCATTGAAAGCATTGTTAGGAGAACCAAAGATAATATCATCAACATATAGTTGGCACACAAACAACTCCCCTTTGACCTTCTTAGTAAAAAGAGTGGGGTCGATTACCCCAACTTCAAACCCACGGTCTTGTAACAACTCGGTAAGGTGATCATACCACACACGTGGGGCTTGTTTAAGGCCATAGAGTGCCTTATCGAGTTGATACACATGATCGGGAAAGTAGGGATCCTCGAACCCGGGGGGTTGCTTGACGTACACCAATTCATTAATGGGACCATTAAGAAAAGCACTCTTCACATCCATTTGATGTAACTTAAAGTTATGATGAGAAGCATATGCAATCAACATGCGAATGGATTCAAGACGAGCAACGGGAGCAAAGGTTTCACCATAGTCGATACCCTCGACTTGGGAGTAGCCTTGTGCTACCAAACGAGCCTTTTTGCGAATGATAATCCCATGGGCATCTTGCTTGTTCTTGAATATCCACTTGGTTCCAATAACATTGTGGGTCCCCGTTGGCCTTGGCACCAATCTCCACACTTTGTTGCGCTCGAAGTTGTTGAGTTCTTCATGCATGGCATTAAGCCAATCCGGATCTTCTAGCGCCTCATAAACCTTGTGGGGTTCCACACAAGAGACAAACGCATGATGCTCACAATAATTTGCTAATTGTCTACGAGTGCTTACCCCCTTTCTTAAGCTTCCAAGCACATTCGTCATGAGATGGTCTTTGGTGGAGAGCTTGGAAGCAACCTTGGCGGCCCGACGCTCTAATTCCTCCTCGGCAGTGAGTTGTGGAGCGGTTACTTGATCATCTTGAGTGTCGTCATGAGCTTGTTCTTGGTCTTGAACTTGCTCGGGGGAGAGTACTTGACCTTGGGCATCACTTGGTGTGTCAACACCGTCTTGAGCATGATGTTGCCCTTGATCTTGTTCATGAGGTTGAGGGTCTTCACTTTGTTCTTCGGAAGCGTGTGGGCCTTGGGTTGGTGATGGATCCACTTGAGTGGAGCATTGTCCTTCTCCTTCGACCACAAGGGGTTCCTCAATGGGTAGGATGAAACCAACACCCATTCTTCTTATGGCTTGAGGAGGAATTTCATCACCTACATCACAAGTGCCACTTTGCTCCACTTGGGAGCCGTTATTTTCATCAAACTCCACGTTACACGTCTCCTCAATAAGTCCCGTGGATTTATTGAGGACACGGTAAGCATGAGAGTTTGTAGCATAACCAACAAATATGCCCTCATAAGCTCTAGCCTCGAATTTAGACAAACGAACACCCTTTTTGAGAATGAAGCACTTACACCCGAACACTCGGAAGTACTTGAGGTTGGGCTTGTTACCGGTGAGTATCTCATAAGGAGTCTTGTTCAAACCCTTGCGGAGGTAGAGCCGATTTGATGCATGACACGCAGTGTTGATGGCTTCGGCCCAAAAGTTGTATGGAGACTTGAACTCCGCCATCATGGTCCTTGCCGCATCCATCAACGTCCGGTTCTTCCTCTCTGCAACACCGTTTTGTTGTGGGGTGTACGGTGCGGAATATTGATGCTTGATTCCCTCATCACTAAGAAATTCATCCAAGGAGTAGTTCTTGAACTCGGTGCCGTTGTCACTTCTTATCGTCAAAATCTTTGCATTGTGTTGACGTTGTGCTTCATTTGCAAAGTCAATGACGGTTTGTTGGGTCTCACTCTTCCTCTTGAAGAAGTACACCCACGTGTACCTTGAGTAGTCATCCACAATCACCAAGCAATACTTTCTTCCTCCAAGACTATCGAAGGATGGAGGCCCAAAGAGATCCATGTGAAGGAGCTCCAAAGGCCTTTTTGAATAAATGATAGTCGTGGGAGGGTGAGCCTTCTCATGTAGCTTCCCTTCGATACAGGCACTGCAAGCACGATCTTTAGCAAAACTAACATTTGTTAGTCCTCGGACATGGTCCCCCTTTAGGAGACTTTGCAAAGATCTCATATTGACATGGGCTAAACGGCGATGCCAAAGCCATCCCACATCAACTTTAGCCATTAGGCATGTCGCGGTCTTAGTGGGTCGCTCCGAAAAGTTAATCACATATAGACCGTTCTCGACATGCCCAACAAAGGCTACTTTAAGAGTCTTGCTCCACAAGAGGGCCACGGTATCGATATCAAAGAAAGTGGCAAAGCCCATGATTGCAAGTTGACGAACGGAAAGTAAATTGTATGCAAGGGACTCAACAAGCATGACCTTCTCGATCGTGAGATCATGAGAGATGACCACCTTGCCAAGTCCCAATACCTTAGATGATGAGGCATCACCCCATTCGACATTGGTGGGCATAGATGGAACCGTGCGCACGTCCACCACCAAGTCCTTGCTTCCGGTCATATGATTTGTAGCTCCGCTGTCGAGCAACCATGATCCACCACCGGAAGCAAACACCTACAAGAGATCAATGCTTGGTTTTAGGTACCCATTTTGTAATGGGTCCTTTGATGTTAGTAACAAGGGTCTTAGGAACCCAAATAGACCATTCAATGTGCTCATGAAGAGGGCCAACAAATTTGGCATAAACATGCCCATCACTAGCACGGCACAACACATAAGAAGGATTAAAATCGCCGGCCTTGTTGGTTGAGGTGACATTGCCCTTCTTGACTTTGTTCTTCTTCTTCTCCACGGGAACACTCTCTCCCGCCCTCACAAAAGTTTGCATGAGGGGAGGAGGTCGTTTGGTCTTGTCATCCTTCTTCTTGTTCTTGGAGTTGGGGACGTACCCAACCCCTTCCTTTGCCACACCTCCCTTTTGGTTGATCAAGAGATCATTGAGGTTCTTCTTGCCTTGTATGCACGTCACAAGGCCTCTCTCAAGTTGCGCCTTCAATGATGCATTTTCCTCAACAAGGTGCATATGCTCACAACACGGGTTAGTAGCATTTGCATTATCAAGTAAAACCATATGAGGAAAAGTTGCTTTCTCTTTAGTTAGCTTCACTTAGAGTTGATCATGAGACTCCTTGAGGCTCGCGTGAATACCCTTCAAGGCCTTGTGGGCCTTGTCGAGTATATCAAACTCCTCTTTGAGTCTAGCAAGATCAACCCCAAGTTTGGCCTTCTCGGAGTTTAGTACACGAGACACAACTAGGACATGATCATAATCTTTCTCTAACTTAGCATGATCAACGTTGTGTGACTCCTCAAGAGCCAAACGAAGACCACGCTCTTCCTCAAGAGCATTGGAAAGATCCGAAATCTCATCGGCATAGTCACGACTATGCCCTTCCATCTTCGAGATGGTGTCTTCGTGAGCCTCGATCATGTCATTGGCCTCACCAAGTTGTTCCAAGAGAGCAACAAAGTGCTTCTTGGATTTTCCCTTGAGTTTACCCATAAAGGCCTCAAACTCGTTAGCCTCCACATTAGCTCCCTCAACTTCATTCATGCAATCCAATGGGGAAGGATGATTAATGATGGTAGTTTTGATGTCGGGGGTTACCTTGTTGGTGGCTTTAGCCATGAGGCACTTGGCGTTGGTGCTCTCGTTGGGTGAGTCGAAGAGAGACACTTGTGACGTTGTTGCAATGGCAACGGAGGCCATGGCAATCATCTCATCATCTTCATCATCCTCATTGTACTCTTCTTGCACAACCAAGGCCTTGGGAGGAGTCTTCTTGATGAAGTTGTTCTTGTTGGGGAACGACTTGGCCTTGTCCTTTCGGATGAGTTTGCCACCATTATCTTCCCTCTTCTCATACGGGCATTCCGCCACGAAATGACTCACATTGCCGCAATTGTAGCAAGTCCTCACACGTTGCTTGCCCCTTGTCCCACTTGAGTTGTTTTTGCTAAAGTTGGGCCTCGAGTTTTTCTTGCTCCAAAATTGCCTTGAAGCAAGAGCCATGTGTTCATGATATGCATACTTTGTATCTTCGGGGTTGCTCTCCTCTTCTTCCTCTTCTTCTTCTTCCATGGTGAGCTTGGCCTTCAACGCAAGGTTGGGCTTCTTTGCCCGTTGAGACCGGAGCACCGCATTGTCGGCGGTCTTGTCCAAGATGTTCATGGCCACAAACTCATCCAACACCTCGCTTGAGGTCAAAGTGTGGAAGTCCGGTCTTTGGCGGATGACGGAGGACATGGCCTTGTGGTAGGGCATCATAGCCTTGAGGAATTTGCGCTTGATCCAATTATCATCCGTGTCCTTGCTCCCGTGATCTCGTAGTGAGACCGCGAGTTTGGTGACTCTCTGAAAGAGCTCACGAGGCTCTTCATCTTCCTTCATTGCAAACTCATCGGCCTCATCTTGTACCACTTCATAGTTGGAGCGTTGAATGCTTGCGCTTCCCCGGTAGAGAGACACGACACAATGCCATGCATCTTTGGCCAAGGAGTAAGGGAGAAGATGAGGTAGGTCTTCGGGTGGAATTGCATCTTGAATGATGAAGAGAGCATTCTCATTGAATTGATTGTCCGCGGCTTCTCGAGGAGTGAGGTTGCTTGGATCATGTGGATAAAAACCTTCTTCAATGATTCTCCAAAGGTTAGTGTTCACATGATTTAAATGACGTTTAAAGCGGTAAACCCAAGAATCAAAATCCTCATTTTTCACAATCTTAGGAGGAGGACCGGCATGATTCAAATGAGTAGAAGGAACCGGTCCACCATAAACAAGTGGTGGTTCCACGTGGGCAAAGATGCCGGTGCCATTCTTGCCACTCAAAGAAGGAGCCTTTTCACTACTAGCTTCCCCTTTGTCGGGGGTAGCATCCGACACCTTGTTGGCGGGATCCCCCACTTTCAACGGTGCGGTGGAAAGTTTAAGCCCCTCAAGGAATTTAGTAAACATGTTTTCAACTTCGGTCGTCATGGAGGTTTTCAATGTCTCCAAGGCTACATTGAACTCCTCACGAGAGACCGAAGTTCCCCCATCGCCCGTAGACGAGATAGGATTCACACCGGAGTGTTCCTCCGCACCGTCTACGGTATCAACCATACTCTTTGGACGGTAAAGTCCTTAATAAAGAGACGTGGCTCTGATACCAATTGAAAGGATCGATATGGTTGACTAGAGAGGGGGGGGGGGTGAATAGGCAACTACCAATTTTTAGCTTTTCTTTACCAAATTAATCTTTGCATCAAAGTAGGTTGTCTAGATGTGCAACTAGGTGAGCAACCTATGTGATGCAACAACAACAAGCACACAAGCAAGTAAGGGAATAATCACTAAAGAGCTTGCACAAGTAAAGGTAAGAGATAACCAAGAGTGGATCCGGTGAAGACGAGGATGTGTTACCGAAGTTCCTTCCTTTTGAGGGGAAGTACGTCTCCGTTGGAGCGGTGTGGAGGCACGATGCTCCCCAAGAAGCCACTAGGGCCACCGTATTCTCCTCACGCCCTCACACGATGCGAGATGCCGTGATTCCACTATTGGTGCCCTTGAAGGCGGCGACCGAACCTTTACAAACAAGGTTGGGGCAAACTCCACAACTTAATCGGAGGCTCCCAACAAGACCACGAAGCTTCACCACAATGGAATATGGCTCCGAGGTGACCTCAACCGTCTAGGGTGCTCGAATACCCAAGAGTAACAAGATCCGCTAAGGATGAATGGGGGAATCAAAAATCCCTTGGTGGAAGTGTGGATCGGAGCCTTCTCAACCACTCCCGAGCAAATCAACGAGTTTGATTGGCTAGGGAGATAGATCGGGCAAGAGGAAGCTTGGGGTATGCAATGGAGCTTGAGCAATAAATGGTGCTTGGGCAATAATGAGGGTTGGTGGAAGAGGTGAAGCAAAGAGGGAGAAGAAGGAGCCCTTATATAGTGGGGGAAGCAAGTGAACCGTTACCCCCCCACTCAGCCCCGCAGAGGGCGGTACTGCCGCTGAGCCGGAGCGGTACTGCCGCCCAAGAGCGGTACTACCGCTCCCCCTCAGTGGTACTACCGCGCCAAAAGAAAAGGCCTAGGGCAGGGGCCCAGGGCGGTACTGCCGCCCTCGAGCGGTACTACCGCTCCCCCCCCAGCGGTACTACCGCGGAGGTAGAGCGGTACTACCGCTCTCGAGCAGTACTACCGCCACTACTGCCGCGCCTAGTACCGCAAAACCCGACACGGGAAAATGTGCGCAAGAATCGAAGCGGAAGGAGCACCATGCCACCATGGTACTGCAGCTGAGCCCCAGCAAGCGGTACTACCGCTCCGAGGAGCGGTACTACCGCTGCTGACGCAGTGGCAGGGCGGCGGTAGCACGGTACCGCAGAGGTGCTGCCGCTGAGGCCACCCAGCGGTACTACCGCTCGGGGAGCGGTACTACCGCTCCAAGAGCGGTACTACCGCTTAGGAGGTCTCAGCCGCACTACCGCTGTGGACCGCGGTACTACCGCTGGGTCCAGGACAAACAGAGGAAGGAGGGAAAGAAAGGCCCCAAGGTGCGGAAAAGATTGGAGGGAGAGAAGAGAACGTGTACGTGTTGATTCCACCCAAGTCATACCAAAACGGACCCCCTCTTGATAGTACGGTGACTACTACGAAACCTAGTCCACCAACAAGGTCACGGAATAGACTACACCGTCTTGAGTAGAGTGCCAAAGGGAAGTAATCATTCCGTGCCGAAGGATGAATATCTGAAAGCACTCAAAGCACATGATTAGTCCGCAAAATGCATTGTCATCAATCACCAAAACACCGTAGGGATAAATAAGCCCTTACACCCTGCCCCCGTATATAAAGGAGCAAGGGGGAGGGGTTCGGCAGGCCAAGGGAGAGGGGCGCAGGAGGAGTCCTACTCCCACCGGGAGTAGGACTCCCCCCAATCCTATTCCTAATAGGAATCCTCAAGGGGGAAAGAGAGAAGGGGTGGCCGGCCACCTTCCCTAGTCCTAATAGGACTAGGGAAAGGGGGGAGGTGCGCAGCCCTCTATGGCAGCCCCTTTCACTTTTCCACCAAGGCCCAAATAGGCCCATTTGCCTCCCGGGGGGTTCCGGTAACCCTCCCGGTATTCCGGTAAAATCCCGATTCACCCGGAACACTTCCGATGTCCAAACATAGTCGTCCAATATATCGATCTTTACGTCTCGACCATTTAGAGACTCCTCGTCATGTCCCCGATCTCATCCGGGACTCCGAACTCCTTCGGTACATCAATACTCATAAACTCATAATATACTGTCATCGAAACCTTAAGCGTGCGGACCCTACGGTTCGAGAACAATGTAGACATGACCGAGACACGTCTCCGGTCAATAACCAATAGCGGGACCTGGATGCCCATATTGGCTCCTACATATTCTACGAAGATCTTTATTGGTCAGACCGCATAACAACATATGTTGTTCCCTTTGTCATCGGTATGTTACTTGCCCGAGATTCGATCGTCGGTATCCAATACCTAGTTCAATCTCGTTACCGGCAAGTCTCTTTACTCGTTCCGTAATACATCATCTCACAACTAACATATTAGTTGCAGTGCTTGCAAGGCTTATGTGATGTGCATTACCGAGAGGGCCCAGAGATACCTCTCCGACATTCGGAGTGACAAATCCTAATCTCGAAATACGCCAACCCAACATCTACCTTTGGAGACACCTGTAGTACTCCTTTATAATCACCCAGTTACGTTGTGACGTTTGGTAGCACCCAAAGTGTTCCTCCGGTAAACGGGAGTTGCATAATCTCATAGTCATAGGAACATGTATAAGTCATGAAGAATAGCAACAGCAACATACTAAACGATCGGGTGCTAAGCTAATGAAATGGGTCATGTCAATCAGATCATTCAACTAATGATGTGACCTCGTTAATCAAATACCAACTCTTTGTTCATGGTTAGGAAACATAACCATCTTTGATTAACGAGCTAGTCAAGTAGAGGCATACTAGTGACACTCTGTTTGTCTATGTATTCACACATGTATTATGTTTCCGGTTAATACAATTCTAGCATGAATAATAAACATTTATCATGATATAAGGAAATAAATAATAACTTTATTATTGCCTCTAGGGCATATTTCCTTCAGTCTCCCACTTGCACTAGAGTCAATAATCTAGTTCACATCGCCATGTGATTTAGCAGCAATAGTTCACATCACCATGTGATTAACACCCATAGTTCACATCGTCATGTGACCAACACTCAAAGGGTTTACTAGAGTCAGTAATCTAGTTCACATCTCTATGTGATTAACACCCAAAGAGTACTAAGGTGTGATCATGTTTTGCTTGTGAGATAATTTTAGTCAACGGGTCTGTCACATTCAGATCCGTAAGTATTTTGCAAAATTCTATGTCTATAATGCTCTGCATGGAGCTACTCTAGCTAATTGCTCCCACTTTCAATATGTATCCAGATTGAGACTTTAGATTCATCTGGATCACTGTCAAAAACTTGCATCAACGTAACCCTTTACGATGAACCTTTTTGTCACGTCCATAATCGAGAAACATATCCTTATTTCACTAAGGATAATTCTGACCGCTGTCCAGTGATCTACTCCTAGATCACTTATTGTACTCCCTTGCCAAATCAGTGCAGGGTATACAATAGATCTGGTACACAGCATGGCATACTTTATAGAACCTATGAATGAGGCATAGGGAATGACTTTCATTCTCTTTCTATCTTCTGCCGTGGTCGGGCTTTGAGTCTTTACTCAACTTCACACCTTGTAACACAGGCAAGAAACTTTTTCTTTGACTGTTCCATTTTGAACTACTTCAAAATCTTGTCAAGGTATGTACTTATTGAAAAACTTATCAAGCGTCTTGATCTATCTCTATAGATCTTGAAGCTCAATATGTAAGCAGCTTTACCGAAGTCTTTCTTTGAAAAACTCCTTTCAAACACTCCTTTTATGCTTTACAGAATAATTCTACATTATTTCCGATCAACAATATGTCATTCACATATACTTATCAGAAATGCTGTTGTGCTCCCACTCACTTTCTCGTAAATACAGGCTTCACCGCAAGTCTGTATAAAACTATATGCTTTGATCAACTCATCAAAGCGTATATTCCAACTCCAAGATGCTTGCACCAGTCCACAGATAGATCGCTGGAGCTTTGCATATTTAGTTAACACCTTTAGGATCGACAAAACCTTCTAGTTGCATCGTATACAACTCTTCTTTAGCAAATCCATTAAGGAATGCAGTTTTGTTTATCCATTTGCCAGATTTCATAAAATGCGGCAATTGCTAACATGATTCGGACAGACTTAAGCATAGATACGAGTGAGAAAATCTCATCGTAGTCAACACCTTGAACTTGTCGAAAACCTTTTGCGACAATTCTAGCTTTGTAGATAGTAACACTACTATCAGCGTCCGTCTTCCTCTTGAAGATCCATTTTTCTATGGCTTGCCAATCATCGGGCAAGTCAACCAAAGTCCAAACTTTGTTCTCATACATGGATCATATCTCAGATTTCATGGCTTCAAGCCACTTTGCGGAATCTGGGCTCACCATCGCTTCTTCATAGTTCGTAGGTTCATCATGATCTAATATCATGACCTCCAGAACAGGATTACCGTACCACTCTGGCGCGGATCTTACTCTGGTTGATCTACGAGGTTCAGTAGTGTCTTGTTCTGAAGTTTCATGATCATCATCATTAGCTTCCTCACTAACTGGTGTAGGTGTCACAGAAACATTTTTCTGTGATGTACTACTTTCCAATAAGGGAGCAGGTACAGTTACCTCGTCAAGTTCTACTTTCCTCCTACTCACTTCTTTCGAGAGAAACTCCTTCTCCAGAAAGTTTCCAAATTTAGCAACAAAAGTCTTGCCTTCGGATCTGTGATAGAAGGTGTATCCAATAGTTTCCTTTGGATATCCTATGAAGATTCACTTCTCCGATTTGAGTTTTGAGCTTATCAGGACGAAACTTTTCATATAAGCATCGCAACCCCAAACTTTAAGAAACGACAACTTTGGTTTCTTGCCAAACCATAGTTCATAAGGCGTCGTCTCGACGGATATAGATGGTGCCCCTTTTTTAACGTGAATGCAGCTGTCTCTAATGCATGACCCCAAAAACAATAGTGGTAAATCGGTAAGAGACATCATAGATTGCACTATATCCAATAAAGTACGGTTATGACGTTCGGACACACCATTATGATGTGGTGTTCCAGGTGGCGTGAGTAGTGAAACTATTTCACATTGTTTTAACTGAAAACCAAACTCGTAACTCAAATATTTGTCTCCGCGATCAGATCGTAGAAACTTTATTTTCTTGTCACGATGTTTTTTACTTCACTCTGAAATTCTTTGAACTTTTCAAATGTTTCAGACTTATGTTTCATCAAGTAGATATACTCATATCTGCCCAAATCATTTGTGAAGATCAGAAAATAATGATACCTGTCGCGAGCCTCAATATTCATCGGACCACATACATCAGTATGTATGATTTCCAATAAATCTTTTCTCGCTCCATTGTTCCGGAGAACGGCGTTTTAGTCATCTTGCCCAAAAGGCATGGTTCGCAAGCATCAAGTGATTCATAATCAAGTGATTCCGAAAGCCCATCTGCATGGAGTTTCTTCATGCACTTTATACCAATATGACCTAAACAGCAGTGCCACAAATAAGTTGCACTATCATTATTATCTTTGCATCTTTTGGTTTCAATATTATGAATATGTGTATTATTAAGATCGAGATCCAATGAACTATTTTCATTGGGTGTGTAACCATATAAGGTTTTATTCATGTAAACAGAACAACAATTTATTCTTTTACTTAAATGAATAACCGTATTACAATAAACATGATCAAATCATATTCATGCTCAACACAAACACCAAATAACACTTATTTAGGTTCAACACTAATCCCGAAAGTATGGGGAAGTGTGCGATGATGATCATATCAATCTTGGAACTACTTCCAACACACATCGTCACTTCACCCTTAACTAGTCTCTGTTTATTCTGCAACTCCCGTTTCGAGTTACTACTCTTAGCAACTGAACTAGCATCAAATACTAAGGGGTTACTATAAGCACTAGTAAAGTACACATCAATAACATGTATATCAAATATACTTATGTTTACTTTGCCATCCTTCTTATCCGCCAATCATTTGGGGTAGTTCCGCTTCCAGTGATCAGTCCCTTTGCAGTATAAGCACTTAGTCTCAGGCTTAGGATCAGACTTGGGCTTCTTCACTTGAGCAGCAACTTGCTTGCCGTTCTTCTTGAAGTTCCCCTTCTTCCCTTTGCCCTTTTCTTGAAACTAGTGGTCTTGTCAACCATCAACACTTGATGTTTTTCTTGATTTCTACCTTCGTTGATTTCAGCATCACGAAGAGCTTAGGAATTACTTTTGTCATCCCTTGCATATTATAGTTCATCACAAAGTTCTACTAACTTGGTGATGGTGACTAGAGAATTCTGTCAATCACTATCTTATCTGGAAGATTAACTCCCACTTGATTCAAGCGATTGTAGTACTCAGACAATCTGGGCACATGCTCACTAGTTGAGCGATTCTCCTCCATCTTTTAGCTATAGAACTTGTTGGAGACTTCATATCTCTCAACTCGGGTATTTGCTTGAAATATTAACTTCAACTCCTGGAACATCTCATATGTTCCATGACGTTCAAAACGTCTTTGAAGTCCCGATTCTAAGCTATTAAGCATGGTGCACTAAACTATCAAGTAGTCATCATATTGAGCTAGCCAAACGTTCATAACGTCTGCATCTGCTCCTGCAATAGGTCTGTCACCTAGCGGTGCATCAAGGACATAATTCCTCTGTGCAGCAATGAGGATAAACCTCAGATCACGGATCCAATCCGCATCATTGCTACTAACATCTTTCAACACAATTTTCTCTAGGAACATATCAAAATAAACACAGGGAAGCAACAATGCGAGCTATTGATCTACAACATAATTTGCAAAATACTACCAGGACTAAGTTCATGATAAATTTAAGTTCAGTTTAATCATATTACTTAAGAACTCCCACTTAGATAGACATCCCTCTAATCCTCTAAGTGATCACGTGATCCAAATCAACTAAACCATGACCGATCATCACGTGAGATGGAGTAGTTTTCAATGGTGAACATCGTTATGTTGATCATATCTACTATATGATTCACGCTCGACCTTTCGGTCTCCGTGTTCCGAGGCCATATCTGTATATGCTTGGCTCGTCAAGTATAACCTGAGTATTCCGCGTGTGCAACTGTTTTGCACCCGTTGTATTTGAACGTAGAGCCTATCACACCCAATCATCACGTGGTGTCTCGGCATGAAGAACTTTCGCAATGGTGCATACTCAGGGAGAACACTTCTTGATAATTTAGTGAGAGATCATCTTATAATGCTACCGTCAATCAAAGCAAGATAAGATGCATAAAAGGATAAACATCACATGCAATCAATATAAGTGATATGATATGGCCATCATCTTGTGCTTGTGATCTCCATCTCCGAAGCACCGTCATGATCACCATCGTCACCGGCGTGACACCTTGATCTCCATCGTAGCATCGTTGTCATCTCGCCAATCTTATGCTTCCACGACTATCACTACCGCTTAGTAATAAAGTAAAGCATTACATCGCGATTGCATTGCATACAATAAAGCGACAACCATATGGCTCCTGCCAGTTGCCGATAACTCGGTTACAAAACATGATCATCTCATACAATAAAATTTGGCATCATGCCTTGACCATATCACATCACAACATGCCCTGCAAAAACAAGTTAGATGTCCTCTACTTTGTTGTTGCAAGTTTTACATGGCTGTTACGGGCTTAAGTAAGAACTCATCTCACCTACGCATCAAAACCACAACGATAGTTTGTCAAATAGACTCCGTTTTAACCTTCTCAAGGACCGGGCGTAGCCACACTTGGTTCAACTAAAGTTGGAGAGACAGTCTTCCGCAAGCCATCTATGTGCAAAGCACGTCGAGGGAACCGGTCTCGCGTAAGAGTACGCGTAAGGTTGGTCCGGATCGTCTCGTCCAACAATACCGCCAAACCAAAGTATGACATGCTGGTAAGCAATATGACTTGTATCGCCCACAACTCACTTGTGTTCTACTCGTGCAAATAACATCAAACCATAAAAACCTAGGCTCGGATGCCACTGTTGGGGAACGTAGTAATTTCAAAAAAATTCCTACGCACACGCAAGATCATGGTGATGCATAGCAACGAGGGGGAGAGTCTGATCTACATACCCTTGTAGATCGCAACGGAAGCGTTGACACAACGTAGAGGAAGTAGTCGTACGTCTTCTTCCCGATCCGACCGATCCAAGCACCGTTACTCCGGCACCTCCGAGTTCTTAGCACACGTTCAGCTCGATGACGTTCCTCGGGCTCCGATCCAGCAAAGCGTCGAGGAAGAGTTCCGTCAGCACGACGGCGTGGTGACGATCTTGATGTTTCCCCGACGCAGGGCTTTGCCTAAGCTCTACAACGATATGACCGAGGTGGAATTTAGTGGCAGGGGGCACCGCACACGGCTAAGGGACGATCAACAATGATCAATTGTGTGTCAAGAGGTGCCCCCTGCCCCCGTATATAAAGGAGCAAGGGGGAGGGGTTCGGCCGGCCAAGGGAGAGGGGCGCAGGAGGAGTCCTACTCCCATCGGGAGTAGGACTCCCCCCCAA
Source organism: Triticum monococcum (assembly GCA_034509565.1). Classification (NCBI taxonomy): domain Eukaryota; kingdom Viridiplantae; phylum Streptophyta; class Magnoliopsida; order Poales; family Poaceae; genus Triticum; species Triticum monococcum. Next base: position 119,525,981 of record CM067846.1, on the reverse strand, counting down.
TCCTATTCCTAATAGGAATCCTCAAGGGGGAAAGAGAGAAGGGGTGGCCGGCCACCTTCCCTAGTCCTAATAGGACTAGGGAAAGGGGGGAGGTGCGCAGCCCTCTATGGCAGCCCCTTTCACTTTTCCACCAAGGCCCAATAGGCCCATTTGCCTCCCGGGGGGTTCCGGTAACCCTCTCGGTATTCCGGTAAAATCCCGATTTCACCCGGAACACTTCCGATGTCCAAACATAGTCGTCCAATATATCGATCTTTACGTCTCGACCATTTCGAGACTTCTCGTCATGTCCCCGATCTCATCCGGGACTCCGAACTCCTTCGGTACATCAATACTCATAAACTCATAATATACTGTCATCGAAACCTTAAGCGTGCGGACCCTACGGTTCGAGAACAATGTAGACATGACCGAGACACGTCTCCAGTCAATAACCAATAGCGGGACCTGGATGCCCATATTGGCTCCTACATATTCTACGAAGATCTTTATCGGTCAGACCGCATAACAACATATGTTGTTCCCTTTGTCATCGGTATGTTACTTGCCCGAGATTCGATCGTCGGTATCCAATACCTAGTTCAATCTCGTTACTGGCAAGTCTCTTTACTCGTTCCGTAATACATCATCTCACAACTAACATATTAGTTGCAGTGCTTGCAAGGCTTATGTGATGTGCATTACCGAGAGGGCCCAGAGATACCTCTCCGACATTCGGAGTGACAAATCCTAATCTCGAAATACGCCAACCCAACATCTACCTTTGGAGACACCTGTAGTACTCCTTTATAATCACCCAGTTATGTTGTGACGTTTGGTAGCACCCAAAGTGTTCCTCCGGTAAACGGGAGTTGCATAATCTCATACTCATAGGAACATGTATAAGTCATGAAGAATAGCAACAGCAACATACTAAACGATCGGGTGCTAAGCTAATGAAATGGGTCATGTCAATCAGATCATTCAACTAATGATGTGACCTTGTTAATCAAATAACAACTCTTTGTTCATGGTTAGGAAACATAACCATCTTTGATTAACGAGCTAGTCAAGTAGAGGCATACTAGTGACACTCTGTTTGTCTATGTATTCACACATGTATTATGTTTTCGGTTAATACAATTCTAGCATGAATAATAAACATTTATCATGATATAAGGAAATAAATAATAACTTTATTAGTGCCTCTAGGGCATATTTCCTTCAATAGCTTCAAGGCAGACAACACTTTCTTCAACCGCTCCAAGAACCCTTATTCAAGGGAACGGATCGTATCAGGTAGGTTCTGGAGCTACCCACAGCGCAGCTACTACTCCTACGTCCTCTACAACCAAGGCCGTATCTTTCCACACCAGCGCCTTGAGGTTGAAGCTATTGCTGGTCTGCCTGGTCTGGAAGAAGCACTGGACTGCTTCAAGCAAGTTGGCCTGCTGCCGTTTGTCACGGATGAAGAGCACTGGAATGAAGAGCTTCTGCTCCAGTTCTATGCCACACTGCACATCAAAGGCAACAACAGAGATCTGAAGACTTGGGTCCTGGAGTGGATGACCGGCAACGTCCATCATGAAGCCAATGCATTTGATATCATTGAGCTCATCGGCCTACCCACTCCCGGCGAACTCTTCGAAGAAGGCTGCCAACTCCATGCTGAAGCAGTTGAGAGCATATTTCAGTGACCTGAGCCAAATATGAGTCAGATGCTCTCAATGATGAAGCCATTGCTTCCTGACGCACCTTACCCAACCGAGTTCTTCGTTGAAGACTTAGAGTACCTGCCCAGAACTATCTATCACATCATCAGGCGGACTCTATGGCCCATTAAGGGGCACTCTCGATATGCCAAGGTTGAAGGTGCCATGAAGACTCTCATCTTCTGCATCCTGCATGGCAAATGCTTCAATGCCCAGGATCTCTTTATACGCCAACTTGCAGGTCCGGCTCAGATCTCTTTGGTCTGAAGATTTATGCTCCATGGGTTATGAGGCTCATCAAGCTCCACTCTACAATATGATATCAACCCTCTGCCCGCAACCACAGAATCTTCTTACCTGATGTGGACACCTCTGCTGAAGCGATTTATCCTGAGCCTGCCAAGCAGCCATTAAGTCTTCAGAATGCAGAACACCAGAGCTTCACTCAGCATGATGAAGGTGTTGAAGCCATTTCCAGAGTCTATCCAATGGCTGGCACCACACGTGCCCCTGCATCAACTGAAGCCACTGATAGCACAGCTGCACAGAGACCCAAGAAACGCGCTCGTACACTCACTGACCGTGAACTTCTTGTGGCTCTGCACCAAAAGCAAGATAGGCATCACGACTGGCTCAAAAGGCAGATGCGCAGTATCATGCAAGACGTCAATCGCATCAGGAATCTGGCCACCAAGAATGCCTTTGTCGCACATGAAACCTGTCGCCGCACTTGGAAAGGCCTCACAATGATGTGCACTGAAGCTGAACTGCAAGAGGATGGCTTCAAAGAGAGATTCAAGTTTGACTCCACACCCCCAGAAGAGCTGTGTTGCGTGGAACTCCGTCGCTTGAAGAATCAGAGTTCTCTTCCTCTGCTGCCACAGTGACTGGAAAAATCATTGAGGAAGAAGACGACGCTACATCACCACCACCTTCTTCAGCGCGCGTCGTCACTGCACCAAGCTCGCCAGCTCCACCAAACGCCTCCACCGACCCTGTTGCGCCTGGGAACGCGTAGAAAACTCTATGTCTTCAAACCTTTTTGGTCATCACTGACAAAAGGGGGAGAAGCATATGATGTTCATAGTCTTCAAGCGGGTCAATAATAAGGGCGGGTGCTTTATTATATTTTGCTTCGTGCTTACAACTCTCGTTTTGCTACATTTGGTTCTTTGAGTTGTAACACTTAAACTTGATGGTCGTCTGCTACTATGTTTGCCACTGTGTTTTTGCGAAGATAAATTCCGCATGTACGACGATAATTTCCGCACTTATATCATTTCGCAGACGTCCATTTTTCATTATGCATATCATTATCTTCATATATCTTTACATGCATGATGGATTGTCATCATAAGTTGAAGTGGATTCCCACAAATACAACCTGCTATGTGCATTCGCGTTCCAGAAGCAAATCACTTATATGCACATCTTCAGGGGGAGCCCTTGCAGCTTATGAAGACAATTCCTTTACAATTTCACAAATTATATTCCCCGTTAAAAACTTCAACTAGTTTGTCATCAATCACCAAAAAGGGGGAGATTGTAAGTGCATCTAGTGCCACCCCTAGTTGGTTTTGGAGTATTGACGACAAACCTAGTTGAGGGACTAATGTGTTTGTGAGAATTGCAGGATAACACAGGTAGAAGTCCCTCATTGATTCGGTTTAGCTACCAGAGATGACCCCCAAAAATGTACGAAGACATTGAAGACAATGGTGGTTCATGAAGACATTCATGTCGAAGACAATGACATATGAAGACTACCCATGAAGCCTATGGAACTCGAAGACTTAGATCCTTCGTAGTTTTACTTCATTCATGTTGTGTCATAGGAACCACCGTACTGTTAAGTGGGGTCCAAGAGAACCAGTCTGGATGACTGAAGTGATGCCTAATTCAAATCCTATGTTTTCGAGTGAAGACAATGAGAGAAAATCTTGTCCAGAGTCAGACAAGTCAGCTTTACTTGCAGCCCAAGTAAAGTTGCCGTGAGAGTTCAAAATCCGACCGTTAGTACACGTGTCAGTTCCTTAGTGACCCAGGGTCATTTCGGACAAATCAGGTCAGGGTTGCCAAGTGGCTATAAATAGTCCACCCCTACAACCATAAACGGTTGGCTGCTTAGATTTCAGTGCACAGCTTTTGTCGTTTGAGAGAAACCCACCTCGAAGCCTTTGAGAGAAAATCCCTAGCAAGGAGAAAAGCCCTAACCACCCAGAGCCAGAGTAATTGGGCATCACTTAAGTCTTCTTGTCTGAGTGATCTGAAGACTTATTACACTTGAGGACTGTGCATCCTCCAGACGGTTAGGCGTCGCGTTCTGAGCATCCAAGAGAAATTATGGATTGCCGGTGAACAAAGTCTGTGAAGGTTTGGGAGTCTACCTTGAAGACTTACCAGAGTGATTGGGCGAGGTCTGTGTGACCTTAGCTCAAGGAGAAAACGGTGAGGACTGGGTGTCCTGAGCTGCGTGTTCAGGACTGGGTGTCTGGGACTGTGTGTCCTTTGGTTTAAATACCTAGCCGCTCCAACCAGACGTACAGTTGGCACAGCAACTGGAACTGGTCCAACATATCATTGTCTTCAACGTGTCACTGGTTTCATCTTCACCTCCCTTTACTTACCAGTACACATTGTGAAGCTATTGCATGCTTGCTTTATCTTCTGTCTTCACAACTTGACTATATGATCGGTTTGGCTTCATAACTTCTTCCAACCTGATCCTCATTACACTGAAGTTGTTTGTCACTGTGCTTTCACTATATTGTATACTTGACTATGGCTTGCGCTGTGTAATCTAACTTCCGCTGCATAGTGATAGGCTTGTCCACTTTGTTTGTCTTAATAACTTCCACGTTTTGAAGACTTTCATAAAAATCGCCTATTCACCCCCCCTCTAGTCGATATAACGCACTTTCAGAGCCCTGAAGATGGAGATCAAAAGGAGCAATATGATATTGGCCATATCATGTCACTATTTGATTGCATGTGATGTTTATCATGTTTATACATCTTATTTGCTTAGAACGACGGTAGTAAATAAGATGATCCCTCATTAAAATTTCAAGAAGTGTTCTCCCCTAACTGTGCACCGTTGCTACAGTTCGTCGTTTCAAAGCACCACGTGATGATCGGGTGTGATAGATCCTTACGTTCACATACAACAGGTGTAAGACAGTTTTACACATGCAAAACACTTAGGGTGAACTTGACGAGCCTAGCATGTGTATAGACATGGCCTCGGAACACAGAAGACCGAAAGGTCGAGCATGAGTCGTATAGTAGATACGATCAACATGAAGATGTTCACCGATGTTGACTAGTCCGTCTCACGTGATGATCGGACACGGCCTAGTTGACTCGGATCATGTAATCACTTAGATGACTAGAGGGATGTCTATCTAAGTGGGAGTTCATAAGATGAACTTAATTATCCTAAACATAGTCAAAAGGATTTTGCAAATTATGTCGTAGCTCGCGCTTTAGTTCTACTGTTTAGATATGTTCCTAGAGAAAATTTAGTTGAAAGTTGATAGTAGCAATTATGCGGACGAGGTCCGTAAACTAAGGATTGTCCTCATTGCTTCATAGAAGGCTTATGTCCTTAATGCACCGCTCAGTGTGCTGAACCTCGAACGTGGTCTGTGGATGTTGCGAACATTTGACATACACGTTTTGATAACTACATGATAGTTCAGTTAAACGGTTTAGAGTTGAGGCACCGAAGACGTTTTGAAACGTCGCGAAACATATGAGATGTTTTGAGGGCTGAAATTGAGATTTCAGGCTCGTGCCCACGTCAAGAGGTATAAGACCTCTGACGATTTTCTTAGCCTACAAACTAAGGGAGAAAAGCTCAATTGTTGAGCTTGTGCTCGGATTGTCTGAGTGCAAACAATCATTTGAATCAAGTGGGAGTTGATCTTCCAGATGAGATAGTGATATTTCTCCGAAGTCATTACCACCAAGCTGCTAGAGCTTCGTGATGAACTATAATATATCAGGGACACATATGATGATCCTTGAGATATTCGCGGTGTTTGACACCACAAAAGTAGAAATCAAGAAGGAGCATCAATTGTTGATGGTTGGTGAAACCACTGGTTTCAAGAAGGGCAAGGGCAAGAAGGGATACTTCATGAAACGGCAATTCAGCTGCTGCACTAGTGAAGAAACCCAAGGTTGAACCCAAACCTGAGACTAAGTGCTTCTGTAATAAGGGGAACAGCCACTGGAGCAGAATTACCCTAAATACTTGGTAGATAAGAAGGCTGGCAAGGTCGATAGAAGTATATTGGATATACATTATGTTAATGTGTACTTTACTAGTACTCCTAGTAGCACCAGGGTATTAGATACCGGTTCGGTTGCTAAGTGTTAGTAACTCGAAATAAAAGCTGCGGAATAAACGGAGACTAGCTAAAGGTGAGATAACGATATGTGTTGGAAGTGTTTCCAAGGTTGATCAAATATCGTACGCTCCCTCTACCATCGAGATTGGTGTTTGCGTTGAGCATAGACATGATTGGATTATGTCTATCGCAATACGGTTATTCATTTAAAGAGAATAATAGTTACTCTGTTTATTTGAATAATACCTTCAATGGTCTTACGCCTAAAATGAATGGTTTATTGAATCTCGATCGTAGTGATACACATGTTTATGCCAAAAGATATAAGATGGTAATGATAGTACCACCTACTTGTGGCACTGCCACGTAAGTCATATCGGTATAAAACGCATGAGGAAGCTCCATGTTGATGGATCTTTGGGCTTACTCATTTTTGAAAAGTTTGAGACATGCGAACCATGTCTATTGGTGTATATGCATGAAGAAACTCCATGCAAATGGACCGTTTGAACTCACTTAATTTTGAATCACTTGAGACATGCAAATCATACCACATGGGCAAGATGACTGAAAGCCTCGGTTTCAGTAAAATGGAACTAGAAAGCAACTTGTTGGAAGTAATACATTTTGATGTGTGAAGTCCAATGAGTGCTGAGGCATGTAGTGGATATCGTTATGTTCTTACTTCACAGATGATTTGAGTAGATGTTGAGTATATTTACTTGATGAATCACGTGTCTGAATTATTGAAAGGTTCAAGTAATTTCAGGGTGAAGTTGAAAGATCGTCGTGACAAGAGGATAAAATATCTATGATATGATCATAGAGATGAATATCTGAATTACGAGTTTGGCACAGAATTAAGACATTGTGGAAATTGTTTCACAACTAATACAGCCTGGAACACCATAGTGTGATGGTGTGTCCAAACATCATAACTGCACCCTATTGGATATGATGCATACCATGATGTCTCTTATCGAATTACCACAATAGTTTATGGGTTAGGCATTAGAGACAACCACATTCACTTTAAAAGGGGCACCACGTAATTCCGATGAGGTGACACCGTATGAACTATGGTTTAGAGAAACCTAAGCTGTCATTTCTTAAAAGTTTGGGTCTGCGATGCTTATATGAAAAAGTTTCAGGCTGATAAGCTCGAACCCAAAGCGGATAAATGCATCTTCATAGGACACCCAAAATAGTTGGGTATACCTCCTGTCTCAGATCCGAAAGCAATAAGGGATTGTTTCTAGAATCGGGTCCTTTCTCGAGGAAAAGTTTCTCTCGAAAGAATTGAGTGGGAGGATGGTGGAGACTTGATGAGGTTATTGAACCGTTACTTCAACTAGTGTATAGCAGGGCACAAAGAGTTGTTCCTGTGGCACCTACACCAATTGAAGTGGAAGCTTATGATAGTGATCATGAAATTTCAGATCAAGTCACTACCAAACCTCGTAGGATGACAAGGATGCATACTACTTCAGAGTGGTACGTAGTCCTGTCTTGGAAGTCATGTTGCTAGACAATAATGAACCTACGAGCTATGGAGAAGCGATGGTGGGCCCGGATTCCGATAAATGGCTCGAGGCCATAAAATCCGAGGTAGGATCCATGTATGAAAACAAAGTGTAGACTTTGGAAGAACTACTTGATGGCCGTAAGGCTGTTGAGTACAGATGGATTTTAAAAGGAAGACAGACAATGATGGTATGTATCACCATTAAGAAAGCTCGACTTGTCGTTAAGATGTTTTTCCGACAAGTTCAAGGAGTTGACTACGATGAGACTTTCTCACTCGTAGCGATGCTAAGAGTCTGTTGGAATTATATTAGCGATTACTACATTATTTATGAAATCTTGCAGATAGGATGTCAAAACATAGTTTCCTCGACTATTTTCTGAGGAAAGGTTGTATGTGATACAACCAGAAGGTTTTGTCAATCCTGAAAGATGCTAATAAGTATGCAAAGCTCCAGCAATCCTTCTAAGGACTGGAGTAAGCATCTCAGAGTTGGAATGTATGCTTTGATGAGATGATCAAAGATTTTGGGTGTATACAAAGTTTATGAGAAACTTGTATTTCCAAAGAAGTGAGTGGGAGCACTATAGAATTTCTGATGAATATATGTTGTTGACATATTGTTGATCAGAAATGACGTAGAATTTCTGGAAAGCATATAGGGTTATTTGGAAAGTGTTTTTCAATGGAAAGCCTGGATTAAGCTACTTGAACATTGAGCATCAATATCTATGAGGATAGATCAAAACGCTTAATAGTACTTTCAAATGAGCACATACCTTGACATGATCTTGAAGGTGTTCAAGATGGATCAGTCAAAGAAGGAGTTCTTGCCTGAGTTTTAAGGTATGAAGTTAAGACTTAAAGCTCGACCACGGCAGAATAGAGAGAATGGACGAAGGTCGTCCCCTATGCTTAAGACGTAGGCTCTTTAGTATGCTATGCTGTGTACCGCACCTGAAGTGTGCCTTGCCATGAGTCAGTCAAGGGGTACAAGAGTGATCCAAGAATGGATCACAGGACAGCGGTCAAAGTTATCCTTAGTAACTAGTGGACTAAGAAATTTTCTCGATTATGGAGGTGGAAAAAGAGTTCGTCGTAAAGGGTTACGTCGATGCAAGTTTAACACCTATCCGGATAGCTCTGAGTAGAGATACCGGATACATATAATGGAGCAACAATTTAGAATAGCTCCAAGTAGAAAAGTTATTTGGAATAGCTCCAAATAGAACGTGGTAGCTGCATCTAGGAGATGACATAGAAATTTGTAAAGCACACACGGATCTGAAAGGTTCAGACCCGTTGACTAAAACCTCTCTCACAAGCAACATGATCAAACCCAGAACTCATTGAGTGCTAATCACATAGTGATGTGAACTAGATTATAGACTCTAGTAAACTTTTTGGATGTTGGTTACATGGCGATGTGACCTGTGAGTGTTAATCACATGGCGATGTGAACTAGATTATTGACTCTAGTGCAAGTGGGAGACTGTTGGAAATATGCCCTAGAGGCAATAATAAATTAGTTATTATTATATTTCCTTGTTCATGATAATCGTTTATTATCCATGCTATAATTGTATTGATAGGAAACTCAGATACATGTGTGGATACATAGACAACACCATGTCCCTAGTAAGCCTCTAGTTGACTAGCTCGTTGATCAATAGATGGTTACGGTTTCCTGACCATGGACATTGAATGTCGTTGATAACGGGATCACATCATTAGGAGAATGATGTGATGGACAAGACCCAATCCTAAGCCTAGCACAAAGATCGTGTAGTTCGTATGCTAAAGCTTTTCTAATGTCAAGTATCATTTCCTTAGACCATGAGATTGTGCAACTCCCGGATACCGTAGGAATGCTTTGGGTGTACCAAACGTCACAACGTAACTGGGTGACTATAAAGGTGCATTACAGGTATCTCCGAAAGTGTCTGTTGGGTTGGCACGAATCGAGACTGGGATTTTTCACTCCGTGTAAGCGGAGAGGTATCTCTGGGCCCACTCGGTAGGACATCATCATATGCGCAATGTGACCAAGGAGTTGATCATGAGATGATGTGTTACAGAACGAGTAAAGAGACTTGCCGGTAACGAGATTGAACAAGGTATCGGGATACCGACGATCGAATCTCGGGCAAGTATCGTACCGATAGACAAAGGGAATTGTATACGGGATTGATTAAGTCCTTGACATCGTGGTTCATCCGATGAGATCATCGTGGAACATGTGGGAGCCAACATGGGTATCCAAATCCCGCTGTTGGTTATTGACCGGAGAACGTCTCGGTCATGTCTGCATGTCTCCCGAACCCGTAGGGTCTACACACTTAAGGTTCGATGACGCTAGGGTTATAAAGGAAGTTTGTATGTGGTTACCGAATGTTGTCCGGAGTCCCGGATGAGATCCCGGACGTCACGAGGAGTTCCGGAATGGTCTGGAGGTAAAGATTTATATATGGGAAGTCCTGTTTTAGTCACCGGAAGAGTTTCGGGGTTTATCGGTAACGTACCGGGACCACTGGGAGGGTCCCGGGGGTCCACCAAGTGGGGCCACCAACCCCAGAAGGTAGCGTGAGCCAAGAGTGGTGAGGGACCAGCCCCTTAGTGGGCTGGTGCGCCTCCCACAAGGCCCAAGGGCAGCTAGGAGGAAAAAAGGAGGAAACCCTAGGCTTAGATGGGCCTTAAGGCCCACCCTAGGGGCGCCACCCCTTCTCCCCCTCTTGGCCGCCACCCTTGTTCCCCATCTAGGGCTGCCGCCCACCCTAGGGGTGGGAACCCTAGAGGGGGCGCAGCCTCTCCCCTTCCCCTATATATATGAGGCCTAGGGGATGCCCATAACACGCGATTCAATCTCTCGTTGGTGCAGCCCTGCGTCTCTTCTCCCTCCTCTTCTGTGGTGCTTGGCGAAGCCCTGCAGGATTGCCACGCTCCTCCATCACCACCACGCCGTTGTGATGCTGCTGGATGGAGTCTTCCTCAACCTCTCCCTCTCTCCTTGCTGGATCAAGGCGTGGGAGACGTCACCGGGCTGTACGTGTGTTGAATGCGGAGGTGCCGTGCATTCGGCACTTGGTCATCGGTGATTTGAATCACGACGAGTACGACTCCATCAACCCCGTTCACTTGAACGCTTCCGCTTAGCAATCTACAAGGGTATGTAGATGCAACTCTCCTTCCCTTCGTTGCTGGTCTCTCCATAGATAGATCTTGGTGACACGTAGGAAAATTTTGAATTTCTGCTACGTTCCCCAACAGAATCAACTGAGGATGAGCGGATACTCGATAGGTGCACAAAGTTATCCGTAGGGGTATTCAGACGACAAGGAACTGCAAGGCAGTAAGCTCAAAGGATTCTTGGAAAAAGGTGAGCAGTTCAGGGCATCTTGTAATAACAAGATCAATGGGATAGAATGTAAGATTGGCGAGTGTGTGTAGTTATCCATAAGGATATTTCGCTGGTAGAGAATTGCAAAGGCAACAGGTACAAAGTTTCGAGAGAATATCGTAGAGTATCTTCGGAATCTTCTGATGCAGCAGGCGATCATCTGAAATAAGGGGGCTCTCCGGGCGGATGCGATCACGAGATCCTAATGTTCGAGTTAGTAAAACCATTTAACCCAAATAGAAGAGAGATCAGAGTCCCAGAGTATAGACAAGGAATAAAAGATCCTAATACCACCCAATGGCGACGTGTGCCCGTAAGCCACACAACCAAGTTAGTAAAAGTTTTTGTAGTGACTAGACTCAACTTCGGCCAAGGAGTTGGAAAGGGGGCTACCTACAGGCAGTCGGCTCTGATACCAACTTGTGACGCCCTCGATTCAATCGTACACTAATCATACACGCAAATGTATACGGTCAAGATCAAGGACTCACGGGAAGATATCACAACACAACTCTAGACACAAATGAAATAATACAAGCTTGATATTACAAGCCAGGGGCCTCGAGGGCTCGAATACATAAGCTAGAAAACACAAGAGTCAGCGGAAGCAACAATATCTGAGTACAGACATAAGTGAAACAAGTTTTGCCTTAAGAAGGCTAGCACAAAAGAAACATTGATCGAAAAGGCAAGGCCTCCTGCCTGGGAGCCTCCTAACTACTCCAAGTCATCAGCGGCCGTCACGTAGTAGTAGGCACCCTTGGGGTACCAGTAGTCATCAGTGGTGTCGTCTGGCTCCTGGGATCCTTCATCTGGTCGCAAGGTTGTCAGAATCGCGATTCTATTGTACGATTCTACGACTTTATGATCCAAACTAACCCCTATGATTGTACGATTTTAGTTCATAGAATCTACGTTTCTACGATCCTGATAGTGAAGATTCTACGATTTGCGATCCTGCCATCGGAGCTCCGATCCGATTCAAAATCGCGATTCTGACAACCTTGTCTGGTCGCAACAATCGGGTATGGGGGAAAAGAAGTAGCAAAGCAACCGTGAGTACTCATCCAAAGTACTCGCAAGACTTACATCAGATCTAAACTAAGTATGAATCTGTATCAAAGGAAAAGGGCTGTATCTATGGACTAAACTGCAGAATGCCAGAAAGAAGGGGAAAGGCTAGCCTATCGAAGACTAGCATCTTCAAGCATCTTGCAGCACATAGAAGAGTACAGACCAACATAATGTAAAGTAGTAGTGTTATCAACCTCGGCCAAAGATCCTTTCTCGACTCCCTACGAGAAAGAAATCCCAGAGCCATACTATCCAGTTATCATCTCATATCCAAGTCTCATCACAAGTATCCGGTTCTAGTTGTATCGATCGGGATACGACTCCAAGTGTCCGTTACTGTAGGACAGGCTATCTATAGATGTTTTCTTCCCTGCAGGGGTGCACCAACTTACCCACCATGCTCGATTAACTCCGGCCGGACACACTTTCCTGGGTCATGCCCGGCCTCAGCCAAACAATACGTCGCAACCCGACCTAGGCTTAATAGAGAGGTCAGCACGCCGGACTAAACCTATGCCCCCAGGAGTCATGGGCCATCTCCCCGGGAACTCCTGCACGTTGCGAACGCGGCCGGTGAGCAGACCTAGCTACCTCCTTCAACATGGCAGGAGCTTACGCAGTCCAACCCGGCGCGTGCCGCTCAGTCGCTGGCGTCTATTAAGCTTCGGCTGATGTATACGACGCAGAACGCCCATACTATGCCCACGTGATGGTTAGTGCTATTAGGCCAGAGGCCCCTCGGATCAAATATCCAATACGTAGTGGATTAGGAACGCGCGGTAACGAGAAGAGACTCACGATCGATGTGACCCCGTCGCCCCTTCTCGAGTACTTGCGGCAAGGGCTAAGAATGCCCGGCCACGCCACGTAAGTATCTCGCGGGCACCTTCCAGGTCAACCCGACTCCACATCTCTCGCTATTAAGCTCGCGCGGGTACCCCTCAGGGTCGACCCGTCTTCGGTAACATGGTTCAGTGTAAAGTCGTAGTAACCATAGTAACTGTGTGTCTAACACCAAAGGGAAAACCCGAGGAATCACCCCCGGTGAATTCCACTCGATGTTGTCATCAAGGTGAACGTAAGAGGATCCACCCTCGTGGTTCATGTTTGATGGGTTGCACGACAGAGCCGTAACGGAAGTGGTTAAGGAGGAAATCACCCTCGATGACCTCGACCGTATAGCTACACTACGGAGATCTCATCAAAGTGATGTAACAGGTTCCACCATCGGCACTCGATGGTAACTCTGCAGAGTCATACAACTAGGGGGTGATGTGCAGTGTCGGGGCCTGGATGTCGATCACGTTGATCGAGTCATCGAACATAAGCGAGGAAATTGGGACAAGGTGGGGTCATTGATGGATCTCTAACCAACCTATACTAAGCAGTTTAGGATAAGCAGGTAAGGTATAAAAGCAGGTAACAACAACAGGCTATGCATCAGAGTAGGATCATACAGAAAGCAGTAGCAGTTCTAATGCAAGCATGAGAGGGAAAGAAATGGGCGATATCGGAATGCTCAAGGGGGTTTTGCTTGCCTGGTTGTTCTGGCAAGGAGGGGTCGTCGTAGACGTAGTAGATCACAGGGGCAACATTGGTCTCGGGGTCTACCAGAGAAAAGAGGGGGAAGAAACAGTAAATATAAAGCAACATAGCACCACAAAGCATAACATGGCAATAAGATGTGTCGTGTGTGACCTAACGCAGTAGGAGGTGGTACCGGTAAAAGGGGGAAACATCTGGGAAAGTATTCCCGGTGTTTCGCGTTTTCGGACAGACGGACCGGAGGGAAAAAGTTGTGTGTTCGCTATGCTAGGGATGTGTGGCGGATGAACGGGCTACGTATTCAGATTCGTCTCATCGTTCTGAGCAACTTTCATGTAGAAAACATTTTCATCCGAGTTATGGTTTATTTTATATTAATTTTTAAAGTTTTAATTCATTTTTTCATTAATAGAATTAATTCAAATCAAAAATACATTTACTGCATCAGCATGATGTCAGCGGTCAACATTGACCGTTGACTGGGTCAACTGACGCGTGGGGTCTGTTAGTCATTGACTGTTATCCTAATTAACAATTTTAATTTAGTTTAGTTAGCTAATTAGATTAACTAACACTGGTTAATTAAGTTAATTAACTTTCGTAATTAATTAATTATCATTCTAGAATTCATTTTTTGTTTCTGGGGCTGGGGCCCGTTTGTCATTGGCATAGAGGCCAAAGCAGGCATGCGGGTGCGGGCGAAGCCGCAGCCCGCCCGGTAGCAAGACGAGGCTGGAACAAGGTCCGCTCGGCGTGGCCGGTGCAGCCGGCTGGCGCTGGCGCGGCTGGGCCATGGTCAGCGGCAGGAGGCAGGGGGAGGCCGGTGCAGGGGGCGCGGCAAGGGAACGGCGGGTCGGCGGTGCAAGGCGAGCATCTGCAGGGCCGGTGAGGGGAGGAGGAGCAGCAGGGGAACCGGGGGCGACGACGCGAGGAGCAAGGGCGTCGGGGAAGGCACGCGCGAGCAGGGCAGGGAGTCGCGGGGGCGATTAAGGCTGCCAGCGAGAGAGGGGAGGAGCGCGGTGCGGGGGCCAGGTTCATCGGCGGGCGCGACCGGGGGCCGGCGTGTTGGGCATTGCGGAGCAGGCCAGAGCGGGGGCGCGGTGGCCGGGCGTAGCAACGGCGGTGCGAGGTCCGCGGCGAGGTGAGCGTGGTGGAGCGGGCACGGCCGGCGCGTGATGGAGGACCGCAGCGGCAGTGGGGGAAAGAGGAGGCCGAGGGCCTCACCGGCGTTTGCAGGGGCACAGGGGGCGGCGAGGCTCGGGGTAGCGGCTCGTGGGGGAGGACGGGGACGACACGCGGAGACGACGGAGACAAGGCGACAAGGTCCGGGGCGGTTCGGCGATGGCGTCGTGGTCGACGACGGAGAGGACTGCGGCAACAGGCGCGGTGGTCGTGGCGCCGATGGTGTCGTGGACGCGGTCGTGGCCTGATTCAGATCCAAATCGGGGGTGGAGGGGATCGTGGGGGTGGGGGAGCGAGTGGTGGGGTAGTGGGCTATGGTTCGACCGGGGTGGGGGATAAGGGAGTGAGGGGGGTCGGCTGGGTCGGTTTGGGCCGGCCTGATGTGGCCAACTGGGCCGGGGAGGGGTTTTTGGCCCAGGGGGCAGGGGGATTTGTTTTGATTTTCTCTCTTTTTCTTTATTTACTTTCTGCTTTACATTTATCCTTTTCGTTTTGCACTTTCTTTTAGCTAGCAATGTATTTTGTAAAAAGTGGGGCTTGGCCACTTAAATACCTTGCATTAGATAGTGTTGCCATAAAAAGTTTGTGATGCTTTTGAGTTTGTTTGAATTTTTCATAAATGGAAAGGCATTTAACTATGTTGTTCTAGCCACCGTTTTAATTATTAGCGTGCATTTGATATATCATAAAAGTGTGGGTTTCAACATGAAAATTTCCCAATGATTATTTGCAACACAATGAACATTTTAGTTTTGTCATTAGAAAACTTTTACCGTTTGACTTAAATTCAAATTTGAATTTGAATCGGTTTTGAACTAACATGAGGTTAACAATAGTAATCGTGATGATGTGGCATCATTAGCAGGGAATTACTGTAGCTTGATTATCCGGGTGTTACAGTCATTTACTCACGTACTTCACGTATATCCTATGAGTAAATGGTTGAATTAATTGAATATCATAAATCTGAATTTATATACATTTCATATTCTTACAACATGGGGAGTAATGACTTCCCACATAATAAGTATAGGTAGTATACTTATTGGAAGTTAGCAAACGCAGAATTGGTCACTTGAACAATTCATGAAAGAATATTGAAGGAAGAGAGATTTCACATATAAATATACTATCTTGGACATCTTTTGCAATTGTGAGCACTCATTAAAATATGATATGCTAAAAGGTTGATGCTGGAAAAGGAAGACAACTTAATGGGTTATGTTTTCCTATATCCGAAACGTTATATTCTCTTGGATCATCCAACATGTTGAGCTTGCCTTTCCCTCTCATGCTAGCCAAATTCTTTGCACAAGTAGAGATACTACATGTGCTTCCAAACATTCCTTAAACCAGTTTTGCCATGAGAGTCCACCATACCTACCTATGGATTGAGTAAGATCCTTCAAGTAAGTTGTCATCGGTGCATGCAATAAAAATTGCTCTCTAAATATGTATGATCTATTAGTGCGAAGAAAATAAGCTTTATACGAAATTGCGATAGGGAAGAAATAAAAGCGACGAGCTGTATAATAAAGGTCTTTATCATAAGAGGCAATATAAAGTGACGTTCTTTTGCATTAAGATTTTGTGCATTCAACCATAAATGCGCATGACAACCTCTGCTTCCCTCTACGAAGGGCCTATCTTTTACTTTTACCTTCTACCCTTATACAAGAGTCACGGTGTTCGTCACCTTTCCTTTTTACACTTTTTCCTTTGGCAAGCACTTTGTGTTGGAGCGATCCGGATATATATATCCACTTGGATGTAGGTTTTCATAAATTATTACTGTTGACATTATCCTTGAGGTAAAAGGTTGGGAGGCAAAACTATAAGCCCCTATCTTTCTCTATGTCCGATTAAAACTTTGAACCCATAAATATCACATGAGTGTTAGCAATTGTGAAAGATTAAATGATAGTTGAGTATGTGGAGTTTGCTGAATCAAAGCTCTTACATAGACCCTTCCCAAAACTAATATGAATTGCAGTTGTTTGATGACTAAGAGGACGGTTTGTTAGTTTTCAAGAAAGTTTATGATCTATACTTTAACATGTGAATAGCTTGTTACTTGATCATGAGAAGTTTCATGAGTTGAGCTACTGTTATGATATATAATGATGCTAGAAAAAGTGATTGGAACTATCATTGATCAAACTTATGCAGTTGCTAGCATTCACACTTCATAAATTATTTCTTTTATCATTTACCTACTCGAGGACGAGCATGAATTAAGCTTGGGGATGCTGATATGTCTCGAACGTATCTATAATTTATGAAGTATTCATGCCAAGTTTACAATAGTTTTATATGATTTTGGTATGATTTGATTAGAACTAACTCGGACTGACGCTGTTTTCAGCAAAACTACCGTGGTGTTGTTTTTGTGCAGAAATAAAAGTTCTTGAAATGCGATGAAAATCAACGGAGAATTTTTCTGGAAAATATAAAAAATACTGGAACAAAAATCTACTGGAGGGGAGTCTCGTGGGCCCCACGAGGGTGGGGGTGCACCCACCCCCCTGGGGCGCGCCCCTGCGCCTCGTGGACTTCCTGTGGGGGCCCCTGACTTGTTCCCGACGCCAACCTCTCCTATAAATGCCCAAACCTCCAGAAAATAACCTAGATCGGAAGTTCCATCACTGCAAGCCTCTGTAGCCATGAGAAATCAATCTAGGCCCTCTCCGGCACCCTGCCGAATGGGGTCGTCATCACCGGAGGCTACGAAGGAGAATCTCGGAGGGGTGTTACGTCTCCAACGTATCTATAATTTTTTATTGTTCCATGCTATTATATTATCTGTTTTGGATGTTAATGGGCTTTATTTTACACTTTTAGATTATTTTTGGGACTAACCTATTAACCCAAGGCCTAGTGCAAATTGCTGTTTTTTTGCCTATTTTAGTGTTTCGCAGAAAAGGAATATCAAACAGAATCCAAACGGAATGAAACCTTCGGGAACGTGATTTTTGGAACAAACATGATCCAGAGGACTTGGAGTGGACATCAAGAAACAAACGAGGAGTCCACGAGGCAGGGGGCATGCCTACCCCCGGGCGCGCCCTCCCCCTCGTGGGCCCCTCATGGCTCAACCGACCTACTTCTTCCTCCTATATATACTCATATACCCGGAAAAGATCCAGGAGCACCACAAAACCCTATTTCCACCGCTGCAACCTTCTCTACCCAAGAGATCCCATCTTGGGGCCTTTTCCAGAGCTCCGCCGGAGGGGGCATCGATCACGGAGGGCCTCTACATCAACTCCATGGCCCCTCTAATGATGTGTGAGTAGTTTACTTTAGACCTTCGGGTCCATAGTTATTAGCTAGATGGCTTCTTCTCTCTCTTTGGATCTCAATACAAAGTTCTCCTCAATCTTCTTAGAGATCTATTTGATGTAACTCTTTTTGCGGTGTGCTTGTCGAGATTCGATGAATTGTGGGTTTATGATCAAGTCTATCTATGAACAATATTTGATTCTTCTCTGAAATCTTTTATGTATGATTGGTTATCTTTGCAAGTCTCTTCAAATTATCAGTTTGGTTTGGCCTACTAGATTGATCTTTCTTGCAATGGGAGACGTGCTTAGCTTTGGGTTCAATCTTGCGGTGGTCGATCCCAATGACAGAAAGGGAAACGACACGTATTGTATTGTTGCCATCGAGGATAAAAAGATGGGGTTTATATCATATTGCTTGAGTTTATCCCTCTACACCATGTCATCTTACCTAATGCGTTACTCTGTTCTTATAAACTTAATACTCTAGATGCATGCTGGATAGCGGTCGATGTGTGGAGTAATAGTAATAGATGCAGGCAGGAGTCGGTCTACTTGTCATGGACGTGATGCCTATATACATGATCATGCCTAGATATTCTCATAATTATTCACTTTTCTATCAATTACTCGACAGTAATTTGTTCACCCACCGTAATACTTATGCTATCTTGAGAGAAGCCACTAGTGAAACCTATGGCCCTGTGTCTATTCTCCATCATATTAATCCTCCGTCAACAAGCTATTTCTATTACCTTTTATTTTGCAATCTTTACTTTTAATCTTCATCATAAAAATACCAAAAAATATTATTTTATCATCTCTATCAGATCTCACTCTTGTAAGTGACCGTGAAGGGATTGACAACCCCTTTATCATGTTGGTTGTGTGGTTCTTATTTGTTTGTGTAGGTACGAGGGACTTGCGTGTGGCCTCCTACTAGATTGATACCTTGGTTCTCAAAAACTGAGGGAAATACTTATGCTACTTTGCTGCATCACCCTTTCCTTTTCAAGTGAAAACCAACGCAGTGCTCAAGAGGTAGCAAGAAGGATTTCTGGCACCGTTGCCGGGGAGTCTACGCACAAGTCAAGACATACCAAGTACCCATCACAAACTCTTATCCCTCGCATTACATTATTTGCCATTTGCCTCTCGTTTTCCTCTCCCCCACTACACCCTTGCCATTTTATTCGCCCTCTTTTTCTATTCCCCTTCTCTTCTCCAGTTCGCCTCTTTTTGCTTGTTTCTTGTTTACTTGTGTGTTGGATTGCTTGCTTGTCATGATGGCTCAAGGTAATACTAAATCGTGTGATTTTTCCAATACCAACAATTATTATTTTATTAGCACTCTGATTGCTCCTCTTACCGATGCTGAATCTTGTGAAGTTAATGCTGCTTTGATGAATCTTGTCATGAAAGATCCGTTTTTTGGCCTTCCTAGTGAAGATGCCGCTACCCATCTAAACAAATTTGTTGATTTATGTGATATGCAAAAGAAGAAAATGTGGATAATGATATTGTTAAACTGAAGCTATTCCCGTTTTCTCTTAGAGATCGTGCTAAAACTTGGTTTTCGTCTTTGCCTAAAAATAGTATCGATTCATGGAATAAGTGCAAAGATGCTTTTATCTCTAAGTATTTTCCTCCCACTAAGATCATCACTCTTAGAAATGATATTATGAATTTTAAACAACATGATCATGAACATGTTGCACAAGCTTGGGAGAGGATGAAATTAATGATACGTAATTTCCCTACACATGGTTTGAATCTTTGGATGATTATACAAAATTTCTATGCCGGATTGAACTTTGCTTCTAGAAATCTTTTAGATTCGGCCGCGGGAGGCACTTTTATGTAAGTCACTTTAGGAGAAGCTACTAAACTCCTAGATAATATTATGGTTAATTATTCTCAATGGCATACTGAAAGATCTACTAATAAAAAGGTGCATGCTATAGAAGAAACCAATGTTTTGAGTGGAAAGATGGATGAGCTTATGAATTTTTTTGCTAATAAGAGTGTCCCTTCCGATCCTAATAATATGCCTTTGTCTACTTTGATTGAGAATAATAATGAATCTATGGATGTGAATTTTGTTGGTAGGAACAATTTTGGTAATAACGCGTATAGAGGTAATTTTAATCCTAGGTCGTTTCCTAGTAATCCTCTAATAATTATGTTAATTCCTACAACAATTCTTATGGAAATTATAATAAGATGCCCTCTGATTTTGAATCTAATATTAAAGAATTTATTAGTTCGCAAAAGAGTTTCAATGCTTTGATTGAAGAAAATTGTCTAAGATTGATGAGTTGGCTAGGAACGTGGATAGAGTTTCTCTTGATGTTGATTTTTTGAAACTTAGATCTATTCCACCTAAGCATGATATCAATGAGTCTCTCAAAACCATGAGAATTTCCATTGATGAGTGCAAAGAAAGAACCGCTAGGATGCGTGCTAAAAAAGATTGCTTTGTGAAAGCGTGTTCTTCTAGTTTCCATGATAATAATGACGAAGATCTAAAAGTTATTGATGTGTCCCCTATTAAATCTTTGTTTTGCAATATTAATCTTGATAATGATGGGACTGGAGATGAGTCAACTTTAGCTCGAAGGCGTCCCAATGATTCAGAGTTTTTAGATCTTGATGCAAAAATTGATAAAAGTGGGATTGGAGAGGTCAAAAATTTACATAGCAATGAACCCACTATATTGGATTTCAAGGAATTTAATTGTGATAATTGCTCTTTGATAGATTGTATTTCCTTGTTGCAATCCGTGCTAAATTCTCCGCATGCTTATAGTCAAAATAAAGCTTTTACTAAACATATCATTGATGCTTTAATGCAATCTTATGAAGAAAAGCTTGAATTGGAAGTTTCTATCCCAAGAAAACTTTATGATGAGTGGGAACCTACTATTAAAATTAAAATTAAAGATCATGAATGCTATGCTTTATGTGATTTGGGTGCTAGTGTTTCCACGATTTCTAAAAATTTGTGTGATTTGCTAGGTTTCCGTGAATTTGATGATTGTTGTTTAAACTTACATCTTGCGGATTCCACCATTAAGAAACCTATGGGAAGAATTAATGATGTTCTTATTTTCGCAAATAGGAATTATGTGCCCGTAGATTTCATTGTTCTTGATATTGATTGCAATCCTTCATGTCCTATTATTCTTGGCAGACCTTTCCTTAGAACGATTGGTGCAATTATTGATATGAAAGAAGGGAATATTAGATTCCAATTTTCGTTAAGGAAGGGCATGGAACACTTTCCTAGAAATAAAACTAAATTACTTTATGAATCTATTACGAGGGCCACTTATGGATTGCATACCAAAGATGACAATACCTAGATCTATCCTTGCTTTTATGCCTAGCTAGGGGCGTTAAACAATAGCGCTTGTTGGGAGGCAACTCAATTTTATTTTTGTTCTTTGCTTTTTGGTTCTGTTTAGTAATAAATAATTCATATAGCCTCTGTTTATATGTGGTTTTATGCTTTTAATTAGTGTTTGTGCCAAGTAGAACCTTTGGGAAGACTTGGGGAAAGTCTTTGCGATCTTGCTGTAAAAAACAGAAAATTTAGCGCTCACGAGATTTGCTTCCATTTTTTACTGGAGAGTGCTATTTAGTTAATTCTTTTTGAAGATGATTAATAGATAAATTACTCACGTTCAGGAATTTATTTTAGAATTTTTGGGGTTCCACAAATATTCTAAACCTACAGATTAATACACATCGTTCTGTTTTTGACAGATTCTATTTTTCGTGTGTTGTTTGCTTATTTTGATGAATCTATGGCTAGTAATAGAGTTTATGAACCATAGAGAAGTTGAAATACAGTACGTTTAACACCAATATAAATAAATAATGAGTTCATTACAGTACCTTGAAATGGTGGTTTGTTTTCTTTTACTAACGGAGCTCACGAGATTTTCTTTTAAGTTTTGTGTTGTGAAGTTTTCAAGTATTGGGTAACGATTTGAAGGATTATGGAACAAGGAGAGGAAAGAGCCTAAGCTTGGGGATCCCCAAGGCACCCCAAGGTAAAATCCAAGGACAACCAAAAGCCTAAGCTTGGGGATGCCCCGGAAGGGATCCCCTCTTTCGTCTTCGTCCATCGGTAACTTTACTTGGAGCTATATTTTTATTCACCACATGATATGTGTTTTGCTTGGAGCATTTTGTATGATTTGAGTCTTTACTTTTTAGTTTACCGCAATAATCCTTGCTGTACACACCTTTTGGGAGAGACACACATGAATCAGAATTTATTAGAATACTCTATGTGCTTCACTTATACCTTTTGAGCAAGATAATTTTGCTCTAGTGCTTCGCTTATATGTTTTAGAGCACGGTGGTGGTTTTATTTTATAGAAATTATTGATCTCTCATGCTTCACTTATATTATTTTGAGAGTCACTCTTGATTCATTGCCCTTCCCGGTACACTGCCGGAGGCATTCATATAGAGTCATACTTTGTTCTAGTATCGTGTTGTAATCATTGAGTTGTAAACAAATAGAAGTGTGATGATCATCATTAATAGAGCATTGTCCCAAATAAAAAAAGATAAAAGGCCAAATAAAAAAAGGAAGCCCCCCCCCACAAAAAAGGGGCAATGCTACTATCCTTTTTTCCACACTTGTGCTTCAAACTAGCACCATGATCTTTATGATAGAGAGTCTCTTGTTTTGTCACTTTCATATACTAGTGGGAATTTTTCATTATAGAACTTGGCTTGTATATTCCAACAATGGGCTTCCTCAAATGCCCTAGGTCTTCGTGAGCAAGCAAGTTGGATGCACACCCACTTAGTTTCTTTTGTTGAGCTTTCATACATTTATAGCTCTAGTGCATCCGTTGCATGGAAATCCCTACTCCTTGTATTGACATCAATTGATGGGCATCTCCCTAGCCCATTGATTAGCCGCGTCAATGTGAGACTTTCTCCTTTTTGTCTTCTCCATATAACCCCCATCATCATATTCTATTCCACCCATAGTGCTATATCCATGGCTCACGCTCATGTATTGCGTGAAAGTTGAAAAAAGTTTGAGATTACTAAAGTGTGAAACAATTGCTTGGCTTGTCATCCGGGTTGTGCATGATGAGAGCATTATTGTGTGACGAAAATGGAGCATGACCAAACTATATGATTATGTAGGGATGAACATTCTTTTGCCATGTTATTTTGAGAAGAAATAATTGCTTAGTTAGTATGCTTGAAGTATTATTATTTTTATGTCAATGTTAGACTTTTGTCTTGAATCTTTCGGATCTGAATATTCATGCCACAATAAAGAGAATTACATTGAGAATTATGCTAGGTAGCATTCCACATCAAAAATTCTGTTTTTATCATTTACCTACTCGAGGACGAGCAGGAATTAAGCTTGGGGATGCTTGATACGTCTCCAAGGTATCTATAATTTTTGATTGTTCCACGCTATTATATTATCGATTTTGGATTTTAATGGGCTTTATTTTACACTTTTATATTATTTTTGGGACTAACCTATTAACCCAAGGCCCAGTGCAAATTGCTATTTTTTGCCTATTTCAGTGTTTCGCAGAAAAGGAATATCAAAAGGAATCCAAACGGAATAAAACATTCGGGAACATGATTTTTTGGAACAAACGTGATCCAGAGGACTTGGAGTGGACGTCAAGAAACAAACGAGGAGTCCATGAGGCAGGGGGCGCGCCTACCCCTGGGTGCGCCCTCCCCCTAGTGGGCCCCTCGTGGCTCAACCGACCTACTTCTTCCTCCAATATATACTCATATACCCTGAAAACATCCAGGAGCACCACGAAACCCTATTTCCACTGCCGCAACCTTCTGTACCCAAGAGATCCCATCTTGGGGCCTTTCCCGGAGCTCCGCCGGAGGGGGCATCGATCACGGAGGGCCTCTACATCAACTCCATGGCCCCTCTGATGATGTGTAAGTAGTTTACTTCAGACCTTCGGGTCCATAGTTATTAGCTAGATGGCTTCTTCTCTCTCTTTGGAACTCAATACAAAGTTCTCCTCGACCTTCTTGGAGATCTATTTGATGTAACTCTTTTGCGGTGTGTTTGTCGAGATCCGATGAATTGTGGGTTTATGATCAAGTCTATCTATGAACAATATTTGATTCTTCTCTGAAATCTTTTATGTATGATTGGTTATCTTTTCAAGTCTCTTCGAATTATCAGTTTGGTTTGGCCTACTAGATTGATCTTTCTTGCAATGGGAGAAGTGCTTAGCTTTGGGTTCAATCTTGCGGTGCTCGATCCCAGTGACAGAAAGGGAAACAACACATATTGTATTGTTGCCATCGAGGATAAAAAGATGGGGTTTATATCATATTTCTTGAGTTTATCCCTCTACATCATGTCATCTTACCTAATGCGTTACTCTGTTCTTATGAACTTAATACTATAGATGCATGCTGGATAGCGGTCGATGTGTGGAGTAATAGTAGTAGATGCAGGCAGGAGTCGGTCTACTTGTCACAGACGTGATGCCTATATACATGATCATGCCTAGATATTCTCATAATTATTCGTTTTTCTATCAGTTGCTCGACAGTAATTTGTTCACCCACCGTAATACTTATGTTATCTTGAGAGAAGCCACTAGTGAAACATATGGCCCCCGGGTCCATTCTCCATCATATTAATCCTCCGTCAACAAGCTATTTCTATTACCTTTTATTTTGTAATCTTTACTTTTAATCTTAATCATAAAAATAGCAAAAATATTATTTTATCATCTCTATTAGATCTCACTCTCGTAAGTGACCGTGAAGGGATTGACAACCCCTTTATCGCGTTGGTTGCGAGGTTCTTATTTGTTTGTGTAGGTATGAGGGACTTGCGTGTGGCCTCCTACTCGATTGATACCTTGGTTCTCAAAAACTGAGGGAAATACTTACGCTACTTTGCTGCATCACCGTTTCCTCTTCAAGGGAAAACCAACGCAGTGCTCAAGAGGTAGCAAGGGGCCATCATCACCATGAAGGCCAAGGACCAGAGGGAGAACCTCTCCCCATCCACGGGGAGGCCATGGAGGAGGAAGCACAAGGGGGGAACTTCTCCTCCTCTCTCTTGGTGGCACCGGAGTGCCATCGGGAGGGGAATCATCACCGCAGTGATCGTCTTCATCAACATCACCATCATCATGACCATCCTCATCTCTTTTACGTGGTCCATTCACCCGCACCCCACTGTAATCCCTACTTGAACATGGTTCTTTATGCCACATATTATGATCCAATGTTTTGTTGCCATCCTATGATGTTTTGAGTAGATATCCTTTGTCTTTGGGTTGATTGATGATCTAGATTGGTATGAGTTGTATGTTTTATTCTAGTGCTGTCCTATTGTGCCCTCTGTGTCGCGCAAGCATGAGGGATTCCCACTTTAGGGTGTTGCAATATGTTCATGATTCGCTTATAGTGGGTTGCTTGAGTGACCGAAACATAAACCGGAGTAATGGGGTTGTTGCGTGTGGGATAAAGGGGACTTGATGCTTTAATGCTATGGTTGGGTTTTACCTTAATGATCTTTAGTAGTTGCGGATGCTTGCTAGAGTTCTAATCATAAGTGCATATGATCCAAGAAGAGAAAGTATGTTAGCCTATGCCTCTCCCTCATATGAAATTGCAATGACGACCACCGGTCTTGTTAACGATTGCCTAGGATAATTCCGCACACCGACCCATCATTATTCCACACTCGCTATTTATAATATTTAGTAATATATTCTAACTTTATGATAACATCACCTACTTTTATATTTTAGCTCTCTGATATCATGCAAAGTTATCCTCTTCGTACCCACAACGTAGTTTTATTTATCGTTTCTAGTTGAAAGCAAACATTCGGTGTACGTAGAGTCGTATCAGTGGCAGATAGGACTTGAGAGAATATTGATCTTACCTTTAGCTCCTTGTGGGTTAGACACTCCATACTTATCACTTCCACCTTTGGGAATTGCTACGATGATTACTGCACTTGGGGATTATCAAGTTTCAGCTATTTTAGAGTTGTGCAGAATAGGTAGCCTGACGTAGCTTTTTCAGGTCCGGATTTCCAGCTACCGGAATTCTCCCTCTTTGTGTATATCTTGCATATTATGAGAGAAAAGGCATTATAATTACTCCAAAAAGCATTATTATGGACAAAAACATTATAAATAACAGTAAGAAAGCATGATGCAAAATGGACGTATCACACATATCATGTGAAGAAGCAAAAACTTAGGCTCAACCAAAACCGACCGATAGTTATTGAAGAAGAAAGATGGGATGCCAACCGGGGCATCCCCAAGCTTAGATGCTTGAGACTTCTTGAAATATTGAGTAGGGATGCCTTGGGCATCCCCAAACTTGAGCTTTTGTGTCTCCTTAATTCCTCTCATATCACGGTTTCCCTAATTCTTAAAAACTTCATCCACACAAAACTCAACAAGAACTCGTGAGATAAGTTAGTATAAATCCATGCATAACCTTATTATTCTCTACTTTAGAAAATCACTAAAATTATTATTTGGTATTTCCTACTAAATGCCTCTACATATTTAACACTCCTATCTTCAAATAGAATCATTAAACAAGCAAACATATGCAAACATAACAACAATCTGTCAAAATAGGACAGTCTGTAAAGAATGCATGAGGAATCATACTTCTTTAAATCCAAAAATTCTGAAAATTACCACACTTTAGAAAATTTGTTGTTACTGATTGTGTAAAAATTTCAAGATGTTATCATGTTCTGACTATTCACAAATATTCAAAACATAATAACAAACTTTTTGTTTTTAAAACATCAACATATATACTTGAGAAAAAAGCATGGTAAAGGCTATACTTGACCTTTTTATTGAACTAAAAGATGAAAACATTATTCTAAATAACATCAAGAAAATACAAACAAAAGAAAATGACGCTCCAAGCAAAACACATATCACGTGGTGAATAAAAATATAGCTCCAAGTAAGGTTACCGATGAACGAAGACGGAAGAGGGGATGCCATCCGGGGCATCCCCAAGCTTAGGCTCTTGGTTGTCCTTGAATACTACCTTGGGCATCCCAAAGCTTAGGCTCTTTCCACTCCTTGTTCCGTAGTCCATCAAAAATTTACCCAAAACTTGAAAACTTCACAACACAAAACTTAACAGAAAACTCATAAGCTCCGTTAGTAAAGTAAAGCAAATCACCACTTAGGTACTGTCAGGACAAGATTCCTAATTTTTCTCACATGATGCCTACTGTACCCTATCATTTCTAAAATTTATATTAAGCAATATAATCCATAGAAACTAGAAAATAAGCAAACTATGCATCAAAAACAGAATCTGTCAAAAATAGAATAGTCTGTAGTAATCTGTAACTCTCAAATACTTCTGTAACTCCAAAATTCTGAAAAATTAGGACAGCCTGAGAAATTTATTTATTAATATTCTTCAAAAAGAATCAGTATTTTATCATTCTTCTGTTAAAAACGAGAATTTTTTCCTGAGCACAAAAGTTTATGTTTTTCTGCAAGATCAAATCAACTATCACCATAAGCCATCCCAAAGGTCTTACTTGGCACTTTATTGAAACAAAAGCTATAAAACATGATTACTACAGTAGCATAATCATGCGAACACACAAAAATAGTGGTATAAATATTGGTTTGTCTCCCAACAAGCGCTTTTCTTTAATGCCTTTCTAGCTAGGCATGATGATTTCAATGATGCTCACATAAAAGATAAGAATTGAAACATAACGGGAGCATGATGAAGCATATAAAAAGCACATTTAAGTCTAACCCACTTCCGATGCATAAGGATTTTGTGAGCAAAAAACTTATGGGAACAAGAATCAACTTGCATAGGAAAGTAAAACAAGCATAACTTCAATAGTTTCAACACATAGAGAGGAAACTTGATATTATTGAGACACATAGAAGCATATGTCCCTCTCTCATAATAATTTTAAGTAGCATCATGAATGAATTCAACAATATAAACACCACATACAGGATTGTTTTCATGATCCACAAGCATAGAAAATTTATTACTCTCCACATAAGCAAATTTATTCTCATCAATAGTAGTGGGAGCAAACTCAACAAAATAATTATCATGGGATTGAAAATTAAGATCAAGATGAAAAGTTTCATGGTTATCATTAGTATTTATAGCATACATATCATCACAATAATCATCATAGATAGGAGGCATGCTTTCATCATAATAAACTTGCTCATCAAAACTTGGGGGACAAAAAATATCATCTTCATCAAACATAGCATCCCCAAGCTTGTGACTTTGCATATCAACAACATCATGGATATTCAAGGAATCCATACTAATAACATTGCAATCATGCTCATCATTCAAAGATTTAGTGCCAAACATTTTGATGTATTCTTCTTCTAACACTTTGGCACAATTATCGGAATCCTAATTTTCACGAAAGACATTAAAAAGATGAAGCATATGAGGCAACCTCAATTCCATATTTTTTGTAATTTTCTTTTATAGACTAAACTCGTGATAAAACAAGAAACTAAAAGATTCGATTGCAAGATCTAAAGATATACCTTCAAGCACTAACCTACCCGGCAACGGCGCCAGAAAAGAGCTTGATGTCTACTACGCAACTTTATCCTTGTAGACATTGTTGGGCCTCCAAGTGCAGAGTTGTGTAGGACAACAACAAATTTTCCTCAAGTGGATGACCTAAGGTTTATCAATCCGTGGGAGGCGTAGGATGAAGATGGTCTCTCTCAAACAACCCTGCAACCAAATAACAAAGAGTCTCTTGTGTCCGCAACACACCCAATACAATGGTAAATTGTATAGGTGCACTAGTTCGGCGAAGAGATGGTGATACAAGTGCAATATGGATGGTAGGTATAGGTTTTTGTAATCTGAAAATATAAAAACAGCAAGGTAACTAGTAACAAAAGTGAGCGAAAATGGTATTGCAATGCTTGGAAACAAGGCCTAGAGTTCATACTTTCACTAGTGCAAGTTCTCTCAACAATGATAACATAATTAGATCATATAATCCCTCAACGTGCAACAAAGAGTCACTCCAAAGTCACTAATAGCGGAGAACAAACGAAGAGATTATTGTAGGGTACGAAACCACCTCAAAGTTATTCTTTCTGATCGATCTATTGGGCTATTCCTACAAGTGTCACAAACAACCCTAGAGTTCGTACTAAAATAACACCTTAAGACACACATCAACCAAAACCCTAATGTCACCTAGATACTCCAATGTCACCACAAGTATCCGCAGGTTTGATTATACGATATGCATCACACAATCTTCGATTCATCTATTCAAACCAACACAAAGAACTTCAAAGAGTGCCCCAAAGTTTCTACCAGAGAGTCAAGACGAAAAGATGTGCCAACCCCTATGCATAAGTTCACAAGGTCACAGAACCCGCAAGTTGATCACCAAAACATACATCAAGTGGATCACGTGAATATGCCATTGTCACCACAGATAAGCACATGCAAGACATACATCAAGTGCTATCAAATCCTTAAAGATTCAATCCGATAAGATAACTTCAAAGGGAAACTCAATCCATTACAAGAGGGTAGAGGGGGAGAAGCATCATAAGATCCAACTATAATAGCAAAGCTCGCGGTACATCAAGATCGTGCAAATCAAGAACACGAGAGAGACAGACAGAGAGAGAGAGAGAGAGAGAGAGAGAGAGAGAGAGAGAGAGATCGATCAAACACATAGCTACTGGTACATACCCTCAGCCCCGAGGGTGAAATACTCCCTCGTTATCATGGAGAGCGTCGGGATGATGAAGATGGCCACCGGTGATGATTTCCCCCTCCGGCAGGGTGCCGGAACAGGGTCCCGATTGGTTCTTGGTGGCTACAGAGGCTTGCGGCGGCAGAACTCCCGATCTTGGTTTATTTCTGGGGGTTTCTATATTTATAGGAATTTTTGGCGTTGAGAACAAGTCAGGGGAGTCCACAAGGGGCCCACAAGGTTGGAGGGCGCGCCTAGGGGGTGGGGGCACCCTCCACCCTTGTGGTGGCCTCGGGACTCTTCTCGTGCATCTCTGGTACTCTGTGGGCTTCTTTTGGTCCAAAAACAATCATCGTAAAGTTTCAGGTCAATTGGACTCTGTTTGATATTCCTTTCCCACGAAACTCAAAAACATGAAAAAAACAGAAAACTGGCACTGGGCTCTAGCTTAATAGGTTAGTCCCAAAAATCATATAAAATAGCATATAAAACGTCCAAGGTTGATAATATAATAGCATGGAGCAATCAAAAATTATAGATACGTTGGAGACGTATCATAGATCGTATTTGCAGTCCCTCGAACGTTGATGACGATCCCGCAAACCGCCCATGAACGATCCCTCGAACGGGAGACCGAAAGCACAGTCTCTCTACTTGGTTGCAAGCGTATGGTCTTCACGATCCGGCAACGCTTCGCTGTCCAGAGCTAATCGTCGCCGGAGAATGAGAGGCAGGTGATTAGAACCACATGGGGCTTCTAATTATGAGGATTAGAGGTGGCTAGGCTCCCTCTAATTCGTCAACTAGGACCAACTATAACATGCACTAGACCAACTAGAGGCGCCAAAACTTGTGTATCCATGGGGTTGAAATCCATATATAGGTTAGAGGGAAGGGAGAGGGCAGCCACCAAAGGGGAAGGAGCCTTCTTGGTTGGCCAGCCTTGGGGGGGGGGGGTCCTACTCCCTCCCCAAGTAGGATTCGGCTCCCCGCTACGAAGGGGGGGGGCACTTCCACTTGGGCCCATGTGGCCCAAGTTGCGTTCCACCTCTTGGCCTTTTTAGGCCCGTTGATATTTTAATTAAATATAAAATGTTCTAAACAATTTCATACCATCATATATATTTTTAATATCCCTGAAAACATTTTCCACCTATATATAATTAATTGGTAATACCCGGTATTACCCGATATTCATTGAAACCCTTCCGGTGACCCCGAAACGCTTCCAGAACCTCTCGAAACTATTCCGGATATTAATGAAACAATTCCACAACTATATTCTCATCACTACCGTCCTACTAACACTCAGCAGATCATGATTACCTTAAGCTTGTGACCCCGTAGGTTCGATAAACCATAGACATGAACGAAACCCCTTCGTTCAATGATCGAAAACAGAACCATGGACATCCATATCGGTCCCTATGATTACATGTATGATATTCGAGTGAACCTTTGGTTATCATGTGATGTTCCCTTTGCCTCACGATACTTTATAAGACCCGGTGTGCGTCGGTATCCTCCTGAGTCATCACCATGCTCATTATATTGTTGCTCCTGTTACTGGTTTTGTTCTTCTTTGTCGTTGTCGTGTTTCAGCATCCCCGTGACGTAGTCTGATACGTCTCCAATGTATCTATAATTTTTTATTGTTCCATGCTATTATATTATCCATCTAGGATGTTTTATATGCATTTATATGCTATTTTATATGATTTTTGGGACTAACCTATTAGCTTAGAGCCCAGTGCTAGTTCCTGTTTTTTTCCTTGTTTTTGAGTATTGCAGGAAAGGAAAACCAAACGGAGTCCAATTGACCTGAAAATTCGCGAAGATAATTTTTGGACCAAAAGAAGCCCATGGAGTATGAGAGATGGGCCAGAAGAGTCCCGAGGCACCCACGAGGGTGGGTGCGCGCCCCCCTACCTCGTGGCCGCCTCGGGGACCCCCATGACTTGTTCCCGACTCCAACACCTCTTATATATACCCAAACTTCCAAAAAGAAACCTAGATCGGGAGTTCCGCCGCCGCAAGCCTCTGTAGCCACCAAAAACCAATCGGGTCCCTGATCTAGCACCCTGCCGGAGGGGGGATCCATCACCGGTGGCCATCTTCATCATCCTGGCGCTCTACATGACGAGGAGGGAGTAGTTCACCCTCGGGGCTGAGGGTATGTACCAGTAGCTATGTGTTTGATCTCTCTCTCTCTCTCTCTCTCTCTCTCTCTCGTGTTCTTGATATGGCACGATCTTGATGTACCACGAGCTTTGCTATTATAGTTGGATCTTATGATGTTTCTCCCCCTCTATCTCCTTGTGATGAATTGAGTTTTCCCTTTGAAGTTATCTTATTGTATTGAGTCTTTAAGGATTTGAGAACACTTGATGTATGTCTTGCATGTGCTTATCTGTGGTGACAATGGGATATTCACGTGATCCACTTGATGCATGTTTTGGTGATCAACTTGCGAGTTCTGTGACCTCGTGAACTTATGCATAGGGGTTGGCACACGTTTTCGTCTTGACTCTCCGATAGAAACTTTGGGGCACTCTTTGAAGTTCTTTGTGTTGGTTGAATAGATGAATATGAGATTGTGTGATGCATATCGTATAATCATACCCGCAGATACTTGAGGTGGCATTGGAGTATCTAGGTGACATTAGGGTTTTGGTTGATTTGTGTCTTAAGGTGTTATTCTAGTACGAACTCTAGGATAGATTGAACGGAAAGAATAGCTTTATGTTATTTTACTACGGACTCTTGAATAGATCGATCAGAAAGGATAACTTTGAGGTGGTTTCGTACCCTACAATAATCTCTTCGTTTGTTCTCTACTATTAGTGACTTTGGATTGACTCTTTGTTGCATGTTGAGGGATAGTTATATGATCCAATTATGTTATTATTGTTGAGAGAACTTGCACTAGTGAAAGTATGAACCCTATGCCTTGTTTCAACGCATTGCAATACCATTTACGCTCACTTTTATCGCTTGCTACCTTGTTGTTTTTATAATTTCAGATCACAAAAACCTATATCTACCATCCATATTGCACTTGTGTCACCATCTCTTCGCCGAACTAGTGCACCTATACAATTTACCATTGTATTGGGTGTGTTGGGGACACAAGAGACTCTTTGCTATTTGGTTGCAGGGTTGTTTGAGAGAGACCATCTTCATATTACGCCTCCCATGGATTGATAAACCTTAGGTCATCCACTTGAGGGAAATTTGCTACTGTCGTACAAACCTCTGCACTTGGAGGCCCAACAACGTCTACAAGAAGAAGGTTGTGTAGTAGACATCATAGTCACCTGTGTCTGGCCAGACGATGATGAATGCCGTCACACCGAGAGGGCCCTAAGAATATCTCTCCATCATCGGAGGAGCAAATCCCACTCTTGAGTTGTCCGGTCACTTGTCAAACTTTCTGGTGTGCCTGAAAGTTTTCGTTATGATCACCTTGTTACAGATGACGTTTGAGCAACCACAAAGCCCACCGTCTGGTAGGAAGTGACTGAGACACTCTCATGGTCTGAGGAACTAAAACACATGCTAACACTCCATGTTATAACAAATGATTTCAGATGATGTGATCAGAAAGGATAACAGACAAGTATTGTGTCGATTCAATATGATCGTTCTTCTAACATCATACCCTCAATGTTGTTTTAGAAATGTCGTTACACTACCATATTCTAAGATCCTGAAAACATGATCACAAACAACACTTGAGCCGGTCTTAGAAGCGAGATCAGGAACCTATTGTTTTACCATTTATCATTTCACACGTGCATATGAGTTTTCCACTGAATCACATATTTCAGGATCATAGCAGTTATAGCATGAAATATAAACTCTTAATTATGAATAACGGAAATATAATAATACAATATTATTGCCTCTAGGACATATTTCCAACAGATCTCGATGCGAGAAATTCAATGGTGAAAATGGTTTGTGATTTGGACGCACAATTCAACATTTTGAAACAATGAATCTATGAAATAAAGGGGAAACTTTAAAGTTGTGACAGTCCGCCACTTGTCAGCACCAAATAAGGTGGAGTGACCTTTGCAAGAGGTACTCCTTAATCAGTGATTTCGGGGATTCGGGCTAGGAAAATCGCTCGACCCCCTCGAATTATGTGTTTGTGTGTTTAAACGGCCCTTAAACAAGCTTTAGAGTTACCCTGGGCTGAGAATGTTGATTTAATCTGTTTGTTTCCAAATTCCATTTTCTCCCTCTTAGTAGATGGACTATCCCACATGAACCCCTTGCGGGAGAGTTGCAGCGGACACCGCATGAGCACCAAACGCTACCACGTGTCGTACGCTAGGCGCACCCGTGGGAGTACGTTAATATTTTTTGCATATGCTTTTTGAGATTCTTAGAAGTTTTTCTTAAAATTTTCAGGTTTTCAAAATTTGCTTAGTTTTCTCGTTTTTATTGTTTGGGAGGAGGGGGTTGAACTCTTTAGTTTCTTTGTTTTTTTACGTCTGGCAGGAGTGTGTGCTTCTTCATGAAGTACAGTTGTGCTTCGGCATGAATCACATGCGTGCTTTCCTTGTGAAAGCACATGTGTGTTTTTCATGTGAAAAGCACATTCACAGGTTATTTGGTTTCTTCAGGAAATTTGATATTTTTATTTCCATTTTGTTGTTTCTTTTTTTGGTTTTCGATTCTTCCCTTTGTTACCCTAGTTTTTCGGTTTGCGTGTGATTCATAGTCATGCTTCATGTATGATAATTATGTTTCCACATTCCGCAAAAAAATAGATAATTGTGTTTTCACAAAAGTGAAGCACAAGTTACTACTAGATGGAAGCATAGATTTGCTCAAAAATAAGTTCTTCGCAACCTATGAACATGTGACCTGATTTCAAATATCTTGACAAGAGAAATGCAACGGTGAAAACGGTTCGTGATTTGGGCACATAGTTCAAGAGATAAGAACATTCTAAAAAATGAATGTATGAAAAACCACAAACAAACCCACCCGTGCCTCTAGTGGGTGGAAAGAAATCTCACACAAACTCTCATATTGCGACAAGTGACACACTGCGATAGAGAAGGTGGGAGTGAACTTTGTAAGGGGTACCCCTTAATTAGCATTTCGCTCTCTTAGAGCATTTATAGCCGGGCTGGCCAAATCTGCGCCCCCTAACATCCATGGGTGCATTCGGACACATCCATGGAGAGTGTCGACTGACCCATTGAATGTCCTCCCTTGCAACCATAATCCCGACTTTCCAAATCTCAAATCCGTGCAAACACATGCACATATAAAATTTATTCAAAATGCATGATTCAAACCGTCAACGTGTACTCCACAAGATCATTGAGTAGTTTCACGTGTACTTGTTGATCTTGAAACTGCGCATCTGTAGAAAGTTCAGAACATATGCTCCGCATCTTGCTCCGAAAGGCGGATTTGTACTCTATGCTTCTCAACATCATGCATGTTGACTGCCCCTTTGCCATCATCCTCCACAATCATGTTGTGCAAGCTTACGCAATATGTCGTCAGCTATCAAAGTGTCTCTGGTTCCAACATAATTGCAGCTCCACGAACAATAACCCAACGAGTTTGGAGCACTCTGAATTCCCTCTCCAAATCATTCCTATAACCTTCTTGCATTTGTGCAAAGAGACATTGTTTATTACCTCCAGGCTCGGATACACTCATTAGTCTTCACAAACGCCGCTCACTTAGGATATATACCATCGGCAAGGTAATACCCCATTTGATAGTTGTGCTCGTTGATAGTGTAGTTGAACAATGGAGCATCCCGCCACAAAGTGTCTTGAACAATGGAGATTGCTGGAGCGCATTGATGACATTGTGAGAGCTACGCATGCCAAATCCACAAGTCCTTTGATGCCACTACTGCAAGTATGAGGGTGGCCTCTTTGGTGTGACATTGATATTGCCCGCGCAAACCTTTCAGGCAGTTCTTCCATTGCCAATGAGTGAAATCAACTGAACCGAGCATACCTGGGAAACCTCTTGATGATCCAATTGCCAACTACTTTTTTTGTGTCCTTGACAGTTGGTTCTTTCAGGTACGCCGGTCCAAACACCCTCACCACAGTGCGGGGAAATTTCACTGTGTCCTTAATGCATCTGGTCTCTCCCACCCAGAGTTTAGCATCAGCAACCGTATGCGGCTTTACCATATGCAAGCATCTTGAGACTAGCCGTGCATTTGTGCATAGGGGAGAAGGACTTGTCCGCAACAACCCTTCCTTGGCTTCAAGTAAGGATCATATTCCTCCACGACGCTCACTATGTGCAAGAACAAATATTTGCTCATCCATAAGCGACGACAAAAAAATCATCATGGTATGTTGGGTCCGCTTTGCAGTAGTCGTTGTACAGATCTTGTGCCCCAACAATCTATCACGGTTAACAACTCTCCTACCCTTTTTATCGAACCCTTGAAGCTTGGAACATGCTCCATTTTCTTATCCATTTCTTCATGGATGTTCATCATCATCATCATCATTTTAGCATCTTGGTTGTCCAAATCTGATGAATCGATGAACTCTTTGTATATTAAGTCATCGAGGTCCTTGTTCTCATATTCATCATCCTATGAATCCATCGTTTGCCTACAAATAAGAAAAGAATAGCCTGAACATTTCATAAAAACATAGAAGGTGAGGGGTATGTTCGAAGGAGTAGGACATATCGGGGCGACGTCCGATGGCGGTGACAGTGTCTGGGGGTGGCATGGATGACGACGCTATGGGTTGGGGTCATGGTGGTGATGTTGTGGGTTGGAGATGACGGTGGAGCTAGGGTGGTGGCGGAGCTAGGGAAGGGGCAGAGCACACGAGGTAGAAGAGAGGAAAGGAAGAAGGCGGATTAGTCTAGCTTGGGGATGATTTGGGATGTGTCTGGCCTGTCGGGTCCGGCATGGCAGACACGTCCGGGTGTCTCCATATCCACCCCGCTTATGGGTCGGGTTTGAGGGGTACAGGACAGCTTGGGCATTTGGGATGGGTGTGGGGTGTCCGTTGGGTGGCCATTTGTGATCAAGCGGTGACCGGGTTATCTGCGTGGACCTTTGGGGAGGGTTTGATGGGTCCGGTTGTGGATGCTCTTAGAGCATCTCCAGCCGCCCAACAGGCCCCCAAGGCCATTTTTTAGTGTCGGCACCCAAAAATCGGCCCAGTCGCGCCCCCAGGATCTCGTTTATCGCCGGTTTGGGTCGAAATAACAGCTGGCGAACCTGAGCCAAACCCAAGCCCCCGGGGGGCGCCTGGGGCCGCCGGCCAAAGCGAAAAGGCGTGTGGGTCCGCTTTGTCGGTGAAAGAAAGACCTTTTGCCACCGACCCCCCTCCTTGCTTTTCCCCCTCTGTTTCCCTTCATCTCCCCTTCTCCCGCCTTCTCCCTCCATTCTCCTCCCTCTCCCCTCCATCCGGCCGCCATGCTGCGGAAGAAGTACATGGCCCCTCATGCCGCTATTGATGCCAACGCCACCCAGCCGAAGTAGAGGAATCAGAGGGCGCTGCCGTCCAAACCCCCGGGCATGTCAAACGCCGACTGGAAGGCGGAGGTTCAGCGCTGGGTGGCTGTCACCACCGACCGGCAGAACAGGCTCAACGCCAAGAGGGCCCGAGACAGGGCGGCAGCGGCGGCTGCCGTGGCGGAGCAGGCAGATCGCGCAATGGAACAGGCAGAGGTGTCGCGTGCGGGGATGCTGAATCCGCCCCGGCGGCCACGGCCCACATGCTCCTTGGAGCCAGCAGAGTGTCGGGTCGCCGGCTGGTTTCTCGGCGTCTCCACACCCCTGGGGCTGCGCGCCCGCGCCTGGCTACGCCGATGACGCGCACGGCGGGTTCAACCCCAACATCACCTTTCCACATGGCCACCCCGCCCAGCGCACGCCCTCACCCGCGTTCGCCGGCGTCCAGTACCCCCTGTACACCTATTCCCCACCAGCTTACGCATCCTCCCCGCCGCCGCCTCTGCGCCGTGGCGAGCTCTTCTCACAAGCCTCCTCGTCACATCTCGGCAACCCCGATGCGACGGAGACCGACATGGACGACATCATCACGACCGGCTCGGCGGCCGCCGCCTCCCCATGGTTCAATGCCCAAGAAGATACAATGGACCTCAACAGCGACATGGATGATGAGCTCGACTACGGCAAGGAGGAGCCAAAGGAGGAGGAGGAGGAGCCGACGCCTGCTCTGACGAGGAGAGGAAAAAAGAAGAAGCGTGCGGCCAGGACCAGCGAGCCACGCGTCAAGTGGACGTCCAAAGAAGACGAGTGCCTTGCTGAAGCATGGAATGCCGTCTTCCTCGACCCGATCACTGGCACGAACCAGAGCACCGACACGTACTTGGAGCGCGTCAAGTCGGAGTTCGATGAGCGCAAACTGGTCGACCCATACTTCGCCTGCTTCCACATGCAGCGCGGCTCGAAGGCCATGGCGAACCATTGGGGGCTCATCCAAACAGCGTGCAACAAATGGCATGGGATCGTCGAGGAGATCGCGGCTCGCCTGAAGAGCGGCGCCAACATCGAGGGCCAGGTATGCCGCCGGTCTCTCGCTCATTTTTCACCGTGTGTGTCGCCGACACTTGTTCCCTGACGTAGATGGTCCGAATGTTCACCATGTTTCGGCTGGACATCGGCACTGGCCAAGATTTCAAGTACCTCCACGTGTTCTCCCAGATCGAGAAGTGGGCAGAAGTCCAGCGCACCCTCGCCAAGGCCAAGGAGACGTACAAGCCAGACACGCCGACGCCGGCGCGGCCGACAACAAACGGGCCAAGTCGGCGAAGGACGTCGCGTCGGCTACCGCGCGTTTGCAAGAGTCCATCGAGCATTGCATATCGCCGACGCCAAGACTCGGGACGCCCAGAGGGAAGAGAAAACCGAGGCGCGATGGTCGGCGTTGATGACGAACAGCGTCGTCAAGCTCGACCTGCTCTGGACCAATGTCGCCGCGAAGAAGAGGAACACCGACCTGGCTTTCCTGATGGGAGGGGGGGACATGGCGATGATGGACGAGCAGGTCAAGGCGTGGTACCTAGCGGAGCGTGGCCTCATCCTGAACCAGATGACGTCGATGGCGGCGCGAACTCCCACTCCGACCCCAACGCCGCCGCCAAGCCTGAGTGACGCCTCCGTGACGCGAAGCACAGAAGCCTCCCTGACGCCGACCAACCTGCGCACGTGGATTCCCGCCAGTCCGACGTGGAGGCACGACGCCTCCGTTTGATGAATTGCCTACGTGTCCTTCCTTTTGAATGCCGAACTTTTATGTTATTTGGTCGCCGAACTATGGCATGGTGATCGCCAGACTAGTGGCGTTGATCGCCGGACTTGTGGTGTTTATTGGGTAGCAGGAAATGTGAAGTTTGAATTTAAACGTCTCGGAGCCGGCCCCTGGGGGCGTGGCTGGGGCCTAGATCGCCCCCAGGGCCTAAAAAGCGTCGGGCGATGGTTCGAAATAGCGCCGGCCGCTGCGCTGGGGGCCGAACGAGTGGAGATGCTCTTAGTCCTCATGGGTTCTTAGTTCGTTTGGACGTTTGGCTTAGTGCGAGATGTATCCTCTCATGTCGCGCTTGGTGCGCGCTCACCTTAGTGGGCGGGCGCTAGAGCTGTTTTGGAAGGTAATACGAACTAGTTTGGAACCTTGGATGTGGTTTCCCCCTGTTTTTTGTGTTTTTATCGTTTTCTTCAGATTTGTATGTGTTTTATTTGTTTGTTTTCTTTCAGTTTTTTATTCTATTTTTATTTTATATTTATTTTATTTCTATCTTTGAAATACATTGTTGACTTTTTCTAAATACACATTGAACATTTGTCATATGTAGGTTGAATGTTTTTTAGATACATGTGAATATTTTTTTTAATATATGTTGCACATTTTGCAAAGTGCACGTTGAATATCTTTTTAATACACGATGAAATTTTTGAAACATGCCTTCAAATATTTTTCAAAAATGTCATGAACATATTGTTAAAATGTGCAAACGTTTTGGTGTATGTTTATAAGCATTTTTTAAATGGCATAAAAAATTAATACACGGTTAACATTTAAGCACATATTGAACATTTTTCAAAAGTATCATGAATATGATTTTAAAGTGAAATATTATTTTAGTGTTGGGAACATGCATTTAAAGTCATGAATATTTGTTTATACGTCATGAACAATTTTTTTAACATTGCATGAACATTTATAAAAATGTCATGGTTTTTTTCAATGTCATTTTTTTTAAAGTATACCAAGATTTTCCAAATACCGCAAGAAGAAAATTGTAACACTCCCCGATTTTTTCTAACACTCAGTGAATATTTTTTTAATAACTAAACAAAGTAATTTTCCATACGCATATCTGTATTTGGTGCATTTTTCAAATATAAATACAAGTAAAGAAATAGAAAACAGAAAGGGAAAACACTAAGCCTCAATAAAAATATCACTAAACGATCCCTATTGGATCGGCCACTCCAAGCTGCCCTTAGGCAAGCGAAAGCTGCATCTTGCTGCGTGAGGGCTACATCTCGCTTAGTGCAAGATGCAACCTGGCCTTGGCTCCGGCGCGGGCGTTGATATGTCTCGCCTACAGCGAGCCTAGAAAATGTCTCGCTCAAGGCGAGCTCCAGATTAGGCCGGCCCATCGAGCCACTGATCAGAGGATACATGCTATATTCTCGTTTTCCTACTTTATTTTATTTTATTTTGCTTTATTTATATTTTCAGATATTCTATATCAAAAAAACACTTTACATATTTTTTAAAATGTTAATCAAGCATTTAAAAATATTAAATGTGTATAGAA
Source organism: Triticum monococcum (assembly GCA_034509565.1). NCBI lineage: Eukaryota > Viridiplantae > Streptophyta > Magnoliopsida > Poales > Poaceae > Triticum > Triticum monococcum. Next base: position 119,485,337 of record CM067846.1, on the reverse strand, counting down.
AAATGTTTATCATGTACACAATAAATGTATACAAAAAATATACAACCTAAAATGTGTATAAAAATGTTGACCATCTACTTATAAAATGTTAATCCAAGCATTTTAAAAAGTGTTGAACAAGCGTTCGAATTTTTTTGAACTTGTATTTGAAAAACGTCAAATGTGTATATAAAACATGTTGACCGTTTATTTAAAAATATATTAAATTGTATTTAAAAATTTTAAATGTGTATACAAAAAATGCTGAGTATGTAATAAAAATTGTTAAACTTGTCTTTGAAAATATTAAATGTGTGCAGAAAAAATGTTGAGCATGCATTCAAGGAATGTTAAACCTGTCTTTGAAAAATGTTAGGTGAATGTTGACCGTGTATTGAATATATTAAACTTCTCTTTATTTATTTTTAAATGTGCATATAAATATTTTTGGTAATGTATTCAGAAAATGTTAAACTTGTATCTGGTAAATGTCAAATGTTCATTAAAAATGGTGACCATGTATTCAGAAAATGTTAAATTTGTCTTTAAAAAATGTTAAATATGTATGGAAATTTTTGACCATGTATTCAAAGAATGTTAAACTTCTCTTTAACATGTTAATCAAGCATTTGATTCTTTTAAAGTGTATGGAAAAATGATGACTATATATTTTTAAAAATGTTAAATTTATATTGAAAAAAAATTAAACATGTATTATAAAAATGTACTTGACATATACAAAAATGTAGAATGAAACCAAAAGTGACAAAGAATAAATACAGAGAAGAAATAAGAAAATGAAACAAAAAATAAGAAGATGAAAAAAGGAAACAAAAAAACTGATGTAAAGTAAGCAAGAAAGAAATGAAACCGAATAAAAAGAAAAAGAAACTAAAAAGGAAAACCGAGTGAGGACAAAGAAAGAAATAAAGAAAACTAAAGGAAAAAACAAAAAAGAAACAAAGGAAAAAACCCACAAAACAGAGATAGTCGGTGAAAAAACAAAAACAGATTTTTAAAGAGGAATTTGTTAATATCAAGTAGATAATAATTACACCCGGTCTCTGCACCAACAAGATGCCAAAAAATATCCAGGATGCACACAGTCCAAAAAGAAAATAAAAAGAGGAAAAAGGAGAAAAAAGACCCTGCCACGTTGATCAATCATGTGTAGTAGTAGTAGCACTCTAACCACCATCAAAAACAACACCCGGACTAGAAAGAAGGTTCTCCAAAAGTAACGCCTATAGGAAGGAAACAATGGACAAGCATTGTCGTTGTCTGATCAAAGATCGCTGGTTTTCACCTTAGAGAAAGACCGCATTTCCGAAACAATGCCTTCAACAAGGCCACTACCAGACACAACCACTAAAGGTCAGACCTTGGGTTTTCACCCTGAAAATCATGACTTGGTACTCAAAGGAGCACCACCAACAAAGAAATCATCAAATGTTGTTACCCCACTTTTGGAGTCTACTACTACGAGTCACGTACGACCAAGCTCACAGGAAGTCGTGCTCAGTCTGGACGGGAACATATCATGTAAGCCAAGTCTGACCAATTGCGGGTGAATCAAAGTCTTCATCGCATCCAAGACTCCACCTTCGCCACTTGCAGGCTCTCCAATCACACCATTGCATTCTCCGCCTGTGTTGATCCCTTGGAAATCTTGGTGTAGACATGTCCCAAGGTGTCAAAAAAAAAACAAAGCTCTACAATACCTCGGTGAAGCTGGTTATGCTGATGTTGCGAGTGCACACGACTGGCCCCTATCCAATCAAGATGCCCAAAGAGCAACATATACGCCAGTCCTTGTTTTCTTCGAAGGAGAAGTTCGGAACTCGCCGATGGCCAGATCAAAGAGGAGTAACCAAAGGTAGAATGGTGACTTCGTGCGAAGATGACTAGGGGCATGAGAGACTCGTCTTCCCTACCACTCCAACCTGTTACCGCGCCTAAAGGCCCGCCCACGGCCAGAGACCCACCGCTGCCGATAGCCACCATCACCAAGAGGCAGAGCAGCAGCCACCAGCCCTTGCTATCACAGCCCATGCTGCCTATTGACTAGGTTTGGCCGTCGGGCCAAGACATGCTCCACCGTCGTGCAGCCCATCGCGCCGTATTTCCCCGGGTCGCCGCCTCCGCAAGGCACAACCATCAGACCAGAGCGCTGCCACAGGACGGGGCCCCACACCAGCACCGCGCCTCACCATGGAAAAGCCAGACCATGCAGTCCACACACGCATGAGGACGCCAAGGTCCCGCCGCCGCCGACCCAGACGGGCTTTGTCTGGCTGCACCCCGTGGCGACGGCGAGGGAGGAGGAGGGGGGAGACCGGCGACGGGATCTGGGGAGTGATCCTAGCTCAACTGGTTGGGGGAGTGGATGTACAAACCGAACACTTGGATTCAAATCCTCACGAAGACGAATTTAGGTTCCTATTTATTCTTGAGGGTCAGTTTTTCCTGGTACTCATGCATTTATTCTTGAGGACTAGTCTTGGTGTGTAGCCAATTAAAAATCCTGGTACTCATGCTTTAAAGGAGGTGTGCATCCTCATTTGATGCGGAGCTCGTCGAAGTGAAATCCCCCCCCCCCCCCCACACACAAAACTTGGAAAAACAGAAAAGAAAAAGTGGAAATGCGGCTCGTTTCGCCTTAAGTAGTTCCCTACTAGTTTATCATGAATGTGGGTGAAGCCCAGTGGCTTGCGGTCCTTCCAATCAACCAGGGGACCAAGGTTCGAATCCCGCGCGTGCTCTCTTTAGTTCCTATTATTTGAAGTGCCTGTTATTGGGCTGGCCCGTTACTGCAACATTCGACATGAGAGACCCTTCTGTCTTGCTTAATGCGAGATATAGTCACCGTTCTCTAGCGCTTGGTGCGCTCTTGTCCTATAAGGCCGGCCCATTAAACTAGTTTTGGCATGGTTCTACAGAACGGTTTTACAACCTTAGACGTGTTTTCTCTTTTTCCGCATGTTTTGTGCTATGTGACTGATTTCCTTTGGTGTTTTTATCAATACATGTCTATTTGTTCTTAAACACACTTTGTGTATACATGTGATTGTTTTTTCATACATGTTGATCATTGTTTAAAAATATGAGGATTTTTTAAAATAAATATTATGAACATTTTTTGGAACATGTATTTTTTCAAATGCACGTTGAGCATTTTGTCTGAATGGCACGACTAATATTTTAAATTACACAGACTTTACTTACATTGTATAACCATTTTGTAAAAAATGTCACAAAAATATTTATGAAATACGCAAATTTATTTAAAAATGATAAAGACATTTTTTCTTAAATTAGACGGACTTTGCTTTACATTGTGCAAACATTTTTTCAACAATGTGAAGAACATTTTTTTGAAATACACGGAATTTTTTAAAAGTTGCACTAACATATTTATACACTGGATGAATATTTTTTAATGTGTGATTGCCACTTTTAGAAATTTAACTAAATTAAGTTTTAAAATAGTTCAAATACAAACGAAAAAGGACAAAATAAAAATAATAGAAGAACATAAGCTAACAAACATTCTCTACTGGGCCGACCCACTTTATGCTCTGCCTAGCGCGAGGGGATGCTCGCTGTCATAACAAGTGAGGTATAGCCATGCCCCCACCTCCCAGCATGCACCCTCAATGGGGGCGCGACTATGTGTCGCTTGTTAGCATAGGGTCGCCTGCAGGAGCCGTTGTTGGGCCCGCCTAATAACCATGTGGTCGCGTCATGCTGACATCACTAAGTTTACTTGGAGTAATGAGCGACAAAACCCCACTATGTGCAAGCTTGACTCATCCTTTTGCGATAACGATTAGGGCGTTCAATTCAGCACACACATCTTGCATGCCCTACACTCCTCACTCTCCGACCACTGTCCCTGCTGCTTGAAGACACCACCGAACTGAGGGGGCCGCGAACCTTCAAGTTTGAGAACTTTTGGGTCTCCCCGCCGGGGTTCAGTGAGGTGGTATCCAATTCTTTGAACGAGCCCTCTGGGCACTCCGAGCCTTTCCAGGCGCTTCACTATAAGCTCAAGAAGGTTGGCAACCGTCTCTCCTGGTGGAGCCGAAGGCTGTTCTCCTACGCCAAAATCCATCACCATGTCGCTCTATGGATTACCCTTCACTTTGACATTGGACAGGAGCAACCACCCCTATCACTTTGCGGAGGATGATCTCCGCTCTAGACTTAAGAGGAGGGTTATTTTTTTAGCTGTGCTTGAGCATGCACGGAAATAGCAATGCGCGAGAATTTCTATTCTTAAGGAGGTGATGCCAACGCTGAAGGAAATATGCCCTAGAGGCAATAATAAAGTTATTATTTATTTCCTTATTTCATGATAAATGTTTATTATTCATGCTAGAATTGTATTAACCGGAAACATAATACATGTGTGAATACATAGACAAACAGAGTGTCACTAGTATGCCTCTACTTGACTAGCTCGTTGATCAAAGATGGTTATGTTTCCTAACCATAGACATGAGTTGTCATTTGATAAACGGGATCACATCATTAGGAGAATGATGTGATTGACTTGACCCATTCCGTTAGCTTAGCACTTGATCGTTTTAGTTTAATGCTATTGCTTTCTTCATGACTTATACATGTTCCTATGACTATGAGATTATGCAACTCCCGATTACCGGAGGAACACTTTGTGTGCTACCAAACGTCACAACGTAACTGAGTGATTATAAAGGTGCTCTACAGGTGTCTCCAATGGTACTTGTTCAGTTGGCATAGATCGAGATTAGGATTTGTCACTCCGATTGTCGGAGAGGTATCTTTGGGCCCTCTCGGTAATGCACATCACTATAAGCCTTGCAAGCAATGCAACTAATGAGTTAGTTGCCGGATGATGCATTACGAGACGAGTAAAGAGACTTGCCGGTAATGAGATTGAGCTAGGTATTGAGATACCGACGATCGAATCTCGGGCAAGTTGATGACCCACAAGTATAGGGGATCTATCCTAGTCCTTTCGATAAGTAAGACTGTCGAACCCAACGAGGAGCAGAAGGAAATGATAAGCGGTTTCCAGCTAGGTATTCTCTGCAAGTACTGAAATAAGTGGTAACAGATAGTTTTGTGATAGGATAATTTGTAACAAGCAACAAGTAACAAAAGTAAATAAGGTGTAGCAAGGTGGCCCAATCCTTTTTGTAGCAAAGGACAAGACTGGACAAACTCTTATAAGATGTAAAACGCTCCCGAGGACACATGGGAATATCATCAAGCTAGTTTTCATCACGTTCATATGATTCGCGTTCGGTACTTTGATAATTTGGTATGTGGGTGGACCAGTGCTTGGGTGCTGCCCTTACTTGGACAAGCATCCCACTTATGATTAACCTCTATTGCAAGCATCCGCAAATACAACAAAAGTATTAAGGTAAACCTAACCATAGCATGAAACATATGGATCCAAATCAGCCCCTTACGAAGCAACACATAAACTAGGGTTTAAGCTTCTGTCACTCTAGCAACCCATCATCTACTTATTACTTCCCAATGCCTTCCTCTAGGCCCAAATAATGGTGAAGTTTCATGTAGTCGACATTCACATAACACCACTAGAGGGGAGACAACATACATCTCATCAAAATATCGAACGAATACCAAATTCACATGACTACTAATCGCAAGACTTCTCCCATGTCCTCAGGAATAAAAGTAACTACTCACAAAGCATAAGCATGTTCATAATCAGAGGGGTATTAATATACATATATGATCTGAACATATGATCTTCCACCAATTAAACCAACTAGCATAAACTACAAGGAGTAATTAACACTACTAGCAACCTACTAGCACCAATCCCGGACTTGGAGACAAGAATTGGGTATAAGAGATGAACTAGGCTTTTGAGATGAGATGGTGCTGATGAAGATGTTGATGGAGATTGCCCTCTCCCGATGAGAGGAGCGTTGGTGATGACGATGGCGATGATTTCCCCCTTCGGGAGGGAAGTTTCCACGGCAGAACAGCTCCGCCAGAGCCCTAGATTGGTTCCGCCAAGGTTCCGCCTCGTGGCGGTGGAGTTTCGTCCAAGAAGATGGCTTATGATTTTTTCCCATCGAAAGACTCCATATAGCAGAAGATGGCCACCGAAGGGCCACCAGGGGGCCCACGAGGTAGGGGGCGCGCCCCCACCCTCGTGGGCAGGGTGTGGCCCCCCTGGTGAGTTTCTTCTGCTGAGTATTTTTTATATATTTGGAAAAAATCATGCGTGAAGTTTCAGGACTTTTGGAGCTGTGCAGAATAGGTCTCTAATATTTGCTCCTTTTCCAGCCCAGAATCCTAGCTGCCGGCATTCTCCCTCTTTATGTAAACCTTGTAAAATAAGAGAGAATAGGCATAAGTATTGTGACATAATGTGTAATAACAGCCCATAATGCAATAAATATCGATATAAAGCATGATGCAACATGGACGTATCAACTCCCCCAAGCTTAGACCTCGCTTGTCCTCAAGCGAAAAGCCGAAATCGAAAAATATGTCCACATGTTTAGAGATAGAGGTGTCGATAAAAATAAAATACGGACATGAGGGCATCATGACCATTCTTAGAACAGCAACTTATATAATTCTTGTCATATGATCTCTAATGCTAGAGTAATAATTCAATCACAATATAAAGTATGAATCGTAAACTTCATTGAAAACTAACAAACTACAATCTCAGTCATTGAAGCAATTGCAATTTATCATACATAGGAAAGAGTCAATGTATAAGAGCTTTTCAGCAAGTCCACATACTCAACTATCATATAATCTTTCACAATTGCTAACACTCATGCAATACTTATGGGTATGGAGTTTTAATCGGACACAGAGAAAGATAGGGGCTTATAGCTTTGCCTCCCCACATTTTACCTCAAGGGTAATGTCAACAGTCATAGTTCATGAAAACTCACATCCAATTAGCCATATATACTAGGATCTTTCCAACATATTGTGCTTGCCAAAGGATAAAATGTAAAAAGGAAGGGTGAAGGTCACCATGACTCTTACGCAATGTAGGAGATAAAATTAAAAGGTAGGCCCTTCGCAGAGGGAAGCAGAGGTTGTCATGCGCTTTTATGGTTGGATGCACAAAATCTTAATGCGAAAGAACGTCACCTTATATTGCCACTTGTGATATGGACCTTTATTATGCACTCTGTCGCTTTTATTACTTCCACATCACACGATCGTATAAAGCTTATTTTCACCCACGCTAACAAGTCATACATATTTAGAGAGCAATTTTTATTGCTTGCACCGATGACAACTTACTTGAAGGATCTTATTCAATCCATAGGTAGGTATAGTGGACTCTCATGGCAAGACTGGTTTAAGGGTATTTGGAAGCACACGTAGTATCTCTACTTGGTGCAATGAATTTGGCTAGCATGAGGGGGAAAGGCAAGCTCATCATGTTGGAAGATCCAAGACAATATAATTTATCTCAGATGTAAGAAAACATAACCCATTACATTGTCTTCCTTGTCCAATGTCAACTCTTTAGCATGTCATATTTTAATGAGTGCTCATAATCATAAATGATGTCCAAGATAGTATATTTATATGTGAATACCTCTCTTTCTTTATTACTTCCTATTAATTGCAACGATGACCAAAACTGTGTTTGTTAACTCTCAACAACTTTTATTCATCATACTCTTTCTATGTGAGCTCATTACTCTCCATAAGACTCATATGATCTCTTTGTTTCTTTTTATTTCTTTCTCTTTTCTTTTATTCCTTTAGGATCATGGAAAAATAATCAAGCCCTTGACTCAACACTAATCTTTATTATATACCTCACAGACTCGATTACATAGAAGGATAATAAAGCAAAACTCACGACTAGATCATACTAAGAACTTTTATTCTACTAGATCAAGATATTAGCAAAAGGATCGAACTAAGAAAACGGTAAAGATAAAAGTGATGGTGATACGATACCGGGGCACTCGCCCAAGCTAGGCAGTTGCCAAGTGGAGTGCCCATACCAGATACTCAATTCTTCTTTGTTGGTGGAGACGGTGGTGATTTTGTTGATGGCGTAGGCTTCTTCCTTAGTTTGCGTTTGAGGACAGAATTTTGGTCCCTTAGGTCCTCGATCTCCTGCTCCAAGCTCAGTATCTTTTTGCATAGTTCCTGTTTGTTCTCCTGCAAGAGGCGAAAAGGGATAAACTCGACCTTAGGTTTCTTTACCCTATCCGGGAGACTTGACTTTTTGAACTCCACATGCATGTCCCCAGGTTGAGGTAGTGGGACATCATCTTCATCTGAGCTCGTCTCCTCCTTTCCCTTGGGTTTATAGTCCTCTTGTTCTTCCGTAGTCCAACCACAGTGCTCTACATCCCCTTAGACCTTAGGATCTGCGAGGTAATCAACCACATAGCTTCCTCCTTCCGAATCCTGGGACGACATGTTGCTCTGTCTGCAGCAGGACAGCTCAAAATAAAAACAGAAGATTTTTGCGTGATACAGGAGTCAAAACCCCCGGGAGATTATATAATGAATTTTACCGACCAAAATATGTGTCGTGTAAGAAAACGGAGTCCGGAGAGCACACGAGGTGCCCACGAGGTAGGGGGCGCACCCAGTAGGGTAGGGCGCGCCCTACACCCTCATGGAGCCCTCGTGTCCTTCCCGGACTGCTGCTTAATTTTCTATTTTTCTAAATATTCCAAAACGGAGAAATATTGCCTTAAAAACTGTTTTGGAGTCGCTTTACTTACCGTACCACGTACCTATTACTTTTCGGAGTCTGAAACGTTCCGGAAAGTGTCCCTTATGTATTCCTCCAGGGTTACAGTTTCAATAACATAGGTTTCAACATTTATGGGATTACCTGAGATACAGTGTTTGATTCTTTGACCGTTCACCACCTTCGGGTTTGTGCCTTCGAAGTTGTTGATTTTTATGGCACCGGAACGGTAGACCTCCTCGATAACGTAAGGACCTTCCCATTTAGAGAGAAGCTTTCCTACAAAAAAATCTTAAACGAGAGTTGTATAGCAATACATAATCACCTACATTAAACTCATGCTTTTGTATCCTTTTATCATGCCATCTTTTAACTTTTTCCTTAAACAACTTGGCATTTTCGTAGGCTTGGGTTCTCCATTCATCAAGTGAGCTAATATCAAATAACCTCTTCTCACCGGCAAGTTTAAAATCATAATTAAGTTCTTTAATAGGCCCAATAAGCCTTGTGTTCTAGTTCGAGAGGTAAGTGACATGCTTTTCCATAGACCATTTTATACGGAGACATACCCATAGGGTTTTTATATGCAGTTCTATAGGCCCATAATGCATCATCTAGTTTCTTGGACCAATTCTTTCTAGACCTATTAACAGTCTTTTGCAAAATTAATTTAAGTTCTCTATTACTCAATTCTACTTGACAACTAGACTGAGGATGGTAAGGAGATGCAATTCTATGATTAACATCATGTTTAGCAAGCATTTTATGGAAAGCACCATGAATAAAATGTGAACCACCATCAGTCATTTAATATCTAGGGACCCCAAATCTTGGAAAAATAACTTCTTTAAGCATTTTAATAGAAGTGTTATGATCAGCACTACTAGTTGGAATAGCTTCTACCCATTTAGTAATGTAATCAACAGCAACTAAAATATGTGTATAACCATTAGAGGAAGGAAAGGGTCCCATATAGTCAAAGCCCCAAACATCAAATGGTTCAATAACAAGTGAATAGTTCATAGGCATTTCTTGACGTCTACTAATATTACCAATTCTTTGACATTCATCACAAGATAAGACAAACTTACGGGCATCCTTGAAGAGAGTGGGCCAATAAAAACCAGATTGCAGTACCTTATGTGCAGTTCTATCTCCAGCATGGTGTCCCCCATAAGCTTCGGAGTGACACTTACGTAGGATCTGTTCCTGTTCATGCTTAGGTACACAACGTCTAATAACACCATCCACTCCTTCTTTATAAAGATGTGGGTCATCCCAAAAGTAATGCCTCAAATCATAGAAGAACTTTTTCTTTTGCTGGTATGTGAAACTAGGTGGTATAAACTTAGCAACAATGTAATTAGCATAATTAGCATACCATGGAGCAGTATGAGAAGCATTTATGACATTTAATTGCTCATTAGGAAAGCTATCATCAATAGGTAGTGGGTCATCAAGCACATTTTCCAACCTAGACAAGTTGTCTGCAACGGGGTTCTCAGCTCCTTTTCTATCAACAATATGCAAATCAAATTCTTGTAGGAAGAGAACCCATCTAATAAGTCTAGGTTTAGCATCTTTCTTTTCCATAAGATATTTAATAGCAGCATGATCAGTGTGAATAGTTACTTTAGAATCAACAATATAAGGTCTAAACTTATCACAAGCAAATACAACTGCTAAGAATTCTTTTTCAGTAGTAGCATAATTTCTTTGAGCATTGTCTAGAGTTTTACTAGCATATTGAATAACATTTAGTTTCTTATCAACTCTTTGTCCTAGAACAGCACCTACAGCATAATCACTAGCATCACACATAATTTCAAAGGGTAAATTCCAATCAGGTGGCTGAACAATAGGTGCAGAGATCAATGCCTTCTTAAGTATTTCAAATGCTTCTACACAATCATCATAAAAAACAAATGGTATATCTTTTTGTAATAAATTAGTCAGAGGCCGAGAGATTTTTGAGAAGTCCTTAATGAACCTCCTATAAAAACCGGCATGACCAAGGAAACTTCTTATGCCTTTGATGTCCTTGGGACATGGCATCTTTTCAATAGCATCAACCTTGGCTTTATCAACTTCGATACCTCTTTCAGAAACTTTATGCCCTAAGACAATACCTTCATTAACCATAAAGTGGCACTTTCCCAATTCAAGACAAGATTAGTTTCTTCACATCTCTGCAAAACTCGATCAAGGTTGCTCAAGCAATCATCAAAAGAAGATCCATAGACAGAAAAGTCGTCCATGAAAACCTCACAAATCTTTTCACAAAAGTCAGAGAATATAGCCATCATGCATCTTTGAAAGGTAGCAGGTGCATTACATAGACCAAAAGGCATATGTCTATAAGAAAAAGTACCAAAAGGGCATGTAAAAGTAGTCTTTGATTGATCTTTGGCTAACATAGGTATTTGAGAGAAACCAGAGTAACCATCTAGAAAGCAATAATGTGTATGTTTGGATAATCTTTCTAGCATTTGATTGATAAAAGGTAAGGGGTAATGATCCTTTTTAGTAGCCTTATTTAATTTGCGGAAATCAATTACCATCCTATAACCTGTAATATTTCTTTGAGGAATAAATTCATCTTTATCATTAGGAACAACAGTAATACCTCCCCTTTTAGGGACACAATGGACAGGACTTACCCACAGGCTATCAGCAACGGGATAAATTATACCTACCTCAAGGAGCTTTAGTATCTCCTTTCTTACCACTTCTTTCATTTTAGGATTCAACCGGCGTTGATGATCACGAATTGGTTTAGCATCTTCTTCCAAATTAATTTTATGTTGACATAGAGTGGGACTAATGCCCTTAAGATCATCAAGAGTATACCCAATAGCAGCACCGTGCTTCTTCAGAGTTTTCAATAATCTCTCTTCCTCATGCTCTGAAAGGTTAGCACTAATAATAACAGGATATATCTTTTTCTCATCAAGATAAGCATATTTAAGAGTATCAGGTAACGGTTTAAGCTGAAACACGGGATCACCCTTGGGTGGAGGAGGATCCCCTAGAATTTCAACAGGTAAATTATTTTTCAGAATAGGTTCTTGTTTAAAGAATACTTCATCTAACTCCCTTCTTTCATTCATAAACATGTCATTTTCATGGTCTAGCAAATATTGTTCTAAAGGATCACTAGGAGGTACGGCAATAGAAGCAAGACCAATAATTTCATCCTTACTAGGTAATTCTTCTTCACGGTGTTGTCTACTAAATTTAGAAAAATTAAATTCATGAGTCATATCATCTAAACCGATAGTAACAACACCTCTTTTGCAATCTATGGTAGCATTAACAGTATTTAAGAAGGGTCTACCAAATATAATGGGACAAAGGCTATCTTGTGGGGAACCAAGAACAAGAAAATCAGCAGGATATCTAGTTTTCCCACACAAGACTTCAACATATCTAACAATTCCCATTGGTGAAATAGTATCTCTATTGGCAAGTTTAATTGTGACATCAATATCTTCTATTTCAGCAGGTGCAATATCATGCATAACTTCTTGGTATAAGGAATAAGGTATTGCACTAACACTAGCACCCATGTCACATAAGCCATGATAACAATGATCTCCTATTTTAACAGAAATAACAGGCATGCCTACCACAGGTCTAGGTTTATCTTTATCACAGGGTTTAGCAATTCTAGCAGTTTCATTACAGAAATAAATAGCATGCCCATCAATATTATCAGACAAGAGATCTTTAACAATAGCAATATTAGGTTCAACTTTAACTTGCTCAGGAGGTGTATATGTTTTAATATTGCTTTTACGGACTACAGTTGAAGCTTTAGCATGATCCTTTATCCTAACAGGGAAAGGTGGTTTCTCAACATAAGAAGTAGGAACAATAGGATCATTATAAGTGATAGTCTTTTCTTCAACTTTAATAGGTGCAGCTACTTTTACTTCTATGGGAGGATGATATTTAAACCACTTCTCCTTGGGGAGATCAACATAGGTAGCAAAAGATTCACATAAAGAAGCTACTATCTCAGAGTCAAGTCCATATTTAGTGCTAAATTTATGGAAAACATCGGTATCCATAAAAGATTTAACACAATCAAAACTAGGTGTCATACCTAACTCCTTACTATTGTCGAGGTCCCAATCTTTAGAGTTGCGTTTAATTATTTCCCATAAATTCCATTTGAATTCAATAGTCTTCATCATAAAAGAGCCAACACAAGAAGTATCAAGCATGGTGCGATTGTTACCAGAAAGTCGAACATAAAATTTTTGAATAATCATTTCTCTTGAGAGCTCATGAATGGGGCATGAATATAACATTGATTTAAGCCTCCCCCAAGCTTGAGCGATGCTTTCTCCTTCGCGAGGCCAAAAATTATATGTATATAATTGCGATCACGATGAACAAGATGCATAGGATAAAACTTCTGATGAAATTCCAATTTCAATCGTTTGTAATTCCAAGACCTCATATCATCACATAGCCTATACCATGTCGATGCATCTCCCCTCAAAGATAAAGGGAAGACCTTCTTCTTAACAACATCTCCGGGTACACCTGCAAGCTTAAATAATCCACATATATCAGATGTTCATCAGGATGTTTTGTTCCATCTCCTAAAAAAGGATTAGCTAGCAATTTTTCTATCATACCCGCAGGAACTTCAAAGCAAGGATTTTCATTTTCAGTAGGTTCAATAGGTTGAGGAGCAACTCTTTGCTCTACTGGTCGGGGTGAAGATACCCCGAACAAGCCCCTCGTAGGATTACTTTCCATAGTAACAAGTGACAGTAAATTTCAGCACACTATATAAATTTTTCCTTACCAAAGGCGCTTCACTCCCCAGCAACGGCGCCAGAAAAGAGTCTTGATGACCCACAAGTATAGGGGATCTATCGTGGTCCTTTCGATAAGTAAGAGTGTCGAACCCAACGAGGAGCAGAAGGAAATGATAAGCGGTTTCCAGCAAGGTATTCTCTGCAAGTACTGAAATAAGTGGTAACAGATAGTTTTGTGATAGGATAATTTGTAACAAGCAACAAGTAACAAAAGTAAATAAGGTGCAGCAAGGTGGCCCAATACTTTTTGTAGCAAAGGACAAGCCTGGACAAACTCTTATAAGATGTAAAGCGCTCCCGAGGACACACGGGAATATCGTCAAGCCAGTTTTCATCACGTTCATATGATTCGCGTTCGGTACTTTGATAATTTGGTATGTGGGTCGACCTGTGCTTGGGTGCTGCCCTTACTTGGACAAGCATCCCACTTATGATTAACCTCTATTGCAAGCATCCGCAAATACAACAAAAGTATTAAGGTAAACCTAACCATAGCATGAAACATATGGATCCAAATCAGCCCCTTACGAAGCAACGCATAAACTAGGGTTTAAGCTTCTATCACTCTAGCAACCCATCATCTACTTATTACTTCCCAATGCCTTCATCTAGGCCCAAATAATGGTGAAGTGTCATGTAGTCGATGTTCACATAACACCACTAGAGGAGAGACAACATACATCTCATCAAAATATCGAACGAATACCAAATTCACATGACCACTAATAGCAAGACTTCTCCCATGTCCTCAGGAACAAAAGTAAATACTCACAAAGCATAAACATGTTCATAATCAGAGGGGTATTAATATGCATATAGGATCTGAACATATGATCTTCCACCAATTAAACCAACTAGCATCAACTACAAGGAGTAATTAACACTACTAGCAACCTACTAGCACCAATCCCGGACTTGGAGACAAGAATTGGGTACAAGAGATGAACTAGGGTTTTGAGATGAGATGGTGCTGATGAAGATGTTGATGGAGATTGCCCTCTCCCGATGAGAGGAGCGTTGGTGATGACGATGGCGATGATTTCCCCCTTCGAGACGGAAGTTTCCACGGCAGAACAGCTCCGCCAGAGCCCTAGATTGGTTCCGCCAAGGTTCCACCTCGTGGCGGCGGAGTTTCGTCCGAGAAGATGGCTTATGATTTTTTCCCATCGAAAGACTCCATATAGCAGAAGATGGCCACCGGAGGGCCACCAGGGGGCCCACGAGGTAGGGGGCGCGCCCCCCACCCTCGTGGGCAGGGTGTGGCCCCCTGGTGAGTTTCTTCTGCTGAGTATTTTTTATATATTTGGAAAACATCATCCGTGAAGTTTCAGAATTTTGGATCTGTGCAGAATAGGTCTCTAATATTTGCTCCTTTTCCAGCCCAGAATCCCAGCTGCCGGCATTCTCCCTCTTTATGTAAACCTTGTAAAATAAGAGAGAGTAGGCATAGGTATTGTGACATAATGTGTAATAACAGCCCATAATGCAATAAATATTGATATAAAATCATGATGCAAAATGGACGTATCACAAGTAACATACCGATGACAAAGGGAACAACGTATGTTGTTATGCGGTTTGATCGATAAAGATCTTCGTAGAATATGTAGGAGCCAATATGAACATCCAGGTTCCTCTATTGGTTATTGACCGGAGACGTGTCTCTGTCATGTCTACATAGTTCTCGAACCCGTAGGGTCCGCACGCTTAACGTTCGGTGACGATCGGTATTATGAGTTTATGTTATTTGATGTACCGAAGGTAGTTCGGACTCCCAGATGTGATCACGGACATGACAAGGAGTCTCAAAATGGTCTAGACATAAAGATTGATATATTGGACGACTATATTCGGATACGGGAAGTGTTCCGGGTGATTTCTGAGAAAACCGGAATGCCGGAGGGTTACCGGAACACCCTCGGGAGAAATAATGGGCCACATGGGCCTTAGTGGAGAGAGAGAGGGCCGGCAAGGGTAGGCCACGCGCCCCCTCCCCCTCTGGTCCGGATTGGACTAGGGAAGGGGGCGGCGCCCCCCTTTCCTTCTCCCTCTCCTCCTTCCTTTCCCCCTCCTAGTAGGAGTAGGAAAGGGGAGTCCTACTCCTACTAGGAGGAGGACTCCTCCTCCTGGCGCGCCCTGCAAGGGCCGGCCGGCCTCCCCCCTTGCTCCTTTATATATGGGGACAGGGGGCACCCTAGGACACACAAGTTGATTGTTCCAAGCCATGTGCGTGGCCCCCCTCCACCATAATCCACCTCTATCATATCGTAGCGGTGCTTAGGCGAAGCCGTGCATCGGTAGCAACATCATCACCGTCATCACGCCGTCATGCTGACGGAACTCTCCTGTGAAGCTATGCTGGATCGAAGTTCGTGGGACATCATCGAGTTGAACGTGTGCTGAACTTGGAGGTGTCATACATTTGGTACTTGGATTGGTCGGATCGTGAAGACGTACGACTACATCAACCGCGTTCTCATAACGCTTCCGCTTACGGTCTACGAGGGTACGTGGATGATACTCTTCCCTCTCGTTGCTATGCATCACCATGATCTTGCGTGTGCGTAGGAAAATTTTGAAAATACTACGTTCCCCAACAGTTGCATCCAAGTCAGGTTTATGCGTAGATGTTATATGCACGAGTAGAACACAAGTGAGTTGTGGGAGACACAAGTCATACTGCTTACCAGCATGTCATACTTTGGTTCAGCGGTATTGTTGGATGAAGCGGCCCGGACCGACATTACGCGTACGCTTACGCGAGACTAGTTCTACCGACGTGCTTTGCACACAAGTGGCTGGCGGGTGTCAATTTCTCCAACATTAGTTGAACCGAGTGTGACTACGCCTAGTCCTTGTTGAAGGTTAAAACTGCACTAACCTGACGAAATATCGTTGTGGTTTTGATGCGTAGGTAAGAACGGTTCTTGCTCAGCCCGTAGCAGCCACGTAAAACTTGCAACAAGTAGAGGACGTCTAACTTGTTTTTGCAGGGCATGTTGTGATGTGATATGGTCAAGGCATGATGCTATATTTTATTGTATGAGATGATCATGTTTTGTAACGGAGTTATTTGCAACTGGCAGGAGCCATATGGTTGTCGCTTTATTGTATGCAATGCAATCGCCATGTAATTGCTTTACTTTATCACTAAACGGTAGCGATAGTCGTAGAAGCAATATTTGGTGAGACGACAACGATGCTACGATGGAGATCAAGGTGTCGTGCTGGTGATGATGGTGATCATGACAGTGCTTTGGAGATGGAGATCAAAGGCACAAGATGGTGATGGCCATATCATATCACTTATATTGATTGCATGTGATGTTTATCCTTTATGCATCTCATTCTGCTTGATTGACGGTAGCATTATAAGATGATCTCTCACTAAATTTCAAGGTACAAGTGTTCTCCCTGAGTATGCACCGTTGCCAAAGTTCGTCGTGCCGAGACACCATGTGATGATCGGGTATGATAAGCTCTACGTTCACATACAACGGGTGCAAGCCAGTTTTGCACATGCGGAAATACTCGGGTTAAACTTGATGAGCCTAGCATATGCAGATATGGCATCGGAACACTAAGACCGAAAGGTCAAGCGTGAATCATATAGTAGATATGATCAACATAGTGATGCTCACCATTGAAAACTACTCCATTTCACGTGATGATCAGTCATGGTTTAGTTGATTTGGATCACGTGATCACTTAGATGATTAGAGGGATGTCTATCTAAGTGGGAGTTCTTAAATATGATTAATTGAACTTTAATTTATCATGAACTTAGTACCTGATAGTATTTTGCTTGTCTATGTTGTTGTAGATAGATGGCCCGTGCTGTTGTTCCGTTGAATTTTAATGCGTTCCTTGAGAAAGCAAAGTTGAAAGATGATGGTAGCAATTACACGGACCGGGTCCGTAACTTGAGGATTATCCTCATTGCTGCACAAAAGAATTACGTCCTGGAAGCAACGCTAGGTGCCAAACCCGCTGCGGAAGCAACACCAGATGTTATGAATGTCTGGCAGAGCAAAGCTGATGACTACTCGGTAGTTCAGTGTGCCATGCTTTATGACTTAGAACCGGGACTTCAACGACGTTTTTAACGTCATGGAGCATATGAGATGTTCTAGGAGTTCAAGTTAATATTTCAAGCAAATGCCCGGATTGAGAGATATGAAGTCTCCAATAAGTTCTACAGCTACAAGATGGAGGGGAATAGTTCTGTCAGCGAACATATACTCAGAATGTTTGGGTACCATAACCACTTGACTCAACTGGGAGTTAATCTTCTGGTTGATAGTGTCATTGACAGAGTTCTTCAATCACTGCCAGCAAGCTATAAGAGCTTCATGATGAACTATAATATGCAAGGGATGGATAAGACGATTCCCGATCTCTTCGCAATGCTAAAAGCTGCAGAGGTAGAAATCAAGAAGGAGCATCAAGTGTTGATGGTCAACAAGACCACCAGTTTCAAGAAAAAGGGTAAAGGGAAGAAAAAGGGAACTTCAAGAAGAACATCAAACAAGTTGCTGCTCAAGAGAAGAAACCAAAGTCTGGACCTAAGCCTGAGACTGAGTGTTTCTACTGCAAAGGGACTGGTCACTGGAAGCGGAACTGCCCCAAGTATTTGGCAGATAAGAAGGATGGCAAGGTGAACAAAGGTATATGTCATATACATGTTATTGATGTGTACCTTACTAAAGCTCGCAGTAGCACCTGGGTATTTGATACTGGTTCTGTTGCTAATATTTGCAACTCAAAACAAGGACTAAGGATTAAGCGAAGATTGGCTAAGGACGACGTGACGATGCGCATGGGAAATGGTTCCAAAGTCGATGTGATCGCCGTCGGCACGCTACCTCTACATCTACCTTTGGGATTAGTTTTAGACCTGAATAATTGTTATTTTGTGCCAGCATTGAGCATGAACATTATATCTGGATCTTGTTTGATGTGAGACGGTTATTCATTTAAATCAGAGAATAATGGTTGTTCTATTTATATGAGTAATATCTTTTATGGTCATGCACCCTTGAAGAGTGGTGTATTTTTAATGAATCTCGATAGTAGTGATACACATATTCATAATGTTGAAGCCAAAAGATGCAGAGTTGATAATGATAGTGCAACTTATTTGTGGCACTGCTGTTTAGGTCATATTGGTGTAAAGCACATGAAGAAACTCCATTCTGATGGACTTTTGGAATCACTTGATTATGAATCACTTGGTACTTGCGAACCATGCCTCATGGGCAAGATGACTAAAACGCCATTCTCTGGAACTATGGAGCGAGCAACAGACTCATTGGAAATCATACATACTGATGTATGTGGTCCGATGAATGTTGAGGCTCGCGACTGGTATAGTTATTTTCTCACCTTCACTGATGATTTGAGAAGATATGGGTATATCTATTTGATGAAACATAAGTCTGAAACATTTGAAAAGTTCAAAGAATTTCAGAGTGAAGTGGAAAATCATCGTAACAAGAAAATAAAGTTTCTACAATCTGATCGTGGAGGAGAATATTTTAGTTACAAGTTTGGTCTTCATTTGAAACAATGCAGAATAGTTTCGCAACTCACGCCACCTGGAACACCACAGCGTAATGGTGTGTCCGAACGTCGTAATCGTACTTTACTAGATATGGTGCGATCTATGATGTCTCTTACTGATTTACCGCTATCGTTTTGGGGTTATGCTTTAGAGACAGTTGCATTCATGTTAAATAGGGCACCATCTAAATCTATTGAGATGGCGCCTTATGAACTATGGTTTGACAAGAAACCAAATTTGTCGTTTCTTAAAGTTTGGGGCTGCGATGCTTATGTGAAAAAGCTTCAACCTGATGAGCTTGAATCTAAATCGGAGAAATGTGTCTTTGTAGGATACCCAAAGGAGGCTGTTGAGTACACCTTCTATCACACATCCAAAGGCAAGACATTTATTGCTAAGAATGGATCCTTTCTAGAGAAGTAGTTTATCTCGAAAGAAGTGAGTGGGAGGAAATTAGAACTTGATGAGGTAACTGTACCTGCTCCCTTATTGGAAAGTAGTCCATCATAGAAACCGGTTCCTGTGACACCTACACCAATTAGTGAGGAAGCCAATGATGACGATCATGAAACTTCAGATCAAGTTACTACCGAACCTCGTAGGTCAACCAGAGTAAGATCCGCACCAGAGTGGTACGGTAATCGGTAATCCTGTTCTGGAGGTCATGTTACTTGACCATGACGAACCTACAAACTATGAGGAAGCGATGATGAGCCCAGATTCTACAAAATGGCTTGAGGCCATGAAATCTGAGATGGGATCCATGTATGAGAACAAAGTGTGGACTTTGGTTGACTTTCCCAATGATCAACAAGCCATCGAGAATAAATGGATCTTCAAGAAGAAGACTAACGCTGACGGTAACGTTACTGTCTACAAAGCTCGACTTGTTGCGAAAGGTTTTCGACAAGTTCAAGGAGTTGACTACGATGAGACCTTCTCACCCGTAGCAATGCTTAAGTCCGTCCGGATCATGTTAGCAATTGCCGTATTTTATGATTATGAAATTTGGCAAATGGATGTGAAGACTGCATTCCTGAATGAATTTCTGGAAGAAGAGTTGTATATGATGCAACCTGAAGGTTTTATTGATCCAATGGGTGCTAACAAAGTGTGCAAGCTCCAGTGATCCATTTATGGACTAGTGCAAGCCTCTCGGAGTTGGAATAAATGTTTTGATAGTGTCATCAAAGCATATGGTTTTATACAGACTATGTGATCAAAGCATATGGTTTTATACAGAGTTTTGGAGAAGCCTGTATTTACAAGAAAGTGAGTGGGATCTCTGTAGCATTTCTAATATTATATGTGGATGACATATTGTTGATTGGAAATGATATAGAATTTCCGGATACCATAAAAGGATACTTGAATAACATTTTTTTCAATGAAAGACCTCGGTGAAGCTGCTTATATATTGGGCATCAAGATCTATAGAGATAGATCAAGACACTTAATTGGATTTTTCACAAAGCACATACCTTGATAAAGTTTTGAAGAAGTTCAAAATGGATCAAGCTAAGAAAGGGTTCTTGCCTGTGTTACAAGGTATGAAGTTGAGTAAGACTCAATGCCCGACCACTGCAGAAGATAGAGAGAAAATGAAAAGTGTTCCCTATGCTTCAGCCATAGGCTCTATCATGTATGCAATGCTGTGTACCAGACCTGATGTGTGCCTTGCTATTAGTTTAGCAGGGAGGTACCAAAGTAATCCAGGAGTGGATCACTGGACAACATTCAAGAACATCCTGAAATACCTGAAAAGAACTAAGGTTATGTTTCTCATTTATGGAGGTGATAAAGAGCTCGTCGTAAATGGTTACGTCGATGCAAGCTTTGACACTGATCCGGACGATTCTAAATCGCAAACCGGATACGTGTTTATATTGAACGGTGGAGCCGTCAGTTGGAGCAGTTCTAAACAAAGCGTCATGGCGGGATCTACGTGTGAAGCGGAGTACATAGCTTTTTCGGAAGCAGCAAATGAAGGAGTCTGGACGAAGGAGTTCATATCTGATCTATGTGTCATACCTAGTGCATCGGGTCCAATGAAAATCTTTTGTGACAATACTGGTGCAATTGCCTTGGCAAAGGAATCCATATTTCACAAGAGAACCAAACACATCAAGAGACGCTTCAATTCCATCCGCGATCAAGTCCAGATGGGAGACATAGAGATTTGCAAGATACATACGGATCTGAATGTTGCAGACCCATTGACTAAGCCTCTCTCATGAGCAAAACATGATCAACACCAAGGCTCCATGGTTGTTAGAATCATTACTGTGTAATCTAGATTATTGACTCTAGTGCAAGTGGCAGACTGAAGGTAATATGCCCTAGAGGCAATAATAAAGTTATTATTTATTTCCTTATTTCATGATAAATGTTTATTATTCATGCTAGAATTGTATTAACCGGAAACATAATACACGTGTGAATACATAGACAAACAGAGTGTCACTAGTATGCCTCTACTTGACTAGCTCGTTGATCAAAGATGGTTATGTTTCCTAACCATAGACATGAGTTTTCATTTGATAAACGGGATAACATCATTAGGAGAATGATGTGATTGACTTGACCCATTCCGTTAGCTTAGCACTTCATCGTTTTAGTTTACTGCTATTGCTTTCTTCATGACATATACATGTTCCTATGACTATAAGATTATGCAACTCCCGATTACCGGAGGAACACTTTGTGTGCTACCAAACGTCACAATGTAACCGGGTGATTATAAAGGTGCTCTATGTTACGTCTCCAACGTATCTATAATTTTTGATTGTTCCATGCTATATTATATTTTGTTTTGGACATTATTGGGCTTTATTATACACTTTTATATTATTTTCGGGACTAACCTATTAACCGGAGGCCCAACCCAGAATTGCTGTTTTTTGCCTATTTCAGAGCTTCGTAGAAAAAGAATATCAAACGGAGTCCAAACGGAATGAAACCTTCGGTAACATGATTTTCGGAACGAACAAGATCCAGAGGACTTGGACCCTACGTCAAGACATCAACCAGGAGGCCACGAGGTAGGGGGCGCACCTACCCCCCCCCCCCCCAAGCGCGCCCTCCACCCTCGTGGGCCCCCTGTTGCTCCACCGACACACTCCTTCCTCCTATATATACCTACGTACCCCCAAACTACCAGATACGGAGCCAAAACCCTAATTCCACCGCCGTAACTTTCTGTATCCACGAGATCCCATCTTGGGGCCTTTTCCGGAGCTCCGCCGGAGGGGGCATCGATCACGGAGGGCTTCTACACCAACACCATAGCCTCTCCGATGAAGTGTGAGTAGTTTACTTCAGACCTGCGGGTCCATGAGAGAGAGAGAGAGGGCCGTCTAGGGCAGGCCGCGCGCCCCCTCCCCCTCTGGTCCGAATCGGACTAGGGTAGGGGGGCGGCGCCCTCCTTTCCTTCTCCCTCTCCTCCTTCCTTTCCCCCTCCTAGTAGGAGTAGGAAAGGGGAGTCCTACTCCTACTAGGAGGAGGACTCCTCCTCCTGGCGCGCCCTGCAAGGGCCGGCCGGCCTCCCCCTTGCTCCTTTATATACGGGGGCAGGGGGCACCCTAGGACACACAAGTTGATTGTTCCAAGTTGTGTGCAGTGCCCCCCTCCACCATAATCCACCTCGATCATATCGTAGCGGTGCTTAGGCGAAGCCCTGCGTCGGTAGCAACATCATCACCGTCATCACGCCGTCGTGCTGACGGAACTCTCATGTGAAGCTCTGCTGGATCGGAGTTCGTGGGACGTCATCGAGCTGAACGTGTGCTGAACTCGGAGGTGCCGTACGTTCGGTACTTGGATCGGTCGGATCATGAAGATGTGCGACTACATCAACCGCGTTCTCATAACGCTTCCGCTTATGGTCTACGAGGGTGCGTGGATGATACTCTTACCTCTCGTTGCTATGCATCACCATGATCTTGCGTGTGCATAGGAAAATTTTGAAATTACCACGTTCCCCAACAAACACTACTTCCATCGTCATGTCAACGCGAGACATATAAAAAATCACATCCATTGGGTAAAACATAACCATGGTTGGGTCACTAAGCACGCACAATGAGAACATAGTTCACGTTCATGTCTTTGATATTATGGGCAAAGGTGGGGCTTTGGTTGATGACTTCAAATGAGTTGAGCTTGATATGGACCCCCAAGACTTGACGTCTCTTGGGGAGCCCATCTCAGAGTAAGAGGCTAGGGATGCCATTAACCAAATACCAAGCGACAAGGCATCGAGGCTGGACGGTTTCACCGATCCCTTTTTCAAGAAGTGTTGGGGCATTATCAAAGTCAACATCATGAGGGTGATATCCTCTTTTTGCAAGCTGTGGACGGTTAACTAGCTCAACTCCGCAATTGTTGTTCTTCTCTCTAAGAAGGAGTGGGTCGAGGATATCACCAACTACTGCCCCATCAATTTTATTCATGTGGTGGCCAAACTCATTGCCAAAATCCTCGCCTCAAGGCTTGTCGGATACATGCACATGCTTGTTTCGCATGCCCAAAATTCTTTTAGCGAAACAAGAAGCATCCACGATAACTTCATGTATGTGAGAAACCTTGCACGTCGGCTTCATAAATTCAATACTCCCACGCTGCTTTTCAAGATGAACATACAAAAGACATTTGACTCTGTGAGATGGGAATATCTCCCGGACCTCCTCCAATAGAGGGTATTTCCAAGCATCTTTTGTTCCTGGGTCTCTGCGCTGCTTTGCTCCTCCTCGTACTGCATCTTGTTAAATGGTATTACCGGCAAACCTATTATGCACGAGCAGGGTCTACGATAGGGAACCCACTGCCCCCTTGCTTTTCGTCATTACCATCGACCCGCTCCAAAAGATCCTTCAGGTGGCTACCATTGGAGGGTTGTCACAGTAAGTTTGTAGACGTGTCGTTGCCCTTCTTGCATACCTCTATGTAGATGATGTCGTGGTTTTCCTGGCGCTCATCAAAGACAACATTGACAATCTCTCCCACATCTTGCGCCTCTTAGGGAATGTTATGGGCTTGCACACCAACTTCCTCAAGAGCTCTGTTTTCCCTATTCAATGTGGTAGTGCCAACCTGGAGCACATCCTTTAGTCCCTTTCGGCCACCCGGGCCTCCTTCCCCATCAAGTATGGGGGCTTCCGCTCTACGTATTGTAGCTAAGGCAAGTGGATTTTCAACATCTGGAGGACAAGGCATCGTCTAATTTAGTCACTTGGGATGGCCAGAACATCACTAGAGGGTAGATCTTGTCACGCCCTTCCTATCCTCTCAAGCCATTTTCTCCATGACCCCTCATCGTTGTTGGGAAACATTGCATGGAAAACAAAAAAAATTCTACGCAAACGCAATAGTCTATCCATGGATATGCATAGCAACGAGAGGGGGAGAGTGTGTCCACGTACCCTCATAGATCGATAGCGGAAGCGTTTGACAACACGGTTGATGTAGTCGAACTTCTACTCGTTCTGACCGATGAAGCACCGAACGTATGACACCTCTGAGACCTGCACACGTTCAGCTCGATGACGTCCCTCGAGCTCTTCATCCAGCAAAGTGTCGAGGGAGAATTTCGTCAGCACGACGGCATGGTGACGGTGATGAAGTGATCCGCGCAGGGCTTCGCCTAAGCACTACGAAGATATGACCAGAGACGTCAACTGTGGAGGGGGGCGCCGCACACGGCTAACAATTGTTGGTGTGTGTTCTAGCGGTGCGCCCCCCACATATATATAGGTTGGAGGGGAGGAGAGGCAGCCAAGGGGCGCCCCAAGTAGGAGGAATCCTACTTGGGCGCCTCCCCAATTCGACCTCCCTCCCATAAGTTCCCGAGAGGGAAGGAAGGAAGGGGGAGGTCGAATCCCTCTCCTTCCTTCTCTCTTGCCCTCTTTCCTTCTCATCGTATTTCGGCCTATATGGGGGCGCACCAACCCCTTAGGGGCTGGTCTGTCCCCCTCTTGGCCCATTAGGCCCATATAGTTGCCGGGGGGGTGCCCAGAACCCCTTCTGGTGACCCGATATGTACCCGGTACCCCCAGAACACTTCTAGTGTCCGAATATCATCGTCCTATATATGAACCTTCACCTCTCAACCATTTAGAGACTCCTCGTCATGTCCGTGATCTCATCTGGGATTTTGAACAACATTCGGTCACCAAAACACATAACTCATATAATACAAAATCGTCATCGAACGTTAAGCGTGTGGACCCTACGGGTTCGAGAACTATGTAGACATGACCGAGACACCTCTCCGGTCAATAACCAATAACGGAACCTGGATGCTCATATTGGTTCCCACATATTCTATGAAGATCTTTATCGGTCATACCGTAATGACAACATACGTTATTCCCTTTGTCATCGGCATGTTACTTGCCCGAGATTCGATCGTCGGTGTCTTCATACCTAGTTCAATCTCGTTACCGGCAAGTCTCTTTACTCATTTTGTAATACATCATCCCGCAACTAACTCATTAGTCACATTGCTTGCAAGGCTTGTTATGATGTGCATTACCGAGAGGGCCCAGAGATACCTCTCCAATACTCGGAGTGACAAATCCTAATCTCGATCTATGCCAACCCAACAAACACCTTCGGTGATACCTGTAGAGCATCTTTATAATCACCCAATTATGTTGTGACATTTGATAGCACACAAGGCATTCCTCTGGTATCTAGGAGTTGCATAATCTCATAGTCGAAGGAATATGTATTTGACATGAAGAAAGCAATATCAGTAAAACTGAACGATCAATATGCTAATCTAATGGATGGGTCTTGTCCATCACATCATTCTCCTAATGATGTGATCCCGTTCATCAAATGACAGAACATATCTATGGTTTGGAAACTTAACCATCTTTGATTAACGAGCTAGTCTAGTAGAGGCGTACTAGGAACACGGTGTTTTGTCTATGTATCCACACATGTATCAAGTTTCCGGTTAATACAATTCTAGCATGAATAATAAACATTTATCATGATATAAGGAAATATAAAATAACAACTTTATTATTCCCTCTAGGGTATATTTCCTTCAGGTCTCCCTCTTGCACTAGAGTCAATAATCTAGTTCACATCACCATGTGATTTCACACCAATAGTTCACATCGCCATGTGATTAACACCCATAGTTCACGTCGACATGTGACCAACAACCAAAGGGTTTACTAGAGTCAATAGTCTAGTTGACATCACCATGTGATTAACACCCAAAGAGTACTAAGGTGTGATCATGTTTTTCTTGTGAGAGAGGTTTACTCAACGGGTCTGCCACATTCAGATCCGTATGTATTTTGCAAAATTCTATGTCTACAATGCTTTGCATGGAGCTACTCTAGCTAATTGCTCCCACGTTCAACACGTATCTAGATTGAGACTTAGAGTCATATAGATCAGTGTCAAAGCTTGCATCGACGTAACTCTTTACGACGAATTCTTTATCACCTCCATAACCGAGAAAATTTTCCTTAGTCCTCTTTAAGGTAACTAAGGATTTTGACCGCTGTACAGTGATCTAGTCCTGGATCACTATTGTACCCCCTTGCCAAACTCATGGCAAGGTACACAACAGGTTTGGCACACATCATGGCATACTTTATAGAACCTATGGCTGAGGCATAAGGAATGACTTTCATTCTCTCTTTATCTTCTGCCCTGGTCGGGTTTTGAGTCTTTACTCAACTTCACACCTTACAATACAGGCAAGAACTCCTTCTTTGACTGATCCATTTTGAACTCCTTCAAAATCTTGTCAAGGTATGTACTCATTGAAAGTCTTATCAAGCGTCTTGGTCTATCTCTATAGATCTTAATGCTCAATATGTAAGCAGCTTCACCGAGGTCTTTCATTGAAAAATTCTTATTCAAATATCCTTTTATGCTATCCATAAATTCTACATCATTTCCAATCAACAATATGTCATCTACATATAATATCAGAAATGCTACAGAGCTCCCACTCACTTTCTTGTAAATACAGGCTTCACCATAAGTCTGTATAAAACCATATGCTTTGATCACCTTATCAAAGCATATATTCCAACTCCGAGATGCTTGCACCAGTCCATAGATGGATTGCTGGAGTTTGCACACTTTGTTAGCACCTTTAGGATCGACAAAACCTTTAGGTTGTATCATATACAACTCTTCTTTAAGAAATCCATTAAGGAATGCAGTTTTGACATCCATTTGCCAGATTTCATAAAATGCGGCAATTGCTAACATGATTCGGATAGACTTAAGCATCGCTATGAGTGAGACAATCTCATCATAGTCAATACCTTGAACTTGTCGAAAACTTTTCGCGACAAGTCGAGCTTTGTAGACAGTAACATCCATCAGCGTTAGTCTTCTTCTTGAAGATCCATTTATTCTCTATGGCTTGCCGATCATCCGGCAAGTCATCCAAAGTCCATACTTTGTTCTCATACATGGATCCTATCTCAGATTTCATGGCTTCAAGCCATTTTGGGGAATCTGGACTCATCATCACTTCCTCATAGTTCGTAGGTTCGTCATGGTCTAGTAACATGACTTGCAGAACATGATTACCGTACCACTCTGGTGCGGAACATGCTCTGGTTGACCTACGAGGTTCGGTAGTAACTTGATCCAAAGTTTCATGATCATTATCATTAGCTTCCTCTCTAGTTGGTGTAGGCATCACGGGAATAGTTTTCTGTGATGAGCTACTTTCCAATTCGAGAGAAGGTACAATTACATCACCAAGTTCTACTTTCCTCACACTCACTTCTTTCGAGAGAAACTCCTTCTCTAGAAAGGTTCCATTCTCGGCAACAAAGATCTTGCCTTCGGATCTTTGATAGAAGGTGTACCCAAAAATTTCTTTTGGTTATCCTATGAAGACACATTTCTCTGATTTGGATTCGAGCTTATCAGGTTGAAGCTTTTTCGCATAAACATCACAACCCCAAACTTTAAGAAACGATGGCTTAGGTTTCTTGCCAAACCACAATTCATACGGTGTCGTCTCAACGAATTTAGACGATGCCCTATTTAACGTGAATTCAACCATCTCTAATGCATAACCCCAAAACGATAGTGGAAAATCAGTAAGGGACGTCATAGATCGCACCATATCTAATAAAGTATGGTTGTGACATTCGTACACACCATTACGCTGTGGTGTTCCAGGTGGCGTGAGTTGTGAAACTATTCCACATTGTTTTAAATGAAGGCCAAACTCGTAACTCAAATATTCGTCTCCGCGATCAGATCGTAGAAACTTTATTTTCTTGTTACGATGATTCTCCACTTCACTCTGAAATTCTTTGAACTTTTCAAATGTTTCAGACTTGTGTTTTATCAAGTAGATATACCCATATCTTCCCAAATCATCTGTGAAAATGATGATACCCGCCGCGAGCCTCAACACTCATCGGACCGCATACATCGGTATGTATTATTTCCAATAAGTCAGCGGCTCGCTCCATTGTTCCGGAGAACGGAGTCTTAGTTATCTTGCCCATGAGGCATGGTTCGCAAGAATCAAATGATTCATAATCAAGTGATTCCAAAAGTCCATCCGCATGGCGTTTCTTCGTGTGCTTTACACCAATATGACCTAAACGACAGTGCCACAAATATGTTGCACTATCATTATCAACTTTGCATCTTTTGGCATCAATATTATGAAAATGTGTATCACTACGATCGAGATTCAATAAACCATTTATATTGAGTGTATGACCGTAGAAGGTTTTATTCATGTAAATAGAATAACAATTATTCTTTGACTTAAATGAATAACTGTATTGCAAAAAACATGATCTAATCATATTCATGCTCAACGAAAACACCAAATAACATTTATTTTAGGTTCAACACTAATCCTGAAGGTAAAGGAAGTGTGCGATGGTGATCTTATCAACCTTGGAATCACTTCCAACACACATCGTCACCTCACCCTTAACTGCTATATGTTCATTTTGCAACTCCTATTTCGAGTTACAAATCTTAGCAACTGAACCGGTGTCAAATACCTTGGGGTTACTATGAACACTAGTAAAGTATACATCAATAACATGTATATCAAATATACCTTTGTTCACTTTGCCATCCTTCTTTTCTGCCAAGTATTTGGGGTAGTTCCACTTCCAGTGACCATTCCCTTTGCAGTAGAAGCACTCAGTTTCAGGCTTAGGTCTAGCTTTGGGATTCTTCACGGGAGTGGCAACTTGCTTGCCATTTCTTATTGAAGTTCCCTTTCTTTCCCTTGCCCTTTTACTTGAAACTAGTGTTCTTGTTTAACCATCAACACTTGATGCTATTTCTTGAGTTCTACCTTCGCCGATTTCAGCACTGCAAAGAGCTTGGGAATTGTTTTCATTATCCTTTACATATTATAGTTCATCACGAAGTTCTAGTAACTTGGTGATAGTGACTAGAGAACTCTGTCAATCACTATATTATCTAGAAGATTAACTCCCACTTGATTCAAGCGATTGTAGTGCCCAGACATTCTGAGCACATGCTCACTAGCTGAGCTATTCTCCTCCATCTTGTAGGCAAAGTACTTTTCAGAGGTCTCATACCTCTTAACACGGGCATGAGTCTGAAATATCATTTTCAGCTCTTGGAACATATCATATGCTCCATGATGTTCAAAACATTTTTGAATTCTCAGTTCTAAGCCGTAAAGCATGGTGCACTAAACTATCAGGTAGTAATCATACCGAGCTTGTAAAATGTTCATAACGTCTGCATCTGCTCCTGCAATAGGTCTGTCACCTAGCAGTGCATCAAGGACATAATTCTTCTGTGGAGCAATGAGGATAATCCTCATATCACGGACCCAGTCCGCATCATTTCTACTACCATCTTTCAACTTAGTTTTCTCTAGGAACATATCAAAAATAAAACAGGGGAGCTATATGCGAGCTATTGATCTACAACATAGATATGCAAATACTATCGGGACTAAGTTCATGATAAATTAAGTTCAATTAATCATGTTACTTAAGAACTCCCACTTTAGATAGACATCCGTCAAGTCATCTAAATGATATGTTATCCAAATCAACTAAACCATGTCCGATCATCACATGAGATGGAGTAGTCTTCAATGGTGAACATATCTATGTTGATCATATCTACTATATGATTCACATTCGACCTTTCGGTCTCTAGTGTTCCAAGGCCATGTCTGTACATGCTAGGCTCATCAAGTTTAACCCAAGTATTCTGCATTTGCAAAACTGCCTTGCACCCATTGTATGTGAACCTAGAGCTTATCACACCCGATCATCACATGGTGTCTCGGCATGACGAACTGTCGCAATGGTGCATACTCAGGGAGAACACTTATACCTTGAAATTTTAGTAAGGGACCATCTTATAATGCTACCGCCGTACTAAGAAAAATAAGATGCATAAAAGATAAACATCAAATGCAATCAAAATATGTGACATGATATGGCCATCATTATCTTGTGCCTTTGATCTCCATCTCCAAAGCACCGGCGTGACACCTTGTTCTCCATCGTAGCGTCATGGTCGTCTCGCCAACTATTGCTTCTACAACTATCGCTAATGCATAGTGATAAAGTAAAGCAATTACATGGCGTTTGCATTTCATACAATAAAGCGACAACCATAAGGCTCTTGCCAGTTGCCGATAACTTCTACAAAACATGATCATATCATACAATAACGTATATCACATCATGACTTGACCATATCACATCACAACATGCCCTGCACAAACAAGTTAGGCGTCCTCTACTTTGTTGTTGCAAGTTTTACGTGGCTGCTATGGGCTTCTAGCAAGAACCGTTCTTACCTATGCATCAAAACCACAATGGTGATTTATCAAGTTTGTTATTTTAACCTTCACTAAGGACCGGCCACAGTCAAATTAGATTCAAGTAAAGTTGGAGAAATAGACGCCCGCCAGCCACCATTATGCAAAACTAGTTGCATGTCTGTCGGTGGAACCGGTCTCATGAGCATGGTCATGTAAGGTTGGTTCAGGCTGCTTCATCCAACAATACTACCGAATCAAAATAAGACATTGGTGGTAAGCAGTATGACGACCACTGCCCACAATTCTTTGTGTTCTACTCGTGCATACCATCTACGCATAAACCTAGCTCGGATGCCACTGGTGGGAAACCTAGCATGCAATTTCAAAGAAATTCCTACGCCCACACAAGATCTATCTAGGAGATGCATAGCAACGAGAGGGGGAGAGTGTGTCCACGTACCCTCTTAGACCGAAAGCGGAAGCGTTTGACAACATGGTTGATGTAGTCGAACTTCTTCTCATTCTGACCGATCAAGCACCGAACGTACGTCACCTCCAAGTTTTGTACACGTTCAGCTCGATGACGTCCCTTGAACTCTTGATACAGTAAAGTGTCGAGGGAGAGTTTCGTTAGCACGACGGCATGGTGACGGTAATGGTGAAGTGATCCATGCAGGGCTTCACCTAAGCATTATGAAGATATGACCGGTGGCGTAAACTGTGGAGGGGGGCGCCGCACAAGGCTAACAATTGTTGGTGGGTGTTCTAGCGATGCCCCCGACATATATATAGGTTGGAGGGGAGGAGAGACAGCCAAGGGCGCGCCCCAAGTAGGAGGAATCCTACTTGGGCGCCTCCCCAATTCGGCCTCCATCCCTTCCATAAGTTCCGGAGGGGGAGGAAGGAGGAGGGAGAGGGAAGGAAGGGGGAGGCCGAATCCCTCCCCTTCCTTCTCTCTTCCCCTCTTTCCTTCTCCTCCTATTTCGGCCTATATGGGGGCGCACCAGCCCCTTAGGGGCTGGTCTGTCCACCTCTTCACCCATTAGGCCCATATAGTTGTCGGGGGTGCCCGAAGCCCATTCCGGTGACCCGATTTGTACCCGGTACCCCAAGAACACTTTTGGTGTCTGAATATCATCCTCCTATATATGAATATTTACCTCTCAACCATTTCGAGACTCCCCATCATGTTCGTGATCTCATCCGAGACTCCGAACAACATTCGGTCACCAAAACACATAACTCATATAATACAAAAATCGTCATCGAACATTAAGCGTGCGGACCCTACGGGTTCGAGAACTATCTAGACATGACCAAGACACCTCTTGAAGGAAATATGCCCTAAAGGCAATAATAGAGTTGTTATTTATATTTCCTTATATCATGATAAATGTTTATTATTCATGCTAGAATTGTATTAACCGGAAACTTAGTACATGTGTGAATACATAGACAAACAGAGTGTCCCTAGTTTGCCTCTACTTGACTAGCTTGTTAATCAAAGATGGTTAAGTTTCCTGACCATAGACATGTGTTGTCATTTGATGAATGGGATCACATCATTAGAGAATGATGTGATGGAGAAGACCCATCTGTTAGCTTAGCATAATGATCGTTTAGTTTTATTGCTATTGCTTTCTTCATGACTTATACATGTTCCTCTGACTATGAGATTATGCAACTCTCGAATACCGGAGGAACACCTTGTGTGCTATCAAACATCACAACGTAACTGGGTGATTATAAAGATGCTCTACAGATTTCTCCGATGGTGTTTGTTGAGTTGGCATAGATCGAGATTAGGATTTGTCACTCCGAGTATCGGAGAGGTATCTCTGGGCCATCTCGGTAATGCACATCACTATAAGCCTTGCAAGCAATGTTACTAATGAGTTAGTTACGGGATGATGCATTACGAGAACGAGTAAAGAGACTTGCCGGTAATGAGATTGAACTAGGTATGATGATACCGATGATTGAATCTCGGGCAAGTAACATTCCGATGACAAAGGGAACAACGTATGTTGTTATGCGGTTTGACCGATAAAGATCTTCGTAGAATATGCAAGAGCCAATATGAGCATCTAGGTTCCGCTATTGGTTATTGACCGGGGATGTGTCTCGGTCATGTCTACATAGTTCTCGAACCCATAGGGTCCGCACGCTTAACGTTTGATGACGATTTGTATTATGAGTTATGTGATTTGATGAACCGAAGTTTGTTCGGAGTCCCGGATGAGATCACAGACATGATGAGGAGTCTCGAAATGGTCTAGACATAAAGATTAATATATTGGAATTTTATGTTTGGACACCGGAATGGTTTTGAAAAGTTTCGGATATTTTCCGGAGTATCGGAACCCCCCGGGGGGTTAATGGGCCTTCATGGGCCCTAGTGGAGAGAGGAGGCAGCAGCCAGGTGGAGGCACACACACCCCCAAGCCCAAACCGAATTGGACTAGGGTTGGGAGGGCCCCTTTCCTTCTTCTCCTCCACCTCTTTCCCCTTCCCCCCTTCTCCGGAAAGGAAGGGGGGCGAATCCTACTTGGACTGGGAGTCCAAGTAGGACTCCCCCCTTGGCGCGCTCTCCTTGGGAGTCTAAGTAGGACTCCCCCTTGGCGTGCCCCCTTGGGCTAGCCTCCTTTCTTCCCCCCTTTATATACGTGGGAGTGGGGCACCCCAAAGGCACACCAAGTCTTCTCTTAGCCATGTGCGGTTGTAACGCCCCATATGTAACCTTCCCGAATTGTACTCCAACTCATGCCGTTTCCGGCATTAAGTTATATTTAATTCTCGGGTTCGGGTCTTTGTCTCCATGTGTTGTTTTGTTTTTCGTGCATCTCATATCATTTCATCACGTGCATTGCATTTGCATACATGTTCATCTCATGCATTCGAGCTTTTTCCCCGTTGTCCGTTTTGCATTCCGGCGCTTCGTTCTCCTCCGGTGGCCATTTCTAGCTTCCTTTCGTGTGTGGGAATTAAACATTTCCGGATTGGACCGAGACTTGCCATGCGGTCTTGGTTTACTACCGGTAGACCGCCTGTCAAGTTTCGGGTCATTTGGACTTCGTTTGATACTCCAACGGTTAACCGAGGGACCGAAAAGGCCTCGTGTGTGTGCAGCCCAACACCCCTCCATTTTGGCCCAAAACCCACCAAGCTCTGCTCCATCGTCTCGGTCGTTCGATCACGATTGTGTGGGAGAAAACCGCACCTCATTTGGACTCTCCTAGCTCCACTTATGCCTATTTAAACACCCCTCCATTCAGATCTCAGATTTCTCCCCGTCCTCCTCCGAAAAAAAACAGATCGACCCCGCCATCGACGGACGTGTCTGGACCGGACCGGACACCGTCCCGCCGCCACCAGCCATTCGGGCGCCGCCACCTGTCCCCGAGCGGGACCACATCGCCGCCGCTCCCGCCGGCCCGCCCAGGCCCGCGCAGGGCCCGCCTCCTCGCCGCCCCGGGCCAGACCCCGCCGCACGCGCCGCCTCGTCTCCCCCGTGGCCGGCCGAGCCCGCCGCCGCTCGCGCCATTGCCGGCCGGGGCAGCTCCGCCCGGACCTCCTCGCCTCTCCGGCCGCCGCTCCTCGCCGGCGCGCGAGCCACCGCCGGCCGCCCCCGCCGCCGCTCCGCTGCCTCCTCGCCGGCGCCGCCTCCCCCGGCGACCTCCTCCACCGCCGGCGCACCCCGCAGCTCCGGCGAGCGCGAGCTCCGCCGCCGGTGCCGCCTCGGCTTCCGCGCCGCGATCCCGATCTGGATCCGGTCGCGTGAACAGTAAACCCTAACCCCCGATTTTTTTTCTAAGACCCAGAATCTTTTGATCCATGATGCCCTGTTCGAGGCCTCATATCTCCGCATCCGTCACTCCGATTTGGGCATATAATATATTAAAATCTTCGTCTCGACGAGTACATCATTTCATTCCATTGCATCATTTGCATTTGAGGTCATTTTGGTGCCCAAAATGCTATTGGAAGGAGGCATCATGAGTTAAATTGCAGATCCGTTAGTTCATCATGCACTTTTGTCATTTTTGCCATGTTTAATCCGTGCATGATATGCCTGTGCCCCTTTGGGATGAATTGTTAAGCATGTTGTCTTCTTTCCAGAGGTGCCTCCCATGCATTTTTAGGATGTGTGTGTTGTCTTGTGCAAGCTTGCGAAGTAGGGTACCTGAGTTTACTAATTTCAGGGACTTAGTGAAAATCACTAAGTCTGGGACGTTTTAGTTCACGATGCTATATGTCCAGCTTGTTTCCTAGTGATCCGTGCCTCTTTTGAGGATGATCAGTAAGAGTGATTTGTTATGCTTGTTGTGCTTAATCCATCCATGTCTTTACTTGTTATGTTGGAGCACCCTGGGTTGACTCAATCGAGCTCAACTTTTGCATACTTGTTGTTTTGGGCAGATCGTGAACTCTTTTACGATTTTGCCGGAGTTATTGCTAGTGATCCATGCATGCTATGCCTTTCTTCTTGCCATGTCTAGCTAGCATTTTGTGCCTTCTTAATGGATGTATGCTTTCCTTGCCATGACTTGCACCGTATTGAGAGCACCGAGCTCGTTTACATGCCTCCGTGAGTTATGATTTCAGCATGTCCCAGTTTTCACTAAATCTGAAAACTGATTGTGTTTCATCGATGTTCGTGTGCTCGGTAGAGTATTTTGTGAACCCTTTTGGCCCCAGGTCATTTTGGGTGTTTTGTTAAGCTTGTTGAGTAGCTCCATGCCATGCTCTTACTTGCCATGTGCAGGTTTTGCTTCATGTTGTTTTGCTGCTCCGAAGGGAGCATCGTGGTCTGAAATTTCAGACTAGCGTTAATTTCGCAAAGTCTGAAATATGTTTTGCTTATTCAGTTTTGCCATGCTTGTTTGAAGCCTTTAATGGATGAATTTGCCTATGCCTTAGTCCTGGTGATTTGTTAAGCTTCTTGAGTACATCACTGCCATGCAATTTGTTTTCATGTTTGGGGGCTGTAGCATGTTCATTTCGTTGCATTTAGGATCCTACTTGCTGTAAATCGCAGATCGGTTCGTTTCGTAAATCGCTTGCCATTTCCAAACCGTAGCTCCGATTGCCATGATCTTTATATCGTTTTCAGGGGATTTCTTCACCTCTATCCAGTGGCACACTTGGTTTTCCAAGTTGAGGCCAGGTTCATGCATTTCCTGTCACGTCTTGCATTTCGCATCCCGCATAGCATATCATCTTTGCATCTTATTGGTTGCCCTTGCACGTGGTTGATTGTATCCTCGTTGCTTGTTTGTGTTGTTGGGTAGAGCCAGGAGACGATTTCGCTAACAAGGAGCCCGTTGAGTTTGCTTTTGAGGATCCAGTCAACTCTGACAACTGTGCAGGCAAGATGATCACACCCTTGAAATCACTACTATCTTTGCTATGCTAGTTTGCTCGCTCTTTTGCTTTGCCAATGCTACGATGCCTACCACTTGCTTGTCAGCCTTCCAACTGCCATGATTGAGCCTCTAACCCACCTTTGTCCTAGCAAACCATTGATTGGCTATGTTACCGCTTTGCTCAAGCCCCTTCTTATAGCGTTGCTAGTTGCAGGTGAAATTGGAGCCGTTCCTTGTTGGAATATTTATTTACTAGTTGGGATATCATTATATTGCTATGTTATCTTTATTCATCTATATACTTGGTAAAGGGTGGAAGGCTCGGCATCTCGCCTAGTGTTTTGTTCCACTCTTGCCGCCCTAGTTTCCGTCATATCGGTGTTATGTTCCCGGATTGTTGCGTCCCTTACGTGGTTGGGCTATAATGGGAACCCCTTGATAGTTCGCCTTGATTAAAGCTTCTCCAGCAATGGCCAACATTGGTTTTACCATTTGCCACCTACCCTTTTCTTTCCCTTGGGTTTCCGGAGCCCGAGGGTCATCTTATTTTACCCCCCGAGCCAGTGCTCCTCTGAGTGTTGGTCCAACTGTCAGCTGCCGGTGGCCACTAGGGGCAACTCTGGGCTGGCCTACCCGTACCTAGGACAATCTGAGTGTGCCCTGAGAAAGAGATATGTGCAGCTCCTATCAGGATTTGTCGGCACATTCGGGCGGTGTTGCTGGACTAGTTTTGACCTGTCGAATCATCTTGTTGTACCGGGATACCGAGTCTGATCGGTGGGTCCTGGGTGGAGGTCTATTCCTTCGTTGACCGTGAGAGCTTGTTATGGGCTAAGTTGGGACCCCCTGCAGGGATTGATCTTTCGAAAGCCGTGCCCGCGGTTATGGGCAGATGGGAGTTTGTTAATGTCCGGTTGTAGATAACTTGAACCTTAAATAATTAAAATGAATCAACTGCGTGTGTTGCCGTGATGGCCTCTTCTCGGCGGAGTCCGGGAAGTGGACACGGCGTTGGAGTTATGTTTGCGTAGGCTGCTCTATATAGTTTCCGCTCGTGCTTTGCCTTCTCTTCTCGCTCTCCTTTGCGAATAAGTTAGCCACCATATATGCTAGTCGTTTGCTGCAGCTCCACCTTACATTACCCCTTTCCTACCTATTAAGCTTAAATAGTCTTGATTGCGAGGGTGCGAGATTGCTGAGTCCTTTGTGGCTTACAGATTACTATTACACCAGATGCAGGGACCGATGATACCTCTCCGGATGGCGTGCTCGAGCTGAAGTGGGAGTACGACGAGGACTCTCAGCGTTACTATGTGTCGTTTCCTGATGACCAGTAGGGATGCCTATTCGGGGTTAGATTCAGGGCCTAGTCGCTTGTTGGGGGTCTTTTCTATTTTGGCGCCGTAGTCGGGCCATGAGTGATTGTATGATGGATGTTATTTATGTACTTTGATGTGACGTGGCGAGTGTAAGCCAACTATGCTATTATTCCCCTTTATATTATATGTGTACTTGGGTTGTGTAATGATTCCCGACTTGCGACATTGCTTTCAATGCGCCTATGTCTCTAAGTCGTGCCTCGACACGTGGGAGACATAGCCGCATCGAGGGCGTTACAAGTTGGTAATCAGAGCCTTCCCCGACCTTAGGAGCCCCATTGCTTGATCGTTTTTAGCAGCCGAGTTGTGTCTAGAAAAATGTTTTGAGTCCTTAGGAATTATATATCGGAGAGCTTAGGAATTCTTTTTACTTCCCAGTCTCCTCATCGCTCTGGTAAGGCATCCTGACGTAGAGTTTTGACTCTTCTCTTCTCAGATTTCACTAAAAAAAAATTTAGGATCACGCGAGTATCTTGGTTTTGTTCCGATGGCTTATGATGAGAATACTGTCTTGGTGCCTCCTGTCAGGGGTTTAGTGGAAGTGTCCCGGGGAGTTGAGCTCTGAGGTGTTGTCATCATAATTCTATCGTTGCAATTCTGGCATACTTGAGATATGTGCGCGACATCGAAAATCTCCTTTATGCAGTTCATTGGTGAGATAACCTCGACGCCACCCAGTACTGGGGCGGGAGTTCGGGAGTATCGCCATAACTTGTATAACGGATGCTTTTCGAAGGTTGAGATAGATGGTTTCCGAAGGTTTCTTGGTTATGTAGCTGGATGTAGGATTTGCTAGCTTGGGTGAGATATTATGCTTCCCCTGTATCCCCAACACCTGATTGCATAACCGGAAAGTTTCGGGAGTTTCATAGGTGGGAATTCAAGTAGCCTTAGGATATCTTTCCAAGAGATGTGTGATATGAAATTGGGGTTCAACGTCTAGTGGTTCGCCTATTCACGGTCGATTTTACAGTGGTCTCGTTGTGTCTTAAAGAGTCCTTGGCTATGCTGACTCGGGGACGCTTCGTATGTCATGTGCACTGCCTTGTACATGATGGTGCTGTACGGTCGAGCCCGTGTAGGTCCTACCACGAACACTTCGGACGAAATTTCTATCATGTGTTTGTTCCGGCTTATTCCGCAAGCCAACCCTTGGTTTTATTTCGAGTTGTGGTATTCGTTCTGCTTCGACGTCATGTGTTGATTCCATCCCTCGTTAACGTACCTATTCTACCTGATTCTTCGTGGCTTCGCAATTTAGGAATATGTGACCACTTCAAGAGAAGTGCATTCATTCATTTTGTTTGGATGTGAAGACTTTATGTTGCAATTTTCATTCCGTTGGATTCACCTTCAATATTTCTCTATTTGTGTGCTAATGGTGGTCAACCTCTTCAGGATGGCTCCCGCTAAGAGCACCAGTCAGAACCAGAATCAAGATCCGCCGCCACCTCCGCCTCCTCCGGAAGCATGGCAAGCTGTGATGGCTGCTACTAATTCAAATACTCAGCTGATCATGCAAATCATCCAAGAGCGGAATCAAAGCAGTCAAGCGAATCAAGGCAACAACCAGAACCAATTTGCAACTCTCAATCAGTTCCTCGCAAATGGTCCAAAGACGTTCAGCAACTGCGTTGAGGCTACCGATGCTGATGATTGGTTAGTCGATCTGGGCAAGCATTTTGAATGTAGCAATGTCAGACCTGAAGATTTCGTCAAGTTCACGTCTTTCCAGCTCAAGGATCAGGCCGCGGAGTGGTTTCAGCAGTACCGGGATTCCAGAGGTGGACGTTTGATCACTTGGGATGATTTCCGTCGTGATTTCCGCGCTCATCACATCCCTCAAAGTGTGACTGAAAGCAAACGTGAAGAATTCCGCAATCTGAAGCAAGGCTCTTTGTCTGTCTATGACTACAACAAGTTATTCCATAAGCTCGCCCGTTTTGCCAAGCAGGATGTTCCTGATGAGAAGAGCATGATCTATCAGTTCAGGGGTGGTCTTCGTGAAGAAATTCAGCTCGCTCTTGTCCTCTTCGAGCCGCTGAGATACGATGATTTCTACAACATGGCACTGAAGCAAGAGGCTGCTCAGCTAAGGTGTGATGCTTCCAGGAAGCGAGTCAGAGACACTACGTCTTCTTCCTCTACTCAAGTGGCCAAGCAGCAAAAGTATTGGCTTCCTCCTCCTCCGTTCCGTCAGCCGTATCAGCAGAAGAGCAAAGGTGGCAGTGGTTCATCCCACCCACCCAACCCAGGCTTTCAGAACAAGACTTCGTCTCAAGCTTCAAGATCGAGTGCTCCGTACCACCGTCTGCTCTTAGAGGTCACGTGCAACAAGTGCCAACAGAAGGGTCACTATGCCAACAAGTGTTTCAACCAGAGGCGTCTTCCTCCTCCTCCTGTCAGATCGGCAAGTACAGCTGTGGTCAAGCATAACCCCAAGTCCGCCAAGGTCAACTTGATGAACGCAGCTCAGGCAGAGGATTCGTTAGATGTGATCATGGGTAACCTTCTTGTTAATGATATTCCTGCAAAAGTTCTTTTTGACACGGGTGCTTCGCATTGTTTCATTTCAAGGCCATTTACATCTAGGCATGAATTGGTTTCACAAGTTCTGCCTAGCCCATTAGCGGTTGTTTCTCCTGGTAAGCGTATGCAGGCTAACTCCATTGTTCCGGATGTTACAATCACTTTGGGTGATCATAAGTTTCTGGCTTCTCCAACGGTCCTTGGTGATTCTGATATCGATCTTATTCTTGGGATGGACTGG
Organism: Triticum monococcum; assembly: GCA_034509565.1. Taxonomy (NCBI): domain Eukaryota; kingdom Viridiplantae; phylum Streptophyta; class Magnoliopsida; order Poales; family Poaceae; genus Triticum; species Triticum monococcum. Next base: position 119,444,935 of record CM067846.1, on the reverse strand, counting down.
CTCTCTAAACACAAGGCTCACCTCGATTGTGCAGCCAGGCAGATTCAACTGACTCATTCATCTGAAGATGTCATTGTATTTGCTGCTCAGGATAATACCATCCGGTTGTTCTCTCTCAATGAAAAGGGTGAATTGGATGCTATTTCGCAGATTCCGGTTGTTTGTGAGTATCAAGATTTCTTCCCTGAAGAACTCCCAGGCATGCCTCCAAACCGGCCGGTTGAATTTGTTATTGAACTTGAGCCTGGTACGGAACCTGTGTGCAAACGTCCCTACAAGCTCGGCCCTGAAGAGTTGAAGGAGTTGAAGAAACAACTTGATGTGCAAGAAAGAATGGGTCTCATTCGGCCTAGTACTTCTTCGTGGGGTTGTGGTGTTCTTTTTGTGAAGAAGAAGGATGGAACGGACCGACTTTGTGTTGATTACCGTCCATTGAACAAGAAGACCATCAAGAACAAATACCCACTTCCCAACATTAATGAGCTATTTGAACAACTCAAGGGTGCCCAAGTATTCTCCAAGCTTGACCTCCGTATGGGTTATCACCAAATTCGCATTCGTGAGCAAGATATTCCAAAGACGGCGTTCAGAACAAGCTATGGGTCATATGAATACATTGTTATGTCTTTTGGCCTTGCCAACGCTCCTCCGACGTTCTCTCGCATGATGACCTTCATCTTCAACCCCTACACCAACGACTTCGTTTTGGTCTATCTCGACGACATCCTGGTTTTCTCGAAGAACAAGGAAGATCATGCCAAACACTTGCCTTTGGTTCTTGACAAGCTAAGGGAACATCAATTCTACGCCAAGTTCTCCAAGTGTGAATTTTGGCTCGATGAGGTTCTTTATCTTGGTCATATTATCTCTGCCAAGGGCATTTCCGTGGATCCTGAGAAGGTGTCTGCAATTGTTAATTGGGAACCTCCTCAGAATGTGAAGCAACTCCGTAGCTTCCTCGGTCTTGCAAGTTACTGCCAAAGATTCGTTGAGAACTTTTCCAAGATCACGAAGCCTCTCTCTAATCTTCTTCAGAAGCACGTCAAGTACGTTTGGTCTCCGGAGTGCGATATTGCTTTCAACGCTTTGAAAGAGAAATTGATCACTGCTCCAGTTCTAACTCCGCCTGATGAAACCAAGCCGTACGAGGTCTTTTGTGATGCCTCTCTCCAAGGTCTAGGTGCTGTACTGATGCAAGAGAAGAAAGTTTTTGCTTATACCTCTCGCCAGTTGAAGCCTAATGAGAAGAACTACCCCACTCATGATCTCGAGTTGGCGGCAGTTGTGCACGCATTGTTGACTTGGAGACATCTTCTCTTGGGAAGGAAAGTGGACATCTTCACTGATCACAAGAGTCTCAAGTACATCTTCACTCAGCCTAATCTCAACCTCAGGCAGACTCGATAGGTCGAAATGATTCAAGAGTACAATCCGAGTATCGAGTATACTCCAGGCAAGGCTAATATGATTGCTGACGCTTTGAGCAGAAAAGCATATTGCAACAGTCTGATTCTCAAGCCTTATCAACCCGAGCTTTGTGAAGCTTTCCGCAAACTTAATCTGCAAGTTGTTCCTCAAGGTTTCCTCGCCAACCTTCAAGTTTCTCCTACCTTGGAAGACCAGATTCGCCAAGCCCAGCTTCTTGATGCTATGGTGAAAAAGGTGAAGATTGGTATTGCAAAGAGTTAGTCCAAGTACAAGTGCTACCGACTTGATGACAAGGACACTCTCTTCTTCGAGGATCGAATTGTTGTGCCCAAAGGTGAACTTCGTAAAGTGATCATGAATGAGGCTCACAACTCTCTCCTCTCCATCCACCCTGGTAGCACAAAGATGTATCAAGATCTGAAGCAAACCTATTGGTGGACTCGAATGAAGCGTGAGATCGCTCAATTCGTGAATGAATGTGATGTCTGCAGAAGAGTGAAAGCAGAACACCAAAGGCCAGCAGGTCTCCTCCAACCTCTCGCCATTCCAGAATGGAAGTTTGACCACATTGAAATGGACTTCGTGACTGGGTTTCCTAAGTCCAAGCGTGGCAATGATGCTATATTCGTTGTCATCGACAAGCTCACCAAAGTGGCTCATTTCCTGCCTATCAAAGAGTCAATCACTGCAGCTCAATTGGCGGAGCTCTACACCTCTCGAATTGTCTCTCTGCACGGTATTCCTCAAGTGATATCTTCAGACCGTGGCAGCATCTTTACCTCCAAGTTTTGGGATTCTTTTCAGAAGGCCATGGGCACCAGCATTCGCTTCAGCACTGCTTTCCATCCTCAAACAAGCGGTCAAGTCGAGCGTGTCAACCAGATTCTTGAAGATATGCTCAAGGCTTGTGCTATCTCCTTCGGCATGAAGTGGGAGGATTGCCTTCCTTATGCTGAATTCTCGTACAACAACAGTTTCCAAGCAAGTTCCGGCAAGGCCCCATTTGAAATTCTGTATGGTAGGAAGTGCCGTACACCTCTCAACTGGTCTGAAACCGGTGAACGTCAGCTGCTGGGTAATGACCTGATCACAGAGGCAGAAGAAATGTGCAAGGTCATTCGTGATAACCTCAAAGCAGCCCAATCCCGCCAGAAGAGCTACTATGACAGCAAGCACCGTGATTTGGCCTTCGAGATCGGAGATCATGTCTACCTCCGCGTCTCTCCTATGAAAGGGACTCGTCGCTTCGGTATCAAAGGGAAGCTTGCCCCCAGATACGTCGGGCCTTTCAAGATCGTCAGCAAGAGAGGCGACCTCGCCTATCAACTCGAGCTTCCTGCAACCTTTGCCAATGTTCATGATGTGTTCCACGTCTCGCAACTCCGAAAGTGCTTCAAGACGCCTGAGCGCACCGTCAACTTCGAGGACATTGAGCTCCAAGAAGATCTCTCCTACCGTGAGCACCCAGTTGCAATCCTTGAAGAGACTGAACGCAAAACTCGCAACAAGTCAATCAAGTTTCTCAAAGTCAAGTTGTCACACCATTCCGACCGTGAAGCTACCTGGGAACGCAAGGATCACCTCCGTTCTGAGTACCCGGAGTTCTTTCAGTCCTAGATCTCGGGACGAGATCTTTTCGTAGTGGTGGAGTGTTGTAACGCCCCATATGTAACCTTCCCGAATTGTACTCCAACTCATGCCGTTTCTGGCATTAAGTTATATTTAATTCTCGGGTTCGGGTCTTTGTCTCCGTGTGTTGTTTTGTTTTTCGTGCATCTCATATCATGTCATCACGTGCATTGTATTTGCATACATGTTCATCTCATGCATTCGAGCTTTTTCCCCGTTGTCCGTTTTGCATTCCGGCGCTTCGTTCTCCTCCGGTGGCCATTTCTAGCTTCCTTTCGTGTGTGGGGATTAAACATTTCTGGATTGGACCGAGACTTGCCATGCGGCCTTGGTTTACTACCGGTAGACCGCCTGTCAAGTTTCGGGTCATTTGGACTTCGTTTGATACTCCAACGGTTAACCGAGGGACCAAAAAGGCCTCGTGTGTGTGCAGCCCAACACCCCTCCATTTTGGCCCAAAACCCACCAAGCTCTGCTCCATCGTCTCGGTCGTTCGATCACGATTGTGTGGGCGAAAACCGCACCTCATTTGGACTCTCCTAGCTCCACTTATGCCTATTTAAACACCCCTCCATTCGGATCTCAGATTTCTCCCCGTCCTCCTCCGAAAAAAAAACAGATCGACCCCGCCACCGACGGACGTGTCCAGACCGGACCGGACACCGTCCGCCCCGCCGCCGCCAGCCATTCGGGCGCCGCCACCTGTCCCCGGGCGGGACCGCATCGCCGCCGCTCCCGCCGGCCCGCCCAGGCCCGCGCGGGGCCCGCCTCCTCGCCGCCCCGGGCCAGACCCCGCCGCCCGCGCTGCCTCGTCTCCCCCGTGGCCGGCCGAGCCCGCCGCCGCTCGCGCCATTGCCGGCCGGGGCAGCTCCGCCCGGACCTCCTCGCCTCTCCGGCCGCCGCTCCTCGCCGGCGCACGAGCCACCGCCGGCCGCCCCCGCCGCCGCTCCGCTGCCTACTCGCCGGCGCCGCCTCCCCCGGCGACCTCCTCCACCGCCGGCGCACCCCGCAGCTCCGGCGAGCGCGAGCTCCGCCGCCGGCGCCGCCTCGGCTTCCGCGCCGCGATCTGGATCCGGTCGCGTGAACAGTAAACCCTAACCCTCGATTTTTTTCTAAGACCCAGAATCTTTTGATCCATGATGCCCTGTTCGAGGCCTCATATCTCCGCATCCGTCACTCCAATTTGGGCATATAATATATTAAAATCTTCGTCTCGATGAGTACATCATTTCATTCCATTGAATCATTTGCATTTGAGGTTATCTTGGTGCCCAAAATGCTGTTGGAAGGAGGCATCATGAGTTAAATTGCAGATCCGTTAGTTCATCATGCACTTTTGTCATTTTTGCCATGTTTAATCCGTGCATGATATGCCTGTGCCTCTTTGGGATGAATTGTTAAGCATGTTGTCTTCTTTCCAGAGGTGCCGCCCATGCATTTTTAGGATGTGTGTGTTGTCTTGTGCAAGCTTGCGAAGTAGGGTACCTGAGTTTACTGATTTCTGGGACTTAGTGAAAATCACTAAGTCTGGGACGTTTTAGTTCACGATGCTATATGTCCAGCTTGTTTCCTAGTGATCCGTGCCTCTTTTGAGGATGATCAGTAAGAGTGATTTGTTATGCTTGTTTTTCTTAATCCATCCATATCTTTACTTGTTATGTTGGAGCACCCTGGGTTGACTCAATCGAGCTCAACTTTTGCATAGTTGTTGTTTTGGGCAGATCGTGAACTCTTTTGCGATTTTGCCGGAGTTATTGCTAGTGATCCATGCATGCTATGCCTTTCTTCTTGCCATGTCTAGCTAGCATTTTGTGCCTTCTTAATGGATATATGCTTGCCTTGCCATGACTTGCACCGTAGTGAGAGCATCGAGCTCGTTTACATGCCTCCGTGAGTTATGATTTCAGCATGTCCCAGTTTTCACTAAGTCTGAAAACTGATTGTGTTTCATCGATGTTCGTGTGCTCGGTAGAGTATTTTGTGAACCCTTATGGCCCCCAGGTCATTTTGGGTGTTTTGTTAAGCTTGTTGAGTAGCTCCATGCCATGCTCTTACTTGCCATGGTCAGGTTTTGCTTCATGTTGTTTTCTGCTCCGAAGGGAGCATCGTGGTCTGAAATTTCAGACTAGCGTTAATTTCGCTAAGTCTGAAATCTGTTTTGCTTATTCAGTTTTGCCATGCTTGTTTGAAGCCCTTAATGGATGAATTTGCCTATGCCTTAGTCCTGGTAATTTGTTAAGCTTCTTGAGTACATCACTGCCATGCAATTTGTTTTCATGTTTGGGGGCTGTAGCATGTTCATTTCGTTGCATTTAGGAGCCTACTTGCTGTAAATCGCAGATCGGTTCGTTTCGTAAATCGCTTGCCATTTCCAAACCGTAGCTCCGATTGCCATGATCTTTATATCGTTTTCAGGGGATTTCTTCCCCTCTATCCAGTGGCACACTTGGTTTTCCAAGTTGAGGCCAGGTTCATGCATTTCCTGTCACGTCTTGCATTTCGCATCCCGCATCGCATCCCGCATAGCATATCATCTTTGCATCTTATTGGTTGCCCTTGCACGTGGTTGATTGTATCCTTGTTGCTTGTTTGTGTTGTTGGGTAGAGCCGGGAGACAATTTCGCTAACGAGGAGCCCGTTGAGTTTGCTTTTGAGGATCCAGTCAACTCTGACAACTATGCAGGCAAGATGATCACACCCTTGAAATCACTACTATCTTTGCTATGCTAGTTTGCTCGCTCTTTTGCTTTGCCAATGCTATGATGCCTACCACTTGCTTGTCAGCCTCCCAATTTCCATGATTGAGCCTTTAACCCACCTTTGTCCTAGCAAACCATTGATTGGCTATGTTACCGCTTTGCTCAAGCCCCTTCTTATAGCGTTACTAGTTGCAGGTGAAGATTGGAGCCGTTCCTTGTTGGAATATTTATTTACTAGTTGGGATATCATTATATTGCTATGTTATCTTTATTCATCTATATACTTGGTAAAGGGTGGAAGGCTCGGCCTCTCGCCTAGTGTTTTGTTCCACTCTTGCCGCCCTAGTTTCCGTCATATCGGTGTTATGTTCCCGGATTGTTGCGTCCCTTACGCGGTTGGGCTATAATGGGAACCCCTTGATAGTTCGCCTTGATTAAAGCTTCTCCAGCAATGGCCAACATTGGTTTTACCATTTGCCACCTACCCTTTTCTTTCCCTTGGGTTTCCGGAGCCCGAGGGTCATCTTATTTTACCCCCCCCCCCCGGGCCAGTGCTCCTTTGAGTGTTGGTCCAACTGTCAGCTGCCGGTGGCCACCAGGGGCAACTCTGGGCTGGCCTACCCGTACCTAGGACAATCTGAGTGTGCCCTGAGAAAGAGATATGTGCAGCTCCTATCAGGATTTGTCGGCACATTCGGGCGGTGTTGCTGGACTAGTTTTGACCTGTCGAATCATCTTGTTGTACCAGGATACCGAGTCTGATCGGTGGGTCCTGGGTGGAGGTCTATTCCTTCGTTGACCATGAGAGCTTGTTATGGGCTAAGTTGGGACCCCCCTGCAGGGATTGATCTTTCGAAAGCCGTGCCCGCGGTTATGGGCAGATGGGAGTTTGTTAATGTCCGGTTGTAGATAACTTGAACCTTAAATAATTAAAATGAATCAACTGCGCGTGTTGCCGTGATGGCCTCTTCTCGGCGGAGTCCGGGAAGTGGACACGGCGTTGGAGTTATGTTTGCGTAGGCTGCTCTATATAGTTTCCGCTCGTGCTTTGCCTTCTCTTCTCGCTCTCCTTTGCGAATAAGTTAGCCACCATATATGCTAGTCGCTTGCTGCAGCTCCACCTTACATTACCCCTTTCCTACCTATTAAGCTTAAATAGTCTTGATCACGAGGGTGCGAGATTGCTGAGTCCTTTGTGGCTTACAGATTACTATTACACCAGATGCAGGGACCGATGATACCTCTCCGGATGGCACGCTCAAGCTGAAGTGGGAGTACGACGAGGACTCTCAGCGTTACTATGTGTCGTTTCCTGATGATCAGTAGGGATGCCTATTCGGGGTTAGATTCAGGGCCTAGTCGCTTGTTGGGGGTCTTTTCTATTTTGGCGCCGTAGTCTGGCCATGAGTGATTGTATGATGGATGTTATTTATGTACTTTGATGTGACGTGGCGAGTGTAAGCCAACTATGCTATTATTCCCCCTTATATTATATGTGTACTTGGGTTGTGTAATGATTCCCGACTTGCGACATTGCTTTCAATGCGCCTATGTCTCTCAGTCGTGCCTCGACACGTGGGAGACATAGCCGCATCGAGGGCGTTACAGCGGTGCCCCCCCTCCACAGTTACAGACCTCGGTCATATCGTCGTAGTGCTTAGGTGAAGCCCTGCGTTGGTAACTTCATCATCACCGTGAACACGTCGTTGTGCTGACGGAACTCTCCCTCATCCTCAACTGGATCAAGAGCTCGAGGGACATCATCGAGCTGAACGTGTGCTGAAAGCGGAGGTGCCGTACGTTCGGTGATAGGATCGGTTGGATCGCGAAGACGTTCGACTGCATCAACCACGTTACTAAACGCTTTCGCTTTCGGTTTACGATGGTACGTAGACACACTCTCCCCTCTCGTTGTTATGCATCTCCTAGATTGATCTTGTGTGATCGTAGGTAAATTTTTTGAAATACCGCGTTCCCCAACAGTGGCATCCGAGCCAGGTCTATGCGTAGATGTTATATGCATGAGTAGAACACAAAGAGTTGTGGGCGATAATATTCATACTGCATACCAGCAACGTCTTACTTTGATTCGTCGGTATTGTTGGATGAAGCGGCCCGGACCGACTTTACATGACCGTGTTCGTGAGACTGGTTCTACCGACGTGCTTTGCACACAGGTGGCTGGCGGGCGTCTGTTTTGCCAACTTTAGTTGAATCGATTTTGACTATGCCCGGTCCTTGTTGAAGGTTAAAACAGAATACTTGACAAAAAATCATTGTGGTTTTGATGCGTAGGTAAGAATGGTTCTTGCTAAAAACCCGTAGCAGCCACGTAAAACTTGCAACAACAAAGTAGAGGCCGTCTAACTTGTTTTTGCAGGGCATGTTGTGATGTGATATGGTCAAGACGTGATGAGATATAAATTGTTGTATGATATGATCATGTTTTGTAAAAGTTATCGGCAACTGGCAGGAGCCTTATGGTTGTCGCTTTATTGTATGAAATGCAATCGCCATGCAATTACTTTGCTTTATCACTAAGCGGTAGCGATAGTCGTAGAGGCAATAGTTGGCGAGACGACAACAATGCTATGATGGAGATCAAGGTGTCAAGCCGGTGATGATGGTGATCATGGCGGTGCTTTGGAGATGGAGATCAAAGGCACAAGATGATGATGGCCATATCATATCACTTATTTTGATTGCATGTGATGTTTATTCTTTATGCATCTTATTTTGCTTAGTATGGTGGTAGCATTATAAGACGATCTATCACTAAATTTCAAGGTACAAGTGTTCTCCTTGAGTATGCACCGTTGCTACAGTTCATCGTGCCGAGACACCGCGTGATGATCGGGTGTGATAAGCTCTACGTTCACATACAACGGGTGCAAACCAGTTTTGCACGTGCAGAATACTCGGGTTAAACTTGACGAGCCTAGCATATGCAGATATGGCCTCAGAACACTGAGACTAAAAGGTCGAACGTGAATCATATAGTAGATATGATCAACATAGTGATGTTCACCATTGAAAACTACTCCATCTAACGTGATGATCGTACATGGTTTAGTTGATATGGATCACATGATCATTTAGATGACTAGAGGGATGTCTATCTAAGTGGGAGTTCTTAAGTAATATGATTAATTGAACTTTAATTTATCATGAACTTAGTACCTGATAGTATTTGCATGTCTATGTTGTTGTAGATCAATGGCCCGTGCTACCGTTCCCTTGAATTTTAATGCGTTCCTAGAGAAAGCTAAGTTGAAAGATGATGGTAGCAATTACGCAGACTGGGTTCGTAACTTGAGGATTATCCTCATTGTTGCATAGAAGAATTACGTCCTGGAAGCACCGCTCGGTGCAAAACCCGCCGTAGGAGCAACTCCAGATGTTATGAACGTCTGGCAGAGCAAAGCCGATGACTACTCGATAGTTCAGTGTGCCATGCTTTACGGCTTAGAATTGGGACTTCAAAGATGTTTTGAACGTCATGGAGCATATGAGATGTTGTAGGAGTTGAAGTTAATATTTCAAGAAAATGCCCGAATTGAGAGATATGGAGTCTCCAATAAGTTCTATAGCTGCAAGATGGAGGAGAATAGTTCTGTCAGTGAACATATACTCAGAATGTTGGGGTACCACAACCACTTGACTCAACTAGGAGTTAATCTTCCTGATGATAGTGTCATTGATAGTGTTCTTCAATCACTACCACCAAGCTACAAAAGCTTCGTGATGAACTATAATATGCAAGGGATCGATAAGACAATTCCCGAGCTCTTCGCAATGCTAAAGGCTGCGGAGGTAGAAATCAAGAAGGAGCATCAAGTGTTGATGGTTAACAAGACCATTAGTTTCAAGAAAAAGGGCAAAGGGAAGAAGGGGAACTTCAAGAAGAACGGCAAGCAAGTTGCTGCTCAAGTGAACAAGCCCAAGTCTAGACCTAAGCCTGAGACTGAGTGCTTCTACTGCAAAGGGACTGGTCACTGGAAGTGGAACTGCCCCAAGTATTTGGCGCATAAGAATGATGGCAAAGTGAAAGGTATATTTGATATACATGTTATTGATGTGTACCTTACTAATGCATGTAGTAGCGCCTGGGTATTTGATACTGGTTCTGTTGCTCATATTTGCAACTCGAAACAGGGGCTACGAATTAAATGAAAATTAGCTAAGGACGAGGTGACAATGCGCGTGGGAAATGGTTCCAAAGTTGATGTGATCATCGTCAGCACGCTACCTGTACATCTACCTTCGGGATTAGTTTTAGACCTAAATAATTGTTATTTGGTGCCAACGTTAAGCATGAACATTATAACTGGATCTTGTTTGATGCAAGACGGTTATTCATTTAAATCAGAGAATAATGGTTGTTATATTTATATGAGTAATATCTTTTATGGTCATGCACCCTTGATGAGTGGTCTATTTTTGTTGAATCTCGATAGTAGTGATACACATATTCATAATATTGAAGCCAAAAGATACAAGTTTAATAATGATAGTGCAACTTATTTGTGGAACTGCCGTTTAGGTCATATTGGTGTAAAACGCATGAAGAAACTCCATGTTGATGGGCTTTTGGAATCACTTGATGCTTGCGAACCATGCCTCATGGGAAAGATGACTAAAACTACGTTCTCCGGAAAAATGGAGCGAGCAACTGACTTATTGGAAATAATACATACTGATGTATGCGGTCCGATGAGTGTTGAGGCTCGTGGTGGGTATCGTTATTTTCTGACCTTCACAGATGATTTGAGCAGATATGTGTATATCTACTTGATGAAGCATAAGTCTGAAACATTTGAAAAGTTCAAAGAATTTCAGAGTGAAGTGGAAAATCATCGTAACAATAAAATAAATTTTCTCCGATTTGATCATGGAAGCGGATATTTGAGTTATGAGTTTGGTCTTCATTTGAAATAATGTGGAATAGTTTCGCAGCTAACGCCACCTGGAACACCACAGCGTAATGGTGTATCCGAACGTCGTAACCGCACTCTATTATATATGGTGCGATCTATGATGTCTCTTATTGATTTACCGCTATCTTTTGGGGTTATGCTTTAGAGACGGCTACATTCACGTTAAATAGGGCACCATCTAAATCCGTTGAGACGACACCATATGAATTGTGGTTTGGCAAGAAACCCAAATTGTCGTTTTTAAAAGTTTGGGGCTGAGATTCTTATGTGAAAAAGCTTCAACCTGATAAGCTCGAGCCCAAATCGGAGAAATGTGTCTTCATAGGATACCCAAAGGAAACTGCTGGGTATACCTTCTATCACAGATCTGTAGGCAAGATATTCGTTGCTCAGAATGGATCCTTTCTAGAGAAGGAGTTTCTCTCGAAAGAAGTGAGTGGGAGGAAAGTAGAACTTGATGAGGTAATTATACCTTCTCCATTATTGGAAAGTAATTCATCACAGAAATCAGTTCCAGTGATTCCCACACCAATTAGTGAGGAAGCTAATGATGATGATCATGAAACTTCAGATCAAGTTACTACTGAACCTCATAGGTCAACCAGAGTAAGATCCGCACCAGAGTGGTATGGTAATCCTATTCTAGAGGTCATGTTACTTGACCATGACGAACCTACGAACTATGAGGAAGCAATGATGACCCCAGTTTCCGCAAAATGGCTTGAAGCCATGAAATCTGAGATGGGATCCATGTATGAGAACAAAGTATGGACATTGGTTAACTTGCCCGATGATCAGCAAGCAATAGAAAATAAATGGATCTTTAAGAAGAAGACTGACACTGACGGTAATGTTACTGTCTACAAAGCTCGACTTGTTGTGAAAGGTTTTCGACAAGTTCAAGGAGTTTAGTACGATGAGACCTTCTCACCCGTAGCGATGCTTAAGTCTGTCTGAATCATGTTAGCAATTGCCACATTTTATGATTATGATATTTGGCAAATGGATGTCAAGACTGCATTCCTTAATGGATATCTTAAAGAAGAGTTGTATATGATGCAACCAGAAGTTTTTGTCGATCCTTAAGGTGCTAACAAAGTGTGCAAGCTCCAGCGATCCATTTATGGACTGGTGCAAGCCTCTCGGAGTTGGAATATACGCTTTGATAGTGTGATCAAAGCATATGGTTTTATACAGAGTTTTGGAGAAGCCTGTATTTACAAGAAAGTCAGTGGGAGCTCTCTAGCATTTCTAATATTATATGTGGATGACATATTGTTGATTGGAAATAATACAGAATTTCTGGATAGCATAAAAGGATACTTGAATAAGAATTTTTCAATGAATGACCTCGGTGAAGCTGGTTATATATTAGGCATCAAGATCTATAGAGATAGATCAAGACGCTTAATTGGACTTTCACAAAGCACATACCTTGATAAAGTTTTGAAGAAGTTCAAAATGGATCAGTCAAAGAAAGGGTTCTTGCTTGTGTTACAATGTGTGAAGTTGAGTCAGACTCAATGCCCGACCACTTCAGAAGATAGAGAAAAAATGAAAGTCATTCCCTATGCCTCAGCCATAGATTCTATCATGTATGCAATGCTGTGTACCAGACCTGATGTGTGACTTGCTATAAGTTTAGCAGGGAGTTACCAAAGTAATCCAGGAGTGGATCACTGGACAGCGGTCAAGAACATCCTGAAATACCTGAAAAGGACTAAGGATATGTTTCTCGTTTATGGAGGTGACAAAGAGCTCGTAGTAAATGTTTACGTCGATGCAAGCTTTGACACTGATCCGGATGACTCTAAGTCACAAACCGGATACGTATTTATATGGAATGGTGGAGCTGTCAGTTGGTGCAGTTCCAAGCAGAGTGTCGTGGCGGGATCTACGTGTGAAGTGGAGTACATAGCTGCTTCGGCAGTAGCAAATGAAGGAGTCTGGAGGAAGGAGTTCATATCCGATCTAGGTGTAATACCTAGTGCATCGGGTCCAATGAAAATCTTTTGTGACAATAATGGTGCAATTGCCTTGGCAAAGGAATCCAGATTTCACAAGAGAACCAAGCACATCAAGAGACGCTTCAATTCCATCCGCGATCAAGTCAAGGAGGGAGACATAGAGATTTGCAAGATACATACGGATTTGAATGTTGCAGACCCGTTGACTAAGCCTCTCTCATGAGCAAAACATGATCAACACCAAGACTCCATGGGTGTTAGAATCATTACTATGTAATCTAGATTATTGACTCTAGTGCAAGTGGGAGACTGAAGGAAATATGCCCTAGAGGCAATAATAAAGTTGTTATTTATATTTCCTTACATCATGATAAATGTTTATTATTCATGCTATAATTGTATTAACCGGAAACTTAGTACATGTGTGAATACATAGACAAACAGAGTGTCCCTAGTATGCCTCTACTTGACTAGCTTGTTGATCAAAGATGGTTAAGTTTCCTGACCATAGACATGTGTTGTCATTTGATGAATGGGATCACATCATTAGAGAATGATGTGATAGACAAGACCCATCCGTTAGCTTAGCATAATGATCGTTTAGTTTTATTGCTATTGCTTTCTTCATGACTTATACATGTTCCTCTAACTATTAGATTATGCAACTCCCGAATACTGGAGGAACACCTTGTGTGCTATCAAACGTCACAACATAACTGGGTGATTATAAAGATGCTCTACAGGTGTCTTCGATGGTGTTTGTTGAGTTGGCATAGATCGAGATTAGGATTTGTCACTCTGAGTATCGGAGAGGTATCTCTGGGCCCTCTCGGTAATGCACATCACTACAAGCCTCGCAAGCAATGTGACTAATGAGTTAGTTACGGGATGATGCATTACGGAACGAGTAAAGATACTTGCCGGTAACGAGATTGAACTAGGTATGATGATACCGACAATCGAATCTCGGGCAAGTAACATACCGATGACAAAGGGAACAACATATGTTGTTATGCGGTTTGACCGATAAAGATCTTCGTAGAATATGTAGGAGCCAATATGAGCATCCAGGTTCCGCTATTGGTTATTGACCTGAGATGTGTCTCGGTCATGTACGCTTAACGTTCGATGACGATTTGTATTATGAGTTATGTGAGTTGATGAACCGAAGTTTGTTCGGAGTCCCGGATGAGATCATGGACATGACGAGGAGTCTCGAAATGGTCGAGACATAAAGATTGATATATTGTAAGGTTATGTTTGGACACCGGAATGGTTTCGGAAAGGTTCGGACATTTTCGGGAGTACTAGGAGGTTACCGGAACCCCCCCCCCCCCCTCCGGGGGGGGGGGGGTTAATGGGCCTTCATGGGCCCTAGTGGAGAGAGGAGGCAGCGACCAGGTGGTGGCGCCCCCTCCCAAGCCCAAACCGAATTGGACTGGGGTTGGGGGGGCCCTTTCCTTCTTCTCCTCCACCTCTTTCCCCTTCCCCCTTCTCCGAAAAGGAAGGGGGGCGAATCCTACTTGGACTGGGAGTCCAAGTAGGACTCCCCCCTTGGCGCCCCCCTTGGGCCGGCCTCCTCTCCTCCTCCTTTATATACGTGGGAGGGGGGCACCCCAAAGGCACACTAAGTCTTCTCTTAGCCGTGTGCGGTACGCCCCTCCACAGTTACGCACCTCGGTCATATCGTCGTAGTGCTTAGGCGAAGCCCTGCGTCGGTAACTTCATCATCACTGTCAACACGCCGTCATGCTGACGGAACTCTCCCTCGTCCTCAACTAGATCAAGAGCTCAAGGGACGTCATCGAGTTGAATGTGTGTTGAACGTGGAGGTGTCGTACGTTCGGTGCTAGGATCGGTTGGATCGCGAAGACGTTCGACTACATCAACCGCGTTACTAAATGCTTCCACTTTCGGTCTACGAGGGTATGTAGACACACTCTCCCCTCTCGTTGCTATACATCTGCTAGATAGATCTTGCTTGATCATAGGTAAATTTTTTGAAATACTGCGTTCCCCAACACCTCTCTGGTAAATAACCAAAAGCGGACATGCATGTTTTTATGCCACGCTGCTGCTAAGATTCTGTGTATAAGGTTTTCCCTAGTAGTGATGGATGCTCATATTGGTTCCCACATATTCTACGAAGATCTTTACCGGTCGTACCGTAATGACAACATACGTTATTCCCTTTGTCATTGGTATGTTACTTGCCCGAGATTTGATCGTCGATATCTTCATACCTAGTTCAATATCGTTACCGGCAAGTCTCTTTACTCATTCTGTAATACATCATCCCGCAACTAACTCATTAGTCACATTGCTTGCAAGGCTTCTTATGATGTGCATTACCGAGAGGGCCCAGAGATACCTCTCCGATACTCGGAGTGACAAATCCTAATCTTGATCTATGCAAAACCAACAAACACCTTCGGAGATACCTTTAGAGCATCTTTATAATCACCCAATTACATTGTGATGTTTGATAGCACACAAGGCATTCCTCCGGTATCTGTAATCTCTGACATGAAGAAAGCAATAGCAATAAAACTAAACGATCAATATGCTAAGCTAACGGACGGGTCTTGTCCATCACATCATTCTCCTAATGATGTGATCTCGTTCATCAAATGAGAACACATGTATATGGTTAGGAAACTTAACCATCTTTGATTAATGAGCTAGTCTAGTAGAGGCTAACTAGGGACACAGTGTTTTGTCTATGTATCCACACATGTATCAAGTTCTCGGCTAATACAATTCTAGCATGAATAATAAACATTTACCATGATATAAGGAAATATAAAATAACAACTTTATTATTGCTTCTATGGCATATTTCCTTCACTTTATTATTGCCTCTAGGGCATATTTCCTTCAATCGTCCCACCGCCCACTCTATAGAGCAACAACAAGATCCAGAAGGCCTTCCTCTTGGTGGGAACGGACAATACAACCGGTGCCAAGTGTAAGGTTGACTCGGACATGGTGTGTAGACCACTAAAATATGGGGGTCTCGGTGTGCTTAACATGGAGAAATTTGTGAGGGCACTGAAATTGAGATGTCTCTGGTTAGAGTGGAAGGAGCGAGCAAAAATTTGGGTGGGTTTGGGAAACCCTTGTGATGACAAGGACTACGACTTGTTCTACCCCTTCACAACCATTACTATCGGCAATGGTGCTTGCACGCCCTTTAGGGAAGCCCTTTGGGTGCAAGATAGGAAGCCCAAGGACATTGCACCCTTCATCTTTGAGGCATCCTCGAGGAAAAATTGGAAGATTAGAGAAGATCTGCAAGATGACGCTTGGGTTTCCAAAATCAAGAGAGTCATGACCTTCTCCTTCACGCGTTTCCACCAATTCTTTCAGCTCTAGGTAAGCATCTGCAATTTCCATCTACTCGACAATGTGGTTGATGCCATCGTTTGGAAGCACACCAATTATAGTGATGTAGGGAAAACCCTATGGTGGCCCGATCTTCATCACTTGTAGGTAGATTCAAGGAAGAACACGAAGAACACGAGGGAATCGTGATGGGAAACACAAATCAACACACATAGATGCAAATAAAGATACACATAGATAGATCCATGATCTAATCATCCAAAGAGTGAGATGGAACAAAATAGCATTCTTCCCCAAGTCCTAGGACAAGGAGGGCTTGAATCCATAGATGGATCTTCCATATAGGGGCCTTGAATCCACTAGGATTTTCTTCAATGGAGGCATTGAGCTCCTATGGAATCTTCTCTCTCAAGAGGACTCCCACAAGGGGAGATACATGAGCTAAGCTCTAGTCCAGTACTAATCTTAGCTATCCCTAGAAATGATGAGGGGCGCAAGTATATATAGTACAATCCACAGAGTGGTAAGTGGGAGAGAGATACATGAGCTCGGGCCCGGTTTTGCACACATGCAGTTACCGGACATCCGGTGGGTACCCGACGTCCAGTGACTCCCAAGGGACAGGATGTCCGGTGGTCACCGGATGTCCGTTGATTCTTCTCAGGTGAAGTGGCACCAGATTTCTGGTGGATGTCGGACATACGGTGACTCGGGAGGGTTCGGACATCCGATGTGCGTCGGTCTTTCGTCAGTTTTCTTCTGGACAGGTGATGCCAGATTTCTGGTGGAGCTCGGATGTCCGGATGCTGGGTTGTCGGATGTCCGACCGCTATAGAGCCCATCAGCTGCTGGCCTTCTAGTCGGCTGAGTGTGGTCGCGTCAAACATCCAGTGGTTGTAGTTTGCTATAGCTCCGTCTTCTTCCTTCTCCACTTCCAAGCTTCCCTCGCGGATGGTGTAGTCGTACCTTGGTGCTTGCACCCCTCCTCATTGTCCACGAAGCTCCGGCAATACCTATGCATGCACACGAGAGGAGTGTCAAGTTTATACCATCCTCGAAGGGGTCAAGTGAACACATGTAAAGGAGATGATTCACCTTTATGTATGTGAAGTAGATATCGCATGTGTCACTTGCCAAATGGACTCTTGACATGGTGATATCCGTAGGATGCTCCGCATCAAATAGCCTCTACTGAGCGGAGTCTGCCTACAAGGCGCAATTCCTCGACCTGATTCACTCACCGATGGAACACATGATATGCAAGGCTTGGCCTCTAACCAAAGTGAAATTCTTCATTTCCAGATTTGGACAACAGATAGGTTAGCCAAGAGAGGATGATCAAATTGTGGTCTTTGTCCCCATTTGCAAGCGAGAGATTGAAACCGTTGACCACCTACTCTTCAAGTGCCGGTTCACAACTAGATTCTGGGACATGCTCAAGGCCTAGCTGCAACTTGACTGCATAGATACATCTTCCCGACCCTTGAGACACTGTACCAAGGAGTGGTGGATCGGCTTACCGATTGCAACATAGAGAGCGCAATGGCATCACTTGTAATGTTAACCTCTTGGGTTGTTTGGTGTGTAAGAAATGCACTGCCATTGATTCTTCTAAACATCATCAAAGTGGAGTTGGCTCATTGGATAACTGCTGGCGTAAAAAATTGAAATTGATTGTACCAGAAGAGTAATCTGTTTTGTATTCTTGGGTTGTGTTGTAACACAAATAAACTCCATTCTCCTTCTTTTTAATGGACGAGCCAAATCTTTTGACTCCGTTTAAAAATAATACTTCTTTTACTTTATTTATTCTTCATAGTTTTTTATCATTTTTTATTTTCTTACTATTTTTATATTTAGAATAATTTAATCTAAATATACATATTACAAAAAGCACTTTACATAAATTTGCAAAATGTTAATCATGCATTAAAAAATGCTAAACGTGTACAGGAAAATGTTAATCATGTCTATAGAAAATTCTTGTGGCATCTAAAAAATTTCACGTGTTTTAGAGAATGTATGTGACATTAAAAAAATGTTTATACAATGAATTTTTTTCACTCAATTCAAAAAAATGTTTCATACATTAAATAAAAAATTAACTTTACATTTATAAATTTTTTCACATGTTCAAAAAAGTGTTTGTGACAATTTCAAAAAACTATATACAATGCAAAAATCTTTGCTTAATGAAAAAAATGTTTCTTACCATTAAAACCCCTTAAAAATGTACATGACGTTTTAAAGAAAAATTCCAGTGATTTTTATTTTTTTTCATTAAAAATATTTATACAGTGTATAGAAATATTTCCATACTTAATTTTTATTTACACTAAAAAATGGACGTGACATTTACAAGAATATCCATGTGTGTCCAAAAGATGTATTTGAAATTTTAATAAATATTTAAACAATATCAAAAAGTTTGTCTAGTTTAAAAAATAGTTATTGTCATTAAGAAAATGCAAACATGCATTTGGAAGATATTACCGTGTATGCAAAAGAGTGTTAAAACATTTTTTAAAAACTATAGATCATGTATTTAAAAAATGTTCAAACTGTTACAAGAAAAATATTTCACATGTGCGCTAAAAATGTAAATTTAAAATGAGAAAAGTAGACATCTATTAAGAAAGAAAACAGATTAAAACCTAAAAAAATAGAAAGTATGACGAAAAACCAAGAAATAAACAAAAGAAAACTAAAAGTGTAATGAAGAAAGAAAATCGAAGAAAATCAACAAAAACAACGACGACAAAAAAGAAAATCATAGAAAACCGATGAATAAACATAGAAAAAACAAAAAACCGAAGCAGAGCGAGCGAACGCACAACTATGCACGAGCGGCACAAGCGAGTGTGCTAATATGCCAGCCCGATTCGAGGGTCCGTGGGTGATTCCTAATATGAATCGGCACGGGCGAAGCATAGGCCTGGTGTTTGTTTGGTGTCCACAAGTTCGGCAGCATCAAACACGTTACATCGAGCTCAGGATGCACGTGCGCACCGGGCACCACCGTAGATTCTGTGGAGCACACATACTGTCTGATTCGGTTCCTCGTGTTTCATTTTGCTTGTACAAATGCTCACTACGTTGTCAGTGGGCATGAGCCTATGAGTTTGACATCACACCAGCGTCACACCTGTCAGTCTTTCAGTATTTTCTTTTCATAAAATTGTTACAGGTCAAAGGCGACATGAGCATGTGTACTGAATCGTCGTAGTCATGTGTCGAATATGTATCTTCCTTGGGGCAGCCTGTACGCTTTACCTTTTTATTAGTCAAAAGGAATTGTGCAGATAATTTATTAGAAGAAGAAAAACTTGAGCGAAACAACGGGTGGAAACCACATGGCTTAAATATATCTGGCGCTCAAAAAAAAAAATCTGGCGCTCCACCGACTGACCATGCCGAGATCAAGAGGTAAATACAAAATGTATATTTTCTTCTGTTGGGTTGATAAATCGGGCACGGTTTTTAGGTCTTCGATTTGATTGATAAAATATGTATATATGTCAAAAAATCAAATGGTTAGAAACTTTATCTGACGACAGATTCAATGATATATTTTTTGTATAATATATATATATATATTTTTCTGGTTAAATTAAAGACCTGAAAATCCGTGTCCTATTTATAAACTCAACCGTAAGGAGTATGCGTTTGTTTGGTGTCTACAAGTTCGGCAGCATCAAACACGTTACATCGAGCTCAGGATGCACGTGCGCACCGGGCACCACCGTAGATTCTGTGGAGCGCACATACTGTCTGATTCGGTTCCTCGTGTTTCATTTTGCTTGTACAAATGCTCACTACGTTGTCAGTGGGCATGAGACTATGAGTTTGACATCACACCAGCGTCACACCTGTCAGTCTTTCAGTATTTTCTTTTCATAAAATTGTTACAGGTCAAAGGCGACATGAGCATGTGTACTGAATCGTCGTAGTCATGTGTCGAATATGTATCTTCCTTGGGGCAGCCTGTACGCTTTACCTTTTTATTAGTCAAAAGGAATTGTGCAGATAATTTATTAGAAGAAGAAAAACTTGAGCGAAATAACGGGTGGAAACCACATGGCTTAAATATATCTGGCGCTTAAAAAAAATCTGACGCTCCGCCGACTGACCATGCCGAGATCAAGAGGTAAATACAAAATGTATATTTTCTTCTATTGGGTTGATAAATCGGGCACGGTTTTTAGGTCTTCGATTTGATTGATAAAATATGTATATATGTCACAAAATCAAATGGTTAGAAACTTTATCTGACGACAGATTCAATGATATATTTTTTGTATAATATATACATTTTTCTGGTTAAATTAAAGACTTGAAAATCCGTGTCCTATTTATAAACTCAACCGCAAGGAGTATGCGTTGTTTGGCCACGTTGACAGTGGCGGAGACAGGGGGTGCCAGCCAGGGCCTTGCCCCCCCTCATCTGGCGCTCCGCCGACCGACCATGCCGAGATCAAGAGGTAAATACAAAATGTATATTTTCTTCTGTTGGGTTGATAAATCAGGCACGGTTTTTAGGTCTTCGATTTGATTGATAAAATATGTATATATGTCACAAAATCAAATGGTTAGAAACTTTATCTGACGACAGATTCAATGATATATACATTTTTCTGGTTAAATTAAAGACTTGAAAATCCATGTCCTATTTATAAACTCAACCGCAAGGAGTATGCGGTGTTTGGCCACGTTGACAGTGGCGGAGACAGGGGGTGCCAGCCAGGGCCTTGGCGCCCCCCCCCCCCCCCCCCCACCCCCAACAGCTGTAATTTAGGCCTAATATATGAATAGTAGCAGTGATTTTTTTTTGCTAAAATGGGTGTTTTTATTGGATTGGCCCACCCCAACAAAGGTTGAACATTACTCGGCCTTCCTCATCCTATTTTTCTGGCTCCGCCACTGCACGTTGACCATAAGCTAAGCTACCTTCCTTTTATTTGGAGGGGAAAGAAAGGAGCTATATTGATATTCATGTTCATCTTGACTCCTAACTGTCAAGTATGCAATATCAAGCCATCCTCGGTTCATATTCCATGGAAACCACCAGTGCTCGGTCGATTAAAGGTCAATGTAAATGCGTCCTTGCTGGATGGTTCTGGAATCATTTTTTGCTTTTGTAGGCATCTTTTCACACGTGATAATGTGCTGGAAGCTGGAATTTTAGCTATCAGATAGGGGTATATGTTAGTTCGGGAAATATTTTGTGCACCGGTGCTTTGTGGCGCTTACGGTGCACCGGGCGTCCTTAGCGTATTTAAGATTGTTTCAAAAAATGTAAAAAAGTTTAGCACATTCACACAACATCAATGTTTGTTGTTGTAATATTTCAAATCAAAATTCAAACATTACTCGAGATACAAAATGACATACTTAACACTGAATACATCGATGTTAGCCATGCATTGGAGCCAACTCTCAATTGATGTGCCCGCAAAAATAAACTCTCATTTTTTTAGAAAAGAAGAATGACCCCCGGCCTCTACATCTGGGCGATGTATATGACCATTTTATTAATTATTCTCACAAGACTTTACAAAATCATACAACAGTAAGACTAAAGCCACCGTCTAAGCAACAACTGTCGCTACACATATCCAATTGATGAAGGGGCGCTGATAGCCTGGGCCTAATACCAAACAGACATCGCAGCCAGACCTAACATCTAAGACCTGAGGTCCCAACCAGGACGTCTGCCGGGTATGGGCACCCATCAGTCCGGCGTGCTCCTCAACCAGGACGCCTGCCGGGTATGAGGTCGCCGCAGCCACTTGCCACCAATCCATCTTCAGAGTTGTACTGTTGCATCTACCTTGCACGGTCTAGCTACCGTCGACGCCACCACGACGGCAGACAGGTTCCTCCTCCTGCGCGAGTCCATCTCCGTGCATCGGACGACGAGTCTCCACTGCGCCATGCCGCCGAGACCCACCATCGATGATACTGTTGATGCCACACCGCTCCGCCTACATGCCATCTCGCGTCGACTCCGAACTACCAGCAACTCCACCATTCTGAGCAGTCCTCGGCCGATGCCTTCAGGAAGGAACACGACACCAAAGTGCCATCGTCGCCCAAACAGAGGAACAGAGGCTTTCGCCTGCGCTCATGGAAGAGGTGGGGGGGGGGGGCATATGATCCACACCGAAGCCTCAAGGAAGGGAATCGGCGCCGAGGGCGTCGACTTTGGTGCGGCCGCTACGTCGTCCCGGAGTTTCCCCCGGATCCATGCCCACCCGCAAGATCCATCCAGGTAGTATTGGCGTCGACCGTAGTCCCTACCGTAGCCAGCACGAACCGAAGTAGCTCGAATCTGAGACGACGCCTCCCATGGAACTCCGGCCGGCCATCGAGGAGCCGCCATAGCGCCGCCGCCTCCACGCCGCCCACACAGCCGTGGAAGGCCCCCCATCTGCACCCACGGGTGCCGCGCGCCACCGATCGAGGCCGCCACCCCAAGATCCCCACGACGCCCGAGGCACCGGCGGTTAGATCTGAAACAGATCGACCACGACCACCATAGGAGCGCCCCGAACGGCCCCCCCACGCGACCACCGGGTGAAGCAGCTCCTGCTGTCGCCCCCTGAGTCCTCGGCGCGCTCCGTCGCCAACGCGCCGCCAACCACCGCCGAACGCCACCCGCGCCAGGGCCGGCCGCTGCGGGGAGGAGATATGCCGCCGCCGCCGCCAACCGGGCTTTACCCGACGGCGTGCCCCGGCGGCGGCGGCAGGAGAGGTGGGAGAGGGAGCCGAGAGCTTGGCGGCGCTAGGGTTCCCCCCTCGTCGCCGCGCGGGGGCGACCCAGGGGAGAGGTGGGAGATGCAATCTTCAATGATATTAGTGAGATCATTTGCAAGTAGTCTGATATGGCGAGAACCGGAGAAGTCAATAGATGAAAGTATACATTCCTTATTAGTGAGATCAGGAGTGCATGCCCAAACGTAGTTCTTGTATTACTTATATTCCTCATAATTAAAACTCCTTCGGTCACGCTTTGGCAAATTTTGTTAGATCATAAGGCCAAACTGCCGTATGGTTTGGATCTGGTCCAAAGTCTGTTTTGGACGTTGTCATGTGTGATTGTAACCTTTGATATAGTAATAATGAAAGAATTATTTCGTAAAAAGTAGTTAACAGTTACTAACTCTGTATCTCTATACATGAAATTTTGCCAAGCAAATGGACCCAAACTGGATCTGTTTTCAGAAAGAGAAGATCGATGGTTAACATATCACAATCTAGCCTTGCCTTCTTTTTCAACGCCTTTTTGACTCACGCATACACATGGTCACCCAATATCTCGCTCTTTTAATTCGGCTGAATTATTATGGTCACCCAGTAGCTAGACCTCACCTCCTCTTTTGCTTTGGTCGCTGTCACTCCCTCATCCCGATTCTCCCTGTGGCACATCCCCATCGGATGATCGAATTCCCCAGCCTCCTCCCCCTTTCCGCTTTCGTCCTGGGGTTTACCTTTCCAGGTTCAAATGCTAAATTATTACACACTTTACAACGACGTATCATGCGGCCTACAGTGATCCTAGTCGCTGTGGAATGGAATGAAAATGCCCGTGGCGTCGGACTGAAAGCAACCGATCGGTGCAAATATTTGGCGGCAGCACTGCATGGTGTGTGCGTCACTGTATGCTCACGTACGTACGTATATACGGATAAATTTCTGGATAAGAAATGCATGTATAGAGAAACTTCATTACAAGCACTGCATGGTAGGATATGTGTACATCGACCACCCATTTGACAATTTCAATTATATACGTGCATGGGCTTACTAATCTTACTTGGTTAGAGCAAATTAAGTATGCTTACATGCAGGTTGTGTTCTGCCTTGCTAGTGTTGTGAGCATGTGACATGAGTAAACATGGTGTCTGAGCGCATAGTGCAAACACGTGGCAAGCAAACATGCATGCATGTGCATCATTGCTTCACACTCCATGCTTACATGGATGCATGCATGAGGTCTCCATGCATGATTAAGAGCTAGCTAACTTAGCCCTAAGGGGGACATCTATTCCCCCTTAATCATCATCATTTCCCTCCTTGGCAAGAATTCCATTGGCTATAGCTCTACAAGACTACAACACTCCAGCAAAAAAATAAAGTCAAACCAACATTCTAGGTAGTAGCTTGATTATATCATGAGCCTTCTAGATATGTACATGTCATGATGTTAACCTCTCAAATCAAGGAGTGTCATATTTGAGTGTTGTCCTTATCAGACATGCACTTGCTGCTGGTTAACAAATTGATCGGTTCTGTGATTATCCAGTAATAAATTAGCTCCCTCCTAGACACAGAGCTGCCCAAAGTTGAGGCTGTAGCTTAGCTAGGCCTTCTCTAGTAGACTTGATTAGGATGTGCTGTCACGATAGGATATTGCATAGCCTGTGATCAATTGGATTTGTCTTATGTAATGATGCATAATTAAGGATGGGACAGTGATGAGCATGTAACAGGTCCCATGCAATGAATTATGAATAGAGAGTACTCTTCAAGGATTCAAGCTACCCTGTAATTTTGGTGACTTGTACTTGTACAGGACTTCCTAGATATAGGTGGCTAGGCCCATGCATCATTAGAGTTAAGTGTCTTTATGTGTGAAGTACTGGGTTGGTTAGGCCCAATTAAGAGACCTTTTCATTAATCAGAGCAACCACCATAGCTAGTTCTGAGTGAATTGGCATTCCTGCATGCCAAAGGAAATTGGTACACACTGTGTTAGGCTGGTCATAGTGGGGAGTAACTTAGACTAGTGTCATGCATATGACACTAGTCTAAATTACTACCTTTGTAATGCAAAATAACATAATAGTAGTATCATAGATGACTTCATTTATTAGCTCGTAGACTCATCTTGTCTTGAAAAGCGCTATGTTACAGTAACATATTATGTTACCATCTCTCATTAATTACTTGTCACATAAGCAGAATTTCTCGAAGTGCGCTATGTTACTAGCTAAGTTACTCCCACTATGACTAGCCTTATATATCCTAGAACTAGAAGGTTAATCACTCCAATATTAATTTTGCAATCTATGTATGGGCCTGCTGCTGCTCCTCCTGTTGCATAGATCATGATTTGCAATCATGAAGCCAGCATGGATAGACCCTAGCTATGTGCTGTAACAGATCTGAATGAACTGAACCTTCACCATACTGTGTCACTGTGTGTATCTGCAGCATTGGCAGGTGAATCTCATATTGAATAAAAAAGTCCATGCTTCATATATGTATGACTATCTTTGATGACTGATGAACTGATGGGTTGCATTGCAACTTTTACTATATCTATCCGAACGCATTGCACTTGCATGCAGGTGCATGTTATACTAGTTTTATTTTCTGCAAAGAGGACCCACAAGACATACTTGCCATAAGTGCCAGAATATAAATGTTAGTGTGTTTTTAAAAAGCAGATAAGTTAACATATTGAACCATAGTCTTTCTGGGTATATATGATAGTACCATATCATGCAAAAGATGAACTTATTAAGGTATTGGGCCTACTTAAGTTAAATAATCAAGTAACCCTAGAGTAGCTATTTCTGGCCATTGCTTCATGTTCTAAACTAATGATCAGTGATCATACCTAACCACGAAATCTTCTTTGTTGATTGACAGTGGAGAGAAAGCTAGGGACTTTGGCACTTTGCCCTAACTTGAGGAAGAATAAGGCCATCTTAGGAAGCATCATTGGATGACTTTCTTGACCCCTTTTGACACCATGCGTCTTCTCCTCTCAATTGAAATTGTCTTGTCATGCTTTGCCACCACATGCATTCTTTCCTCCTCATCCCTGCATGCATGTTCATCTCTAAGATCTCAAGCTAGCAACCAAGCACAGAATAGTGTGCGCCCACTGGTCTTGCTAGATGCATGGCCCCACCGATTTATTGACTGGACTAGGAGCGTGTGGGGTGAGATACCTTCATCAAGATTTCAAGACCATTCTTGTTGTCAGTTGCTATGTGGTGCCACTCTTGCTGTGCCATTCTTCTCCGCCTAGCTGCCCAGAGTTCAGTTATCAGCTCTTGGAGCTCGGGATGGGGACAGTCATAGGATGATGCAGTATGGAAGGGGGGAATTAAGAGTGAACAGTGACTTTCTTCTCCATCACTCGTATATGTTTTTCATGAGAATATGACACGAGGGTTTTCCTGATTCTCTATGAAAATTGGATTGTTCTCGTGTGAAATTTTCTGCAAATTATATGAAGCATGGACTTTTTTATTCGATTAGAAAAATGCCCGTGCGTTGTAACGAGCTATAAATAGTCTAGTACGTTGGCTTGTGATTTACTTGTCAATAGTAATACGATTGTGTAGATAAATGTTCATCAAATTCTGACCAAGAATTACCTTATATTTTAATTAAAAATTTGGTAAGTAAATTAAAGTGGAATGGTTCAGAAGGTAAGTAAATTAAGATGGTTGATTATCATATACATGAAAAATTGGACGAATGATGATAGGAATAAAGGTGAAATGAAAACTTTACGTTCTTTTTAAGTAGTAGAGATAATGTCTGTGGGATTTCAAATAATTTTCTATGGAAATTGATTATTTTGCAGGGTTCGAAATATTAAGAAACTTCCACACGGACGCATCGCGCGCGGTACAGTCTTCTCGATTGTGGGATTAAGCAGTGGTGAGACTGATCCTAAGATGCAGTCAACGTGGCATCTGAGGAGCTTTTTTTTTGCGCGGATCTGAGGAGCTTTCCATGTGCATGGGATCCATCCTTCGAGTGAGCTTTTTTTTTAGGCAAATCCTTCGAGTGAGCTGGTCAACACCAATTTCGATCATGCAAGAAAATCAACTCTGCAACTTCTCCAGCCCATATTTCGCACAAAAAAAATATCAAAATCTCCAGCCCTTGCAAATGTTTGGATCAGCAGCGAGCTAGTTAGGACGTGTTTGGTTACTCGCATTAGGCCCAGCCAGGCCCGGGCGGGCAGTTTTCGGCCTGTTTGGTTGCCTGGCCCGCATCTAAATTCTGGCCCGCACGCACCTTAAAGCAGTGCTCAGCCAGACCCGGTAGGAACAACCAAATCGGCAGTTTCCAGCGAGTCGGGCTCGAGCGATGCAGGGGAGGTGAACACCGCGCCGCGCGGCTGCGGGCATGGAGATGGCGCGTCTCCGAAAAAGCGGCGGGACGAATTCGAGTCACTGCCCACCGATTCGGTCGGCCTATATAGCCAGGGGCGCGGATCCACTTCAACGGCGAGGTAAGCGGCGCAACTGCGGCGGCGACTGGTTGGCTGCAGTGGCGGATCGACTACTCCTCTTCTCCGACGTGCCAAGGACCTCCTCTGTGGCTCTTCCGGTGGCATCTGTAAGTTCAATCACCCCCTACTCTCTAGTAGTTCTAGCTAGATCTGTCGATGTGGTAGGGTTAGATCTTCCGATCCGTTTGATTGTGATGTTGTAGTAGTTAGTTGTGATGGATTTGAAGCATGCTAGGGGTCGTTTCCATGTCGGCAAGCATTGGTAGCTAGTGGTCATGGATGGATTGGTAGTATGCTTAGATGTGTGGTATGCTAGTGTGCAAGTGTTGAACAAGATCATCCATGTGTCCATGATTAGTGTTGTGTTGAGCTGTGGCATGCTTTGCTGGATTTGGTAGTGTTGTCTTGAACTAGATCATCAATGTGTGCATGTGTTACTGCTAGTTCGATCTGTCCATGATGTACTGCTAGTTCATACTGTCCATGTGTAGTGTTTTGTGGTGTTGATGAGGCTTACATTTGTAGGACATGACCACGCAAGAGTTTAGTTAGGCCCTCTTGCTATCTGAGAGCCAGTTCCCGCCGTCGTACATCGGGGACTTCCAGCCTCCCATCGACTAGATGCCTCCTCATTCAGACGTTTTCGAGGTGCCGCCTATGGTTCCATTTGTGCTGGCTCAGCCCAATGCTATTACTCATGCTGCTGCTCAAAATGCAACCACAAAGGAGAAGAAGGATTGAGGGAGTCCTGGATTAGGGGGTCTCCGAACAGCCGGACTATCTCCATTGGCCAGACTGTTAGACTATGAAGATACAAGATTGAAGACTTCGTCTCGTGTCCGGATGGGACTCTACTTGGCGTGGAAGGCAAGCTATGCAATACGGATATGGATATCTCCTCCTTTGTAACCGACCTTGTGTAACCCTAACCCTCTCCGGTGTCTATATAAACCGAAGGGTTTTAGTCCGTAGGACGACAACCATAACATACAATCATACCATAGGCTAGCTTCTAGGGTTTAGCCTCTCTGATCTCGTGGTAGATCTACTCTTGTACTACCCATATCATCAATATTAATCAAGCAGGACGTAGGGTTTTACCTCCATCAAGAGGGCCCAAACCTGGGTAAAACATCGTGTCCCCTGCCTCCTGTTACCATTCGGCCTAGACGCACAGTTCGGGACCCCCTACCCGAAATCCGCCGGTTTTGACACCGACATTGGTGCTTTCATTGAGAGTTCCTCTGTGTCGTCGCCGTTAGGCTTGATGGCTCCTACTATCATCGATAGCGATGCGGTCTAGGGCGAGACTTTTCTCCCCGGACAGATCATCGTATTCGGCGGCTTTGCACTGCGGGCTAATTCGCTTGGCCATCTGGAGCAGATTGAAAGCTACGCCCCTGGCCATCAGGTCAGATTTAGAACTTTGAACTACACAATCGACATCCGCGGAGACTTGATCTTCGACGGATTCAAGCCACAGCCGGGTGCGCCGCACTGTCACGATGGGTATGACCTAGCTCTGCCGCCGAACAGTACCCCAGAGGTCGTGCCCGCATCAGCTCTGACCCTTAGCTCGGAGCCAACTGCGCCAATCGAGGACAGGTGGCTAGACACCGCCTCAGGGGCTGCAGTCTCAACGGCGATCGAGCCGAACACCAGCCTAATCCTCCGCGAAGCCCGTGACTCCAAGGTGTCGGACTCTTTTCCGGACTCCGAACCCCCGCGCCCCTGCCAATCGAATCCGATTGGGCGCCGATCATGGAATTCACCGCCGCGGATATCTTTCAGCACTCGCCCTTCGGCGACATTCTGAATTCACTAAGGTCTCTCTCTTTGTCAGGAGAGCCCTGGGCAGACTATGGCCAACAGGATTGGGATGCGGACGACGAAGAAATTCGACGCCCACCCACCACCCACTTCGTAGCCACTGTCGATGATTTAACTGACATGCTCAACTTCGACTCCGAACACATCGATGATATGGACAACGATGTAGGAGACGAACACGAACCAGCGCCTATAGGGCATTGGAAAGCCACCTCGTCATATGACATATACATGGTGGATACACCCAAAGAAGGCAATGGCGACGAGATAGCGGAGGATGACCCCTCCAAGAAGCAACCCAAGCGCCGACGTCAGCGGCGCCGCTCCAGGTCCCGCCAAAGCAAAAGTGGTGATACCGGCACAGGAGATAATAACACTCCGGATAGTGCCGAAGACAACAACATTCCCCTCCAGCAAGATTCAGAGCAGGAGGATGGAAGAGCCAGACCTCCTAAGAGAGCGGAAGACGGAGAGGAGGAGGATGACAATTACATGCCCCCCTCCGAAGACGAGGCAAGCCTCGGCGACGATGAATTCACCGTACCAGAGGATCCCGTCGAACAAGAGCGCTTCAAGCTGATCAGGATCTGCTAACTGACAGATGGACTGAAGTCCTCGCGGCCGAGGAATATAAACTCGAGCGCCCCTCCAAGAATTACCCAAAGTGCAGGTTACTACCCCGACTGGAGGAAGAAGCGTATGATACGGCTGATCGGCCACCTCATGGCCGCGATAGAGGGGCATTCCAGCCAAAAACTCAGCCTCTACCCCGACGCCATTCAAATAAAAAGGCATGGGGAGATACGCCATACCTGCGAGACATATTGGAGGACAAAGCAAAGCATGCAAGATCGATCTACGGATCACGAGGGTGCACAACTCTGCAAGACGACAAACATCACGCCGGATACAGTAAAAGCAAATCCGGCGAGGCCGAACACAGCGGGCAAGACCCATTCGAGCTGCGTCGCGATATAGCCCAATACAGAGGCGCCGCCCACCCCTTATGCTTCACAGACGAAGTAATGGAACATCAATTCCCAGAAGGTTTCAAACCTATAAATATTGAATCATACGACGGCACAACAGATCCCGCAGTATGGATCAAGGATTTCCTCCTCCACATCCACATGGCCCGCGGTGATGACTTACACGCCATCAAATACCTCCCACTAAAGCTCAAAGGACCAGCGCGGCATTGGCTTAACAGCTTGCCAGCGGACTCGACTAGCTATTGGGAAGATCTGGAAGCCGCATTCCTCGACAACTTTCAGGGCACTTATGTGCGACCACGAGACGCCGATGACTTGAGCCACATAATTCAGCAACCAGAAGAGTCGGCCAGGCAATTCTGGACTCGGTTCCTTACAAAGAAAAATCAGATCGTCGATTGTCCGGATGCAGAGGCCCTAGCGGCTTTCAAACACAACATCCGAGACGAGTGGCTAGCCCGGCACCTTGGTCAGGAAAAGCCGAAATCTATGGCAGCTCTCACGACGCTCATGCCCCGCTTTTGTGTGGGAGAAGACAGCTGGCTGGCTCGCAGTAATAACATATCAAAGAACCATGGTACCCCGGATACCAAGGACGGCAATAGCAGGTCACGTCGCAACAAACATAAGCGCCGCATTAATAGCGAAAATACCGAGGATACGACAGTCAATGCCGGATTCAAAGGCTCTAAACCCGGTCAGCGGAAAAAGCCATTCAAACAAAGTACACATGGTCCGTCCAGCTTGGACCGTATACTCGATCGCTCGTGTCAAATACACGGAACCCCAGACAAGCCAGCCAATCACACCAACAAGGATTGTTGGGTGTTCAAGCAGGCCGGCAAGTTGATTGCCGAAAACAAGGACAAGGGGCCGCATAGCAATGACGAGGAGGAGCCCCGGTAGCCGCACAGCGGAGGACAGAAGAGGTTCCCCCCACAAGTGCGGACGGTGAACATGATATACGCAACCCAATCCCCAAGAGGGAGCGGAAGCGTGCGCTCAGGGACGTATATGCGCTGGAGCCAGTCGCCCCAAAGTTCAACCTTTGGTCCTCCTGTCCGATCACCTTCGATCGCAGGGACCATCCCACTAGTATCCGTCATGGCGGATTTACCGCACTGATCCTAGACCCAATCATTGACGGATTCCATCTCACTCGAGTCCTTATGGATGGCGGCAGCAGCCTGAACTTGCTTTATCAGGACAAAGTGCGCAAAATGGGTATAGACCCCTCAAGAATCAAACCCACAAAAACGACCTTTAAAGGCATCATTCCAGGTGTGGAGGCCCATTGCACAGGCTCAATTACACTGGAAGTGGTCTTCGGATCACCGGATAATTTCCGAAACGAAGAGTTAATCTTCGATATAGTCCCGTTCTGTAGTGGTTATCACGCGCTGCTCGGGCGAACCGCATTTGCTAGATTCAATGCGGTACCGCATTATGCATACCTCAAGCTCAAGATGCCAGGACCTCGCGGAGTTATTACAGTCAATGGAAACATATAGCGCTCTCTCCGAACAGAGGAGCACACCACGACCCTCGCAGCAGAAGCGCAAAGCAGCCTCTCAAGGCAATCAACCAGTTCGGCGCTTCAAAGCCCGGACACCTTCAAGCGCGCTCGAAGCAATCGGCAAATAGACCACCTGGCGCGATATGAGCTCGCGTAGCAATACGACGGCCACCCCAATCCCAGCCCAACACCGAAACTCGTGCCGCACGTACATAATTACGCATTAAAAATACCATTGGCACAAGTGGGGAGGGGGGCACAACTGCGGCACGCCCCAAGACGCGGCTTAAACCGCACTAGGGGCTTCCTGTTTGGTTATTTTTCTCTTTTTTTCAGGACCTTAATTTCTGGAAACACTGTCCGACAGCACTATTGCCGAACACATGATGCAGCAACCAAGGAGGCAGACAGCTATGTCATACCACGGAATTCCCAGGTGGATTATAGTAACGAGCGAAATATTCGATTTAATATCATTCGTCAGCTTGCCCTTGGAAGGGACATAGTCCTACTCTTTGCTTATCGCACTATCTGTATCACTCCACTTTAAACACAATTTTCTAATAAACAATGCATGACATTACGACTATTATTGCATTCCTGTTATATATATATATATATATATATATATATGTGTGTGTGTGTGTGTGTGTGTGTGTGTGTGTGTGTGTGTGTGTTCATTAATGACACCTTGCAACCATACACTTTGGTACAGCCAATACACTAGGGGCTTACGTACCCCACAATATGGTGTGAAAAGTCCGAACACTTTGACATAAAAAAATAGTTACATTCCTATTGATTCACTACGTAAAATTTGACATAAAAAAATAAAAATAAATGTCATAAGACAAGAAAATTTGCAGTTTATGTGTATTTTAGACTATGTTTTTACGTTTGTAATTTTACATAACATAAAATATTTTTTACGGCAATTATATTTTTTTTTACGGTTCCATTTTACGTCGGAAATAAGACAAAACTTATGGAACGTAAAATTACGATGCATTGATGGTAAAATAAAGGGGGGTGAAGAATAACTATTCCTCATCCAGGGTGACGAATAGCCAATCGTGTTACTATTCATCACCCAGGGTGCAGAATAAGTTATTCTTCACCCGAGATAATCTTACGATCATTTCATAATTGAATTACGTTTCAAATTCAAATAGTTACATTCCTATTGATTCACTACGTAAAATTTGACATAAAAAAATAAAAATAAATGTCATAAGACAAGAAAATTTGCAGTTTATGTGTATTTTAGACTATGTTTTTACGTTTGTAATTTTACATAACATAAAATATTTTTTATGGCAATTATATTTTTTTTACGGTTCCATTTTACGTCGGAAATAAGACAAAACTTATGGAACGTAAAATTACGATGCATTGATGGTAAAATAAAGGGGGTGAAGAATAACTATTCCTCACCCAGGGTGACGAATAGTCAATCCCTATTCCTCACCCAGGGTGACGAATAGTCAATCCCTATATATATATATATATGTGTGTGTGTGTGTGTGTGTGTGTGTGTGTGTGTGCTCATTAATGACGCCTTGCAACCATACACCTTGGTACGGCTAATACACCAGGGGCTTATGTACCTCACAATACGGTGTGAAAAGTCCGAACACTTTCACAAGTGCGGCACCCCGAACTTGTAGCATTATATGCATCAGCTCCGAATCATGTCTTTGGTCAAATGTTGGGTTTGCCCGGCTTCTATGTTTTGGTACCTTACGTTCCGCTCTATCGGCTAAGGTAGCGCTAGGAGAACTACTGCGATTGTGCCCCGGTTCTGCTGGGTTCAGCACCTCAATAGAGAAAGCTAAAACTGACTGTCATGATAAGGCGAGAGACTGGTCGCTGTTCGGCGAGGTTTTCGAGTCCCTAAAGACTTATGCCGCTTAGAGCGAGGGGCCGGCCCTGTCCGGCTTAAAGGCGTGTATCGCGCCCCAAATTCGGCCTTCCGAATACCAGGGGTTTCGCCAAAATTTAAAATTATAGAATTCTGTGGCTAAGTGAGAGTGATAAAGCATTATTAGTTCGGTTGCCTTGTTCGCTGTGCTGAGCACCTCCCTCGAAGGACCCAAAAATGGGAACAAGAGTGCTCAGGTTTATCCCGAACACCCCAGCACTCGTGGCATGGGGGCAGAAGCCGAGGACTAGCCATCTCTCAGATTGGATAAGCAGCCAAACAGAAGGTAATATTTTAAATTTAAACAAGCATTGCATAGCACATATGAAACAAGTTTTCATAAATACAGGACAAAACAAGAAAGTCTCATTCAAATATTACATCTTTTTAACACTCGTCCGCTATGAGACGGGCACCCGGCAGAACACCCTCGTAGTACATCTCGGGGTGGCGGTGCTCCTTGCCCTTCGGAGGCCCCTCCTTGATCAGCTTCACGGCGTCTAGCCTGACACACTACAATTTCACACGGGCGAAAGCCCGACATGCACCTTCAATGCAGACAGATCGCTTGACGATCTCCAGCCGCGGGCAGGCATCCACAAGCCGCTTCACCAGGCCGAAGAAGCTGTTCGGAAGGGCGTTGCCAGGCCACAGTCGGACTATAAAGCTCTTCATGGCCCAATCGGCCGCCTTATGTAGCTCGACCATCTGCTTCAGCTGGTCGCTCATTGGCACCGGGTGTTCGGCCTCAGCATACTGAGACCAGAACAGCTTCTCCATTGAGCTTCCATCCTCGGCCTGGTAAAATTGTGCGGCATCGAACACACTGCGGGGCAAATCTGTGAATGCTCCCGGAGAGCTCCAGATTCGGGTAAGTAATCGGTAATTTACTTTTACATGCTTGCTTTGCATATAGAAAGCCTTACCCGCCGCTATCTTCTTCATTGCGTCGAACTCCTGGAGGGCCTTTTGGGCTTCGGCCTTGGCACTTCTTGCGCTCTCGAGGGCCGCGTCAAGCTCAGACTCCCGCGTCTTTGAGTCAAGCTCCAACGCCTCGTGCTTCGCCACGAGAGCCTGGAGCTCTTCCTGCACCTCGCCCACCCGAGCCTCGTGCTTCTCTCGCTCGGTGCGCTCCTTGGCCGCGTTATCTTCGGCCTTGGTTAGCGCTTGCTTCAGGGTCGCCACCTCGCTCGTGGCCCCTGGCAAATATACGTTGATCCTGTCATTTTGCAATCGCATCTTCTTTTATATATACATATCTATAGACAGGGTATTACTTATCCTTGTTCTCCTTGAGCTGCCTCTTGACAAGGCCGAGCTCTTTCCTGGACCCCCCGAGGTCCTGCTTTAGTACGGTGACCTCCACAGTCAGTGCGGCGGACGCCAGCAGCGAAGCCTGCATATGCATATTGACATACTTATATTAGACTCCTGCGATATTATTTGATCCTCTGTTCGGCTTTTCTTTGTGAACACCGAACAAAGCATCAGGGGCTACTGTCTATGCGGTAATATTTCTACTACATTTTAAAACACTTACCTCGAAGCCTGTTAGAAGGATGGCACAGGCTTCAGTCAACCCGCTCTTGGCGGACCGAACCTTCTGGACCACCGCGCTCATAACAGTACGGTGCTCCTCGTCGATGGAAGCGCTGCGAAGCGCTTCCAGCAGATTGTCCGGTGCCTCTGGATGGACAGAGGTCACCGGCACAGGCGTCTTGCCCCTCTTAGAAGGAGGCCGCCTGCCCGAGCCTGGAACCGCTGGAGGTTCCGGCGCGATGTTCGACTGAGGGCCGAACTCGGAGCTCTCAGGGGCCCCATCCCCTCGGCTCCCGAAGTCCGGAAGGTCGCCTTGAGGCGCCTCCGGGACTGTCTCCACTCGATCCGGTGCCTCTTGAGACAACACCTCGGTGTCGTCCATAGGAGGAGGGGAGGTGGCGGTTGGGACTAGATCGCTATCCATGTCCGACGAGCCCAGGGAGCCGTCCGATGATACATCGATGCTGGTTCGCGGCGGCCTGCATAATCATGTTCAGCGTTAGGGAAAGTAGTGCGACAAAGGAATGCTACGAGTTACTCTGGTATCCGAATACTTACGATCTCCCTAGGGGCTTGGCCCTGGGCAACCACTCGTCTTCGTCTTCATCGGCGGCGGTGGAGTTGTCCGGAAGGAGAGTCCTTCCCTTCTTGGACCCGTCACCCCCCCCAGTTAGGGCGGCCTTCCTTTTCTTATCTCCCCCTATAGGAGGGGGAGCATCTTCTTCTTCTTCCTCGTCTTCGGGGGAGGAGTGCGCCGCAGAGTCATCGGACGGTGAGTCCGACGACGCCTGGCGTCGGGAACTCTTTCGGGTTCCCTTGGCCTTCTCGGTCTTCTCCGGCACCGTATAAGGAGCCGGAGTCAGCATCTTCACCAGAAGAGCGTCTGCTGGGCCTTCGGGCAAAGGCGCCGGACAGTCGATCTGTTCGGCCATCTCCTGCCAGTCCTGTCAAAGGTACGGGAGTTTAGATCCTGCATGGAGTCAACCTATAAAAAATAAGTATCCTGCGAGAGGTAAAGCAGCTTACCGCTTTGGCTTGGCGCTTCGTGCTGAATCCACGATCCTCAGTAATGGGAGGGGGGACCTCGGCGCTTGTGAACAGCACCCTCCAGGCATCTTCGTGAGTTGTGTCGAAGAGCCTGTTCAGAGTTCGGTGCCGCGCTGGGTCGAACTCCCACAAGTTGAACTCCCGTTGCTGGCACGGGAGAATCCGGCGGTGGAGCATGACCTGGACCACGTTGACAAGTTTGAGCTTCTTGTTCACCATGTTTTGAATACATATTTGGAGTCCGGTCAGCTCTTCCAAACTACCCCAGGACAGGCCCTTCTCTTTCCAGGAGGTGAGCCGCGTGGGGATGCCAGATCGGAACTCGGGGGCCGCTGCCCATGCAGGGTCGCGCGGCTCGGTGATGTAGAACCACCCCGATTGCCACCCCTTTATGGTTTCCACAAAGGAGCCCTCGAGCCATGTTACGTTGGGCATCTTGCCCACCATGGCGCCTCCGCACTCCGCCTGGCGGCTTCCCACCACCTTTGGCTTGACATTGAAGGTCTTCAACCATAAGCCGAAGTGGGGCTTGATGCGGAGGAAGGCCTCGCACACAATGATAAACGCCGAGATGTTGAGGATGAAGTTCGGGGCCAGATCGTGGAAATCCAGGCCGTAATAGAACATGAGCCCGCGGACGAATGGATGGAGAGGGAATCCTAGTCCGCGAAGGAAATGGGTGAGGAATACTACCCTCTCATGGGGCCTGGGGGTGGGGATGAGCTGCCCCTCATCTGGGAGCCTGTGCGCGATGTTGTCAGGCAGGTATCCGGCTCTCCTCAGTTTCTTGATGTCTCCCTCCATGACGGAGGAGACCATCCACCTGCCTCCCGCTCCGGACATGGTTGGAGAAGGTTGAGGTGGGAAGTGTAGACTTGGGCGCTAGAGCTCGAGTGTGCGAAAACGGATGAGCAAAGGAGGAAGAAGGCGTGGATAGAAAGGTGAATCCTTATCCCTTTATATGGGCGGACGAAGCTAAGCGTCCCCACTTGCCTGGTAAAACTCGCTCATCCCCCAAGCGCCGTAATCGATGGCGCGGTTGGGTTACCCATGCCCGTATTGATGAGAATCCCGTAATAAGGGGACACGATCTCTGCTTTGATAAGACGTGTCGAAGAACTGACTCACGTTATGTGCGTGGCTGCTTAAAGGAAACGGTTCGAATAATCACCGGGCCATGACATAACGCCATGCTGCCAAAACAAGTCAGCAAATTAGAATTGCAAAAATATTATTCTCTCTACGGTGGTATGTGGAACTTATTTTGCAGGGTCGGACACTATCCTCGTTTTCAAGTTCTTCTGTGATGTATTCGGAGAAGGAACCCGCCTTGCAATGCCGAAGACAATACTGCGCGCCGGACTCATCGTCATTGAAGCCTGGTTCAGGGGCTACTGAGGGAGTCCTGGATTAGGGGGTCTCTGGACAGCCGGACTATCTCCATTGGCCGGACTGTTAGACTATGAAGATACAAGATTGAAGACTTCGTCTCATGTCCGGATGGGACTCTACTTGGCGTGGAAGGCAAGCTAGGCGATACGGATATGGATATCTCCTCCTTTGTAACCGACCTTGTGTAACCCTAACCCTCTCCGGTGTCTATATAAACCGAAGGGTTTTAGTCCGTAGGACGACAACCATAACATACAATCATACCATAGGCTAGCTTCTAGGGTTTAGCCTATCTGATCTCGTGGTAGATCTACTCTTGTACTACCCATATCATCAATATTAATCAAGCAGGACGTAGGGTTTTACCTCCATCAAGAGGGCCCGAACCTGGGTAAAACATCGTGTCCCCTGCCTCCTGTTACCATCCGGCCTAGACGCACAGTTCGGGACCCCCTACCC
Source organism: Triticum monococcum (assembly GCA_034509565.1). NCBI lineage: Eukaryota > Viridiplantae > Streptophyta > Magnoliopsida > Poales > Poaceae > Triticum > Triticum monococcum. The sequence continues at coordinate 119,406,971 of CM067846.1, read as the reverse complement.
GAGATCCGCCGGTTTTGACACTGACAAGGATGGCAGGGGAACATCATGAAATGGCAGTCGTTCCCTCTCTACTTTCATGCTTAACAAGATGTGTGAGATCATAGCTAGTGGGCGAGGACTGACAAGGGCTTCAAGGGGGTGCGCTTGGACCTTGTTGCAAAGAAGGTGTTTGAGTTCCATGGATAGGAGGTCACATCAACCCAGGTGTAAAACCACCTGAGGAAGTGGAGAGCGAGGCGGATCACCACGTCCAAGCTTAGAGACCTCATCGGTGCTTCATGGGATGATGACACCTGCTCGATCCTTTTGGTGGTAGAGCACTACCAAGGCCACATCGCGGTTAGCTCACAAACCATGCCCTTCTAACTAACCAGTAGTTTAAACCTATGAACCATTGCCTTACTAACTAACTAACCACTATGCCATGTTTCTTGCTTAGGCTCACCCCAAGGACGCAGAATTCCTCAACACACCTATCCAAAACTACCACCAGATGCAACATATCTTCTCCTTCGGGCAAGCATGCCATGGGCTCTGGTCAGCCGCTGGGCTCGCCAATGCCCGAGTTTCCAAACACCCAGGAGGCAGACACACCATCAACGTTGATCCTCCTGAGAAGGATGGTGAGGACATTCCTGGGGTGGATAGGAAAAGTAAGCGGGCATGCTTCATGGAGGAGGAGCTGAGCGTCTTCAGCAGCATGACTGAGGCAGTGAAGGAGGTGGCCACCGCCATTTGGGAGAGAAAGACGGTCGACGTCCACCCTAAGCTCTACAGTGCCGTCATGGAGCAAATTGGCTTCAGCCTAGAGGCTCTCATGGTGGCTCTCAGCCACCTACTGGACAACAAATCCTAGGGCGTTGGGTTTGTTGCCATGGGAGATGCCCACTAGGTGCTTTGGCTGAGGACCTGGCTGGGCAAGCACACTACTAGTGTTGCTTCTGCTGGTGGTGAAGTGTGCATGATCCCCAACGGCAATGGTGATGGTGACTAGGATGACGATGACGATGCTGACGTATATTTTGTGTAGTTAGGGCTTGAAAACAATTTTATGGTCTGTATATTTTGGTGAGGTGGTATATACTAACCCCTCATGGTGATCACGAACTTGCGGTGGTAGGATTACACCCTGCTTTGGATGTGGTGGTAGGATGACACCAAATTAGTGGTAGGTTGAACTTGCTATGCGGTATGATCATGCATGCTTACTAATGCTGTTCTGCTCCATTGCTTCTGTGCTTCATTGCTTGCCCCTAGAGTGCTCTGTTTGTGTGTTCCAATGCCTGTTGCTTCAACTTACTACTCATTTGCACTACTAGGGCAAGTGGTATGCGATGTTCGAAGGGAGGATTCCAGGGGTTTACAGTGCATGGGAAGCTTGCAACCAACAATTTTTAGGGTACATCGACAGCCGTCACATAGGGTTTAAGGCTAGGCACGTGGAAGAAGATGCTTACTCCAAGTATGTACGAGAGCAGTCATGCAGCAAGGTTGAGGTTGGCAAGGTAGATCGTCCATTAGGGCTGGAGAACTTCATCATCTTCATCCAGTTCATCGCCATAGTAGTGTTGTGGAGTTGGTGTGCTCGGTATGATCGTGTGTAAGATGTAGTAGTATTGGGTAAGCTCACCAAGTACGGTACAAGGTGAGCACAACTTTATTCTCATATGCAACCAAATATTGTGCACTCATCTGACCACGTATAATGCGAGTAACCAAACGTGATGCATAGAGGCGTCATTACGATGCAAGGGGAGGATATCCAGGAAACCAATCAACATGCAGATGTTGGTTTTTTGCCTACATACACTCAACCAGTCCCAACTGGGTCACGCGTGCAAATGGGAAAAAAAATGGTGCAGGTAACCAAACACGTCCTTAGCCTTTTGTGTGTGTGTGTTTCAACTGATACCTGACTTAGTAGTACACTATCGAAATCCGCAACTTTGTTGAGTTGATTTTATCGGACACTCAGCAAAACAAAAGAAAATCGAGTGCATGGAAAAGAAACTTGGCAAAGACCTGGCGCTAGGCAAAGATGACACTTCACCCAGTACATGGTAGACAGAATGCGCCAAACACCAGTGCTCTCGGCATAGGGCCAGACATCCCTAGTCACCACCGTTTTTAATAGAAACACATGTAACTTTATTCATACTCATAACAATTACAAGTACACCGATTTTGACCTAAGATCCAAGAAAATACAAAGTAACTCCTATGACTAAGAATTTCAATGAAATCTCTTGAAAACACCTTCTTTGAGGTATCAATCTCTGCTCGAAGAAATACTCCAAAGACTTCGGTAAAGAGGCTGCAATTGGACTGAAGCAACAATGTTGTCACTCTTTCACCCGCACGAACATTACCACTAATGGTTTTTGAAAGCGCCTTGAGTCGCCCATCCAAAAAGATGGGAAGCCTTGATCGATGAATGTACTTGGGCCAGGGATGGTCCCCTAGAAGTGCAGGCCATCGAATCACTATTGATTCTTGGGATAAGTGTAAGGATCTTTTATTGCCAACTATTTTCCTCCCGCAAAAATTATTTCTCTTAGAAATCAAATCATGAATTTTAAACAACATTGGCATGAACATGTTGCACAATCTTGTGAGTGAATGAAATTAATGATAAGGAATTGCCCCACTCATGGTTTAAGCTTATGGATGATCATACAAAAAATTTATGCGTGATTTAACTTTGTTTCTAGAAATCTTTTAGATTCCGCCGCGGGGGTACCTTTATGGAAATCACTTTAGGAGAAGCTACAAAATTCCTTCATAATATTATGGAAAATTATTCACAATGGCATACTAAAAGAACTCCAACAAGTAAAAAGGTGAGGTTTGTTAAAGAAATTAATACCTTGAGTGATAAAATGGAAGCACATAGAAAATGGTTGCTAGTAAGGGTGCTCATGTTGATCCCAATGATGTGCCATTGTCTACTTTGATTCAAAAAAATAATGATCCCTTTGATATGAATTTTGTCTCGCGAAACAATTTCAATAGTAATGCGTATAAAGGTAATTTTAATCTTAGGCCGTTTCCTCGAAATTTATCTAATAATTATGCCAATTCTTATGGTTATTATTATTATTAGTAGTAGTATAGGATTCCCTCTGATCTTTAAAATAATATTAAATAATGTATTAATTATAAAAATAGTTTTAATACTATGATAGAGGAAAAAATGAGTAAAGTTGATGATATGGCTAGGAACATAGATGGAATTGCTCATGATGTGGAAAATCTCAAATCTAAAATTTTGCCACCCAAACTTGATATTAGCGGGTCCATTAAAACTATCTGTGTCTCCATCAATGAAAGTAAAGAAAGAACCGCTAGGTTGAAAGCTAAGAGAGAATTCCTAGAAAAAGCGATTTCGCGCGGTTTTATCGTAATCATGATGAAGATATTAAAATGATTGGTTTCTCACCTATTGACCTTTGTTTAGTAATATAAAACTTGATGAAAAGGGGACTGAAGATGAGTCAATTTTAGCTAGAAGGGGTCCCAATTGTTCGGAGGGTGATAATCTTAATGAAAAAATTGATAAAAGTGGGTTTGGAGAGGTCAAACTTTAAATAGTGATGTACCCACTACTTTGGATTTCAAGGATTTTACTTATGGTAGTTGTTCATTAATTGAGTGTATTTCCTTATTGCAATCCATGATAAATTCACCCAATGATTATGAACAAAATAAAGCTTTTACTAAACATATTGTAGAAGCTATGATGAAAGCTTTAGAAGAAAAGGTAGAATTGGAGGTTTCATTACCTAGGAAGTTATACGATGAATGGGAAGCTACTATTAAAATAGAGATTAAAAATTGTGAGTGCAATGCTTTATGTGATTTGGGTGCTAGCGTTTCGACTATACCAAAATCTTTATATGATGTGCTAGGCCTTCATGATTGGGATGAATGTTCTCTTAATTTGCAGTTAGTGGATTCCACTATTAAGAAACCTTTGGGTAGAATAAATGATGTTCTTATGCAAATATAAATTATGTGCCGGTTAATATTGATTGTACTTGATATTGATTGCAATTCGTCTTGTCCTATAATACTTGCTAGGCCTTTCTTATGTACCATAGGTGCTATTATTGATTTGAAAGAGGGTAATATAATATTATAGTTTCCACTAAAGAAAGGAATGGAACACTTCCCTATAAACATAATTAAGCCACCATATTAATCAATTATGAGGACCACCTATGTAATTAATTTGAAGGATGACAATACTTGAAACTATGCATTACGCCTAGCTAGGGGCGTAAAACAATAACACATGTTGAGAGGCAAGCAAATAGTTATCTTTATTTTTCCTTTTTTTGTTTTTTGTTTTTCTGTGTGCAGACAATTATGCTATTGTTATGGTTGTGTTTTTTTAAATTAGTGGTTGTGCCAAGTATTGCCTTTGGGATGATTTGGTTGATAGTTGATTTGATTCTGTGAAAAAACAGAAACTTTTGCGGCCAGTAGCATAATTGTTTAAAGTCACTGGATCATGATACAATTTTGAATTTTTTTACACATGATTTATATACAAACTTCCCATGTTATCTTAATTTTCCAGAATTATTGGAGTCAAATAAGTATTGCATTTGTCTAAATCAATACAGACTATTCTGTTTTTGACAGATTCTGTTTTCGTTGCATTGTTTACTTGTTTTGATGAATCTATGGATTGTATCTGGGGGGGGGGGTATAACTCATGGTGAAGTCAGAATACTGTATGTATTATGAAATAATAAAATATTAATGGGTTTACAACATTACCTAAAGTTTATGATTGGCTTGTTATACTGACGGATCTCAAGAGTTTTCTATTGAGTTTTGTGTGATGAAGTTTTCAAGTTCTAAGTAAGATCGTGATGGATGAAGGAATAAGGAGTGTAAAGACCCTAAGCTTGGGGTTGCTCAAGGCACCCCAAGGCAATATCCGAGGACACCCAAGACTCTAAGCTTTGGAATGCCCCGGATTGCACCCCCTCTTTCTTCTACCAACCATCGGTAAATTACTTGGAGCTATATTTTTATTCATCACATGATACGAGTTTTCCTTGGAGAGTCATGTATTATATGAGTCTTTGCTTTGTTTGCTTTTTAGTTTGACACAATCATCTTTGCTGGACACACCTTTTGAGAGGAACACACATTTATTCGTGATTTGTCAGAATACTCTTTGTGCTTCACTTATATCTTTTGAGCTAGAAAGTTGCTGTAGTACTTCACTTATATCTTTTAGAGCATAGCGTGGTTATATTTTAAAGAAATAATTATACGCTCATGCTTCACTTATATCATTTTTAGAGTTTGATAATAGTAATGGCAATATGCATGGGTTATGAAATTGGTCATAATATGATAGGTATTCAAGAAGGATATAATAAAAACTTTTATGTAGATCACTTAATATGATAAGTTTGATCCATTGCAATAGTTTTGTGATATAGAGATGGTAATATGTGGGAGGTACTAGTGAATGATTGTGATTTAGTAAGAACATTGGTGTTAAGGTTTGTGATTCCTGAAGCATGCACGTATATTCTCTCGTTATGCTAAGAAGTTGGAGCACGATTTATTGTTGAGTGTCTTCCTTTGCGTGAAGGTCGGGGACGCATGATGGTTAACTCCTACCAACCTCCCCCTAGGCATGCACAGTAGTACTTTGCTTTGAGGGCTAATAAACTTTCGCAATAAGTATGTGAGTTCTTTATGACTAATGTGAGTCCATGGATTATATGCACTATCACCTTTTCGACATTTGCTAGTCTCTTCGGTATCGTGCATTGCCCTTTCTCACCTCAATATGTGGTGCAAACTTTGCCGGTGCATCCAAACCCCGTGATGTGATACACTCTATTGTGGCACCCCGGCTCAGAGAAACCGAAACGCCCCGTATTCCAGCCCAGAGATCAAGGAGAAGTCTTCTGGAATACGACACTGCTTACCATATAACAAATCAGCTCTTTATTACAAGCTATATGGATACAAGGGTATTACATCGGCATGGCGACACTACGCCTGCCACGGTTGCTCCATGCAAGTAGCAGAAGAACACGAAGCAGCGGAATAACTACTGGCAGGAACGGCGACGACGGTGATGAACTCCACTCCGCAAGGACTCTGGCTGGAACGCTTATCCTAGCTCGCAACAAGGGATCCATGGCAAACAAGCAATCAAATCCAGCATGACCTGCAAACTGGCATGACACGCTAGGTCAATACATTGAAGGTACTTGCAAGCTCACATCAACCAAAGCAATCAAGACAGACAACAGCATGGCAATTACAGGTTAACAAGGATTAACATGATACTATCAGAACAACATGGCATGAACAACATGATATAGCTAGAACAATACGATCATGGCATGAACATATAAACATGATGACACTATCATGCAACATGATGATGTTATCATGCACCAACTTACTCTATTCGGATTACCTCGTAACCATCACGGACATCACACGATCATCTCAGGATCCAATCAAGCTTGGTATTAACAATACCGTAGTAATCATTACATGACCACAAGGAGCTTGATATTTACCCTTGACTCTCGCATAATACCACAAATATCCATCAACTCGGTATCCTCGATACCACAGTGATCATCTCATGATCACAACCAATCTCTTTCTCATCATCGAACCAGGGTTGTTATTAAGCACATTATTATTATTATTATTATTACTGTTGACCCACAGTGTGACCAACTATAAACTAGGCCCTTATCCGTAGGCGCGACTATCGATAGATTTAACGTACACTCTGTAGAGGTAGTGCACTGTACCCACACCACGGAACCCATGGCCTCGCACTCCCATTCGGGTGGACCAACGGTGTTCCGACAAAATCGTCCTACTACCATGACACTCTCCCTGCCACTCCGACAAACTCCCCTTTGGGCTAAGTCATGGGTGGCCCCGTGCCTACCAAAGGCATCAACGGCTACCATCGTGGCAAAACATAAATGGTCCCAAACAGGGACAATGGATCCATACTCAACAATAGGCACACAAGGCTTATGCCGTCCTACCCGGCGAGGTAGTGCCCGTGCATAACCTCCCTCGTTGGAGGCACCGGCAAGAGGCATGACAATAGACCCAGTTAGGACCTCCCCATAAAGGCAAATGTGGTTGCACTGGTCAACTCGATATGGTGGCACCATGACTCAGCCAACATTTGTTCAAGTTCAATTTAATCCGGTTAAACTTGAATGCAATATGCTGAGCCATGATAAAATAACATGATGCAATTACAATGCATGAGCATGATATAAGCATGGTGGTGCAACATAACTATCAACCATATCAACAATGAATCATATCCAACTGATCATGGCATAATGACGAGCATGGTGGTGCAACATAACATGACCACTAGCATTAACAAAATAATACCATGCAAGAGCACATCAATAATATTACCGAGTAAACACTTGACCAACTAACAACAAAGGAACAATGCATGTCAACGGTACTCGGTAACCGACGACAGTCATGCACCGAAGAACATGACCAACCCAACATGTAACACTACCAATCATGGCCAATATGAAAGTAATACTAGTAGGTAGAACAAGATAACAGAGTGCAAGAAAACATAGCATGACGGTAACCACCGATCCATAAGCATAACCGAAATAACGACAACAGTAGCAAAACAAACATACAGTTATTATAGATTCAAGTTGAGCTACTGCATGGCTATCATGCAAATGGTGGTTCTGGCTTGCCTGAGGATGAAGGAGGCTCCGGGAAGAGGTGCGGTGAAGCAGAGAAAGATTCGCTGGAAAGATTCTCTCTCGGAGGGGGCTGATTGAGGGAAAGGGTAAAATGGTCATTTTCATAGTGGGAAAACATTATGAAAATGGTACCAACATGACGGGCTCGAAAAGATGAAAAACTGGGCTTTGCAATCACCTCGATTGGAGTTACGAGAAAAACGTTGTGATGGTTTTTCTGCCAGGGTCCTATCTGTAATAAAAAAATAGAGACTGGGCCAAAACAGAAAAACTGAAACTGCATTCCAGGAACTACGCTATCGGGACAGTGAAGGCATATTTTTGGCTGAAGCCGCGGCGTTTTACGCTTTCACTGAAACGAAAGCGTATTTGTGGGATTACGCTTCCACTTGAACGACGTGGCAGTGGCGGGGTCAACGCCGTGAGGCTGACTGGTGGGGACGGGGGTGATCTGGGGCCCGCCTGGCAGGTCTTGTTCTTCCTCCTGCCTAAATGCATCGGGCCAAGCAGGAGAGCTCACCCCGACGAGGCTCGCCGGTGATCCCGACCACGATATGGAGCGTGCGACCTACCGGCGAGCTCAGCGCGGTGAGGCGGATCCCATCCAGGTGGTAGAAGACGCCGGGGAGCACCAAGGCGAGAGGGACGTCGGCCGCGGTGGAGAAGGGATTCGGGCTCTGGTGCAACTAGTGCTACGGTGGGGGAGAAGAGTGGGCGAGACTACAGGGAGGTTCGCCGTACTCTAGTGGATGCTCTGCAAGTGGAGAGGAGGAGAGGGAAGCACGGGTCCGCCGGAATCGCAGCGAGGCTCGTTGGTGACCGTGGTGATAGATGAGCTTGGGGAGGAACTCCGGCGGGGTTCTGAGGGGCTAGGGAGGCGTAGGGGAGTGAGGTGAAGCTGGTGGAGTGCTTGGATGGGCTCGGGGATGGCTATAAATAGCCGGGGTAAGGCAGGTGGCTCGGGTGCCGCCGTGCACGTCTGACCGAGGCCCTGGCGACAGGCAGCGATCACGGGAGGGCGTTGGAAGACGATGAGAGGGAAGAGGACGAGTGGCAGAGGCTCACGGAGACAAGCGGCGCTCAAGGACACGAGGAGGAAGACGCCGCGACATGAACAGAGCCGGTCGGCTACAACGCTCCCGTGGGCGCACGGCGACGAGCGCTGACGGATAGGCTTATGAAGGGGAAGATAGGTCCAGGGAGAAGGCGACGGCACGGGAAACCTGTTGGACACACTCATGAGCGCGAAGACGACAAGAGGGGGAGGGGCCGAAGCTAGGCGACGTTCTGGACGCGGCCATTGCACGCCAAAGCGGTGGTCACCGCGTAGACTGGTAGTAAGAAGAGCCAAATGGCTGGCAATTGTTGTCTAGGGTGAAGTTCTTCCGGGGGAGGTTTCAACTGCGGTGGTAGCTCGGTTAAAGACTCTGTGGTTAAATGGTAAGTGAGCTCTGAAGTTTACTGCATCAAACTGAATCATTATGCAGTGATCAACAGAGTGAGGTTAAGAGGCAAACTAGATGTCAGGGGAGTTTATGTTAGGAAGAACTATAGTCCTGTGAATTTTGAGAATTATTTGGGAATTTTGGGAGCGATAGAAATGTAGGTTGCTTCACAACCTAGGGCAAAAAGGATTATTCCTTTAATAGAAAAAAGGAATATTCCCAAGGAAAAGAATATTGGGGTTGGTCCAAGATGGAAATGGCAAAGTTCTGGGATGGGTATGGGGATGACAAGCCACTCTGGAAAGAAATAAGAGGTCATCTTCTTCAGTTTCCAGACCACAAAGACACAGAAAAATAAATCTCAAAAAATCTCAAAAAACAAAGAAAAAGAAAGGGGCAAAAATCAGGCTGTGACATCTATCACACATAAGCCTCTTTATATCTTCCTCAAAACATACACCATACACTACAAAAAATACACTTCCGTCATGATACGTGTTTGTTACAGTAGGCCACGTTTTCTGTTATGCATGTACATCCATGACGATTTTATGACAATATCAAGATAGTCATACCTGTGATGTCGTAGAAGTGTTCCATGACATTACCAAAATTATCATCACGGAAGTGTCCACTTCCATGACGATAAATTGCGCGTCACAGAAGTGCTTTCGTCAAGGGTGACCGACACGTGGCATCCACCGTAATGGGTCGCCGTTAAGCTATCGGGTTCCGGTTTGGATCCAATAACCCATTAACAGCCCGGACCAATGGGGATTTTCCACGTGTAAAATTTTCAATGGCTAGAGTAACCACGTGTCGGCTCACCGTTGGGATATATGTCATCTACTCATTGGACCGAAGGCGCCTATGATTCATCGACACGTGGCACGACCCAACAGAGGCCCATGCAAGTGAAAATGTTGGCCCGTTTGACATGGTCAAAAGGTAGCGGGCCGGCCCACGGAAAGCATGTTAACGACCCGTTCGGATATAGCCCATTTACAGCCCACTAACTCACGGCCTACCGGAATTTGGCCCAGTAGCATCATTTTGTCCGTCCAATACGATACCAACCTGTTGTAACTTCCGACCCATGTATGGACCATGACATCTTTCGGCCCATAGGAGGCCCTTTGTAACTCTGGGCCCATTAAAGGCCCGAGATGAAACAGGCCCATAATGAACAGTGTATCACTTTATACCCATTAACGGCCCATTATTTCGTCGGCCGTTTCCAGCCTGTGTTAACTTTCGGCCTTCTAAGGGCCCATTTATTCTTGGGCTCATTTCTAGAATTCAGTTAGTTATGGTCCGTTACTGGCATGTTTCGTTTGTGGTCCAAATTCAGCCCGTGGTTACATTCGGCTCGTTTGTGGCCCATTAACCCGTTGGGCTGTTTTCATAGTGTTACCAAATACGGCCTATTAACGGCCCATTATGGTCCATGAATAGTATGACCCCTTGAAAGTGCAACTATCCCTGAGTGGTTTTGGTAATTCCTAACAACATATAGCCCATTGAGCTAATGCTATTTCAAGATAAATATTTCAGGAAAGCTCAATGTTTGGCATGGCATGGATTAGAAATGTGGACCCCCCAAAATGCTAAGGACAAAAGATTGGCTCAAGCTCTAAAGCTCAAGACTCTACATTTTACTTTTAGTGATCCAAGATCACATTGAGTCCATAAGAAAAGCCAATACTATTAAAAGGGGATGAGGTGTTGCTTAATGAGTTACTTGCTCAAAATGCTTAGTGATATGCTCCAAAACCCTCAACTACATTCTCACATCCACATATGTCCCAAACCAAAAGTCAAACTCGGCCCCACTGAAATTTCCTACCCGGCGCCATCGAGTTCACTTAACATAGCCACTGCCACAAACCCTAGTCACTTAGGTCTCACCGAGATGGGATTGCAACCTCTCTGTTTCCCTTCGTAACGTTTTGATCCAACCGAGATGAGCGATCGGTCCCACCGTGATTGCAATGCAAACTCTCTGTTGACCCTTTGTAACGTTTTGGTCTAACCGAGATGAGCGAATCGGTCCCACCGAGTTTGCCTGACCAACTCTCTGTTTGCCTATTACCAAAGTCGGTCCCACCGAGTTTGTGTAATTGGTCTCACCGAGATTACGTTATGCCCTAACCCTAATGGAATTGGTCCCACCGAGTTGACATGTCGGTCCCACCGAAAATCCTAACGTTCACATTTTGAACTAAATCGGTCTGACCGACTTTCATGATTCGGTCCCACCGACTTTGGTGATTTGTGTGTAATGGTTAGATTTTGTGTGGTGGCTATATATACCCCTCCACCCACTCTTCATTCATGGAGAGAGCCATCAGAACATGCCTACACTTCCAACATACATTTTCTGAGAGAGAACCACCTACACTTGTGTTGAGGTCAAGATATTCCATTCCAACCACATAAATCTTGATCTCTAGCCTTCCCCAAGTTGCTTTCCACTCAAACCCTCTTTCCACCAAATCCAATCCTACGATAGAGAGCTGAGTGTTGGGGAGACTATCATTTGAAGCATAAGAGCAAGGAGTTCATCATCAACACACCATCTATTATCTTTTGGACAGTGGTGTCTCCTAGATTGGTTAGGTGTCACTTGGGAGCCTCCGTCAAGATTGTGGAGTTGAACCAAGGAGTTTGTACGGGCAAGGAGATCGCCTACTTTGTGAAGATCTACCCTAGTGAGGCAAGTCCTTCGTGGGCGATGGCCATGGTGGGATAGACAAGGTTGCTTCTTCGTGGATCCTTTGTGGGTGGAGCCCTCCGTGGACTCGCGCAACCGTTACCCTTCGTGGGTTGAGGTCTCCATCAACGTGGATGTACGATAGCACCACCTATCGGAACCACGCCAAAAATCTCCACGTCTACATTGTGTTTGCTCCCTCCAAACTCCTCCCCTTACCTTCATATGCAATTGTTTTACATTCCGCTGCTATACTCTTAGAATTGCATGTGTAGGTTGATTACTTGACTTGTGCTAAGTTGTTAAAATCTGCCAAGACTTAAAATTGGGGAAAGGCTAGATTTTTATTTGGTCAAGTAGTCTAATCACCCCCCTCTAGACATACTTTCGATCCTACAAGTGGTATCAGAGCTTTGGTCTCCATTTTCTTTAATTTCCATAGCTTTTGGTGATCATAGCCTTGGTTTCACAACCTAGGAGAGTATGGTGTCTAGCGAGGGAAATTACCACCGTATAGGTCCTTACTTTGATGGTACAAATTTTTCTAGTTGGAAGCATAAGATGAAAATGCATATTCTTGGACATAACCCTACCGTTTGGGCTATTGTGTGTATTGGCTTGCAAGGTGAATTCTTTGATGGGAGAGAACCGAACCGTGAAGCTACCGCGGAAGAGTTGAAGATGTTGCAATACAATGCTCAAGCTTGTTATATTCTCTTCAACGGATTGTGGCCTAAAGAATTCAACAAAATCAGCCGTCTTGAGAATGCAAAGGAAATTTGGGATACTTTGATTGACATGCACGAAGGTACCGACTCTGTCAAGGAATCCAAATTGGATGTGCTTCAAAGTCAACTTGACAAGTTCAAAATGAAGGATGGTGAAGGTGTCGCTGAAATGTACTCTAGGCTTGCTCTCATCACAAATGAGATTGCCGGCTTAGGAAGTGAAGAGATGATCGACAGATTCATCATCAAGAAGATCCTAAGAGCCTTGGATGGAAAATAGGATACCGTGTGCACGTTGATCCAAATGATGCCCAATTACAAAGATCTCAAGCCAACAGAAGTCATTGGAAGAATTGTTGCTCATGTGATGTCACTTAAGGATAAGGAAGAGCTCCACAACAAGTCAAGTGGTGCTTACAAAGCCTCATGTGATTCTCCCACATCATCAAGTGAGAAACAAGCCTTCAATGAAGAATTGAGCCTAATGGTGAAGAATTTCAACAAGTTCTACAAGAGTAGAAGCAAGGAAAGAAGTTCCAAGTCAAGGTCCTACAATGACAAAAGATCTTCATGTCGTGAATGTAATTGGTACAATTTTGGAAGACCCGGACACTACTCAAATGAGTGTATGGCTTCCTACAAAAGAAGAGAAGATTCTCCCGAAAAAAGAAGTAGGAGAGAAGAATCACCACCAAGAGAGAGAAGGAGTAGAGATGACCATTATGAACGAAGAACATCACAGAGAAGCAAGGACTCAGAAAGGAAGGACAAGTCATCAAGGAGCTACACAAAATGAAGACATCAAGCTCATGTTGGTGAATGGGTATCCGGCTACGACTCCGACAATCACTCCGAAAGAAGTTATTACTCCGACTCCGAATATACTCAAGATGAAGGTGTTGCCGGTCTAGCACTTGTATCAACCAACTCCTACGACATATTTGACTCACCAAATGAAGGAATTGGAAGATGCTTCATGGCTAAAGGCCCAAAGGTATCACACCCCGAGTATGTTGATTTCAATAGTGATGAAGATGATTTGCTAGATGATGATGATTTACTTGTTGACAACTCTAGTTATGAAAAATATGATGAACTTGCTATTAATCATGCTAATCAAGATAAAACGAATGACAATGATAAGAAGGAGATTGAGCGTCTAACTAAAGAACTAAACACTCTTAAGTTAGCTCATGAAACTACCTTGGAAGATCATCGAGAACTTTTAAAGACTCATGAGAAGCTACGCTTTGAAAAGCTCAACCTTGAGCAAGAGCATGAGTTCTTAAAGGCAATCAATGACGATCTTCGTAAGAAAAGTTCTTCTTACATTACCAAGCGTTTACTCTTGTCTACTTACATTCCTTAAGTTAAATCTAGCAACAAGAACAAGAAAGACTCCTCTTCTAGTAGTAACAATAATCATGCTAAAACCAATGTTGTTGCTTCTAGTAGTTCTCTTGATTCCACTAATGATTCTCTTAGCCAAGTTACACTTGAGCAAGAAAATAGCTTATTGAAGGGAATTATAGAGAAAGGTGTTTACAAGAGTCTTGCCGGACGTAAGCAATTTGAGGAAATTGTACGCAAGCAAGGAAGACACCAGAATAATCAAGGTGTTGGTTTTGAACAAAAGTTCAATGCCAATGGAGTTGAGTGGGAAGAAGATCAATACCCAAAGACAAAGTTTGTTCCTAAACAAGAGAAGTATGATCCTACTACTTTCCAAGGAACACACGCTCAAGATGATCTTCCACCACAATACCACAAGCTAAAGGGCAAGGACAAGCTTCAAGAGGAGATTGATGCATTTGAAGATGCTCCTAAGGCATTGGTTAAGTGGGTTCCCAAGACTAGATCAAGTTCTACTTCATCAAGTACGGCTACAACTCCAAGGATTCCCATCAAGATGGTGTGGATCCCGAAGAAGAAGAACTAGAGAGTTCTTGAGGGTGACTCCGCCAACATACTTCACTCATATCACTTTGGCAAGGAAAAGTGCAAACAACTTCCATATCTTGCACTAGTTCAAGGAGTCACAAACCCTCTTGTTGTTAAGACAAGGGACAAGGCAACCTAATGCATTCATGGACATCATCTCATGTGAATATCACTCTATGTCTATGGATATCCTTGTTTGTTCCTTGTGGGACTAACCCATGTAGGTATTGAAAGTGCAACTCACTACAAAGGATTGCTCCGAATGATCTACATCAACTTTGAGCACCTACATCTTCAACACCTACATGAAGTCATCATCGACAAAACCCAAGGTTAGTTCATCTGTCCTAGGGGGATATCACATCTAGGGGGAGCTTTACTCTAATCAATTGAACTAAAGCAACTCTAACGATGTGAACACAACAATGCATTATGTAAAAGTGGTAACCCCACTTGTGCTTAAACGATGAGTATGACCTATGATCAAATGTTCTCATTTGACTCCTGGGTCAATATACTCATATATAGATGACCTAGTTCGCCAAATTGCTTGATAGATGCTAGAGTGATTGTGCATGCTTTTCCACATATTTCATTTGCCATCTTATTGTGTGAGCATGTTGGTTGCATGTTTTACTCATTCGAGGGCATCCATTTGTTGCCTTGATTATTTGGCTTTTTCTCTTTTGCCAAATGGATGGACAAGAATGCCTAAGAACCTCCTCTAGCTATCTATGCTTTTTCTCGTCTCAAACTCTATTCATGCTACATCACAAAGTTTGATCAAGTCAGATTCGAACCACTCTGTGTGAGGAGCACTCAGAGTCTCCGGTTCGTCATAGACTTAAACTTCCAAAACCTCTTTGTGCATTTCGGTATGACCGAGTCATCCATTTCGGTCACACCGAGATCACTAAGTTGATCTAGGTTTTCAATCTCGGTGCAACCGATTTGAACTTTTTGGTCACACCAAGTTGCAATAACCGCTTGCGAGTCTGCATCTTGGTGCCACCGAGTTGTTCCACTCGGTCACACTGATAGAGTCAGGATATATATACCCACGGGTGAGATTTTGGAAATTTCTTCAAACTCCTTGATGTCTACTACACAACCTTCTTCTTGTAGACATTGTTGGGCCTCCAAGTGCAGAGGTTTGTAGGACAGTAGCAAATTTCCCTCAAGTGGATTACCTAAGGTTTATCAATCCGTAGGAGACGTAGGATGAAGATGGTATCTCTCAAGCAACCCTGCAACCAAATAACAAAGAGTCTCTTGTGTCCCCAACACACCCAATACAATGGTAAATTGTATAGGTGCACTAGTTCGGCGAAGAGATGGTGATACAAGTGCAATATGGATGGCAGATAAAGGTATTTGTAATCTGAAATTATAAAAACAGCAAGGTAAATATTGGTAAAAGTGAGTGTAAACGGTATTGCAATGCTAGGAAACAAGGCCTAGGGTTCATACTTTCACTAGTGTAAGTTCCCTCAACAATACTAACATAATTGGATCACATAACTATCCCTCAACATGCAACAAAGAGTCACTCCAAAGTCACTAATAGCGAGAACGAACGAATAGATTATGGTAGGGTATGAAACCACCTGAAAGTTATTCTTTCCAATCAATCTGTTGGGCTATTCCTATAAGTGTCACAAACAGCCCTAGAGTTCATACTAGAATAACACCTTAAGACACAAATCAACCAAATCCCTAATGTCACCTAGATACTCCAATGTCACCTCAAGTATCCGTTGGTATGATTATACGATATGCGTCACACAATCTCAGATTCATCTATTCAACCAACACAAAGGACCTCAAAGAGTGCCCCAAAGTCCTACCGGAGAATCACGACAAAAACGTGTGCCAACCCCTATGCATAGGTTCATGGGCGGAACCCGCAAGTTGATCACCAAAACATACATCAAGTTAATCACGTGATATCCCATTGTCACCACAGATATCCACGGCAAGACATACATCAAGTGTTCTCAAATCTTTAAAGACTCAATCCGATAAGATAACTTCAAAGGGGAAACTCAATTCATTACAAGAGAGTAGAGGGGGAGGAGAAACATAAGATCCAACTATAATAGCAAAGCTCGCGATACATCAAGATCGTATCATCTAAAGAACACGAGAGAGAGAGAGAGAGATCAAACACATAGCTACTGGTACATACCCTCAGCTCCGAGGGAGAACTAATCCCTCCTCGTCATGGAGAGCACCGGGATGATGAAGATGGACACCGGAGAAGGATTGCCCCCTCCGGCAGGGTGCCGGAACGGGTCTAGATTGGCTTTCGGTGGCTACGGAGGCTTCTGGCGGCGGAACTCCCGATCTATTGTGCTCACGGATGTTTTTAGAGTATATGGAGATATATAGGCGGAAGAAGTACGTTAGGGGGGCCACGAGGGGCTCACGAGGGTGGAGGGCGCACCCAGGGGGTGGGCGCGCCCCCTGCCTCATGGCCTCCTTGCAGATCCCCCGACATGCACTCCAAGTCTTCTCGGCTTCTTTCCTTCCAAAAATGAGTTCCGTGAAGTTTCAGGTCAATTGGACTCCATTTGATTTTCCTTTTCTTCGAAACCTTAAAACAAGGTTAAAACAAAAACTGGCACTGGGCTCTGGTTTAATAGGTTAGTCCCAAAAATGATATAAAAGTGTATAATAAAGCCCATAAACATCCAAAACAGTAGATAATATAGCATGGAGCAATCAAAAATTATAGATACGTTGGAGACATATCAGCATCCCCAAGCTTAATTCCTGTTCGTCCTCTAGTAGGTAAATGATAAAACAGAATTTTTGATGCGGAGTGCTACTTGGCATAATTTCATTGTGATTCTTCTTAATCGTGGTATGAATATTCAGATCCATAAGATTCAAGACAAAAGTTTAATATTGACATAATAATAATACTTCAAGCATACTAACTAAGCAATTATGTCGTCTCAAAATAACAAGGCCAAAGAAAGCTATCCCTACAAAATTATATAGTATGGCTATGCTCTATCTTCACCACACAAAATATTTAAATCATGCACAACCCCGATGACAAGCCAAGCAATTGTTTCATACTTTTGATGTTCTCAAACTTTTTCAATCTTCACGCAATACATGGGCGTGAGCCATGGACATAGCACTATAGGTGGAATAGAATGGTGGTTGTGGAGAAGACAAAAAGGAGAAGATAGTCTCACATCAACTAGGTGTATCAATGGGCTATGGAGATGCCCATCAATAGATATCAATGTGAGTAAGTAGGGATTGCCATGCAACGGATGCACTAGAGCTATAAGTATATGAAAGCTCAACAAGAAACTAAGTGGGTGTGCATCCAACTTGCTAGCTCAAGAAGACCTAGGGAATTTTGAGGAAGCCCATCATTGGAATATAAAAGCCAAGTTCTATAATGAAAGATTCCCACTAGTATATGAAAGTGACAACATAGGAGACTCTCTATCATGAAGATCATGGTGCTACTTTGAAGCACAAGTGTGGTAAAAGGATAGTAACATTGCCCCTTCTCTCTTTTTCTCTCATTTTTTTTACTTTTTATTTGGGCCTTCTCTTTTTTTATGGCCTCTTTTTTTCTTTTTTATTTGGGCTTCTTTGGCCTCTTTTATTTATTTATTTTCGTCCGGAGTCTCATCCCGACTTGTGGGGGAATCATAGTCTCCATCATCCTTTCCTCACTGGGACAATGCTCTAATAATGATGATCATCACACTTTTATTTACTTACAACTCAAGAGTTACAACTCGATACTTAGAACAAAATATGACTCTATATGAATGCCTCCGGCGGTGTACCGGGATGTGCAATGACTCAAGAGTGACATGTATGGAAGAATTATGAACGGTGGCTTTGCCACAAATACGATGTCAACTACATGATCATGCAAAGGAATATGACAATGATGGAGCGTGTCATAGTAAACGGAACGGTGGAAAGTTGCATGGCAATATATCTCGGAATGGCTATGGAAATGCCATAATAGGTAGGTATGGTGGCTGTTTTGAGGAAGGTATATGGTAGGTGTATTATACCGGCGAAAGGTGCGCGGTATTAGAGAGGCTAGCAATGGTGGAAGGGTGAGAGTGCGTATAATCCATGGACTCAACATTAGTCATAAAGAACTCACATACTTATTGCAAAAATCTATTAGTTATCGAAACAAAGTACTACGCGCATGCTCCTAGGGGGATAGATTGGTAGGAAAAGACCATCGCTTGTCCCCGACCACCACTCATAAGGAAGACAATTAATAAATAAATCATGCTCCGACTTCATCACATAATGGTTCACCATACTTACATGCTACGGGAATCACAAACTTTAACACAAGTATTTCTCAAATTCAAAACTACTCACTAGCATGACTCTAATATTACCATCCTCATATCTCAAAACAATCATCAAGTATCAAACTTCTCTTAGTATTCAATGCACTCATAAGAGAATTTTATTATTCTTCTTGTATACCTAGCATATTAGGATTTTAAACAAATTACAATGATATTTAAGACTCTCAAAATAATATAAGTGAAGCATGAGAGTTCATCTATTTCTTCAAAATAAAACTACCACCATGCTCTAAAAGATATAAGTGAAGCACTAGAGCAAATGACAAACTACTCCGAAAGATTTAAGTGAAGATCAATGAGTAGTCGAATAATTATGCAACTATGTGAAGACTCTCTAACATTTAATAATTTCAGATCTTAGTATTTTATTCAAACATCAAGAAAAGCAAAATAAAATGACATCTAAGAATAGCAAACATCATGTGAAGAAGCAAAAACTTAGGATCAACCGAAACTAACCAATAATTGTTGAAGAAGAAAGGTGGGATGCCAACCGGGGCATCCCCAAGCTTAGATGCTTGAGACTTCTTGAAATATTATCTTGGGGTGCCTTGGGCATCCCCAAGCTTGAGCTTTTGTGTCTCCTTAATTCCTCTCATATCACGGTCTCCCTAAATCTCAAAAGCTTCATCCACACAAAACTCAACAAGGACTCGTGAGATAAGTTAGTATAAACCATTGCAAAAACCTTATCATACTCTACTGTAGCAAATCACTAAAATTATTATTCAACATTGCATACTAAATGCCTCTGCATATTTAATAGTTCTATCCTCAAATAGAATCATTAAAGAAGCAAACATATGCAAACAATGCAAACATAACAGCAATCTGCCTAAACAGGATAGTCTGTAGAGAATGCTGCAACATTCATACTTCCCTAGCTCGAAAAAATATGAAATAAAATTCCCACTGTAGTAAATTTATCATAGCTTAATATTCAAAAGGTTTCAACATTTTATCACATTCTTAATTTTCTAGGGAATTATTGCAACAGCGGTAAATATTCTGTTTTCAAACAGCAACATGTGGACTTGTAACATAGGCATAGTAAGGGCTATCAATGCCACTTTTATTGAAATAAAAGATGCAGAACATTGTTCTAAATAACATCAAGAAAATCCTAACAAAATAAATTGACTCTCCAAGCAAAACACATATCATGTGGCGAATAAAAATATAGCTCCAAGTAAAGTTACCGATGAACGAAGACGAAAGAGGGGATGCCTTCCGGGGCATCCCCAAGCATAGGCTCTTGGATATCCTTGAATATTACCTTGGGGTGCCTTGGGAATCCACAAGCTTAGGCTCTTGCCACTCCTTATTCCATAGTCCATCGAATCCTTACCCAAAACTTGAAAACTTCACAACACAAAACTTAACAGAAAACTCGTAAGCTCTGTTAGTATAAGAAAACAAAAGACCACTTCAAGGTACTGTAATTAACTCATTCTTTATTTATATTGGTGTTAATCCTACTGTATTCCAACTTCTCTATGGTTTATACACTATTTTACTAGCCATAGATTCATCAAAATAAGCAAACAACACATCAAAAACAGAATCTGTCAAAAACAGAACAGTCTGTAGTAATCTGGATCAAACGTATACTTCTGGAACTCATAAAATTCTCCAATAAATTGCTGGACCTGAGGAATTTATCTATTAATCATCTGCAAAAATAATTAACTAAATATCACTCTCCAAATAAAAATGGCAGCAATTCTCGTGAGCGCTAAAGTTTCTGTTTTTTACAGCAAGTTCAACAGGACTTTCCCCAAGTCTTCCCAACGGTTCTACTTGGCACACACACTAATTAAACACACAAAAGAACACAACCAAAACAGAGGATAAATAAATTATTTATTACTAAACAGGAGCAAAAATCAAGGAATAAAAATAAAATTGGGTTGCCTCCCAACAAGCGCTATCGTTTAACGCCCCTAGCTAGGCATGATGATTTCAATGATGCTCACATAAAAGATAAGAGTTGTAATATAAAGAGAGCATCATGAAGAATATAACTAGCACATTTAAGTCTAACATACTTCCTATGCATAGGGATTTTGTGAGCAAACAACTTGTGGGAACAAGAATCAACTTGCATAGGAAGGTAAAACAAGCATAACTTCAAAATTTTAAGCACATAGAGAGGAAACTTGATATTATTGCAATTCCTACAAGCATATGTTCCTCCCTCATAGTAATTTTCAGTAGCATCATGAATGAATTCAACAATATAACTATCACATAAAGCATTCTTTTCATGGTCTACAAGCATAGAAAATTAACTACTCTCCACACAAGCAAAATTCTTCTCATGAATAATAGTGGGAGCAAACTCAACAAAATAACTATCATGTGATTGAAAATTAAGATCAAGATGACAAGTTTCATTGTTATTATTATTCTTTAAAGCATACGTGTCATCACAATAATCATCATAGATAGGAGGCATGCTTTCATCATAATAAAGTTGCTCATCAAAACTTGGGGGACAAAAAATATCATCTTCATCAAACATAGCTTCCCCAAGCTTGTGGCTTTGCATATCATTAACATCATGGATATTCAAGGAATTCATACTAACAACATTGAAATCATGCTCATCATTCAAATATTTAGTGCCAAACATTTTATAGATTTCTTGTTCTAGCACTTGAGCACAATTATCCTTTCCATCATACTTACGAAAGATATTAAAAAGGTAAAGCGTATGAGACAAACTCAATTCCATTTTTTATAGTTTTCTTTTATAAACTAAACTAGTGATAAAACAAGAAACTAAAAGACTCGATTGCAAGATCTAAAGATATACCTTCAAGCACTCACCTCCCCGGCAACCGCGCCAGAAAAGAGCTTGATGTCTACTACACAACCTTCTTCTTCTAGATATTGTTGGGCCTCCAAGTGCAGAGGTTTGTTGGACAGTAGCAAATTTCCCTCAAGTGGATGACCTAAGGTTTATCAATCCGTAGAAGGCGTAGGATGAAGATGATCTCCCTCAAGCAACCCTGCAACCAAGTAACAAAGAGTCTCTTGTGTCCCCAACATACCCAATACAATGGTAAATTGTATAGGTGCACTAGTTCGACGAAGAGATGGTGATACAAGTGCAATATGGATGGTAGATAAAGGTATTTGTAATCTGAAGTTATAAAAACAGCAAGGTAAATAATGGTAAAAGTGAGCGTAAACGGTATTGCAATGCTAGGAAACAAGGCCTAGGGTTCATACTTTCACTAGTGTAAGTTCCCTCAACAATACTAACATAATTGGATCACATAAATATCCCTCAACATGCAACAAAGAGTCACTCCAAAGTCACTAATAGCGGAGAATGAACGAAGAGATTATGGTAGGGTACGAAACCAGCTCAAAGTTATTCTTTCCAATCAATCTGTTGGGCTATTCCTATAAGTGTCACAAACAGCCCTAGAGTTCGTACTAGAATAACACCTTAAGATACAAATCAACCAAAACCCTAATGTCACCTAGATACTCCAATGTCACCTCAAGTATCCGTGGGTATGATTATACGATATGTGTAACACAATCTCAGATCCATCTATTCAACCAACACAAAGGACCTCAAAGAGTGCCCCAAAGTTCTACCGGAGAATCACGACGAAAATGTGTGCCAACCCCTATGCATAGGTTCATGGGCGGAACCCGCAAGTTGATCACCAAAACATACATCAAGTTAATCGCGTGATATCCCATTGTCACCACAGATATCCAATGCAAGACATACATCAAGTGTTCTCAAATCTTTAAAGACTCAATCCGATAAGATAACTTCAAAGGGGAAACTCAATTCATTACAAGAGAGTAGAGGGGGAGGAGAAACATAAGATCCAACTATAATAGCAAAGCTCGCGATACATCAAGATCGTATCATCTCAAGAACACGAGAGAGAGAGAGAGAGAGATATCAAACACATAGCTACTGGTACATACCCTCAGCCCCCGAGGGAGAACTACTCCCTCCTTGACATGGAGAGCACCGGGATGATGAAGATGGCCACCGGAGAAGGATTGCCCCCTCCGGCAGGGTGCCGGAACGGGTCTAGATTGGCTTTCGGTGGCTATGGAGGCTTCTGGCGGCGGAACTCCCGATCTATTGTGCTCACGAATGTTTTTAGGGTATATGGAGATATATAGGGGAAGAAGTACGTCAGGGGGGCCACGAGGGGCTCACGAGGGTGGAGGGCGCGCCCCCTGCCTCATGGCCTCCTTGCAGATCCCCCAATGTGCACCCCAAGTCTTCTCGGCTTCTTTCCTTCCAAAAAGGAGTTCCATGAAGTTTCAGGTCAATTGGACTCCATTTGATTTTCCTTTTCTTCGAAACCCTAAAACAAGGTAAAAACAGAAACTGGCACTGGGCTCTGGGTTAATAGGTTAGTCCCAAAAATGATATAAAAGTGTATAATAAAGCCCATAAACATCCAAAACAGTAGATAATATAGCATGGAGCAATCAAAAATTATAGATACGTTGGAGACGTATCACTCCTCAGCCCGCGCGTGTGTCCTGCTCTGCCTCCTCGGGTCTCTGGATCGTCTCCTCGCTGCCAGTGACCTCCCGCCGCTGGTTTCCATCGCTGTCAACGAAAATCTGCTCCGCCGTTGTCGCCGTAGCGAACTCCTGCCGAACTAGGGTATGGGTTCGACCCTTGTGCTATTCTTTTACCTCTGATTCATAGCACATTGTTTTGCCATGATCCTTACCACATATGCAAACACTCTATCAACTAAAAACATGCTTCAGGTTAGATTTGATTTGAAAATTTAGGGTTAGGTCTCCGTCGAACTCATCTCGGACAGACCGAGTTGTAGAAATCGGTCTCACCGATTTGGCTTAGGCCATAGCACTTGCAATTTTTTATCTGACCGAAAACTGCAAATCGATGTTACCGAGTTCGATTCTCTGTGAAACCCTAGCAGTCTCGGTGCCATCGAATAGTGACTCGGTTTGACCAAGTTCACTAGTTTAGGTTCCAAAAGATGCTTCGGTATCACCGAGTTTACAAATCAGGAGCTCCGAAATGCTTTCTGTGGAGAACTAAAACTAAGTTTTTGAGGCATCTGTTTTTCAAAAACTCTGCACTTTGTGATGCTCATCCATTCTATCTCATCTACATCTATTCACAGGGTCTGCTGTCAGTGAGGTTGCAGAGATGTCTGATTAGAGTAACAGTCAGAACAAGTCTAAGGAACATGTGCAGCTGAGTGAGGGTTCAGATCCCTCGAGCACTTCTGGTGATGGCAGCAGGAGCACTCCCAGCAACTTGCCAAAGACAGCCACCAGATCAAGGAAGAAGAGAACCTCAGAATATGAGGATGAGGATTATGTTGCCACTGAGGAGGAAGTACGCTCCAAGATGAAGGTGCTGAAAAAGGAGTATGGCACAGCTGCTACAGTTAAGCCAGTGATGAATAGGAAGGCTCCAGCAAAGAGAATTCCTATGTCTAAGGCTAGAGCCTCTTAAGAAACAATGGAGTTCACTCTTGAACCCAAAGAAGCTGGATAGGGAAAGAAGAGAAAGGAAAGAGTCAAGAAGACCATTGCCAGAGTCATTGGCAAGCCCTCCATGATGAAAGATCCCTTTGAAGATGAAGAAGAAGAGGATGCTCCAGCACCCAAAGCTCAGAAGCTTATGGGAGATGCTATAAAGTCAGGGTTGCAACATCAAAGCCCAAAGCTACCCCCAAAACTCAAGCTCAGAAGCCTCCTAAGCCCAAGAGGAACACCAGAAGTATAACTGCTGAAGAAAAGAACAAGGCCCCAGTGCCTGAAGCTGAAGAAGATGATGAGTCTCTTATTTTCAAAAAAATGAAGCCCAAGATCCCAGACCACAATGATGCTCATCCATTCGTTGAGAACATGCACATCAGGAAGATTCAGGCCTGAGATTGTGGAGACTGTCTGATCCCTATGCTGTGAGGATAAGGACTGCAACTGACTACAAGTTTCACACAAAGGAACAACAAGACTTTTATGAAACTATTCTGCTTGACAAGAAGCCCATTGTGTGTGACATGAGATGGATTTATTGGGAATTCATCCAGGAGAATGAAGATCACTTCCCAGGAGTTTATGACAGCTTCAAAGCATGTGGAGTAGATGAGTTTGTTGGAAAGAAGCTCACATAATGGAATGATGAGCTGATCATGCAGTTTTACTCCACTGCTCACTTTTACCCAGATGGGAAGATCATATGGATGTTAGAAGGTACTAGGTACCAATCCATAGTTGAAGAATGGGAAAAATTGATAAATGCCCTAGAAGAACATGAGGATGACTTGGATGTGTAAGCCAAGAAGAAGAAGGACCACAACACTATGGCTAACATGTACAAGGAGATCCCAGATAAAGCTTTGGAGACTCACAAGCTTGGATCTATACATTTCTTGTTGTCTGGTCTGCCTACTATCAACTGGATCCTAAGGCACACTCTGCTACCCAAGTCAGGAGATAACAAGATGATCAGAGGGCACTCTATCAACCTGCTACAACTTTTTGATGTCTCTCAGAAGTTCAAGGTCATGAGTCTGATTGTAGAGACAATCAAGAGGACTGCTACTGACCAGAAGAGAAGCTGTGGGTATGCTCCACACATTTAGGAGCTCATCAACTCCAAGATGGGCACAGGAACATATCTGTTAGATAAGGATCATCTACCCATGTATCCTGATTTTGAAGATAATACTGTTGTGATGAATGAGGAGGAACCATCATCAGTTCAAGCACAGGAGAAAAGAGCCAAAGCAAAGGCCGAGAAAGCCGCCAAGATGCCAAGTGTTGAAGAGGCATCTCAGGTTTTCCTGAAGAGCAAGCAAGATCAACTTGCATATCCGATCCAGTCTACACCGAGGATTGAGAAGGGCATGGCCACCCTGACTCAAAACTAGGAGAGCTTGGAGAGGATCGTAGAAACTAAATTTTATGATCTTGATCTGAAGGTAACTGAGATTCAAACAACAGTTGAGCAGCTTCAGGAGGAAGCAGAAGAGAAGAGAGGCAAGGCAACCACAGATGCATTTCAGCGAGTGCCCAGAGGACAGAGGTCTGCTGCCGTGCCAGTGACAGATTCTAGAGCTACAACATCAGCACCAGCAGCCACAGCCTCAGTGCCACCTCCAGCAGCCACTCCACCAGCTCCAACTACATCAACGGATGCCTTCGTCCTTGGAGTTCTCTCTACGCCACCTCCCAAAGACCAAGCCTGAGAGACGCATAGTACTATGCATATTTGAACTTTTTGGTAACTTGTTGCCAAAAGGGGGACAAATATGTATGGATTATAGGTTTCAGGAGAGTGTTTTGCTTCTTTACCTTTGGTTGAACTTTTTATTGTGTGAGATACTTGTGTGATCATGTGATTGATCATTTGCTACCTTAATGCTTGTTTGGATGATACTATCTTTTATATCCATATATGATCATTCACTTGCTTGGTGATGAGTGCATGCTTTTAATTTCTATCATTTTGAGCACTCCACCAAGATGTATGTGACATGGAAGAGTAACCCATGATCCTAATCGATTGTGCATTTGCATTCAAAAGTAAATTTTAAATAATGCACAAATTTAGGGGGAGCTCTTGCTTATCACATACTTCTCAAAGCGACGATGTTTTTCAATCTTATTATCATTTGTTGAAGCTTTGATCTATATGTTGTCATCAATTACCAAAAAGGGGAGATTGAAAGTGCAACTACCCCTGGGTGGTTTTGGTAATTCCTAACAACAAATAGACCATTGAGCTAATGCTATTTCAAGATAAATATTTCAGGAAAGCTCAATGCTTGGCATGGCATGGATTAGAAATGTGGACCCCTCAAAATGCTAAGGATAAAAGATTGGCTCATGCTCTAAAGCTCAAGGGTCTACATTTTACTTTTAGTGATCCAAGATCACATTGAGTCCATCAGAAAAGCCAATACTATTAAAAGGGGATGAGGTGTTGCTTAATGAGTTACTTGCTCAAAATGCTTAGTGATATGCTCCAAAACCCTCAACTACTTTCTCACATCCACATATGTCCCAAACCAAAAGTCAAACTTGACCCCACCGAAATTTCCTACCCGGCGCCACCGAGTTCACTTGACATAGCCACTGCCACAAACCCTAGTCACTTCGGTCTCACCGATAGGGATCTCGGTCTCACCGAGATGGGATTGCAACCTCTCTATTTCCCTTCGTGACATTTTGGTCCAACCGAGATGAGCGATCGGTCCCATCGAGATTGCAATGCAAGCTCTCTGTTTCCCCTTCTTAACGTTTCGGTCTAACCGAGATGAGCGAATCGGTCCCACCGAGTTTGCCTGACCAACTCTCTGTTTGCCTATTACCAAAATCGGTCCCACCGAGTTTCTGTAATCGGTCTCACCAAGATTATGTTATGCCCTAACCCTAATGGAATCGGTCCCACTGAGTTGACATGTCTGTCCCACCGAAAATCCTAACGTTCACATTTTGAACTAAATCGGTCTGACCGAGTTTCATGATTCGGTCCCACCGAGTTTGGTGATTTGTGTGTAACGGTTAGATTTTGTGTGGAGGCTATATATACCCCTCCACCCACTCTTCATTCATGGAGAGAGCCATCAGCACATGCCTACACTTCCAACATACATTTTCTGAGAGAGAACCACCTACACTTGTGTTGAGGTCAAGATATTCCATTCCAACCACATAAATCTTGATCTCTAGCCTTCCCAAAGTTGCTTTCCACTCAAACCCTCTTTCCACCAAATCCAATCCTATGAGAGAGAGAGCTGAGTGTTGGGGAGACTATCATTTGAAGCACAAGAGCAAGGAGTTCATCATCAACACACCATCTATTACCTTTTGGAGAGTGGTGTCTGTTGGGGAACGCAGTAATTTCAAAAAAATTCCTACGCACACACAAGATCATGGTGATGCATAGCAACGAGAGGGGAGAGTGTTGTCTACATACCCTCGTAGACCGCAACGGAAGCGTTGACACAACATAGAGGAAGTAGTCATACGTCTTGTCGATCCGACCGATCCAAGCACCGTTACTCCGGCACCTCCGAGTTCTTAGCACACGTACAGCTCGATGACGTTCCCCGGGCTCCGATCCAGCAAAGCTTCGAGGATGAGTTCTGTCAGCACAACAGCGTGGTGACGATGATGATGCTCTACCAACGCAGGGATTCGCCTAAGCACTACAACGATATGATCGAGGTGGAATATGGTGGCAGGGGGCAACGCACACGGCTAAGGAACGATCACGTGGATCAACTTGTGTGTCTAGAGGTGCCCCCTGCCCCCGTATATAAAGGAGCAAGGGGAGGAGGCCGGCCGGCCAGGTGTGGCGCGCCAAGGAGGAGTCCTCCTCCTAGTAGGAGTAGGACTCCTACTAGGAGGGGGAAAGAGGTGGAGTGGGAGAAGGAAAGGGGGGGCGCCGCCCCCCTCTCCTAGTCCAATTCGGACCAGGGAGGAGGTGGCGCGCGGCCCACCTCTTGCAGCCCCTCTCTCTCCACTAAGGCCCATATGGCCCAATACTTCTCCCGGTAGGGTTCCGATAACCCTCCGGCTCTCCGGTTTTCTCCGAAATCACCCGAAACACTTCTGGTGTCCGAATATAGCCGTCCAATATATCAATCTTTATGTATCGACCATTTCGAGACTCCTCGTCATGTCCGTGATCACATCCGGGACTCCGAACTAACTTCGGTACATCAAAATGCATAAACTCATAATAACTGTCATCTTAACGTTAAGCGTGCGGACCCTATGGTTCGAGAACAATGTAGACATGACTGAGACAGATCTCCGGTCAATAACCAATAGCGGGACCTGGATGCCCATATTGGCTCCTACATATTCTACGAAGATCTTTATCGGTCAGACCGCATAACAACATACGTTGTTCCCTTTGTCATCGGTATGTTACTTGCCCGAGATTCGATCGTCGGTATCCAATACCTAGTTCAATCTCGTTACCGGCAAGTCTCTTTACTCGTTCCGTAATACATCATTCTGCAACTAACTCATTAGTTGCAATGCTTGCAAGGCTTATGTGATGTGCATTACCGAGAGGGCCCAGAGATACCTCTCCGACAATCGGAGTGACAAATCCTAATCTCAAAATACGCCAACCCAACATCTACCTTTGGAGACACCTGTAGAGCTCCTTTATAATCACCCAGTTACGTTGTGACGTTTGGTAGCACACAAAGTGTTCCTCTGGTAAACGCGAGTTGCATAGTCTCATAGTCATAGGAACATGTATAAGTCATGAAGAAAGCAATAACAACATACTAAACGATCGGGTGCTAAGGTAATGGAATAGGTGATGTCAATCCGATCATTCAACTAACGATGTGACCTCGTTAATCAAATAACAACACTTTGTTCATGGTTAGGAAACATAACCATCTTTGATTAACGAGCTAGTCAAGTAGAGGCATACTAGTGACACTAAGTTTGTCTATGTATTCACACATGTATTATGTTTCCGGTTAATACAATTCTAGCATGAATAATAAACATTTATCATGATATAAGGAAATAAATAATAACTTTATTATTGCCTCTAGGGCATATTTCCTTCAGTGTCTCCTAGATTGGTTAGGTGTCACTTGGGAGCCTTCGTCAAGACTGTGGAGTTGAACCATGGAGTTTGTACGGGCAAGGAGATCGCCTACTTCGTGAAGATCTACCCTAGTGAGGCAAGTCCTTCGTGGGCGATGGCCATGGTGGGATAGACAAGGTTGCTTCTTCGTGGACCCTTTGTGGGTGCAGCCCTCCGTGGACTCACGCAACCATTACCCTTCGTGGGTTGAAGTCTCCATCAACGTGGATGTACGATATCACCACCTATCAGAACCATGCCAAAAATCTCCGTGTGTACATTGTGTTTGCTCCCTCCAAACTCCTCCCTTTACCTTCATATGCAATTGTTTTACATTCCGCTGCTATACTCTTAGAATTGCATGTGTAGGTTGATTACTTGACTTGTGCTAAGTTGTTAAAATCTGCCAAGACTTAAAATTGGGAAAAGGCTAGATTTTTATTTGGTCAAGTAGTCTAATCACCCCCTCTAGACATACTTTCGATCCTACATCCATGTTTGGCGAAATGATTATATGCCCCATAGAAGGCCCATGGATCCTACGGCCCGTAGAAGGCCAATGGATCCTACGGCCCGTAGAAGGCCAATGGATCCTACGGCCCGTAGAAGGCCCATGGATCATACGGACCATAGAAGGGCCATGGATCCTACGGCCTGTAGAAGGCCCATGGTCCAACGACCCGCAAGAGGCCCATGGTTACAACAGTCCATGTGTTGCCATGGTTATTGTGGCCTAGTTACCAAAAATAGGTTATTGTGGCCACTAGAAAAACATGGAAAAAGAACTGCAGTGACTACAAGCAAACAACTAAACAAGACAATAAGGAAATAAATAAGCAAGCAACTAACACTAGGCTATTACGGCTATTACACATATTACATCCACTGGGCATCAAAGTTTGCCACTATTGCAAATATAGGGAACAAAGCAGCATATTACATACATTGGCCATCTAAATCGTCCACCGATGCAAATAAACGTGATAGCAAAACAAGTCCATAACTGAAACAACTTCGAAAGAGCTCAAGAAACGTTATCCTGGGTTTCCACCATGGTGGCAATAAGCTTAGCAAGCT
This sequence comes from Triticum monococcum, assembly GCA_034509565.1. Lineage (NCBI taxonomy): Eukaryota > Viridiplantae > Streptophyta > Magnoliopsida > Poales > Poaceae > Triticum > Triticum monococcum. Next base: position 119,376,319 of record CM067846.1, on the reverse strand, counting down.
TATTAGTTTTGCCCTATTTGGCGCTAAAATCCTCCAACGCTTGTTGTTGCAACAGAAAGTATGCATCTGAATGCTCCAGTGACTTCTGCTGTCCTTCTACTTCTTGTCTCAACATAGCTGATCGATGTCTTTCATCTTGTAGTTGATACTGAAGAAACCGAACTGATTTAGACAATGAGTTTGAATAGCTTGTGCCAGCAGTAGTGGCCAGTAACTCGAACACTAAACCAAGACAAGACTTTGGGGTTGTCTCACTGTCTTCAAGATAGTTTTCATTAGCTATTTTATCAGCTTTGCTGGAGACCAACAAGGATGTCTCACTATCCTGAACCTTATCTGCATTACTTCCTTTACCATTGCTTAATAAGGCACTCTTCCCCAATATACTGTCAGCATTCTAAAAGAAGAAATAGGCAGATACATAACAGGTTTAACATGTACTAGTATATGAAACTCATTTCGGTGAACCAGTTCATTAGTAAGGTGGACAAGATTAAACTACCAAGTCTTCTATTGCCAAGTAGTACATTATAAAAGCATCAAACAAATATATATATATATATATGTCCTATGGTCACTGCATTGTCTTGCCAAATCAAAATTAGAGACACGGTTCAAATCATACCAGTTCAAGAGAATGCAGCACTGAAAGAATACAAAGCGCGGGAAACTACACGGCACAACAAGATTCCAGATGGGTACCACGGGTCTACATGTACAACAACACTATTGGCTCTGTTGTGATGCTAGTAATGTGCATGATATGAGAAGTCAATTGTATACACAATTGAAATTGAAATCAACAGAGCTATTTATAAGAGCAAACCTGTTAAACAAACATGTGTAAATATACTTGTTGTGCCCTTGGAGTTTCGATTGGATCCTTCAATTTAAAAATAAGTTTGTATGAGTAAATACAGTGATACAAGAGGAAAGTAGTATGCATGATAGCAATGGAATCTTAAATGAGAACAGTTGTTCTTCAGGTTTAAGCACTTGTTCTACATGAACAGAGTACAGTAAGACGCAAGCATATAGTACTTAAAAATGAGCTCATAGATCTTACCACATTCTTGGTTCGGGACCAATACAGAATAAGGCATTCCCAATCATCGTCTAGTAAATGTGTCTCAGGAGAATGTAAGGGAATTCGATGAGTTTCTTTGCCAGTGAACTACATTTTCTTCGGGTAATTCCGATACTGCCACCAAGCATTCTTGAAGATAGCAGAGGTATTAGCATAGGTTACCTCATCCTGAGTTTCCAAATCAGTCCTTCTCTATAGAGAAAAATGGGAAAATTTGCTGTATAATAACCATCATGGAGGTAGAATGTATGGGACAAAGCAAAGTAATTTCCATGAATAACATTACTTACACATAACTCCTTGACAAACACCTGCAACTGGCATTTTCCTTCATCTTTAGTATAATATTTCCATGATGGGAAGATACACACATAGGGTTTAACAACATCAAATGCGATAGATGCTAAACTACGAATGGCTGGTTGTGTTTCCTCCACAGGAATAGGTGTACTAACTGGTGGAGTTGGGGTTCGCCATGGTAGTACTGGCGCTTTGGGCACTGGAGCTGCCTTACTAACTACTCTAGTTTGGGATCTCTGTGGTGGAGATGGTGCTGTGTCAACAGGAACTGGGTTACTATCTGCTGTGGTTAGGGTTAGATTGGGTGAAGCTGGTTCTCTATCCATCGCAGTAGGGGTACAATTTGTGAGAGTCTGGGTTATGAGTGGTAGGGCTGGTTCTTGTGCATGTAAAACCGGTGTGCTATCTCCACCAAGAGGTAGTACTATTTTATTTGAAGATTGTGTTTTTACTCCGCTAGATATTGCCATCACCCGCTCCAATTCAAATGGCTGATAAACCGGAAAGATAGTCGAATGTACATACATTGTATGAGAGATAGATGCAATAGATAGTGTGGAAAAAATAGGTCATGAAATAGTTGACATGTATATTGTTTAACTAAAATGAATAGCATGACATAATTTCACATATATGATGTCTATCTAAACTGGATAGCATAGCATAACATAATTCAAAGATATGATGACTAACTAAACATGATCGCATGACATAATTCACATACATGTTATCTAAGTAACCCGGATCGCATGATTTAATTCACATATGTGATTTATATGCTAAGCAGAGGGCATTCACATATATGATGTCTAAACTAAGAATATGGTGTTGAATATTGTGTATATGATGTCTAAACTATGCAATGCAAGACACCATATGCATGATATGAGCAGTATAACTGTGCCAAGTTAGAGCATACACCTCAGTGGGGGAATAGGACTGGTCATCTGTCTTTGAATCCATCTCTGAGGAGCTAGTGGGACCCAGCAAGAGATCTGCTTCGGCAGGTAGCATTATCTACTCTGAAGGCCTTGTTTTCACTCCAGATTTTTCCATCACCCACTCAAATGGATGATTCACAGGAAGAGTAGTTTAATTTACAAACATTGTCAAAAAATGGGAATGTAATGAAGAAAAGGATGGGCAAGATATCATTCAAATATATGATGCTTGGTTAAATAGGATGGCATTGCACATTTCACATATATCACTACTGCAGGATGCTACTAACGTTACACTACGATCAGAGACCCTTCGACGAAACTATGTGCGATGCCATAATCGCAAACAGTGGTGTAAAAACCCGTCAAAAAGGTGCAAATCTTTGCGATGGAGGATGCATTAAACACAGTTCAGATTTTAGTTGCGTGTGCGATGTAGGGCATATGATTCATCTCAATTAACTGTTTGCGATGAGGAGAAACAAAAGAAACGGGTAGCTAGATGAAGGTGCGTGTGATATACAACATACGGTTCACTCGGATGAATTGTTTGTGATTAGGCAACACAATGGAAACGGTCAGCCAGATCAAAGGTGTGTGTGATATGTGACATGCGGTTCATTCGGATGAACTATTTGCGTTGAGACATCAGAACAGAAACGGTTCAAATGAACAAGATGTGTGTGATACGCGGCAAACAGGTCTGCAATCAGAAATGTGTGTGAATACCGATAATAACACAGACGATTACTGCTAATAAGACGTGTGTGTTGTGCGATGGGATTGCATACAGAACAACAATATATATATATACATATATATATATACATATATATATATATATACATATATATATATACAACACACACACACACACACACTTATAAGGACATGCTTGCATAACCAAATTAAACATCCACTTACATAGGTGGCTACTACAACCATGGCATTTGCACACATCAAAGTAAACTATTACATGCATAATTACATAGGTGGCTACTACACACATGATATTTCCACACAACAATAAAGTAAACTATATATTACATGCATGATTAACTAGCATAAACGATCATCGGATCATCATCTACTTCTTGTGACGCTTGCTCTGCTTGTGGTTCGATCCGGGCTCATCGATTTTTGGTAACGAGGCACTTCCTCATGTCAATGATCCGCCTGTGCATCTCGTAGCATGTGTACACGCTCTTGGACACAAACCTGAGGTGAGGTTCATCCAGTTGCCGCATCCAGGCATCGTGCCAGGATACAGGACTTGTTCTCTGGGCATCCTGCTTCATCTTTTCGTAGTAGGGGTCGATGATGGCCGAGGCAAGTTCGACCAGGGAGTCCTTCTTCGTGCTACCCCAGACCCTGTAGTGGTCACGGATTTCGACAAGGTTCTTGCAGGCCAAGCCCGTAACACTAAGCGCTTTTACATCGTTGGTGGTTTCCACCATGGCGAACTTGTAGTCAGTGCTGTTGACAAACCTGTTGAAACGGCCGCAAGGCTCTATGGCCATGTAGTAGTGGTAGATGAGGACATGATGGCGCATGCACAACTGGGCAACGACAACCTTTTGAACTATGCCGGGACGACCGGAAGTGTACTAGAGGTCGATGCTGACCACCTTGTACTTGTCTCCAGCAAGCAACTGCTCAATGTTGTTGATGTAGTCGTCCACCACGGCCGAGTCGATGGTGTACACCACCGAGAGATCTGTCTCCCTAGTGTGGGTCTCCACTCTATGCTCGCCGAACTCCATTGGAGCGCCGCTGGACATCCCCTCTCTATGTGTTGTCGTTGGTGTGCCTGTTGTGTTGTGGGGCGCGATCGAAAGGTTGAAGAGGCAAAGTCTATAATGGCCATGGGAATTAAAGGGGAAGCCGGACGGCCAGGAATGTCGGCAGGCCCTGATGGCAGTTCTAATTTGCAGCGCGTAACTCCATCGTGTCGCACGTAAATGCATCGCGTGGCAACGCGCGCGGCGTAACCACATGCATACGGGGCCCTCAACGTGATCGTGGGCATGCCCAACCGTTGGCAGAGCACGCGCGAAGGGACGCGAGCAGAGCGCTCCACAGAGCGATTCACATATAGCAGTTGAACACGCAAGGAAAAGCTGTCCACAAGCCGAGCGCGCCGACGGACACGAGCAGAGCGCGTCACGGCGCCCAATGGCGGGATATACCTTCATTCAAGCCGATCAAAATTAGACTGGAACGGACATGTCTCTATTGAGCAAAGGGATCGCACATGTCTGTATTAACTGGAACGAGAATGCAATAGCAAAATAAGAATTAAGGCCATGATGATGCGATCGCAGTGGTGGTTATAGGAGGCGAGAAGAAAGATGCATCCATCAACATACAACCTCCTCCTCCTCAACTCAGTGCGTCGGCCGGGCTACCGACCGGCGGCTGAGGAGCGGCGGCTTTTGTGGCGAGGTCAAGGTGCTTCTCAACAAAGGCATCCAAGGCTTCCAGCCGGCTGAAGAAGGCCAATGTCGTAGTGTCCTCACTGGCCTTGTAGATACCTATGTACACGATTTGCTCATACACATGGATGTGTAGGTTGACGGTTTCTTGCAGGGCGAGGCGCCTCGCAGCGAGCGTGACCTCCAGGTGGACATTCTTCATGGTGTCGGCGGGCAGTCGCAGGGCCACCAGTGCTTGAAAGAGGTTCCGACCATTGATGCCGATTAGGGTGGTATGCAATAAGGATCCTCGGCGTGCGGGCTGGATGAGTACGACTATGTCGTCCGCGAGCTTCTTGATGACGACGAACCTGTTGGTGGTGCAAACGATCATCTGGTCCAACTGAGAGTCGTAGCTGGCGTCGACGGCAGCCATCCACCAGCCGGTCGCCAACACCGTATGGAGATGATCCACGGTGCCATGCCGCAGGGCGGTGTTGTGGACCATCTCGCATAGCCGCTGGCCGCTCGCACGCATCGCCGCCATGGGTCTGGAGTGGGCACTTTTTCACTTATTAGTGTAGGTGCTTAGGCAAATGCTTCGGTGCGTACGATGTGGTAGATGCATAGGAATGGAGGGGCGCCTTTATATGAGTGCAAACTGCGTTGCATTCACATCGTACTCCCTCTCTTTTCCTGGTCCTCCCATTACTTCCCTCATGCATTCACATGATGCTAATTGAAGGAGGATGCATCATTGGCCGTTCAACATTTCGGGAACAGCTACCCTCTCCCTCGTCTGCATTAAAGCCGTATCAGGAACTGCGCTGCCCGCTGTCAAATCGAATAGTACTGCACCAGCTAGTGCTAGTGCAATACCTATTTCCTTATACAAAGAAATTATGCATGATATTGCACCAGCTAAGACAAAAGATATCGATGTTACCATTAAGCTTGCTAATAGAGATACAATTTCACCAATTGGGTTTGTTAGAGATGTTGAAGTCTTGTGTGGGAAGGCTAAATATCCTACTGATTTCCGTGTTCTTGGTTCCCCTCAAGATAGCTTTTGTCCCATTATATTTGGTAGACCCTTCTTGAATACTGTTAATGCTAAGATAGATTGCAAGAAGGATGTTGTTACTATTGGTTTGGATGATATGTCTCATGAGTTTAATTTTTCTAATTTCGTAGACAACCCCGTGATGAAGAATTGCTTAGCAAAGGTGAAATTGTTGGTCTTGCTTCTATTGTTGTGCCTCCTAATGATCCTTTAGAACAATATTTGCTAGACCATGAGAATGATATGTTTATGAATGAAAGAAGGGAAATAGATGAAGTATTCTTTAAACAAGGACCCGTTCTGAAACACAACTTGCGTGTTGAAATCCTAGGGGATCCTCCTCCACCCAAGGGTGATCCCGTGTTTGAGCTTAAACCATTACCCGATACTCTTAAATATGCTTATCTTGATGAAAAGAAGATATATCCTGTTATTATTAGTGCTAACCTTTCAGAGAAGGAGGAAGAGAAATTATTGAAAACTCTGAAGAAGCACCGTGCTACTATTGGATTTACTCTTGATGATCTTAAGGGCATTAGTCCCACTCTGTGTCAACACAAAATAAATTTGGAAAAAGACACCAAACCAGTTATTCATCACCAACGACGGTTGAATCCTAAGATGAAAGAAGTGGTAAGAAAGGAAATATTAAAACTCCTTGAGGCGCGCAGGTATAATTTATCCTGTTGCTGATAGTCAGTGGGTAAGTCCTGTCCATTGTGTCCCTAAGAAGGGAGCGCTTTCCTTCATATAAGAGTTTGTCCAGGCTTGTCCTTTGCTACAAAAAGGATTGGGCCATCTTGCTGCACCTTATTTACTTTTATTACTTTCTACTCGTTACAAATTACCTTATCACAAAACTATTTGTTACCGATAATTTCAGTGCTTGCAGAGAATACCTTGCTGAAAACTGCTTATCATTTCCTTCTGCTCCTCGTTGGGTTCGGCACTCTTACTTATCGAAAGGACTACGATAGATCCCTTATACTTGTGGGTCATCATCCATCGCCACCCCGGCTAGTCGTCTAGCCCCCCAGCGCTGAGCTTTTTCTCCAGCGATCCCCACGCCACTGCCCACCATCGCGCCCCCACCACCGGCGACCACTGCCCCCACCTTGAACCCTAAGATAGATAGTGGTGTACCTCTCTGGCGAGCCCCCCTCCCCGCTGGGAGTGGTTCTTCCTTAACTCTGGCATGCCCCCCACCCCCTGAAAATCGACTGACCCAAAGGTCGATTCAGTCGACTGAAGTGTAGCTAAATCGGAGCAGAGCAGCAGCACGAGCAAGGGGGAGAGCAGCAGCAGTAGCGCGAGTGAGAGCCGGAGCAGCAGTAGCAGCAGCGCGAGCGAGAGCCGGAGTAACAGCAACGTGAGCGAGCGAGAGCCAGAGCAGCAGTAGCAGATCCGGCTTGTATGGACGCTACCACCGAAGGGGCCTCGCACTAGGGAGAGCCGCAGTGGAGATGTCACCCGCGGCGCCGGCTTCGAGGTAGCCGCGCCATGGGGGTACGGGACGGAGCACTGTCGGCGCCTAGAGGTTGAGTCAAGGAGAAAGTGCGATGCGATGAGTGTAAAACCTCTTTGGTGGCGCCAAGTAGGCCTCGGCTTCGTCCGATGAGTTAGTGAGGATGTTGTGGTTTCGGTGGAGCAGGTTAAGGTTGCGTCATACCTCTCCAACGTATCTATAATTTTTGATTGCTCCATGCTATTATATTATCTATTTTGGATGTTAATGGGCTTTATTTTACACTTTTATATCATTTTGGGGCTAACCTACTAACCGGAGGCCCAGCCCAAATTGTTTTTTTGCCTATTTTAGGGTTTCTAAGAAAAGGAATATCAAACGGAGTCCAAATGGAATGAAACCTTCGGGAATGTGATTTTCTCAACAAACATGATCCAGGAGACTTGGAGTGGCAGTCAAGAAACAAGGGAGGAAGGCACGAGGCAGGGGGCGCACCTACCCCCCTGGGCGTGCCCTCCACCCTCGTGGGCCCTCCGTTTCTCCACCGACGTACTTCTTCCTCCTATATATATCCACGTACCACCCAAACATCTAGGAGCACCACGAAAACCTAATTCCACCGCCGCAACCTTCTGTACTCGAGAGATCCCGTCTCGGGGCCTTTTCTAGAGCTCCGCCGGAGGGGGCATTGATCACGGAGGGCCTCTACACCAACTCCATGGCCTCTCCGGTGATGTGTGAGTAGTTTACTTCAGCCCTACGGGTCCGTAGTTATTAGCTAGATGGCTTCTTCTCTCTCTTTGGATCTCAATACAAAGTTCTCCTCGATCTTCTTGGAAATCTATTAGATGTAATCTTCTTTTGCGGTGTGTTTGTCGAGATCTGATGAATTGTGGGTTTATGATCCAGATTATCTATGAACAATATTTGATTCTCCTCTGAATTCTTTTATGTATGGTTGGTTTATCTTTGCAAGTCTCTTTGAATTATCAGTTTGGTTTGGCCTACTAGATTGATCTTTCTTGCAATGGGAGAAGTGCTTAGCTTCGGGTTCAATCTTACGGTGCTCGATCCCAGTGACAGAAACGGAACCGACACGTATTGTATTGTTGCCATCGAGGATAAAAGATGGGGTTTATATCATATTGCATGAGTTTATCCCTCTACATCATGTCATCTTCCTGAAAGCATTACTCTGTTCTTATGAACTTAATACTCTAGATGCATGCTGGATAGCGGTCGATGTGTGGAGTAATAGTAGTAGATGCAGAATCGTTTCGGTCTACTTGTCTCAGACGTGATGCCTATATACATGATCATACCTAGATATTCTCGTAACTATGCCCAATTCTATCAATTGATCCACGGTAATTCGTTTACCCACCGTAATAGTTATGCTCTTGAGAGAAGCCACTAGTGAAACTTATGCCCCCCGGGTCTATCTTTCAACATATTAATCTTCCAAATACTTAGTTATTTCCTTTGACATTTATTTTACTTTGCATCTTTATCATAGAAATACCAAAAATATTATCTTATCATATCTATCAGATCTCACTCTCGTAAGTGACCGTGAAGGGCTTGACAACCCCTTTATCGCATTGGTTGCAAGGTTCTTATTTGTTTGTGTAGGTGCGTGGGACTTGAGCGTGATCTCCTACTGGATTGATACCTTGGTTCTCAAAAACTGAGGGAAATACTTACGCTACTTTGCTACATCATCCTTTCCTCTTCAAGGGAAAACCAACGCAGTGCTCAAGAGGTAGCAAGAAGGATTTCTGGCGCCGTTGTCGGGGAGATTCGCGCTAAGTCAAGTCAAGACATACCAAGTACCCATCACAAACTATTATCCCTCGCATTACATTATTTTCTATTTGCCTCTCGTTTTCCTCTACCCACTTCACCCTTGCTATTTTATTCGCCTTCTTTTCCTCTCTCCCTCTCTCTCCGTTCGCCTTCTCTTTTTCTATTCGCCTCTTTTTCGCTTGCTTCTTGTTTGCTCGTGTGTTGGATTGCTTGCCTCGTCGTTATGGCTAGTCCTTTATCTTCTCCATTGTCTCCTGAGAATGAAGTTCTTAATTTAAAACAAAGGGAGGGAGAAAATCTAAAAGATCCTTGATATAGAATTTGCAGTGCTCAAAATAGATCTATCAGGAAGCAATCTACTTCCGTTCTTCTCCGCAATTTTTATGTAGGCATCACGCCTTGGAATAGATATATTCTTGATACCATTACCAGAGGAAATTTCCTGGGTAGCCATTGTCGGTGTCAAAACCGGCGGATCTCTGGTAGGGGGTCCCGAACTGTGCGTCTAGGCTAGATGGTACCAGTAGGCAATGGACACGAAGTTTTACCCAGGTTCGGGCCCTCTTGATGGAGGTAAAACCCTACATCCTGCTTGATTAATATTGATGATATGGGTAGTACAAGAGTAGATCTACCACAAGATCGGAGAGACTAAACCCTAGAAGCTAGCCTATGGTATGATTGTTGTTCAGTATGTTGTCCTACGGACTAAAACCCTCCGGTTTATATAGACACCAGAGAGGGTTAGGGTTACACAAAGTCGGTTACAATGGTAGGATGTCCACATATCCGTATCGCCAAGCTTGCCTTCCACACCAAGGAAAGTCCCTCCCGGACACGGGACGAAGACTTCAATCTTGTATCCTCATAGTCCAGGAGTCCGGCTGAAGGTATAGTCCGGCCATCCAGACACCCCCTAATCCAGGACTCCCTCAGTAGCCCCTGAACCAGGCTTCAATGACGACGAGCCCGGCGCGCAGATTGTCTTCGGCAGTGCAAGGCGGGTTCCTCCTCCAAGTACTTCATAGAAGATTTTGAACACAAAGATAGTGTTCGGCTCTGCAAAATAAGTTTCCACATATTGCCATAGAGAGAATAATATTTACACAAATCTAATCTGCTGACGTATTCCATAGTGTGACACCGCACCATGGCCAAGCCTTTATTCGAATCATTTTATTGTCCCACCTCAGCGTGCCATGCGAGGCGGTTTCCTTGGCACGTCTCGTCGAAGCAGAGATCGTGTCCCCTTATTCCGGGATTCTCATCAATACGGGCATGGGTAACCCAACTGCGCCATTGATTACGGTGCTTGGAGATAAGCGAGTTTAACCAGGATGGTGGGGACACGTAGTTGCGTCCACCCATATAAGGGGATAAGGATCCACCTTTTCACCTACGCCTTCTTCCTCCTTTGCCTATCCATTTTCGCGCACTCGAGCTCCAGCGCCCAAGTCCGCACTCCCCACCTCAACCTTCTCCAGCCTTGTCCGGAGCGGGAGGCAAGTGGATGGTCTCCTCCGTCACGGAGGGACACATCAAAAAACTGAGGAAGGCCAGATACTTGTCTAACGACATCGCGTACCGGCTTCCTGAAGAGGGGCAGCTCCTCCCCACCCCAAGGCCCCATGAGAGGGTAGTGTTCCTTCCCCACTTCCTCTGCGGACTGGGCTTTCCTATCCACCCATTCGTCCAGGGACTCATGTTCTACTACGGCCCGGATTTCCATGATCTGGCCCCGAACTTCATCCTCAACATCTCGGCGTTTATCGTCGTGTGCAAGGCTTTCCTCCGCATCTGCCCCCATTTCGGCCTATGGCTCAAGACTTTCAATGTTAAGCCGAAGGTGGTGCGCGGCAACCAGGCGGAGTGCGGAGGCGCCATGGTGGGCAAGATGCCCAACGTCTTAAGGCTCGAGGGCTCCTTTGTGGAGACCCTGAAGGGGTGGCAATCGGGGTGGTTTTACATCACCGAGCCGCTCGACCCTGAGTGGGTCGCAGCCCCCGAGTTCCCGTCCGGACCCCCAACGCGGCTCACATCCTGGAAAGAGACGGGCCTGTCGTGGGGCAACAAAGGAGAGGTGACTAGACTGCAAACATGCATCCAAACCCTGGTGAACAAGCAGCTCAAGCTTGTCAACGTAGTCAAGGTTATGCTCATCCGCCGGATTCTCCCGTGTCAACAACGGGCCTTCAATCTGTGGGAGTTCAACCCGGCGCAGCACCGAACTCTGAGCAGGCTCTTCGACACGACGTACGAAGATGCTTTTCAAGGGCGCCGAGGCTCCCGCATCCGCTACCGAGGATCGCGGATTCAGCGCGCAGCGTCACGCTAGCGCGGTAAGTTGTTTGTACCTTTTACAGGGTATTAGTTTTTCATAGTTTAACTCTATGCGGGATCTAAGCTCCCTTACCTTTGACAGGATTGGCAGGCGAAGTCCGGACAGATCGACTATCCGGCTCCTTTGCCCGAAGACCCAGCCGATGCCCGCTTGGCGAAGCTGCTGGTTCCGGCACCCTATGTGGTGCCGGAGAAGAAGGCCACGAAGAAGGCCACGGGGACTCGAAAAAGTGCCCGGCGCCAGGAGGTGTCGGGTTCATCATCCGACGGCTCCAAGGCGCATTCCTCCCGTGAAGACGAGGAGGAGGAAGAAGACACCTCTCCCCCTCCAGTGGGGGGAGAGAAGAAAAGGAAGGTCGCCCTCACTGGGAGGCCAAAGGGTCCAAGAAGGGGAAAACCCTTCCTCCGGACTACTCCACCAACGCCGACGACGGCGGAGAGGAGTGGCCGCTCAGGGCCAAGCCCCTGGCGAAATCGTAAGTATCCGGATACCAGAGTAATCCATAGTATTCCTTTATTGCAGAGCTTTCCCTTATGTCGAATATGATTATGCAGCCCACCCAAAGACCGTCTCGATGCGTCGTCGAGCGGTTCACTGGACTCGTCGGATGTGAATTCGCTTCCGATGGCTACCTCCCCCCGCCCTACGGACGACGCCAAAGTGTTGTCCCAATAGGTTCCAAGCCAGGAGGAGGTGGTCCTGGAGGCGCCGCAAGGAGACCTCCCAGACTCCAGGAGTAAAGGGGATAAAAACCCCCAGGGCTCCAAGTTCGGCTCTAGGCCGGACACCGTTCCGGAACCTTCAAAGGTTCCAGAGTCCACCGGACGACCTCCTTCCAAGAGGAGCAAGCCCACCATGCCGGTGACCCCCGTCCAACCGGAGGCGCCGGACAATCTGTTGGAGGTGCTCAAAGGCGCCTCCATCAACGAGGAGCACCGCACCATTATGAGTGCGGTGGTCCAGAAGGTTTAGTCCGCCAAGAACGGATTGACTGAAGCTTGTGCTAGCCTTTTAACAGGCTTTGAGGTAAGTAAAGAATGTGTAAATAATATTACCGCATAGATAGTAGCCCCTGATGCTCTGTTTGACGTTTGGGAAGAAAAGCCGAATAGAGGATCAAATAAAATTCGCAGGAGTCTAACAAAAAGGAGTCAATATGCGTGTGCAGGTTTCTCTGCTGGCGTCCGCCGCACTGACTGCGGAAGTGGACACGCTAAAGCAGAACCTTGAGCAGTCCGAGCAATAGCTCGGGCATGCCAAGAAGTAGCTCGAGGACAAGGAATGTAAGAAATACCTTGTTTAAGTATATATATATAAAGTGCAATTGCAAAAAATAATAGGATTATCGTGGCTATTGTAGGGGGCACATCTGAGGTGGCGACCCTTAAGCAAGCGCTGTTCAAGGCCGAGAAGAGGGCGGCCATGGAGCACACCGAGCGGGAGAAGTATGAGGCCCAGGTTGGCAAGGTGCGGCAAGAGCTCCAGGCTCTCATGAAAAACATGAGAGTTTGGAACTTGACTCAAAGACGCGAGCGTCCGAGCTCGCGGTGGCTATTGAAAATGCCAAGTCTGCCAAGGCCGAATCCCAGAAGACCCTCCAGGAGTTGGATACGGTGAAAAAGATTGTGGCGGGTAAGGCATTCTTTATGCAAAGCAAACACATAAATGTGAGTTACTTGTTACTTACCCGAATCCGGAGCTCTCCAGGAGCATTCATAGATCTTCCCCGTAGCATGTCCGATGCCGCCGCATTCTATCGAGCCGAGGAGGGCAGCTCGACAGAGAAGGTGTTCTGGTCTCAGTATGCTGAGGCCGGACACCCCGTGCCCCTGAGTGACCAGCTGAAGCAACTGGTCGAGCTCCACAAGGCGGCCGAACAGGCCATGAAGGGCCTCATAGTTTGGTTGTGGCCTGGAGAGGCTCTGCCTGGGAGCTATTTCGGGCTGGTGCGGCGGCTGGTGGGGGCCTGTCCAAGGCTCGAAGTCATCAAGCGCTCTGTCTGCATTGAAGGTGCCTATAGGGCCCTTGCCCGTGCTAAGGTGCACTGGGGCAAGCTGGATGCTGAGAAGCTTGTGAAGGACGGGCCACCGCCGGGGAAAGAGCATCGCAAGCCCGAGAATTATTATAAGGATGTTCTGAAGGGTGCCCGCCTTATGGCGAATGAATGTTCCAGGGATGTAATTTTTGAGTAAAACTCGCTCGTTTTGTCCTGTGCGCTGAAAACTTGTTCATATGCGCTAAGCAATGCTGTTGGAATTTAAAATATTACCTTCTGTGCGGCTATTTATCAATTCTGAGAGATGGCGAGTCGTCGGCTTCTACCCCCGTGCCGCTAGTGCTGGGGTGTTCGGGGATAAACCTGAGCGCTCTTTTTCCCATGTTTGGGTCCTTCGAGGGAGGCGCTCAGCACAACGAACAAGGCAATCAGACTATAATGCGTGAACACTCTCACTTAGCCATAGAATTCTATAATTTTAAATTTCGGCGAAGCCCCTGGTATTCGGAAGACCGAGCTCGGGGAGCTATCCACGCCTTGGCCAGACAGAGCCGACTCCTCGCTCTAAGCGGCATAAGTCTTTAGGGACTCGAAAAACCTCTCGAACAGCGACCAGCTCTCGCTTCATCATGACAGTCAGTTTTAGCTTTCTCTACTGAGGTGCTCGACCTAGCTCAACTGGGGCACAATCGCAGTAGTTCTCCTAGTGCTACCTTAGCCGACATAGCGAAATGTAAGGCACCAAAACATAGGAGCCGGGCAAACCCAACTATTGACCCAAGACATGATTTGGAGCCGATGCATATAATGCTATAAGTTCAGGGTGCCGCACTTGTTAAAGTGTTCGGACTTCTCACACCATATTGAGGGGTACTAAAGCCCCTAGAGTATTTTGGCCGTACCAAAGTGTACGGGTGCAACATGTCGTTAAGGAACATATATTTGTAAAAAAGAGTAATATAAAAATAGACAAAAGCTATGCATTGTTTATTAAAAAGGGCTGCGATCAAAGCAGAACGATACAAATAATGCGATAAGCAAAAGGTTGGACTATTTAACATGTCCGTTCCAGGGGCAGGCTGCGGAATGGTATGCGAAACAGGTATACTGCTCGTGATAGAGACCACCTGGGAGTTCAGTAATGCGGCATGGCTTGTCTGCTTCCCTTGTTCTTGCATCGTTTGTGCGGCAATTGAACTGCCGAACAGGCCTTCCGAAGAATGGAGTCCTGAAAGTATGAGAAAATTAAAAAATTGGCAGCCCCTGGTGCGGTTTAAGCCGTGTTTCGGGCGTGCCGTGATGGTGCCCCTCCCCCTGTACCCATGGTATTTCTAGAGTGTAGTTATGTACGCGAAGCAATGGAGTCGCATTTTTGCGAGGGCTGGGGTTGGGGCCGCATTGCTACGCCTGCTCGAAATGTGCCAGGCGGTCTTGTTGTAGGTTACTCCGGGCGCGCTTGACGGTGTCCGGACGTTTAATGGCCGGACTGGAGAACTGCCTGGAGAGGCTGCTTTGTACTTCCGCTGCAAGGTCCGCCGTGTGCTCCTCCGTTCGGAGGGAGCGTTCGGTGTTTCCATTGACCGTAATTACTCCTCGAGAGCCTAGCATCTTGAGCTTAAGGTATGCATAGTGCGGTACCGCATTGAACTTGGCAAATGCGGTTCTCCCGAGCAGTGCGTGATAGCCACTGCGGACTGGGACTATGTCGAAGATTAACTCCTCGCTTCAGAAATTATCCGGAGATCCGAAGACCACTTCAAGTGTGACTGAGCCTGTATAGTTGGCCTCTACACCTGGTATTACGCCTTTAAAGGTCGTTTTGGTGGGCTTAACCCTTGAGGGATCTATGCCCATTTTCTGCACTGTATCCTGGTAAAGCAGGTTCAGGCTCCTGCCGCCGTCCATAAGGACTCTAGTGAGATGAAATCCGTCAATAATTGGGTCTAGAACCAATGCGGCAAATCTGCCATGACGGGTGCTAGTGGGATGGTCCCTTCGATCAAAGGTGATCGGGCAGGAGGACCATGGGTTGAACTTTGGGCCGACTGGCTCTACCGCGTATACGTCCCTTAACACGCGCTTCCGCTCCCTCTTGGGGATCTGGGTTGCGTATATCATGTTCACCGTCTGCACTTGTGGGGGAAAACCCTTCTGTCCACTGTTGTTTGGCGGCCGGGGCTCTTCGTCGTCATCGCTATGCAGCCCCTTGTCTTTATTTTCGGCATTTAACTTGCCTGCCT
Source organism: Triticum monococcum (assembly GCA_034509565.1). Classification (NCBI taxonomy): domain Eukaryota; kingdom Viridiplantae; phylum Streptophyta; class Magnoliopsida; order Poales; family Poaceae; genus Triticum; species Triticum monococcum. Next base: position 119,360,666 of record CM067846.1, on the reverse strand, counting down.
GCTTGAACACCCAACACTCCCTGTTGGTGTGATTGGCCGGCTTTTCGGGGGTGCCATGTATCTAGCACAAGCGGTCGAGTATTCGGTCCAAACTGGACGGGCCCCTAGGATTTCTTTTGAATGGCCTTTTCCACTGACCGGATTTATAGCCTCTGAATCCGGCATTAACTGCCGTATCCTCAGCATTGTCGCCGTTAATGCGGTGCTTCTGCTTGTTGTGACGCGACCTGCCACTACTGTCCCTGGTATCCGAATTACCAGGGTTCTTGGTCATATTGTTGCTACGAGCAAGCTAGCTATCTTCTCCCGCATAAAAGCGGGTCATGAGTGTCGTGAGTGCTGCCATAGATTTCGGCTTTTCCTGTCCACGGTGCAGGGCAAGCCACTTGTCATGGATATTGTGCTTGAAGGCTGCTAGGGCCTCTGCGTCCAGACAGTCCACTATTTGATTTTTCTTTGTTAGGAACCGTGTCCAGAATTGCCTGGCCGATTCCTCTGGCTGCTGAATTATGTGGCTTAGGTCATCGGCGTCTGGTGGTCGCACATAAGTGACCTGGAAATTGTCGACGAATGCGGCTTCCAGGTCCTCCCAACAACTGATTGATCCTGCTGGCAAGCTATTAAGCCAATGTTGAGCTGGTCCTTTAAGCTTGAGTGGGAGGTATTTGATGGCTTGGAGATCATCGCCGCGGACCATGTGGATATGAAGGAGATAATCCTCGATCCATACCGCAGGATCTGTTGTGCCATCGTATGATTTGATGTTTATGGGTTTGAAACCCTCGGGGATTTGATGATCCATTACTTCGTCTGTGAAGCATAGTGGGTGTGCAGCGCCTCTGTACTGGGCTATATCACGACGTAGCTCCAATGAGCTTTGTCTACTGTGTTCGGCCCTACCGGATTTGTGTCCGGCGTGACGGTTATCGTCTCGAGTCATGGGGCGCCCACGCGATCCGTAGATCGATCTTGTTTGCCTTGCCATGTCCTCCAACATATCTCGCAGGTCTGGCGCATTTTCTCGTGCCTTGGTACGGGGTGCGGCTTGAGTGGAGGGCCGAGAGGCCTCTCTGTCGCGGCCACGAGGTGGCCGGTCGGCCGTATCAAGTGCTGGTGATGTAGGTTTAAGTGCTTCCTCCTCTAATCGGGGTAGCAACCTGCACTTTGGGTAGCTCTTGGAGGGGCGCTCGATTTTATGCTCTTCGGCCGCAAGGACTTCAGTCCATCTATCGACTAGCAAATCTTGATCAGCTCTAAGCTGTTGCTGTTTTTTCTTGAGGCTTCTTGCCGTGGCCATAAGCCTGCGTTGAAAACGCTCTTGCTCGACGGGATCCTCTGGCACGACGAATTCGTTGTCGTCGAGGCTTGACTCGTCTTCGGAGGGAGGCTTATAATTATCGTCCTCGACCTCTCTATCTGCCGCTCTCTTATGAGGGTTGGCTTCTCCATCCTCCTGTGCTGAATCTTGCTGGAGGGGGTTTTCTTCGGCACTCTCCGGAGTATTATTATCTCCCGTGTTGGAATCACCGTATTTGCTTTGGCGGGATTTTGAGCGGCGCCGCTGACGCCGGCGCTTAGGCTGTTTCTTGGAGGGGTCATCCTCCGCCATTCCATCGCCATCTCCTTCTTTTGGGGTGTCCACCATGTATATGTCATATGACGAGATGGCTTTCCAGGGCCCAATAGGCACTGGTTCTTCATCGTCTCCTGCATCGGCGTCCATACCGTCGATGTCTTCGGAGTCGAAGTCGAGCATGTCAGTGAAATCGTCGACAGTGGCTACAAAGTGGGTGGTGGGTGGGCTTTGAATTTCTTCATCGTCCGTATCCCAACCTTGCTGACCGTAGTCCGGCCAGGGCTCTCCTGATAAAGAGAGAGACTTTAGTGTCTTTAGAATATCGCTGAAAGGCGATTGCTGAAAGATGTCCGCGGCAGTAAACTCCATGATCGGCGCCCAATCAGATTCGATCGGCAGGGGCACAGAGGGTTCGGAGTCCGGAGAGGAGTCCGGCTCCTTGGAGTCACGAGTCTCGCGGAGTGCGGGGCTGGTGTTCGGCTCGATCGCCATTGGGATCGCAGCCCCTGAGGCGGCGTCCAACCACCCATCCTCGATCGGCACAGTTGGCTCCGAATTAAGGGTCGAAGCCGATGCGGGTGCGGCCTCCAGGGCACTGTTCGGCGGCAGAGCTAGATCATGCTCGCCGTGACAATGCGGCGCGCTCGGCAGTGGCTTGAATCCGTCGAAGATCAAGTCCCCATGGATGTCAGCCATGTAGTTTGAACTTCCAAATCTGACCTGACGGCCAGGGGCATAGCTTTCGATCTGCTCCAGTTGGCCAAGTGAATTGGCCCGCAGTGCGAAGCCGCCGAAGACGAAGATCTGTCCGGGGAGGAAGGTCTCACCCTAGACTGCATCGCTATTGATGATCGTAGGAGCCATCAAGCCTAACAGCGATGACACAGCGGAACTCTCAATGAAAGCACCAATGTCGGTGTCAAAACCGGTGGATCTCGGGTTGGGGGTCCCGAACTGTGCGTCTAGGCTGGATGGTAATAGGAGGCAAGGGACACGAAGTTTTACCCAGGTTCGGGGCCTCTTGATGGAGGTAAAACCCTACGTCCTGCTTGATTAATATTGATGATATGGGCAGTACAAGAGTAAATCTACCACGAGATCGGAGAGGCTAAACCCTAGAAGCTAGCCTATGGTACGATTGTTGTTCAGTATGTTGTCCTACAGACTAAAACCCTCCGGTTTATATAGACACCGGAGAGGGTTAGGGTTACACAAAGTCGGTTACAATGGTAGGAGATCCACATATCCGTATCGCCAAGCTTGCCTTCCACGCCAAGGAAAGTCCCACCCGGACACGGGACGAAGTCTTCAATCTTGTATCCTCATAGTCCAGGAGTCCGACTGAAGGTATAGTCCGGCCATCCGGACACCCCCTAATCCAGGACTCCCTCAGCCATACTTTTAATTCTTATAATGCTATGATAGAGTTGTTTGGCCCACCACCTCTTTTGGTTAATGGAACTATGTTAACTTTGGAACATGTGATGCAAAGGCTTGAAATTATTGAGAATAAAGTTACTACTATAGAGTTTATTGAGAATTTGGATAAAAAGATCCACAACCAAATTACCCAATATGGATCTAAGGTGGGAGTTACTCTGAAATTTTTGAAGGAAAAAGAACCCATAGTTAATGAAAGAATAGATCAAGATTCTACTAGAATTGATAAACTTGAGGGAATTATCACCAACTTGGGGTCCTCTTTTTCTTCCGTTAAAAATACTCCAAATCCTCCTGCCAAAATTGCCAAGCTTGTTTATGTTCCTAAAAATAAGGGTGAATCCTCTAGGAAGGAAACTGCGGATTTAAAATCAATAAGTGTTCATCCCAATCTTTTTGCTATCATTAAGGAACCGTTTGCTACAAATGATTTTCTTGATTTTGTGCCTAGGAGTTTGATAATTAATAAAAAGAAAGAAACTCCTAAGAGTTATATGTGTCTCATTGAAGAATTACCTACCAAATATGGCAATACCTTGATCTATCTTCGCTTTTATGCCTAGCTAGGGGCGTTAAACGATAGCACTTGTTGGGAGGCAACCCAATTTTATTTTTATTCCTTGATTTTTGCTCCTGGTTAGTAATAAATAATTTATCTAGCCTTTGTTTTGTTTGTGTTTTTTGTGTTTAATTAGTGTATGTGCCAAGTAGAACCGTTGGGAAGACTTGGGGAAAGTCTTTTCGATCTAGTTGTAAAAAACAGAAACTTTAGCGCTCACGAGAATCACTGCCATATTTGGAAAGCTCTAGTTAGTTAATTATTTTTGCAGATGATTAATAGATAAATTCCTCATGTCCAGCAATTTATTTTAGAATTTTTTGGGTTCCAAAACTTGCATTAGCTACAGATTACTACAGACTCTTTTGTTTTTGACAGATTCTGTTTTTTATTTGTTGTTTGCTTGTTTTGATCAATCTATGGCTAGTAAAAGAGTTTATAAACCATAGAGAAGTTGTAATACAGTAGGTTTAACACCAATATAAATAAATAATGAGTTCATTACAGTACCTTGAAGTGGTGTTTTGTTTTCTTTCGCTAACGGAGCTCACGAGATTTTATATTTTGAGTTTTGTGTTGTGAAGTTTTCAAGTTTTGGGTAAAGATTTGATGGATTATGGAACAAAGAGTGGCAAGAGCCTAAGCTTGGGGATGCCCATGGCACCCCAAGGTAAAATTCAAGGACACCAAAAAGCCTAAGCTTGGGGATGCCCCGGAAGGCATCCCCTCTTTCGTCTTCGTCTATCGGTAACTTTACTTGGAGCTATATTTTTATTCACCACATGATATGTGTTTTGCTTGGAGCGTCTTGTATGATTTGAGTCTTTGCTTTTTAGTTTACCACAATCATCTTTGCTGTACACACCTTTTGAGAGAGACTCACATGAATTGAAATTTATTAGAATACTCTATGTGCTTCACTTATATCTTTTGAGCTATATAGTTTTTGCTCTAGTGCTTCACTTATATCTTTTAGAGCACGGTGGTGCATTTGTTTTATAGAAACTATTGTTCTCTCATGCTTCACTTATATTATTTTGAGAGTCCTTTAGAACAACATGGCAATAATAAAAACTTTCATATAAGTGCATTGAATACTATGAGGAAGTTTGATACTTGATAATTGTTTTGAGATATGGAGATGGTGATATTAGAGTCATGCTAGTTGAGTAGTTGTGAATTTGAGAAATACTTGTGTTGAATTTTGTGATTCCCGTAGTATGCACGTATGGTGAACCGTAATGTTATGAAGTCGGAGCATGATTTATTTATTGACTGTCTTCCTTATGAGTGGCGGTCGGGGACGAGCGATGGTATTTTCCTACCAATCTATCCCCCTAGGAGCATGCGCGTAATACTTTGTTTCGATAACTAATAGATTTTTGCAATAAGTATGTGAGTTCTTTATGAGTAATGTTGAGTCCATGGATTATACGCACTCTCACCCTTCCACCATTGCTAGCCTCTCCAGTATCGCGCAACTTTCGCCGGTACCATAAACCCACCATATACCTTCCTCAAAACAGCCACCATACCTACCTATTATGGCATTTCCATAGCCATTCCGAGATATATTGCCATGCAACTTTCCATCGTTTCGTTATTATGGCACGCTTCATCATTGTCATCACTACAAAAAAAATACACTTCCGTGATGATACGTGTTTGTCACAGTAGGTCGCTTTTTTTGTCATGCATGTACATCCATGACAAATTTATGATAGAATCAAGATAGTCATACCTGTGATGTCGTAGAAGTGTTCCATGACATTACCAAAATTATCATCACGGAAGTGCCCACTTCCATGACAATAACTCGCGCATCACAGAAGTGCTTTCGTCAAGGGTGACCAACACGTGGCATCCACCGTAACGGAACGCCGTTAAGCTATCGGGTCGGGTTTTGGATCCGATAACCCATTAACAGCCCCGACCAATGGGGATTTTCCACGTGTAAAATCATCATTGGCTGGAGGAAACACGTGTCAGCTCATCGTCGGGACAGATATCATCCACTCATTGGACAGAAGGCGCCTATGATACGTTGACACGTGGCACGACCCAACAGAGGCCCATTCCTATGAAAAGGCCGGCCTATTTGACTTGGTCAAAAGGTGGCGGGCCGGCCCATGGAAAGTCTGTTAACGGCCTATTCGCATATAGCCCATTTACAGCCCGCTAACCCAAGGCCCGTTACGCCCTATCCGAATTAGGCCCAGTAGCGTCATCTAGGCCATCCAATATGATTCCAGCCCGTTTTCACTTCTGGCCCATGTATGGCCCATGACGTCTTTCGGCCCATATGAGGCCCTATGTAACTCTTGGCCTATTAACGGCCTGTGGTGAAACTGGCCCGTAATGAACAGTGTATCACTTTACACCCATTAACGACTCATGGTGAAACTGGCCCGTAATGAACAGTGTATCACTTTATACCCATTAACGGCCCGTTATTCCGTTGGGCCGTCTCCAGCCCATGTTATCTTTCGGCCTTCTCAGAGCCCATTTATTCTTGGGCTCATTTCCAGCATTCGTTTACTTACGGCCCGTTACTGTCATTTTCTGCTTGTGGGCCAAATTCAGCCCGTGGTTACAGTTGGCCCGTTTGTGGTCCATTAATACGTTGGGCCGTTTTCATAGCGTCATCAAATACGGCCTCTTAACTATGGCCCGTTATGGTCGGCCCATGAATGGATGATTCCAACTCTAGCCCGTTTACGGCTAGAATGCGGTCTGTTTGGCCCGTATAAGGCCCATTGATGATACGGCCCGTAGAAGGCCCATTGATGATACGGCCTGTAGAAGGCCCATTGTTTCTATGGCCCGTAGAAGGCCCACTGTTTCTACGGCCCGTACAAGGCCCACTGTTTATATGGCCCATAGAAGGCCCATTGTTTCTACGGCCCGTAAGAGGCCCAATGTCACTACAGTAAATATTAGCCCATGGTTATTGTGGCCTAGTTTTAAAAAATAGGTTATTGCAGCCACTAGCAAACCGCAGAAAAAGAACTGCACTGACTACAAGCAAACAAATAAACAAGACAAGGAAATAAATAAGCAAGCAACTTACACTAGGCTATCACGGCTATTACACATATTACATCCACTGGGCATCAAAGTTCGCCACCAGTGCAAATATAGGGAACACAGCAGCATAGCCGCAGCAAAACAAGTCCAGAACTGAAACCATTTTAGAAGAGCTCAAGAAACAATATCCTGTGTACCCATAATGCTGGTAAGATGCTTAGCAAGCTTATTAACTTTCTCTTGTTTGGCGCTTAAGTCCTCCAGCGCTTGCTGTTGCACCATAAAGTATGCATCTGAATTCTGCAAGGACTTCCTCAGTCCTTCGGCTTCCTGTCGCTTAACATCTGATCGATGTCTTTCAACTTGAAGTTGAGAGTCAAGAAGCCGAACTGATTCATGCAATGAGTTCGAAGAGCTGGTGCCAGCAGTGGTAGCCAGTAACTCGAACACTACATCAAGACAGGTCTTTGGGGTTGTCTTAGTGTCTTCAATATAGTTTTTATCAGCTTTCTTGGAGACCAACAGGGATGTCTCACTATCTTGAACCTTATCTGCATTACTTCCTTTACCATTGCATAACAGGGTACTCTTCTCCAATATTTTATCCGCGTTCTAAAAGAGAAACAAACAAACACATCTCAGGTTTACAATGTAGTATATGAAACTCATTTTGGTAAACCAGTTCAGTAGTAAGGTGGACAGGATAACAACATGAAACAAACATATATCTATGTAGTATGGTCACTATATGGTCTATATCATTCTAGTTTATGTTGCCAAATCAAGATAGATACAGTTCGAATCATATCTATTTAAGACAAAGCATCATAGACAGAATATAAGTGTGGGAAACTACACAGCAATAACAACACTTGTAATGTGCATGGCATGAGAACATAACTGTTTATTCAATTGAAACTGAAATCAACATAGAGCAAGTTACAATAGCAAACAGCCAAACACATTGAAGAAACAGGTTTAAAACATACCTGTTGCGCCATTGGAGTTTCAATTGCATCCTTCAAATTTGAAATTAGTTGGTATCATTAAATACATTGATGCAAGAGCAAAGTAGTATGAACCATAGCTACGAAACCTGACTTGAGAACAATTCTTCTTCTGCTTTAAGCGTTGACTTCGGGTTCGGAGTGGTGGTCCTCGTGATTTGGGCACTGCAGTTGCCTTACTAAATGCTCATGTTTGGGTGGTCTGTGGTGGAGACGGTAATGTGTCAACGGGAACTGGGTGTCTATCTGCTGGGGTTGAGGTTAGAAGGGGTGTAGGTGGTTCTCTGTCCAACTGGGTAGGGGTACAATCTGCATGAGTGTGGGTTATGTGTGGTGGGGCTGGTTCTTGGGCAAGTACAACCGTGGTTCTATCTGCATTGACAGGTAGCACGATCTTTTCTGAAGACCATGTTTTTACTCCCACGGATACTGCCATCACTCCCTCCAATTGAAATGGCTGATAAACAAGAAAAGTAATTGAATGTACAGACATTGTAAGATAGACAGGTGCAATGGATAGTAGGGAAGAAAACAGGGCATGAAATAATTCACATTTATATTGTCTAAGCAAATAGAATAGTAGGACATAATTTCACATATATGATGGCTAATTAAACATGATAGCATGACACAATTTCACATGTATGATGGCTAACTAAACAGGATAGAATGACATACTTCAAAATATGACGACTATGTAAACAGGATGACATGATATAACTATACGATGTGTCTATTAAAGTGGTTGGCAAGCCATAAATCACAAACATGCCGTCGATGGAAACATGATGGCATGATATAATTCACTGATAGAATGACATAATTTAAATATGATGACTATGTAAACATGATGAGATGATATAACTATATTATGTCTTTACAAAATGGGTTGGCATGCCATAATTCAGATACATGCTGTCTATGTAAACATCATGGCATGACATAATTCAAATATATGATTTATATACTAAGGAAGTGAGCAGAGGGCAATCGCATATATGATGTGTCAACTAAGGAGATGGCATTCAATATTGTGTATATGATGTAAAAACTAAGCATTGCAATACAACATATGCATTATATGAGTAATATAACCCTGCCAAGTTTGAGCATACACCTCAGGGGGATAATAGGACTGGTCATCTGCCTCTGAATCCTCCTCTGAAGAGCTATCTGTAACCAGCAAGATATCTGCTTCAGCAGGTAGAATTGTCTGCTCTGAAGACCTTGTTTTCACTCCAGATTTCTCCATCACCAATTCAAATGGCTGATGCACAGGAAGAGCAGTTGAATATACAAACATTGTCAACAAAAGCAATGAGAAATACACAAAAAGGACGGCATTATATAATTCACATATATGACGCTTGCCTAAACAGCATGGCATTGCATAATTCACATACATAATGCCTTGCAACAAGATAACATTGCATAATTCACATATATAATGTCTTGCAACAAGATGGCATTGCATAATTCACATATATGGTAATTAGACACTAAACAGGTGACATTCACACAAAGCATGTCTAAACTAAGCAAATGACATAGGAATGCATGATACCATACGCACGATATGAGCAACATAACCCTGCCAAGTTAGGGCATGCACCTCGGGGGGGGGGGATATGACTGGTCATCTGTCTCTGAATCCTCCTCTGAGGAGCTATCGGTAACCAGCAAGACATGCGCTTCGTCAGATAGCATTGTCTGCTCTGAAGACCTTGTTTCCACTCCATATTTTTTCCATGACCGTGCCAAATGGCTGATGCACAGGAAGAGTAATTGAATGTACTAAAATTGTTGACAAATTTAACACGTAATAAAAAAATGACGGCATGATATAATTCACATATAAGATGACTGGCTAACCAGGGTGGCATTGCAAAATTCACATATATGATGCCTGGCTAGACAAGATGGCATTGCATGATTCACATATATGATAAAGAAACTAAATAGATGGCATTGACACAAAGCATGTCTAAACTAAGCAGATGACATCTTTAATGTATACAATAAGCAATGCAAGGCACCATATGCATGATATTACCAACATTAGCATGCCAAGTTAGAGCGAAGACCTCATGGGGTAAATAGGAGTGGTCTTCTCCTTCTGAATCCCCCTCATAACAGTTATCTTCCTCTTGATTACGATCCAAAATGGGTGGAGGGGGGCTGCCTTTGCGCCCACCATGGAACGACGTCTGCATGAAATTTTATTGCCACGCAAGGCTCGTCACTTTTGCTCTACATGATCAATTCCATTGTGTACAATAACTGGCATGCATAGGAATAAAACATAGTGAGATTATGTAAGGAGGGCATGAACAAATCCAGGGTGATGGTAGCAAACTGTGGATAGATCAAAAACCAATGATAGCAGGCAGATAATAGCTTTAGTTAAAAAATAGAGATAATTGCTCCTTTAATGTTTGTTTGCACCCAACATGAAACTCATAGTAGACACCGGAGATTAACCAGATAGTAGACAGATAGTACTGATTGCTGCCCCAATATGTACCCCACAACCATTTAAAAACTCAAGTTTCAGCATTAGTTTGGACCTGACTCAGAGTCTAATAGGTGAACACGACGATAATGTTGCATGTCATCATATTAAGCGACGCGTAACATAAGCAGACACGGAAGAGTGTGACCTCTCTTGCGGACCCGTGTAGTCCTCAAGGTCATCTGCTCAGTTGATGATGGTAATGCAGTTGTCGTGGCTGCCGGTGGCGGGGAAGAAGATCTGAGGCGGTGAAAGACAGTCTGGAGAGTGGATCCCTGCTGTGGTGAACCCTTCCGTCGTTGGAGCAGCTGAGCTGGGGTGGAACACAGCGCCGCAGGAGCAGGACAAACCACACAAGGTTTTCTTTGACACATATGTGTAACAGAAGTAATTGAGTAAGGGCTTCTTTCAATTTGAGGATTCTAACAATGCAGGGATAGGAAATAGACAGGAATAGGATAGGAATGCACGTGCAAAACAGAGAATTTAAAAACACAGGATTTCTGCCAATCTGGGTGTTTGATTCACAACAATTGGAAGATCACAGGAAGCAAAAAAGCATGGTGAGATTAAGTCAAACCACAAGAAAATGTACGGTTATAATGCTATTATGCTACTATCTCTTAGTATTGTGCTTGATGAATAGGAATATGAAAAGGAGGAGAAGTGGAAATTAGAATTCCTATGGTTTTTCTTTCAAGGAGACACTAAAGGAACAAATCCTACAGTTTTCCTTTGCTCCATTCCTTTGCACTAAATTCATGAAAAGTAGTACCATAGGAAACTTTCCAATTCCGATGTTTTTCATTCACTTTTCCTTTCAAGCACTGGCGATTCTAGTAGGCAAGTTTGAGCAAGGAAAATCCTACACTAAAAAATGTTTTTGTGCTACTTCTATTACTTTGGACCCAGGCTACTGCCATACTAGCTCAACTCCCAGGCCCATTGACAAATGCACAGCTCAAACACGCAGAGATAAATAATGATGGCGTTCAAGAGAGTCCATCACGGATAGCTAAGTTGCCTGGTACCTCACTGCTTGTCATATAGTAGGATAAAATAATCGTATTTCCCATTACTACGAGTGCTCAGTGGACAACATATATAACATGTAGAGTAAAAAAGAGATGCAATAAGTGTACAACCTCGTTGGCGAAGCCATGTCGATCTCAGTGTGATTGGGTTGGCTGGTGAGGATGCTCCGGCTGGCTTGGCTGTCAGAGGAGGGGAAGAAGATCTTAGGCGTCTGGATATGGAGCCCGAGGTACTGCTCCGCTGTGATGGAGGGTTTCGTCATTGGAGCAGCTCCGGTGAGCTGTACGACGCCGAGGCTGAAGCAGGACAAGAGAGACAACGAACAACGTTAACCTGAGTGGAATTCTAATAGCATCTCCAATACATGACGTAAAATACATAACCACAAAGTGCTAGATGTAAAATACATCAGCCGCTCATCTCCGAACTTAACTGTCAAAACTGAATTTAACTGTCGAAACTGAGCTTAACTGTCGAAATTGAACTTAACTATCGAAACTGAATTTTGCTGTCGAAACTGAATTTTGCTGTCGAAACTGAATGCACTAGAAAGGTGAGGCTACACGTCGGTCGACTGACTTTTTCATCTTTGGTCAGTCGATTTTGCAGCCGTTGGATACGAAATTAAGGGCATGCGGTTCATCTTCAACCTCCACCCCCATGAGCCGGCCAAACAGCAGCCCCCCGCTGCCCGCGGCCAGCGGTGCGCCGCCCCGCCCGCCCCGAAAACACTCCCCACCGCCGGTCCGCCGCCGCCCCGGCCATCCCTCTAGGTCCCCCCGTGTCGAGCTTTTTCTCCGGCGATCCCCACGCCATCGCCCCACCACCGCCGGCGACCACCGCCCCCATCCCAAACCCTAAGATAGATAGTGGGGTACCTCTCCGGCGAGCCCCCCTTCCCACTGCGGCTGGTTCTTCCTTCACCCCGGTAGCATCGGAGTGAAGTGTAGCTAAATCGGAGCAGCATCACAAGCAAGAGCGAGAGCAGCAGCGCGGGCAAGAGCAATAGCAAGAGCAGACCAGGAAGGGGATCGAGAGCAAGAGCAGAGCAGCAGCGAGAGCGAGAGCTAAAGCAGCAGCATGTCCTACTGATGTGGACGTCGCCGTCGAGGGAGCTACACCACGGAGGAAGTGGCCGGCGACGCCGCCGTGGATGGAGCCATGCCGTGTCGGCTCGGGACCGAGCGCTGGCAGCAGCTGAGATCGAATCAAGAAGAAAATACGGCGATTAGTGTACAATCTCTTTGGTGGCACCGATTAGGCCACAACTTCATCCAAGGAAATGGTGATGATGATGCTCTTCCGGTGGTGCAGGTGAAGACGGCGGCGTGGGAATGGAGGTGGCGCGAAAGACGAGGGGAACGTCGGGGCAGCTCCCTGGAGGTGGAGGACGGGGTGGCTAAACCGGCGGAACGATGAGATCGACGACGGATTCTCATCCGGTACGGTGGATGAGGGATGTCGAGGTGTTGCTGTGGACGACGTCGTCGGGGAAGCAGCTCCGGTTGGGTGGCGGACAGAGCAGGGTGTGGGGTTTCGTCGCGGGTTTTCGCGGCCTCGGTGTACGAATGGGTGGGCGGATGGGATGGCAGTGGGGAACCATGGCTTAGAGACGCGCTTGTCCGAAATGTGGGGTAAGTTACGAAAGTACCCCCACCGATTTGAGGCGGTTCTTTCGGTTCAGGGGTACCACGGGCATTTCACGTGTCGGGATTTCACAGGAGGTGGGAGTTTTCGCGCGCGTCGTAATTTCGGAATAGCAAGGCGCGGGTTGAGATGGAGGGAGTTGTCGGAGCACAACGAGACAAAGATATATCTTAATTATTTCGGGCTAACAAGGCGCGGGTTGAAGAGGCAGGAGTTCTGCAGCACGATAGACAGAGACGCTAGCTTGAATTTTCGGCATAACAAGGCGCGGATTGAAATTTCGGAAGAACAAGCTTAACGTGTACCCAAAAAAGACAATTTGCACCTCAACACGCACAACACACACGCAAACACCATTTAGACTAGAGTAAGGTACACGTGCATTGCACGCATGAGATTTGGCAACCAAATTATGAATAAATACCACATTATAGCATCCAAGCTTTGAGTCATATATGCATGATGTAGATGTTCGTTTAATTTTTATAGTTCATTTCATTCAAAATCATCTAGTTTTTATAAGAAAGTTAATCTATTTTAAGATGCATGGAATTGTGCGTCATAAGACATAAAGTAAAAACAAATAATGGCAAATCCTGTAGAAAAACATTTGGGCAATTCTGATATGGAAGATTCTAGAACAAATAAGAAGTGCTTGTGTTTTATGTTTGCGCATTATGCTTAAGTTCAACCATGGAGTCTTCTAGATTATACATGTGGCGAAATTTGGTGGAATCTAGATGATATCCAACGGCCAGTAGTGTTTAATTTGCCATCTTTGGACCATTGGATTCGCCTCATCCAACGACCATCTTTCAAAGTTAAAGTTACCCGCACACAATATGAAAAAATATAATATAATATATATAGGGGTATAGATATAGATATGTGATGCAAAAGCCGTCCATCATCTCCAATTAGAATAGTGTGTCCATGCACGGATGCAACGTGGCCAAATGATGTCTGCCATCGGTATCTCAAATTCAAATCAGTCTAACCTTGTTCAATGTGTATACGTTACAACATGCTCGTTTCCAAACCACACCGCGCAGATCTCCGTTATATTCATGCATGCATGGGTTTCAAACATCAGGATCTCTTATTCAAATATTTGAATTCAACCGTACATTGATTGTGACCTCACCTATTCAGCTATTCTTTTACACCCACACATTAGTCTTCTCTTTATAATTGTACCACTAACTTTCTCTGATGCATGCATGCACACACACTACCAGTCGGCATTGTCCATCTCACGCATGCAATCTTTTTCTTCAGGTCGGTCTCCCATGAAGGCACACACCAACACACATCCCCCTCTCCATCATATCGGGCATTCTTTATCTATCACGCGTGCATGCACAACTATCGATGTTCCTCTATGTATGTGTGTATATAGCTAGGTCTTTCATAGTTTTCCACACAAACCGATCAATCGATATATCCAGTGGGGTCTCACCCTCTTTCCCACGTCCACATCGATCAATCTATGCCTCTCAATATAGGATTAACATATATAGCTAATACACCCACATTAATTATGTATCCAACGTCCCCCTCTCATCATCCATGCCTTCCGCTTCATCTCTCAGATGCGTGCACAATGGCGCACGTGTTCCCCCCCTCTCTAAATATCGATCTCGCACTTGTGCATTCCTTCATAGTCTCCCTCCACTCGGCCCCTCGCACCATCTTCTAGACCCCCACCAGATTTTGCCACATGTACAATCTAGCAGACTCCATGGTTGAACTTAAGCATAATGCACAAACCTCAAAACAACAGTGGTTCTCTTTTGTTCTAGAATCTTCCGTATCATAACTGCCCAAACTTTTTTCTAGTTGAATTGCCATTATTTGTTTTTACTTTATGCTTTACAACGCACAATTCCATGAATCATAAAATAGGTTAAGGGCTTCTTTGATTCAAAGGATTCTCAAAGGACTAGGTCGAGAACTACTCGTAACAAGGGAGCGGCAACCAAGGCTGCGGAAAAAAAGATAGGGTTCGCCGCCATGCAGAGACCTCGAAAGATCTCTCATGGGCAGGCGATGGCTCCCAGGAGCGCCCTAGCCACGGAGGCAAACATGCCGAGCCGGCGGAGCTGGAGTCGTTATCCCTTGATGGCATGCCCGATTAGCTCAATAAGCAGAAGGAGTTCATCCAAGGCTTGATGGAGTTGCTGAAGGAGAGCCTCGACGACATGCCTGCTGAGCTCATTCAGCAGGGGGAGTTGACCGCGGGCTTGGTGGTGCTGCTGAAGAAGAGCATTGCCTCGGAGAAGAAGGCGACCGGTGAAATCCTGCGACTTCGGGAGGACAATGCGAAGCTCTGCCACGAGATCAACCTGTTGAAGGAGAAGAACGCCGACTGGAAGAAGCTGCATGAGAATAGTAGTTCCTCGACGAAGATGCTGCAGGCCTTCGCCATGGAACAGAAGGAAGAGTTGGCGAAGCTCCGCATCGAGCACCCGGCTGCTGTCAAGGTACGTAATATGGCCGTGGAACAGATGATGAAGGCTCGCGTCGAGAAATGCCGCGTCATGGACACAATGATGAAGATGGCGGAGGAGACACGCAAGGAGATGGAGGTCGTGGAGGCGATGAAGAAGTAGATACGACTCCGCGGCGAATTAGATCATTTGGGGTGATAATCTTCCTTCTTATTTTGCTCCTATGTTCCATCTTTTGCTTCGGGTGTTTCGCCGCACGTGTCACGTTCTCTGCGAGGCATGAATAGAACAATGTTTTTTTTTGAGGGAATGAATAGAACAATGCTAACAATGAGATGACTAGCAAATTAGAACATTTTTTATCGCCATATGGCACTGGGCTGCTGACGGTGTCCTGGACTAGGGGGTACTCACCACGTCGTCTCCCGATCTATTAGATTGGGCCGAGGACCCCCGTGGCCGTATACTCATGGGCCAGTTCGGACGGCTGCCGCATACAAGGAAGATTCCACAAGACTTGGCGATCAGGACAAGGACTTCTCCCCACCGGCGTATTCGGCTAGGACTCTTGTTATCCTAGGCCTCAGGTGCATTATATAAACTGAGGCCAGGCTAGTCGATAGAGACATGCAGAACAACAATCATACCATAGGCTAGTTTCTAGGGTTTAGCCTCTCTGATCTCGTGGTAGATCTACTCTTGTACTACCCATATCATCAATATTAATCAAGTAGGACGTAGGGTTTTACCTCCATCAAGAGGGCCCAAACCTGGGTAAAACAACGTGTCCCCTGCCTCCTGTTACCATCCGCCTTAGACGCATAGTTCGGGACACCCTACCCGAGATCCGCCGGTTTTGACACCGACATTGGTGCTTTCATTGAGAGTTCCGCTGTGTGATTGACAAAAGGATCGATGGCTCACCTGCAGATCAATTGCGATTTCGGCGTCTTCGTCACCAGTTCGACTGGTCACCTTGGTTCAACCAAGAATTGCGCCCCGTGTTCGGATCACCATGTTCGGACGAGGGCCTTCATCAAACATCAACTCCGATCTCTATCAAGATCACGGAGGAATCGTCTATGGAGCTCGGGGGCTCAACGTCAACATTGCCCTCAAGCGACCGTGCTGTTTTTTTGGATAGTGAACTCGTATCTTCCGCCACCACCTCGTCGAGTATTGCTTTGACGATTGCTTTGGTGGAATTGTGAGGAATTGATTCTATAACTACCCTGGAAAATTTCGTCGAGTTCCGATGGAGGAATCTCTGGCAATCCATGATATACCGAAGCCGTGTCAAATCTGGACGAGAATTTGGATGAGTTTAGGGTGTGGTGTCCAGCTTCTAGCCCGGATGTCCTTTGGAAGATCCAACCGTTGATCGGCTGCGGAATTCCTATATCTACCACTTCTCAAAATTTCAGCTCGATCCGACCGTCCAAACTCCGGGAACCTTCCGATTAGTGCATCACTTTTCGGATCTGTTTTCTGCGTGAAAACGAATCCGACCCGGGTTCATCTTTTTTTATGAACGAGGTTTCGGACATCCCTTTTGAAGGAAGTTTTGTATGGGGTATTGTGTTTTGTTTCCGAACACATCCCACTAACTTTAAGATCTTTTGAACATGATCTTCAACATCATGCTGGTGTCAAACCAGTCCGCCAATATTACTCCACGGCTGCCGACCTGCGCTAGACGCGGCGTCACTTTGTTGAGCCGAGCTCAACTTCTTCGGATCATCATCTCGGCAAGCCGAACAAGAATCTGGCATCGCAAAGGATAAATCATCACCAACATCGCCGCCCCACAGATTACACGTAGCGGGCAAACCGGCATCGCCGCACGGTCGCTTCAACAAGCCGGCATCGACCACGTCACGACCTGCATCGACAGGGCCGCACTATTACTTCTTCAAGCTGGTGTCCATCACGCCGACCTACTTCGACTCATCGGCTGACATCGAGGCTTCGACATCTCGGCTAGACCAGGGGCTTCGCCATCTCTTCATCAACCTACTCCGGACACTTCGGCGTCACTAGCCAACCAGCTCCGTCACGTTAGCTCGGCCGAGGGCTTTGCCTCGGCGAGCCAACCTTTACCAGCATTGCCATGCCGTCGTTTTATTACCCATTAGGCAATGGGTGTGCCGAGCGAGTCCCAATTTTGGGAATCACCTTCCTTCGGATTGCTACAACAAATAAACCAGGTGCTATTAATCCCAGTATTTTTTGCTTGTTTGGGTTCATTTTTCCCAAGGAATTATTACTCTGGTTTGTCCATCATATGTACACAGGTCTATCGAATGGTGGTCGCATTAACGACAGTCGCATGGTGGTTCGGGCTTTGCGATGCCTTTACCGCATCACGCCGACGCCCTGCATGGACATTGACTTCGGTGACAGGCCATATTTCTTTTATTACTCACTTTGCATAAATTATTTATTATGCAATGATTTTTTTTAATTATCATCATTACTATTATCTCCGGTTTGCACTATTTTTTGTGCACAGGAAAATGATCCGGGGACTTCGGCGTCACTCTGTCGGTCTGCAATGACCGTGCTATGTCACCACTTCGGCGTGTTGAGCTCTCCGCTCTGCCACCTCAGGACCAGCTTGAGGGATGGAACCTTGCCCCGCATCAAGCTCGGACCGCGTCATCAATACCGAACACATTAACCAGCTAAGTTGCTTTCATGCTCAAAGCTTTAATTTCTAACTTGTGTTCGGTTCGACCAAGCATTATACTTTTTTGGAAAAAAGTTGCTTGTAAAAAATTTCCTTGTCCAAACTTTGTTTGTGACACACAAATTCAAGGACCCAATTCACTTGGGGGCTTCATTTATGAAGCTTTTCCTCTTGCATATGATTATATTTGTACGGCTTCGTTCCTTGTTCGTGTATTATGCCATAATATGCACCATATTGACTTAAGCAATTTGCAAGCTGGGTTGCCTCGCTCCTGTGTTTACCCCTACGTTCCCGATTGTTCGGCTAGGGAGTAAAGGGAGCACCTCTGCGATTGTCACGATCGGGTCAACCGAGCCGGACCTCAGACTGGGTGAAGCCGAAAGCTAGCGCTCTAATAGTTTTCAATGATGGTCGGCACACAACGTAACTCATGAGTACAAAAAATCTATTGCACAAGTCTCATAATAACAATGAGCACCGAAGAAAGGTATCGGTGGGGGTACTATTTTCTCCAAAGATGCTTCTTACACTTCACGGTAATATAACATAAGTTCCCTGAGCGTGCTTTGTCTGTTACAGCCTTATGGCCTGATTGCCTGGTTATTGGAAACACCGTTGATATTCTCGACCGATGGAGTACATAACACTTTTCGGTCCTTGACCGAAGAGGGAGAAGCTGACGGTCGGTTAAGACGCGTTTAAAGTTTGGTTGAACATAGATATGATATAAGTACTTCGGTACATGGAATCATTCTTTTACTCAAGTCACTTGGGGGCTTTTAAGTTTATTTGAGTCGTTTTATAATAAGTGTTCTTCTTCTTAGTCATTGCAAAGTTTTATTATTATTATTTATCACTCCTTTTTTGACACGAGTGTGTGGTCACTAGCCGGGGAGCCTAATTTCTCCCTCAAAGCCCCTAGAGTTTAGTTTGCTAAACTGGCCTGATGAGAAGTACTCCGCCCTCGGGATAGGAGGTTGAAGCCGTAGGCTGACCCGCTCGAAGTCGTGAGATAGGATGTATCATGTTAAAGCACGACAGAAGCACTTCTTTTTTCTAATACCAACTTTCGGATTGGCACCGAACACTTGATATTGTTCGGACGTCATGTTTTTACTGACGTTTCTTGGTTTTCCAAGCTTTTTGGCACTTTTAAACTATTTGTGCTTTTCCAGCATTAGTCTCGCAGTGCAACGCCGGACACCTTTAGGGATTCGGCAAAAACATTCTCAGATATTGCTATATATGCATCGGTTTCGAATTGTGCCTACGGTCAATAGTTGGGTTGCCCGGCTCCTGCACTTGCTTCCTACATTCTGTTTTGTTCGGCTAGGCGTGCAAAGGGAGAACCACTGCGATCGTGCTTCCAGCTCACATGGTTAAGCACCTCAGTGGAGAAAGCCGAAAACTGACTTTCACAATAAGCGTAAACTGGTCAGCGATCCGATGACTATGTTAAATGATCGGCCGTTCATAACATTGGCCGAAGTGTTTACGGCTTGACCCCAACTATCGTCGAACACTACCGGGGCTATTAACTGGCCTCCCAAACTAAATCCTCAATATTTTGCTCTTACATTAGAGCTGAGGTTTAATGATCATGCTTAGCATGACAACCCAAAGAAAGGAACCGATAGCGGGACTATTTTCTTTGGAAGACATTTCTTCTGTTAAACAGTAATATAGCTCTCTGTGTACCTTTGTTTATAAAACCGTATGGCCAGATTGCCTTGTTTGTTGTAAATCTTTGCCCTCATAAAGGCTTTATAAAGTAGGACAAACACTCCTCGGCTACTGGCCAAGGAGGTGGAAGCCGATGGTCGGTCAACAAAGTTTTGTACAATGCGGATCCGAGCATTAATGACGTAAAGTACTTGGATACATAGAGTCATTACACAAAATTTGTGATTTTACTATGGATATTGATCCTTAATTCGGCCACCCGTGCCCGCATTAAGGCTCGGGGGCTACTGGGCTTCGGGCTTATTATTTACAAATATTAAAGGGGCACATCGATCCCCTGATCTGGTGTTGCCACCCGACGAGTGTCTCGGGGGCTACTGCATTGCTTGTCCAATGCAGAAAATTTTATGTGCAATATAGTTTCCGAGGAGATTTTGATCCTCAGGTTGGTCGGCTGCACCCAACCTGAGTCTTGAGGACTAAGCACGCCGCTTTTGTGTCCCGAAGTATTCTGCCGAGCTAGGACTTGATCCTCAGGCCGATTTTGCAAATCAACCTGAGTCTCAGCGGCTACTGGGATCAGCGGTCTTATGCCATCCTTCATGTGCATCTCGGGTTTTAGACCAATACACACCTTGAGGGCTACTGGCTATATATCTCGGCAGAGAATAAATTGCACCAATAAAAAATATTGACAAAAATCGGCCCATAGTCGGGGTGGTGCACCACCTCGGAAGCAGTCCGGCATAAAGCTCGGGCACTAGTGGTTGGCTCCATAGAGGGCATTTCCGGCATTAAGCTCGGCTAAACTCCTTCAACTTTTTTGAACCAAGGTGATATGACACCTCGGATATAGTCCGGCATTGGAGCCTGGACACAGTCCGGCGTTGGAGCTCGGATATATTTCGGTGTTGGAGCTCGGACGCAAGAGGACCCTGCCTCCCGGGAACAACTTCAAACTCGAGGATTGGCATAAAAATAAACAAGGCATTGGTAAAGGCCGGAAACTTAAAGGGGCTCCTCGGATACCCGACGTGTAAACTCGTCGAATGCATTTCGGCGATCCTCAAGATCAAAGATAAAGAAGATTTGTTGAACCAGTTTTCAAGACCGGCAACCGAAGACGAAGAATAGTTCGGAAGAATCGAGGAGCGTCCCTAACTTGAAGACCGATTCAGGGGGCTACTGACGGTGTCCTGAATTAGGGGGTACTCACCATGTCGTCTCTCGATCTATTAGATTGGGCCGAGGACCCCCGTGGCTGTATACTCATGGGCCAGTTCGGACGGCTGCCGCATACAAGGAAGATTCCACAAGACTTGGCGATCAAGACAAGGACTTCTCCCCACCGGCGTATTCGGCTAGGACTCTTGTTATCCTAGGCCTCCGGTGCATTATATAAACCGAGGCCAGGCTAGTCGATAGAGACATGCAGAACAACAATCATACCATAGGCTAGCTTCTAGGGTTTAGCCTCTCTGATCTCGTGGTAGATCTACTCTTGTACTACCCATATCATCAATATTAATCAAGCAGGACATAGGGTTTTACCTCCATCAAGAGGGCCCGAACCTGGGTAAAACATTGTGTCCCCTGCCTCCTGTTACCATCCACCTTAGACGCACAATTCGGGACCCCCTACCCGAGATCCGCCGGTTTTGACACCGATAGCTGCCATGTTTCGTGCTCCTCCATCGCAGTACTACTCTAGTGGAAAACTTGAGTATACCGCACGGTTCTTTGCTCCTCCTCGATCAGGTCATCGGCGCATTTATACGAGCAGTCAAATCACAAGGCCCCGCCTTCTAGCAGTAATGAGCCGTCAAATCACAAAGGCCCTCGCCTCTTGTGAAACCGACCAAGCTAGACTGCCCCGCCCTCTAGCCTTTTAAAAAATGTATAATTTTGTACATTAGTAGTAGTATCGATGGATTGCGCCATGGAGCAAAACTTGAAATTAAAAAAAAGGTGGTACATATAGAGAGCGCTCATCGCCAAATTATGCATATAGTACTATTAAAAAGGCTAGTCAGAATAATGGTGTCCAGCACAACTCACCCCTCAAATAAAACTAAGTGGGTGCTTGGATACGTTTTAGTCCCATGACTAAAAGTAGTGGGACTAAAACATGCTAGCCTCACCCATGCTTGGATCCAAATACTAAAAAGGCTAAAATCAAGTTAATGAGCATTTATTATCCTCCAAACCCTCCAATCCAGAACTTGCCTGTGTTAAAGGAGAGGAGTTAAATGAGTAGAGAGAGGACTAATCCACATTTTAGTAGGGTACCCCTGACTAAAAAAATTTAGTCTCAAGACTAGTTTTAGCCCCTCTTTAGTCAGGGGTGCTTGGAACTTTAGCCTCTTAAAGAGACTATTTTTAGTCAGACTAAAATAAGTCCCTTGGATCCAAGCACCCTCTAAGCATCCTGGAATTCTTTGATAAAACTAAGCACCCTGAAATTCTTTGACAACTAAAGTGCTGGCTATACGATGCTGGCCATATATATTGTACGTATATAATGTGAAGAAACGAGTGGTAGTACTATACCAACTAAAAGATGAAATGTAAGAAATACTAGTATGTACGTACTGAAGAGTTAAAGTAACGAGAAGAAACATAAAATAGTTCTGCTGGGGGCTCAGCACAACACACACCTCAAATTAAATTAAGCACACCTAAAATTAAACTTTGCAACTATTCCGGTAGACACTGCAATAGAACCACCATGAGCAACGACACTGCCACCTTACTCGGAGTCCTCGTCCACGTCCTCGACTTCGTCCTTGTCCCTCTTCCTCTTGGCCGATACTTCTTTGCTTGAACCGCACACTTGGCTGTTGCTCTTCATCCAACCCTTGTAGATATTGAAGCAAAGGTAGCCATCCATTGCAGCGTAGTGGATGTGGTCTATATCTAGTAAATTCTGCTGCCATGCATGACGATGAAACGTGTAATGAGGTTTCTCCAGTTTATCGTACGAAGGATGAACCATGGCTCCTGCCAGGGTCAGCATTGAAGGCTGACGAGAGGACACCAACCGATTCTTCTGGAGGTCGAAGGTGTTGCCTACAACAAGGCCTATCCGATGCATGACTTCTTTGTCGTTACCAAAGTCTACAGTAATGAATTTGACTAGGTTGCTCTTGAGGAAGTCCTTAAAATCCTGGTACTCAACGTCGGCATGGCATATGTGGTAGACCAAGCATAAGTCATGCACACAAACCTGGATCACGGCGGGCTTCTTCCTCTCTTCGTCCTTTAGATCCTTCTCTCGTCCCAGGACTGTGGTGTACTCAACATCTAGCCTAGCGACCCACTCATCATCTGAGTCTTCGAACATGCGTCTGAAGCGAGAAAGGCATCCTTTCACCGTCTTGGAAGAACGGGTGTAGATGACGTCGAACTCATCGGTGGTGATGATTCTAACCTTGTACTCACCGCCAATCGTTGAGATTTGGGACGCCATGGATTTGGGAGGAGGGTTAGGATTAGTGGAACTGCCGTAATGTGAATGGACGGGACGACTAGGCGCGAACCGCCGTAGTATTGAAGGACGTGTGGGGATGAGTAGGAGCGAACTGCTAGCGTGCGAACGGCAGGGTAGTGGCTTTTCATTCTCCCATGATATGGGCTTCTGAGAGCCCTTGGATCTGAGATCGAACGGTTGCATGGCATGATTCTAGACCTATGGGTGAATATCCTATCCTAGAGGGTTATTCTACAAATTTTCAGCAACTTAGCATGCGACTGTTTGATCTCAGATCCAAGGGCTGCCAGCAGCCCGTATCATGGTCGCGCCTACCATGACCGTCGCGTCGCTCGCGCGGTCGCGCCCTTAGAGATTTAACATGGTGCGTTAGGCTATCTGATGTTGGCATGTCATACATAGTCATCACTTAGTCACTCATACTACAACAAGGTTGGTTATAAGTGTATTTTTTACTCCTCTCTATCTCTTTCTTCGTACTCAAGGAAGAAACGGTGCTAAGCGCATGTATTTATTGCATTTGCCAAGGAGTGACCTCTTCCAATGAAATGGTGTTGCTAAGTTTGCTTCATTTAATTAGCTATAGACTCAAAATTGTCTTTTCACCTAGGTACACGCGCTTAGCACCATTTTTTTCTTGGGTCACCAAACTAGTCTCTTTCTTCTGGATTAACTTGCCACATCAAACTTTATGCTTATGTGGCAAGCTTAAGCACCTGTAGGAGCAAGTAAAAGTAAGTACAATAGTGCGCTTTACATGGCATTTTTGCATATGTGGAGGAAAGAGAGGCAAGGAAAAAGTGGAGAAGTAGGCTCTCATGCAAGAGCCAGCCTCTACTACATGGTGGAGCATTGGGAGAGGCACCTGTATGGAGGTGGTCAGGAATCTGGGAGACTCACGCCGGTCGTAGCGTCGTAGTTAAAATGATAATGGCAAGTCAAATCACGGGGCCCCACCTGTCCAGCAGTAACTCGCTGTCAAATCACACAGCCCTATGTTTGCAGTAGCCTACTCCCTCGTCTTCTTGCGTCTCTGTCGAACCGACTAGGCGGAACTGCCCCGCCGCCTACCACGCAGGAAAATCCCCGCCCTCGACTTTTAAATAGTATACAGTATACTAATTTTGTATCCATGGATTTGCGCCCGCGCCATGGAGCAAAGCGTCTAGAAAACGAAGGAGAGACGGTGGTCTTGCAATAGAGAAGAGGGAGAGGCGAGACGGTGGTTTTGGAATGGAGATGATGGAGAGGAGAGGAGGTAGTTTTGCAATGGAGAAGAGGGAGAGGAGCGTGCGGCAGCGATTTAGGATTGGACTTGAGGGCCAGCGCGCTCTGACTGGATCAAAATCAAAATCAATTTGCCCTTCAATTAAGAAAGCGACCCCACATTAACTAGTCTCCCTTTTTTCTAGGTGATAATTGACCATGATTTTCGCACATAAAATATATGGTATACGTTGTATACAAGGCCACTATCAAAATTACAATTTGCAACTATACAAGGCCACTAACATTAATCGAGGCAAAATTGATGGCGTTTGCCTCGTACTAGCACCCGACGACATTAATATCCCTTGTCTGCAGGCGGGAGTGAGAAGGTTAGCTTGCATTCCCAACATTAATCAACCAATGAGGAGTAAGAGGGTTGGCTTGTCGTGCTTGGGAGAGAAAAACCACATTAATTAACACGACAATCAAGGTGACAAGCTAGCTTGCAACATTGACTTAAACACAGCATTGATTTTTACCTTGGTACCTGTAATATGAGTTTGTGGCCTTGTATACAAAAATGGAGGGAGTATAATTTGAAAGTACATTCAGATACGAACCAAACGATACAATTTTTGGTGACATGCATTCACATTTTGCTTGTCAAATACAGTACGTGGTCAAACTTTGACCCGCCGCTCCTCTCCTGTTCCAATCTAAATGCAGCACCGCTCCTCTCCTCTTCCATTTCAAAACCACCGCCGCTCCTCTCCTGTTCCAATCTAAATGCAGCGTTGCTCCTCTCCCATTCTAATCCAAAACCAGCACTGCTCCTCTTCTCTTCCAATCACAAACCACCGCCGGCGAGTGAAGGTGCTGTGGAGAAGTAGATCGATGGAGGAGTACAACCGATACGTGAGGATCGCAGATGGCGACCCTATGAAGCTAGCTAGGATGTTGGAGATACAGTCTTGGTTTGACAACAAGGACCAACTAGCGGCGACGGCGACATCCATGGCCAAATATCTGCAACAGAGCGAAAAGGCGGCCATACTCCTGAAGGGAGTCTTGCCGGAGTACATAGAGCTACTCCTCTGGGCCATGGAGCAAACAGATTCACCGAATCCGATCGTGAGGGAGCGATGGTGGGAGTATCGATCCTAGATGGAGCATCCACCAGAGATTGAAGGATCGAGGATCTACAGGGTGCCATTGTGAGGTTGTCCTGCCAGAGCGAGCCAGTGGAGTCTTCGTCGACCGAACCCAACTGCAAGAGGAGAAAAGCAGTTGGCCCGACGAAGCTTCCCCGCCATCGTCTCCCTCGCCGTTCACATCGTCTCACGGGGCGGCTGTCTGCCGCCGAGGAATAGGAGGGGGTTGCCCCCCAGCCCAATAGTTGGGCAAGTTGTGAATTGTCAGGAGGAGCTTAGGGTTGTCAGTATTTGCAGGTTGTGAATTGTGTTTTGTGTTGTGTATTTTGAGAGTACTTTCAGATATGAATGTCTTTTGAATTTCAGATTTGCATTATTGAGCATATGAAATATTTTATGAATTCTAGATATCTATTTTTAGCACTTAAAAAATGGAGTTTCATAGGAGTATAAAAGTGCAGACAATGTGATTCTCAAAGAAGAAACTGCAAGTTTCAGTTTCAGATAAGAAACTGCAAGTTCAGTTTCAGATAAGAAACTGCAACTTTCAGAGGCAGAGCATTTATATTAACATGGCCTTTTCAAACATGGTTAACATCATGTTGGAAGTTTTATTCATGGTCAAAAATGGAACTACCAGCCAGTTAACATCATGCTGATCAACATTCATGCATAGCACATCTTCATATGATGCACAGTCAAAATGCCCACACAATGTCGAGTGTGCGAAACACAGAGAAAACGAGGGATGAAGTTTTGGCAAGTGTTGGACGTGGTTTCGGGCTGCCCCATCTAGGCTTTCATTTTTAACATGCGCAGCCCACGTCCTCGGATGGGAGGTCCATAGGCCTGTCGATACATGACGGCCCTAAGAAAATACAAACAGGCCTATGGACCTCCCATCCGAGGTTTTATTTTTGGCGGCCGAATTTATGTATTTTTTTGAAGAAAACGCAGAGGTTTGTTCTATTTTTCTATATAATAATAGGAATGCCAGGTCCAACTTATGTTTCCCTTCTAACTATATTATATATATATATATATTATTTTATATGTTGACTGTTTAGTTCACATAATTGGCAAATAGATGACCGCTCTCGCGATCCCCTTCGCCCCCGCCACCACCTCCACCCTCGCCGCCGCCCCCGCCACTACCTCCACCCTCGCCGCCACCCCCCGCCTCCTGACTCCGGGGGCGCCTGCCCCCCTCAGCAAGTCCACTCACGCGCCCCATGGAGTCGCCGGCCATATCCATGGGGGAATGGCTGGAAGACAGGCAGATGTACAAGATGCATCTCCCACATGCATTCAAAGCCTTCTCGCGGATGCTCCAGCCGCTTGACTCCGTCGCGACGGCGGTGCTGCGGGAGACTCGAGGGAGGAGATGGAGGGAGCGGGCGATGCGGATCCGCGACGATGCTCTCTCCTGGATCCAGTGCACGCGCGAATGGAGGGAAGCAGAGGAGGAAGCTGCGAGGGAGGAAGCCGAGGAGGGACCGGATCCGTTCTCTCACTCGCGCAGGTATGCTCGGATGTGCAAGGATCATGTGGATTGGGAGCTGCTGAAGCACAGGATGCCCCACCACAGTGAGCTGTTGATTGCGTTCGTTCGATGGGCGAAAGGAGAAGTGAATTCAGGAGTGTAGCGACCCGACCCTAATGGGTCAAGTCTCTGTGCTTAAGTGTCATCCCTGGATCGGTATGCTGACACACACACTACTCGAGGATTTATAACAGAGGTAAATCACATGTATAAAGTAACGTAAATACTATTACCTCAATCCAAAATAGCGGAAGTAACAAGGTTGTGGATTCCCATCAACACCAACGGCAAAGTTGAGTGTAGAAATCGTAACCCTAACGTATCACTTACTCGTCGTAAGAAATCCTGCAACATGAGATGTTGCAGCCACAAAGGGTCAGTACATTGAATGTACTAGCAAATTCACACCATAGAGAATGATGAATAAAGGCTATCACTACATGCATATTTGGCTGGTGGAAAAGCTCTATGGTTATAAGGTTTTTGCGAAAAGCCAATTTTTCCCTACTGCAAAGGAATAAATTTTATTTAACTATCATGGTGGTTGTTGAACATTGAGAATGGTTGACAGCATTCTCAATCCCAATTAAGTAACATCATTAAACCCAACAAAATTAATTTAAAGTAACATGATGAGATTCACATGATAATCCAAGTACTAGATACTCAAAACGTCCATAACCGGGGACACGGCTAATCATGATTAGTTTATACACTCTGCAGAGGTTTGCGCACTTTTCCCCACAAGACTCGATCTCCTCCGTTGGATTTCTCGCACTACATGGTGTTTGAGAAACGGATGACCGAGACATAGTTTTTCAGAAGCGTTTGCACCTTACGATGGGTAGACCGTACCACCTACAACCCTTACATCTGCTAGTCTACCACTGTAAGAGTTCACATGACTTAATCAACTATGCCAGAGCCCATAATAGCTTGTGGCTGCACACGGAAGTTTCTAGTATGAAAAATCTCATGATCCCTTTGAGCCTGGGTGGCGGTCCATAAAAAACAGGCAATCCTGGTCTACCCCGGTGCCTAGACAGGCAATCCGGGAATACCCAGGTGCCTCAATCCACCCAGATGTGTGTTTAAGTTGCCACCTTAAGTAAACCATTAATTAACAATCTCACATCTGTCATGGATACTCTCAAAACCCAATCCACGTCTACGAGCATAGCATGGCAATGTAAGCATGACGTAATAGTAACTCCCAAGGGTTTGATAAAAAACAGGGAATAGGTACTACCTCAACTACTTCCCATTACCCACATGTTATCAATTCCTAACCATGCAATGTTTGAGGGTTCAAACTAATGCATAAAACTAGGTGTTAAAGGGTTGTGATCAAAGTGTGAACTTGACTGCAATGTTGATGAAGATGATTCGCACTCAAAATTCTTGATAGCTCTACTCGTCACACTCCGGTCAATCTATCGTAATCAAGCAATAGTAACCACAGATAAGCAATCACTCAAAAGATCAGAAAGATCGAAGAAGTCGATTCGGAAAACATCAAAACCAAGCAAATAGCTCTTGCAACATAAAACAATTTCTAACAGTACCAAAATTATATGAATTTGGCCTTATCAGAAAGTTTAGGTCAAGAGCTTCGATTTGCAAAAAGAATCAACTCAAACGGAGCTACGAAACTCTAGTTATGATCAAACGAAGTTTGAATTCAAATCTGATCTAATTCAAATTTTAAACTTTTCAAAAACATGTTTGAGTTGGATTACTGGATAGAGGAGATCATAACGAAGAAGTGGGTGTTGGTTTCGTTGGATTTGGACAAACGAGTAAAAAGTTATGGCTATTTGAAAAATCAGGGCCAAGCTGTTTTACGGAAGAAGAAAAATAGCTACGGGCTAGGGTCTAATGTATAAATACGTAGACTAATTGATAATCTAATTATTTTATCATATTAGTCTAAAAATAATAATCTACGAAGGTATAAGAAGAAGAAAAAACAAAGAAAGGTACCTTCATAAGGCAGAGAAAAGACAACTTTGGAGAGAGGAGACAACTTCCAGAAGTCGCGCCGGAGAGAAAAAAATATATTTTTCTTAAATAAATCTAGTTAAACCAAAATATTGATTTAACCCGAATCGGATAATTTTTGGATGCTCTATGGGTCTATATTTATTGGTGGAAAAGAGGGTTAGGGGTCAAAGGCTAGGCAATGTGGGACTAAACGTAGACGAAAATATACGAAACAGAGAAGAAAAGAGGCGATGGGCCTAAAGGCCGTCGGCCGGCTGCGCGGTGCAGTTTCTTTTTTTACAAAATGCGATAAACTGAAAAACGAAAATAAAATAAAACTTTATATAGGCATATTATATATCAGAATTTTCAGAAAAAGATTTTCTACAAGATGAACATTTTCCTAGCATTAAATAAAATTCACACAAATTCAGATAATTCAAAGAGTGCTACTGGTCTAATAAAATCCAATAAAAATCATTTAAAAAATAACGAAATGAATTCAAATTTATTTCTCTCCAATTTTCTGATGTAGGGAATCATGTTACCCTATTTTCCATATATTTTATTTTTGGAGAAAATAATTTGAATAAAACTCAAATAACACCAAATTGAAAATAAATCCAAAAGGGGCTTTGAATTTGATTCTTCGAAACTCCCAACTCATATTTCATATGTTTTGAAGAAGTCATTTTATCTTCTCTCATGAAAATCATTGAGTTGCATAAAGTTTCAGAATTGGAAATATTTTCCAAATGAAATTCAAATATTTTCAACACCCCCTTGTCATCTAAATAAATGGAAGAAGTCATGTCATCTTCTCTCCAGGGTTTTGTGATGGAAAGTATTTGAATTCGCGGAGAGCATAAAAACGAAAGTTTGGGAAAGTCCTTTTATTCCCTCTCATTTAACTTTCAAAAAGTTTCGAATTCACTCACTTTTAGTCAATCAATCAAACAATCAATCAAATCTATCTATTTATTCTAACATTCCAAAATTTGGAATTTTGGGATGTTACAAACCTACCACCCTTAAAATGAATCTCATCCTCGAGATTCGGAGAGGCTAGCAAGAAATAGGTTGGGCTTGGGGTCTTCTCCGAATCCATCGATCGTCACCAGGAGTCTGGGGTGCTACCACCCTTAGAAGCATCGTTACAGTTCCATCAAAACTCATATACGTCATCCTTATTCTTGACAGTGCCGTCTTCTCAGATCTTCTGTATAATTCCTTCTCTGGCTCTTTCGGTAGTGGCATAACCTTTTCCTCAATTATTCTGTCCTTTCCTCTTAGTAAGGTTATTCCAAGATTGGGTCTTCTTAGCTGACGGGTCTGGCGCCAA
Source organism: Triticum monococcum (assembly GCA_034509565.1). NCBI lineage: Eukaryota > Viridiplantae > Streptophyta > Magnoliopsida > Poales > Poaceae > Triticum > Triticum monococcum. Next base: position 119,330,320 of record CM067846.1, on the reverse strand, counting down.
AACTAAACGACTATCGATATCTCATGGTGGTCAACAATTTATGGTTTCTCCTGCAGGAAATGGGTCTGGGTTGAACCTCACCGTATAACCTACGGTTGGCAACAACTTTCGTGTACAAGGGAAAAATACTTATACCATTCTAAGTTTAAACAGGGTTTTGATCGTCGTCTCTTTACTATAGGTAAGTCACTCAGATTTACCATCCCATATAGCAAGGCGAATAATAAGAGTAAGTCGGTATGGTGATCAATCCATCCCGCACCCAAATCATTACCGTGTATACGGTTTAGTGAATCTCGTATTCTAACACACGGTCATCCTCACAAGCATTGCAGAATTTCTCTTGTCCATGAACTACGTTCGGAATAATCCATTGATTCTGCAAGCCAAACAAACAACTATCGTTCCTTCACAACTCTCAGGTTTTGCGTTACTCCTATAAAATTGTCTGCCGATAAACGTCGTATCTTCCTTCGGGGTTTTTCCTTCAGTAAAATGTGCTTGCTTCTTGGCAGGTTCTGGGGCCTATGGGTTATGGCCCATCTCATCACTTGCAAACCTTGAACTCTTCATCGGGACAACGGATCTCTAATCCAACATCCAACTTCCTAGTATTCTTAAATCCATCCAATTGTATTGTCTTCCTTCCTTCCATTGGCACCAAGCTAGGACATGATTACTCAGACTCATCATGGAGTTTCCATTGATCCATATTTCCGACATCATACCACCTTTATATCCAATAGTAATTTATCTCTTCATCCTCGTGGGATATCCCTCATACCGAGATAAAAACTTATACTTATGAAGTCCATATTCCACTTCGTGGAACATCATTATCCTTTCCAGGGTCAAGCGTCCTTACAGGGAATATTGGCCATCTCTGCATGACACTTCTTCAACATGGGAAACGTGAAACACATCATGACAGTCCTATGGGTGACTCCAACTTGTTGGCCACTTCTCCCATATACTCCAAAACTCGGTATGGTCTCGCAAATCTCGGGGCTAACTTTCCCTTAACTCCAATTTGTTTAACTCCTCGCAGAGGGTCACACGAAGACATGCTCTATCTCTAATTTCATAGACTACCTCCTTGAGTTTTTGAGTCTGCATAACTCTTCTGCCTGGACTGAGCTACCTTCAGTCTATCTCGAACCAACTTAACATTCTCTTCTGACTCCTTGATCACATTTGGTCCAAACAACTGACGGTCTCCACTTCATCCCACATACTCTTGGGGTTTCACACATATTGAGACAAAACTCGTATTCATTTTGTCCAAAATCCACTCAGTGGAGTATTCTTATCTTTCCCAGGGGTCAACGGTTCTTACAGGGTACTACCACCCTTAAAATGCACAAATCTTCCATAGACTATATTTCTCATATCCTCAAAAATGGTCAAAATCCTTCTTCATAGAGTAACAACTCATAAAATCCATATCAGTACCAGCGATGGTAACTTTCTCAATTTCTCAACTGATTACAATCTCTCGCTTTTCCACATGTCTCAACTCAACACCTCGATATAAAAGAAAATGTTCTCACTTCTACTACTCCATTTCTTTTGTTGCAAACTCACTATCTAGCACAAGTCTCCTTCTCCTTGGGGCATCCTCTGGCAAAGTGCCCTGCTCCATTACAACGAAAACATATTACTGCTGACAAGTCTCGAGGTTTCCTTTTTGGGCAATTGTTGAGGTAGTTCCCTTACTCCTTGCACCTGTAACAGGTGATATGACTCAGGTCCTTCCTAGAATCCAATCTGCTTCTCTTCCTAGACTTTTCCATTCCGATCAGGGCTTCTATTTCCTGTGGGTCATATTCTACTTCCTTTGTCGGGGATTCTACTAGATCCCCATTCAAACAATTTTGGCAGATGTGTCCTTCTTCTCCACATGAATAGCAAGACTTAGTGAAGGGTTTACTCGGGTCTTCTTTAGGCGTGTCCTCCATCTCTTCCTTCATCACAACTTGTTCTAAAATTTCCATGAGGGCTCCTTTCATTACTTCTTTCTTCTGCTGGATGGTTCGTTGTACCATGGGGTAAATGTGACACTGAGTAGGATAGTGGGTAATCCCTTCACACAAGAAACAAGTAATCTGCCTAGTGGGGCATTCTTCATCTGGGTGACTTCCTTCACAATTAGGGCATTCATCCTTGTGTACTTTGTGGGTGTGTCCTATTTCTCCACAAATCTTGCATGCACAAGGTTTCCTCATATCCTTTCCATAAGGCTTCAACATCTGGGACACAAGCCGAGACTTTGGCAAAGTCAACTTAAATTCTTTCCAAGTGGTTACTCCTTGCCATCCATTCATGGTTTGGTACATCCTCCACCAAGTAGCAGCACCTCTTTCAAAGCACTGAAGAGCATGCTGGGTCATATCCTTTCCGACTATAGGGTTATTCTTCATGTGATCCTCCATGTTTTGAATCCATTGGTCCGTCTCCAATTGACTCATCGGTCCAGAAAATATAAGCTCATCTTCATTCATCCTCTATTGGGTCCATGGGTTTGGGGTGAGATGAGAGAGAGGGAGAGGGATGCACAATACAAACAAAAGTTTTAAAAGACAGATTTTATTTGTGGCTGTCGGGAAAAACATCAAACAAATGACAGCTCACAAACATCGCATCTAACGTAGGTATAGGACAGGGGTTTGGTCTTCTAAAGGTCAATAAATCTTCAAGGTTGTCTAACTCTACGAGTCTTGTTCATGCCTCCAATGGCTTCTTCCAATCATGCTTGTCCTTTCTCAAGTTCTTTTGCCAAATCAACTCTGTTGACGCGAAGTCTCTCGTGACATTCTTTAATACTCCGGAGTTGCATTTCAAACTTCTGGGTTTCAACAAACTCGACCTGAACCATGATCCTGTTGTCCTTCAGTTCTTAACGAATCTCCGGTATCTCAAGGTTTTTCTCCTCTAGCTTGGTTACTTTCAGTTTCAGGGTCCTGAGTTCCTCACGAAGTGCTTCCTTGTCTAATACGGCTTCATGGAGCTCAACCTTAAACTTCTTGATGTACTACTCCAGATCCTGGTGATACATCGGCTAAGGTTAAAAGTTCATCTTACTAATAGGTGCTCCGTCAGCCTTCTACCATCCAATCCTTCTGAAGAAATGCATGCTTAGCTCAGCTAGGTGACCATAGTATCAGTGGCGATGACATCACAGATAACCATGTTTCTGCCCTTGTCATTGCCATGAGCTATCTTCCATAGTTGATATCTCCTGCCTTAGGGTTTTCTGGACAAATCCTTGAGTTCTTAACTCTACATGCTCCGGTCTTTCTCCGATACACCTTGATCTCGGGTATTGACAACTTCCATAGTCTGCCAAGTTCCATAAGGGTAGCCTTCCTAGGTCATACAAATCTAGGAATTCTTCAGAGCCTTCCAAATCTCCTAGTCTTCGGAGTCTTCAACTGTTGTAGTTTCCATTATTCAGATGCACAGAAAATACTCTTCATTCTGAAGTGGTCTAAGTTGTCCGATATCTTGTACTTCTTGGAGTGGTCTCATCAGTCAATTCTTCGGGTGGTCAAAAGGGAAAAAGGGTGTATGGTCTCACTAAAGGGAATTTTTTAATAAGCTCAGAAGAGAAGAGAGGTAAAAGATCTTTTGAAAGGGAAAGTTGTAGAGAAAAATCTTTGCAATGGGCTTGTCAGTTTCTAGGGTCACGTCCTATAGTCAACATGTGCTCTGATATCATCTTGTAGCGACCCGACCCGAATGGGTCAAGTCTCTGTGCTTAAGTGTCATCCCTGGATCGGTATGCTGACACACACACTACTCGAGGATTTATAACAGAGGTAAATCACATGTATAAAGTAACGTAAATACTATTACCTCAATCCAAAATAGCGGAAGTAACAAGGTTGTGGATTCCCATCAACACCAACAGCAAAGTTGAGTGTAGAAATCGTAACCCTAACGTATCACTTACTCGTCGTAAGAAACCCTGCAACATGAGACGTTGCAGCCACAAAGGGTCAGTACATTGAATGTACTAGCAAATTCACACCAGAGAATGATGAATAAAGGCTATCACTACATGCATATTTGGCTGGTGGAAAAGCTCTATGGTTATAAGGTTTTTGCGAAAAGCCAATTTTTCCCTACTGCAAAGGAATAAATTTTATTTAACTATCATGGTGGTTGTTGAACATTGAGAATGGTTGACAGCATTCTCAATCCCAATTAAGTAACATCATTAAACCCAACAAAATTAATTTAAAGTAACATGATGAGATTCACATGATAATCCAAGTACTAGATACTCAAAACGTCCATAACCGGGGACACGACTAATCATGATTAGTTTATACACTCTGCAGAGGTTTGCGCACTTTTCCCCACAAGACTCGATCTCCTCCGTTGGATTTCTCGCACTACATGGTGTTTGAGAAATGGATGACCGAGACATAGTCTTTCAGAAGCGTTTGCACCTTACGATGGGTAGACCGTACCACCTACAACCCTTACATCTGCTAGTCTACCACTGTAAGAGTTCACACGACTTAATCAACTATGCTAGAGCCCATAATAGCTTGTGGCTGCACACGGAAGTTTCTAGTATGAAAAATCTCATGATCCCTTTGAGCCTGCGTGGCGGTCCATAAAAAAACAGGCAATCTTGGTCTACCCCGATGCCTAGAAAGGCAATCCGGGAATACCCAGGTGCCTCAATCCACCCAGATGTGTGTTTAAGTTGCCACCTTAAGTAAACCATTAATTAACAATCTCACATCTGTCATGGATACTCTCAAAACCCAATCCACGTCTACGAGCATAGCATGGCAATGTAAGCATGACGTAATAGTAACTCCCAAGGGTTTGATAATAAACAGGGAATATGTACTACCTCAACTACTTCCCATTACCCACATGTTATCAATTCCTAACCATGCAATGTTTGAGGGTTCAAACTAATGCATAAAACTAGGTGTTAAAGGGATATGATCAAAGTGGTAACTTGCCTGCAATGTTGATGAAGATGATTCGCACTCAAAATTCTTGATAGCTCTACTCGTCACACTCCGGTCAATCTATCGTAATCAAGCAATAGTAACCACACATAAGCAATCACTCAAAAGATCAGAAAGATCGAAGAAGTCGATTCGAAAAACATCAAAACCAAGCAAATAGCTCTTGCAACATAAAACAATTTCTAACAGTACCAAAATTATATGAATTTGGCCTTATCACAAAGTTTAGGTCAAGAGCTTCGATTTGCAAAAAGAATCAACTCAAACAGAGCTACGAAACTCAAGTTATGATCAAACGAAGTTTGAATTCAAATTTAATCTAATTCAAATTTTAAACTTTTCAAAAACATGTTTGAGTTGGATTACTGGATAGAGGAGATCATAACGAAGAAGTGGGCGTTAGTTTCGTTGGATTTGGACAAACGAGTAAAAAGTTATGGCTATTTGAAAAATCAGGGCCAAGCTGTTTTACGGAAGAAAAAAAATACCTACGGGCTAGGGTCTAATGTATAAATACGTCGGCTAATTGATAATCTAATTATTTTATCATATTAGTGTAAAAATAATAAAGTACGAAGGTATAAGAAGACGAAAAAACAAAGAAAGATATCTTTATAAGGCAGAGAAAAGACAACTTTGGAGAGAGGAGACAACTTCCAGAAGTCGCGCCGGAGAGAAAAAAATATATTTTTCTTAAATAAATCTAATCAAACCAAAATATTGATTTAACCCGAGTCGGATGATTTTCGGAGGCTTTATGGGTCTATATTTATTGGTGGAAAAGAGGCTTAGGGGTCAAAGGCTAGGCAATATGGGACTAAACGTAGACAAAAATATACGAAACAGAGAAGAAAAGAGGCGATGGGCCTAAAGGCCTTCGGCCGGCCGCGCGGTGCAGGGTTTTTTTTACAGAATGCGATAAACTAAAAAACAAAAATAAAATAAAACTTTATATAGGCATATTATATATCAAAATTTTCAGAAAAAGATTTTCTACAAGATGAACATTTTCCTAGCATTAAATGAAATTCACACAAATTCAGATAATTCAAAGAGTGCTACTGGTCTAATAAAATCCAATAAAAATCATTTTTAAAAATACCGAAATGAATTCAAATTTATTTCTCTCCAATTTTCTGATGTAGGGAATTATGTTACCCTATTTTCTATATATTTTATTTTTGGAGAAAAATAATTTGAATAAAACTCAAATAACTCCAAATTGAAAATAAATTCAAAAGGGGCTTTGAATTTGATTCTTCGAAACTCCCAACTCATATTTCATATGTTTTGAAGAAGTCATTTTATCTTCTCTCATGAAAATCATTGAGTTGCATAAAGTTTCAGAATTGGAAATATTTTCCAAATGAAATTCAAATATTTTCAACACCCCCTTGTCATTTAAATAAATGGAAGAACTCGTGTCATCTTCTCTCCAGGGTTTTGTGATGGAAAGTATTTGAATTCGCGGAGAGCATAAAAATGAAAGTTTGGGAAAGTCCTTTTATTCCCTCTCATTTAACTTTCAAAAAGTTTCGAATTCACTCACTTTTAGTCAATCAATCAAATCTATCTATTTATTATAACATTCCAAAATTTGGAATTTTGGGATGTTACAAGGAGATCCACGACGTGCTGCGAGATGGGAATGCTTGACTGGACTGCTGCCCACCAGCACGCCACCGGAGCCAGAGTAGGTGGATCCCCTACCTTACCTCTCCCCCAAACCTGCAGAAGATTGAAATTAGGCTTGCAATCTGCTTCAATTGAGCTGTTTGGTGGTTATTTCTGCTTCCTGAGAGACAACATCTGGCTGGAGGATGAGAAGGAACCAGGAACTCCGATGAATTTCCCCTATCACAATAGGGGGAGCGCCGGTTGGGCAGTGGTACAGCCCACCTCCGCCCCAAATGGGGGCACAATCTGGGAAGGCTCCTGTAACTGCCCAAGATCAATCTGCTGGTGGTTCTGACTCTCAGATCAGTGGGAAATCTCAAGGCAAGAATCAGCAAAAGAAGAGATAGGACATCCAGAAAAGTGCTCCTGCCCCTGCTTCGAGCCTTATGGCATACTCTGAGATGATCTCCTACAACTATGGGGAACCAGGGCATCATTTGAATAAATGTGTCAAGCCCAAGAGTTGTTTTATCTGCAAAATAGTTACCCATAAAGTTGAGAATTGCCGTGTGAGAAGGAAAACCCACAGTTCTGCTAGATATGTTGGAAGTGCCGCTCTAGGATTATGTCCACCATTGACAGAATTTTCTGTGACACAGAATTAGATAGTTTCTTTCCCCTTTCTAGTTGTAGAGCTCTGCCCAGATGTGGTAGTGACCACACTCCTTTGCTCTGGGACTCTGGTCTTAACCAAACTCCAAAGAGCAATAGTTTTAAATTTGAAAAGTGGTGGTTGCTTAGAGAAGATTTTATTGAGCTAGTCAGGAAAATCTGGAATGAGACTACTGAGAGCAGCTGCCCCCTAGAAAATTGGCAGATCAAAATCAGGAGATTTAGAAGAACTACCAAAGGGTGGAACTCCAATGAGGAAGCTAATATTAGAAGATACAAAAGGCTTCTCCTCCTTGAGTTTGATTCTCTAGATATTAAGGCAGAAACCACTGACCTCTCTGAGGCTGAGACTAATAGATTAAACTTTGTCCATGGAGAGCTCAAGAAAATTTGGCTTTAAGAAGAAATCAAAGCCAAACAAAGGTCTAGAGATAGGAACATTAAGGAGGGTGATAGAAATACTGCTCGCTTCCATGCAGTAGCTAACCAGAGGAGGAGGAAAACCCTCATTCACTCCCTTGATGGCCCTAATGGCCCTATTACCGAGGTAGATGAGATGCTGAAAGTGGCTAGTGACTTCTACAAAGACCTATTTAAGAAAGAAAACCCTTTTGGGTTCTCTCTACAAAACAATTTTTTTCTCTGCTTCTGAAAAAGTCTCTCCTGCTGAAAATGAGCTGCTAAAAGCCCCTTTTTCACAGACAGAGGTGAAGGAAGCCATTTTTAGCTCTTATCCTGATGGGGCTCCTGGTCCTGATGGGATTCCCTTTTTACTTTACCAGCATTTTTGGGACTTGGTGAAAGTTGATCTCTTAGATCTTTTCCAAGCCTTTCATAGAGGAGAGTTGGATCCGGCAACTTACTCATGGGGGGTCTGTTGGGGTCAAGTTAAATAACTGTGAAAATGATTCTTTTCCTTGCTGGTAAAGGCCTTAGGCAAGGTGACCCCATCTCCCGCCTTTTGTTTAATTTAGTAGTGTACATTCTTACTAAAATGCTGAGCAAAGCTGATGATCATAGTCTGATTGCAGGGCTCTGTCCTGAGGTCTGCCCTGGTGGCATCATATGCCTTCAATATGCAGATGATACCATCCTTTTCTTAGACAATGACTCCACACATGCTAGCAATCTGAAAACTGTTCTAACCTGGTTTGAACAAGTCTCAGGCATAAGAATCAACTACTCTAAAAGTGAACTCATCCCTATCAACATGGATGATCAGGAGTTAGCTGACTTCCTCTCTATTCTAGTCTGTAATAAAGGTAACTTCCCCATTAAGTACCTAGGTATCCCTCTCCACTATGATAAACTGAGGAGATAGGATATCCAACCCCTTATGGATAAAATCATTAAAAGGATTGCTAGGTGGAGGGGCAAACTTCTCTCTTACAGAGGTAGATTGATCCTCATACAAGCTTGTTTGGCTAGCATTCCGGTGTATCTCCTCTCCTTCTTCAAGTTCCCCAAATGGGCTGTGAACCTCATCAATTCTCAGATGTCTCATTGCTTGTGGAATGATTTTGAGGGAAATAGGAATCTACACCTTGCTAATTGGGCCCTAGTCTCTATGAAAAAAGATTTTGGAGACCTAGGCATACCTAACCTCCAAGAAATTAACATATGTCTTTTAGGGTCTTGGATTAAAAGATTCTATGAGGAAGACCTGAAACCCTGAAAGCTTCTTATTACCCATAAATACCTAGGAAATAAACCTAATATTTTTGTCCCTTCCTCCAACCCTAAGACCTCTAGATTCTGGAAAGGATTAAAATCTATTATGCATGCTGTGAAATTTGGCTACAGATGGAACATAGGGGATGGGAGCAGAACCAGGTTCTGGGAAGATACTTGGTTTGGCACATCCCCCCTAGCAGTCCAATTTTGGCCTATTTACTCTGTCCGCAATGAGCTTAACAAAAGTGTCAATGAAGTTTGGGACGGTCAATGCCTAAAACTCTCTTTTAGAAGGAACTTTAGTGATAGTTTCATGGAACAATGGTTCCAGTTGGAGGAAATTGCCAAAAGCATTACCTTTACTGCTGAACCGGATGCCCTGATTTGGCAGCTGGACAATAAGGGTAAGTATTCCTCCAGCTCCCTCTATCATGTTATCAACTTTAGAGGGGTTCAACCCGTGTTTATCCCTGTTGTCTGGAAATTGAGAGTCCCCCCTAAAATTCATGTATTTCTCTGGCTTCTCTCCAAAAACAAATTGATGACTAGGGATAACCTTAGGAAGAGATACATCATCAAACCCCTTGATTGTGTTTACTACTTGGAACAAGAGTCTTGTTCTCAGCTATTTTTTGAATGTATAGTTGCTAAACATCTCTGGGCCCACATTGAGGAATATTTCTCTAGTCAGATTGGCTCATCCTTCGAATCTGTCGCCAGATTCTGGATTGCTACCAAAAAGTGCTCAGTTTTAAACACTGTTAGCTCAGCTGTCCTTTGGTGCCTCTAGAAATATAGAAATGCTATGATTTTCAGTAACACCTCCTGGATTTCCATTCCGCGGGTCTTGAGGTTGATCAGGAACATGGTGAGAAACTGGGCGATTCTCTCCTTCGGATCGGACAAGGACAAGTTGATGAGCTTCGTGGAAACCCTAACAAGATCCCTCTAGAAACCGTTGGCGATCACTTGTGGCTGAACAAGGCTCGACCTGCTCTCGGGCTAGACCCGTGGGCTCGTCTCAAGATCTCTGATGAAGATGATGGGCACCTGGCGCCGAAAAAGAGATACATCCACCATGCTACGCCTTCTAGCCCGGTGTCTCCGCTTGCTTACAGGTCGCCGCAGGCTAACACGGCCCCTCGGCTGAAGACCATGAAGGCTTCGCTGGACCCTCCTTGTTTCATTTGAGTGCTCTATCCGCTGTGCCTTTGGCACCGCTCGGGTGATTTATGTTATTCAGAGAACTTGTTCATCCACCCCCCTAGTTTGTAGCTTTTCTACCTTTGCTTTCGAACTGCTCTTTGAGCTGCTGTATCAGAATATGTTGTGGTTTCATTCTCAACAATGGAACCAGGGAGATGCTCCCTGTTTTTCTAAAAAAAAATATTATATATATATTATTTTTATTGTCATCATATATTTAACAGATACTTACATATGTAAGAAAACAATATCCCACATCTTGCTAAATTATAAAAATAATTTCTTAACAAATAAAATCCTGGATTGTTTTGGCACGAAAATCCTAGTGATTGTGTACAAAAGCTTGGTAAGATTTAAGGACGAATGTAATAATATCACTTATTATTTAAATATATTTATAACAAAATGCTCAGCCCCTTTTTATTTTTTGATAACATTGCTGGCCCAACCCAACATTATAATTAGAATCAGCCCAGCAAAATCATGTATTTCGAGAAAGTGCAAATGGGCTGTAATTTTTTAGGAAATAAAATAAACGAGCCGCATGGATGCTACATTATTTGTTCACCCGGCTCAGCTAATGGCTGTAATTCAAAAAAAGAAGATCAAATTGACTGCAAATTCTACCGCGCAAAAAAAAGACTGTAAATTCTGGAAAAAAAATGGGTTGAATACGTGCCACATTTTTGGAGGCTGAAATGTGGGCCAATAGGTCGAAGCCAATGCAAGTCGTTGTCAATTTAGTCAACAAATGATTCTGACATGTTAGTCGTTGGATTATCCAACGACCGGCATCCATCTTCAATCTCTCGTCTTCTTCCTCCAGCGCCGCCGGGACCACCTACCGCCTCCTGCTGCTAGCAGCTCTGCTTAACACGCTTCGCTATGAAGCGCTACTCCACCGTTGGCCAGGCCATCCCTCCACCCCTCCACACCTCATGTTCTTCTCCACCAACTGCCGAACCACACCGCACTAGAACCAGTTAACCCTCGTACACCTCTCTGTCTGCGACTCTACTCCCGCGTCTTCCCATCTCCGGCTCGTTGCTGTCCGGGCCTCGCCGTCGTCCACCACTTTGGATGCGCTCTGCGCGGCGTGGTCAATGTGGTCAACGAACGACACCATCGGAAGTAGACTGTGCGTGGAGAGGCTGACAGCTGGGTCCACGGCCGCACACAAGGAAATGCCTCCTTATTATGCGCAAAATAATGATTCCTCCACCTGACATCTGGGACCCACCGGAAGGGCCTCTGTATTTCGCGAAATAAAGTGCCCCCCGCTGACATGTCGGACCCACCAGCTATCTTCGCACGCAAGGAAGTGCCTCCTTATTACGCACAGAAAAATGAATATTCCCCTGCCAGCTGGAACCCAGCATAGTGGGAGGCTGACTTGTGGGCCTACCAAGTTGACGGGGACGGAGGGCTTTGTCAACTTAGTCAATATGAACGATTCTAGCTCCTGTTACCATACGATGTTCATCCAACGGCCGTAGTGCTTCTTCAACCTCTGGTCTTCTTGCTCCAGCCGCCCAAACCAGCGCCGGTCGTGCCGCGTGCTCCTGCCTCCCGTGGCTAGCTGTGATGCCGTGGAGGCCTCACCTCCCCCTACTACTCCCACCGCTGGCCAGGCCATCCCTCTACTCACCCACACCCCCTGTTATTCTGCGGCGACAGCAGCCTCACACCGCAGCCGAACCAGTGAACCCTCGTACTCCTCTTCGCGTGGGCATCCACTGCTGCATCTTCCCCGGCTCTGAGTTGTCCCCTTCCTAGTCCTCGCCGTCGTCCACTGCCCTGGTGCTCTCGGCGTGGCATGGTCAACGACCGACTTTCATCGGAAGAGTACTGTACATGGAGAGGCTGACAGCTGGGTCCACGACAGCCGCAAGGAAGTGCCTCCTTATTACGCGGAAAATAATTATTCATCCACCTCACAGCGGGGACCCACCGGAAGGGCCACCAGTATTTTGCGAAAAAAATCGTTTCCCCCTGACTGCTGGGACCCACCAGACGGGCCACCGTATTTCGCGAAAAAAATGTTCCGCCCGCTGTCAGGTCGGACCCACCGGAAGTGCCTCCTTATTACGCACAAAAAAATGAATACTCCCCCGGCTAGCTGGGACCCACCTTGCTGGGAGGCTGACTTGTGGGCCTACTAAGTTGACGGGGACGAAGGGCTTTGTCAACTTAGTCAATATGAACGATTCTAGCTCCAGTGACCGTATGATGTCCATCCAACGGCCATAATGCTTCTTCAACCTCTGGTCTTCTTGCTCCAGCCGCCCAAAGCAGCGCCGGTCGTGCCGCATGCTCCTGCCTCCCGTGGCCGGCTGTGCTGCCGCAGAGCCTCACCGCCCCCTACTATTCCCACCGCTGGCCAGGCCCTGCAGCGACGGCAACCTCACACCGCAGCCGAACAAGTGAACCCTCGTAGTCCTCTCCGCGCGGGCTTCCACTGTCGCGTCGTCCCCTTCCTAGGCCTCGCCGTCGTCCACCGCCGTGGTGCTCTCCGCGCGGCGTGGTCAACGTGGTCAAGGAACGACTTTCATCGGAAGAGTACTGTACGTGGAGAGGCTGACAGCTGGGTCCACGGCCACAGCCCAGTTTTTTTGTGATTTGCCAAGTAAGTCGCTTTGTCAGGCCTGTTGGGCTGCAAATTTTTCAAGACGAGGAGAGCCTTCATTCGGCTGGCCGAGAAAATGGCCCATCTCTAATGAGAAATTGGTTGTACATTTTTAAAACACATCAAACCGGCAATTAGTTTCAAATATCTTTTTTTTCATTTCAAGATTTTAAATTACATTAATTTTTATGCGTGGAGAATTTGTTGGATTTTATATTGATATACATTTATTTTTTAAATCAGTTTGAATGTGAGTCGAAATTTTGGGATTAAAAACAGTTCGGACCGCACCGAAATATGCAAAATTTCGTATAATTTTTTAACCGTTGCCACAATATGGGCTGTAATGCTAACAAAAAGAATATGGGCTCCAAAAAAACCTTAAGAATTAGCAAATGGGCTGGAAATTATTAGAAATAATGGCAGATGGGTTGTATGTTGTTTTCCACAGATTTGAGGCTTTCCTAAAAAAAGGTTGACGCACAAGCACTGACTGTTGGATGTCCATCCAATGGCCGTCGTGCTTTCTTCAATCTCTGCTCTTCCTGCTCCAGCTGCTCAAACAAGCGCCGGCGGGACTGCCTGCTCCCTCCTCCTCGCGGCCGGGTGTGCTGCCATGCAGGCCTCACCGCCCGGCCGTACTCCCATCGCTGGCCTAGCCATCCCTCTACCCACCCACACCTGCTGTTATTCTCCGGCGACGGCAGACGAACCAGTAAACCCTCGTACAGCCGTACTCCCCTCCACGTGGGAAACAATTGTTGAGTCTTCCCTGCCTCCATGTCGTCCCCTTCCTAGGCCTCTCCTTCGTCCACCGTCCTGGTGCTCTCGGCGCGGCGTGGTCAACGTGGTCAAGGAACGACTTCATCGGACGTGGACTGTACGTGGAGAGGCTGACAGCTGGGTCCACGGCCGCAGCAAGGAAGTGCCTCCTTATTACGCAGAAAATAATGATTCCTCCACCTGATAGCTAGGACCCACCGGACGGGCCACTGTATTTTGCGAAAAAACATTTCTCCCTGACTGCTGGGACCCACCAGCTACATCTTTGCATGCAAGGAAGTGTGTCCGGGCAAAAAAACGATTCGCCCCTGACTGCTGGGACCGACCAGCTACATCTTCGCAGGCAAGGAAGTGCCTGACAGTCGGGACCCACCTGGTCGAAGCGTACGTAGCGTTGTCATTCTGGTCGCGAATGTGTACGTACATACTGGTCGATGTAGAGGCGCGCACGTGTCGTAGTAGAGGCGCGCACATGTCGTAGTAGAGGCGCGCACGTAGCATTTACACGTACGTACAGCGGCCAGGGTGCAAGAAAGAAAATACGGCCACATATGTGTACATACGGGCGGGGTCTCGAATGCCTACCTGCGCATACGTACGGCCAGGGCTCGTGTACATGGCTGGGTCGGAACGGAGAAACAGCGTCGTCGTCGTGTTCATGGGGAGGCCACGGAATGCATCGTGTTCATGGGGAGGCAACGGAATGCATCGTGTTCATGGGGAGGCAACGGAATGCATCGTGTTCATGGGGAGGCAACGGAATGCGTCGTGTTCATCGGGAGGGCTTGGACGGAACAGGCGATGGAAACGAGGCCTGGTGTACCGCAGAACGGAGGAAATGGCCTTGTGTTCGACCGGCCACGTTCGACACGGGATCCTGTTCATCGAGAGGGGTCTGGCGTACCGCAAAACGGAGGAAACGGACCTCCTACGGTCGAAACGGGGGTCTTGTTGATCAGGAGGGGTGTGGCGTACCGCAAAACGGATGAAACGGACTTGTGTTGGAGCGCTACGGTCGAAACGGGGGTCCTGTTCATCGGGAGGGGTGTGGCATACTGCAAAACGGGACTCCACAGGAAAGTGTTCATCTCCACCATCGACCTCCTCTAGCCTCCACGGGCTCCTGTTCATCCAGCCTCCACGGGCTCCTGTTCATCCAGCGTCCACCGCGCGCTACTCCACCGGCTACTGTTCAACCACCCCTCCACCATCTACTGTTCATCCAGCCCTCCACACCACGGGGTCCTGTTCAACCACCCCTCCATGGGCACCCCTCCACCGTCTACCGTTCATCCAGCCCTCCACACCACGGGGTCCTGTTCAACCACCCCTCCACCGTCTACTGTTCATCCAGCCCTCCACACCATGGGGTCCTGTTCATCCACCCCTCCACGGGCACCCCTCCACCATCTACTGTTTATCCAGCCCTCCACCACACCACGGGGTCCTGTTCATCCAAAGGCAACGTCACCGCTCACTGTTCATCCACCCCCCCCCCCCCACAACGCTCACTGTTCATCCCATCGATCGGCTTCAGTTAGCAGCAGTAGCGAAGGAATCGCTCGATCGGGTTCAGTTAACAGCCATCGATCGATCGCTCGGGTTTAGTAACGCGTAGCCTGCAGTGCAATCGCTCGGGTTCAGTTAGAGCCCAACGCCTCGCTCGGGTTCAGTTACAGCCAATGCCTCGCACCCATGCACGTACGTGTACGAGAGAAACGCGCATCGCTCAGCCCCCGACCTCCCACCATAACCGGGAACTCCCCAAAATTTTCCTCCCCCTCACTTCTACCATGGGTTTTTCCATCATGGACGGCCCAAAGAATGTCATGCAGCTGCGTCTCCGGCCCGCCCAGGACGAAAAGCCCATTTTCTGTCATGATTTTTTGTCATAGAAGTAGGAGCCCACCACATCTATGATGATACCGGGTTTTGTCACAATTATCGTCATAGAAGTGTCATATGTAAGACAGAAAAAAATTCGTTCGGCCCAAAATGTCACGGATGTGTCTTTTTTTTGTAGTGAACCCTTCATGTCCTATTATTCTTGGTAGACCTTTCCTTAAAACGATTGGTGCAATTATTGATATGAAGGAAGGGAATATTAAATTCCAATTTCCATTAAATAAAGGCATGGAACACTTTCCTAAAAAGAAAATTAAATTACCATATGGATATATTATGAGAGCCACTTATGGATTGCCTACCAAAGATGGCAATACCTAGATCTATCCTTTCTTTTATGCCTAGCTAGGGGCGTTAAACGATAGCGCTTGTTGGGAGGCAACCCAATTTTATTTTTTCCTTGCTTTTTGCTCCTGTTTAGTAATAAATAAATAATTTATATAGCCTCTATTTTGGTTATGTTTTTTGTGTTTAATTACTGTTTGTGCCAAGTAGAACCGTTGAGAAGACTTGGGGAAAGTCTTTTTGATCTTGCTGTAAAAAAACAGAAACTTTAGCGCTCACGAGAATTGCTGCCATTTTTTGTTGGAGAGTGATATTTAGTTAATCTTTTTTTAAGATGATTAATATATAAATTCCTCACGTCCAGCAATATATTTTAGAATTTTTGGGGTTCCAGAAGTTGCGTTAGCTAGAGATTACTATAGATTGTTCCGTTGACAGATTCTGTTTTTCTTGTGTTGTTTGCTTATTTTGATGAATCTATGGCTAGTAAAATAGTTTATAAACCATAGAGAAGTTGGAATACAGTAGGTTTAACACAAATATAAATAAATAATGAGTTCATTACAGTACCTTGAAGTGGTGTTTTGTTTTCTTTCGCTAACGGAGCTCACGAGATTTTCTATTTTGAGTTTTGTGTTGTGAAGTTTTCAAGTTTTGGGTAAAGTCTTGATGGATTATGGAACAAAGAGTGGCAAGAGCCTAAGCTTTGGTTTGCCCATGGCACCCCAAGGTAAAATTCAAGGACACCAAAAAGCCTAAGCTTTGGGATGCCCTGGAAGGCATCCCCTCTTTCGTCTTCGTCTATCGGTAACTTTACTTGGAGCTATATTTTTATTCACCACATGATATGTGCTTGGAGCGTCTTGTATGATTTGAGTCTTTGCTTTTTAGTTTACCACAATCATCCTTGCTGAACACACATTTTGAGAGAGACTCACATGATTCGAAATTTATTAGAATACTCTATGTGCTTCACTTATATCTTTTGAGCTATATAGTTTTTGCTCTAGTTCTTCACTTATATCTTTTAGAGCATGGTGGTGGGTTTATTTTATAGAAACTATTGTTCTCTCATGCTTCACTTATATTATTTTGAGAGTCCTTTAGAACAACATGGAAATTTGCTTTTAGGAATAATATAAAAACTTTCATAGAAGTGCATTGAATACTATGAGAAGTTTGATACTTGATAATTGTTCTAAGATATGGAGATGGTGATATTAGAGTCATGCTACTTGAGTAGTTGTGAATTTGAGAAATAACTGTGTTGAAGTTTGTGATTCCCATAGCATGCATGTATGGTGAACCGTTATGTGATGAAGTCGGAGCATGATTTATATATTTATTGTCTTCCTTATGAGTGGTGGTCGGGGACGAGCGATGGTCTTTTCCTACCAATCTATCCCCCTAGGAGCATGCGCGAAATACTTTGTTTCGATAACTAATAGATTTTTGCAATAAGTATGTGAGTTCTTTATGACTAATGTTGAGTCCATGAATTATACGCACTCTCACCCTTCCACCATTGATAGCCTCACTAGTATCGTGCAACTTTCGCCAGTACCTTAAACCCACCATATACCTTCCTCAAAACAGCCACCATACCTACCTATTATGGCATTTCCATAGCCATTCCGAGATATATTGCCATGCAACTTTCCACTGTTCCGTTATTATGACACGCTTCATCATTATGAAATTGCTTGCATGATCATCTAGTTGACATTGTATTTATGGCTAATCCACCGTTCATAATTCTTCATACATGTCACTCATGCATCATTGCACATCCTGGTACACCGCCGGAGGCATTCACATAGAGTCATATTTTGTTCTAAGTATTGAGTTTTAATTCTTGAGTTGTAAGTATATAAAGTGTGATGATCATCATTATTAGAGCATTGTCCTAGTGAGGAAAGGATGATGGAGACTATGATTCCCCCACAAGTCGGGATGAGACTCCGCACGAAAAAAAAGAGGCCAAAAAAAGAAGGCCCAAATAAAAAATGAGAGAAAAAGAGAGAAGGGACAATGCTACTATCCTTTTTCCACACTTGTGCTTCAAAGTAGCACCATGATCTTCATGATAGAGAGTCTCCTATGATATCACTTTCATATACTAGTGGGAATTTTTCATTATAGAACTTGGCTTGTATATTCCAATGATGGGCTTCCTCAAAATGCCCTAGGTCTTCATGAGCAAGCGAGTTGGATGCACACCCACTTAGATTCTTTTGTTGAGCTTTCATATACTTATAGCTCTAGTGCATCCGTTGCATGGCAGTCCCTACTCACTCACATTGATATCTATTGATGGGCATCTCCATAGCCCGTTGATACGCCTAGTTGATGTGAGACTATCTTCTCCTTTTTGTCTTCTCCACAACCACCATTCTATTCGACATATAGTGCTATATCCATGGCTCACGCTCATATATTGCGTGAAGATTGAAAAAGTTTTTGAACATCAAAAGTATGAAACAATTGCTTGGCTTGTCATCGGGGTTGTGCATGATTTAAATATTTTGTGTGGTGAAGATAGAGCATAGCCAGACTATATGATTTTGTAGGGGTAACTTTCTTTGGCCATGTTATTTTGAGAAGACATGATTGCTTAGTTAGTATGCTTGAAATATTATTATTTCTATGTCAATATTAAAATTTTATCTTGAATCTTTCGGATCTGAACATTCATGCCACAATAAAGAAAAATTACATTGATAAATATGTTAGAAAGCATTCCACATCAAAAATTCTTCTTTTATCATTTACCTACTCGAGGACGAGCAGGAATTAAGCTTGGGGATGCTTGATACGTATCCAACGTATATATAATTTTTGACTGCTCCATGCTATTATATTATCTATTTTGGATGTTAATGGGCTTTATTTTACACTTTTATATCATTTTTGGGACTAACCTACTAACCGGAGGCCCAGCCCAAATTGTTGTTTTTTGCCTATTTTAGGGTTTCGCAGAAAAGGAATATCAAACGGAGTCCAAACGGAATGAAACCTTCGGGAACATGATTTTCTCAACAAACGTGATCCAGGAGACTTGGAGTGGGCTTCATGAAACGATCGAGGAGGGGACGAGGCAAGGGGCACGCCTACCCTCCTAGGCGCACCCTCCACCCTTGTGGGCCCCTCGTTGCTCCACCGACGTACTTCTTCCTCCTATATATATCCACGTACCCCCCAAACATCCTGGAGCACCACGAAAACCTAATTCCACCGCCGCAAACTTCTGTACCCGAGAGATCCCATCTTGGGGCCTTTTCCGGAGCTCTGCCGGAGGGGGCATTGATCACAAATGGCCTCTACATCAACTCCATGGCCTCTCCGATTATGTGTGAGTAGTTTACTTCAGACCTTAGGGTCCATAGTTATTAGCTAGATGGCTTCTTCTCTCTCGTTGGGTCTCAATACAAAGTTCTCCTCAATTCTCTTGGAGATCTATTCGATGTAATCTTCTTTTGCGGTGTGTTTGTCGAGATCCGATGAATTATGGGTTTATGATCAAGTTTATCTATGAACAATATTTGAATCTCCTCTGAATTCTTTTATGTATGATTGGTTTATCTTTGCAAGTCTCTTTGAATTATTAGTTTGGTTTGGCCTACTAGATTGATCTTTCTTGTAATGGGAGAAGTGCTTATCTTTGGGTTCAGTCTTGCGGTGTCCTTTCCCAGTGACAGCAGGGGCAGCAAGGCACGTATTGTATTGTTGCCATCGAGGATAAAAATATGGGGTTTATATCATATTGCATGAGTTTATCCCTCTACATCATGTCATCTTACTTAAAGCATTACTCTGTTCTTATGAACTTAATACTCTAGATGCATGCTCTATAGCGGTCGATGTGTGGAGTTATAGTAGTAGATGCAGAATCGTTTCGGTCTACTTGTCGCGGACGTGATGCCTATATACCTGATCATACCTAGATATTCTCATAACTATGCCCAATTCTATCAATTGCTCGACAGTAATTCGTTTACCCACCATAATACTTATGCTCTTGAGAGAAGGCACTAGTGAAACCTATGGCCCCCCGGTCTATCTTCCATCATATTAATCTTCCAACACTTAGCTATTTCTATTGCCATTTATTTTACTTTGCGTCTTTATTTCTCTTTATCATAAAAATACCAAAAATATTATCTTATCATATCTATTAGATCTCACTCTCGTAAGTGACCGTGAAGGGATTGACAACCCATTTATCGTGTTGGTTGTGAGGTTCTTATTTTTTTGTAGGTGTGTGGGACTTGGACGTGATCTCCTACTGGATTGATACCTTGGTTCTCAAAAACTGAGGGAAATACTTACGCTGCTTTACTGCATCACCCTTTCCTCTTCAAGGGAAAACCAACGCAGTGCTCAAGAGGTAGCACTCCCCATATCCAACTTGATATATCTGCCTAGATCTTTCCTCACCACATGATACTTGCCAAAAAGGAAAAATAAAAAGGAATAGAGAGAAAAACTTTGACTCTTTGCATAAAAGTAAATACTGAAAAGTAAAAGATAGGTCGTTCGCAGAGGGACGCAGAGGTTGCCATGCGCTTATTTATTTGTATGCTCAACCCCTTAGTGCAAAAGAACGTCACGCTATATTGCCCCTTATGATAGCAACCTTTATTATGTAGTCTGTTGCTTTTATTCTTTGCCATCACAAGTTCGTACAACGCTCAATTTTCTCTTACACTAAATGATCTAACACTTTTAGAAGCAATTTTTATTGCCTTATTGCACCGATGACAACTTACTTGAAGGATCTTTCTCAATCCTTAGGTAGGTATGGTGGACTCTTGAAGATAAGATTTGGGTTTAAGGGTTTTTAGATGCACAAGTAGTATCTCTACTTGGTGCGGAATTTTTGGCTAGCAAAGATGGGGGGAAGCACCACATGTTGAAGGATCTATGACAATATAACTTCTATGTGAATATGAACAAACATAAACCATTACATTGTCTTCCTTGTCCAACGTCAACAATTTTGGCATATAATATTTTGATGGGGGATCACAATCGCAAAAGATTTTCAAGATAGTGTATTTGCATGTGAAAGTTCTCTTCCTTCTACTAATCATTCATGAATTGCTTGTATGACCAATATTGTGATTGTCAAGCTTCAAAAGATTTCACTTTCTAAACCCAATGTGAAGCTACCACTAGGCATGATATGAACATATAATTTCAAGTTCATGATATTCAATTGATTCAACAATTTACTCATAGGATATAAGTGAAGCACAAGAGTAAATCACAAGCTACTCCAAAAAGATATAACTGAGGATCAAGCGAGTAGTTAAGTGAAGGGATAGCTATTTGAGGACTCTCTCTTATTTAGAAGTTTCATATCTAAGTATTTTATTAAAACAGCAAGCAAAACAAAACAAAATGACATTCCAAGAATAGCACACATCATGTGAAGAAGCAAAAACTTAGGCTCAACCGATACTAACCGATAATTGTTGAAGAAAAAAGGTGGGATGCCTACCGGGGCATACCCAAGCTTAGATGCTTGAGACTTCTTGAAATGTTATCTTATGGTGCCTTGGGCATCCCCAAGATTGAGCTTTTTGTGTCTCCTTAATTCCTCTCATATCATGGTTTTCCTAAATCTAAAAAACTTCATCCACACAAAACTCAACAAGAACTCATGAGATAAGTTAGTATAAATCAGTGCAAAACCTTATTATTCTATATTGTAGAAAATCACAAAAATTATTATTCAACATTGCATACTAAATGCCTCTGCGTACTTAATACTCCTATCCTCAAATAGAATCATTAAAGAAGCAAACATATGCAAACAATGCAAACATAACAACAATCTGCCAAAACAGTAGGGTATGTAAAGAATGCAGTATTCGTCATACCTACCTAACTCCAAAAAAATTCTGAAAAAATGACCACACTTTAGAAAATTTATCAGATCTTATTTTGCAAAAAGTTTCAACATTTTATCACATTCTGACCTTTCTAGGGAAGTTCTGCAACATCGATAAACTTTCAGTTTTGAAACACCAACTCATATACTTGCAAGATAAGCATGGCAAAGGCTATACTTGACATTTTTATTGAAAATAAAGATGCAAAACATTATTCTAAATAACAGCAAGCAAATCCTAACAAAATAAATTGACGTTCCAAGCAAAACACATATCATGTGATGAATGAAAACATAGCTCCAAGTGAGGTTACCGATAATGTTGAAAACGAAAGAGGGGATGCCTCCCCTTCCGGGGCATCCCCAAGCTTAGTTGCTTAGATATCCCTTTAATATTTCCACTATTTATATTGAGAAATATAAGCCATAGAAACTAGAAAGCAAGCAAACTATGCATTGTAAATAGAATCTGTCAAAAACAGAACAGTCTGTAGTAATCTATACTACAACCATACTTATGCTACTCCAAAAATTCTGAAAAAATAGGGAAACCTGGGTAATTTGTCTATTAATCCTTTGCAAAAAGAATCAGCACTTTATCATGCTTTTGTTTGAAATGATAATTGTTTTCCTGAGTGCAAAAGTTTCTATTTTTCAGCAAGATCAAATCAACTATCACCCTAAGCCATCCCAAAGGTTTTACTTGGCACTTTATTGAAACAGAAGCAATAAAACATGATTAGTATAGTAGCCTAATCATGTGAACACACAAAAACAATAGGTGAAAGTGTTGGGTTGTAACGCCCCGAGACCGATGTGCCAGGTGTCCTCTAGTTATTTGTTGTTGTTGCCTTGTCATTGCTTGCGTGTCATGCATTGCATATCATGTCATCATGTGCATTTCTTTTGCATACATGTTCGTCTCATGCATCCGAGCATTTTTCCCGTTGTCCGTTTTGCAATTCGGCACTCGTATGTCACCCGGTGTCCCTTTCTACCTCTTTTCATGTGTGGGGGTTAAACATTTCTGGATTGGATCGAGACTTGCCAAGCGGCCTTGGTTTACTACCGGTAGACCACCTGTCAAGTTTTGTGACATTTGGACTTCGTTTGATGCTCCAACGGTTAACCGAGGGACCGAAAAGGCCTCGTGTGTGTTGCAGCCCAACACCCTTCCAATTTGGCCCAAAACCCACCAAAACCCTCTCCATCATTTAGAGCGTTCGATCACGATCGCGTGGCCGAAAACCGCACCTCATTTGGACTCTCCTAGCTCCCTCTACCTATAAATATGTGTCCCTCCCGGATTTTGCGCGCAGATGAAACCCTAAAGATTTCCCCGCACGCCGCAGGACATGTCCGCGCCCGCCGGACGCATCCAGCCGCCACCTCACTCCGGCGAATCACGTCGCGACACGTCATCACCACCGCCTCCCACCTCCAATCATGCCTCGCCACCTCATCCGGCCGGCTCCTCTCTCTCTCCTCCGCCGCCGCGGCCCGCCCGGCCCGTATCTCGCCGGCCGCACCGCCCGGGTGCCCGAGACGTCGCCCGCCCATCAGCCGCCGACTCCGCCGCCGGAGCATCGCCGGACTCCACCGTCTTCGCCGGAGTTGCTCGCCGCCGGCCAGCGCATCCCGCCGCCTTGCTCGCACGCCGCCTTCGCGCCTCGCCCCGGCCATTCGCCGGAGCGCCGCAAGCCGCGCATCGCCCCGCCCGCACCACGGGGCCCCTTCTCGCCGGAGTGCTTCACGCTTGCTGGAGCGCCGCGGCCTGCCCTCGTCGAAGCTCCGCCTCTCGCCGCTGCTCATCCACGGGGCCCGAGCGCCACCGTCTTGGACAGATCCGGACCCGAGGAGCCAAGCCCCGCCGGACCCGCCGCTCCTTTGCCTTCCTTGCCTCGCCGGAGTTCCTCCAACCGCCTCGCCGGAGAAG
Organism: Triticum monococcum; assembly: GCA_034509565.1. Taxonomy (NCBI): domain Eukaryota; kingdom Viridiplantae; phylum Streptophyta; class Magnoliopsida; order Poales; family Poaceae; genus Triticum; species Triticum monococcum. The sequence continues at coordinate 119,306,726 of CM067846.1, read as the reverse complement.
AAGGTGGACCGGATCCACCGGGAGTCCAACCAAACGGCCTCCCCGCATCCCGATCTATTCTGTCCCGGATCCCTCCGTCCCGCGTTGACTTTCGCGGAGGTATAATTTCACTAAGTCCCCGAAATTCCTAGATTCATATGCCCATGTTCATCGTGCCGTAACTTTGCATCCATAGCTCCGATTCATGTGTGTAGCATTTCAAAATGTTCGCCTCAGAAAGTACATCATTTCATCTCATTGCATCATTTTCATTTGAGTTCATCTTGATGCCCGAAATGTCGTTGGAAGAATGCTATTTGAGTTAATTGTCAGATCTGCTGCTCCAATTAGATATTTGTCATTTTTGCCATGATTATTGTGTGCATGATATGCTCCTGAGCTCTACATGAGTTTTGTTATATGCTTTGCCATCTTTCCAGAGGTGCTATCCATGTATTTTTGTGATATGTTTGGTGACTAGCACAAGCTTGCAAAGTGATGCATTCGTTAATGCTGATTTCAGGGACTTAGCATGTCCACTAAGTCCTTGGACGTTTATCTCAATATGCCATATGTTCATGTTGTTTCCTAGTGATCCGTGCCTCTTTTGGGGATGATCAGTAAGGATGTTTTGTTAATCTTGTAGTGCTCTATTCATCCATGTCTTTGTTTGCATTTATGGAGCACCCTAGCTTGAGTCAATCGAGCTCTACTTTTGCTATTTCGTGAATCTGGGCAGATTGTCTACTTGTTAGCGATTTTCCCGAGGATGTTGTAGTTGATCCGTGCATGCTATGTTATTGTTCTTGCCATGTCTAGATTGTATAATGTGTATTCTTGATGGGTGTATGCTTAGAATGTCATGACATGCTCTGTAGTGAGTGCATCGAGCTCGTAAACATGCCTACTTGATATCTGATTTGCATGCTCCATTTTTGTTCTAAGTCTGTGATCTGTTTAAGTTTTTTCCATGTTCACATGCTTGCAATTGTATTTTCTGATCCCTTTTGGCTCAAGGTCACTAAGGGACTTTTGTTAAGCTCTTTGAGTAGCTCCATGCCATGCTTTACTTTGCCATGTTAAGTTCCTATAGCATGTAGTTTTTCATGCTCCAAAGTGTGCTACCTGACCTAAAATTCCAGACAAGTGTTAATTTCACTAAGTCTGAAACCTGTTTACCAATTGCACTTTTGCCATGCTTGTTTGAACCTGTTAATGGATGTATTGGCCGTAGCTCAGTGTTCATCTTTTGTCAAGCATTATGAGTGGATCCCTACCATGTATTTTGTTGCCATGTTTGAGTGATGTAGCATATTTAACTTGTTGCATTTAGATGGCTACTTGCTGTATATCGCACACCGGTGCCATATTTGAATTGCTTGCCATTTCCAAACCGTGCATCCGATTCCGGCGATCTTTATATCGATTTCAACCGAAATCACCTCACCTTTCCAGTGGCACTCTTGGATTTCCAAGTTGAGGCCAGGTTCATGCATTCCTTGTCCAATCATGCATATGCATCACATACCGCATCCCGTATATCATACCATGCTCATGTGTGGTTTTTTTACGATGTTGTGTGCTTCTTTCCGGTGTTTGCTTCTTCGGGTTGGTTCCGGTAACGTCGTGTGTGAGGACTCATTCGACTACGTCTGTTTGTCTTCTTCATGGACTCGTTCTTCTTCCTTGCGGGATTTCAGGCAAGATGATCATACCCTCGAAATCACTTCTATCTTTGCTTGCTAGTTGCTCGCTCTTTTGCTATGCCTTTGCTGCGATACCTACCACTTGTTTATCATGCCTCCCATATTGATGAACCAAGCCTCTAACCCACCTTGTCCTAGCAAACCGTTGTTTGGCTATGTTACCGTTTTGCTCAGCCCCTCTTATAGCGTTGTTAGTTGCAGGTGAAGATTGGAGTTTGTTCCTTGTTGGAACATGGAGATGTTGTTCCTTGTTGGAACATGTTTTACTTGTTGGGATATCACACTATATCTTTTTTAATTAATGCACCTATATACTTGGTAAAGGGTGGAAGGCTCGGGCTTATGCCTGGTGTTTTGTTCCACTCTTGCTGCCCTAGTTTCCGTCATATCGGTGTTATGTTCTCGGATTTTGCGTTCCTTACGCGGGTGGGTTATAATGGGAACCCCTTGACAGTTCGCTTTGAATAAAACTCCTCCAGCAAGGCCCAACCTTGATTTTACCATTCGCCACCTAGCCTCTTTTTCCCTTGGGTTAGGCCAGCCCAAGGGTCATCTTTATTTTAAACCCCAGGGCCAGTGCTTGTCTAAGTGTTGGTCCAACCCAGAGCACCGTGCGGGGCCGTCCCTTGGCAACTTGGGTTACGTTGGCTCCCGTACGCTTAGCTTATCCGGTGTGCCCTGAGAACGAGATATGTGCAGCTCCTATCGGGATGTCGGCGCATCGGGTGGTCTTGCTAGACTTGTTTTACCATTGTTGAGGATGTCTTGTAGAACCGGGATACCGAGTCTGATCGGAATGTCTCGGGAGGAGGTCTATTCCTTCATTGACCGTGAGAGCTTGTCATGGGCTAAGTTAGGACTCCCCTGCAGGGATTTGAACTTTCGAAAGCCGTGCCCGTGGTTATGGGCAGATGGGAATATGTTAACGTCCGGTTGTAGAAAACCTGAAGTTGACCTTAATTAAAATACATCAACCGCGTGTGTTACCGTGATGGTCTCTTTCCGGCGGAGTCCGGGAAGTGAACACGGTGTTGGAGTTATGCTTGACGTAGGTTGTTATAGGATCACTTCTTGATCATACTTTTATCGACCGTGCTTTGCCTTCTCTTCTCGCTCTCATTTGCGTATGTTAGCCACCATATATGCTAGTCACTTGCTGCAGCTCCACCTCATACCTTTACCTTACCCATAAGCTTAAATAGTCTTGATCGCGAGGGTGTGAGATTGCTGAGTCCCCGTGACTCATAGATACTTCCAAAACCAGCTTGCAGGTGCCGTTGAACCATGCAGATGACGCAACCAAGCTCAAGGAGGAGCTCGATGAAGATCTTGTCCTTTGTGTTGTTTCATTCTAGTTGATCAGTAGTGGAGCCCAATTGGGGTCGATCTGGGACCGTGTCGCATTTGGGGTTCTTCTTTTATTTTGGTTCCGTAGTCGGACCTTGATTGTATTTGGATGTTATAATGCTTTATTCATGTATTGTGTGAAGTGGCGATTGTAAGCCTACTATGTATCTTTTCCCTTATGTATTACATGGGTTGTGTGAAGATTACCTCACTTGCGACATTGCTTTCAATGCGGTTATGCCTCTAAGTCATGCTTCGACACGTGGGAGATATAGCCGCATCGAGGGTGTTACATGGGTTGTCTCCCAACAATCGCTTTTCTTTAATGCCTTTTAAGCTAGGCATGATGATTTCAATGATGCTCGCATAAAATATAAGAATTGAAACACAAAGAGAGCATCATGAAGAAACTGACTAGCACATTTAAGTCTAACCCACTTCCTATGCATAGGGATTTTGTGATCAAACATACTATGGGAACAAGAATGAACTAGCATAGGAAGGCAAAACAAGCACAACTTCAAGATTTTCAACACATAGAGAGGAAACTTGATATTATTGCAATTCCTCAAGCATATGTTCCTCCCTCATAATAATTTTCAGTGGCATCACAAATGAATTCAGCAATATAACTATCACATAAAGCATTCTTGTCATGATCCACAAGCATAGAAAATTTATTACTCTCCACATAAACAAATTTATTCTCATCAATAGTATTGGGAGCAAATTTAACAAAAATAACTATCATGTGAGACGTTTCATGGTTATCATTATTCAATATAGTATACATGTCATCACCATAATAATCATAAATAGCAACTTTGTTCTCATCATAATCAATCGAAACCTCCTCCAAAATAGTGGATTCATCACTAAATAAAGTCATGACCTCTCCAAATCCACTTTCATCATTATAATCATCATAAATAGGACGCATGCAATCATTATAATAAATTTTCACATCAAATCTTGGGGGACTAAAAATATCATCTTCATCGAACATAGCATCCCCAAGCTTATGGCTTTGCATATCATTAGTATCATGGATATTCAAAGAATTCATACTAACAACATTGCAATCATGCTCATCATTCGAAGATTTTTTGTCAAACATTTTAAAGAATTCTTCTTCTAACAATTTTCCTTTCCATCATTCTCACGAAAGACATTATAAAGACGAATAATATGATGCAACCTCAATTCCATTTTTTGTAGTTTTCTTTTTATAAACCAAACTAGTGATAAAACAAGAAACTAAAAGATTCAAATGCAAGATCTAAAGATATACCTTCAAGCACTCACCTCCCCGGCAACGGCGCCAGAAAAGACCTTCATTGTTGGGATGTGAGTGCCGCTTACCTAGCCTCCCCAGCAACGGCGCCAGAAAAGAGCTTGATGTCTACTACGCAACTTTATTCTTGTAACTCGTGTTGGACCTCCAAGCACGGAGTTTTGTAGGACAGTGGCAGTTTTCCCTCAAGTGGATGACCTAAGATTTATCAATCCGTGGGAGGCGTAGGATGAAGATAGTCTCTCTCAAACAACCCTGCAACCAAATAACAAAGAGTCTCTTGTGTCCGCAACACACCAAATACAATGGTAATTTGTATAGGTGCACTAGTTCGGCTAAGAGATGGTAATAAAAGTGTAGTAATGATAGTAGATATTGGTTTTTGTGATAAGAACAATAAAAAACAGCAAGGTAACAAGTAACAAAAGTGAGCACAAACGGTATTGCAATGCTTAAAAATGAGGCCTAGGGTTCGTACTTTCGCTAGTGCAATCTCTCAACAATGCTAATCTAATTGGATCATATAACCATCCCTCAAAGTGTGATGAAGAATCACTCCAAAGTTCCTATCTAGCGGAGAACATAAGAAGAAATTGTTTGTAGCTAATCTTTTCGATCGATCTATCCAAGAGCTCATACTAAAATAATACCAAGTTATTCTTTTCGGTCAATCTATCAAGAATTCGTACTAAAATAACACTAAGTTATTCTTTCCGATCGATCTATCAAGAGTTCGTACTAAAATAACACCAAAGAAAATTCGGATCATAATACTCGATCCAACACAAAGAACCTCAAAGAGTGCCCCAAGATTTCTACCGGAGAAACAAAAGACGAGAACGTGCATCAAACCCTATGCATAGATTACCCCAATGTCACCTCGGGAATCCGCGAGTTTAGTGCCAAAACATATACCAAGTGAATCAATATAATACCCCATTATTACCACGGGTATTCATATGCAAGACATATATCAAGTGCTCTCAAATCCATAAAAGTATACAATCCGATAAAACAAAATCTCAATGGGAAAACTCAATCCATCACAATAAGATAGAGAGGGAGAAATACCATATGATCCAACTATATTAACAAAGCCCGCGATACATCAAGATCGTGACATCTCAAGAACATGAGAGAGAGAGAGAGATTAAACACATAGCTACTGGTACAAACCGTCAGCCCTGAGGCTGGACTACTCCCTCCTCATCATATGGTTGCCGTCGGGATGATGAAGATGGCCACAGGTGATGATTTCGCCCTCCGGCAGGGTGCCAGAACGGGCTCCTGATTGGTTTTTCATGGCTACAGAGGCTTGTGGTGGCGGAACTTCCGATACAGGTTAACCCCGGAGGTTTTTGGAACATTTAGGAATTTATAGGGGAAACAGGGGGTGGGAGAGGCCACCGAGGTGGGCACAACCCACCTGGGCGCGCCTGGGCCCCCAGGGGCGCCCTGGTGGGTTGTGCCCCCTCGGGGCACCCCCTAGGTGTTGCTCTGCCCATCGGGAGTCTTCTGGTGCATAAAAAGTCCACAAATTTTTGTGGTGTTTGGACTCCTTTTGATATTGATTTCCTGCGATGTAAAAAGCAAGAAAAAATAGCAATTGGCGTTGGGCGCTGGATCAATGGGTTAGTCCCAAAAAATGATATAAAGTTGCTATAAAATGATTGTAAAACATCCAAGAATGATAATATAACGGCATGAATACTTCATAAATTATAGATACGTAGGAGACGTATCAATATAAAACATCCAAAACAGATAATATAATAGCATGGAACAATAAAAAATTATAGATACGTTGGAGACATCTCACTTCCTCCATTCACCGGCTTGATGTCGGCTTGTAAGTTGATCCTCTCATCTATGTCTATCATTAACTTGTTTGAGTAGTTTTACTAGTTCTTGAGGATATGGTTGAACCCTATATGATTCTTGATGTGATCCAATATCTTATTTTCATGATTCGAGTTAGTATTATCACGAGTGTTGAGAGGAGACCTCGCTCGCACTATTGTCATGATTGGCCGGAACTACTCTCGTTGTAAGGGATGGGGATATTGGGGTAATTTGTGGTGGCAGTAAAAGCCTCAATTCCTCGCCTTTGCAAATTGATAAGGGAGTAACAGAGAACCCTTAGAGAGGCCAAGTCCATGGGGTAAACCCTTAATTATCATGAGTTGTAACCGTATGGGGGAGACTATGATGGTGGCATGTGTGGCACAAAGTCTACGTTAGAGTAGAACATGTTCTATACCCGGCTCCACCCACTTATGGATTGACCAGTGAATAGAGGATACGATAGTTCATATATGTGGTAGTGATTCCAGAATCCTCGAGAACGCCTTACTACTAAAGCACCATCCTTACTAACTTACCATATATTATTTACTGTTTTTACTCTCTTGTAGTAGTATAGTTAATTACCCATTTATCTAGTTTCCCTAGCAACATATAGAATAGGCTATTTCCAAACTCCGGTTTGTGTACGTATGTAGCTCCTTAAGTGACAGTGTACCTACGGGGTTTGTGGTGCCTTCCTATATCAACTCCTTGTGGGTTCGACACTTTACTTATCACGAAAGTGCTACAACATCCCCGTGCACTTGCAGGACATCAACGACCCAACCTTCTCAGCAGAGCTTCCAGGCAAGCGAACCCCCTTGATCATTCCAGATATCCCCTATTATTTCTCTCTACATTCATGCATTAGGTGTTGTCATCATTGTTGTTTGGTAGATCCTACTCAGATGCATAGCCTGATTTTGACGCCTTATATAAATACTTTACCAGTTATCCTAGCATGCCTAGTATAGCTATGCTAGTGTTCCATTAGTTGCACATACATCCTAGTCTGGGTTGCTATGCTAGATTACCGGGCCATGATCCCCTCTAGACAATGATCATGGGTATGCTTTACATTACTACATTACACTCTTACATTTATGTTTGATATGGGGGCTAAAGGGCAGGTGGTACCACATAGTAAGAGATGGACCTAAGTCCCGATAGTTCCCGAGTGATGCAGTACAGGAACCCACCATATATCCACAGGATGATTGTGAGGCTGGTACCGTCCCCGCATGTTTATAGTTGGTGGAGCGACAAGGCAAGCCGACACCATCTAGGATGAGGTGGGCCTGGGCCCTGGTCGGTGTCCGTGGTGACTTAGCAATAATATGACTAATGAGATTTGGGTATTTTAATCGAGACTATCACTAGAATATATGCTCTAACCGCCGCACGGGATAATGGTTTATGGGGCCCTCGACATCGTCTATTCCTCCCAAAAGCTTTGTCTAACACAGTTCAGAAATGCAGCATGCACACGGGTGAGCAGATACTTCCTGCTACTGAGGCACAGTTTGGCTTGGTCCAGGACGTCCTCGCAATGTGCTGGAGCGGATTGGGCGGGACGACCGAACAGTCCTTTCACGCTTAGGATGTAGGCCAACTGGTCACCTTTCTAGAGAGCCGAGGTAGGACTTTGGTGTGTTGATTGTCCGAAGCCGGGCATTACCCATAGAAGTGCGTCCGACCAGAGGTAATCGAGCATATCGGCTTATGTGGTGCACCCATGTAGTGAAGATAAACTATTCGGGTAGCCGCCTCCATGGTAACGGGCAGCCCGGAGATGTATCCCGATATTATACCACTTAAACCGGACACTTGATAAAACACACCCATGCTACTTCTTGAGCTTGTGTTGGTTTTTCCCTTGAAGAGGAAAGGATGATGTAGCAAAGTAGAGATAATTATTTCCCTCAGTTGAGAACCAAGGTATCAAAGCAGTCAGAGGAACGCACAAGTCTCCAATGATGGCACCTACACAAACAAACAAATACCTGCACCCAATGCGATAAAGGGGTTGTCAATCCCTTCACGGTTACTTGTAAGGATGAGATCTGATAGTGATAGATATAAAAGATAAGTAAAAGTGCGAAATAAAATAAAGGTAAATAAATTGCAGCATGGTATTTTTGTGTTTTCTATTTTATAGATCTGAAAATAATATGATAAAAGATAGACCTGGGGGCAATAGTTTTCACTAGAGGCTTCTCTCTTGACAGAAAGCAAACGGTGGGTAAAGAAATTATTGTTGAGCAACTGATGGAAAAGCGAATAGTTATGATGACATCTAAGGCAATGATCATGTATATAGGCATCACGTCCGTAACAAGTAGACCAACTCCTGCCTGCATCTACTACAATTACTGAAGGAAATATGCCCTAGAGGCAATAATAAAGTTATTATTTATTTCCTTATATCATGATAAATGTTTATTATTCATGCTAGAATTGTATTAACCAAAAACTTAGTACATGTGTGAGTACATAGACAAACAAATTGTCACTAGTATGCCTCTACTTAAATAGCTCGTTGAATCAAAGATGGTTAAGTTTCCTAACCATAGACATGAGTTGTCATTTGATTAACGGGATCACATCATTAGAGAATGATGTGATTGACTTGACCCATCCGTTAGCCTAGCACGATGATCGTTTAGTTTGTTGCTATTGCTTTCTTCATGACTTATACATGTTCCTATGACTATGAGATTATGCAACTCTCGAGTACCGGAGGAACACTTTGTGTGCTACCAAACGTCACAACGTAACTAGGTGATTATAAAGGTGCTCTACAGGTGTCTCCGATGGTACTTGTTGAGTTGGCATATATCGAGAATAGGATTTGTCACTCCGATTGTCGGAGAGGTATCTCTGGGCCCTCTCGGTAATGAGTTAGTTGCGGGATGATGCATTACAGAATGAGTAAAGAGACTTGCCGGTAACGAGATTGAACTAGGTATGAGGATACCGACGATCGAATCTCAGGCAAGTAACATACCGATGACAAAGGGAACAACGTATGTTGTTATGCGGTTTGACCGATAAAGATCTTCGTAGAATATGTAGGAACCAATATGAGCATCCATGTTCCGCTATTGGTTATTGGTCGGAGATGAGTCTCGGTCATGTCTACATAGTTCTTGAACCCGTAGGGTCCGCACACTTAACGTTCGGTGACGATCAGTATTATGAGTTTATATGTTTTGATGTACCGAAGGTAGTTCAGAGTCCCGGATGAGATTCGGGACATGACGAGGAGTCTCGAAATGGTCGAGATGTAAAGATCGATATATTGGACGACTATATTCGGACATCGAAAAGGTTCCGAGTGATTCGAGTATTTTTCGGAGTACCGGAGAGTTACGGGAATTCACCGGGAGGATCAATGGGCCTTCGTGGGCTTTAGTGGAAATAGAGGGCAGCAAGGAAGTGTGAGGCGTGCCCCCTAGGCCCAAACCGAATTGCTTTAGGGCTTTGGGGGTCGGCCCCCTCTTTCCTTCTCCTCTCCTCCTCTTTCCTTCCCCTCCTACTTGGACTAGAAAAGGGGGAACCTACTCCTAGTAGGAGTAGGATTCCCCCCTTGGGGCGCACCCTATGAGGCCCCCGGCCCACTCCCCTTGCTCCTTTATATACGTGGCCAGGGGGCACCCAATAGACACACAAGTTGATTAGTTGATCTTTTAGCCATGTGTGGTGCCCAACTCCACCATAATCCACCTCGGTCATATTGTAGCGGTGCTTAAGCGAAGCCCTGCGTTAGTAGCATCATCATCACTGTCATCACATCGTCGTGCCGACGGAACTATCCCTCGAAGCTCTGCCAGATCGGAGTTCATGGGACGTCACCGAGCTGAACGTGTGCTGAACTCGGAGGTGCCGTACATTCGGTACTTGGATCGGTAGGATTGTGAAGACGTATGACTACATCAACTGCGTTCTCATAACACTTCTGCTTATGGTCTACGAGGGTACGTGGACGACACTCTCCCCTCTTTTTGCAGGGCATGTTGTGATGTGATATGGTCAAGACATGATGCTAAATTTTATTGTATGAGATGATCATGTTTTGTAACACAGTTATCGGCAACTGGCAGGAGCCATATGGTCGTCGCTTTATTGTATGAAATGCAATCACCATGTAATTGCGTTACTTTATCACTAAGCGGTAGCGATAGTTGTGGAGGCAATAGTTGGTGTGACGACAACGATGCTTCAATGGAGATCAAGGTGTCAAGCCGGTGATGATGGTGATGATGACGGTGCTTTGGAGATGGAGATCACAGGCATAAGATGATGATGGCCATATCATATCACTTATATTGATTTCATGTGATGTTTATCTTTTATGCATCTTATTTTGCTTAGTTCGGCGGTAGCATTATAAGATGGTCTCTCACTAAATTTAAAGGTATAACTGTTCTCCCTAAGTATGCACCGTTGCGACAGTTCGTCGTGCCAAGACACCACATGATGATCGGGTGTGATAAGATCTACATTCACATACAATGGGTGCAAGCCAGGTTTGCACACGCGGAATACTCGGGTTAAACTTGAAGAGCCTAGCATATGCAGATATGGCCTCAGAATACTGGAGACCGAAAGGTCGAGCGTGAATCATAGAGTAGAAATGATCAACATAGTGATGTTCACCATTGAAAACTACTACATCTTACGTGATGATTGGACATGATTTAGTTGATTTGGATCATGTGATCATTTAGATGACTAGAGGGATGTCTATCTAAGTGGGAGTTCTTTAGTAATATGATTAATTGAACTTTAATTTATCATGAACTTAGTCCTGATAGTATTTGCATAACTATGTTGTAGATCACTAGCTCGCGATGTAGCTCCCCATTTATTTTGATATGTTCCTAGAGAAAAACTAAGTTGAAAGATGTTAGTAGGAATGGTGCGGATTGGATCTGTGATTTTAGGATTATCCTCATTGTTGCACAGAAGAATTATGTCCTTGATGCACCGCTAGGTGACAGACCGATTGCAGGAGCAGATGCAGATGTTATGAACGTTTAGCGAGCTCGATGTGATGACTACTTGATAGTTTAGTGCACCATGCTTTACGGCTTAGAATCGGGGCTTCAAAGATGTCTTGAATGCCACGGAGCGTATGAGATGTTCCAAGAGTTGAAATTAGAATTTCAGACTCATGCCCATGTCGAAAGGTATGAGACCTTTGACAAGCACTTTGCCTACAAGATGGAGGAGAATAGCTCAGCTAGTGAGCATGTGCTCAGAATGTCTGAGTACTACAATCACTTGAATCAAGTGGGAGTTAATATTCCATATAAGATAGTGATTGATAGAGTTCTCTAGTCACTATCACCAAGTTACTGGAACTTCGTGATGAACTATAATATGCAAGGGATAACAGAAACGATTCCCAAGTTCTTCGTGATGCTGAAATCGACGAAGGTAGAAATCAAGAAAAACATCAAGTGTTGATGGTTGACAAGACCACTAGTTTCAAGAAAAGGTCAAAGGGAAGAAGGGGAACTTCAAGAAGAACGGCAAGCAAGTTGCTGCTCAAGTGAAGAAGCCCAAGTCTAGACCTAAGCCTGAGACTAAGTGCTTCTACTACAAGTGGACTAGTCACTGGAAGCAGAACTGCCCCAAGTATTTGGCGGATAAGAAGGATGGCAAAGTGAACAAAGGTATATTTGATATACATGTTATTGATGTGTACTTTACTAGTGTTTATAGCAACCCCTCCGTATTTGATACTAGTTCAGTTGCTGAGATTAGTAACTCGAAATGGGAGTTGCAGAATGAGCAGAGACTAGTTAAGGGTGAAGTGACGATGTGTGTTGGAAGTGGTTCCAAGATTGATATGATCATCATCGCACACTACCTATACTATCGGGATTAGTGTTGAACCTAAATAAATGTTATTTGGTGTTTGCGTTAAGCATGAATATGATTTGATCATGTTTATTGCAATAGAGAATAATTGTTGTTCTGTTTACATGAATAAAACCTTCAATGCTCATACACCCAAAGTGAATGGTTTATTGAATCTCGATCGTAGTGATACACATATTCATAATATTGAAGCCAAAAGATGCAAAGTTAATAATGATAGTGCAACTTATTTGTGGCACTGCTGTTTAGGTCATATTGGTGTAAAGCGCATGAAGAAACTCCATGTTGATGGACTTTTGGAATCACTTGATTATGAAACACTTGATGCTTGCGAACCATGCCTCATAGGCAAGATGACTAATACTCCGTTATCCGGAACAATGGAGCGAGCAACTGACTTATTAGAAACAATACATACTGATGTATGCGGTCCGATGAGTGTTGAGGCTCGTGGTGGGTATCATTATTTTCTGACCTTCACATATGATTTGAGAAGATATGGGTATATCTACTTGATGAAACATATGTCTGAAACATTTGAAAAGTTCAAAGAATTCCAGAGTGAAGTGGGAAATCATCGCAACAAAAAAATAAAGGTTCTATGATCTGATCGCAGAGACGAATATTTGAGTTACGAGTTTGGTCTTGAACTAAAACAATGTGCAATAGTTTCACAAACTCACGCCACCTGGAACACCACAGCGTAATGGTGTTCGAACATCGTAACCGTACTTTATTAGATATGGTGCAATCTATGATGTCTCTTACCAATTTACCACTATCATTTTGGGGTTATGCATTAGAGACAACTGCATTCATGTTAAATAGGGCACCATCTAAATCCGTTGAGACGACGCCATATGAGCTGTGGTTTGGCAAGAAACCAAAGTTGTCGTTTCTTAAAGTTTGGGGTTGCGATGCTTATGTGAAAAGGTTTCATCCTGATAAGCTCAAAACCCAAATCGGAGAAATGTGTCTTCATAGGATACCCAAAGGAGACAGTTGGGCACACCTTCTATCACAGACCCGAAGGCAAGACATTCGTTGCTAAGAATGGATCCTTTCTAGAGAAGGAGTTTCTCTTGAAAGAAGTGAGTGGGAGGAAAGTAGAACTTGATGAGGTAATTGTACCTGCTCCCTTATTGGAAAGTAGTTCATCACGGGAATCTGTTCCTGTGACTCCTACACCAATTAGTGAGGAAGCTAATGATGATGATCATGTAACTTCAGATCAAGTTACTACCGAACCTCATAGGTCAACCAGAGTGAGATTCGCACCAGAGTGGTACAGTAATCCTGTTCTGGATGTCATGTTCTTGACCATGACGAACCTACGAACTATGAGGAAGCGATGATGAGCCCAGATTCCGTGAAATGGCTTGAGGCCATGAAATCTAAGATGGGATCCATGTATGAGAACAAAGTATGGACTTTGATTGACTAGCCCGATGATCAGTGAGTCATTAAGAATAAATGGATCTTCAAGAGGAAGACAGATGCTGATAGTAGTGTTACTATCTGCAAAGCTCGGATTGTCGCAAAATGTTTTCGACAAGTTCAAGTTGTTGACTACAATGAGATTTTCTCACTCGAATTGATGCTTAAAAGTCTGTTCGCATCATGTTAGCAGTTGCCACATTTTATGAAATCTGGCAAATGGATGTCAAAATTGTATTCCTTAATGGATTTCTTAAAGAAGATTTATATATGATGCAACTAGAAGGTTTTGTCGATTCTAAATATGCTAACAAAGTGAGCAAGCTCCAGCGATCCATCTATGGACTGGTGCAAGCATCTCGGAGTTGGAATATATGCTTTGATAAAGTGATCAAAGCATATGGTTTTATACAGACTTGCGGTGAAGCCTGTATTTATAAGAAAGTGAGTGGGAGCACTATGACATTTCTGATAAGTATATGTGAATGACATATTGTTGATTGGAAATAATGTAGAATTTTCTAGAAAGCATAAAGAAGTGTTTGAAAAGAGTTTTTCAAAGAAAGACCTCGATGAAGCTTCTTACACATTGAGCATCAAGATCTATAGAGATAGATCAAGATGCTTGATAAGTTTTTTCAATGAGTACATACCTTGACAAGATTTTGAAGTAGTTCAAAATGGAACATTCAAAGAAGGAGTTCTTGCCTATGTTGCAAGGTGTGAAGTTGATTAAAGACTCAAAACCCGACCACAACAGAAAATAGAAAGAGAATGAAAAGTCATTCCCTATGCCTCAATCATAGGTTCTATAAAGTATGCTATGCTATTTACAAGTCCTATTGTATACCTTAGCATCTTTCTGGCAAGGGAGTACAATAGTGATCTAGGACTACATCACTAGACAGCGGTCAAAATTATCCTTAGAGGACTAAGGAAATATTTCTCGGTTATGGAAGTGATAAAAGAGTTCGTCATAAAGAGTTACGTCGATGCAAGCTTTTTACATCAATCTAGATGAATCTAAGCCTCCATCTAGATACATATTGAAAGTGGGAGCAATTAGCTAGAGTAGCTTCGTGCAGAGCATTGTAGACATAGAAATTTGCGAAATACATACGGATCTGAATGTTGCAGACCCGTAGGCTAAACTTCTCTCACAAGCAAAACATGATCACTCTTTGGGTGTTAATCACATAGCGATGTGAACTAGATTATTGACTCTAGTAAACCCTTTGGGTATTAGTCACATGGAGATGTGAACTAATCACATAAAGATGTGAACTAATCACATAAAGATGTGAACTAGATTATTGAATCTAGTGCAAGTGGGAGACTGAAGGAAATATGCCCTAGAGGCAATAATAAAGTTATTATTTATTTCCTTATATCATGATAAATGTTTATTATTCATGCTAGAATTGTATTAACCGGAAACTTAGTACATGTGTGAGTACATAGACAAACAAAGTGTCACTAGTATGCCTCTACTTAACTAGCTCGTTGAATCAAAGATGGTTAAGTTTCCTAGCCATAGACATGAGCTGTCATTTGATTAATGGGATCACATCATTAGAGAATGATGTGATTGACTTGACCCATCCATTAGCTTAGCACGATGATTGTTTAGTTTGTTGCTATTGCTTTCTTCATGACTTATACATGTTCCTATGACTATGAGATTATGCAACTCCCGAGTACCGAAGGAACACTTTGTGTGCTACCAAACGTCACAACATAACTGGGTGATTATAAAGGTGCTCTACAGGTGTCTCCGATGGTACTTGTTGAGTTGGCATAGATCGAGATTAGGATTTGTCACTCCGATTATCGGAGGGGTATCTCTGGGCCCTCTCGGTAATGCACATCACTATAAGCCTTGCAAGCATTGTGACTAATGAGTTAGTTGCAAAATGATGCATTACAGAACGAGTAAAGAGACTTGCCGGTAACGAGATTGAACTAGGTATGAGGATACCAACGATCGAATCTCGAGCAAGTAACACACCGATGACAAAGGGAACAGCGTATGTTGTTATGCGGTTTGACCGATAAAGATCTTCGTAGAATATGTAGG
The DNA here is from genome assembly GCA_034509565.1 of Triticum monococcum. Classification (NCBI taxonomy): domain Eukaryota; kingdom Viridiplantae; phylum Streptophyta; class Magnoliopsida; order Poales; family Poaceae; genus Triticum; species Triticum monococcum. The sequence continues at coordinate 119,291,152 of CM067846.1, read as the reverse complement.
AACCAATATGAGCATCCAGGTTCCACTATTGGTTATTGACCGGAGATGAGTCCCGGTCATGTCTACATAGTTCTCGAACCCATAGGGTCACACGCTTAAGATTCGGTGACGATCGGTATTATGAGTTTATATGTTTTGATGTATCAAAGGTAGTTCAGAGTCCCGAATGAGATCGGGGACATGACGAGGAGTCTCTAAATGATCGAGACATAAAGATCGATATATTGGACGACTATATTTGGACAACGGAAAGGTTCCAAGTGATTTGAGTATTTTTCGGAGTACCAGAGAGTTACGGGAATTCACCGGGAGGGTCAATGGGCCTTAGTGGGCTTTAGTGGAAATATAAGGCAGCAAGGAAGTGTGAGGCGTGCCCCCCTAGGCCCAAACCGAATTTGTTTAGGGCTTTGGGGGTCGGCCCCCTCTTTCCTTCTCCTCTCCTCCTCTTTCCTTCCCCTCCTAGTTGGACTAGAAAAGGGGGAACCTACTCCTAGGAGGAGTAGGATTCCCCCCTTGGGGCGCACCCTATGAAGCTGCCGGCCCCTCCCCTTACTCCTTTATATACGTGGCTAGGGGCACCACATAGACACACAAGTTGATCAGTTGATCTTTTAGCCGTGTGCAGTGCCCCCCTCCACCATAATCCACCTCGGTCATATCATAGTGGTGCTTAGACAAAGCCCTGCGTCAGTAGCATCATCATCACCGTCATCATGCCGTCGTGCCGACGGAACTCTCCCTCGAAGCTCTGCTAGATCGGAGTTCATGGGACGTCACCGAGCTGAACGTGTGCTGAACTCGGAGGTGCCGTACGTTCGGTACTTGGATCGATCGGATCGTGAAGACATGCGACTACATCAACCGCGTTCTCATATTGCTTCCGCTTATGGTCTACGAGGGTACGTGGACAACACTCTCCCCTCTCGTTGCTATGCATCACCATGATCTTGCGGGTGCGTAGGATTTTTTTTTGAAATTATTGCGTTCTCCAACAATTACTCCACACATCGACCGCTATCCAACATGCATCTAGTGTATTAAGTTAACAAGAACGGAGTAATGCCTTAAGCAAGATGACATGATGTAGAGGGATAGATCCAATCAATATGAAAAAAAACCATTTTTATACTTAATGGAAATAATACAAATACGTGTTATGTTCCCTTCTGTCACTGGGAATAAAAGCACTGCAAGATTGAACCCATTACAAAGCACCTCTCCCATTGCAAGAAAAATCAATCTAGTTGGCCAAACCAAATCAATAGATCGGAGAGAAATACAGAGCTATATAAATCACGCATAAAAGAGTTCAGAGAAGACTCAAATAATATTCACATATAATTTGATCATAAACCCACAATTCATCGGATCTCACCAAACGCACTGCAAAAGAAGATTACATCGAAAAGATCTCAAATAACATCGAGAAGAACATTGTATTGAAGATCAAATAGAGAGAAGAAGCCATCTAGCTACTAGCTATGGACCCGGTCTGTGGTAAACTATTCACACATCATTGGAAGGGTAGCAAGGTTGATATAGAAGCTTTCTGTGATCGAATCCCCCTCTGGCAGAGTACCAGAAAACATCCCCAAATGGGATCTCACGAAGACAGAAACTTGCGGCAGCGGAAAAGTATTTTTGGTCTGCCCTATGGTATTTTGGGAATATTTGGGTATTTATAAAAGAAAAAGATAGGGTTGGGAGTGCCACGAGGGGCCCACAAGCTTGGAGGGCACCCACCAGTTTGTGCACTACAAGCTTGTGGCCATCCCATGGACCTTCTGGCTTCCTCCTGAAGCTTCTAGGGTGTCTTGTGGTCCAAGAAAAATCATCAAAAAGTTTCGTTCCATTTGATATTGATTTTCGGTAAAGACAAAAACAAGGAAAAAACAACAACTCGCACAAGGCACTAGGTTAATAGGTTAGTCCCAAAAAATGATACAAAATAGCATAATAATGCATATAAAACATCCAAGGTTGATAATATAATAGCATGGAACAATAAAAAATTATAGATACGTTGGAGACGTATCAACCCACTATATATGTTTATACAACTTGAACCGGTTACTAAATAAGATTCCCCAACTAAATAAATATGGAATGCCCACGGATCACTTTCTAGCAAAGAGTCAAGGAAGGATTTCAGGGTATGGTATTATTGTATTATCTACTTATACTCGTATACGCTCGAATCCTTCCTTTGCTACAAGAAGCTTTGTTCCTCTTCTCCTACCACAAGATGGTGGTGAATTGTGATACATAGAGCTTTATTCCCCCTATTTTGGAATTTCTATAGTTTAGTGCACAGATATATCCTCATTCCTTTGATACCGATGCATATGTAGTATAGATCTGATATAAGTCCTGCGATTACTTTGGATGAGTACTCATCGTTGCTTTGCACTTCTTTTCCTTCAACCCGATTGCTACTATCATATAGTAGCCTCTCGAATGCAAGTGTCCTTGATGATGATTATCTTGATAACACACAAGTATAGGGGATCACAATAGTTTTCGAGGGTAGAGTATTCAAGCCAAATTTATTGATTCGACACAAGGGGAGCCAAAGAATATTCACGAGTATTAGCAGTTGAGTTGTCAATTCAACCACACCTGAAAGACTTAATTAATATTTGTAGTAAAGTATTTAGTAGCAAAGTAGTATGGAAGTAACGGTAATAGTGGCAAAAGTAACGTAGTGGTTTTGTAGTGATTGTAACAACGTCAACGAAGTAACTTAGCAAAGATCATTATGTGAAAAGCTCGTAGGCATCGGATCAGCGATGGATAATTGTGTTGGATAATATTCATCATGTAGCAGTCATAACCTAGGGCGACATAGAACTAGCTCCATTTCACTAATGTAATGTAGGCATGTACTCTGTATATAGTCATACGTGCTTATGGGAAAGAACTTGCATGACATATTTTGTCCAACCCTCCCGTGGCAGTGGGGTCCATAAGGAAACTAAGGGATATTAAGGCCTCCTTTTAATCGAGAACAAGAACAAAGCATTAGCACTTAGTGAATACATGGACTCCTCAAACTACGGTAATCACCGGAAAGAATCTCAATTATTGTCACCCTGGGGTATACGGATCATAACTCGTAATGGGTGTCTACAACTTGCAAGATAGTATCAAGAACACGCGTATATTCATGGAAACATAATAGGTTCATATTTGAAATCATGGCACTAGGGCACTAGTGACAAGTATTAAGCATAGCAAAGTCATAGCAACATCAATCTCAGAACATAGTGGATACTAGGGATCAAACCCTAACAAAACTGACTCGATTACATGATAAATCTTGTCCAACTCATCACTGTCCAGCAAGCCTATGATGGAATTACTCACTCCCGGCGGTGAGCATCATGAAATAGGTGATGGAGGAAGGTTGATGATGACGATGGCGACGGATTCCATACTCCGGAGCCCCAAACGGACTCCAGATCAGCCCTCCCGATGAAGAATAGGAGGTGGTGGCGGCTCCGTATCGTAAAACGCGATGAATCCTTCTCTCTAATTTTTTTCTCAGCGAATAGGTATATATGGAGTTGGAGTTAGGGTTGTAGACGGTCCAAGGGGGCACAAGCCTGCAGGGCGCACCTTGGGGGGTAGGCGCACCCCTAGGGCTTGTGGCTCCTGGGTGGCCCCCCTCTGGTATATTTTTCTGCCAGCATTTCCGTAAATTTTCAGGTCAATCCGAGAACTTTGATTTCTGCACAAAAAATAACACCATGACAATTCTGTTGAAAACAGCATCAGTCCGGATTAGTTCCATTCAAACCATACAAATTAGAGTCAAAAACAAGGGCAAAGGAGTTTGGGAAAGTAGATACAATGGAGACGTATCAGATTACTACATGGAGATCGACGTCGATGAGTAGTTCAGAGGTCCCAGGTAAGAGGCATGCGCCTTTTCGATTCAGAGTCATTGTTTGTTTTTTGCCTTCTTAAGGAACCCTTGTAAATGTCTGTAGTCAAACCTAACTCTTAATGTAATATCGGGTCTTGCGACCCCTGTTTGTAATATAATGTTCTTTGAAAATTTAAGTCGTAGAGTTGTGTTGTAATATTAACGTGGAGTCACCATCGTGATCGTGCATGATGCGTGTATGATTAGTGCACGGTTAAGAATGGGGGCGTCGCGGATCAACAAGGAGTAATCAACACTAGAAACTATACTCGGCAAAAAATTTGAGATAAAAGTTCATAGATCACAAAGATGAGGTGAAGGGAGTTGATGAAGATGTTGGTGTCGATGAAGATGTTGATGGAGATGATGATCCCATTGATGATCGTTGTGTTAGTGACGACGATGGCTTCAAAAAATTCTCCCTCTTGCAGGGATGGATCTCCAGCAGAATCAGCCTGCCGGAGGGCAAAAGTGCTCCGCCTCGCAGCGCCGGCAAAAAATCCCAGATAAAATTTAAGAGGTTTTTAGGTCAGAATACAATTTATAGCCAAAGGGCATCGAGAGGTGGCAGCTAAGGCCTCAGCGCGGCCCCACCATACGCCGGAGAAGATGCGTGGCCAGGCGCGTGGAGCCCCTGTGACTCCCTCTGGCCCCACTTCTGGTCTTGGCTTTTTTCCTTCGAAAATAATTAAGTAAAAAATTTAGCCTTTTTTAGCTTTGAAAGGATACCTTTTTCTGTTGTTGTTTTGCCCCTGTTTTTAGTTGTCCGGTAATTTTCTGAGATTTTCTCTCTCTATGTATTATATGCAAATTGAAGGAAAAAAGACATTAGAATTGAGAAGTAATGCATAAGATATCATTGATGAAGAGTAAATTATAATAATAAATAGTGATGTAAAATGGACGTATCACCCTGCATCATCACACCCGCGATCAATGTCGCCCTTCGCCGATCGTGTTCCGCCACCTCCGACAACTCGTACCATTCCGCGAGGGGACATCCCTCCACTATGGCCTCCGCTATGATAGAAGCTCGCCCTTCCTTAAGAATAACATCACCTAGCTTCATCACTTCCGTCCATGATTCGATCTTGCAACCATAGCGCATGATACCATTTGTTAGAAAATACGAGAAGATCGTTGTAGAAAGAAGTCAGGAGAGATGATTTTTGTTAACGAGATTCACCATCATGACTAATCCCCGGGGCATGACTATGGTCACACCTCACCATGTACTAAATCAACATATTACATATTGACGACAAGCCCGCTAAGGGCATTTTCAATGCAGGGCGCCTATAGAGGCGCTTAGGCAAATAAAATAAATATTCTAAAAATAAAAACTCACGTAAGCATTCTCCGTTCCAACGCTAGCCGCTAGTATTGGCGCTAACAAAATCCAACAAACGTGGTTGTTGCGCCCAGATTTTATCTCGTACGGCTAGCAAACTACTTAAGCGCTCGACTCCTACTCTTGCGCCGATGCCAGAATACAAGCGCTGGACTCCAGAATTATCTGGCGCAACTGCCACTGTGGCCAGGTGTAACATCCCGAGATTCTTGCTACAGTAATCTTCCACTAATTATGCCAGGTCATCACCATTATGCCCTAAGAAAAAAACAATTAAGAATAATTCGACCTTAATTTCAAATTTAAAATAAAGTCAAAATATTAATTATTCAAACAGCAAAACAAAAGTGTTCGTGATATTGCAAAATTTCCCAAAGTTTTGTAAAAATGAAACCAATGTTTTATAAAGTGTTTAACTGCCCTAAAATAATTAAAACAATGCCAAAACAATATTTAAATGCTTATCTAAATTATGAAAAGTCCAAACTATTTTAAAAAATAAACTCCCAAACTTTTTGTGGCAGTGCAGATTATTGCCTAGTAATTATTGAGACAAGTTTCGCATGCAACGAAATTCATTTGGATCAAAATTAAAATACAAAACCGAGTGGAAACTTGTCGCAGAAAAGAAAAGGAAATAGACTAGATATTACTATGCACTTAAGGCTCGACAAGCCACAGTGTGGCCTGGCCCGTTTACCGTGGGCTTTCCTCAACCTCTCGGCAGAGAGGAGGCCATGGCTTGCGCACGCCGTCCACGCCACAGATGGGCACGTGCCAACCATCCCGCGGGTCACTAGGCAGATAAGGACCCCCTCAACCCCCTGACCAACCCTAGCACGCCTCTCTCCCCTCGCTCACATCCCTTCCTCTCTGTCTCGCGTGTCCGAGCGCCGCCATGGCCGCCTCACCGTAAATCGTGCGGCCAACGACTCCCTCTCGCCGTTCCGAGCTGACCAGGAAGATCACCGCTGATTACTTCATCGATCCCGAGCAACAAATCGAGTGGAGCCGCCGCGTACGTTCATCATCGAGCTCGTCCTCACCGCGTACATTGCCGTCCACCGTTGTCGATTGCGTCATCTCCGGTCCACCTCCGTGTTAAACATATGATTTGGGAACTGCTCGACACCCCTAACCTGGGGTGTGGCTATCTCATTATATAGAGGTACCCAAGGGGTACAATACAATGTTACAATACAGATATACAGAGGCTACGTATATACAGTCTAACACCCTCCCTCAATCTTAACTATGTCCTGAAGTACAAAGCAAGTTAAGATTGCGCCTACAGCCTACAAACTGTGGTTGTGGAAGAGGCTTCGTGAAGATGTCAGCAAGTTGATCCTTTGACGAGATGAACTTGATACAGAGTAGCTTCTGTGCAACACGTTCCCGAACAAAGTGATAATCCACCTCGATGTGTTTTGTCCTAGTATGAAACACCGGGTTAGAAGAAGTCGCACCGATGTTGTCACACCATAGGACCGGAGGACGACCTTGAGGAACACGCAACTCTCTCAACAGAGACTATACCCATATGATCTCAGCAGTTGCATCGGCAACCGCTTTGTACTCAGCCTCAGTACTACTGCGAGACACAGTTGCTTGCTTGCGAGCATTCCAGGCGATCAAGTTAGGACCCAGAAATACCGCATAGCCCCCCGTGGATCGCCTGTCATCCGGACTACCAGCCCAATCTGCATCCGAGAAAGCTGAGAGATCATACGACGGTGCAGACTGAAGGAGCAAACCATAGGAGGCACTAAGACTGACATAGTGCAAAATACGCTTCACAGCTGACCAGTGAGACGTCCTCGGTGCATGCAAAAACTGACAGACACGGTTGACTGCATAGGAGATATCAGGCCTGGTAATAGTAAGGTATTGCAGACCACCAATGATATTGCAATACTCAGTAGCATCATCAGACGAGAGAGGGTCACCGTCAAGAGCAGACAACCGATCAGTGGCAGACATCAGAGTGTGAACATGTTTGCATGTGAGCATTCCAGTACGACGCAACAAGTCCAAGGCGTACTTTTTCTAAGTTAGAGTCAAACCAGCAGAGGACCGTGAAACCTCAAGACCAAGGAAAAAATGAAGAGCACCTAAATCCTTGACAGCAAAATCATCACGAAGAGCAATCACAAGACGATCAGCAGCAGCAGCGTAGGAACTGATGAGAATGATATCATCAACATAAACCAAAAGATACATCATAACCTCAGGGCGCTGGAGGAGAAACAGTGACGTATCAGCAGCGGAGGGAGTAAACCCAAGAGCCCGAAGAACAGATCCAAGGCGAGCATGCCATGCACGAGGAGCCTGTTTGAGCCCATACAATGCCTTAACCAGACGACAGAGATGATGAGGTCGTGTCGGATCAACAAAACCAGGTGGCTGACGCATATAAACCTCCTCCTCCAGAATGCCATGCAGAAAAGCGTTCTGCACATCAAGCTGACGAAGGAACCATCCGCGAGTAACCGCAAGAGACAGTAGTAATCGAATGGTAGTAGGCTTGATGACGGGACTGAAAGTGTCTTCATAATCAAGACCATACCTCTGTTTGAAGCCCTTTGCAACTAACTGTGCCTTGTAGCGTTCAATGGAGCCATCAGCATGTCTCTTGACTTTGAAAACCCACTTGGAATCAATGACGTTGACACCAGACACTGGAGGAACAAGACGCCAAGTATCATTCTGTTGGAGGGCCTGAAACTCTTGTTCCATTGCAGCACGCCAATGAGGAATACTCAGTGCAGCCTGAAAGTGATGAGGCTCTGCAGTGGGATCGCCAGCAGTGTGAGCCATGCACGCAGCAAGCCACGCAACCGTGCCATCTGTCCGCTTCTTTGGACGAAAGACACCAGACTGGCTCCGTGTGCGAGGATGAAGAGTGACAGCAGGTTCAACTGGCAAAGTCGGTGCAGCCGTGGATGTTGACGAGGCCGGCACCGAGTCGGACGAGTCAGGCACGCCGGTAACTGAGGCAGGGCTGGTCGGCGACCCTAGCGCCGAGGCGGACCGGGCCAGAGCAGGTAACGGGGCCTCCGGGCTGGCGGCAGCAGTAGTCAGCCCGGGCGAGAGACCCGCCAGTGGCCCGGGCGAGCCACATGAGGCTGGCGCTGGCGAGGCCTGCGCGCCGGGCGAAGCGGGCGCTGGCGAGGCCACTGGTGCCGACGAGGCAAGCGAGCCAGGCGAGGCTGGCGCTGGCGAGCCCAGCACCCGTGTGGCCAGCGTGGAGCCAGGCTGATCCGGCGCCCGCGAAGCAGGCGAGACGATGACGGGTTGGCGGGTGCCGCCCGTCATGCATGGCACATGCACGTCCCGACCAGGAAGCTCATCGGTGACCTGTTCATCAAGCAGCTCGAGCCGGGCACCGCGTCCAATACCTGCAGCATGATTAGGGAGCAACGAAGGGGCATATGCAACATCCACAAATTGATCAGGCGTAGGTGTGGACACAGGCACCGGTGGTGTAGAAGTGGTAGGGTTAGTCGGAAGTGCACGAAAAGGGAAAACATTTTCATCAAACACTACATCACGAGAGATGTAGACGCGGTTGGTAGGAACATGCAAGCACTTGTACCCTTTGTGAAGAGAACTATACCCAAGAAAAACACACTTCTTAGACCGAAACTCTAGCTTGCGCTTGTTGTAAGGACGTAAGTGAGGCCAACATGCACAACCGAACACTTTGAAAAAAAAGTGTAGTCTGGAATCTCATTAAGCAGAAGTTCAAGAGGGGTTTGCATTTTCAGAAGTCTCGAGGGAAGCCTGTTTATGAGAAAACAAGTTGTGGAGAAGGCATCACTCCAGAACCGAAACGGGACGGAGGCATGAGCGAGCAAGGTTAGACCAGTTTCAACAAGATGGCGATGCTTACGCTCGGCGGTACCATTCTGCTGATGTGTATGAGGACATGAAACACGGTGCGAAATCCCAAGTTTGTTAAAAAAAACGAGTTGAGGTTGTGGTATTCACCCCCCCCCCCAGTCAGGTTGGACATGGATGATTTTCTGCTTAAGAAGACGCTCAACGTGTGCTTGAAACTAAATGAAGACATCGAACACATCAGACTTGCGTTTAATAAGATATAACCAAGTAAAACGGCTGTAAGCATCAATGAAACTGACATAATAATTGTGACCACTAACGGATGTCTGGGCATGACCCCATACATCAGCAAACACAAGCTCAAGAGGATGTTTCACAACACGGCTAGACTCTGAAAAAGCAAGTTGATGACTCTTGCCCAGCTGACAGGCATCACAAATAGTTTCAGCAGTTTTATTGGACACAACTGGAAGATCATGACAATGCAAAACATGTCGAACTATGGGAGCCGCCGGGTGACCAAGGCGCGCATGCCAGTGTGTAGGCGACACACGAACACCACTGAACACCTGAGGAGAGGACGGCATGGAAGGTGGGCATGGCGCATCAAGTGCATACAGGCCATGGCGAAGACGACCGCTAAGCAGAACGGCCCTCGTGTCCCGATCCTTGATAAAGAAATGAAAAGGGTGAAACTCAGCAAGGACATTATTATCACGAGTAAGTTGAGGAATAGGCAAGAGACTACGCGTAGCAGAAGGAACACGAAGGAACTTAGAGAGATGTAATGTGCGAAAATTGTGTGCAAGGAGAGAGGCCTGACCAACATGGGAGATGCGCATACCTGCTCCACTAGCGGTGTGCGCCTGATCATGACCACGGCATGGCTCCTGAGTGGAGAGCTTACCCATCTCACCGGTGAGGTGGTTGGTAGCTCCAGTGTCCATGTACCATGTAGGATCAACAGAGTAAGACGGAGTACGGCCATGATCATGACTCGTCATGGCAGCGGCGGCTTGCTTGTCGTTCCCTTTGCCGTTGTTGCCGAGGCCCAGAAAATCTTGTTTGTAGCGACGATGGCAGTGAGAGGCAATGTGGCGCTCAAGAGCACACAACTGGCAGGCCTGTTGGGCACCACAAGAAGAACAACACGCCACCGGACGGTTACCACCTGTGATGGTCGGAGCACTGCCCCGCGAGGCCGGTTGTGAGGGCAGCGCCGGTCTGCCTCCTGAAGATGATGACCGTTGGGACTTGCCACGAGTTGCGGCATTGGCGGAGGCGAAACTGGGGGAGGCTCGACGCGCCTTAATGCACTGCTCACGGCCAAGCAGACGTGCATAGAGCTCACGAGCTGGAAGCGGGTCATCACGGCCATGAACATTCTCGATGAGATTGTCATAATCATCATCAAGCCCATTAAGCACGAAGGTGTTGAACTCCTCATCCTGCAGCGACTGTCCAACCGAGGCTAACGTGTCGGCGAGACCCCGCATCTTGTTGAAGTAGTCGGTGATGCTGAGGTCACCAAGCTTCGTCTCACCCAGCTCGGTGCGTATAGAGTGAGCACACGCCTGAGACTGAGAGGCAAAACTGGTGTGAAGCGCCGCCCACGCCTCCCGGGAAGTAGCAGCGAAGATGACCAGCGACGAGACGCTCGGGGTGAGCGGGGACTGGATGGCGGAGAGGATGGCCTGATCCTGAGCCACCCAAGTGTGGTACGCCGGGTGATGAGGGGGCGGACACGGGGTGGATCCGTCAACGTAGCCCTCCAGATAGCGACTCCGCAGAAGAGGGAGCACCTGGGCACGCCAGGACAGGTAGTTGTCCGGCGCGAGCTTCACCGGCAGCAGATGCGAGAAGTAGAACGGCGCAGGCACCGTGGCCGAATCAACATGGGCATGCGGCGATGCATACAGGCCCATCGACGAGGCCGCCCCAGGATGTACGGGATACACCGGGTAGGGCGGGTAGGAGCCGGGGGACGCCGTCCTGGGAGCACCATAGTGTGTCGCGGGGGCGCCGTAGGGTGCCGCAGGGGCGCCGTAGGGTGCCGCAGGGGCACCGTGGTCGGCCGCGATCGAAGCCGCGGGCGGCGATGCAGCCGCAGGTCCGTGCGGGTGCGGGGAAGACGCTAGGTAGGGTTGCGGCGGCGCGGGCGCCGAGTAGGGTTGCGGCGGCGGCGCGCCGTAGTAGGAGTGAGGTGGTGGGGCGCCGTAGGGCTGCTGCAGGGGCGGCGCGCCATAGGGTTGGGGCAGCGCCGGCCAAGACGACGGCGGCGGCGGCCCACCATGGGTCGCGGGAAGGCCGCCCGCAGGAGGAGCAGCGCCAGAGGGAGGACCGATCGGGGTGGCGCCGCGGTCTCCCGATCCAATCGGGGAGCGAGGCGACGACGAGGTACCATGGGCCATCGCGAGAGGCTGCGAGGCAAGAAACGGCGAGGCCGTAGCGAGAGCCGGCACAGCGGCGGTGGCGGCTGGAGGAACCAAGATTGGTGCGACGGTGGCGGTGGCGGCGGCTGCGGAAGACATCGTAACCTAAACTGATACCATGTTAAACATATGATTTGGGAACTGCTCGACACCCCTAACCTGAGGTGTGACTATCTCATTATATAGAGGTACCCAAGGGATACAATACAATATTACAATACAGATATACAAAGGCTACGTATATACAGTCTAAGGGTGTGTTTTGATCTCCTCCAACTTCACAAAACTTCATATATCCAGCTTCTTTCCGTGACTTCTTGCTTCACGTGGCGATCCAGAATCGTTCTGCTTCGATCGCCAGCTTCTCATATTACTACAGCCCAACTTGGAGGGTTGGGGCCTGTTTGGCATAGATTGGGCCGGCTGATGGCAGCCCAAGTCGGACCCAGTGCACCGATACGAGGGGAAGGGAGGGTTAGCGATTCGTTGGGATCGCTACTGTAGCGCTATTTCGAGGAGGGGCAGCGAACCGTTTTCTTTGGCGGTGGCAACTCCTTGTAAATAGGGGTGAACTTCTGATTCTTTAATTGGTGGAGCTGGGCCGATGGAGCTCCAAGTTTTTGCACTGTGGTTTCGTTTGGCTTCCAGAAGTTAGCTTCTTAGTGTAAAAGCGTTCGGCTCAAAAACTTTTCTGAAGTTTGTGAAGTTAGAAGCTGGAGGAGATCAGAACACGCCCTAACACTCCGACCTCCCCGTCGCCTCCGTTGGAAACGTGGTGAGCACCTCGACCGATTCCCCTCAACCCAGGTTTCGTTCCGTGTCGATTCGGCCGTAGCTGAACACCCGCATCTCATTGCCCGTGGCCGCGCTCCCTCACCCCTGCTAACCAGCCCGCGTCCGGCCGGGCGTGGCTCACCCCCGCAGCCGCCCGCGCACCCTGCCTGTTGTTGCCTGCCTGCTGCTGCTTACGGCTCCGCTCGCTGCCGTGCTTGCGCTCATGCTGCTCCCGCCTGCTATATTGCGCTGCTGCCGCGCCGGCTGAGCTCGTCGCTGCACTGCCTTGCGCCACTGCGACCCGCTGCTGCTCTGGCTCCCGCGTCGCGCTCGCCGCCGCTACCCGTGCCCACGCCCAGCTGTCTCCCGCTTCGCCTCGCGCCTTCCCTCCAGAGCCCGCTCGCCGCTCCCGTGTGTGCCTCTGGCACTGGCCGCCAGTGCCTTGTGCCCATGCGAGGCCAGCCAAGAGGCCCGCTGTATCCCTGGATGATAGGGTCGGCCCTTGTTTAGATTAGGGCTTAATCTAATTAGCTGATACAGTTAACGCTGACTGCTAGGCCCCACTCAGATAAATAACATTTTAGTTAAACCTAGTCTTTCACTTATGGGCCCCCCTGATATCTAAACCTGTTTAAGACTTTAGATAAAATATCAGTCAATGACAAGTAGGCCCCATAGCAACTATTCACACTTTGACGAGGTCAACCTTTGACTGTTGACTTGCTGACTGTGTATGCTGACACAGCCACTAGACACGTCTGTCATTCTAATAGGCTAGTTGTCTGAGAGTATAAAAAGTAGTACACTGTCTAAATTCGAATTTAGGTATATTCCAGAAGTCCAAAAAAATCACTAGAACTTTGGAAAATTAATATAAAATAATCCGTAACTCGGATGAAAAATACTTTGTACATGAAAGTAGCTCTGAACGACGAGACGAATCCGAATACGCAGTTCGTTCGTCCGTTACGCATTCCTAGCATAGTGAACATGCAACAACCCACCTCTGTTTCATCTGCCTGAAAACGTCAAACACCAGGAATACTTTCCTAGATGTTTCTCCCCTTCGCCGGTAGCACCTAGTACTGCATTAGGTCACTCTAGCACCATGTATTGGCATGTTATGCTTTGTGATGCTTTGATTGCTCTGTTATTTATTGTGTTCCCCCTTCGTTACTTCTTTCCGGTAAACCCGAGACCGCGGTTGAACCAGTGATCGACTACTTCACCTTCGAGGGTCCGTTCCTGTCTGTAGAGCAACCAGGCAAGCCCCCCCTGATCACCAGATATCGCCTACTCTTCTCTATACTGCTTGCATTAGAGTAGTGTAGCATGTTACTGTTTTCCGTTAATCCTATTCTGATGCATAGCCTATCATTGTTGCTACAACTGTTGATACCTTACCTGCAATCCTAAATGCTTAGTATAGGATGCTAGATTACCATCAGTGGCCCTACATTCTTGTCAGTCTGTCATGCTATACTATCGGGCTGTGATCACGTCGGGGGTTGATCACGGATATATACTATACCTACTACACATGATATATGTTGTGACTAAAGTCGGGTCGGCTCGTTGAGTGCCCGCGGTTGATTCACGAATTGGGGCTGGAAGGACATACTTTCCCGATGGCCCTCTGTGTGGATCTTTGTGGCAAAGCGACAGGGCAGGTTGAGACCACCTAGGAGAGAGGTGGGCCTGGCCCTGGTCGGCGTTCGCGGTTACTTCAAAATAACACGCTTAGCGAGATCTGGGTATTTGATCTGAGTCTGGCTACTGGCTTATACGCACTAACCAACTACGCGGGAACAATTATGGGCACTCGACGTCGTGGTATCAGCCGAAGCCTTCGTGACGTCAGCGACTGAGCGGCGCGCACCGGGTTGGACTGGAATGCCTGCTCTTATATAAGGGAATCTAGGTCTGCTCACCGGCCACGTACGCAACGTGCAGGTGTGCAATGGGCGATGGGCCCAGACCCCTGCGCCATAGGATTTAGACCAGCGTGTTGACCTCTCTGTGGTGCCTAGGTAGGGCTGCGACGTGTTGATCTTCTGAGGTCGGGCATGACCCAGGAAAGTGTGTCTGGACAAAGGGGATCGAGTGTGTTGGGAAATGTGGTGCACCCCTGCAGGGAAGTTAATATATTCGAATAGTCGTGATCTTCGGTAACAGGACGACTTGGAGTTGTACTTTGACCTTATGACAACTAGAACCGGATATTTAATAAAATACACCCTTCCAAGTGCCAGATACAACCGGTGATCGCTCTCTCACAGGGCGACGAGGGGAGGATCATTGGTTAGGATTATGCTATGCGATGCTACTTAGTGAACTTACCATCTACTCTCTTCTTCTGCTGCAAGATGGAGGTTACCAGAAGCGTAGTCTTCGACAGGACTAGCTATCCCCCTCTTATTCCGGCATTCTGCAGTTTAGTCCACATATGATAACCCTTTTCCATTTGATACCAATGCATACATATGTAGTGTTGCTCCTTGCTTGCGAGTACTTTGGATGAGTACTCACGGTTGCTTTGTTCCCCCTTTTCCCCCTTTCTATACCCGATTGTTGCGGCCAGACGACGGAGTCTAGGAGCCAGACGCCACCGTTGACGATGACTCCTACTACTCTGGAGGGGCATACTACTACGTGCAGGCCACTGACGACGACCAGGAGTAGTTTAGGAGGATCCCAGGCAGGAGGCCTGCGCCTCTTTCGATCTGTATCCCAGTTTGTGCTAGCCTTCTTAAGGCATACTTGTTTAACTTATGTCTGTACTCAGATATTGTTGCTTCCGCTGACTCGTCTATGATCGAGCTCTTGTATTCGAGCCCTCGAGGCCCCTAGCTTGTAATATGATGCTTGTATGACTTATTTTATTTGTAGAGTTGTGTTGTGATATCTTCCCGTGAGTCCCTGATCTTGATCGTACATGTTTGCGTGTATGATTAGTGTACGATTGAATCGGGGGCGTCACAAGTTGGTATCAGAGCCAACTGCCTATAGGAACCCCCCTTCCACACTCCTTGGCTGAAGTCGAGTCTAGACATTGCAAAACTTTTACTAACATGCTTGTGTGCCTTACGGGCCCACGTCTCCATTTGGGTGGTATTAGGATCTTTTACTCCTCGATCTATACTCTGGGACTCTGATCTCTCTACTATTTGGGTTGAATGATTTTACTAAACTCTAACTCTAGGTTCTCATAACTACTTTCTACTGGAGAGCCCCTCACTCAAGATGATTGCTCGGTGCACCGAAGGTTTCTGAAGTTACTCTCCGACGTTCTCTCGAGACTTTGTGACCACCACTTTTGCTATTCCCGACCACTAATAAATCCTTATGGATAACTGCTTACACTTGTCGTTCATACCTTCGTTCCCAGCTGCCCCTATTATTACTTGATACCCTAAAAAAATTCTCTGATATTTCGAGAATCCTTTGTGCCCACCGCTTTGCAGCTCTTTGCCGCAGAAATACCCCTACGGATAATTCCTCGCACTTATCGAGTATCCATTCATCCACAGTTGTTCATGTGTTTCACAAAGGTCTTCAAAATACTAGTTTATCTTCCGAAAATCCTCAGTAGTTTATTGCTCTTGTTCTTCCTTACCTACTTGCATTATTGTTAAGTCCATATGTAGAGCAATATTCGTGGAAATCCTTTGTGGTTGTCATTCTGATCCTATTGATTCAATATGTGTGTGAATGCACGCGATCATCAGTTGCCCCTTTTAAATTATCTTTCCGGCTCAGACATCATTTTGAACATGAGCTGGTTCTTGACCAATCTAATTGTTGTCGATTGTGCCCCTAGGTCTATTCAACTTATCCATCCCTAATCAGAGCATTGCTTCTGATCCCTTGTCTTGGAAATCATAATTCCTTTGCATTTGAGCATTGAGTTAGTCAGTTGTTTCTATAATCTGATCTCCTTGCATTCTTTCTTCCTCTGGTTGAGTACCGATGCTTACATCAGATCCCTTGAGGACCATCGGATCCTTTGTTAGATTTTATCCGACAACGTCCTTCATATTCAATCACTTTGGAAGTTCTTCCTCTGATATATAATGCCATTGGTAAATCCTATTCTCTGATTGGCCAACCATGCTCTGCTTTTGAGTGGGTGATATTTACTCTTGAAGATTGTGGTATATGTTTTTATGATGCCCCGATGGGTTGAACCTATGCCTTACCTAATCCGTGTAAACCCGAAAGATTTCACAGGTCATACTTATCTGGTATTGCACCAGGTAAAAACTTTCAACATCTAATGTCATTTTCGAAATACGAGAGGTAAATGGAAGGTTATACATTAAAGAAGTGGGAGTCGACCTTGAACTTTGTGTTCATGCCCATGGACACGATGTAGATCCTACCATGGAAGCTTCTTGTGATAATAAATATTGCCTTGATGAAATATCATCTGGATCTGTGAATTGATCCTTTGCAATCATGGTTCCGACCGTATTTTCTCTTTGATTCCATTTCTCAGGCAAGTTAAAGTACTTGTCTTCTGCAGATCAATACCTCTCCGCAACCTCTATTATGATCTACCTTCGAGTATTACCCCGTGGTATCTTGATAATATCACAGAACCATATTACTTCTTATGAGTTTTTCAAGGATTAATTCACACTGATTCCAATTATCCCTCGGGTTCTGAGTTGATAGACACTCAAGGACACTGATAAGTGAATCAATTATGCACTTCGCTTCAATAACTCTAAGCAACCTTCGTTGCTTATGAGTTTATTAATCCTTCAAGACATTCCTAGCCTGATCGGCTATATCATTATCGTGCTAAATTTTAACTGTGCCACCCGGTCCCTATTCCCGGAGCACAACCTTCGACGATGAGCTAAGCTTACGTTGATCTTCCTCGTCATACCTTTGCGCCTTAAACAACAAGCTTGATTTCGAGTTTGTGTTGTACCCTTGGATACATTAACCTTTCGCTTCATCGTTCCTTTGACTTCATGTCATCGCTGATCGATTACATCTTCATGGAGCCTCTCGACAAAATTTGTTGTGATCGACAAATAACATTTTGATTTCTTCCAGGATATCAATCAAATTCATGATGAGAAATACCATCCTTACCCCTCGATGATTTGTGTTATCATCGGCATCTTATTGCCCTCCCTCCAACACAAACTTGTTCATGTTTCATGTAGTACTTTGAGTTCCTTGCTATCCAGCGTGTATTATGTTCTACCTTGAAGTATTACTGTCTTTTATGTCAATGATGTTGTGAGAATTGCTCCACCTCTTAAGAATTCTTGGAATAGTAATACTTCTCACCATCACCATTCTTTCTTGGTTCCCGTGTTGATTCTAACCAGGAAACCAACAAGTGAGCGGTGCTGCTTGGATTCTGTACTTCTAGCAACCCTATTTCTTTTAAATTAATAGTCGATAGTTCATTCTTAGACTATTGGTTATTTAATCTCCATTCTAACCTTGATCATGCTACCTAAGCCCATATTTCGGGCGCACCTTTTCAACCAATATTTAATTGGGTATGTTTTCCTCGAGTATACCTCATTATATCATTTGATCTGACAAATGTTATCTCCTTGTTCGTGTAATTGTGGAAATCCATCTTTTGGAGATCTTAGTGAATTGTCGTTGAGTTCATCAGCCACCTCCTCATCCTATCATTGGTTTAATGATGAACTCGTGATTCAGAACTTGCTTCCATAGTCCATTTCCCAAGAATCTTACATTGTCATCTCGTAAATTTGTGTTGCACCTTTTCTTCTCAGACATCCTGACTCTAAGGTATCCTGACACCAATCGGACCTAAATCTCGGTCTGATACGCTGGTTGGAACATATTCCCAAGAGTTATAACATTGGTCTTTAACCCAATAAGGTGATGTCATCCGAACACACCTGCCCGGAGTGCCTATTGTTATAGTTTCCTTTTTAGCAAGGTTAGCCATTTTTCCATGAGGAAATTGTAAGACTTATTCTATAAGTTGTTCCTGATGGATCCTTTGTGTATCCAAAGTCTGATATTTACCCAGTGACCATGTCAATGCTATCTCGAAGCATGTCTGTGGTACTCCGATTTTCAACAAGAACATTTGAAGCCCAATGTTAAATGTTTTCTGCTCAATTATCCAAACACCGTTGTATGGGTAATGTCATGAAATTTCTCTCCCCTTACCTAAAGAGTTTTCTACATTATATCCTGTCATGGATATCATACTCTGCTTGTCCTTGGGAATGATATACCCTTAAAATATGTGTTTAAACACATTTTCCTTTCCATTGCTTGGTTTAACGTTTCTTGTGATCTATATGATCTAAGCAGTAATATTCTCTTGCTTGTGTAAATACCTCGGTGTACAATTCTGTTAGCAAGACCCTGTTACCATTGTTGATGACGTTCCGGTAGTCGCCGATGGACGAGAACTTTGCCTATTGGTACGCCTCGTTCAACGAGCAGGAAAATGATTCTCTTTGTTCCTCGCCCTTGGTACCGATGTTGTTGCCGACATAACTGACAGGGTATCCTCTGGCATGCCTTGCTTATATGACCGTGCAAGATGTCACCGCTCCTACTTTTAACCCACATGGTGGACCCATAACCCATAGTTCCACATGATCGAAACCTGACACTCCTGTTCACCATGTTTCCAAAGTTAATCCTCATGCCTGGCTTCGTATTTAATTTACGGGCCACCTTCCTAGTGCTCTATTCTAGTATCAGACGCAATACTTACTCTCGCTGCTCTAAACCCCTTTCTCACTCTGGTTCAAACTTCGAGCAACTATCTATCCGCTTGGAACCTCTTATTGTACCTTCGTACCTTACTCTCGATGTATTTTATATTTTCAACTCGAGAGATAATCTTATGCTCATTCATGGGTTAACCCCTAGACTGTTTCCCTTGTAAGCATTCTGTTGTAGCCGAGCTGCCCCTTACCTATTCGCAAGTACGTTGGAGTTCCCGAAGAAAAGGACGACTTCACCATGATGACCTGAAGTAGAGAAATGAAGACGTCAATGTAAGGGATCAACCTCTTCGAGAAGAACAACCAAGGCCGAGAAGATTCGTTAGAATTCCGTAACCAGAACTTCCCCCGTACTCCTTCTCTTAAATCTCGGAACGAGATTTCTTGTAGGAGAGGAGATTTGTAACATCTCGAGATTCTTGCTACAGTAATCTTCCACTAATTATGCAAGGTCATCACCATTATGCCCTAAGAAAAAAAACAATTAAGAATAATTCGACCTCAATTTCAAATTTAAAATAAAGTCAAAATATTAATTATTCAAGCAGCAAAACGAAAGTGTTCGTGATATTGCAAAATTTCCCAAAGTTTTTAAAAAATGAAACCAACGTTTTATAAAGTGTTTAACTGCCCTAAAATAATTAAAACAGTGCCAAAACAATATTTAAATGCTTATCTAAATTATGAAAAGTCCAAACTATTTTAAAAATAAACTCCCAAACTTTTTGTGGTAGTGCAGATTATTGCCTAGTAATTATTGAGACAAGTTTCGCATGTAACGAAATTCATTTGGATCAAAATTAAAATACAAAACCGAGTGGAAACTTGTCACAGAAAAGAAAAGGAAATAGACTAGATATTACTGTGCACTTAAGGCCCGACAAGCCACAGTGCGACCTGGCCCGTTTACCGTGGCCTTTCCTCAACCTCTTGGCAGAGAGGAGGCCATGGCTTGCGCACGCCGTCCACGCCACAGATGGGCACGTGCCAACGATCCCGCGGCTCACTTGGCGGATAAGGACCCCCTCAACCCCCTGACCAACCCTAACACGCCTCTCTCCCCTCGCTCACATCCCTTCCTCTCTGTCTTGTGCGTTCGAGCGCCGCCATGGCCGCCTCACCGTAAATCACGCGACCAACGACTTCCTCTCGCCGTTCCGAGCTGACCAGGAAGATCACCGCTTCATCGATCCCGAGCAACAAATCGAGCGGAGCCGCCTCGTACGTTCATCATCGAGCTCGTCCTCACCGCGTACATTGCCGTCCACCATCGTCGATTGCATCATCTCCGGTCCACCTCCGACCTCCCCGTCGCCTCCGTTGGAACCGTGGTGAGCACCTCGACCGATTCCCCTCAATCCCGGTTCTGTTCCGTGCCGATTCCGCCGTAGCCGAACACCCGCATCTCACTGCCCGTGGCCGCGCTCCCTCACCCCTGCTAACCAGCCCGCGTCCGGCCGGGCGTGGCTCACCCCCGCAGCCGCCCGCGCGCCTTGCCTGTTGTTGCCTGCCTACTGCTGCTTACCGCTCCGCTCGCTGCCGCGCTTGCGCTGATCTGCTCCCGCCTGCTATATTGCGCTGCTGCCGCGCCGGCTGAACTCGTCGCTGCGTTGCCTTGCGCCACCGCGACCCGCTGCTGCTCTGGCTCCCGCGTCGCGCTCGCCGCCGCTACCCGCGCCCACGCCCAATTGTCTCCCGCTTCGCCTCGCGCCTTCCCTCCAGAGCCCGCTCGCCACTCCCGTGTGTGCCTCTGGCACTGGCCGCCGGTGCCTTGTGCCCGTGCGAGGCCAGCCAAGAGGCCCGCTGTGTCCCTGGATGATAGGGTCGGCCCTTTTTTAGATTAGGACTTAATCTAATTAGCTGATACAATTAACGCTGACTGCTAGGCCCCACTCAGATAAATAACATTTTAGTTAAACCTAGTCTTTGACTTATGGGTCCCCCTGATATCTAAACCTGTTTAAGACTTTAGATAAAATATCAGTCAATGACAAGTATGTTGGGGAACGTAGCAGAATTTTAAAATTTTCTACGCATCACCAAGATCAATATATGGAGTCATCTAGCAACGAGGGAGAGGGGAGTGCATCTACATACTCTTGTAGATCGCGCGCGGAAGCGTTCAAGAGAACGAGGTTGATGGAGTCGTCCTCATCGTGATCCAAATCACCGATGACCTAGCGCCGAATGGACGTCACCTCCGCGTTCAACACACGTACGGTTGGGAAGACGTCTCCTCCAACTTGATCCAGCAAAGAGGAATGAGAAGTTGATGAAGATCCAGCAGCACGACGGCGTGGTGATGGAAGCAACGGTGATCTCAACAGGGTTTCGCCAAGCTCAGGAAAAGGGAGGAGTGTCACGGGAGGGAGAGGGAGGCGCCAGGGGCTAGGGTGTGGCTGCCCTCCCTCCCCTCACTATATATAGGACCCCTAAGAGGGGCGCCGGCCCTAGGAGATGCAATCTCCAAGGGGGGCGGCGACCAAGGGGGGTGGAGTGCCCCCCCAAGCCAAGTGGAGTGCCCCCACCCCTAGGGTTTCCAACCCTAGGCGCAGGGGAGGCCCATGGGGGGCGCACCAGCCCACTAGGGACTGGTTCCCCTCCCACTTCAGCCCATGGGGCCCTCCGGGATAGGTGGCCCCACCCGGTGGACCCCCGGGACCCTTCCGGTGGTCCCGGTATAATACCGATTACCCCCGAAACTTTCCCGATGGCCGAAACTTAACTTCCTATATATAAATCTTCATCTCCGGACCATTCTGAAACTCCTCGTGACGTCCGGAATCTCATCCGGGACTCTGAACAACTTTCTGGTTACCATATACTAATATCTCAACAACCCTAGCGTCACTGAACCTTAAGTGTGTAGACTCTACGGGTTCGGGAGACACGCAGACATGACCGAGACGACTCTCCAGTCAATAACCAACAGCGGGATCTGGATACCCATGTTGGCTCCCACATGCTCCTCGATGATCTCATCGGATGAACCACGATATCGAGGGTTCAATCAATCCCGTATACAATTCCCTTTGTCAATCGGTACGTTACTTGCCCGAGACTCGATCGTCGGTATCCCAATACCTCGTTCAATCTCGTTACCGGCAAGTCACTTTACTCGTACCGTAATGCATGATCCCGTGATCAACCACTTGGTCACATTGAGCTCATTATGATGATGCATTACCGAGTGGGCCCAAAGATACCTCTCCGTCATACGGAGTGACAAATCACAGTCTCGATTCGTGCCAACCCAACAGACACTTTCGGAGATACCCGTAGTGTACCTTTATAGTCACCCAGTTACGTTGTGACGTTTGGCATACCCAAAGCACTCCTACGGTATCCGGGAGTTGCACAATCTCATGGCTAAGGAAATGATACCTGACATTCGGAAAAGCTATAGCAAACGAACTACACGATCTTTGAGCTATGCTTAGGATTGGGTCTTGTCCATCACATCATTCTTCTAATGATGTGATCCCGTTATCAATGACATCCAATGTCCATAGTCAGGAAACCATGACTATCTTTCGATCAACGAGCTAGTCAACTAGAGGCTCACTAGGGACGTGTTGTGGTCTATGTATTCACACATGTATTACGATTTCCGGATAACACAATTATAGCATGAACAATAGACAATTATCATGAACAAAGAAATATAATAATAACCATTTTATTATTGCCTCTAGGGCATATTTCCAACAGTCTCCCACTTGCACTAGAGTCAATAGTCTAGTTACATTGTGATGAATCGAACACCCATGCAGTTCTGGTGTTGATCATGTTTTGCTCTAGGGAGAGGTTTAGTCAACGGATCTGCCACATTCAGGTCCGTATGTACTTTACAAATATCTATGTCTCCATTTTGAACACTTTCACGAATGGAGTTGAAGCGACGCTTGATATGCCTGGTCTTCCTGTGAAACCTGAGCTCCATGGCAAGGGCAATAGCTCCAGTGTTGTCACAGAAGAGAGTCATCGGGCCCGACCATTGGGTATGACTCCTAGGTCGGTAATGAACTCCTTCACCCAGATTGCCTCTTGTGCTGCCTCCGAGGCTGCCATGTACTCCGCTTCACATGTAGATCCCGCCACAACGCTTTGTTTGCAACTGCACCATCTTACTACCCCACCATTTAAAATATACACGTATCCGGTTTGTGACTTAGAGTCATCCAGATCTGTGTCGAACCTAGCATCGACATAACCCTTTACGACGAGCTCTTCGTCACCTCCATAAACGAGAAACATATCCTTAGTCCTCTTCAGGTACTTCAGGATATTCTTGACCGTTGTTCAGTGTTCCATGCCGGGATTACTTTGTTACCTTCCTACCAAACTTACGGCAAGGTTTACATCAGATCTGGTACACAGCATAGCATACATGATAGACCCTATGGCCGAGGCATAGGGGACGACACTCATCTTTTCTCTATCTTCTGCCGTGGTCAGGCATTGAGTCGTGCTCAATCTCGTACCTTGCAATACAGGCAAGAACCCCTTCTTTGACTGATCCATATTGAACTTCTTCAATATCTTGTCAAGGTACGTACTCTGTGAAAGACCAATGAGGCGTCTCGATCTATCTCTATAGATCTTGATGCCTAATATGTAAGCAGCTTCTCCAAGATCCTTCATTGAAAAACACTTGTTCAAGTAGGCCTTTATGCTTTCCAAGAATTCTATATCATTTCCCATCAACAGTATGTCATCCACATACAATATGAGAAATGCTACAGAGCTCCCACTCACTTTTTTGTAAATGCAGGCTTCTCCATAAGTCTGCATAAACCCAAACGCTTTGATCATCTCATCAAAATGAATGTTCCAACTCCGAGATGCTTGCACCAGCCCATAAATCAAGCGTTGGAGCTTGCACACCTTGTCAGCATTTTTAGGATCGACAAAACTTTCCGGCTGCATCATATACAATTCTTCCTCAAGGAAACCATTAAGGAATGTCGTTTTGACGTCCATTTGCCATATCTCATAATCATAGAATGCGGCAATTGCTAACATGATTCGGACGGACTTCAGCTTCGCTACGGGTGAGAAAGTCTCATCGTAGTCAACCCCTTGAACTTGTCGATAACCCTTAGCGACAAGCCGAGCTTTATAGATGGTTACATTACCATCCGCGTCTGTCTTCTTCTTAAAGATCCATTTATTTTCTATGGCTCGCCGATCATCGGGCAAGTCAGTCAAAATCCATACTTCGTTTTCATACATGGATCCTACCTCGGACTTCATGGCTTCTAGCCATTTGTTGGAATCTGGGCCCGCCATCGCTTCTTCATAGTTCGAAGGTTCACCGTTGTCTAACAACATGATTTCCAGGACAGGGTTGCCGTACCACTCTGGTGCGGAACGTGTCCTTGTGGACCTATGAAGTTCAGTGGCAACTTGATCTGGAGTTTCATGATCATCATCATTAACTTCCTCTCTAGTCGGTGCAGGCACCTCAGGAACATTTTCTTGAGCTGCGCCACTCTCCGGTTCAAGAGGCAATACTTCATCAAGTTCTACTTTCCTCCCACTTACTTCTTTAGAGAGAAACTCTTTCTCTTGAAAGGATCCATTCTTGGCAACAAAGATCTTGCCTTCGGATCTAAGGTAGAAGGTATACCCAATAGTTTCTTTATGGTATCCTATGAAGACGCATTTTTCCGATTTGGGTTCGAGCTTTTCAGGTTGAAGTTTCTTGACATATGCATCGCATCCCCAAACTTTTAGAAATGACAGCTTAGGTTTCTTCCCAAACCATAATTCATACGGTGTCGTCTCAACGGATTTCGACGGAGCCCTATTTAAAGTGAATGTGACAGTCTCTAAAGCATAGCCCCAAAATGACAGCGGTAAATCGGTAAGAGACATCATAGATCGCACCATATCCAATAGAGTGCTACGACGTTCGGACACACCATTACGCTGAGGTGTTCCAGGCGGCGTGAGTTGTGAAACTATTCCACATTTCCTTAAGTGTGTGCCAAATTCGTGACTCAAGTATTCTCCCCCATGATCTGATCGCAAGAACTTGCTTTTCCTGTCACGTTGATTCTCAACCTCACTCTGAAATTCCTTGAACTTTTCAAAGGTCTCAGACTTGTGTTTCATTAAGTAGACATACCCATATCTACTCAAGTCATCAGTGAGGGTGAGAACATAACGATAGCCACCGCGAGCCTCAACACTCATTGGACCGCACACATCAGTATGTATGATTTCCAATAAGTTGGTTGCTCGCTCCATTGTTCCTGAGAACGGAGTCTTGGTCATTTTACCCATGAGGCATGGTTCGCACGTGTCAAATAATTCGTAATCAAGAGACTTCAAAAGTCCATCTGCATGGAGCTTCTTCATGCGTTTGACACCTATGTGACCAAGGCGGCAGTGCCACAAGTATGTGAGACTATCATTATCAACCTTACATCTTTTGATATTCACACTATGAATATGTGTAACATCATGCTCGAGATTCATTAAGAACAAACCATTCACCAGCGGAGCATGACCATAAAACATATCTCTCATATAAATAGAACAACCATTATTCTCGGATTTAAATGAGTAGCCATCTCGAATTAAACGAGATCCTGATACAATGTTCATGCTCAAAGCTGGCACTAAATAACAATTATTGAGGTTTAAAACTAATCTCGTAGGTAAATGTAGAGGCAGCGTGCCGACGGCGATCACATCGACCTTGGAACCATTCCCGATGCGCATCGTCACCTCGTCCTTCGCTAGTCTCCACTTATTCCGCAGCTCCTGCTTTGAGTTACAAATGTGAGCAACCGCACCGGTATCAAATACCCAGGAGCTACTACGAGTACTGGTAAGGTACACATCAATTACATGTATATCACATATACCTTTAGTGTTGCCGGCCTTCTTGTCCGCTAAGTATTTGGGGCAGTTCCGCTTCCAGTGACCACTTCCCTTGCAATAAAAACACCCAGTCTCAGGCTTGGGTCCATTCTTTGACTTCTTCACGGCAACTTGCTTACCGGGCGCGGCAACTCCCTTGCCGTCCTTCTTAAAGTTCTTTTTACCCTTGCCTTTCTTGAACTTAGTGGTTTTATTCACCATCAACACTTGATGTTCCTTTTTGATTTCCATCTCCGCTGATTTCAGCATTGAATGTACCTCAGGAATGGTCTTTTCCATCCCCTGCATATTGAAGTTCATCACAAAGCTCTTGTAGCTCGGTGGAAGCGACTGAAGGATTCTGTCAATGACCGCGTCATCCGGGAGATTAACTCCCAGCTGAGTCAAGCGGTTATGCAACCCAGACATTTTGAGTATGTGCTCACTGACAGAACTATTTTCCTCCATCTTACAACTGAAGAACTTGTTGGAGACTTCATATCTCTCGACCCGGACATGAGCTTGGAAAACCATTTTCAGCTCTTCGAACATCTCATATGCTCCGTGTCTCTCAAAACGTTTTTGGAGCCCCGGTTTTAAGCTGTAAAGCATGCCGCACTGAACGAGGGAGTAATCATCAGCACGTGACTGCCAAGCACTCATAACGTCTTGGTTCTCTGGGATGGGTGCGTCACCTAGCGGTGCTTCTAGGACATAATCTTTCTTGGCAGCTATGAGGATGGTCCTCAGGTTCCGGACCCAGTCCATATAGTTGCTGCCATCATCTTTCAGCTTGGTTTTCTCTAGGAACGCGTTGAAGTTGAGGGCAACATTAGCGTGGGCCATTTGATCTACAAGACATAGTGTAAAGATTTTAGACTAAGTTCATGATAATTAAGTTCATCTAATCAAATTATTCAATGAACTCCCACTCAGATAGACATCCCTCTAGTCATCTAAGTGAAGCATGATCCAAGTCAACTAGGCCGTGTCCGATCATCACGTGAGACGGACTAGTCAACATCGGTGAACATCTTCATGTTGATCGTATCTTCTATACGACTCATGCTCGACCTTTCGGTCTTCCGTGTTCCGAGGCCATGTCTGTACATGCTAGGCTCGTCAAGTCAACCTAAGTGTATTGCTTGTGTAAATCTGGCTTACACTCGTTGTATTCGAACGTTAGAATCTATCACACCCGATCATCACGTGGTGCTTCAAAACAACGAACCTTCGCAACGGTGCACAGTTAGGGGGAACACTTTCTTGAAATTATTACGAGGGATCATCTTATTTAAGCTATTGTCATTCTAAGCAAATAAGATGCAAAACATGATAAACATCACATGCAATCAAATAGTGACATGATATGGCCAATATCATTTGCTCCTTTTGATCTCCATCTTTGGGGCTTCGTGATCATCGTTGTCACCGGCACGACACCATGATCTCCATCATCGTGTCTTCTTGAAGTTGTCTCGTCATCTATTACTTCTACTACTATGGCTAACGCTTTAGCAATAAAGTAAAGTAATTACATGATGTTTATGTTGACACGCATGTCATCTATACTACTATTAAAAGAGCAAACGTAAGTTATCCTAAAACCACACAACAAACTGTACACAGGATAACCACAACCCTCGGATCAAATCAACCTAAACATATCCTACTGCGCATATTACGCCAATAATCTGTTAGCCAGATCGATGACTCGGATCAAATGTTCTGCCGCCAGACGCCCGTGGTCTGCTGATAGTCATAGCGCTCCGCGCCCCCTATCCGCACGGCCCCGCTCACAAAGCGTATCGAATCCACCTGAATCGCGTCAATGAGATGTTTATGCCGCTAATTGCTCTGCTCCCTTCCTTTCCATCTTTCTAATCGTGTCGTCCCCTCAGTCCCCTCCACCATATCGCCTCCAAGCGAGCCCAGCGTCGCTGATCTCCTTTGTCGCCACCATCTCCGTTGCCTCCTCGACACGAGGCCACCACCATTGAGCCCCACTCCGGCGCGCCTGCTGCACTTCGGCCGTGGCAGTCATTGCCACCGCGACTCTGGCCTTAGGAGCTCGGCCTGCTGTCATGGATCGGGGCGGCGACGGCGATTTGGATCTGGGCAGCGGCGGCTGAGCAAGGGCACCGGTGCTGTCGAGTACATCTCTCTCTCTCTCTCTCTCTCTCTCTCTCTCTCTCTCTCTCTCTCTCTCTCTCTCTCTCTCTCTCTCTCTCTCTCTCTCTCTCTCTCTCTTCCCCGTCGGGGTCGCCGTGAGCCTGTGACCATGGACCGGCAGGGAGCTTCGACGGCGAGGAACGAGGAGCACAGGTGCGCTGCTGGCGGAGGCATGTTTTGGGGACGGGGAGACCTCCAGCCGTGGGGAATGAAGAGAGCTTTGGATGCAAACTGAATTTCATCTCTCTCTGTTCTTTTTTCTGCTGATAATCTCTCCACAGAAGAACACTGGTAATGTTGAGCCGACAAAGAGAAGTAGAAGACTAATTTCTATGTCGACTAGATGATGATTTGCTCCCGGTATGTGGTTTTTGGTCATATTGGGCTATGTGAAAAATGGGTTTTCTCTGTATTCTCTATATGAGATTATTTTGTGATTGTTGGAGTATGGAAATAGGAGGGTGTGCAGCTGTGCCCTTGTGAGCAGTCTCTGATGCTACTGATGTTTACATATACTAGCAGTAACAGTGTAGTATTAGGTATTGCAAAGTAAATTTGCTTGAGCAACCAATTCCAATGCAGCATGCAATCTCTGATGCTACTGATGTTTATACTAGCAGTAACAGTGTAGTATTAGGTATGGCAAAGTAAATTTGCTTCAACAACCAATTCCAGTGTAGCATTTTTGTTTTCTTATGGGCTTTCTCTTGCATTCTGCATTGAATGTTGTACGCCAATGCCATGTTTGATGGTTTTGCTTTGAATTGGTCTTCTCAAGGAAGCCGTGTTCAATTGGCATGTCCTTCTTTGAATGGATCTTTAAGGAAATCTGTATGTGTTCTTATATGGCTGGTTGGAATTGTGCAAATTGTGATGGTTTGCTTTCTGTGAGCAACTGCCATATGTTGTTGCTCCCTCGACATCATTTTTGGTTCTAATAATGGTAGTGCAGATTTCAGTTAGAGATTGCAGAGTTCTAAAATATGTTGACCAAATCGTTTAATTAGAACCTGATTGTCACCAAGGCTCTCAAGAAAAGGAAATCCCTGTGCCACGCGACACAACGAGTTGTGTGTTTTAAACTCAACAAGACGATGAACATAGAAGTATAGCTTCATCTTTTATTTAACAATATTATGTTATAATACATATTCTTCATGTTCTGTTCTTTAATATTTTATATTTGTAGGCAACAACACAAGAACTGGATGATAATGTATTACTTATGACACTAGGATGCAAGCCACACCCAAGATTGAATTCCATCTTCTTGGTTAGAATACACAAAGGATTTGAATTGTGAATGTTGTAAGGACATTTATTTTGTGAAATTTAACATGACTAATTTGAGATCAGCAAAGAGGAATGGTCCCAAAGAAATGCTGATATTGAGCTAGGTCCACAAGGCGATATGTCGAGCTATGTGTAGTCTGGTTTCAATGGCTTATTTAATCAGGTGCCTCATTTTCATTGTATGTGTTTTTGAGTCTCTTTTTGTGTAAAAATAGCCTATAGATGTCCTGCGGTGTGGTTTTATTTTTCGAGTTCAGCTCTGTGTTATCATAGAATTCAGGTTAGGGAGATCAAGAAGATGTTTCATATGTTAGCACAACTACTGAAGAATTTGCAGGTGAGCAACTATTATATGAGTTTGGTTGACCGAATATCAGTAGTGCATGATTGTCTGATAGGCTTGAATTCTTGCTTTTTTTTCTTATTGGTCTTGGTTTTTTTAGGGGAATTATTGGTCTTGGTTTTTTTAGGGGAAAACCCATGATTTTATCCTAACCGAAAATTGTTGAATTAAAGCCGAAGATGGAAGAAATTGATTGTTCTAATTTATGTAATATAAAAAGAAAAGTAGTGTTTTCTCAATATTTTCTATTAGTAATATATGTCTATAATATTATGATTTACCTCTGCTAATAGATGTTGTCGTTGCAAAGAAACATGCCCAAACTTGTAAGCCCATATTAGTATTACTTTCGAGTAATCAACAGCCAACAAAATATATACTTATGAATTATCTGTTATCTTCCCATGAAATAACAATGATAAATTTGTTGTTGACTAATGTTATATCCTCACAAATAAAGTGCTACAGGGAACTTTCTCTATCAGTTCAGGTTGGACGAGCAAGACAACATACTGCAGACCGGGAACAAGGTGAGAAGATTAGATGCAAATTTATGTAGCATATGTACAGCTACGTTTGTCCATATCCTCACTTATTCCTTTTTCTTTGCAGAGTTATGTTCATCATCGGACATTGTGATATGTGTTAATACTCTCCTAGAGATCGATTTATTTGCTTTCGCAAAAAAAGTGAGCTTCCAAATATCAGGTTGCAAATACCATCGTTGCTTTGGACCTTGCCATGGAAGGATGAACAGTAAATGACCACAAATGCCTCTAGATTATGAGTAAGTGTGGTTCTACCTACAGTGGTTTTTGCATCTGCTTTGTCTCTCAGGCTGGTTTCACGGGTACCTGATTTTGCTTGAAACACAGCCACAAGGTCGAGGATGTTATATTGCTGCAGTTTGGTTTGCTAACTAGCAATGTTTTGTTTCTTAGATGGACAAACTTGTATCTCAGAACCTTGATGAATTATTTCATTTGATCAGCTTATGTGGAAACTAGATGTCCTGCGGTGTGGTTTATTTGCTTTCGCAAAAAAAGCGAGCTTCCAAATATCAGGTTGCAAATACCTTCGTTGCTTTGGACCTTGCCATGGAAGGATGAACAGTAAATGACCACAAATGCCTCTAGATTATGAGTAAGTGTGGTTCTACCTACAGTGGTTTGCGCATCTGCTTTGTCTCTCAGGCTGGTTTCACGGGTACCTGATTTTGCTTGGAACACAGCCACAATGTCGAGGATGTTATATTGCTGCAGTTTGGTTTGCTAACTAGCAATGTTTTGTTTCTTAGATGGACAAACTTGTATCTCAGAACCTTGATGAATTATTTCATTTGATCAGCTTATGTGGAATTATGAAGTTTCATAGTAGAGTATATTTAATTGGGGCATGCGTTGCACGTGCATGCTTACTACTCCCTCCGTTCCTAAATATAAGTCTTTATAGAGATTCCACTATGGACCACATACGGATGTATATAGATGCATTTTAGAGTTAGATTCACTCATTTTGCTCTGTATGTGGTCTATAGTGGAATCTCTCCAAAAACTTATATTTAGGAACGGAGGGAGTAGTAAATAAATTAAGACAATTCTTATGGCTCCTGCCGGTTGTCTTACTCATCGACATGCAAGTCGTGATTCCTATTATAAGAACATGATCAATCTCATACATCACATATATCATTCATCACATCCTTTTGGCCATATCACATCACACGGCACATGCTGCAAAAACAAGTTAGACGTCCTCTAATTGTTGTTGCAAGTTTTTACGTGGCTGCTATAGGTTTCTAGCAAGAATGTTTCTTACCTACGCCAAAACCACAACGTGATATGCTAATTTCTATTTACCCTTCATAAGGACCCTTTTCATCGAATCCGATCCGACTGAAGTGGGAGAGACAGACACCCGCTAGCCACCTTATGCAACTAGTGCATGTCAATCGGTGGAACCAGTCTCACGTAAGCGTACGTGTAAGGTCGGTCCGGGCCACTTCATCCCACGATGTCGCCGAATCAAGATAAGACTAGTAACGACAAGCAAATTGACAATATCCACGCCCACAACTGCTTTGTGTTCTACTCGTGCATAGAAACTACGCATAGACCTAGCTCATGATGCCACTGTTGGGGAACGTAGCAGAATTTTAAAATTTTCTACGCATCACCAAGATCAATCTATGGAGTCATCTAGCAACGAGTGAGAGGGAAGTGCATCTACATACCCTTGTAGATCGCGCGCGGAAGCATTCAAGAGAACGGGGTTGATGGAGTCGTACTCGTCGTGATCCAAATCACCGATGACCTAGCGCCGAACGGACGTCTCCTCCAACTTGATCCATCAAGGGGGAAGGAGAAGTTGATGAAGATCCAGCAACACGACGGCGTGGTGGTGGAAGCAACGGTGATCTCGGCAGGGCTTCGCCAAGCTCAGGGAGAGGGAGGAGTGTCACGGGAGGGAGAGTGAGGCGCCAGGGGCTAGGGTGCGGCTGCCCTCCCCGCCCCCCACTATATAGAGGACCCCTAAGGGGGGCTCCGGCCCTAGGAGATGCAATCTTCAAGGGGGGCGGCGGCCAAGGGGGGTGGAGTGCCCCCCAAGCCAAGTGGGGCGCCCCCACCCCTAGGGTTTCCAACCCTAGGCGCAGGGGAGGCCCATGGGGGGGCGCACCAGGGACTGGTTCCCCTCCCACTTCAGCCCATGGGGCCCTCCGGGATAGGTGGCCCCACCCGGTGGACCCCCGGGACCCTTCCGGTGGTCCCGGTACAATACCGATTACCCCCGAAACTTTCCCGATGGCCGAAACTTAACTTCCTATATATAAATCTTCACCTTCGAACCATTCCGAAACTCCTCGTGACGTCCGGGATCTCATCCGGGACTTCGTAGAACTTTCGGGTTACCGTATACTAATATCTCAACAACCCTAGCGTCATCGAACCTTAAGTGTGTAGACCCTACAGGTTCGGGAGACATGCAGACATGACCGAGACGACTCTCCGGTCCATAATCAACGGCGGGATCTGGATATCCATGTTGGCTCCCACATGGTCCTCGATGATCTCATCGGATGAACCACGATATCGAGGATTCATTCAATCCCGTATACAATCCCCTTTGTCAATCGGTACGTTACTTGCCCGAGACTCGATCGTCGGTATCCCAATACCTCGTTCAATCTCGTTACCGGCAAGTCACTTTACTCGTACTGTAATGCATGATCCCATGATCAACCACTTGTTCACATTGAGCTCATTATGATAATGCATTACCGAGTGGGCCCAGAGATACCTCTCCGTCATACGGAGTGACAAATCCCAGTCTCGATTCGCGCTAACCCAACAGACACTTTCAGAGATACCCGTAGTGTACCTTTATAGTCACCCAGTTACGTTGTGATGTTTGGCACACCCAAAGTACTCCTACGGTATCCGGGAGTTGCACAATCTCATGGTCTAAGGAAATGATACTTGACATTCGGAAAAGCTATAGCAAATGAACTACACGATCTTTGAGCTATGCTTAGGATTGGGTCTTGTCCATCACATCATTCTCCTAATGATGTGATCCCGTTATCAATGACATCCAATGTCCATAGTCAGGAAACCATGACTATCTTTTGATCAACGAGCTAGTCAACTAGAGGCTCACTAGGGACGTGTTGTGGTATATGTATTCACACATGTATTATGATTTCCGGATAACAAAATTATAGCATGAACAATAGACAATTATCATGAACAAAGAAATATAATAATAACCATTTTATTATTGCCTCTAGGGCATATTTCCAACAAAGTAGGCCCCATAACAACTATTCACACTTTGACCAGGTCAACCTTTGACTGTTGACTTGCTGACTGTGTATGCTGACACAGCCATTGGACCCGCCTGCCATTCTAATAGGTTGGCTGTCTCAGAGTATAAAAAGTAGTACACTGTCTAAATTCGAATTTAGGTATATTCCAGAAGTCCAAAAAAATCAGTAAAACTTCGGAAAATTAATATAAAATAATCCGTAACTCGGATGAAAATACTTTGTACATGAAAGTTGCTCTGAACGACGAGACGAATCCGAATACGCAGTCCGTTCGTCCGTTACGCATTCCTAGCATAGCGAACATGCAACAACCCACCTCTGTTTCATCTGCCTGAAAACGTCAAACACCAAGAATACTTTCTCAGATGTTTCCTCCCTTCGCCGATAGCACCTAGTACTGTGTTAGGTCACCCTAGCACCGCGTATTGCCATGTTATGCTTTGTGATGCTCTGATTGCTCTGTTATTTATTGTGTTCCCCCTTCGTTACTTCTTTCCGGTAGACCCGAGACCGCGGTTGAACCAGTGATCGACTACTTCACTTTCGAGGGACAATTTCTGTCTGCAGAGCAACCAGGCAAGCCCCCCCCTTGATCACCAGATATCGCCTACTCTTCTCTATACTGCTTGCCTTAGAGTAGTGTAGCATGTTACTGCTTTCCGTTAATCCTATTCTGATGCATAGCCTGTCATTGTTGCTACAATTGTTGATACCTTACCTGCAATCCTAAATGCTTAGTATAGGATGCTAGATTACCATTAGTGGCCCTACATTCTTGTCAGTCTGCCATGCTATACTATCGGGCCGTGATCACGTCGGGTGTTGATCACGGGTATATACTATACCTGAAGGAAATATGCCCTAGAGGCAATAATAAAGTTATTATTTATTTCCTTATATCATGATAAATATTTATTATTCATGCTAGAATTGTATTAACTGGAAACATAATACATGTGTGAATACATAGACAAACAGAGTGTCACTAGTATGCCTCTACTTGACTAGCTCGTTAATCAAAGATGGTTATGTTTCCTAACCATGGACAAAGAGTTGTTATTTGATTAATGGGATCACATCATTAGATGAATGATCTGATTGACATGACCCATTCCATTAGCTTAGCACCCGATCGTTTAGTATGTTGCTATTGCTTTCTTCATGACTTATACATGTTCCTATGACTATGAGATTATGCAACTCCCGTTTACCGGAGGAACACTTTGGGTACTACCAAACGTCACAACGTAACTGGGTGATTATAAAGGAGTACTATAGGTGTCTCCAAAGGTAGATGTTGGGTTGGCGTATTTCGAGATTAGGATTTGTCACTCCGATTGTCGGAGAGGTATCTCTGGGCCCTCTCAGTAATGCACATCACATAAGCCTTGCAAGCACTACAACTAATATGTTAGTTGCGAGATGATGTATTACAGAACGAGTAAAGAGACTTGCCAGTAACGAGATTGAACTAGGTATTGGATACCGACGATCGAATCTCGGGCAAGTAACATACCGATGACAAAGGGAACAACGTATGTTGTTATGCGGTCTGACCGATAAAGATCTTCGTAGAATATGTAGGAGCCAATATGGGCATCCAGGTCCCGCTATTGGTTATTGACCGGAGACGTGTCTCGGTCATGTCTACATTGTTCTTGAACCATAGGGTTCGCACGCTTAAGGTTTCGATGACAGTTATATTATGAGTTTATGAGTTTTGATGTACCGAAGGAGTTCGGAGTCCCGGATGAGATCGGGGACATGACGAGGAGTCTCGAAATGGTCGAGACGTAAAGATCGATATATTGGACGACTATATTCGGACATCGGAAAGGTTCCGAGTGATTCGGGTATTTTCGGAGGTACCGGGGAGTTACGGGAATACGGGGAAGAGTATTGGGCCTTAATGGGCTTTAGTGGGAAGGAGCCAGGAGGTGGCGCGCGCCCCTCCCAAGCCCAGTCCGAATTGGACAAGGGATTTGGGGCGCAGCCCACCTCTCCCTTCCTTCTCCACTTCCCTCCTTTCCCCCCTTCTCCTAGTTGGACTAGGAAAGAAGGAGTCCTACTCCCGGTGGGAGTAGGACTCCCCTTGGCGCGCCCACTCCTAGGCCGGCCGCCCCTCCTCCCTTGCTCCTTTATATACGGGGGCAGGGGGCACCCCATAGACACACAAGTTGATCATTGAGATCGTTCCTTAGCCGTGTGCGGTGCCCCCTGCCACCATATTCCACCTCGATCATATCGTTGTAGTGCTTAGGCGAAACCCTGTGTCGGTAGAACATCAAGATTGTCACCACGCCGTCGTGCTGACAGAACTCCTCCCCGAAGCTTTGCTGGATCGGAGCCCGGGGATCGTCATCGAGCTGTACGTGTGCTAAGAACTCGGAGGTGCCGGAGTAACGGTGCTTGGATCGGTCGGATCGGGAAGAAGGCGTACGACTACTTCCTCTACGTTGTGTCAACGCTTCCGTTGCGATATACAAGGGTACGTAGATCAGACTCTCCCCCTCGTTGCTATGCATCACCATGATCTTGCGTGTGCGTAGGAATTTTTTTGAAATTACTACGTTCCCCAACAATACCTACTACACATGATATATGTTGTGACTAAAGTCGGGTCGGCTCGTTGAGTACCCGCGGTTGATTCACGAATTGGGGGCTGGAAGGACATACTTTCCCGACGGCCCTCTGTGTGGATCTTTGTGGCGAAGCGACCATGCAGGTTGAGACCACCTAGGAGAGAGGTGGGCCTGGCCCTGGTCGGCGTTCGCGGTTACTTCAAAATAACACGCTTAGGGAGATTTGGGTATTTGATTTGAGTCTGGCTACTGGCCTATACGCACTAACCAACTACGCGGGAACAATTATGGGCACTCGACGTCGTGGTATCAGCCGAAGCCTTCATGACGTCAGCGACTGAGCGACGCGTGCCGGGTTGGACTGGAACGCCTGCTCTTGTATAAGGGAGGCTAGGTCTGCTCACCGGCCATGTACGCAACGTGCAGGTGTGCAATGGGCGATGGGCCCAGACCCCTGCGCCATAGGATTTAGACCGGCGTGCTGACCTCCCTGTGGTGCCTAGGTAGGGCTGCGACATGTTGATCTTCTGAGGTCGGGCATGACCTAGGAAAGTGTGTCCGGACAAAGGGGGTCGAGCGTGTTGGGAAATGTGGTGCACCCCTGCAGGGAAGTTAACTATTCGAATAGCCGTGATCTTCGGTAACAGGACGACTTGGAGTTGTACCTTGACCTTATGACAACTAGAATCGGATACTTAATAAAATACACCCTTCCAAGTGCCAGATACAACCGGTGATCGCTCTCTCACAGGGCGACGAGGGGAGGATCATCGGTTAGGATTATGCTATGCGATGCTACTTGGTGAACTTACCATCTACTCTCTTCTTCTGCTGTAAGATGGAGGTTACCAGAAGCGTAGTCTTCGACATGACTAGCTATCCCCCTCTTATTCCGGCATTCTGCAGTTCAGTCCACATATGATACCCCTTTTCCATTTGATACCAATGCATACATATGTAGTGTAGCTCCTTGCTTGCGAGTACTTTGGATGAGTACTCACGGTTTCTTTGTTCCCCCTTTTTCCCCTTTCTATACCCGATTGCTGCGACCAGACGATGGAGTCTAGGAGCCAGATGCCACCGTTGACGATGACTCCTACTACTCTGGAGGGGCATACTACTACGTGCAGGCTGCTGACAACGACCATGAGTAGTTTAGGAGGATCCCAGGCAGGAGGCCTGCGCCCTCTTTCGATCTGTATCCTAGTTTGTGCTAGCCTTCTTAAGGCATACTTGTTTAACTTATGTCAGTACTCAGATAATGTTGCTTCTGCTGACTCGTCTATGATCAAGCTCTTGTATTCGAGCCCTCGAGGACCCTGGCTTGTAATGTGATGCTTGTATGACTTATTTTATTTGTAGAGTTGTGTTGTGATATCTTCCCGTGAGTCCCTGATCTTGATCGTACACGTTTGCGTGTATGATTAGTGTATGATTGAATCGGGGGTGTCACACTAGGAATTCAATCCTAGCGCCTCCAGCTAACGCCACCCATTGGAGATGCCCTAAGGCCATCAGACACACCTCGATCGCCGCACGACGACCGGTCCGGGCACCCCTGCCACGGGCACCCGAACCGTCCCCTCGTTAATCTGTGTCTAGTCTACTTTGGCTACCCACGGTGCCTTTATATAATAGGCCTAGATTACACGTGTCCGGATCAAACACATAATCCTCCGCGTACTCCAAGTCTAACAGTAGCCCAATACGCGTATTCGACACAATTTTAATAGAGCTGCCACTCATATGCAACGTTCATGTGTGGCGAAGTTGTAGGCGGGCGCGAAGGGGAGTAGCTGCGGAGGTCGTTGCCCGCAAATCAGGCATTCTTGTTGTGGGTGGAGTGGTCAAATCCCCATATCCGAGCCAATGCAAGCTCAAAGAGCGCCTCCTGGAGGGAGGTTGCCTCCGGGGGCCGTTCCTTACCGGATTTCATCCCGGTCATAAGGTCGGGTGGCTAGTGCAACTCAGAAAAGCCAGAGAGCGAGGCTCTTCATCGACTTCGAGTTTGATGCTTTGTGGCGGTGGTTTTTCTCCGGCGGAAGACACGATTGCTCAGTTTGGCTTGTGCAGAGAAGATTGTGGACCTACTTGCAATTTTGTTTTTCTTATGGTCTTATCTGCAGTTTGGTGGTGGCAACCACACTGGTTGTATCCTCTTCATATGTTTGTATTTGTACGAGTTCATGTACAATCTTCCTAGACATATAAATACAAATAGGGCATATACCTATGGGTGTACTCTTTAACATAAAAAAATTGATCAATGTTCGGTGGAGAGGCTAAACCAAGAAACCTCCTCCCTTTTCAGACAACAACAAAACTTGTTTACTCACTCGGAACTCAACTGCTGCAGTGCACGCCTCGCAACATAAGCATTCCCCCGCGTCGCCACGCCCTGGCGACTCGGGGGCGACCTAGCTCGCCCCGCCGCCACCCCCTTCTCCTCCCTCCCTTCCCCGTGCCGCCGCCGGAGGACGCCGGCGAGCAAAGCCCGTGTGGTTGACGGCGGCGGCAGGGGCCCTGCTGAAGGAAATATGCCCTAGAGGCAATAATAAAGTTATTATTTATATCCTTATATCATGATAAATGTTTATTATTCATGCTAGAATTGTATTAACCGGAAACATAACACATGTGTGAATACATAGACAAACAGAGTGTCACTAGTATGCCTCTACTTGACTAGCTCGTTAATCAAAGATGGTTATGTTTCCTAACCATGGACAAAGAGTTGTTATTTGATTAACGAGGTCACATCATTAGTTGAATGATCTGATTGACATGACCCATTCCATTAGCTTAGGACCCGATCGTTAGTATGTTGCTATTGCTTTCTTCATGACTTATACATGTCCCTATGACTATGAGATTATGCAACTCCCGTTTACCGGAGGAACACTTTGGGTGCTACCAAACGTCACAACGTAACTGGGTGATTATAAAGGAGTACTACAGGTGTCTCCAAAGGTAGATGTTGGGTTGGCGTATTTCGAGATTAGGATTTGCCACTCCGATTGTCGGAGAGGTATCTCTGGGCCCTCTCGGTAATGCACATCACTTAAGCCTTGCAAGCATTGCAACTAATGAGTTAGTTGCGGGATGATGTATTACGGAACGAGTAAAGAGACTTGCCGGTAACGAGATTGAACTAGGTATTGGATACTGACGATCGAATCTCGGGCAAGTAACATACCGATGACAAAGGGAACAACGTATGTTGTTATGCGGTCTAACCGATAAAGATCTTCGTAGAATATGTAGGAGCCAATATGGGCATCTAGGTCCCGCTATTGGTTATTGACCGGAGACGTGTCTCGGTCATGTCTACATTGTTCTCGAACCGTAGGGTCCGCACGCTTAAGGTTTCGATGACAGTTATATTATGAGTTTATGAGTTTTGATGTACCGAAGGAGTTTGGAGTCCCGGATGAGATCGGGGACATGACGAGGAGTCTCGAAATGGTCGAGACGTAAATATCGATATATTGGACGACTATATTCGGACATCGGAAAGGTTCCGAGTGATTCGGGTATTTTTCGGAGTACCGGGTAGTTACGGGAGAAGTAATGGGCCTTGATGGGCTTTAGTGGGAAGAGGAAAAAGGCTGCTGCGCCCCCCTCCCCTTTGGTCCGAATTGGACTAGAGAAAAGGGGGCCGGCCACCTCTCCTTCTCCTCCACTTCCTTCTCCCTTCCTCCCCTCCTGATGGACTCCTACTAGGACTTGGAGTCCTAGTAGGACTCCCATCCTGGCCGCACCAATAGCCTTGGCCGGCCTCCTCCTCCTCCATCCTTTATATACTGAGGCAGGGGCACCCCATAGACACACAAGTTGATCCTTGGTGATCTTTCCTTAGCCGTGTGCGGTGCCCCCTGCCACCAAATTCCACCTCGATCATATTGTTGCAGTGCTTATGTGAAGCCCTGCGTCGGTAGTACATCAAGATCGTCACCACGCCGTCGTGCTGACGGAACTCTTCCTCGACGCTTTGCTGGATCGGAGCCCGAGGATCGTCATCGAGCTGAACGTGTGCTAAGAACTCAGAGGTGCCGGAGTAACGGTGCTTGGATCGGTCGGATCGGGAAGACGTACGACTACTTCCTCTACGTTGTGTGATCGCTTCCGCAGTCGGTCTGCGTTGGTACGTAGACAACACTCTCCCCTCTCGTTGCTATGCATCACCATGATCTTGCGTGTGCGTAGGAAATTTTTTGAAATTACTACGTCCCCCAACAGTGGCATCCGAGCCTAGGTTTTACGGTTTGATGTTATATGCACGAGTAGAACACAAGTGAGTTGTGGGCGATACAAGTCATACTGCCTACCAGCATGT
The DNA here is from genome assembly GCA_034509565.1 of Triticum monococcum. Taxonomy (NCBI): domain Eukaryota; kingdom Viridiplantae; phylum Streptophyta; class Magnoliopsida; order Poales; family Poaceae; genus Triticum; species Triticum monococcum. Next base: position 119,250,650 of record CM067846.1, on the reverse strand, counting down.
CATACTTTGGTTCGGCGGTATTGTTGGACGAGACGACCCGGACCAACCTTACGCGTACGCTTACGCGAGACCGGTTCCCTCGACGTGCTTTGCACATAGATGGCTTGCGGGCGACTGTCTCTCCAACTTTAGTTGAACCGAGTATGGCTACACCCGGTCCTTGAGAAGGTTAAAACGGAGTCTATTTGACAAACTATCGTTGTGGTTTTGATGTGTAGGTGAGATGAGTTCTTGCTTAAGCCCGTAGCAGCCACGTAAAACATGCAACAACAAAGTAGAGGACGTCTAACTTGTTTTTGCAGGGCATGTTGTGATGTGATATGGTCAAGACATGATGCTAAATTTTATTGTATGAGATGATCATGTTTTGTAACCGAGTTATCGGCAACTGGCAGGAGCCATATGGTTGTCGCTTTATTGTATGCAATGCAATCGCGATGTAATGCTTTACTTTATCACTAAGCGGTAGCGATAGTCGTGGAAGCATAAGATTGGCGAGACAACAACGATGCTACGATGGAGATCAAGGTGTCGCGCCGGTGACGATGGTGATCATGACGGTGCTTCGGAGATGGAGATCACAAGCACAAGATGATGATGGCCATATCATATCACTTATATTGATTGCATGTGATGTTTATCTTTTTTATGCATCTTATCTTGCTTTGATTGACGGTAGCATTATAAGATGATCTCTCACTAAATTATCAAGAAGTGTTCTCCCTGAGTATGCACCGTTGCCAAAGTTCGTCGTGCCCAGACACCACGTGATGATCGGGTGTGATAAGCTCTATGTCCATCTACAACGGGTGCAAGCCAGTTTTGCACACGCAGAATACTTAGGTTAAACTTGACGAGCCTAGCATATGCAGATATGGCCTCGGAACACGGAGACCAAAAGGTCGAGCGTGAATCATATAGTAGATATGATCAACATAAACGATGTTCACCATTGAAAACTACTCCATCTCACGTGATGATCGGTTATGGTTTAGTTGATTTGGATCACGTGATCACTTAGAGGATTAGAGGGATATCTATCTAAGTGGGAGTTCTTAAGTAATATGATTAATTGAACTTAAATTTATCATGAACTTAGTCCTGGTAGTATTTTGCAAATTATGTTGCAGATCAATAGCTCGCGTTGTTGCTTCCCTGTGTTTATTTTGATATGTTCCTAGAGAAAACTGTGTTGAAAGATGTTAGTAGCAATGATGCGGATTGGATCCGTGATCTGAGGTTTATCCTCATTATTGCACAGAAGAATTATGTCCTTGATGCACTGCTAGGTGACAGACCTATTGCAGGAGCAGATGCGGACGTTATGAACGTTTGGCTAGCTCAATATGATGACTACTTGATAGTTTAGTGCACCATGCTTAATGGCTTAGAATCGGGACTTCAAAGACGTTTTGAACGTCATGGACCATATGAGATGTTCCAGGAGTTGAAGTTAATATTTCAAGCAAATACCCGAGTTGAGAGATATGAAGTCTCCAACAAGTTCTATAGCTAAAAGATGGAGGAGAATCGCTCAACTAGCGAGCATGTGCTCAGATTGTCTGGGTACTACAATCGCTTGAATCAAGTGGGAGTTAATCTTCCAGATAAGATAGTGATTGACAGAATTCTCTAGTCACCATCACCAAGTTAGTAGAACTTCGTGATGAACTATAATATGCAAGGGATAACGGAAACAACTCCCAAGCTCTTCGTGATGCTGAAATCAACGAAGGTAGAAATCAAGAAAAACATCAAGTGTTGATGGTTGACAAGACCACTAGTTTCAAGAAAAGGGCAAAGGGAAGAAGGGGAACTCCAAGAAGAACGGCAAGCAAGTTGCTGCTCAAGTGAAGAAGCCCAAGTCTGATCCTAAGCCTAAGACTAAGTGCTTCTACTGCAAAGGTACTGGTCACTGGAAGCGGAACTACCCCAAGTATTTGGCGGATAAGAAGGATGGCAAAGTGAACAAAAGTATATTTAATATACATGTTATTGATGTGTGCTTTACTAGTGTTTATAGCAACCCCTCCGTATTTCATATTGGTTCAGTTGCTAAGAGTAGTAACTCGAAACAGGAGTTGCAGAATAAACAGAGACTAGTTAAGGGTGAAGTGACGATATGTCTTGGAAGTAGTTCCAAGATTGATATGATCATCATCGCACACTCCCCTATACTTTCGGGATTAGTGTTGAACTTAAATAAGTGTTATTTGGTTTTTGCGTTGAGCATGAATATGATTTGATCATATTTATTGCAATACGGTTATTCATTAAAGTCAGAGAATAATTGTTGTTCTGTTTACATGAATAAAACCTTCGATGGTCATACACCCAATGAAACAAGTTCGTTGGATCTCGATCGTAGTGATACACATATTCATAATATTGAAACCAAAAGATGCAAAGTTAATAATGATAGTGCAACTTATTTGTGGCACTGCCGTTTAGGTCATATTGGTATAAAGCGCATGAAGAAACTCCATGCTGATGGGCTTTCGGAATCACTTGATTATGAATCACTTGATGCTTGCGAACCATGCCTTTTGGGCAAGATGACTAAAACGCCGTTCTCCGGAACAATGGAGCAAGCAACAGATTTGTTGGAAATCATACATACTGATATATGTGGTCCGATGAATATTTAAGGCTTGCAGCAGGTATCATTATTTTCTGACCTTCACAGATGATTTGAGCAGATATGGGTATATCTACTTAATGAAATAGAAGTCTGAAACATTTGAAAAAATCATATAATTTCAGAGTGAAGTGGAAAATCATCGTAACAAGAAAATAAAGTTTCTACGATCTGATCGTGGAAAAGAGTATTTGAGTTACGAGTTTGGTCTTCAGTTAAAACAATGTGAAATAGTTTCACTACTCACGCCACCTGGAACACTACAGCATAATGGTGTGTCCGAATGTCATAACCGTACCTTATTGGATATAGTGCAATCTATGATGTTTCTTACCGATTTACCACTATCGTTTTTGGGGTCATGCATTAGAGACAGCTGCAGTCACGTTAAAAAGGGGCACCATCTATATCCGTCGAGACGACGCCTTATGAACTATGGTTTGGCAAGAAACCAAAGTTGTCGTTTCTTAAAGTTTGGAGTTGCGATGCTTATGTGAAAAAGTTTCATCTCGATAAGCTCAAACTCAAATCGGAGAAATATGTCTTCATAGGATACCCAAAGGAGACTGTTGGGTACACCTTCTATCACAGATCCTAAGGCAAGACATTCGTTGCTTATAATGGATCCTTTCTAGAGAAGGAGTTTCTCTTGAAAGAAGTGAGTGGGAGGAAAGTAGAAAACTTGATAAGGTAATTGTACCTTCTACCTTATTGGAAAGTAGTTCATCACAAAAATCTGTTCTTGTGACTACTACACCAATTAGTGAGGAAGCTAATGATGATGATCATGTAACTTCATATCAAGTTACTACCGAATCTCGTAGGTAAACCAGAGTGAGATCCGCACCAGAGTGGTACGGTAATCCTGTTCTGGAGGTCATGTTACTTGACCATGATGAACCTACGAACTATGATGAAGCGATGATGAGCCCAGATTCCGTGAAATGGTTTGAGGCCATGAAATCTGAGATATGATCCATGTATGAGAACAAAGTTTGGACTTTGGTTGACTTGCCCGATGATCGGTAGGCAATTGAGAATAAATGGATCTTCAAGAGGAAGACGGACGCTGATAGTAGTGTTACTATCTACAAAGCTAGAATTGTCGCAAAAGGTTTTCGATAAGTTCAAGGTGTTGACTACGATGAGAGCTTCTCACTCGTATCTATGCTTGAGTCTGTCCGAATCATGTTAGTAATTGCCGCATTTTATGAAATCTGGCAAATGGATAAACAAAACTGCATTCCTTAATGGATTTATTAAAGAAGAGTTGTATATGATGCAACAGAAGGTTTTGTCAATCCGAAAGGTGCTAACAAAATGTGCAAGCTCCAGCGATCCATCTGTGGACTGGTGCAAGCATCTCGGAGTTGGAATATACGCTTTGATGAGTTGATCAAAGCATATAGTTTTATACAGACTTGCGGTGAAGCCTGTATTTACAAGAAAGTGAGTGGGAGCACTACAACATTTCTGATAAGTATATGTGAATGACATATTGTTGATCGGAAATAATGTAGCATTATTCTGTAAAGCATAAAGGAGTGTTTGAAAGGAGTTTTTCAAAGAAAGACTTCGGTGAAGCTGCTTACATATTGAGCTTCAAGATCTATAGAGATAGATCAATACGCTTGATAAGTTTTTTCAATGAGTACATACCTTGACAAGATTTTGAAGTAGTTCAAAATGGAGCAGTCAAAGAAAGAGTTCTTGCCTGTATTATAAGGTGTGAAGTTGAGTAAGACTCAAAGCCCGACCACGGCAGAAGATAGAAAGAGAATGAAAGTCATTCCCTATGCCTTGGCCATAGGTTCTATAAAGTATGTCATGCTGTATACCAGATCTATTGTATACCCTGCACTGATTTGGCAAGGGAGTACAATAGTGATCTAGGAGTAGATCACTGGACAGCGGTCAGAATTATCCATAGTGAAATAAGGATATGTTTCTCGATTATGGACGTGATAAAAAGGTTCGTCGTAAAGGGTTACGCCGATGCAAGTTTTGACACTAATCTAGATGACTCTAAGTCTCGGTCTAGATACATATTGAAAGTGGGAGCAATTAGCTAGAGTAGCTCCATGCAGAGCATTGTTGACATAGAAATTTGCAAAATACATGTGGATCTGAATGTGGCAGACCCGTTGACTAAGATTCTCTCATAAGGAAAACATGATCACACCTTAGTACTCTTTGGGTGTTAATCACATAGCGATGTGAACTAGATTACTGAATCTAGTAAACCCTTTGGGTGTTGGTCACATGGCGATGTGAACTATGGGTGTTAATCACATGATGATGTGAACTATCGATGTTAATCACATGGTGATGTAATCTAGATTATTGACTCTACTGCAAGTGGGAGACTGAAGGAAATATGCCCTAGAGGCAATAATAAAGTTATTATTTATTTCCTTATATCATGATAAATGTTTATTATTCATGCTAGAATTGTATTAACCGGAAACATAATACATGTGTGAATACATAGACAAACAGAGTGTCACTAGTATGCCTCTACTTGACTAGCTCGTTAATCAAAGATGGTTATGTTTCCTAACCATGGACAAAGAGTTGTTATTTGATTAACGAGGTCACATCATTAGTTGAATGATCTGATTGACATGACCCATTCCATTAGCTTAGCACCCGATCGTTTAGTATGTTGCTATTGCTTTCTTCATGACTTATACATGTTCCTATGACTATGAGATTATGCAACTCCCGTTTACCGGAGGAACACTTTGGGTGCTACCAAACGTCACAACGTAACTGGGTGATTATAAAGGAGTACTACAGGTGTCTCCAAAGGTAGATGTTGGGTTGGCGTATTTCGAGATTAGGATTTGTCACTCTGATTGTCGGAGAGGTATCTCTGGGCCCTCTCGGTAATGCACATCACTTAAGCCTTGCAAGCATTGCAACTAATGAGTTAGTTGCGGGATGATGTATTACGGAACGACTAAAGAGACTTGCCGGTAACGAGATTGAACTAGGTATTGGATACCGACGATCGAATCTCGGGCAAGTAACATACCGATGACAAAGGGAACAACGTATGTTGTTATGCGGTCTGACCGATAAAGATCTTCGTAGAATATGTAGGAGCCAATATGGGCATCCAGGTCCCGCTATTGGTTATTGACCAGAGACGTGTCTCGGTCATGTCTACATTGTTCTCGAACCGTAGGGTCCGCACGCTTAAGGTTTCGATGACAGTTATATTATGAGTTTATGAGTTTTGATGTACCGAAGGAGTTCGGAGTCCCGGATGAGATCGGGGACATGACGAGGAGTCTCGAAATGGTCGAGACGTAAATATCGATATATTGGACGACTATATTCGGACATCGGAAAGGTTCCGAGTGATTCGGGTATTTTTCGGAGTACCGGGTAGTTACGGGAGAAGTAATGGGCCTTGATGGGCTTTAGTGGGAAGAGGAAAAAGGCTGCTGCGCCCCCCTCCCCTTTGGTCCGAATTGGACTAGGGAAAAGGGGGCCGGCCACCTCTCCTTCTCCTCCACTTCCTTCTCCCTTCCTCCCCTCTTGATGGACTCCTACTAGGACTTGGAGTCCTAGTAGGACTCCCATCCTGGCCGCACCAATAGCCTTGGCCGGCCTCCTCCTCCTCCATCCTTTATATACTGAGGCAGGGGGCACCCCATAGACACACAAGTTGATCCTTGGTGATCGTTCCTTAGCCGTGTGCGGTGCCCCCTGCCACCAAATTCCACCTCGATCATATTGTTGCAGTGCTTAGGCGAAGCCCTGCGTCGGTAGTACATCAAGATCGTCACCACGCCGTCGTGCTGACGGAACTCTTCCTCGACGCTTTGCTGGATCGGAGCCCGAGGATCGTCATCGAGCTGAACGTGTGCTAAGAACTCGGAGGTGCCGGAGTAACGGTGCTTGGATCGGTCGGATCGGGAAGACGTACGACTACTTCCTCTACGTTGTGTGATCGCTTCCGCAGTCGGTCTGCGTTGGTACGTAGACAACACTCTCCCCTCTCGTTGCTATGCATCACCATGATCTTGCGTGTGCGTAGGAATTTTTTTGAAATTACTACGTTCCCCAACACCTGCCGCACGGCGTCCCGATGGTTTGGGGCGGCAGACCTCGTCTCGTCGCGCCCCTCGTCTCCTGCTGCTCTGCCCCCTTCGCGCGATGGCTCTGCCCTGAGTCGTCGTGGCGGCCCTGCTGGCCAGTCCCCGCTCCCTGTGGCGGCTCATGAAGGACGCCCGGTCGTGGGCTGGTGCGGGTTCGTGGCGGATCTAGTCGGCGTCTCGTGGCGTTTCTCTCCCATATCTGGTCGGTGGGGGCTGGGGGAACGAGGTGGGGTCGGTTGGTGGCTTCGCTCGGAGCTTCTCTTTGGCCGTGGGCGGAAGGTGGGGCGCCGGGGCGGCGGCCTCGGTCCGAGCTCCAGACGCGACCTGGACGTGGACGGCGTGCGCGGCTGGCGTGCGTGCTCGCGGCGACTCCGGATGCACGCGTGGAGCGGGGACCGGCGGGCAGCCGGTGCAGTGGTGGCTGGCGCGCGTCGGGCGCGGCGACTGGCTGGGTGTGGCGGGCGTGATGTCCCCGGGGTGCGAGGTGTGCTGCGGGTGGAGGGCCTGCTCCTGCTCAGCTGCTTCGCTCGAGCGGCTTGATCTGGATCTGGCGCGTTGGTGCCCCATTCTGGTTGCTGCTCCTTGCGATGCAACAGTGGTTGTTGCGGTGGTGGTGGTCGCGGCGGTGCTGCGGTGGTGGTTGGCGGCTATGGCCAGGGGGGCGGTGCGTGTCTGGTCGCGGTGGATCGTGGGATCCCGTGGCCAGAGTGAGATCGGCCTCGGCAGGAGTGGTGACTGGCAGCGGTCGGTGGTGGCGTGCGGTCGGCACATCTCCGGAAGAAATCCTTGCTCCGGTCTCCACCGGAGCCGGCGACGGCGGCACCTGCGGGTGCAACGATCTTTCTTGAAAGCGTCGTCGTGGAGGTGCGCTCCTCCTCTCCACGGCTTTGGCTCCGGAGGGAAACTTCAGATCCGCTGGATCGGGCGATGGAGGCGTCTTCGCGTCTTTCTCCTCCTTGGGGGCATCGTATCGGAGCAGGCTACGACTAGGAGACTGGTGGATGACGGCATCTTCGCCGTGGCGGGCGGCATCTTCGCGGTTTGCCGAGGCAGGGCCCTGGTTTCAGTTTGGCAACGATGATGGCGTCGAGTGGAGCTTGGGTCGCAGCGTGGTCTTCGGTAGTCGGTTCTTTCCGGCGTGTCCGAGGTGCTCTTCCGTGGTTGCTGGTTGCTTTGAAGTCCGAGCTGCGTTGGAGCGAGTCCAGGTGGTGACGGTGACAGGCATTCGGCGGTCGTTTGCGGTGGGCACGGTCGGCGCAAGTCCTGCATATTTCCCTTGCGTTGTTCGGCGTCAAAGTTGGAGCTGTCCGTTGCTTGCGCGTGTGGTCATCTTTTGGCATGTGTCGTCATGGCTTTTGTTCCATGTCAGTGACCAGGTTGGCCGATGGTGCTCATATCATGTGGGCTGTGTTGTGTCGGTTTTAGCCCGGTTTTCCGTCAATTAACCGGACAATTCTCTTCTTCTTAATCAATGAAAATGGCAAGTCTTTTGCTTCGTTTCAAAAAAAAAGACAACAACAAAAAGGAAAATCATAGCAATGCAAAGCCGGTGAATTGTGCACTTATTAAATGCCACATTCCAGATCTCACCCTCTTTTCATTTGGCATGATTAATGTTGGAGTACCACTGTGGAAGTGGCACTGAAAGCAGTGTGCTCCGGTCTACACGCACAGTGCGGCCTCTGGGTGATTAGCTGATGGCCATTTATTTCCCCGGATGGCTGGATCTCTAATTGGTGGCCATTGTACTGGTGCCGCTGGATCTACGGCCACCGGGTCACATCAAGCACAATCATACTGTTCATTGACACAACAAAGGGAAGGGAGAGAGGAGACCACCCACAGTACATGTGCATGCAGTGATGGGAGTTAAGGCACAGCGCATGGTACAAATATTGGACTGGCCACCTAATTCGAGCTAGCTCTCCTCTCTTGATGGATCGATTTCCTCCTTGGATTGGATGCATGCAACAATTGCGTTGTCCTTTGTTGCTGACAAATTTCCAAGGGCTATGGACCTATGGCACAGTACTAGTGTCTAGTAGTAGTACTAGGTGGTACTAGGAGAGATATGTTGTGTGGTTACATGGAGGGAAAGAACATGAAAGTTAACTCAAGCTGTAACTTGTGACTTGTGAGCATGTACAGGGGCAACTTGTTGCTGTTCAGGTTACAGAGATATAACTACCGACCTACTTGGGCAGTTAGAAACGCTCTGCCAGTTGTAGTACAGTAAACATGGATGAAAAAAAGATAGATACTTGTGAAATATTTCAATATGATATGTTAACTTCAAATGTGAGAATACATTCCCTAAAAAAAGCGAGAGAACAGCATACATGTTTTGCAGGAAAAAATGACATAGTAATTAAGCTAATCACACCTTCCAGTTATAACTGGCACGTTCTGTTTTTTACAGTAACCACAAGGCACAGAGCATGCGCATCTGCAAGTGCTTAATTTTACCAGAGGTAAGATGTGTACTTTGCACTGCAATCCAAGTGTCTCTCTCATCCTGCAGATGAATTGCCTCTGTCTCACCATTCCCAATGCAAAAGAAACAAAAGAAAACGATAAATTTCATTTGACTCTTGGATATAGTTTCCCACAAAGATCCAGCTCTTTCTCCAAAGTGGTCATAGAGAGAGAAGACTTGGAAAGGGGAGGCTGGACCAATGCATTAATTTTTTAGGTGTCCCAACAACAGGAGCAATATGGTCCTGCCTCCACACTGTAGCCTGCCTGCATGCATGCATGGGATTGAGCAGATGGGCACATTGCAGGAGGAAATTTTACTGTGCAAGCTAACCCCAAACCATCATTTTCTTGACATCCATAACATCCCCAACTAGAAAATGCATGCTTGCAGCTACCCACAGAACTAGTAGAATGTAATATTCTAATTATTGGTTGGTATGGTGATATCTATCTTCTGCAGGACAAATGCAGGCAGTCCAGCAGATGACCAGATGCTGGTCTAGCAGCTCATCTCAGATTTGGCAAGCCATGTGGTAGTTGGATAACTAAATTATAAATTAGGTTAAGGTGAACAAACTCGGAGATAATAGTAAAATGTTTTATCAGATATGATTTCCCTCTGTTGGGAAATGTAGGTCACACATGCCTTCTGAAAGTTGTATTTGGCCATAGTTTTTGTTAGAATATTTAATTTGTAATTGGTTAAAAATCACAGCAATAGTATAAAATTCTATTAAATATGAACCGAAGAAAGTAATCTTTATAACAATTCCAATATAATTATTTACCAAATTTTAATTTGTATAACATATACAATATAATTGTTTATGAAAATTGAATTTTGTATAATTTTGAAAAGCGCATGCATGCCATGATTTGTCAGCAAAGGGAGTGGTATTTACCAGGAATTTTTCAATCAGCATTGCTTGTGAAAATTTAGGACGATGATATAACCTGGCTTGTTCTCTCTTCCTCCTCAATATCAGAAATAAGTTACATTTTAGACATCTCTTCAGTCAAACTTTTTCTACTACACATATATCTTTAACTATTAATTAAGATATGAAATTTGAAAATCATATGTACAATTTTTTCTTTAAAATGTATTTATAAAATCTTATAATTTCATTTGTTTTGACAATGAAATTAGTGCTCAAAGATAGACTGCCAATGTATAAAACTTCACTTATTTATGATATGGAGGGAGAACATATAAAAACACCTTAGCCACATAATACATGCATGAAGTTCATTCAATGGAGAAAATCATTATTCCACATCTCATAAATGTATACATAAGAAAAATAAATATGTACACTATTTTGGATGCTAAAGAGACTAGATTGTAACTTGTCACAATCAACACATGCTTCTTGAGCCTGCCCCAGAGTGTAGTAGTGCCTGCCTGGTCCTGGCACCTTGGTGTGTACACAACCGCTAACGTAGTGTGGTACCACACAATAGAAAAAAAAAAGGAACAAGTGTGACCAAAATTGCTTGCGACACACATGCACAGCTATCGGACGTGTCGCCATCATCTAAGACTCACGACTAATTGGGTGTGATCGACCCACAGGACCGCAGGAGGTCCAGTTAATTCCCCCTAATTGACCAGGAGTACTGGTAATTCAAAATAAGGCCCTCCAACCTCCAATACACCTGGGTTTCAAAAATCCACTCTTGTATACACATGTATGCATGGCCTTACGTGTATGCATTGTTCATGATCTAACCAACTATCAGGGCATGGCAGCAGCGTTACCATGAGGAGCAGACCATCTTGTCAGAACTATAGAGAATGATTTGGTGCATCGATAATTGATTGATCGTGCACTAGGCAGGCGCGCGCGCGCGCACACACGCATATATATATATATATATATATATATATATATATATATATATATATATATATATATATATATATATATATATATAGGTACAAGGGGTGCGACCTGTGCCTTGTGTCGAAGTGTCGGCCGTGACGCAAAGACTGGACCGAAAACCCTCGAAAGTCGAGGTAGGTAGTCCCTTCGTCATAACATGGGTGAACCACTGCTCGGTGGGCACATGCAAAACTCCAACACGACCAAGTGCGACGTGCTCCCTGACGAAGTGAATGTCGAGCTCAATATGCTTCGTTTGTCGATGATGAACAGGGTTGGCAGCGAGGTAGACCGCGGAGACGTTGTCACAGTAGACAAGCGTGGCTTTGGGAACCTCACATAGAAACTCCTGAAGTAGCTGTCGTAGCCAGGAACACTCCGCGACGGCATTGGCCACGACCCTGTACTCGGCCTCGACGCTCGATCGTGAGACCGTGGGTTGTCGTTTAGACGACCACGAAATCAGAGAGGGCCCGAGGTAGACGCAATAACCAGAAGTGGAGCGCCGAGTGTCAGGACACCCATCCCAGTCGGCGTCGGAGTAGGCGACGAGGCTGGTGTCAGGTGATGTCGTCGGGGTGAGACCTATAGCCGTGGTGCCACGTATATACGGGAGAATACGTTTCACCAGAGCCCAATGAGTGTCACGAGGAGCATGCATGTGAAGGCACACCTGCTGGACAACATACTGAATATCCGGATGCGTCAGTGTGAGGTACTGAAGAGCACCGATGATGGAACGGTAGAAGGGAGCATCGGACGCCGGAGAGCCCTCGACGGTGGACACCTTAGCCTTCGTATCGACAGGCGTGGGAGCAGGCTTGTAGTTAAGCATGCCGGCTCGCTCCAGAAGCTAGTAGGCATACTTCTGCTGATGCAGCAAGAAGCCAGTGGCATGGCAGACAACCTCGATGCCGAGGAAGTAGTGGAGAGCCCCCAAGTCCTTGAGGGCGAACTCGGTGGCGAGGCAAGCTGTGATCTGCTGAAGTAGCGCTGGCGAGGACGCAGTTAGGATGGTGTCATCGATGTACATGAGAAGGTATGCGGTGGCGGTGCCCTGGTGATAAACAAACAGGGAGGCATTGGACCGTGTGGACCGGAACCCCTGCTGCTGAAGGAAGGCCGCGATACGCTGGTACCAGGCCCGAGGCGCCTGCTTCAACCCGTAGAGAGAACGGGAGAGCAAGCACACGTGGTCTGGATAGTCGGTGTCAACGAAACCAATAGGTTGCTGACAAAACACCTGCTCGTCGAGATGGCCATGCAAGAAAGCACTGGACACATCGAGTTGGTGAACTAGCCAGGCGCGAGAGACAGCAAGCTGGAGAACAACGCGAATCATGCCCGGTTTGACAACTGGGGCGAAGGTGTCGGTGAAGTCCACGCCGGCGCACTGGAGGAAGCCGCGCATGACCCAACGCGCCTTGTAGCGCTCAAGAGAACCGTCGGGGCGAGTCTTGTGGCGGAAGACCAACTTGCCAGTGATAACATTGGCACGGGGAGGCCATGGGACAAGCTGCCACATGCGGTTACGCTGCAGGGTGTCAAACTCCTCACGCATCACAGTAAGTCAGTTCGGATCCCAAAGGGCTGCTCGGGTGGAGGTGGGGAGCAGGTACGGGGCCGAGGTAGACGCGGCACACGCGTACTTGTTGGAGGCGTAGCGCGTGCTGGGACGAAACGTCCCAGTCCGAGCCTGAGTAACTGTTGGAAATATGCCCTAGAGGCAATAATAAATTGATTATTATTATATTTCCTTGTTCATGATAATCATTTATTATCCATGCTAGAATTGTATTGATAGGAAACTCAGATACATGTGTGGATACATAGACAACTCCATGTCCCTAGTAAGCCTCTAGTTGACTAGCTCGTTGATCAATAGATGGTTACGGTTTCCTGACCATGGACATTGGATGTCGTTGATAACGGGATCACATCATTAGGAGAATGATGTGATGGACAAGACCCAATCCTAAGCATAGCACTAGATCGTGTAGTTCGTATGCTAAAGCTTTTCTTATATCAAGTATCATTTCCTTAGACCATGAGATTGTGCAACTCCCGGATACCGTAGGAATGCTTTGGGTGTACCAAACGTCACAACGTAACTGGGTGACTATAAAGGTGCACTACAGGTATCTCCGAAAGTGTCTGTTGGGTTGGCACGAATCGAGACTGGGATTTGTCACTCCGTGTAAACGGAGAGGTATCTCTGGGCCCACTCGGTAGGACATCATCATAATGTGCACAGTGTGATCAAGGAGTTGATCACGGGATGATGTGTTACGGAACGAGTAAAGAGACTTTCCGGTAACGAGATTGAACAAGGTATCGGGATACCGACGATCGAATCTCGGACAAGTATCGTACCGATAGACAAAGGGAATTGTATACGGGATTGATTAAGTCCTTGACATCGTGGTTCATCCGATGAGATCATCGTGGAACATGTGGGAGCCAACATGGGTATCCAGATCCCGCTGTTGGTTATTGACCGGAGAACGTCTCGGTCATGTCTGCATGTCTCCCGAACCCGTAGGGTCTACACACTTAAGGTTCGATGACGCTAGGGTTATAAAGGAAGTTAGTATGTGGTTACCGAATGTTGTTCGGAGTCCCGGATGAGATCCTGGACGTCACGAGGAGTTCCGGAATGGTCCGGAGGTAAAGATTTATATATGGGAAGTCCTGTTTTGGACACCGGAAGAGTTTCGGGGTTTATCGGTAACGTACCGGGACCACCGGGAGGGTCCCGGGGGTCCACCAAGTGGGGCCACCAACCCCAGAAGGCTGCGTGGGCCAAGTGTGGGAGGGGACCAGCCCCTAGGAGGGCTGGTGCGCCCCCCACAAGGGGCCCAAGGCGCAAGAAAGAGTGGGAGGGGGCAAACCCTAGTCCAGTTGGGCCTTAAGGCCCACCTAGTGGGCTCCTTCCCCTCTCCCCCCTCTTGGCCGCCACCCTTGGCCCCATCTAGGGCTGCCGCCCCCCTAGGGGTGGGAACCCTAGAGGGGGCGCAGCCCTCCCCTTCCCCTATATATATATGAGTCCATAGGGCTGCCCACAATACGGATTAGATCTCTCTTGGTGCAGCCCTGCGTCTCTCTCTCCCTCCTCTTCTGTGGTGCTTGGCGAAGCCCTGCAGGATAGCCACGCTCCTCCATCACCACCACGCCGTTGTGCTGCTGCTGGAAGGAGTCTTCCTCATCCTCTCCCTCTCTCCTTGCTGGATCAAGGCGTGGGAGACGTCACCGGGCTGTACGTGTGTTGAACGCGGAGGTGCCGTCCGTTCGGCACTTGGTCATCGGTGATTTGAATCACGACGAGTACGACTCCATCAACCCCGTTCACTTGAACGCTTCCGCTTAGCGATCTACAAGGGTATGTAGATGCACTCTCCTTTCCCTTCGTTGCTAGTTTCTCCATAGATAGATCTTGGTGACACGTAGGAAAATTTTGAATTTCTGCTACGTTCCCCAACAGTGGCATCATGAGCTAGGTCTATTGCGTAGATTCTATGCACGAGTAGAACACAAAGTAGTTGTGGGCGTTGATTTTGTTCAATATGCTTGCCGTTACTAGTCTTATCTTGATTCGGCGGCATCGTGGGATGAAGCGGCCCGGACCGACCTTACACGTACTCTTACGTGAGACTGGTTCCACCGACTGACATGCACTAGTTGCATAAGGTGGCTAGCGGGTGTCTGTCTCTCCCACTTTAGTCGGATCGGATTTGATGAAAAGGGTCCTTATGAAGGGTAAATAGCAATTGGCATATCACGTTGTGGTCTTTGCGTAGGTAAGAACCGTTCTTGCTAGAAACCCATAGCAGCCACGTAAAACATGCAAACAACAATTAGAGGACGTCTAACTTGTTTTTGCAGGGTATGCCATGTGATGTGATATGGCCAAAGGATGTGATGAATGATATATGTGATGTATGAGATTGATCATGTTCTTGTAATAGGAATCACGACTTGCATGTCGATGAATATGACAACCGGCAGGAGCCATAGGAGTTGTCTTTATTTATTTATGACCCGCGTGTCAACTTAAACGTCATGTAATTACTTTACTTTATTGCTAACCGTTAGCCATAGTAGTAGAAGTAATAGTTGGCGAGGCAACTTCATGAAGACACGATGATGGAGATCATGATGATGGAGATCATGGTGTCATGCCGGTGACGATGATGATCATGGAGCCCCGAAGATGGAGATCAAAAGGAGCAAAGTGATAATGGCCATATCATGTCACTATTTGATTGCATGTGATGTTTATCATGTTTATACATCTTATTTGCTTAGAACGACGGTAGTAAATAAGATGATCCCTTACAACAATTTCAAGAAGTGTTCTCCCCTAACTGTGCACCGTTGCGACAGTTCGTGTTTCGAAGCACCACGTGATGATCGGGTGTTAGATTCTAACGTTCACATACAACGGGTGTAAGACAGATTTACACACGCAAAACACTTAGGGTTAACTTGACGAGCCTAGCATGTACAGACATGGCCTCGGAACACAGAAGACCGAAAGGTCGAGCATGAGTCGTATAGAAGATACGATCAACATGAAGATGTTCACCGATGTTGACTAGTCCGTCTCACGTGATGATCGGACACGGGCTAGTTGACTCGGATCATGTAATCACTTAGATGACTAGAGGGATGTCTATCTGAGTGGGAGTTCATAAGATGAACTTAATTATCCTGAACATAGTCAAAAAGGATTTTGCAAATTATGCCGTAGCTCGCGCTTTAGTTCTACTGTTTAGATATGTTCCTAGAGGAAAATTAGTTGAAAGTTGATAGTAGCAATTATGCGGACTAAGTCCGTAAACTGAGGATTGTCCTCATTGCTTCTTAGAAGGCTTATGTCCTTAATGCACCGCTCAGTGTGCTGAACCTCGAACGTCGTCTGTAGATGTTGCGAACATCTGACATACACGTTTTGATAACTACATGATAGTTCAGTTAAACGGTTTAGAGTTGAGGCACCGAAGACGTTTTGAAACGTCGCGAAACATATGAGATGTTTTGAGGGCTGAAATTGGGATTTCAGGCTCGTGCCCATGTCAAGAGGTATAAGACCTCCGACAATTTTCTTAGCCTGCAAACTAAGGAGAAAAGCTCAATTGTTGAGCTTGTGCTCAGATTGTCTGAATACAACAATCATTTGAATCGAGTGGGAGTTGATCTTCCAGATGAGATAATGATGTTTCTCCGAAGTCATTACCACCAAGCTGCTAGAGCTTCGTGATGAACTATAATATATCAGAGACATATATGATGATCCTTGAGATATTCGCGATGTTTGACACCACAAAAGTAGAAATCAAAAAGGAGCATCAATTGTTGATGGTTGGTGAAACCACTAGTTTCAAGAGGGGCAAGGGAAAGAAGGGATACTTCATGGAACGGCAATTCAGCTGCTGCTCTAGTGAAGAAACCCAAGGTTGAACCCAAACCCGAGACTAAGTGCTTCTGTAATAAGAGGAACAACCACTGGAGCAGAATTACCCTAGATACTTGGTAGATAAGAAGGCTGGCAAGGTCGATAGAAGTATATTGGATATACATTATGTTAATATGTACTTTACTAGTACTCCTAGTAGCACCAGGGCATTAGATACCGGTTCGGTTGCTAAGTGTTAGTAACTCGAAATAAAAGCTGCGAGATAAACGGAGACTAGCTAAAGGTGAGATAACGATATGTGTTGGAAGTATTTCCAAGGTTGATCAAATATCGTACGCTCCCTCTACCATCGAGATTGGTGTTTGCGTTGAGCATAGACATGATTGGATTATGTCTATCGCAATACGGTTATTCATTTAAGGAGAATAATGGTTACTCTGTTTATTTGAATAATACCTTCAATGGTCTTACACCTAAAATGAATGGTTTATTGAATCTCGATCGTAGTGATACACATGTTCATGCCAAAAGATAGTAATGATAGTACCACCTACTTGTGGCACTGCCACGTAAGTCATATCGGTATAAAACGCATGAGGAAGCTCCATGTTGATGGATCTTTGGGCTCACTCATTTTTGAAAAGTTTGAGACATGAGAACCATGTCTATTGGTGTATATGCATGAAGAAACTCCATGCAAATGGACCGTTTGGACTCACTTGATTTTGAATCAGTTGAGACATGCAAATCATACCACATGGGCAAGATGACTGAAAGCCTCGGTTTCAGTAAAATGGAACCAGAAAGCAACTTGCTGGAAGTAATACATTTTGATGTGTGCAGTCCAATAAGTGCTGAGGCGTGTAGTGGATATCGTTATGTTCTTACTTCACAGATGATTTGAGTAGATGTTGAGTATATTTACTTGATGAATCACGAGTCTGAATTATTAAAAGGTTCAAGTAATTTCAGGGTGAAGTTGAAAGATCATCGTGACAAGAGGATAAAAGATCTATGATATGATCATAGAGATGAATATCTGAATTACGAGTTTGGCACAGAATTAAGACATTGTGGAAATTGTTTCACAACTAATACAGCCTGGAACACCATAGTGTGATGGTGTGTCCGAACATCATAACTGCACCCTATTGGATATGATGCATACCATGATGTCTCTTATCGAATTACCATGATAGTTTATGGGTTAGGCATTAGAGACAACCACATTCATTTTAAATAGGGCACCACGTAATTCCGATGAGATGACACCATATGAACTATGGTTTAGAGAAACCTAAGCTGTCATTTCTTAAAAGTTTGGGGCTGCGACGCTTATGTGAAAAGTTTCAGGCTGATAAGCTCGAACCGAAAGCGGATAAATGCATCTTCATAGGACACCCAAAACAGTTGGGTATACCTCCTGTCGCAGATCCGAAAGCAATAAGGGATTGTTTCTAGAATTGGGTCCTTTCTCGAGGAAAAGTTTCTCTCGAAAGAATTGAGTGGGAGGATGGTAGAGACTTGATGAGGTTATTGAACCGTCTCTTCAACTAGTGTGTGGCAGGGCACAGGAAATTGTTCCTGTGGCACCTACACCAATTGAAGTGGAAGCTTATGATATTGATCACGAGACTTCGGATCAAGTCACTCCCAAACCTCGTAGGATGACAAGGATGCGTACTACTTCTGAGTGGTACGTAATCCTGTCTTGGAAGTCATGTTGCGAGACAACAATGAACCTACGAGCTATGGAGAAGCGATGGTGGGCCTGGATTCCGATATATGGCTCGAGGCCATACAATCCGAGAGAGGATCCATGTATGAAAACAAAGTGTAGACTTTGGCAGAATGGCTCGATGGTCGTAAAGCTGTTGAGTACAGATGGATTTTAAAAGGAAGACAGACAATGATGGTAAGTGTCACCATTAAGATAGCTCGACTTGTCGTTAAGATGTTTTCCGACAAGTTCAAGGAGTTGACTATGATGAGACTTTCTCACTCGTAGCGATGCTAAGAGTCTGTTGGAATTATATTAGCAATTACTGCATCATTTATGAAATCTTGCAGATAGGATGTCAAAACATTGTTTCCTCGACGATTTTTGAGGAAAGGTTGTATGTGATACAACCGGAAAGTTTTTGTCTATCCTGAAATATGCTAATAAGTATGCAAAGCTCCAGCAATCCTTCTGAGGACTGGAGTGAGCATCTCGGAGTTGGAATGTATGCTTTGATGATGATCAAAGATTTTGGTGTATACAAACTTTATGAGAAACTTGTATTTCCAAAGAAGTGAGTGGGAGCACTATAGAATTTCAGATGAGTATATGTTGTTGACATATTGTTGATCAGAAATGATGTAGAATTTCTAAAGAAAGCATATAGGGTTATTTGGAAAGTGTTTTTCAATGGAAAGCCTAGATTAAGCTACTTGAACATGGAACATCAAGATCTATAAGGATAGATCAAAATGCTTAATGGTACTTTCAAATGAGCACATACCTTGACGTGATCTTGAAGGTGTTCAAGATGGATCAGTCAAAGAAGGAGTTCTTGCCTGAGTTATAAGGTATGAAGTTAAGACTTAAAGCTCGACGACGGCAGAATAGAGAGAAAGGACGAAGGTCGTCTGCTATGCTTAAGACATAGGCTCTACAGTATGCTATGCTCTGTACCGCACCTGAAGTGTGCCTTGCCATGAGTCAGTCAAGGGGTACAAGAGTGATCCAAGAATGGATCACAGGACAGCGGTCAAAGTTATCCTTAGTAACTAGTGGACCAAGGAATTTTCTCAATTATGGAGGTGGTAAAAGAGTTCGTCGTAAAGGGTTACGTCGATGCAAGCTTAACACCTATCCGGATAGCTCTGAGTAGAGATACCGGATACGTATAATGGAGCAACAATTTAGAATAGCTCCAAGTAGAACAGTTATTTGGAATAGCTCCAAATAGAACGTGGTAGCTACATCTAGGAGATGACATAGAGATTTGTAAAGCACACACAGATCTGAAAGGTTCAGACCCGTTGACTAAAACCTCTCTCACAAGCAACATGATCAAACCTAGAACTCATTGAGTGTTAATCACATAGTGATGTGAACTAGAATGTTAATCTCATGGCGACGTGAACTAGATTATTGACTCTAGTGCAAGTGGGAGACTGTTGGAAATATGCCCTAGAGGCAATAATAAATTGATTATTATTATATTTCCTTGTTCATGATAATCGTTTATTATCCATGCTAGAATTGTATTGATAGGAAACTCAGATACATGTGTGGATACATAGACAACTCCATGTCCCTAGTAAGCCTCTAGTTGACTAGCTCGTTGATCAATAGATGGTTACGGTTTCCTGACCATGGACATTGGATGTCGTTGATAACGGGATCACATCATTAGGAGAATGATGTGATGGACAAGACCCAATCCTAAGCATAGCACTAGATCGTGTAGTTCGTATGCTAAAGCTTTTCTTATGTCAAGTATCATTTCCTTAGACCATGAGATTGTGCAACTCCCGGATACCGTAGGAATGCTTTGGGTGTACCAAACGTCACAACGTAACTGGGTGACTATAAAGGTGCACTACAGGTATCTCCGAAAGTGTCTGTTGGGTTGGCACGAATCGAGACTGGGATTTGTCACTCCGTGTAAACGGAGAGGTATCTCTGGGCCCACTCGGTAGGACATCATCATAATGTGCACAGTGTGATCAAGGAGTTGATCACGGGATGATGTGTTACGGAACGAGTAAAGAGACTTGCCGGTAACGAGATTGAACAAGGTATCGGGATACCGACGATCGAATCTCGGACAAGTATCGTACCGATAGACAAAGGGAATTGTATTCGGGATTGATTAAGTCCTTGACATCGTGGTTCATCCGATGAGATCATTGTGGAACATGTGGGAGCCAACATGGGTATCCAGATCCCGCTGTTGGTTATTGACCGGAGAACGTCTCGGTCATGTCTGCATGTCTCCCGAACCCGTAGGGTCTACACACTTAAGGTTCGATGACGCTAGGGTTATAAAGGAAGTTAGTATGTGGTTACCGAATGTTGTTCGGAGTCCCGGATGAGATCCCGGACGTCACGAGGAGTTCCGGAATGGTCCGGAGGTAAATATTTATATATGGGAAGTCCTGTTTTGGACACCGGAAGAGTTTCGGGGTTTATCGGTAACGTACCGGGACCACCGGGAGGGTCCCGGGGGTCCACCAAGTGGGGCCACCAACCCCAGAAGGCTGCGTGGGCCAAGTGTGGGAGGGGACCAGCCCCTAGGAGGGCTGGTGCACCCCCCACAAGGGGCCCAAGGCGCAAGAAAGAGTGGGAGGGGGCAAACCCTAGTCCAGTTGGGCCTTAAGGCCCACCTAGTGGGCTCCTTCCCCTCTCCCCCCTCTTGGCCGCCACCCTTGGCCCCATCTAGGGCTGCCGCCCCCCCTAGGGGTGGGAACCCTAGAGGGGGCGCAGCCCTCCCCTTCCCCTATATATATGAGGCCATAGGGCTGCCCACAATACGGATTAGATCTCTCTTGGTGCAGCCCTGCGTCTCTCTCTCCCTCCTCTTCTGTGGTGCTTGGCGAAGCCCTGCAGGATAGCCACGCTCCTCCATCACCACCACGCCGTTGTGCTGCTGCTGGAAGGAGTCTTCCTCATCCTCTCCCTCTCTCCTTGCTGGATCAAGGCGTGGGAGACGTCACCGGGCTGTACGTGTGTTGAACGCGGAGGTGCCGTCCGTTCGGCACTTGGTCATCGGTGATTTGAATCACGACGAGTACGACTCCATCAACCCCGTTCACTTGAACGCTTCCGCTTAGCGATCTACAAGGGTATGTAGATGCACTCTCCTTTCCCTTCGTTGCTAGTTTCTCCATAGATAGATCTTGGTGACACGTAGGAAAATTTTGAATTTCTGCTACGTTCCCCAACAGTAACCACACCGGTGATAGGTGCGGCTATAGCTGGCGGAGCCGAGAGGGGGACCGACGGGGAGGAAGTCGAGCCGGTCTTCGAAGACTCCGAGGGGCCACCTATGGCGTGCTAGAGGCCGCAGCGTCGGGGCGACCGAAGGGGTCGCGACAGCGGGGACGCCCGAGGGGGCGCCACAGGCCGCGGCGGGGGCGCTCGAGGGGGAGCCACACCCGAAGCGCCGCGGGAGGGGTCGGCCGGCACCAGAAGCGTGGGCAGGGCTGGGCCCAGTGCTTGGCATGGTGTAGGGGGCGACTCGCCATAGGTGGTGGCAGGGGCAAGCCGCGCCGCGGGAGACGCCGACGGTACCTGCTGAAACGGGAACACCAACTCATCAAAGTACACATGCCGCGAAGTGAAGACGCAATGGGACACTAGATCATAGCACCGGTAACCTTTGGTGTTGGGAGGATAACCGAGGAAGATGCAAGGAACCGATCGGGGAGCGAGTTTGTGAGGGGTGGTGAACGCGGTGCTAGGACAACAGAGACACTCGAAAATGCGAAGACCATCATAGGATAGAGCCGCACCGAAGAGGAGCTGGTGAATAGAATAGTTCCAGCGAGGACGACACGGGCGGATGTTAATGAGAAGACTGGCGGTTGCGAGAGCGTCCGGCCAGAACCGAGGAGGCATGTTGGAGTGGAAGAGCAACGTGCGGACACCGTCATTAAGAGTGCGGATGACGCACTCGGCGTGACCATTCTGCTATGACGTGTAGGAGCAAGTGAGCCAAAAAATAGTGCCATGCGACGCAAGGAGATTGCAGACGGCAACATTGTCGAACTCTTTTCCGTTGTCAATTTGCAAGGCAAGAATAGGATGACCAACCTGTGTGGTGACATATGAATAAAAAGCGATGAGTGTGGCAAAAGCATCAGACTTGCGACAAAGAGGAAATCTCCACACATAATGGGAAAAGTCATCCAATATCACCAAATAGTATAGATAACTCGTGTTGCTTGCAACCGGGGACGTCCAAACATCACTATGCAATAACTAAAACGGAAAAGTGGAAATGTTTGTAGACTCGCTAAAGGGAAGACGAACATGCTTGCTGAGACGGTTGATACATCTCCGTCGTATCTACTTTTCCAAACACTTTTGCCCTTGTTTTGGACTCTAACTTGCATGATTTGAATGGAACTAACCCGGACTGACGTTGTTTTCAGCAGAATTGCCATGGTGTTATTTTTGTGCAGAAATAAAAGTTCTCGGAATGACCTAAAAATCAACGGAGAATTATTTTGGAATATATAATAAATACTGGAAGGAAGATCCACGTCAGGGGGGCTCCACCTGTCCACGAGGGTGGGGGCGCGCCCTACCCCCTGGGCGCGCCACCCTGCCTCGTGGGCCCCCTAACGCTCCACCGACCTCAACCTCGACTCCATATTCACTTTCGGGGAGAAAAAAAATCAGAGAGAAGGATTCGTCGCGTTTTACGATACGGAGATGTTGGAAATATGCCCTAGAGGCAATAATAAATTGGTTATTATTATATTTCCTTGTTCATGATAATCATTTATTATCCATGCTAGAATTGTATTGATAGGAAACTCAGATACATGTGTGGATACATAGACAACACCATGTCCCTAGTAAGCCTCTAGTTGACTAGCTCGTTGATCAATAGATGGTTACGGTTTCCTGACCATGGACATTGGATGTCATTGATAACGGGATCACATCATTAGGATAATGATGTGATGGACAAGACCCAATCCTAAGCCTAGCACAAAGATCGTGTAGTTCGTATGCTAAAGCTTTTCTAATGTCAAGTATCATTTCCTTAGACCATGAGATTGTGCAACTCCCGGATACCGTAGGAGTGCTTTGGGTGTGCCAAACGTCACAACGTAACTGGGTGGCTATAAAGGTACATTACAGGTATCTCCGAAAGTGTATGTTGGGTTGGCACGAATCGAGACTGGGATTTGTCACTCCGTGTAAGCGGAGAGGTATCTCTGGGCCCACTCGGTAGGACATCATCATAATGTGCACAATGTGATCAAGGAGTTGATCACGGGATGATGTGTTACGGAACGAGTAAAGAGACTTGCTGGTAACGAGATTGAACAAGGTATCGGGATACCGACGATCGAATCTCGGGTAAGTATCGTACCGATAGACAAAGGGAATTGTATACGGGATTGATTAAGTCCTTGACATCGTGGTTCATCCGATGAGATCATCATGGAACATGTGGGAGCCAACATGGGTATCCAGATCCCGCTGTTGGTTATTGACCGGAGAATGTCTCAGTCATGTCTGCATGTCTCCCGAAACCGTAGGGTCTACACACTTAAGGTTCGATGACGCTAGGGTTATAAAGGAAGTTTGTATGTGGTTACCGAATGTTTTTCGGAGTCCCGGATGAGATCCCGGACGTCACGAGGAGTTCCGAAATGGTCCGGAGGTAAAGATTTATATATAGGAAGTCCTATTTCGGCCATCGGGACAAGTTTCGGGGTCATCGGTATTGTACCGGGACCACCGGAAGGGTCCCGGGGGTCCACCGGGTGGGGCCACCTATCCCGGAGGGTCCCATGGGCTGAAGTGGGAAGGGATCCAGCCCAAAGTGGGCTGGGGCACCACTTCCCCTAGGTCCCATGCGCCTAGGGTGAAGGGGGAACCCTAAGGAAGAGTCCCAAGGAGGGAAGGCACCTCCTAGGTGCCTTGGGGGGGGGGGGGGGGGGAGGGAAACCTCCCTTGGCTGCCGCCCCCCTAGGAAATTGGATCTCCTAGGGCCGGCACCCCCCCCCTTGGGCTCCCTATATATAGTGGGGAAGGAGGGCCTCTCAAGACACACTTTTGCCTTGGTGCAGCCCTCCCTCTCTCCCAAGTCCTTCTCCTCATCTCCCGTGGTGCTTGGCGAAGCCCTGCAGGATTGCCACGCTTCTCCATCACCACCACGCTGTTGTGCTGCTGCTGGATGGAGTCTTCCTCAATCTCTCCCTCTCTCCTTGATGGATCAAGGCGTGGGAGACGTCACCGGGCTGTACGTGTGTTGAACGCGGAGGTGCCGTCCGTTCGGCACTAGGATCATCGGTGATTTGAATCACGACGAGTACGACTCCATCAACCCCGTTCACTTGAACGCTTCCGCTTAGCGATCTACAAGGGTATGTAGATGCAATCTCCTTCCCCTCGTTGCTGGTTTCTCCATAGATAGATCTTGGTGACACGTAGGAAAATTTTGAATTTCTGCTACGTTCCCCAACAGTGGCATCATGAGCTAGGTCTATGCGTAGATTCTATGCACGAGTAGAACACAAAGTAGTTGTGGGCGTTGATTTTGTTCAATATGCTTGCCGTTACTAGTCTTATCTTGATTCGGCGGCATCGTGGGATGAAGCGGCCCGGACCAACCTTACACGTACTCTTACGTGAGACCGGTTCCACCGACAAACATGCACTAGTTGCATAAGGTGGCTGGCGGGTGTCTGTCTCTCCCACTTTAGTCGGATCGGATTCGATGAAAAGGGTCCTTATGAAGGGTAAATAGCAATTGGCATATCACGTTGTGGTCTTTGCGTAGGTAAAAAATGTTCTTGCTAGAAACCCATAGCAGCCACGTAAAACTTGCAAACAACAATTAGAGGACGTCTAACTTGTTTTTGCAGGGTATGCTATGTGATGTGATATGGCCAAAAGGATGTGATGAATGATATATGTGATGTATGAGATTTATCATATTCTTGTAATAGGAATCACGACTTGCAT